>OV743448.1:55000-1504276 GCA_928269145.1 Agriphila tristella | reverse complement strand
ACAACATAATGTTACAAATTTTATTAGTTACATAGTTACATTACATTAGCTATATATTTTAGCTAAGATTTAAGCTGTCCAACATGGTATTTTTGTCCCCTCGATTAGATTCATAGTCTCTTTTATAAATAAAATATTATGCCAGATTTTAATGTTTTGTGTGCCCTACGGTTGTGGTCCAAATAATAATTTGGTCGCCCGTTCTGAATAAATAGTTACTCAATTTGTATTTTAAAGTCACCCATTTCAAATTTTTGTAGTCGCCCTCAGTCCGTCGCCCAATTAGTATTTCAGTACGCTATATACATTATTTTTGATACCCAAAATGGGAATTTATTGTTACCCGATTAAATACTACCCATTAAAATATTTAGTTAGTTTCATCAAGTTTCTGTCAAAAATTTGACAAGTTTTTTGAATTCAAGGTAGCCTTATAAGAATAAATACAATCTTATGCCTTAACTTTAAGAATAGTTTGAGTATTTGGCCTTAAATAATGTAGTAGGCTAGGTACCTATCTTAGGCACTACAAATAATTACAGACACCCTTATTCAAGAACTACCCTTGCCTATGCGAACGCACTGCGTTGAAATAGACATCTTTGATTGGTTCGTTTATATTACGTATAATTGGTAGATGCTGTCTGTCCCACTAGTGATCCACTAACTATGGGACAGATGATTAGGTCCCATTAGTCTCATGGGATAATTGCCCCCCTACTCAAATGGCAAATTTTCTATACGTTCGCTAACTTAAAGCTTAAAAATAAGCAATTAGACAATCAAGTCACATGTCGCAATTTTATGTAAGTCACATACATTGTTGTATTGTATGGAAGTGACAAGTCCACGACACATAATTTAAGAGTTTACAACTTACTAGCGGCCGCCCGCGGTTTCTCCCGCGTGGTTCCCGTTCCCGTGGGAATATCGGGATAAAATGTATTCTATGTTTTAATCTAGGCTATCAACTATCCGTGTGCCTAATTCCAACCAAATTCGTTCAGTAGTTTTTGTGTGATTGAGGAACAAACATCCAAACATCCAAATCACACAAATTTCACATTTATAATATTAGTAGGATTTTTAATTTTTAAGTTAGGGAACGAATAGAGAATTGGCAAATTGAGTAGCAGGGCTGATACATTTTTTAATATGTCCCAGTAGTCTTATGGGACTACTGGGACATAATCATCGCACCTGTCCCATCATGGGACTGGGTCAATGGGACTAGTGGGACGTTGTGCGTCCGCAGACACTGTGAGACCTCATAGTAATGTTTGTGAATAAGGGTGTAGTATTCGTTGTTTAGCGAGTGGTCAGTTAAACAGACTTTAGCCAAAACTTAAAAAAGTATTTAGTGATACTATTTGAGCCAACTTAATACTTAAAATCAAAGTAACTCCTCTACGATACTGAACAAGAAATTAGCAATTTAATAATGTTCTCCTCTTTATAAGCTATCTCACTCACACTTCTGTTTTTTTTTTAAGATAATAAATTTTTTTTTGGTGAATGTTTTCAATACATCGTCAATAGAATAATAAATAGATATATTTTGGATTCACTTGGTGAAATAATCTCAACAATTTTTTGAATTAGTTTTTCTAGTTTTAAATATACCTAAGTTTTCAACAAAAACAACATTAGTAACAGGTATTATTCTATCAAGTCATTTCTTATCTTTAAAATAATTCAGAACAGAAGTGTGAGCGAGACAGCTTATCTGAGCTACAAAATGCGAAAACGTTCTTAAGGCGATAAGTGCCTTCTTATATTATACCTATATGTATGTATTAAATTTATACCTATATGAATTTATACCTATATGGCCTATGTTCAGCAGTGGACGATGATAGGCTGATGATGATGATGATATTAAATTTATTGCTCACTACTTACATAATGTAACGAAAATCCACATGTAGCATTTGAAGCTGTTATATAGTTTATTTACAACTAATAACCTATATAATATATAATATTACATCCTTATTAATATTATAAATGCGAAAGTCTATTTGTTTGTTTGAACATCATGGAATTTGACATACTCGTTGTCAAAGGTATAGAAAAGGATATTTATCTTTCATTCCGAAAAAAGTATTGTTCCCGCGGAATAGCAAAAAAACTTTCCACGCAGACAACGTCGCGGGCGGTCGCTTGTACTATAATAAACTATAGAACCTTAGTTTCAATCAGTACGTGTGAATTTTCGATACATTATGTACTTAACGACCAATCAATTTAATTAAGATGAGGGCGCCACTGTGAGGGCACTAATAGCCTTAAGGGAAAAAATAAAAACGAGTCTTATATTTCTCTTTAAGTGTGTCTTCACTCAGTTGCTTTCCCGTTTCTCTTGCGCTTTTATGCCTCTTTTTTTAGCAACTTTTTAACCGCCCCCCCCCCCCCCCATCGTGATTCGTGGTGAGGTTTTAGACTACCCCTTCCCCCCTACCCCAAATAACGTTGATTTTTTTTGGTACACAGTATAAGTAATTAAAAAATCCAGAATATTATCTTTAAATACAGGATAACACGTATAGTCTAATTGTGGAAAATTAAGCTTTCCCCCTCCGTTCTAAAATTGCGCGTTTAGAGAAAAAACGTGACATCTCACTACACCCCCCTCCCCCCTAGTGATATTTGGTGATTTTTTCCGAACCCCTTCCCCCGCTTTTGAGCCTCACGTGATTAATGGACGACCCCTTGACAGACAAAAAGTACAGAAGATTATGAATCACAGATTAAAAAATTAAAAAGTATACAACTTAACATAAAAGGCCGGTTGTCCTTCATATGGCGTGCGTTTGACGCAAGACGAATTTGATAGTTTAAGACGAAAAGTAACGTCAAAACGACTCCGTGAAGACACACTTTTCCTGATCACCCTGTATATGGCACTTGGTGCACTAACGATTACTGAACACCATGTATGTGATGACGTCATCATTGGGAGCCCAGTCCCGGTATTAGCTTCTTGAAATCTCTCGTGCTTGGATCTTCAAATAAACTCTTCAGAAATATCACCTGAAAATTTTATTTACCGTTATTATTTATGAATAATTTATATGCAGGAAGAGATAGGCCTACTAAAGTCTTGTTTCAAGAAACTGTCATCATCATCATCATCATATCAGCCACACGACACCCACTGCTGGGTATAGGCCTCCCCGCCCGCATCCACTGGCTTCCCGCGACCTTCACCAGATCGTCGGTCCCCCTTGTCGGGGGCCTACCCACGGAGCGTCGTCCGGTGCGCGGTCGCCATTCCAGTAGGGTTATTCACGATTGTCGGAAATCTAGTCGAAAGCATTCGATTCGAATCCGTATCCTCCGATATTACAGAAATATACCAATTCACAAATACATTCGACTGACATTCGATTCACTTTCCGATGTGAAAGCCCAATGCATTTACAAAATTAGGTAGCATAAGGTAGAAAATAAGATCGAAGACTATAGACTTGCAGATTCGATTCGGAAAGTTGGTTTCCGACAATCGTGAATAACCCCCTAGAACCTTTCTGCCCCAACGGCCATCGGTTCTTCTCGCTATGTGTCCCGCCCATTGCCACTTCAGCTGAGCAATCCTTCGAGGGATGTCGGTTACTTTAGTTCTCCTGCGGATCTCCTCGTTTCTGATTTGATCACGTAGAGAAACGCCGAGCATGGCTCTCTCCATTGCACGCTGAGTGACCTTGAGCCTCCTTATGAGACCCATAGTTAGCGGCCACGTTTCACTGCCGTAAGTCATCACTGGCAACACACACTGGTCATAGACTTTCGTCTTGAGACACTGAGGTAAGTCGGACGCGAAGATTTTTCGAAGCTTCCCGAATGCTGCCCATCCGAGTTGGATTCGACGAGAGATCTCTTTCTCGAAGTTGAGGTAATGTAATTTTTGTAAAGGAATATTTTATTATTAAAGTATCATACGTAACTCACAAAGAATAATAATAATAATAAATAAATGCTTGGACAACTTCACACAGCGCCAACATTTTAATATTTTTAATATTACAGTTATTGCAGTTTTTATTTACACAATCCATCCAATTCAATCAGTGTGTGTGTGTGTATGAGCGAGTGTTTGTGTGTGTGTATGTTAGTGTGTGTGTGTGTTAGTGTGTGTGTGTGTTTGTGTATATGTGTGTGTTTATACGCGTGTGTCAGTGTGTGTGTGTGTATTTGTGTGTTTATGTGTGCATGTGTGTGTGTGTGTGTGTGTTAATGTATGTGTGTGTGTGTGTTTATGTGTGTGTGCTGCGCTCTATTATCGTTCACTTGGGAGATTCCAACTCCAAGGGTGTATGTCATGTCTCTGTGTATGTGTGTGTGCAATACTATCTCATTCACCTGTGTGATTCCAACGGCCAGCATCAGCACGATTTGCCACAGCGACCAGCTCATCACCCTGAAACGAACACACAAATTTCAATGACGACTTCTGTGATACCTACTTTGATTTAGATAACTTACATAATCATACACAGCACACGGAATTCGTCCTCCCAACTCCTCTCCCATTGCCGTAATCTTCACGCACGGTCTCTACACGCACTATGTCCGAGTCAACTCTTATCGTCAAAACGCGGCTTTAATGGCCTTAATTACGTGCGAGAGTTTATAGTTTTTTTTGTTCTAACTAATGACGTTCTTAATCAACAGTGAACACTTACTTGGCGTTATCTCCTCGGCCCTATTCTGAGTGTAACTCCTGCAGCCGGCCGCCATACTGTCCTTCACCCCAGTTACTGACTCCAAGATGTCACAGATGATGTATCCATATATTGCCCATTTAGAGCACTCTATCTGACTTACTTGGCGCACATCTCCTCGGCCCTATTCCTGTTTCTCGCCTCGTGCGTGGAGTGCAACTCCTGCAGCCGGCTGCCATATTGTCTTTCACCCGAGTTACTGACTCCAATATGTCATAGAAGATATAACCATATATTGCCAGTATAGAGCACCCTATCTCACTTACTTGGCGCTCATCTCCTCAGCTCTATTTCTGTCCCTCGCCTCGTGTGTGGAGTGCAACTCCTGCAGCCGGCGCGCCATATTGTCCTTCACGCGAGTTACTGACTTCAATATGTCATAAATGATGTATCCATATATTGCCCGTTTAGAGCACCCTATCTGACTTACTTGGCGCACATCTCCTCGGCTCTATTCCTGTCCCTCGCTTCGTGCGCAGAGTGCAACTCCTGCAGCCGGCGCGCCGCCGCCATATTGTCCTTCACGCGAGTCACTGACTCCAATATGTCATAGGTGATATAATGTACGTATATATTGCCCGTTTGCAGCACCCTATCTCTCGGCTCTATTCCTGTCTCTCGCCTCGCGCACGGAGAACTCCTGCAGCCAGCCGCCATATTGTTTTTCACCCAAGTTACTAACACCAATATGTCACAGATGATGTGTATTCATATAATTTGGAGCACCCTATATGACTTACTTGGCGCACATCTCCTCGGCTCTATTCCTGTCCCTCGCCTCGTGTGCGGAGTGCAACTCCTGCAACCAGCCGTCATATTGTCCTTCACGCAAGTTACCGACTCCAATATGTCATAAATGATGTATCCATATATTGCCCGTTTAGAGCACCCTATCTGACTTACTTGGCGCACATCTCCTCGGCTGTATTCCTGTCCCTCGCTTCGTGCGCAGAGTGCAACTCCTGCAGCCGGCGCGCCGCCGCCATATTGTCCTTCACGCGAGTCACTGACTCCAATATGTCATAGGTGATATAATGTACGTATATATTGCCCGTTTGCAGCACCCTATCTGACTTACTTGGAACACATCTCCTCGGCTCTATTCCTGTCTCTCGCCTCGCGCATGGAGAACTCCTGCAGCCAGCCGCCATATTGTTTTTCACCCAAGTTACTAACTCCAATATGTCACAGATGATGTGTATTCATACAATTTGGAGCACCCTTATATGACTTACTTGGCGCACATCTCCTCGGCTCTATTCCTGTCCCTCGCCTCGTGTGCGGAGTGCAACTCCTGCAACCAGCCGTCATATTGTCCTTCACGCAAGTTACCGACTCCAATATGTCATAAATGATGTATCCATATATTGCTCGTTTAGAGCACCCTATCTGACTTACTTGGAACACATCTCCTCGGCTCTCTTCCTGTCTCTCGCCTCGCGCACGGAGAACTCCTGCAGCCAGCCGCCATATTGTTTTTCACCCAAGTTACTAACTCCAATATGTCACAGATGATGTGTATCCATATAATTTGGAGCACCCTATCTGACTTACTTGGCGCACATCTCCTCGGCCCTATTCCTATCCCTCGCTTCGTGCGCGGAGTGCAGCTCCTGCAGCCGGCGCGCCGCCGCCATATTGTCTTTCACCCGAGTTACTGACTCCGATATGTCGCGGATACGCATCATGTAAGACTCAGCTGAGGTGCCTGTGTTTAATGAGATATTACATTTGAAAAATGCTTGTAGGCAACAGCGTCGCTTAACTCATAACCTAAGGTTAAAATCGCTTGCACCCCGCGCCGTCACAACATACGTTTAGTTCGTGCAAGGGCGATACGCGCGCACACAAATTTTATTGCTAAAGCTAGGGTTTCCTAGGATAGCGGTGCCGTCATTACTGCCGTAATATAGCGGCGTTGAATGTTGTCTAATGTAAATAATACGGCGACGCCGTAACGTCAGAAACCACGCCGTATTGTTTACATACAACGTTCTACGCCGCTTAATTACGGCCGTAATATTACGGCACCGTCATCTTAGGAAACCCTAGTTTAACTGGTTAAGCGACGCTGTTGCCTATAGTACATGGTCCTACGACTCGTATACTGAATTACTGTCTATGATAATATGTCGCGGATACACATCATGTATGACTGCTGAAGTGCTTAAGTAAAATTGAAATCAGCTATTTTTAATATCCTGTGTCGTGATGGACGATATTTGATTCGTCCATGCCTGTGTCCTGCCTGCCTTTGAGAAACCAACAGTGCGTTAACAGAGCAATATTTTTATTTTACATATGAAACAGTCAGCCAATTATAAGTCTTCACATATTTAAAACTTTGTTAATGTTTAGTTTAGTTAAACCAACATTCATAAGACCTAAATAATAATAAATAACAATTGGTATGGTTCATAAGTAATAAGTTTGTGGGTTTGGATGTTTAGATGTTTGAATGTTTGTTCCTCAATCACGCAAAAACTACTGAACGGATTTGGTTGAAATTTGGCACACAGATAGTAGATAGACTAGCTTAAAACATAGGATACTTTTTATCCCAATATTCCCACGGGAACGGGAACCACGCGGGTGAAACCGCGGGCAGCCGCTAGTGGTTCATAAAACTAAGTGTTGTATCAATTAATCATATTTCCACTATCACAGATAACTCACCGAGCTCCATTTCCTTATCATCATCATAATCTTTCTCCTGATTATCTTCCGTGTCTATCATTATATCAAGAAATACCTGCAAATAAAATATTAAAATGTATAAAGGCTTACCGCCTTGTAAGCTTACAGTTAGGTTCGAGGGTCCGACGCCGGTGGGGTAAATCATAACCCGCCTCCCCCTGTGCGGATTTGGGGAAATGGGTGAAATGGTTCCAATCTAGGCGACTGATCACCCGTCCGGCTTAGCTGGTGTCCCCCCTTCTAAATAATAATAATACCGCCTTGCTAAAGGCTTACCGCTTTGCTAAAGAGTCTTCAACAAAAGATTTTTTAATAGAACAATGTTTTTATACATTAACAGAATTTTTTAATTAGTCTAATAATTAGGCCTCCTTGTTCTCATCTATAATGTTGTTTACCTATTCCAGATTTTTCGTTTTGTTATTTAAAAGAAACATTTACGTTACCTATGTTAAGTAATTTCAATATTTTTATTTTAATCTTATTTTAAGTTGCAATACCCTTACAGGGTCATGTTCATGGTACCATTTTCCTTTTAAGATCTCTGTAACCAACATGTTGCAATAAACAATTATGACTATGACTATGAAAATAGATGTTACTCTAATGATCCTAAACCATACACCTAACTATATGCCTAATTACTGTCTAGAAAAGTATGATAAAAAATTGATTTCTTTCTTACTTGATTTAATCGCCTCTGTGGTCTAGTGGTTCGCCCACTCGTGTCAGACACAGGGGTTCCGGGTTCGATTCCCAGGGGGTTACAATATGTACTCGGTTTGGTTGGCGGTAGGGCTTATTTTTAAGTCTGCCTGGCTAGCTACCACCATCTTACTTAAGTCTGATGCCATAACAACAATATAAAAATAGATTGTGTTCTGGCAGTTACAGGTAAGATAGCCAGTTCCTCAGCGATGAGGATTCCAGGTGTAGTGCGCTTCCACCTTTGGCCTTATCGTCACTTAACATCAGGTGAGATGAAAGCCAATCAAAAATTTATTTAATTAATAAAAAAAATATGTGTTTTCGAACTCATTATCAACCAAAAACCATTTTCCATAAAAAACCTTTAAATAATTGAATAAAAACTCACTGTCTTTTGACTGAAAGTGCTAAAAGTGTTGTCGAAGCAGAATCTGTAATCTCCGTTGAGCGCAGCCGTGTGTCTATGAGCATTCTCTGCTTTCTTATAATCCGCAACGATGATTCTGCCGACCGGGTCCGTCAGCTGGAATGAGATGTCCAACTCTCCATGTGTCGCATCTATCACCTGACAAAGGACAAACACCTTACATTTGTATTTTTTTCTGTATTAATCTTTTGTTTCTGGAAAGAAATATTTGGTGCTGAAATCCTTACTTGAATATCAGACAATTTTTTTGTCCTCACAGCCTTCCTTATGGGTGGATAAGGAAAATGGGCCATAACTTACCACCCGGGCCCAATGCAAGTGAGTGTTAACGGCTGCAAATACAGCCGGAACCAACGGCTTAATGTGTTTTCTGAAGCACAGAGTAGCTCGTGATTATACATTTTTGGTAACCCATCTTGTGACGGACCCTTGTGAAAGTATATTATCTTAGTATCTATAGTATGATTTGAAAACAAAATTGGGTATGTATGTACAATACAAAGCAACTTTTTTTTTTCTCCTTTCTCTATCTGCGATCAGCCTATAGGCCATAATCAAATTGGTTGCAATCAAGGATTAGAGGACTTCACATCGAACGACATGATGTCCCCCACATAAAGATGACCCCCAGTCAAATGGTGGCCAGTGGTGTTCGCTTCAGTCGCTTTATGGTTTGGCTGGTATGTAGCAATGTTTACGAAATGATATGTTCAACTATAATAATAGTATAAGTTTGATTAATTATTATCTTTATAAAAAGCAATACTAAAAACCGGTCAAGTGTGAGTCTGACTAGCACATGAAGGGTTCCATACCAAAAAATGGCAAAAAAAATTGTTGTATTGGAGCCCCATTCAAATATTTTATTGCTTTTAGTATTTGTTGTTATAGCGGCAACAGAAATACATCATCTGTGAAAATTTCGACTGCCTAGTTGTCACGGTTCATGAGATACAGCCTGGTGACAGACAGACAGACGGACAGCGGAGTCTTAGTAATAAGGTCCCGTTTTTACCCTTTGGGTATGGAACTCTAAAAAGTACCTAATCGGCTAATTTAAATAATATAAGTAGGTAGCTCAGACCAAATAAAAAAAGTAAGACGGAGTCTTCCGAACGAAGCGGTGAGGCCAGTAAAACTACGCCATTACTGTGTCCATACACAGTTCATGCACACACGTGTAGCGAAACTACGCCGTGGCTTTCCATATAAAACCCTACCGCCCGGCCCCCGCCCGCCCCCTTGTACGCACACATGTACCATCAAAAACCGGCCTCACTTCATTGTTCGCAACGCTCCATCTTTCTTTTTTATTTGATCTGAGGTAGGTAGTAAATAAATACTAACAGGTTATGAATTTTATTAAGTTAATTTTATATTTATTAGGCTACCTGGTATTCCAAGTCGATGACTTCATTTGGCAAAACGTTCTGATAGAAACAATCCGTCTTCCCAGCTTGCACTGTAAATGTAATGTCTTTTTCGTATGCAAATACACAACTTATAATAGTGAACAAAAAGTATGAGCGCATTTTGGTTTATTGAGACAAGTGTCGGTTAAATAGACTTGTTGTTATGAATAACTGAAGCACTGAATCACTGCGGGATGTTATTTTAAAACGGTGAGAGGTGTTTGTGTTTATAAATAGAGTAAAATGTAGGGATGTTCGATCCGATCCGATACTTGCGTGGATCGATACAATGCGTTACGATCCAATCGATTTTTGTATCGATACAATAGCATTCGATCCTTTGGCGGATCGATACACATGCATAGAGGATCGGATCGAAAAAATCGTATGATGTATTTATCGTACTACATACAATATGTTTGGTTTTCGATGTCGGAGCTTATAAAGGGCTATCCCCTCTTCTATTTGAATGACCGGCATTTTACTTTTTATTTTAGATGGCCCTGCCGAAAAGTATTAATTTCCCCGAATTTAAAAGTCCTACAATTATGAAAAAATACTTTTATAAAGCCTATAATATCACCTATCAAGTAAAAAAAATATGTAATTTTTTAACTTGAATACGTTATAAAAAATAATAATTTATTTTTTTATATATAGGTAAATAATATGGATCTCTTCGCCCGCTATACTTAAGTTCAAGTTCAAATGTTCTCTAAGTAATTACTATACAATATGTTTGGTTAGCGACATCGGAATATAGTATACGGAAGGTACAAGAACTAACAGATGGTGGAGTACAACTTAATGGACAGCATAAGATAATTGGGTACGCAGATGACTTAGCTCTACTAGGAGAAACGGAGGAACAGGTTCGGAAAGCGGTAACAATACTACAGAATGAATCAAGCAAAGTCGGCCTCAGAATAAACCAGGATAAAACAGAATACCTCCTAATGAAGCGCCATAGAAATACCAGACTCCCACGAAACAACCTACACGTGGAAGATGTGGTATACAAGGGTGTCACTAACTTCAAATACCTGGGCTGTACTATTACAGACAGCCACACAAGAGAACAGGAGATTGACATCCGCGCATAGAATACCCTGAGGTGTGGCGCTGCTCTTCATAAAGTACTAGTGTCCAAGCTTCTAAGTAGAGCGACCAAGATCCGTATATATAAGACAGTCATCTGTCCAATCCTGATGTACGGCTGTGAAACTTGGACACTTACACAGAAAGAAGAGAATAAACTCCTAGTAACAGAAAGAAAAGTGCTGAGGAAGATTCTGGGACCGGTAAGAGCAGACGATGGAAGCTGGAGAATGAGGAAGAATCGTGAGATAGAGGAACTAGTGGCGACCCCCAATATAATGGGAGAATTAAAAGCGCACAGGTTGCGGTGGCTCGGACACGTTGAGCGAATGGGGGAGGACCGGGCGACGAAGCGTGCGTACCTGGGCGTTCCCAGAGGACGAAGGCCAGTTGGCCGACCCAAATACCGCTGGATGGACCAAGTCACCAAGGACCTGCGTGAGCTCCTGGAGACTAGCGACTGGCAAGAGATCGCGCAAGACAGGGAGCAGTGGCGTCACCTTGTGTCGGAGGCCAAGACTCACTTCGGGTCGCTGAGCCATCGGAGTAAGTAAGTAAGTAAACGATATCGGAGCTTTTAAAGGCAGATAATATGATCAATTTTATCGACAACCCCCCCCCCCCCATTTTAGGGTCTATCCCCTCTCCTGTTGGAATGACCGTCATTTTAAATTTGACTTTTTATTTTAGATGGCCCTGCCGAAAAACATTAATTTCTCCGGATTTAAAGATCCTACAGTAATAAAAAATATACTTTTAGAAAGCTGATAATTATTAAGTAAAAAAGAATAATTAAGTAAATTTTTAACTTCAATACATTTACATTATAAAAAATTACTAAATTAAATTTAAATCCTAAATTAGTATGCTATTTTTCAGTTTTTCTCATAGACCTTAAAAAACTAGGATTTTAATATGCAATTCATTGCATTTTTATAATACACAGGAATATAATCTACAAAACGACATCAAAATCATTGCTCTGACGATGACGTGCGTATTTCGAGAGTTATTAATGTTTGAGTATGACCTTTACATAACCGAAGTTTTAATTTTGTTTTTACGTACTTTAAAATTTAAAGATTGGCAAAAATTAAAATATTTTATTAATTTATTAAACATTACTAAGTACATTAGGTACCTATATCAGCTTTATAATAAAGTGTGAATAAAAAATTCAACTTTTCTAAAATATTTAATTCGATACTGGATCGATCCAAAAAATCGTATCAATTTTAATGGATCGATCCATGGATCGATACAATGGATTCCGATCCATTGCGATCCAAAATATCGATACAAGGTACCCGGATCGAACATCCCTAGTAAAATGAGAAAAATTCTAGCACAACAAAACAAGGATCGCCGGATTTCCATTGACAGTGACACTGACAGTGGGTGCATTCCAGCAGGCTAATCGCTGAGTCATCGTTCGCCATAGACCGTGAAAGTATAACGTCAAAATATAATGGCGGAGCGGAGATTGATATTTTGAGTAAAAACAAACAACTGAAGAAAGTTAGTTTCTCTTTTTGAGATATGGAATCACACCCAAAAGCAATACAATACGGAATTTTTATTTCTAACTCCAAAACAACTCAATAACTTGATTACAAAACAAAAGTGCCAACTTTCCCAGGTTTGTTTTTACTTAAATCGTCATAGCTTCCAAGGCAGGTAATGATAACGTTATTTTTAAATGTAACGTTATTTTATACTTTTTTTAGCGTTAATTTTAAAATTAACATTATGTTAATAAATAACGTTAATTTAGATAACGTTACACTGAAATTAAAGTTATTTCAGTAAATAACGTTAATTTTAACGTTATTTCTCACTTTTTTTACCGTTAGACTTTAAAATTAACGTTATTCCAATTAATAACGTTATGTTTTTAGCGATAATTTTACCGGTATATTGTACCGGTAAAGTTTAAAGGTGCAAACAAATTATCGGACGCGGCTTACTGCCGCGGCTGATCTGAGGTGTGCAAACTATCGGATACGTCCGCGACCTACTACATCCGATAGTTTGCACACCTCAGATCAGCCGCGGCAGTAAGCCGCGTCCGATAATTTGTTTGGACCTTAACGCTATATTTAACGCAAATTTTGCCGGTAAAATATTTTTAACGTTATTTTTACCGGTAAATTTACCGATGAAAGGTTCTAACGGTATTTTTAACGTTATTTTTTTTTACGGTATTTCAATCCCCGTTCCAAGGTCTATTTTAAACAAATGGGGAGGAAAAGCGCAATTTTATCCCGATAGGTGGCGTCTTGTCGTTGGTACCGAGCCGCCTCAAAGAAACTATCAAAACATATGGGAATCTCTTGGAGTATTGCACTTTTTAATTTTATACTGAGAAAATGCCGCATTGTTATGCATGTAACTTGTAAAATATTGGAGTTCATCGATTTCCCAGTAACAAAAAAAATTGTGGGCAAAAAAATATCAAAAAAATATGCTTTTTCCTCGATTTTCTCCTTTGCTGAGCCTGAGAAACATTATAAATCAAAAGGAATGTTTCATGAATTTGATGAAGCTTCGCCAAAATAAAACAACATTTGAATTATAACAGCTTTGTTCTTTAATATTTCAACCTCAGCAGTTTCTAACATATTTATAACTTGGATAAATTTGATAGGTATATCAAATATGGAATAAGCCCAATATTGGGGCCAAACAGAGAATTAATAGAATTTTATATGCCAGAGTCATTCAAGAAACTTAGAATAATAAAATAAATATGATAAAACGGTTCATGTAATTTTGGATGGTACAGAAATTCCAGTACAGAAACCTGAAATTACTATTGCACAGAAGGCATCATCAGGCAACTATAAACACGGAAATTCACACTCAGTTGCTTTTTTAAAATTTAAATCATATGCTTCTAATCTGAAATAAAAAGATTACTTGTAAATCTTACACGAAATTTAAAGAAATGTAATGCTTGTTAGCAATTTTTTGTAAGTTGCTATAAACTTTCTTGCCTGTTGTTTTGGCTTTTCTTTTCCGTAATTCTTCTTTTATATGAGCTAAAGTTAGCATAGAATACATTGTTTGTCCGCAAAACCGAAAAAAATACAATCTAAGACAGTAAAATCACGTAATACACAGTCAAGACAATAAAAGCTCAAACTGACAATTGTTCCAAAGACTAAGCGCCATCTGTAATTCACTTTGCCTTCGCCTCCCCATTACTTTAAATTGTATAATGTGGATACCGATGGCTTAACGGTTGGTCTGCTGGAATACAACCAACTGATATGACATTATGGACTTTCGTTCAGAAATACCTGTAAAATAAATAAATAACATCTTGACATCCTTATTCCTCATTTGTGGAAAACATGGTGGTTAAATAATATTTTTTTCATACTTAAAATGATTTTGATAAGCTAGCGTGCGTCGTTTACCAAAAAACGAAACGTTCAGTAATCAATCATAAAAGTTTTTTTTAATCATTAAAAAAGCTGCTGTCATGTGTCAAAGAAAGCTGTCAAAGCTTGTGTCAAAGTGTCAAGTCAACAGCCTTTCCGTGGCCTTTCCGTTTCATTTCCCCCGCGTTCCGAATCACGCTCACAGCGCTGTTAGCGCGAATCCGACCAAATCAAATAGTCACAAAAGTATTACACAGATAGGGTATTTGTATACCTACTTCATTTAATGGATTATAAGTTAACAGTGCTAGGAGTAATAGTGTTCTGTGGTGCTGTTGGCGTGATTTGGAACTAGGCATTCATGAATAAATACGCTTTCCGTTCTTTTTACGCCAAACAAAAGATTATTTTCCAAACATTAAATATATACTTTATGATACAAACTTCGTACATTTCTTAATATTTAGTAAAATGGCGCAGCCCAATGCGCCCGGCTCGTCGGGAGTTGTGAGGAACAGCGCACTATCGTTCGTTGAAGAAGCTGCGCTGGCGCAGGGCAGTTCGCAACAGGATGTCGCTCAGCCGCAGGATAAAGAGACAGTGAACCAAGGTACGGATCATGAAATAAAACCTCTTTACTTCCCTGAACCTGACTCAGACCGAGTATTGTCTTCTTCTTCTTGTCTTCTTGTCCTTCTTGCCTCCCTCCATGTCAGTACAGGCGGTTTCCGCAACTCGACGTCTATAGCGCCTATTTTGCGTCGGAGGATGTGCGGCCGGATCACTCCAGCCAGCCCAGCTCAGCCAGGAACGCTCCAAGGGCTTTCACGTTCGTGATCGCTTCCTGGACGCTGCCCGGCGAACCGAGGTACCTTGCCCGGTAAGGGGCCACCCCTCTGCATTCCAGCAGAACGTGGGCGGCTGTTTCTTCTTCCTCCATGCATCCTCTGCATAGGGGACTGTCCGTGACACCTAAGTTAAAAAGATGTCTGTTAAATTGTCCATGACCAGTAATAGCACCTGTTACTAGGCGAAGTTGCGGTCTGCACAGTTGTATCAGGGACCTGGATAGACGAGCGTCCACGCGCGGTAGAGCGAGAAACCGAGTATTGTACTGGTTTTTCTCTAGTGAATTATGGTTTGAATGAAAGAAAAAGTTATTTATTTGGCCCGGTCACTTAGACAAAGTAACTTTTTTACATTGTACAGAATGCTTATTTTGTGTATGCGTAGCGGTGAGGTATGCGGGCGGTGGGAGAGGGGTGCGCTCGGTCGCTTTTGCCCACAAGAGCACATGCGTGAACTTATCCCCACTCCGTCAAAAAAGTGTCAAGATGTTTGCCGGATACTGTACTAAGCTTGACTTCTGTTTCTGCCTTCTCTCTATTTTGTGGTTCTGCTGTTTGAAGGTATAAATACCATGCTATTGAAGTATAATATTTCAGAAAGAATGGTACCAGCAGGACTGAAGGCTTTATGCGAAGCGTACTCCAGGCTATACCCTGATCAACCCAACCCCCTGCAAGTGACGACTAGACTGAAATATTGGTATGTTTGTTTGTGATATACTTCGATCAAGAGTACCCTAGATGTCCGGTCAGAGTCAACTTTCAAACTGGGTTGTTTTGTTATTTTGTACAAAGTATTCTCTTCTTTATTTCTTACTGTTTAGTGTTGAATTTAGAAAGTATAGTAATTTGTACTCAGATAAAAATGATGATTGGCCCACCTTATGACTTGTAGAAGGCATACATGTTAGCCAATTTAAGAGTTTTCTTAATTTTAGGCTAGGAGGTCATGATCCCTTGGACTACATAAGCATGTATTGGAACCCTGGGAAACCGGATGAGAATGTGCCACCACATTGGCACTACGTTGGGTAAGCTGTGCACATACAAACTATAAAGTATAATTCCCACCCCACATTAAAATATTTATAGCAAATAACATAAAGGACTGTAGCAGAAAATAACAGGGTAAAAAAAATCAGATGACTATAGTCTTGAACTAGACTAGGGGTCTAAGGTTATGGAATTAAAAAGCAGTTCAGAAATTTGTTTTATTTCAATTTAAATGACTTTAATGTGACGTCTTGAAATTAAGGACAGCTCCCACTACCCTTGTCACACATTGCCACATTTCGTCGATCCCCTTCCTCCCCCTTAACGTGTGACGTAATTTATGGATGGCCCCTATGCGACGAATTTTATTGCAAAATGTGACAAGTTGCGAATCTGACTAGTTGTGATTGTGTTGTCTTGCGCGTTTTCTGGTGTAATGCGTGTAAGACCAATTTGTTTTTATTAATACGACCTAGGTATGTAAAATGTTGTTTCCACCAGTTTTGGTCTATCGGATCTGCATGGCGACGGGCGCGTGCACGCCCCGGGCTCGTGCGCTTCGGGGCTCGGGCTCGAGCTGACGCTGCGGCTCGCGTTGTCGGGCGCGCAGCCGCCGCTGTGGCCCGCCGCGTTGTTGCAGGCGCTGGCCCGCTACATATTCACCACTGGTGAGTATCCGAGCTGACGGGCGCGGCCTCGGGCTCGAGCTGACGCTGCGGCTTCACTTTGTTTCATTAACCGACTTCAAAAAAGAAGGAGGTTCTCAGATCGTCGGAATCTTTTCGTTTTTATTTGATAACGTGTCGTGGTGTCAATAAATGTTCCCTTTTCACACTCACTTTAGCTCTCGCTCTCTCTCTCTTTATCTCTCTTCTCTCGTATGATATAGAAACTATAGTTCATTCAAATGTCTTAAGAAAAACGTGGGTTCTACCATAATAATTATAGATAGACATAGATAGACACATGACCGAATACTAGAACGCTAATTAACTTTGAGGGGCTCTCAAACTAAATGTCACTCTAAATGTCAAAGACATGACAAAGACAGCATGCTGTTTGAGAGCCGCTCAAAGTTAAGTAGCATTTGAGTATTCGGCCAACAGACAGGTAAAGAGAGTAAGGATTACGAGTACATACTTACAGTGGCGGTCACATAATTAAAGACACCAGTAGATTTTCATACAAACGAGGCAACTTTGAAGCCTTGGTTCTCCGCCAGGGATTGACCTAGCTGTGATCTGATGATTTTCAGGGAGTGAATTGAAAAAAATCAGATCACTATAGACACCCAACTGATCTGATCAGCATTCTAAGGGATATAAGACATAAGGATCAGAGTTTACAATTTCAGAAATTTCATTCATTTTTATGCGAATTTTGCGGTTTTTTTAAACATATCTTTATATCTCTTAGAATGCTGATCAGATCAGTTGGGTGTGCAGTGGCGAAGGGTCCATACATGTCGATTCCTATCGACTTCCCTTTTAGAAATCCACCATACAGTTAAGATAATTTTTAGACAAATTATTGGTCCGGCTTACCTTTGCCATATTTCGACTCCTCGCCACTGTGGGTGTGTATAGCGATCTGAATCTCCTTCATTCACTCCCTGGATGGCCATCATCAGATCACAGCTAGGTCAATCCCTGGCGCGGAACCAAGTCTTCAAAGTTACCTCGTTTGTATGAAAATCTTGTCTTCTTTAATGACCGCCACTGTATGTAACCTCTGCCTGCCTAGCATGACCGATTTATATCGCTTGATATAGCGTTTTATCACGTTTAACTGTCAAAAAGACAAAGGAATTTGACAGTTGAGTGTCGATAAATTGCTATATCACGCGATATAAATCGGTCATGCTAGGCAAGCTGAGATAGGTAGAGGTAGTAGGTATGACATAGTTACTTTCGGGATGTATTTAATAGCACTTTAAATTTGATGAAAACAGCTATAAAATTGTACATCAGCACTTTAAAATAATGATAGACCTATAATTTAATCTTATCACTACAAAAATAATGGTTTGCACTTTAAAATAATAATAGATCTATAAATTAATATTATCACTACAAAAATAATGGTTTGCACTATAATGTGTCCCAACTCCGAAATCATTTAATTTCTGTCAAACCATGTCAGACTAATGAGATGGCAAGTCTCACCAAGTCGGTTCTAGCGTTGTTGGTCGCAATGGAACCTAACCTCCTCCTCAGCTCCCCTCTCGCTGCGCCCGCTCGTCGTCGCACCTAGTCGTCTGTTTACCAGTACTAATGTTATAAAATTAATTTGTATGGTACAAAGTATTAATTTTAAAGCTAAACAATTAAATTGTACAGTGCAAAGTATTAATTTTAAAGCTTAGCATATTTATAGTGGAAACCATTATTTTTAAAGTGCATTCAATAAATTTTGAAGCTAAACATTTTAAAGTGTGATACATTATTTTTAAAGTGCAATTATATAATCCCCGTTACTTTCATGGTTTAATATTTAGGTAACAAATTCTGCGCGGGCGACCACATCAGCTGGCACGCAGCATTGGACGGGGGCGCGAGGGGAGGGTCGCGGGTTCGACACCTGCTAGTGGCTGAAGACCCACAACTAAAGGCGATTGATACGCCGCACGGAACTGTCGAGTTTTTACAGGTAAGTGTTTTGCTGTTTTTTTCTCTATGAAAAACTTGGCATCGGCACACTCCTAAACTTTTTTTAAAACACTAACTTCCGCACATGACGTCTGGAGTTTTTGGCACCAATTCGTCGAGCTCAGTTCGGTGGCTATTTAATTATTTACAAATTGATTCATAGTGGATAATTGTGTCTTATTTGTGTAATTTTATGTTACAAGCAGTACTGGATTATCTCTTAAACAAATTAAGCAATGAGGATCAGTAACGATTTTTGTTTAGTGGCTTATCAGAAAGCTTATGCCACCACATGATTAACTGTAAAGAAATTTTTGCGATATCTCTTAAACCTGAGATACCTATACGAGCTGAAACGTGCTAAAACACTGTTATTTTGGGGGGTCCTTATGACGTCATCGCGATGGACGCGAACCTTACGCCGTACGTGATAAAGCACATATTGCATTGAGTTTGACATTTCCTTCAATTCCTTAATAACTCAACCATTTCTAAACGGATTTCAAAAAATCTTTCACTAAGTTAAATAGCTATTAATATGATTTTATATTATATCAATAAAACTATAAGATTCAAACCTGTTACTGATCCTCATTGCTTAGGATATCACGTCTGGGAGGCACCATAATCGGCACTCAAAAAAAAGAGATCAGATGTATGGATTCATGTAGATGAGATTGTTACGTGTACCCCTTGATGCAATCGTACCCCTGGGGGTACGCCCATTTAGTAGTAAAAATGGGAAACACTGACAGAAGCAGCGATACATTTTCAAGTATAGATTTACTTTGGCAGGTGGTTGGTTGTACGGGCAGAGAACTGGTAGCCGTAATAAATAAATAAAACTTTTAATTTATTTGAATTTTGACTATCGATAAAAAACATCAATAACATAGAGAAGAACAGTGGTTCTCAATTAGTTTTTTTCTACGAACCCCTCAAAGAAAGACCTAAAACTCGCGTACCACTTCAGAAATGACTAATAACAAATGTGATCAAATGTATGAATTCATCTAGATGAGATTGCTGCGCGTACCCCTTGATGCAATCGTACCCCTGGGGTTACGCGTACCACTAAATCGGAAACACTGACATAGAAGCAACGATACATTTTCAAGTGTAGTTTTACTTTGGCAGGTGGTTGGTTGTACGGGGAGAGAACTGGTGGCCCTAATAAATAAACTATTAATTAATTTGATTATAAAAAAACATCAATAACATAGAGAACAACAGTGGTTCTCAATTAGTTTTTTTCTACGTACCCCTCTCAGAAAGACCTAAAATGAGAAATAAAAAAATAGATAAGATCTATAAATTCATGTAAATAAGATTGCTGCGCGTACTCCTAGATGCAATCTCCAGTACCCCTGGGGGTACACGAAACACTAGCTTCCGGACACGACTTGCTCGTTTTACAAAACAAAAACAATACATTTAAGAGACGTAAAATATCATCCCAAATAATATTTTACTTGCAGTTAATTTTAGACTTTAGACGATTAAGAATTATTATAGTAGCAACCCTAGTGTAACCGGCAAGTACAGTCAGTGGCACGAATCATGAAATCGGGTGGGGATTGCGCGGAACGCGTATTTTGGGTATGCGTAGCGGTGAGGGGCGCGGGCGGCGGGAGAGGGGCGCGCGCTATTGGTCGCTCACAAGAGCACATGCGCGAACTTCTCCCCACTCCGTCGAAAGATTTTCAAGATTCGTGCCACTGACTGTACTTATAGGTAACAATTTTCGAGGATGGCAAGACTGATCCGATTGGTCCTTCTGTAAATTCAATATTTTGTGAGAAGCAACGATACATTTTCAAGTATAGTTTTACTTTGGCAGGTGGTTGGTTGTACGGGCAGGGAACTGAGGGCGGCCCAGCGCGGCTCTTGCGTGGATGTGTTGAAACTAATCGCGGAGGACCCCAGGTATGACTATTGCGACCAAATGTAGTGTAATAAACTGAAAATATACAACGTAATTATTAATATATTAGAAAAAATTATACAAAAAGTCGAGTCACTTTTCAAAAAAAAACAAAACCTCCTTCAAAAACCTTAAAAACAGCTCTTAAAAAGCAAGAAATAATGTTCAAACTGATTATTAAAAAAAACGTCTATTGAACTCGGGTGGGGCTTTAAGAATACAAACGATACAATAAGTAAAAAATAAATTACTTCCAACTCCAGGACGTTTTTTTAACTAATCGTTTTGTACATTATTTCTTGCTTTTTAGGGTTCCGTATCCAAAGGGTAAAAACGGGACCCTATTACTAAGCCTCCGCTGTCCGTCTGTCTGTCTGTCTGGCTGACATAAGGCTGTATCTCATTAACCATGATAGCTAGACAGTTGAAATTTTCACAGTTGATGTACATCTGTTGCCATCAACAAATACTAAAAACAGAATAAAATAAATATTTTAGGGGGCTCTCATACAATAAACGTGATATTTTTGCCGTTTTTTGCTCGACATTAATAACAACTGCAGGTAGACAGTTGAAATTTTCATAGATGATGTATTTCCGTTGCCGCTATAACAACAAATACTAAAAACAGAATAAAATAAATATTTAAGGGGGGCTCCCATACAATAAACGTGATTTTTTTGGTCCGGAACCCTTCGTGCGTGAGTCCGACTCGCATTTGACCGGTTTTTAGGGTTCCGTACCCAAAGGGTAAAAACGGGACCCTATTACTAAGCCTCCGCTGTCCGTCTGTCTGTCACCAGGCTGTATCTCATGAACCGTGATAGCTAGACAGTTGAAATTTTCACAGATGATGTATTTCTGTTGCCGCTATAACAACAAATACTAAAAACAGAATAAAATAAATATTTTAGGGGGCTCTCAAACAATAAACGTGTTTTTTTTGCCGTTTTTTGCTCGATATTGATAACGACTACAGGTAGACAGTTGAAATTTTCACAGATGATGTATTTCTGTTGCTGCTATAACAACATATGCTAAAAACACGACTGCCCTGCCAAAAACGAACTAAAAAGTTAAACAACAAGTGTCATTGCAGTCGGGGGACCTTATTATGGAACAATTTTTGATCAAAGAGGTCCCCCGACTGCAATGACACTTGTTGTTTAACTTTTTAGGTCGTTTTTGGCAGTCGTGTTTTTAATATTTTTTTAATTTATTTATTTTTATTTCACACATTTTAGTGACATATTATATAGTTTTGGAATGTGCTCGTCAAGGCCTTTCATTTGATGCCCATATTGTAATAATAGAAGAAAAAAAAATTTTTTCACATTTGAAAATGGCGTCGTATAGTCGCCATATTGTTTTTTTCTAAAAAAAATATAGCCAGTGTCACTCGGAATGCTGTAAGGATTCTAACGATACCCCATTTATCCAAATCAGTTCAGGCATTTAGAAGTTATGGTGGAATAAAGAAACTCACATACCCACAAACATACATGAATCCTGAACACATAACACTCTTTTTGCTTTGGGCAGTCGTGTAAAAATAGAATAAAATAAATATTTAAGGGGGGCTCCCATACAACAAACGTGATGTTTTTGCCGTTTTTTGTACGGAACCCTTCGTGCGCGAGTCCGACTCGCACTTGGCCGGTTTTTTTAAGTATCGTTTATATTCTAAAAGCCCCATAAAAACGTTGTTTTATTCATCGATTTGATCATTATTTCTTGCCTATTTAGAGCTGTTTTTTAAGGTTTTGGAAGGAGGTTTTGCTTTTTTAAAAGCTTTTTTTATGAGGTTTAATAAGGTTTTTTATCATCATGAAACATCTCAATAGGGAATATGCATCAATTTTTTTTTAATCTTATTCAAAAGTATAATGCGTGAGAAAATTAACTGTAATATTAAAACTTTTCTCTTGCGTTTTGTTCTCGTGATATAGTTACTTGAAGTTAGCGCGCAGCAGCACCCGCCGAAAACGCCCCATACAAAACGGTGACGTCACACATCACGTTTCGGTGTGTTTCGGGCGCGTTTAATATGGAGTTAGCCAATAATCTTCAATTATCTCCCTAAATTTTGCGCTTAAGTAGATATGTGTCCTACAAAATATTATTTCTTTTTCGATATTCTATCTGACTATAAAGTGCATTATATCCAAAAACGAAAAAAAAATATCGTCATTTTCCCCTGATTTCATCGTGTGATAAAACGAAAATAATCATTTTTTTTATTTTTCTTTCTGTTCCATCATGTTTTTACAAGTGTCCGCAGCGATCAAGCTCAATTTTAGGAAAATCGGTGACTTATGCATATTCCCTATTGCCGTCGCGTAGATGCGGCGCGGGCTCGTGGCTCGTGACGCGCACGTCGCGCAGATCCTCGGCGCGAGGGTTGCGCAGAACTAGTGGCGCCCCCGCCAACTTGGCCGGCGTTTCAGCCACGTTCAGGTGGCAACCCTTGCCTACCAACCAGGTAAGGGTAAAATTAAGGGTTTGTTTCGCAAATGTACCACTAATTATTTTTATGAAAAAAGAGAAGTACGTAGATTAACACTCGTATAAAATATTGATTTCTTAAACGCCTTTTGTATCAGCGAAACCCCCCTCTCATACATGGGCTGTCCCCCGCGCGAGAAAAAATGTTGACCCCTATTTGTAACAAAAAAAAATAACATAGGTATAAACTATTTTCAATGGTCCCGGGTCCCGATTTCGATCCCTAACTAGGTTAATTTAGAAAACGAACTTTTCTACAATGTGTTAATGAACGAACCAAAAATGGAAAAAAATAAATAAATTAAAAAAATATTAAAAACACGACTGCCCTGCCAAAACGAACTAAAAAGTTAAACAACAAGTGTCATTGCAGTCGGGGCACCTTATCATGGAACAATTTTTGATCAAAGAGGTCCCCCGACTGCAATGACACTTGTTGTTTAACTTTTTAGTTCGTTTTGGCAGGGCAGTCGTGTTTTTAATATTTTTTTAATTTATTTATTTTTATTCACACATTTTAGTGACATATTATATAGTTTTGGAATGTGCTCATCAGGGCCTTTCATTTGATGCCCATATTGTAATAATAGAAGAAAAAAATTTTTTTTTCACATTTGAAAATGTCGTCGTACAGTCGCCATATTGATTTTTTCTAAAAAAAATATAGCCTGTGTCACTCGGGATGTTGTAAGGATTCTAACGATACCCCATTTGTCAAAATCAGTTCAGGCATTTAGAAGTTATGGTGGAATAAAGAAACTCACATACCCACAAACATACATGAACCCTGAACACATAACACTCTTTTTGCTTTGGGCAGTCGTGTAAAAAAACTATTTCTTCGGACTATATAGACTATATTGCTTAGTTTGATGGTCCAAAAACCGAAGAGACAGTTTTCCCATTTTTGATTCATTCATAAACACGTTATATATTGGCTCAGCCCCCGACGTTGTAATACCCCCCGGTCTCACACAAATGCTTTAGCTACTTTGCAATCGGAGCAATGTTTGTGATATTGTCTAATATTAATTAGTTCTGTATTATCCAGTGCAGCAGTGACCCCCCCTCGTGCCCCGGGCTGTCCCCCCGCGAGGAGCAGCAGATCAAGGACACGCTGCAGCGCGGCCTCAGCTGCATGAGTACCGAAAGAAGCGGCCCTGAAGGTTACTATTATCATCACCCATTTAATAGCCTCAATCATTTAATAGCCGTATTATTTAAAAGCCCCAATCATTTAAAAGCCTCTGTCATTTAATTATCCTAGTCCAGGGTTGGCATGATTAAAACAAATTCGTTTTAAAACACGTGTTTAAAACAGTGTTTAAAACAATTTGAAATAAAACTATGTTTTTTATTAAGTGTTTAAAAACACAGTGTAAAACAAGTTTTAAACAATGTTAAAAACATTAAGAAAAAAACAGGGTTTAATTAATACTACTATTAATTGAGAATTAATGGTGATTTTCGTAAATTAGTGCACTTTTTTCCCAAAAATATGTTTAAAAACTTTAGATTTCACTGAAAATACATAGAATGACAGTAAAAAAGTGTAATTTTATCGGATATCTTTTGCCAAGATGACAAATCTTAACTAAGTAGGCATTAGCCATTTTATCACCGATTAAAAAAAAAATCGAAGACTGGTCCTTGTCGAGAACTGGTTCCTCCAAAAGTTCATCCATCCTATATCAATATTTAGGATGGAGGACCCTAATGCCCCCATATAACCCCAATGGGTTTCCCTTAATAATAAGGGAAACCATGATGTTCATTAACAATAATATTTAATAGTATAATCAATAATAATGAACATCAGAGAACATAGGTAGTACCTATTTACAAGGTATACGTAAGTAAAGCGTTCAGTATTGATAAGAGATATAAAATAAAATATGTTTATTATCTAATCGATGTTTGTAAATATTTACTAAGGATTCTAAGGCGAATTTGAAAATAGTCTAGAAATTAAATAAGTATTATAGGTCAAATTGATTTCAAAGTGATGGTTTAAAGTAATAAGTAAAAAAAACAAAAAAAACACTTGTTTAAAACATTTTGAACTGTTTGTTTTATAAAATTAAAAAAAAACTGTTTTTTTTCCAACCCTGCCCGAGTCATTTAATAACCTCAATCTTTTGATAATAATAATAATAATATAATAATATTTGACAACATCACATACGTTGCTCCAATCCCAAAGTAAGTAGCTATAGCACTTGTGTTATGGAAATCAGAAACAACGGTGGTATGACACACACCCAGACCTGAGACAATATTGAAAAGTTCATTTTCTACATTGACCCAGCCGGGGATCGAACCCGGGACCTCAAGAGATGGTGACGCCTTGAAAACCGGCGTGCGAACACTCGACCACGGAGGTCGTCATAGCCCTATAATTTGATAGCGTTGGTCCTTTAACAGCATCAGTCATTTAATAACTCCCATAATTTAATATCCCCCATCATTTAATAGTCTCGATCATTTAGAATAGAATAGAAATTGATTTATTTAGCGGCACAAAATTCATCACAAGTTGAATGGGTACATACTTAAATAAAATACAAAATGTGACACTAAAAAGGCAACCTACTCAGCATATAAAAGTCCCATTTCATAGCCCAGCCAAAGTCCCAGTTAATAGCCTTGATCATTTAATAGCCCCAATCCTATCATATCGCGTTTCGGAGGTCATGCTAGGGGAGCAGGGGGTCTAAAAAGGCTAGACAGTCCATAAAACATTGTGGAAACAAAACTTAGGTAATTATTATGAACAATTAGTGATATTCAAGATTGTCTTTTATTGCAGGTCACATGTCGACGGACAGCTTCGAAATGTCGAGTATAGAACGCGCGCTGCCACAGATACCAGAAGTTATGCAGGTTTGAATACCTATATTATTTAAAAGTATCAAAAAAACCGCCTGTATATGGTAGATAGGGACCATCACCAACTCTGAAATCGCGAAAAAAATATCAGCTGTTTCATACAAAAATTAATAAAGAAAATATCAAAATGTATGAAACAAACAGCAGATTCTTTTTCAGATTTCAGAGTTGGTCCTTGGTAAAAGTTGTTCATGGTCCCTCCCTATCTACCATATTCTGGTTTAGCCATTAATTCTGTTACACATTATAACGGGTGTAACAAGACCCCCAACGAAGCCGAAGTCCACGCATTCCGCCCATCATCAGGATCATTTTTGTCTTTTACACTATACCTGGGAAACCAATAGTTACGAAGTTATTGAAGGTCAAAGTCAAAAAATTGTTCTCATGAAATCTTATTTTATTCGTTGTTTCCTAATTTTTGTCCAAAGAAACATTATCAAAATTTAAAGTATTTCGCAAGAAAAAATGGCTTCAAAACGTCATCACTCAATGTATCTCATGAGCACGCACACAAACGCTGCCTCCACCTCGGCCGCACGCAGCTGTGTAGCATACACTCGCAGGCGCGGTCTGGTGCACGTATAGACATAGAAAAATGTTCGCTGCGCTCAAGAAGACTAACAAAGCGTGGAAAAGAGAAGTTAACATCATACGGACACGGTCTATGTAAAAAAGAGACAAAGGATCAAGTGACATGTGCCAACATTTTTACAGTAAGAGCCCCTAGCGTCCCGCCTAGCAAATGAGCAATTACAGTTTGTTAAAAATATTTGATAATGAAATAAAACACTTTTTAACGGATACTAGCGCGGTTTTATTGAAAGTACTTTGGTAATTAGTTGGTATTTGGTTTGATTTTTATTTTCCCGACGTTTCGGCACCTTTGCAGCTGCCGTGGTCACGGGGGACTGAAGCTACTCGTGAGCCTACCCTCAAGCGATGATTTTTTTTTTTAAATTTGTAAAATATTAATTTCTGAACGTCTTAAAAAAATTCATCGCTTGAGGGTAGGCTCACGAGTAGCTTCAGTCCCCCGTGACCACGGCAGCTGCAAAGGTGCCGAAACGTCGGGAAAATCAAAAATCAAACCAAATACCAACTAATTACCAAAGTACTTTCAATAAAACCGCGCTAGTATCCGAAAGTCTTTTATTTCATGTCTAGTGAGCGCGTAAGCTTAAGAAGTGAATATATTTGATAATCTTAATTAGAATTTAAAATAAAGGTATCGTGTGATGTGACAAAAAAATAATCCAAGTAATCACACTTTTCACTGGTAAATAAGATATTGCCTCACATTTCTCTAAAACCAAATTTCGCTACATTTATTCGTTTATCGACGAAGAAAACAGTATGGAACATAGTTTATTAATTTCCTTTCCATATATAGTCATATTTTATGAATCTAAGTCATATTTTACGTATCTCATATAAAATGTATGCATTCGTTTTCGAATCACCTGTTTATTGACATTGTTGTTCTTTGACATTCTATTTCTATGGTTGCACGCGTTACATGACGTGGTAATGTATGCAATGCTTTTTAACACCAAAAATTAAAATCGTTTCTCAGCAATAATTTTGAACAGAAGGTCCTGATGATGGGCAGAATACGTAGACCTCGGCTTCGTTGAGGGTCTTGTTACACCCGGTATATATGAGTATATTGCAGGGATCTTGGCGGGAGGACGAAGACGTGGAGTATTACCCCGGGGTCCATCTTATTATGAACGCAGAGGGAGCCAGTTTGCTACCACTGGCCATAGAGTAAGTACTTACTTAAGTAATTATCTTATTTAAAAAAGAAATTTGAAATAATTTACTTAGTTTAAGCTTACAAGCACTTATATATTTTTTTCATCCTTATACATATAATAAAACAGTAGAAAAAGTGAGTCTGTACATTACATATATTTAAAATATATATTTCTGGGACGATGGAGACATAGTAATAGAGTAAGAATTTGAAAAAAAAAGTGTGTCTGTTTGTTTGTCTGTTTAAACACGTAGATGTTTAGCATAATATAATACTGGTGTCGATCTAAGGACTGGTTGTTTTTCGCATGGCAAACTTTATGTGACTTTTCCAGGGTTATTAACGCTTCAGGTCTTTTCATATTGGCTCCCGAAGGAAAGACTCCGAACATAGTTTATAAAGAATTTTTTAAACTATATTTACAATCCTTACTAATATTATAAATGCGAAAGTCCGTTTGTTTGTTTGTTACGCCTCCACGTCACAACCACTGAACCGATCGTCATGAAACTTTGCATACACGTTTTCAGGGGTACAGAAAGACATAGGGTACCTTTCATCCCGAAAAAAAGTTTTGTTCCCGAGGGATAGCAAAAAACCTTTCCACGCAGACGAAGTCGCGGGCGGCCGCTAGTATTAAATATAAAAAATAAAATAAAATCATTTTTTTAACTGTTAACACTGCTGCAAGTATTTTCTTATGTAACTAACTGCATTATTTCATATTTATATGCTACGCTGGAGTCATAAAGTCCACGCGTACGAAGTCGCGGGCATCAGCTAGTTTATGAATATGGCATCAAACTGTCGCGTCGTAACTAAAATAAAATAACTAAAATAAATGTAAATAACTTCAATTAAGATATCCGGTCTGAGTCTCAAAAATGGCACCTCAAATAGCGTCCCACTTACAAACCGGGCGCTTATTTTGCACAAAGTAAGTGATAAAAGATGTGTTCTTGTACAAAATAAGTGATATAAAATGCGTGTTTGTACAAAATAAAAGGTGGTTATGTACAAAATAAGCGCCTAGTTTGTAAGTGGGACGCTATTTGAGGTGCCATTTTTGCTAACTGATTTTGTTTTAGGTTTAGTTTTACTGTAATCAATCATACATCGTGAGTGTTTTAGCAAATGAATAGTGAAGCATTATGTAGGATATTCTTAATCGAAGTTAAATAACAAAAAACCGGCCAAGTGCGAGTCGGACTCGCGCACGAAGGGTTCCGTACCAAAAAACGGCAAAAAATCACGTTTGTTGTATGGGAGCCTCCCTTAAATATTTATTTTATTCTGTTTTTAGTATTTGTTGTTATAGCGGCAACAGAAATACATCATCTGTGAAAATTTCAACTGTCTAGCTATCACGGTTCATGAGATATAGTCTGGTGACAGACAGACAGATGGAGTGCCGTTTTTACCCTTTGGGTACGGAACCCTAAAAACCATGTGAAAATCTAATGTTTTTCTGTTTCAAAATAGCTATATCTTACTACCATCGGTTCTCAACGCCGCCTTTCAAAAATAAGGCCCCTGGTGCCCTACCGGCTAATTTTCAGAACTTCGGCTAATGTGCCGGGTTTCAACTTAAAGTAATGGCAGGATAATTTTGCTGATTTACAAATCGTCCACCAGTCGGCGCACTACCGCTAACTTGTCGCTAGTGTAGTTGTAGACCTGTCATATTGTTGTTTTCTATGTGTTTGCTATCAATTTCTGTATGTTGGAAGCAAATTTTCGTAAATATCAACCTTCCAACACTTTTTGGTTTTCTTCAATCTTTAATTTGTTTATTGTCTGACTTTCATAATAATTTTGTATTAGTATGAATCATTTTTAAATATAATTCAAAATAAATGGGAAAATTTGGAGTAAATGCCCGTACAAAGGTCTCCAGCAGCAGTTATAGCGCCACCAAGCTGGATAAATTTTGTGACATCCCGCCATCACAGTAATTAAAGTACAGAAGCAGCACGCCGCATAGTAATTTTAATAAATAGCGACTTTTGCTCCGACACAATAAAGTGCAATTTAGGTCGCGCAATGGCCTGCAGTACAGTTTATATTCGCCTAGTAGTTGCCTCTCTTTCTATCGCGTGCTCTTACCTTTTCTAATGACGCAACGTTAGGGTTGTCTTCTTATAAATGAAATGCGTAGCATATATCATAATTTGAAAAACGACAATGGGGAAGGCAACTGTCAAAATGGCGCTGCGTACGCTTGTTCCACGAGAACTATGAAAACAAAGGACTTTTACTTAAAAGTTTTTTTAAGCTTCAAAATGATTAAATTCTGTGTAATAGGCTTTTAAAATATTGGCACTTACAAATTTCCGAAAAATCAGGATATAGAAAAAATTATAAATTCCGTAAGAATAAAAACGTCTTAATTTGGTTTTAAATTCCGGCATTTGCATTGTAGAATAGTCTTTTATATCCATTTTGGGTCAATGGGTCTTTTCCGATTAAAAAAAAACACAAAATAAATACCTATTTTTCCATACATTTTGTTCTGAACGTCTACTGTCTTAGGAACAAGCGTACGCAGCGACATCTATAATTAGCTTTGCGTTGCCAACCCCATTGTTTATTGGTTTTTTGATTTTGACATCCGTACACGGCACAGTAATGTCGACTCGACATTGTAACTATTATAAAGAGACAATACCTACTTGTGCAGTAAGATGCCGCGCTCGTACGGCGGCGGGCGTGTGGCGGCCCTCACTAGTCCCGCCGGCGGAACGGCTAGCGGTAGGTGCTTATCGCGCGACCTTAAGCGAGTGATGGAGGCCTGGTTATAGCGCCACCAAGCGTGATAAATTTTGTGATATCCCGCCATTGTCACACTGCCTCCGTGCCCCGTCCGTCGCGGAGCAGTGGATCCGCTTATTCGAGCAGTTTTCTCCGCGTCTCCTCGTCGGTCGGCGTTGTACGAATAATCCGCGCTACGTACAAAATCCGGCACAATAGAACGTGGAAGTGTAACTTTACATTATGGCGGACATAAGGCGGAGTTTGACATTTTGGGTAAAAACAAACATCTGAAACAAGCAAGTTTCTCTTCTTGAGACATGGAATTACCTACACCCAGGAGGGCATTGTACTTATTCCTAACACTAAAATAACTCAATAATTTGATAATAAAGCAAAAGTGTCAACGTTTTACAGAGCGCAGAAAAAACTTATATTTTGGCCATTAAAATAAATGATTTTGACTGAACTTGTTTGTAGTTTTTCGAAATTTACCGATAAATTCATAAGATTTTCATTTAATATCCCCTCTAAGCCTTTTTTGGGACTTTCGTAAATACGTGGTATGGTATTGCAAAATGCTCTTACGTGGTCTTGCACGCCCATCGACGATTTGCCGAAGTTATTTGGAAGATCGATGTTCGTGTGACATCATGAATCCGGGTTCGCCATTTTGGCTTGATTGTGGCTCGATTTGGAGCCCGGCAGACTTGCTGAATTTTGGATCATTAGCCGGTACTGCTTAGGCAGTGCCGGATTAAGGCTACTTGGTGCCCTAAGCAATCCACGCCTGTGGGCACCCCTGTATAGGGCTACCATCTACGAAAAGGTCCTGTCTAGGAGGCACAAAATTCCTGATTTTCAGAAAAATGCCTGTCTATAGTTTCACGGCAACGCAGCGCCATTTTTAGTCAGTTTCATCCAATATTCTTGTAATCTTGTCTTGCTTGTTATCTATGGTAAAAAAGGCCGCGTACCGCGAGGTTTTGACAGTTTCATTTCATCCACTAATCTTCTAGTAAGTCGTCTAATGAAATTGAAATAAAACATTTTTTTTAATTTCTTAGAGCCATTTATGTATTACGTAAATCACGTTTTACGTAATGTAGTTTAAGTGTCGAGTTTGATACCCCGTTCCCCGTTTATTCCAAAAATCAATTTCACCAGGTCATTAAAAAAATTGAATCAAGATTTAACAAGGCATTGTTTATTACATAATTGTACATTTTTGTAACAAATTTTACTTTGTTGTTATGACAGTGACAGCCTTAAACTTATTTTTTTGACAAAGCGCGTTTAAAATCAATGGTGAAATTGGCTCTTAGTGTCCGGACACGAAAGTGGCGGCGGCCGAGCGGTGGCGGGGCGGCGCGGCAGCGGAGCGGCGGCGGGGCGGGGCGATGAGAACGTGGCCACGAAACTTAGCGGTCGGTCAGCCGCGCTAGTAGTGTTGTGACAGATGGGCTAAATACCATTAAGGGCCGGTGGACCTACCGATTTGACCTACTGGTAGGACCACGGTATACCACTAAAGTAACTTCTTATTTTTTTTTATTTCTATTGATGTGTCAAATGTGATGTTGCTATGGAAACAATTTCTTGTTAAATCAATACCGAAAAATATTCAAAGGACGAAATATATCCTATGTCTAAAAATTTTATTTAGTTCGAAAAAATGGTCTAAGTATAGGCGTTAACTAGTTTCAAAACCGGATTCTTTGCTCATCTTGTGTTTTTTAAATGATGTCCAAGATGCTGACATCCATACTGAATAAATAGGTACTACCTAGTAATCAAACAGACACTATTATATTATTCAACACAACACCACAGAATACATAATAGTACAAGACAACACTACTGTAATCGCGGGCTACCAAATCCAACTAGTTTGTTCATTTGTTTTCGTCGCTCTCCTCCCGCCCGTGCATCGCTCGTCGCCCCGCGCCGCCACCGCCCGTTTCGTGCGCGTCTCCATACTGTGCCATACTGTTGATTGCATCGCCGCCGCTCCGCTGTCGCGCCGCCCCGCTGCCGCTCCGCCGTCGCAGTTTTCGTGCCTGGACACTAAGTCACAAAAACATTATTTTTCGTTTTTTTCTGTGCCAATTATAGTGCCCCCTATGAAATAATGGATCTTTTGAATTAAACAATTATAAAGGATTTCAATTAATTTGTTTATTATCCTTATTATTCAAAAGTACTTAATAATTAAGTTAATTTGAATAAAGCTTATTTGACTTTGAATATTAGCCAAAAGGGATACTTCTGTTCCTAACTTCTACACACACAAGATGGCGCTTTCCACAGACTAAAAAATTGTTTTAAAAAACAAAAAACCGACTTCAAAAACCTGCCTCTAAAAAGCAAGAAATAATATTCAAATCATTAGATACGCATTATCATTGTTATAATAACAACACGTCTATTGAAGTCGGGTGGGGCTGGAGTACAACTTCCTTTTTTTATTCTAAAAGCCCCACCCGACTTCAATAGACGTGTTGTTATAACAATGATAATGCGTATCTAATGATTTGAATATTATTTCTTGCTTTTTAGAGGCAGGTTTTTGAAGTCGGTTTTTTGTTTTTTAAAACAATTTTTTATTTTATTATTTTTAGTGAAAGTACCTTCTATATTAGGTATATTATTGTAAGGTTACTGTATAAATTACTTTAATTATTATTCGTGATGAACCATGTAGTACAACTAAATTTGTGTGTTTATTCCATTAAAAGTACTTAAACGGTAGTTGTAGTAATCGGGTGACTGCAGTCGCCCCTACCACGCCAGTCACGCCACGCTCGCCCCTACCACGCCACGCATAACGTTTAAATATGCGGTGACGGGGTAGAGGCGCGCTCAGTCGTGCTCAAGTCGTCACAGTGAAAGGTTGAACGGTGAAATAAGTGTTTTCAATAAAGTTGTTAAATAAAGTCATAATACCAGATGACTTTGATAAATTTGTCGCGATACGCTATTCCTGCTGGAGAGATACCACTGCTTAAGGTCAGGTATCAGTGTATTATTGTATTGAATACTGTTTAAACTGGTAATACTAGTACTTTCCCATGATATCGAGTAATTGTATGCTTGGAATTCTTGTTAAATACCAAAAATAATTATACAGAGATACAATAAAAACTAGAACTTTTAATTGCTCATGACGTTTTATTTTAATTCCTTTTAACTTCAGAAGTGGGATAAACGAGATTTCTTTAGAATTCTCGCTTATCCTGCCCGCACAAAATAAATAAAATGGAGAATTCCACGTAAGCATACTATGATGATAACTAGAGGGAGAAATTATTTATAGAAATCATTAAAACCCTTAAGTTTTTTTTGTTTTTGTGCTAATCATCTATAACTATTCACTCTAGTGCTCAGAGGCGGATTACGTAGCATTTTTTTTTTCACTCTCTCTCTCTAAGATAGTTTTCTCTAATACAGGTTTAGTTTTCATGAAACGTTTTGTTGATACTGATATAATACTAATATTACCAATATTACAGTTAAAGTTGGAAAATAACTGTTCTTTTAAGATCAATTTAGCATTTTCCCATCCCTGCTGTCTTTTTACATTGAATACAAATAAGATCACGTGTCACGTAACATATTGAGCATAGATTACGGATTCTGTACCTACAATCATATAACAATTCAGTTGCCCAATTAATTAAATATGATAAGACCATTCTAAATTTATTGGGTGACAAATAGTGATTAATTACATAAAATTTTGTGCAAGTTTCAGCAATGAAAAATGCATATCGCAAATTGGAAGTTGAGTGCAAGATTCATAGCAACAATTTTGACTCCAACTGATGCTGTTGAGCGTCCACTACGTGGTTACACGAAATTTCAAATTGTAATAGTGATACGAGTGAGGGAGCGGAAGGGAGCCTGACATAGTCGGGCAAAGCCGCAAGCGCTCGGTATGTCTTATTTACTTTCTCTGTTTATATAATTAAGACGCAGCTATGAGGGCGTAAAGCGTCAAACGCAATTTCGAATCGTAATATTTTGCGACACGAGTGAGGGAGCGGAAGGGAGCCTGACATAGTCGGGCAAAGCCGCAAGCGCTCGGTGTTTCGTATATTAGCTGTTTATATATTTTAAAATACAGCTGTGAGAACGTAAGGCATCATCCTTGAGAGGCCGTACAACGCTAGAAGGAATTTACATAGTAAGAATTATCGAAATTATTGGCATTATCACATTTTTAATTAATAACAAATAAACTATTTCTTATTAAAAAAAAAAACTGTTATTAAGAATAACTAGAAAGCTAGCTACGTTTTTTATATTATGTTCCGAGACTATAGGTCTATTATTGGTTATCATATCGATCGATAAATTAAGTAATACTGTGTAATCTTTGTTCAAAATTGTACAATTTAAGACGCAGCTGTGAGAGCGTAAGGCGTCCGTAGTAACAACTAGTAAAATATTCAGACGGCAATATCTTGAGTAAGGAAGCGGGCGCTTGAAAGTCAGCTACAGTCGCAAGCATTCGTGCTGGTTTATACGATATCAAGAGTCATAACTTAGGCTTAAGACAGACTTCATCGATGAATATACTTATTTGAAAAGAATTGCAATAGATTGAGTTGATAACATTAATTTAAGTTAGTTTTATTGATTATTAAATAAAGAAAAAGTGTGTATAATTTACGCAAATGCTTAAAGAGAATAATATAAATAATTCGAAGATAAAGAAAGTCTTAGGTAGACTATAACTTTTCTTGGACATGAAGCTTGCTTCTCAATATCTCATTTTTCAAAATTTATCAGAGCATTATCAAGTGAATGCAATTATAATTGTCTGTTGTAAGAAGTAAATACCTAAGTAATAAAATCATCTAGAGTAGGGTTGACTTTAGTACGTACGAGGCTTGAATCTGATAGCAATCTTTATCTTAATTAATAACCCACCTGTTTATATTATTTAAACGTTTTGCTATGTTAGATGTACATAGTCTAAATACTACACGCTACTATACGCTACATACTACTACATTAAGTATGTAGCGTGAAAAAAAACTGTTTATGTATTTGGTTTTTGAACATGCAACTCATGCAAGTTCTCTTAATTTTGTTCCACTTAAATTTATTTTTTAATAACTGTTCTTAGCCATATTGTTTGACAAGCAAGTAAAATTATTGCGAACATCCGTAAGGTAATTTTTAACAAGTTTTCTAGATTATAATTATTATAATCATTTCTTTTAAATCTAAATCATCAGAATGTTTTATCATCGTTATAAGTATTATTTTACTGTTTTGTTTATATTATTTTTCTTAGTTAAAATGATAGATATAGATGCGACGAACGCACACTAAAACCAATATAAACATAAGTACTCTAGATATTTGCAGTACATAACTTATCCATACTTACTTGAAAAATCCCTAACATGTCCTGGGTTTGCTGGAACCTGCAAGAAAGCTATCTGAAAGATAAATCCAGTTCTCCTTACAATGATTTAATTAATAACTCCTCTGCAACTCTTTTGTGAGTACAATAAAGAGCAAATAATTAAGTATGCTGAATGTAAATCCTCTTTAAATGTATTTACTGCAATGCAACTAATTGAGTCCAATGAGTCCAGCCATGTATTATTGCCAATTATGGCTATACCTACCGTTCTTTTAATAAACTAGTAATTCAATTTCAAATATTATTCTTATTAATTTTACTACACTATGATCAGCTCGTGCATCTGTTGCCAAGTCATTTAATGAGTAATTAGTAAAACATAGAATGTGATGCCATTTATAATGGTGTATTGAGCGTATATATTTTTAAATGGCCATTGTGAGCAATGACCTACTCTACTGAAGTTTACCGGTAGTAAAAGAAAAATAATAAAATTCATTTATTTCAGATAACAATTATTGATCCAATTTGATAAGAAAAAAAAATTGAACAAACAATAAATAAAAGAAATAATTACATATAAATCTTAAAATAAAACTATATTCATAATACACAATAGTGCAACAGTAATTTTACTAAACTTAATATTAATTCTAATTCTTCCTTCACATTCCTACAAATGTTATTGAAAAACAAAACTATTGTGCTTTTTATTTCGTAATCTGATATGCAATAAGCAAATCACTTTTGTTTTGTAGATTTTTTTTGTCTGCGAATAGTGCCATTTAAATACTGTGTGTTAATATTTCAAGATAATAAAACTAAAGTGGAATAACATATATTTCTAAAGCATTCGTAGGTGGTAAGTTAAGCCTAATGAAGTATCTTTAAATTAATCAATGTACATGTATTATCTTAGTACTTGTTACAATATTGTTTATAATATGAAATAAAGAATTTTTAAATGAAAAAAATGAAATGAAATTTCGTAATCAATGATACAATTTCTAGACAAAATAATTATTTTCGTATTCATTGCATTTTATCTCCGATACCGGATTATTACAATTTTAACATAATTTTCTCACGTCAATCATGTAGGGGTGACTTAACCTGTTATTACACCCTTATATTTGTTGGCACTCTAAACTTAACATAAAAAAACATGAATATTATTCGATAAACTGTGTTACCTAATTATGGAAAAAACTCAATTATAATGTTTTGGCATATTATCTTAATATCTAATGAGAAATTAGAACCTTATTTTCAATGATCATTTAATGTATTTTTTTAATCAAATAATGGAAATAATAATAATAATTTATTTCATAATTCAGATATTACAATCCATTTTGTTAGTAACAATTAACTTAAATCCTATGTTAGTATTCAGGACAAATTTGAAATTAAATAATTCATAAATAATAATGAAGTTTTCTATAAGGCTTCAAAAAATTGGCCCTATTCCAATAGTCGAAAATAAAACTTCTAAGTTGTACCTGTACTTGGTGAAAGCATGCCAATATTTTAATAAAGGTACTGAGAATAATACCTATAATTTTATTAACTGTTGCCTATTAAATTATTATTGGCGTAAGGTGTACCAGTAATTTGATCGGTACATGCCAATAATAGGTTGAAGGGTACTAATGAATGGACTATGGGTTTATTTATTTATACATAATATGATGGTGTATGTGTGGTGGTAATAGCTTAAAACGACATACATACAAAATACAAAAAAAAAGAGAGAATCCGTATTGTGTATTGCGTTGCGTGTAGCACCCACTATGTTTATTTCAAATAGAGCTACTAAAATCAATAGGCAAAATTTATTGTTTCGGTTTATTACTCTAAATACCAATAATTGGGTAATTTACCCTGCCTTTTCTATTTGAGAAATTCAAGGCGATCCATAAACTAGGTGAAACTTTTCACAAAACAATTAAGTAATTCTGTAGACTAACGCACGGTCCTGGTGATGACAGTGCTCCTCATTAAAATGAAATAATATTAAAAAGAAAAAAAATCCTTTTATCATGATTTTTCTTGTTCCTCATGACTGAGGGTCGCGATAGAATGAAGTAACTACTTACTTAGTAGGACAATTCAATCTGCTTTTAGAACACATTATATTGGGCACCGTAGGTACTGGAAAAAAAAACTTAAACCAGATAGATAGTAAGGGTGGTGCTTGTGTGGGATTATAGCTAATTACTTTTGTACATGGATTGATAATACATAATGTGATTTGTATTTGGACTCTGTGTGCCCGCTATGGGAAGTAAGATTACCAAAATACTGATTTCTAAAATCATTTATTACTTAGTGTTTATTCTGATCGAGTTTTTAAAATGTGCAGTTATATTCAAGGAAGGTACCTCCACATAACGTACTGTGTGTATAGTGGAGTCACTTCTACGATATCTAAACTTCTCTTTAGTACATATTACATTTACATATCCATTATATAGGGAAGTATGCTAATGTATATAACTAAACAAAAGGTTAACCTGGTTAAATTAGTAAGGGTAAATTTAAAACCATTACTAATTTAAAAGACCTTCAGAATACTTTGTAAATAAAATAAAAAGTTTTTTTTACCTTGCTGTAATGTAGAATGCTATTTTTTATTAGTTCAAGAAGTAACAAATTTTACTCTTACTGAGTTGTGTCACGAAATACATAATAGTACAAGTGTTATGTAGGTACAATAACTACTTAAAAGAAAGAAAACTTTTTGCAAATTGATGATTAAATTATTGGATATCATAATAGTTTATGACATGTGTCACTGAAATATGCTTTTTCTGTCACTGTGTTACACTAATTGAAGCACTGGGTGCACCCCAAAGTTATCTCAGGGCAAATTTTTATTGAAACGTCTAATCCATGTAATTAATGCTGCCCATAGCCATAGCGCCGCCGCGCGTGATTTTTTAATTAATATGGTATAAAAATTATAAAAGTATTTCAAGCATTACAAATGGTATGAGAAAGATATTACATTCAATATAGTATTTAGTAATATATATATATATATATATATACATATTTACAGAAACGATTACTTCAATTTTCTATTTTAATGATGAGCCTTTTATAGCGTTTTGATGACTTTTTGTTGATTGTTGTTAGTAGGTATTTTTCTAAACTAAGTTTGTATTGGAGACAAATATTGAAATGCCTACACGTAACTAATGAGTCTAAGACTTAAGTAAATAAAATAAGTTGCAATAGCTAATGATAAAAAAATATTTCTAAGTTTGCAATCTTTATAATTCGGTGCAATGAAATATTAACCCCTTAGCAATTTATTTAAGGTATACATCCATTTTTAATTTCTAAAGTATCTTGTAATTATATTAATGAATTTTGATGTTGATAATCTATCGTTAAACAAGCTATTGCTCGTGTTTATAACGTGCTCGGATGAAATGCCATACGACTATATTTTTATTGATGTAAACAGAGTTGAATTGAATTGTAAAATTTTAAGTTTAATTAAATTAAGTAATCTAATTACGTTAATTGTAGACAAATAAATGTCACTTTATATACATACCCTTTCTCTAACGGGATGTTTTCTGGATACCTACTTATGTATAAATAAAAACGTAATTACGTTTTGTGTCATGCAATAAATATTTGTAATGTAATTAAATAATAATTATGACTTTCGCAAAAATGCGAAATATTTTGTTGGAAGGCTGCTATTTTTCTTCTAATAAAATGATGTTTTTATTTAAGAATATTTTATGACTAATTGAATGGATGTACTCAGAGTTATAAAAGATATTGTTTTACGCGATGGGACTCGCTCTAGCAGGATGGCCGACTGTAAGGTTACTGTATAAATTACTTTAATTATTATTCGTGATGAACCATGTAGTACAACTAAATTTGTGTGTTTATTCCATTAAAAGTACTTAAACGGTAGTTGTAGTAATCGGGTGACTGCAGTCGCCCCTACCACGCCAGTCACGCCACGCTCGCCCCTACCACGCCACGCATAACGTTTAAATATGCGGTGACGGGGTAGAGGCGCGCTCAGTCGTGCTCAAGTCGTCACAGTGAAAGGTTGAACGGTGAAATAAGTGTTTTCAATAAAGTTGTTAAATAAAGTCATAATACCAGATGACTTTGATAAATTTGTCGCGATACGCTATTCCTGCTGGAGAGATACCACTGCTTAAGGTCAGGTATCAGTGTATTATTGTATTGAATACTGTTTAAACTGGTAATACTAGTACTTTCCCATGATATCGAGTAATTGTATGCTTGGAATTCTTGTTAAATACCAAAAATAATTATACAGAGATACAATAAAAACTAGAACTTTTAATTGCTCATGACGTTTTATTTTAATTCCTTTTATTATTATAGGTATATTATTGGGTAGAAAAATCGGCTCAGCCAAACGTGAGATATTCGCGGAGAAACATACATTCATACAGGTCAAACTGAGAGAGAACCTTTTTTTTTGAAGTCGGTTAAAAAGACTACACTAAAAGTACCCCTTTCCCAACAAAAAGAAACATCTAATTCGGTTCATAAATAACAAAGTCGTCATGTGAGTTGATGAAAATCATAGTATTTTCAGGATTTCTCGAAAACTACTGAACCGATTTGAAAAAAAAATAAATGGGACCATCTCGCAAGAAAACTCAATCGAACAAAAAAAGAATCATCAAAATCGGTTCATAAATGACGAAGATATGCGCGAACAACGATAAAAAAAAACATACAATCGAATTGAGAACCTCCTCCTTTTTGTGAAGTCGGTTAAAAAGGAACAGTATTAACAACATCATAGATTAATTTTTGCACCTTTGAATCAACTAATAAAATCAACACCCCCCCAGACGTGATGCCCAAGTTGGGTTAATCCAGAACTGTAGTTTAGGTCGGCCGATTTTTTTTACTGATTAGTCATAATGCCGTCTCTCTTTAGCGGTCGCGTGTTACGCGGACGTCACTTCACGTGGCGCTGCGGGCCACGCGCCCTCACGCTGCTGCCGCCCGCGCTGCCCGGCGCCCGCACCGCGCCCGCGCGCCCCTACGCCAGTGTGGGGCCCTGGCTGCAGGTACGTACACTACTAGTAGTAGTCACAGGGCGGCACTTCACGTGGCGCCAGGGCCCCGCGCCCTCACGCTGCTGCCGCCCGCGCTGCCCGGCGCCCGCACCGCGCCCGCGCGCCCCTACGCCAGTGTGGGGCCCTGGCTGCAGGTACGTACACTACTAGTAGTAGTCACAGGGCGGCACTTCACGTGGCGCCAGGGCCCCGCGCCCTCACGCTGCTGCCGCCCGCGCTGCCCGGCGCCCGCACCGCGCCCGCGCGCCCCTACGCCAGTGTGGGGCCCTGGCTGCAGGTACGTACACTACTAGTAGTAGTCACAGGGCGGCACTTCACGTGGCGCCAGGGCCCCGCGCCCTCACGCTGCTGCCGCCCGCGCTGCCCGGCGCCCGCACCGCGCCCGCGCGCCCCTACGCCAGTGTGGGGCCCTGGCTGCAGTTACGTACACTACTAGTAGTAGTCACAGGGCGGCACTTCACGTGGCGCCAGGGCCCCGCGCCCTCACGCTGCTGCCGCCCGCGCTGCCCGGCGCCCGCACCGCGCCCGCGCGCCCCTACGCCAGTGTGGGGCCCTGGCTGCAGGTACGTACACTACTAGTAGTAGTCACAGGGCGGCACTTCACGTGGCGCCAGGGCCCCGCGCCCTCACGCTGCTGCCGCCCGCGCTGCCCGGCGCCCGCACCGCGCCCGCGCGCCCCTACGCCAGTGTGGGGCCCTGGCTGCAGGTACGTACATACACAACCACGCTGCCCGGCGCCCGCGCGCCCCTACGCCAGTGTGGGGCCCTGGCTGCAGGTACGTACATACACAACCACGCTGCCCGGCGCCCGCGCGCCCCTACGCCAGTGTGGGGCCCTGGCTGCAGGTACGTACATACACAACCACGCTGCCCGGCGCCCGCGCGCCCCTACGCCAGTGTGGGGCCCTGGCTGCAGGTACGTACATACACAACCACGCTGCCCGGCGCCCGCGCGCCCCTACGCCAGTGTGGGGCCCTGGCTGCAGGTACGTACACTACTAGTAGTAGTCACAGGGCGGCACTTCACGTGGCGCCAGGGCCCCGCGCCCTCACGCTGCTGCCGCCCGCGCTGCCTGGCGCCCGCACCGCGCCCGCGCGCCCCTACGCCAGTGTGGGGCCCTGGCTGCAGGTACGTACACTACTAGTAGTAGTCACAGGGCGGCACTTCACGTGGCGCCAGGGCCCCGCGCCCTCACGCTGCTGCCGCCCGCGCTGCCCGGCGCCCGCACCGCGCCCGCGCGCCCCTACGCCAGTGTGGGGCCCTGGCTGCAGGTACGTACACTACTAGTAGTAGTCACAGGGCGGCACTTCACGTGGCGCCAGGGCCCCGCGCCCTCACGCTGCTGCCGCCCGCGCTGCCCGGCGCCCGCACCGCGCCCGCGCGCCCCTACGCCAGTGTGGGGCCCTGGCTGCAGGTACGTACACTACTAGTAGTAGTCACAGGGCGGCACTTCACGTGGCGCCAGGGCCCCGCGCCCTCACGCTGCTGCCGCCCGCGCTGCCCGGCGCCCGCACCGCGCCCGCGCGCCCCTACGCCAGTGTGGGGCCCTGGCTGCAGGTACGTACACTACTAGTAGTAGTCACAGGGCGGCACTTCACGTGGCGCCAGGGCCCCGCGCCCTCACGCTGCTGCCGCCCGCGCTGCCCGGCGCCCGCACCGCGCCCGCGCGCCCCTACGCCAGTGTGGGGCCCTGGCTGCAGGTACGTACACTACTAGTAGTAGTCACAGGGCGGCACTTCACGTGGCGCCAGGGCCCCGCGCCCTCACGCTGCTGCCGCCCGCGCTGCCCGGCGCCCGCACCGCGCCCGCGCGCCCCTACGCCAGTGTGGGGCCCTGGCTGCAGGTACGTACATACACAACCACGCTGCCCGGCGCCCGCGCGCCCCTACGCCAGTGTGGGGCCCTGGCTGCAGGTACGTACATACACAACCACGCTGCCCGGCGCCCGCGCGCCCCTACGCCAGTGTGGGGCCCTGGCTGCAGGTACGTACATACACAACCACGCTGCCCGGCGCCCGCGCGCCCCTACGCCAGTGTGGGGCCCTGGCTGCAGGTACGTACATACACAACCACGCTGCCCGGCGCCCGCGCGCCCCTACGCCAGTGTGGGGCCCTGGCTGCAGGTACGTACATACACAACCACGCTGCCCGGCGCCCGCGCGCCCCTACGCCAGTGTGGGGCCCTGGCTGCAGGTACGTACATACACAACCACGCTGCCCGGCGCCCGCGCGCCCCTACGCCAGTGTGGGGCCCTGGCTGCAGGTACGTACATACACAACCACGCTGCCCGGCGCCCGCGCGCCCCTACGCCAGTGTGGGGCCCTGGCTGCAGGTACGTACATACACAACCACGCTGCCCGGCGCCCGCGCGCCCCTACGCCAGTGTGGGGCCCTGGCTGCAGGTACGTACATACACAACCACGCTGCCCGGCGCCCGCGCGCCCCTACGCCAGTGTGGGGCCCTGGCTGCAGGTACGTACATACACAACCACGCTGCCCGGCGCCCGCGCGCCCCTACGCCAGTGTGGGGCCCTGGCTGCAGGTACGTACATACACAACCACGCTGCCCGGCGCCCGCGCGCCCCTACGCCAGTGTGGGGCCCTGGCTGCAGGTACGTACATACACAACCACGCTGCCCGGCGCCCGCGCGCCCCTACGCCAGTGTGGGGCCCTGGCTGCAGGTACGTACATACACAACCACACTCACAAACACGCACACACTTGTTCCACAGAATAGGTACAGTAGGTAATAATAATAAATAAATAATAAATATTTAACAACATCACATACATTGCTACAATTCCAAAGTAAGTAGCTATAGCACTTGTGTTATGGAAATCAGAAACAACAGTGGTATGACAAACACCCAGACCTGAGACAATATTGAAAAGTTCATTTTTTACATTGACCCAGCCGAGGATCGAATCCGGGACCTCAAGAGATGGTGACGCCTTGAAAACCGGCGTGCAAACCACTCGACCACGGAGGTCGTCAGAGAGAGAGACAGTACGAGGCATTTATCTTGAAATCGGGTAGGGATTGCGCGGAACGCGTATTTTGTGTATGCGTAGCGGTGAGGGGCGCGGGCGGCGGGAGAGGGGCGCGCGCTATTAGTCGCTCACAACAGCACATGCGCGAACTTATCCCCACTCCGTAGAAAAAATTTCAAGGTACATGCTTCATACTGTATAAGTACTACCGTACAGAAAAGTCTCTCCGCCCCGCCCCACAATCAATTACCTCACTCCACTCCGCGAGTTCTTGTGCCGAATCGTGTGCTCGTTTAGTCGTGTTTGTCAACGTCAACTTATTTTGATATTCAAAGCAATGCGTCGTAACTTTATTTACCTAAAAGTTCGAATATAATAGGGTATTAGACTGATTTTTTTTTATTGACTAAACATGTTTATTGAAATATTAGCATCACAACATAGGTCATTATTTTCAAATATCTTGTATATTTTCAGCGATATAGAGCATAAGTGACGTCACATGCTTGTACCGCCATACTCTCGCCAGAGATTTTAGAATGAGATAGCTAGAGTCACAGTTAAGTAGCTCAAAATTCGCTTGTTTATAATACAGATTGAATTTCTGTTTTCTAATTTGTTATTTAATAATGTTACATTTCTGAATGTCACAATTAAATATATATATTTCAACGAAGGTCAAATACCCCATTATGAATTGAACGCCGCTCATACAGTACAAACTGCACGGTAGCCCTAGACTTACGCACGCAGTTGCGCGTGTACCAAAACGTCATCTGACGTCATCCGTTTATAATAGCGCGGTTGTATGGAGTGTCCTAAGTGTACTAGCTAGTAGTAGTCACAGGGCGGCATTTCACGTGGTGTCAGGGCCCCGCGCCCCTACGCCAGTGTAGGGCCCTGGCTGCAGGTACATATAGTAGTGGCCAAATAATTAATTAAAAACACCAGTCGATTTTCATACAAACGAGGTAACTTTGAAGCCTAGGTTCTCCGCCAAGGATTGACCTAGCCGTGATCTGATGATGGCCATCCTGGGAGTGAATGGCGGAGATTCAGATCGCTATACACACCCAACTGATCTGATCAGCATTTTCAGAGATATAAGGATATGTTTAAGAGGCATATTACATTTCGACTGTGATTTTTGCGTAAAATGGCCAATTTTGGCGTTATCGATCTCAGAAACAAAAATACATTAACACTTCTGACTTATTGAATGGTGCAGAATAGCTATTGGAATAGTTCATAGCGGCATCGCTTTTTTGAAAATTTGCTTAACTTTATAATTAAACCCGAAATTGCAGAGAAAGATTTTCATAAAATGCGCGAAGGCACTTTTTTGAGCTCATGGATTGAACAACTGTGCTAAACAATTGAAATAAAAAAAAATGTTATCTCTTATATAGTCGAATAGGTCATAGCGGCCTCGGAATTTTGAAATGATGTATAGAATATGTGAAAAAAAAATCCAATCAAAAACCATAAAACTACTAAAAAAGCTCAGAATAAACTGTGGATTTCTCCTAGATACATTATTGTTATTACGTAAAAATTATATAATAATAATCTTTACTTCATAATAAAATCAAATTTCATACTTATATTTGTTGTTTGTACTTGTTTGTCTTTCTGTGTATGTTCAAAGTTGACTCTAAGAAATCGTTCACCAACTTTAATTTTCCTTTCTAACCCTTTAACTTTCCAGTGAATCATCATATTACTTTTTGTCACGGACACATATAAATGTATTTAGTAGACCCAAAGGTTTCTCTAGGTTGTATCGCTAAAATCCGTCAAAATCGAAATTTCGTCGTAAAAATGTGATAGGGCCCTTAAATAAAACCGAGAAATTATCATGAAAATGTATGGAAATCCTGAAACTGGAAACTCTGGCCCTTATATCTCATAAAATCCTGTTCAGATCAGTTGTGTGTGTATAGCGATCTGAATCTCCTCCATTCACTCCCTGGATGGCCATCATCAGATCACAGCTAGGGCAATCCTTGGCGGAGAACTAAGGCTTTAGGCCGTCCACTGCCTTGAGCGGGATCCCGCCGCGGGTACACGGCGCGGGAATATAGATTGCTGGTTTTTGACGGACAGATGCTTGCGCAGTGCATGAGTAAGCTCTAATCTATGTCGCCCCGCGCGCGTGTCCCGCTCAAGGCAGCGGAGGGCCTTAAAGTTACCTCGTTTGTATGAAAATCGACTGGTGTCTTTAATTATCTAATTTAATGCACAATGGGTTGGTGCTTGGCTTTCACCTCACCTGATGTTAAGTGACGATAAGGCCGAAGGTGGAAGCGCACTACACCCGGAATCCTCATCACTGAGGAACTGGCTATCTTACCTCTAACTGCCGGAACACAACCATTTTTAAATTGTTGTTAAGATGTCAGATTTAAGTAAGATGGTGGTAGCTAGCCAGGCGGACTTGAAATTAGCCCTACCACCAACCAAACCGAGTACAAATTGTACCCTAATTACCTAATTACACGGGTGGGCGAACCACTACACCACATAGGCGATTTAAAGTATCTCATAATAACTAAAACAGTACTTACACAATGTTTTACAGATATTTTTCTCCATTTCAGGTGTTAATCCCAAAGCCGCTCGCATTAGACATGTCGTCAAAAGTCAAGAAACTGGCAACACTAGCCGAAACCGACTCGGAGACGGACAGCGGCGACGAGGAGCGAAAGAGAGAGCCTATCGTCTTGCCTCTCACTCTCTCGTGGCCGGAGTACAACTTCAAAATCACTGTAGTACAAGATTTTGAAGTTTTATAACACTTGTAGTTCAAACTAAGTATGTACTGGCAAATAAAATTGTCTAATGGGGAAAGTGTGAAAAAAAATGCTGAATATTTTTATAGGTAGGAATAAGCTCCCTTATTTATATAAAAAAAAATCAGAATGTTTGGTGGCGTGAAAAAATTTGAAGAAAAATTTCATTTCGTCTTCGCAAATGTACGAAAGTAACAGCAGAATGGAGGTGATTCTAATCACAAAGTTGTAGTTGTCAATAGTAACAAAGTATTTGTTTTTTGCATCATTAATGTAGATGTTTTTCCTTTTAGACAACTGTGAAGATACAGTGGCGTCATTTACGACGACAGTTATCCAATAAAAAAATGAACTTATGGACTGCGATACTGAACAAACCCAACATATCGGACATCCTATTTTCATAACATCTATCACATCGCAAACAATACCTCTAAATGAGACTGCTAATGTACAAATAGAAAACTTGCAAAGTAACAAAATAATTTTATTCACTTCTCAAGCTTACGCGCTCACTAGACATGAAATAAAAGACTTTTTAACGGATACTAGCGCGGTTTTATTGAAAGTACTTTGGTAATTAGTTGGTATTTGGTTTGATTTTTGATTTTCTGACGTTTCGGCACCTTTGCAGCTGCCGTGGTCACGGGGGACTGATAATTTTAGCCAAGAAACCTAGCTATCGGTATAAGCCAAGTCCTAATCGAAAAACACTATTTATAATGCTATAAGATTGGGGAGGAAGATAACACTAGCCCTTGTTATGACAAATAATGCCAGACTCTTTGCGACAAGAACCGTCATAGACGCATATAATATGGCAAAGGATTCCATCTTAGTCGCAGTTGAAAGTCCTCAAACATCAGAAAACCCACCTCAAAAAGATAAGCTAGGACCTAAACGAAAAACACTGTTTATAATGTTAAAAGATTGTGGAGAAAGAGAGAATGCCAGACTCTTCGTGACAAGAAACGCCATAGACGCATATAATATGGCAAAGCATTCCATCTTAGGCCCAGTTGAAAGTCCTCAAACATCAGAAAACCCACTTCAAAAAGATAAGCTAGGACCTAAACGAAAAACACTATTTACAATGTTAGAAGATTCTTTCTCCCCGAAAGAAAAAATGCCAGACTCTCCGTGACAAGAACCGCCAAAGACGCAGATAATATGGCAGCGCATTCTTTCTTAGTCCCAGTTGAAAGTCCTCAAACATCAGAAAACCTACCTCAAAACGATAAGCCAGGACCTAAAAGAAAAACACTATAACGTTAGAAGATTGGGGAGAAAGAGAAATGCCAGACTCTCCGTGACAAGGAACGCCATTGACGCACATAATATGACAAAGCATTCCATCTTAGTCCCAGTTGAATGTCCTCAAACATCAAAAAACCCACCTCAAAAAGATAAGCCAGGACCTAAACGAAAAACACTATATATTTATAATGCTAGAACATAAGGAAGAAGACTTGACACTAGCCCTTGTTTTGACAAAGAATGCCACACTCTTCGCGATAAGAACCGCCATAGAAACACATAATATGGCAAAGCATTCCATATTAGTCCCAGTTGAAAGTCCTCAAACATCAGAAAACCCACCTCAAATAGATAAGCCAGGACCTAAACGAAAAACACTATAATGCTAGAATATTGGGGAGAAAATATTAGGGAGAAAGACTTAACACTAGCCTTTGTTCTTGCAAAGAATGCCAGACTCTGTTCGCGACAAGAACCGCCATAGAAACACATAATATGGCAAAACATTCCATCTTAGTCCCAGTTGAAAGTCCTAAACATCGAAAAGCCCACCTCAAAAAGATAAGCCAGGACCTAAACGAAAAACACTATTTATAATGCTAGAAGATTGGGGAGAAAGAGAGAATGCCAGACTTCGTGACAAGAAACGCCATACACGCAGATAATATGGCAGCGCATTCTTTCTTAGTCCCAGTTGAAAGTTCTCAAACATCAGAAAGCCCACCTCAAAAAGATAAGCCAGGACCTAAACGAAAAACACTATCATGCTAGGATATTGAGGAGAAAGACTTAAAACCCTAGCCCTTGTTTTGACAAAGAATGCCAGGTTCTCTTTGCGACAAGAAACGTCATAGACGCATATAACATGGCAAAGCATTCCATCTTAGCCCCAGTTGAAAGTCCTCAAACATCAGAAAGCCCACTTCAAAAAGATAAGCCAGGACCTAAACGAAAAACACTTTAATGCTAGAATATTGGGGAGAAAGACTTAAAACACTAGCCCTTGTTTTTGCAAAGAATGCCAGACTCTCTTCGCGACAAGAAGCATTTCTTCTCGTCCCAGATGAAATTTTAGGAATGGAATTTCCTCTACGTTTGTGGATCGTGTGATGTGACGACGGATTCGTACGATGACGTCGTTGATCATTGGCAAAACCACTGCAACGACATGCAGAGCTTTGACGTCACTATTAAAAATAAAATTGCTGACAATGCTCCTCGAATTTCGATGAGATGTTCTACAATAAACATCAAGAGTTACATTCTAACCAAGAGATTGACAGAAGCTCTCACCATTCTTAAGTTCGATTAAAACTGACGCTCTTAGTTTGAAATCTTTAACTCATTACCGTTGGAAAAGATGATACAAATTTTAAAGCGCACCATTTACGCGACTAGGTTGGTCGAAATGAAGTTACTACAGAGGCCAGAATACACAATCTACAAGTGTCAGGAGTTTGTGGGTCGCGACGAAATGTCCATACACACGAAAGCGCGATCAGCAGAAAACAATCACCGAAACATAAATTTATGCATTGCGGTCTAGCATTCGCCAATACAAGAGCTTTGGACATATTTCGATTCATGATCAGCATACTGTGACAGTTAATTTATTTAGAATAGTCGCCTTCAACCATTCAGATGAAATTGCTTTTAATACGAAACTAAGATCAGAGTGCAGTATTAGCGAAAATGTACCCCAACAAAACATATCTAACATAGGGATCGATACAAATGTATTTATTACAGATGTAAGAAATTTTATTGTTCTACGTCGAAATTTCGCAATACTGTGCAACACGTGTGTCCTATTGAAAAAGATCCGGGACTTTGTCATAAATGTAATAATGTTTTCAACTGTTCTGAGATTTCTCAATACCGAAAACATGATAAGACAGGAATGATCGGAGACGACATTGTTATTAAACCTTTCACCGCAAATATAAAACCTGGTGAATAGCGAGTAGATTTATATGAATGTAAGAATTGCAATGCTTACCTACACACTTGTTGAATACCCATCAATGCCCAAGCAAAGCTACCAACAGCTAACTGACTTTAAGCAGATGTAAAACATGCAAAGCATTATTCTCTTTTAAAGAAAATCATAACACAGGTCATAGAAAATGTATTTTTAAATGTTTTCTATTCATGTTGTCCAGAGCAGCTGTGCATTATCATACGAGTGAGGATAGTGAAGATAAGACAGTTATAAAGCCTTGCAAATATTGCGGTTGGAAGTTTACACCATAGTTTTTGCATAAATATATTAAACTACACCACCAATCGTTGATTCTAACTCCAAATGATTTTTGTATGGAAGTTATTGATACGCATTGTGGAGCGCTCGCCAACGTAAATAAAAAAAAATCAGAAACAGCTCACTTATGTTCCTAAAGCTGATATAAAGCCTGTTGTTATTAGAAAAGCTAAGGAAGACTCTATTAAAAGCAGTAAATGTGACATGAAACCTGCCATTATAACGTATAAATCGAGAAAAGAAAGACTGATTGATCGTACACTCAAAATAGAAACTAATACAGAAAACGATGAGGCTGATGTTGAAATTAATGTCAATAAGGATATAGAAGAAGAACAAAAAGTTGAACAGAAGAAATGTAGCGAAAGCAATGAAAATGCAAGACACTATACGATACAATACGACAAGATGAAAAATGCAGACTCTGAACTGTCTTTGGCAGAAGATTCTAACGTAGACCGAAGTAAAAATAAGAAGTCTTCACCGCAACCCGATAAAACTTTGCCAAAGCCTAAAAATCACCACCGACGCCTAATAACGCAGCTCCAAAAAAGTATGCACAAAAAAAATTACAAATGCGACCAATGTAACGTATATATCATGGCTCAATATACATATTGCATCCACGTAACACTTCTATAGAAGCGAAAGAGTTTATCGAATGCAAACTCTGTAGTCTACCATTTAAAATCATCTCCTTGAATACACACATAAGGAAACATAAAGAAAACTTCAATTTAGACGAAGTTCTAGTTGAAGAGTATACTAACCACAGAGGCAACACTCCTAAAATTAAAATCTATTTACGCTACTTATAAAGTCCAATCTAGATTGGTTAGCACTACTTCAGATGAACCGAATTTGGAAAGATATATAGAGAAGAGAGTAATAGTCAGCCTAGTAGTAGTTCCAATGCTCAGACCAGTAATGACGGAGTAGCGAGTCAAGTTGGTTGATACTTGCGATGTTACAATGGATGCGCAACCATCAGTATCATCGAAATCAGATGAAGATAACACAGACACAATTGAAGATGTAATCTTAATTGTCAAAGAAGAAAAGACCAATGACGACGTAGAAGAAACAAGTCAAAGTGATACTTCCTTAATGAATATGCAACCATCGGTATCATCGGAAACAGCTGCCGATAACGCAAACAAAATTGAAGATATAATCTTAATTGACAAAGAAGAAAAGACCAATGACGACGTAGTAGAAACTTGTTAGTGATACTTCTGATGTTATATTGGATGCGAAACCATCGGTATCATCGAAATTAGATGACGATAACACAGACAAAATTGAAGATAGGTATAATCTTAATTGACAAAAAACAAAAGACCAATGACGACGTAGAAGAAACTAGTCAACGTGATACTTCTTTCGATGTTACAATGAATATGCAACCGTCGGTATCATCGGAAACAGCTGACGATAACACAGACAAAAGATATAGGTAAGCTTAATTGACAGAAAAAAGACCAATGATTATGTAGAAGAAACTAGTCAAAGTGGTACTTCTGATGTTATATCATCAACTCGTGCCATCTTCATATTGAAGTTTGGCGGTCAGTTGACAATAGTTTTTGCAATCCCATGTAGCATCTTTTAACTGACGATAGCCAAGTCCAGTCCACTGTTTGATGTCGTCCAGCCATTTGCGTCTAGGACCTCTCCCGCGGGAACTCGTACAAGGATCCTCTCTGCATGTGTCCGAAGAATGCGACCTTACGTCTCATGACTGTGGACATCAGTTCTCTTTTGCAGTCGGCTATCTGAAGAACTTTGGCGTCAGATGTGAAGCTAGTCCAAGGTATTTTGAACATTTTACGTAGAGTCCACATCTCGAACTGTTGCAAACGGTCAAATATTTCTTTTAATAAGACCCACGTTTTGCTATAGATTGTTCTTGATGTTACACTGTATGCGCAACCATCGGTATCATCGGAATCAGATGACGATGACACAGAGAAAATTGAAGATATAATTAAAACTCAATTGAAAAAGAAGAAAATTCAAATTAAACTGTATTTTTTAATATTAGTTTATTGTATTTATCATTGTCGTAGTTACTTCCGTACATTTGTGGAGACGAAGAACCATTTTTTTTATTTTCACCCTACCAAAAATTCTGAAAGCTTCTTACTAATAATAAGGGCGATTTTTTCCTTCCAATATTTTTTTTCAGACATTCCCAATTTCTTTTGTTGTCTTTAAACCTAAATATGTTATTATAAAATTTATTGATTTGACATGTGCTAATTCTTGGTGCTGAATGTGCCGATTTTTTTACCAAATTCACACTCCATTAGGAGCTCCGAACTGTATAGCGAATCGCCGTTTCCGATGGTACGGTTCGCCGAAATCATTCTTAGTCGACGGTTGGTCCCACGAATAAATCCATCGCCGATAGAACTATTCGCCGAAAATACCGTTCATCGATGGTCGGTTCAGCTACAACTACAACACTTTTTACCGATCGCCGAAATACTTATGTAAATAAATATACAGGGTAATTTTGCGACCTCTTTACAAAATCAAATATAAGTTCAAGGAAGTAATAAAATAAAATTGGTGAGATACTTGTGAATTATTTATATTTAAATTCACAGTTTTCAGCAACTTTTTGTGTCCAAAAAATTTACACAAAAAGTGGCTGAAAACTGTGAATTTAAATATAAATAATTCACAAGTATCTCACCAATTTTATTTTATTACTTCCTTGAACTTATATTGAGAACCTACTTGAGCGAGGGAAGGCGGGTGGCGGGAGGGGGGCTCGCGCGGGTCGACCGTGCGATGCGCAAACAGTGACAACAATTTCAATTTGTGTCGGGAAAAGTTTGGGGTAAAAATGAAAAAAAAAGGATTTTTTTTTTACTTCACAAATTGATTGTATTGCTGTTATAGAATGACCTGACAAAATTTGAAAAGGGTCCAAAAATGACCCTGTATTATAAATGCAAAAGTCAGTTTATTTATTACGCCTTTACGTCTAACATACACACTGGAGGTCTCAAGTGGAACAAAAGTACCAGGACCAGGACAGCATAACATCGCAGGAGATAATTGTTCTCACCCCTGAATCCAACGGCCACTCTTCCATAGTAATCTGGTTAGTTGTATGGTCCTTTACATGAGTATTTCGGCGATCGGTATAAGGTGTTGTTGTAGCTGAACCGACCATCGATGAACGGTGTTTTTGGCGAATAGTTCTATCGGCGATGGATTTATTCGTGGGACTAACCGTCGACTAAGAGTGAATTCGGCGAACCATACCATCGGAAAAGGGCGATTCGCTATACAGTTCGGAGCTCCTCCATTAGCCCCAAACTAAGCAATATTTGTAACAGGGAATGATAACGTTATTTTTTAATGTAACGTTATTTTTTACTTTTTTTAGCGTTAATTTTAAAATTAACGTTATGTCACTAAATAAAGTTAATTTAGATAACGTTACATTGAAATTAACGTTATTTCTTTTTTTACCGTTAAACTTTAAAATTAACGTTATTCCAATTTATAACGTTATTTTTTTAGCGATAATTTTACCGGTAAAGTTTTACGCTATATTTAACGCTAATTTTACCGGTAAATTTACCGATAAAATGTTTTAACGGTATTTTTAATGTTAATTTTTTTATCGTTATTTTTTTAACGGTATTTCAATCCCTGGTGTGCTAGACAATTGAATATACTCATCTACTTTGTCTAGGGATACATGTGTTTTTTTTCATACAAAAGCGAGGTAACTTTGATGTATCGTGCTGTGATCTGATGATGTCCATCCAGGGAGTGAATGGAGGAGATTCAGGTCGTCATACAAACACCCAACTGATCTGATCAGCATTCTAAATAATAGAAGGGTCAGAGTTCTCAGTTTCAGGATTTCCATACATTTTAATGCTATTTTCGTCGTTTTTTTGGCTCCGTCGCAGAATGTCCCTTTCGCAAAATGTCTCCTGGTCGCAAAACGTCCCTTTCGCAGAATGTCCCTCTCGCAAAACGTCACTTTCGCAAAATATCGCTTTCTCAAAATGACCCTTTCGCAAAATGTCCCTTTCGCAAAACGCCCCTTTCGCAGAATGTCCCCTTGGTATCAAATAAATATCACTCACTAAAAATTTCCATTTTGTTTGAAATGTTCATAAGTACCCTCTTAACTGATGATTATTACAATTAAGTGTTGTCAGTAGCTTAAAAATTTTCCCAATTGGGTAATAGTTTCATAAAACATTTCGAACAAAATGGAAATTTGGCATGAGTGATATTTATTTGATACCAAGGGGACATTCTGCGAAAGGGGCGTTTTGCGAAAGAGACATTTTGCGAAAGGGACGTTTTGCGAAAGGGACGTTTTGCGAAAGAGACATTTTGCGAAAGGGACGTTTTGCTAAAGGGACATTCTGCGAAAGGGACGTTTTGCGGCCAGGAGACATTCTGCGACGGAACGGTTTTTTTAAACATGTCCTTTATCATTTTTTATGCTGATCAGATCAGTTGGGTGTGTATGACGATCTGAATCTCCTCCATTCACTTGCTGGATAGCCATCATCAGATCACAGCATGGTACATCCCTTGCAGAAAAAGCTTTAAAGTTAGGTAGGTACCTCGTTTGTATGAAAAAAAAAACACCTGTATCCCTAGACAAAGTTGATGTGTGTGTATATGTCACCGGCAATGTATGAAATGCAGGCATTGTATACAATGCCTGGCCCTTTTAGGCAATGTATGAAATAGAATGAATATTATTGTCATTTCATACATTACCTAGGCAGTGTATACAATGCCGAAACATTGTATAGAATGCCTGCTGGTCCACCGGCAATGTGTAAAATAAAAAGATTTTGATCTTAGTTGGTTAGAGGGCAGACACAAAAGCTCGGGTGGGCTCGGGGGTTCGAGGGGGCTCAAGGGGGGCTAGAGAGGGTTCAAGGGAGCTCATTGAGTTTGGAATCGAACGTGCTTTACTCGTGTAGGTCCCGGGTTAGGTTAGAAATTTAAATTTCGAGGTTATTTTTTATAACAGACAACAGAAATATACTTATTTTACACATTGCCGGTGGACCAGCAGGCATTGTATAAAATGCCTAGGCAATGTATAAAATGAACAATATTTCATACATTGCCTGATCGTTTCAGGCATTGTATACAATGCCGGATTATACACATTGCCGGTAACATATATACTTTTTTAATATATTCTTAATATACCTAGTAACACCCAGACCCGCCACAGAAATTAAAATTAATCATTTCAATTTCTGTCCGGTCGGGAGTCGAACCCGGGGCCTCTTGCGTGGTAGACCAGCAAGTTGACCACTGCACCACTCAGGTCATCTGTTTTGTTAGATTCGTGCTTAATGCTGATATTACACGGTTATCTAGAAGCCATTTTGTGGGCCGATCTTTAAGTAATTATCTATTGTACATATTAATTACCTATCTAATTAAGTATGAAATATATGAATATTATATAACTCGTTGTTTTATTATTACTGGTATGTCGAAATAGGTATCTACATAAATAATTTAATACAATATGTGATCGAAGAAAAATAATAAATTCTTTCAAAGTCTTATAAATCTTACTGACAAAGTAACCTTATTATATTATTTAAAAAAACAGTCAAACCACAGTATATTTGTATATTTTCTAGCTAAAATATACTGTGATCAAAAGCCAAAACTCTGAGAAAGAGAGTTGGAAGCAAAAAGTTGGTTGGAGGTTCATAAAAAGTAGCCCATGTCCTTCTTCAAGGTCCCAAATCTTACTGACAAGGTAACCTTATTATATTATTTAAAAAAACAGTCAAACTACAGTATATTTGTATATTTTCTAGCTAAAATATACTGTGATCAAAAGCCAAAACTCTGAGAAAGAGAGTTGGACAAGCAAAAAGTTGGTTGGAGGTTCATAAAAAGTAGCCCATGTCCTTCTTCAAGGTCCCATCTTAATTAATAAATAAATACAATAATAATTCAAAACGTCTTGTCTAACATTATAATGTTCACAACTTTATTTTGTTAGTTTGATGTAATTGTATGTAGCTTTCTTTTATATAAAGCGTTTCCTCTCTTTTATTACCCTTTTGCGTGCCCGACAGGGTCCATAATGCTCCTATATAAGTAGGTGATTATTGGGCGTTCTGGAACACATTCACTCCAGGTCTCTCACGTCCGTTCGATCCCTGTCGTGAAGTGTTCCAAACTGCCCAATAATCAACTCGATCGCTGTAGTAAAAAATTGTTTCAGGAAGCCCAGTAATCAGTTTTAAAAATCGTGTTAGCCAGTGAAGGCCTGTTCTATAATATTTCCATGCCACATCACCTAATTCCACGAGCTCTTATAAAAGATTAGTGAAACTGCACGATTGGCATCCTCTGTGAAATTAGATCGTCTGTTTATATAATATCTATGCATCATTATTTTAAACGCATTCAATTGCAAACCTCGTAGCTCTATAGTCTTGTAGAACTGTCAGCTGATAATGAAGTTTGTAAAACAAAAACAATCTTTAAAGTTAGAGTGCCTATGTTCTCCGTTACCGACTGACTCAAATCGACATGGTAGATTACTACCAAATACAATACGCTGTGTCGTTTGTGGTCCATCAAACTGTGGGAAAACAAATTTAGTCATAAGTTTATTGCTGCATAAAGAGGGTCTTCATTTTCGAAACCTGTATGTTTATTCAAAATCCTTGTACCAGACAAAATACTTATTTCTAGAAAAAGTTTTAGATAGGGTGCCCGAAATATCATATAATAAATATAATCATAATAGTGAAATATTGAGTCCGCATGAGGCTTTACCTGATTCTGTTATCATTTTCGACGACGTTGCTTGTGAAAATCAAAGTAACATAAGGGATTATTTTGCAATGGGACGTCATAAGAACATTGATTGTTTTTATATAAATCAGACTTATACTAAAATACCCAAACAGCTTGTAAGGGACAATGCAAATCTTGTTATATTATTTAAACAAGATGATATTAATTTAAAACATGTTTATGATGAACATGTTGGTTCTGATATGTCCTGGGCCCAATTTCGAAAAATGTGCTCAGCTGTTTGGAATAAGCCTTACAATTATCTTGTGATAAATAAGGATTGTGAAAGAAACAACGGATGCTACAGATTGACATTTGATACATTTATAATACTGGACTAAAATACATAACAGGTTGTTACACTACGAATAAATCACTCTCATTCGTGATTTAGAACCAAGCAGTATCCTATCTAAAATGGAGAAAAATCTGAAGCAAAAAATCGTGAAATCTGCTGCGGCTGTAAAAAGAAAAGTTGAAATGATAAAGGAAGCAAAAAATTCGAATAATATTGCCCTGGAAACCATATTTAAGCCCATAGTCGAACCACTTAACTTGTTAGCAAATAAAAATGAAGAAAAGCATCAAGGGAATGAAAAACAGTTTATGCCTTCTGTGAAAAAAAATAAGAAAGATCATTTCGATAGTTCGTCCTCATCTAGTGAAGATTTTCATGAAGATTACAGTGAAGAAGATGAAATAGAATCTGATAACAACTTACACGAAAACAAAACGCTTACAGTATCGCCTTCTGAAACTCACAATATCAGCGAGGGGTCATTCAAGTCTTTGCAGTCATCGCCAAACGTTAAAGAACATACACTATCGTGGTCAACATCTTCGGATGTAATGGGTAATATACCTTTTGGAATCAGAAACGAACGCGGAAAATTGATGCTTGGTAAAACCCGCGTCTATGATGATGGCAACATCTTAAAAATAGGAACGTACACATTGAATAAAACAGATGGATTGAAAGAGCTTTTGTTTAAAAAGAAACCAAATTTAGATATAACTACTGAAGAAGATTTACATAACTATAAACTACTTTTATTAGAAACCAATGCACACAGACGCAATTATGATTCATCCAAACCAATAAACAGCAATAAAGGTTTTAAGTACATGAACGTCATAAAACCTCTATTTAAGTTTGCTAGAAATGCAACTACAAGTGTGGAAAGTCTTTCGCATGGAGAAGGTATTAAGGTACTAAAAAAAGTTAAAAAGAATACTGATTTGGTTTATTGGGATGATCCGAATGAGTTAGTAGAACGATTAAAAATATTACTCGCCTCACGAGATGCGGGTAACACTGGCTTAGACAATGAAATTGTCGCAATTATTGAAGAACTGTGGGAAGCAGGAATAATCAAGAATTTAAAATATAAAGAACGCTTGACAGGGAAATGGATCAGTATGAAAAAGTCATCAGAGCAGCAATGAACATTGACAAGTTTGGCCATCATGTTCATAAGCGTCTACGATTAGCAGAATATATTGATACCTTCAGCGATACATTAGTGAAGTCAGATACAGGACACTACGATTTAAAATCATCAAAATTGAAAGGTTTAACGTCTCCAGACGAAGACGACGAAGCAGTAAATAAAGCTTATTTAGATAAAACAGTTCATGAACTAAGAGACGAAATAAAAAAAGTATCTCTTGATGTTAAAAAATATCTCAATAACTTGGAAAAGGTGACTTCAAATCGTTTGGGTAATTTATATTATACTAAAACAGAGATAGATAATTTGATTAAACTAAAAAATAAAAATGAGTAAAAAAAGACATCGTCAATGAACTTCACAAAGCAGCAAGAAGAAATTTCCCGCGGCGATGTACAATCATAAAAGGAATAGATGATTTATGGCAAGCTGACCTTATGGATTTCCAGAAATTTGCACATTCCAATAAAGGATTCAAATACATTTTGATAGTAATAGATACTTTATCAAAATATGTGTGGGTAAATCCTTTAAAATCAAAAGACAAACAATGTGTGACACATGCGCTGCAAGAGATACTAACAAATTCATCACGAAAACCTAAATATTTACAAACTGACTTAGGCAAGGAATTTTATAATGATACTTTCAAAAAATTATTAGAAGAATATAATATAAATCATTATTCTACCTACTCTGTAAAAAAAGCTTCTATTGTAGAACGAGTAATACGTACTTTAAAACATAAAATTTACAAACTTTTTAGTTTGCACGGTCATTACCAATGGTTGGGGCAAAATTTAAATTCAGTTGTAGAAAACTATAATAATTCTACTCACCGTATAACTAAATTTAAACCTATTGAAGTCAACAAAGAAAACCAGATGGTTATAAAGTCTAACATTATTAAATCACAAAGACCTAAGATAGATCGCAAACCTAAGTTTCAACTTGGTGATCATGTTCGTATTAGTAAATATAAAGGAGATTTTTACAAGGGTTACACCCCTAACTGGTCCACCGAGATATTTGTAATAATTAAGGTAAATCATACGAATCCACCTACTTACCATTTAGAAGATAAACACAAACAGAGGATTTTAGGATCTTTCTACGAATATGAATTACAAAGAACTAAATTTCCTGATCTTTATCTCATCGAAAAAGTTATAAAAAGAAAAGGTAGAAAACTTTTTGTAAAATGGTTAGGTCTCAGCGATAAAGAGAATAGTTGGGTTGAAAAAAATGCGCTAGTTTTGTAATATAAATGAAGCGATGTAATTAGATTGAACTCACTTTAAGAACATCAATGAAGGAAGGAAGTGGTATTATAAACGACTTAATAAATAACTTACCGTTTGAGTTACATATCCCTGGTTATCAGTTTTGTGGCCCCGGAACAAAACTTAAAAAACGGTTACTAAGAGGTGATCGAGGTATAAATAAATTAGATGAAGCTTGTATGTATCACGATATCGCCTATAATAACAGTGATTTGAGTGTTCGACATAAAGCTGATTTACAACTTTTGAATATGGCTAAGAAAAGATTGAAATCAAAGGATGCTGGGAAACGAGAAAAAGTAGCTTCATGGATTGTAAAAAATGCAATGAAAGCAAAACTTAAAGCTGGTGCTGGTGTTCGATCTTTTATGTCAATTGTAAAAAAAATACAAACACAAATAAAAAAATTAAAATCTAAAGACAATCGTACAGCTATAAAATACGCACATGCAGCCGCCAAAAAATTGTTTACAAATAAAAAAGGAATACGGTTGCCACGGTGTATTCCTATTCCAAAAAGTGGAGGTTTCTTACCTCTTATTCCAATCTTCGCAGGATTATCAGCTCTAGGTTCACTTGCTGGAGGTGCAGCAGGTATAGCAAAGGCTGTCAATGATTACAAGGCTGCTCAGAAAAATCTTCAAGAATCTGAACGGCATAACAAGATGATGGAAGCTGTAGCTTTAGGAAAAGGACTGTATATCAAGCCTCATAAAAAAGGAGCTGGTTTATATCTGAATCCTTCAAAAAACGAATGAAACGGCTACCCAGACGCCCTCTCACTAATTTAGATATATTAGAGCATGCTTCTGATATTCCACACTTTCGAGGAGTTTTCATGAGAGATGCACTACCTTTAAAACCACGAAAGATCGAGTGTGCTATAATAAATTTAGATAGTTCTGATAATCCCGGAACCCATTGGGTAGCCTACGTTAAGCATAATGACTACTGTGAATATTTTGATAGTTTTGGCAATCTTAAGCCACCGTTAGAATTGATAAATTATTTAAGGTACATGTCTATAAACTATAATTATGTACAGTATCAAAAGTTTGGAGCTGTAAACTGTGGTCATCTTTGTTTAAAATTTTTAAGAGACTATTGGAAATAACATTTAAATTGATAATGAAATTAAAAAACTTATCAGTACAAAAATGTCTTTCACTGTGTCAATAACTGGCAGAGGAGAATCTTTAATAACAAATTACTCGCCAACCTTGCAATTACGCGGAGAATATGAGTGTGGGCTCTTATATTTTTCAACTTTTAATTCTATCCCGAACATAGATGAAAGAAATAATAAATTTTATTACGGTAGTGATAAAGTTATCGAAATACCTGAAGGGTCCTATGAACTTCAAGATATTTGTGATTTTTTGAAAAGTAACATTAAAAATGCTGCGCTAAAATTAACTTGCAATAATAATACATTAAAAACTTGTATATACTGTTCCGAAAATGTGTACTTCGATAAAAATGATTCTCTTGGTAAAATTTTGGGCTTTGGTATGGATACAATAAAAGCTAATATAAGCACTGAGTCTCGGTATCCTGTCAGCATTTTATCAACAACTGTAGTGCGCATCGAATGTGATGTCATCAGCGGGTCATTTGTGAACGGGAAAGCAAGTCACATTATTTACGAATTTGTGCCTAACGTACCACCAGGTTATAGAATCATCGAAATACCTAAAAACTTAATTTATTTTCCCGTCAATCAGAGTTCAATCAACGCTATTAACATAAGGTTGTTAGACGCTGAAAATAAGCAGATCAACTTACGTGGTGAAGAAGTACAGCTGTATTTACACTTTTCAGATATAAACCAGCTCCTTTTTTATGAGGCTTGATATACAGTCCTTTTCCTAAAGCTACAGCTTCCATCATCTTGTTATGCCGTTCAGATTCTTGAAGATTTTTCTGAGCAGCCTTGTAATCATTGACAGCCTTTGCTATACCTGCTGCACCTCCAGCAAGTGAACCTAGAGCTGATAATCCTGCGAAGATTGGAATAAGAGGTAAGAAACCTCCACTTTTTGGAATAGGAATACACCGTGGCAACCGTATTCCTTTTTTATTTGTAAACAATTTTTTGGCGGCTGCATGTGCGTATTTTATAGCTGTACGATTGTCTTTAGATTTTAATTTTTTTATTTGTGTTTGTATTTTTTTTACAATTGACATAAAAGATCGAACACCAGCACCAGCTTTAAGTTTTGCTTTCATTGCATTTTTTACAATCCATGAAGCTACTTTTTCTCGTTTCCCAGCATCCTTTGATTTCAATCTTTTCTTAGCCATATTCAAAAGTTGTAAATCAGCTTTATGTCGAACACTCAAATCACTGTTATTATAGGCGATATCGTGATACATACAAGCTTCATCTAATTTATTTATACCTCGATCACCTCTTAGTAACCGTTTTTTAAGTTTTGTTCCGGGGCCACAAAACTGATAACCAGGGATATGTAACTCAAACGGTAAGTTATTTATTAAGTCGTTTATAATACCACTTCCTTCCTTCATTGATGTTCTTAAAGTGAGTTCAATCTAATTACATCGCTTCATTTATATTACAAAACTAGCGCATTTTTTTCAACCCAACTATTCTCTTTATCGCTGAGACCTAACCATTTTACAAAAAGTTTTCTACCTTTTCTTTTTATAACTTTTTCGATGAGATAAAGATCAGGAAATTTAGTTCTTTGTAATTCATATTCGTAGAAAGATCCTAAAATCCTCTGTTTGTGTTTATCTTCTAAATGGTAAGTAGGTGGATTCGTATGATTTACCTTAATTATTACAAATATCTCGGTGGACCAGTTAGGGGTGTAACCCTTGTAAAAATCTCCTTTATATTTACTAATACGAACATGATCACCAAGTTGAAACTTAGGTTTGCGATCTATCTTAGGTCTTTGTGATTTAATAATGTTAGACTTTATAACCATCTGGTTTTCTTTGTTGACTTCAATAGGTTTAAATTTAGTTATACGGTGAGTAGAATTATTATAGTTTTCTACAACTGAATTTAAATTTTGCCCCAACCATTGGTAATGACCGTGCAAACTAAAAAGTTTGTAAATTTTATGTTTTAAAGTACGTATTACTCGTTCTACAATAGAAGCTTTTTTTACAGAGTAGGTAGAATAATGATTTATATTATATTCTTCTAATAATTTTTTGAAAGTATCATTATAAAATTCCTTGCCTAAGTCAGTTTGTAAATATTTAGGTTTTCGTGATGAATTTGTTAGTATCTCTTGCAGCGCATGTGTCACACATTGTTTGTCTTTTGATTTTAAAGGATTTACCCACACATATTTTGATAAAGTATCTATTACTATCAAAATGTATTTGAATCCTTTATTGGAATGTGCAAATTTCTGGAAATCCATAAGGTCAGCTTGCCATAAATCATCTATTCCTTTTATGATTGTACATCGCCGCGGGAAATTTCTTCTTGCTGCTTTGTGAAGTTCATTGACGATGTCTTTTTTTACTCATTTTTATTTTTTAGTTTAATCAAATTATCTATCTCTGTTTTAGTATAATATAAATTACCCAAACGATTTGAAGTCACCTTTTCCAAGTTATTGAGATATTTTTTAACATCAAGAGATACTTTTTTTATTTCGTCTCTTAGTTCATGAACTGTTTTATCTAAATAAGCTTTATTTACTGCTTCGTCGTCTTCGTCTGGAGACGTTAAACCTTTCAATTTTGATGATTTTAAATCGTAGTGTCCTGTATCTGACTTCACTAATGTATCGCTGAAGGTATCAATATATTCTGCTAATCGTAGACGCTTATGAACATGATGGCCAAACTTGTCAATGTTCATTGCTGCTCTGATGACTTTTTCATACTGATCCATTTCCCTGTCAAGCGTTCTTTATATTTTAAATTCTTGATTATTCCTGCTTCCCACAGTTCTTCAATAATTGCGACAATTTCATTGTCTAAGCCAGTGTTACCCGCATCTCGTGAGGCGAGTAATATTTTTAATCGTTCTACTAACTCATTCGGATCATCCCAATAAACCAAATCAGTATTCTTTTTAACTTTTTTTAGTACCTTAATACCTTCTCCATGCGAAAGACTTTCCACACTTGTAGTTGCATTTCTAGCAAACTTAAATAGAGGTTTTATGACGTTCATGTACTTAAAACCTTTATTGCTGTTTATTGGTTTGGATGAATCATAATTGCGTCTGTGTGCATTGGTTTCTAATAAAAGTAGTTTATAGTTATGTAAATCTTCTTCAGTAGTTATATCTAAATTTGGTTTCTTTTTAAACAAAAGCTCTTTCAATCCATCTGTTTTATTCAATGTGTACGTTCCTATTTTTAAGATGTTGCCATCATCATAGACGCGGGTTTTACCAAGCATCAATTTTCCGCGTTCGTTTCTGATTCCAAAAGGTATATTACCCATTACATCCGAAGATGTTGACCACGATAGTGTATGTTCTTTAACGTTTGGCGATGACTGCAAAGACTTGAATGACCCCTCGCTGATATTGTGAGTTTCAGAAGGCGATACTGTAAGCGTTTTGTTTTCGTGTAAGTTGTTATCAGATTCTATTTCATCTTCTTCACTGTAATCTTCATGAAAATCTTCACTAGATGAGGACGAACTATCGAAATGATCTTTCTTATTTTTTTTCACAGAAGGCATAAACTGTTTTTCATTCCCTTGATGCTTTTCTTCATTTTTATTTGCTAACAAGTTAAGTGGTTCGACTATGGGCTTAAATATGGTTTCCAGGGCAATATTATTCGAATTTTTTGCTTCCTTTATCATTTCAACTTTTCTTTTTACAGCCGCAGCAGATTTCACGATTTTTTGCTTCAGATTTTTCTCCATTTTAGATAGGATACTGCTTGGTTCTAAATCACGAATGAGAGTGATTTATTCGTAGTGTAACAACCTGTTATGTATTTTAGTCCAGTATTATAAATGTATCAAATGTCAATCTGTAGCATCCGTTGTTTCTTTCACAATCCTTATTTATCACAAGATAATTGTAAGGCTTATTCCAAACAGCTGAGCACATTTTTCGAAATTGGGCCCAGGACATATCAGAACCAACATGTTCATCATAAACATGTTTTAAATTAATATCATCTTGTTTAAATAATATAACAAGATTTGCATTGTCCCTTACAAGCTGTTTGGGTATTTTAGTATAAGTCTGATTTATATAAAAACAATCAATGTTCTTATGACGTCCCATTGCAAAATAATCCCTTATGTTACTTTGATTTTCACAAGCAACGTCGTCGAAAATGATAACAGAATCAGGTAAAGCCTCATGCGGACTCAATATTTCACTATTATGATTATATTTATTATATGATATTTCGGGCACCCTATCTAAAACTTTTTCTAGAAATAAGTATTTTGTCTGGTACAAGGATTTTGAATAAACATACAGGTTTCGAAAATGAAGACCCTCTTTATGCAGCAATAAACTTATGACTAAATTTGTTTTCCCACAGTTTGATGGACCACAAACGACACAGCGTATTGTATTTGGTAGTAATCTACCATGTCGATTTGAGTCAGTCGGTAACGGAGAACATAGGCACTCTAACTTTAAAGATTGTTTTTGTTTTACAAACTTCATTATCAGCTGACAGTTCTACAAGACTATAGAGCTACGAGGTTTGCAATTGAATGCGTTTAAAATAATGATGCATAGATATTATATAAACAGACGATCTAATTTCACAGAGGATGCCAATCGTGCAGTTTCACTAATCTTTTATAAGAGCTCGTGGAATTAGGTGATGTGGCATGGAAATATTATAGAACAGGCCTTCACTGGCTAACACGATTTTTAAAACTGATTACTGGGCTTCCTGAAACAATTTTTTACTACAGCGATCGAGTTGATTATTGGGCAGTTTGGAACACTTCACGACAGGGATCGAACGGACGTGAGAGACCTGGAGTGAATGTGTTCCAGAACGCCCAATAATCACCTACTTATATATAAAAATGTACCATCCTCTGTACCCACATTATGGTTGCAAATAAAATATTGAGTATCTATATCCGTACCGGCACCCTGATTATCTAAAAAGAAACTATTTAGCGACCGGTTGCATTTGACATCCGTTGCTACTTTTCTTTGGTATGTTTTTTTTACCCCAAAGAAAAGTAGCAATGTATTACGTTCATCTGTGAACTGCGACCGGTCGCTAGGCGGTTTCTAATTAGATAATCAGCCCGCCTATTTCCTCAAAATCGGTCCAGCGGTCTAGGCTTCAAAAATAATTTATTAATCTGTGGTGTGATCTCTTTGACATGGATCTGTGATTGTCGTTGTCAAACCGCAAACGTGTTCTGTGATCAACGCGCTCGTTTTGTGAACGGTGAATTCAACGTGATAACGTTGTCGTTACAAAAATAAAATAACTCGTTCTAAATCGCAAGCAGTAACGATGGATGTTTTTGAATATTACACTAAAATAAGCGAAAGTAACACGGAAAAAGTGGCCGAGTGTAACTTGTGTGGAAAGACGATCAATTATTCATCTACCAGCGCTAACCTCAAATCACATGTCAAAAGAGCTCATAACATTAACGTTTTTATAAAACAAGGTAAACGCGGGAATCAAAGGAGATCAAAAGTGAGAGAACATTTTACTGTGGTCGATAGAGACAATAAACTTGCTGATTGTGATTATTGTGGTAGAAGATTATCGTTTAGATCTACTTCGGCCAATTTATACTCACATTTGAGACGAATTCATGGTATCGGGAAAGATGAACAAGAGGACGAAACTGGAGAAACCCATTTTATTAAGACGGTGACGACGGAATACTTGACGGGTAAGTGTTTCTATTTTATAACGTTATTTAAAGTTATTAAAGCAATTTAATTGAATACTTTAATTTTCGGTAGGACTTATTTCTCCTTTCTAACTAAGAAACGCAGGTTGCAATGTTTAGTTAGAGGAAATTCAAAAAACAGTTATTTTAAGTACGTACTTATTGGAACTATTGCAAGTTATAAAAACAGTTATTTTAACTATGAAATTAAAAACAGTTAGTGTTGCTTTTTTTAATAAAAAAACGTTGACCTTTTACATTCTTTCAATCATAATATGAATTAATGAATAGGTATTGTATTTCGTGCTGCTAACGCCATCTATCGCCATCTGATCACAGCAAGCTTACTAAATATGATGCTAGATGGCGGTACTAGTAATTTAAGTAGAGGTGCAAATCATTTAATAGAAAACTAATGTTTTTACTGAAAACATGACCTGTCAAAATAATAATAATAATCGGCACGTATTCAAAAATGTTAGGTACCTACAAAAGTTTAAAATGGTAGAACAAAACTTGGCAGCAAAGTTTTATTAAAAATAGGGCCATCAATACTTTAATAGGTATTTGGTACCTACAGGTAATGATCTTAGAGATGTTTTTGATGTGATTTTAGTCTAAAATTAAACACTCCATTAGTTTATTAATGGATAAATACATTAGTATGGCAGTCAAACCACTACAAAGCGGTTTTCATCACGTAGTTCACGTACAGTCAGCAAAGTTATGACCAGTTTGAAAATAAATCGCTTGCAAGGATGGAACTAAAAGTTCGACTTTACCTGCCTCCATTGTTTTTATACAAAAGATGCTTTTGTGACTTTTGGGTAAATGCAAGACAATACAGACTACTCCATCTAGAAATGAAACTTAAGGTGTTCAGCTCATAGCTTTGCTGACAGTACCTACTCATGTATCGTCGTAAGGACAGTCACGTATGCATAAACAACCAAAAACAAACCTTATTTCAACGGAATACTTTCCAATTTCTAGTGCCCATTCATTGTTGTTTACATCACAAATGCATATTGTAGTGTCATAACATAATCAACTGTACTTGACGTTGTAATTTAACACTTATGTTGCTTTGTGTAAATGTGCATTTGCTTTGCGTGTGGGTCGTTCACATTTAGAAGCGGGAATTGCTGTTTCTCGGTGGCAGAACGGCAACGTCGCGTAGGCAGGACTGTTTGTATTGATCATTCTATTTAAAGAATCGCCATATCGGGATAGCCTGGATGGCAATCCATTTTTTTTGCCTATCTTTAAAGAATTCATTTCAAATACTAAGATTAAATAACTAGGTAGTACTTTTAACATAGACAGTCCTGCTGATTACCATCTTATAGGTACCTATTATTGTTAGTAACAATTTATTGTTAGGTAGGTACAACGGTTTTATCTTAGGTTTTAGGTACTTAGGTATTTACTTATCCTCTTCTTAAGATAGTTTACTACACGCTGTCGCCATCTCTGAGGAATCGGGTTCGATCCTCGGCTAGGTCTCTTCAAGTCTAGGCGTTTTACTACCTACCTAGGTTTACCGTTTTGTTGTTTTCGATTCCCATAATAGAAGCGTAGTACTTAACTATTTAGGTTATTTGAATTACTTTAAAGTACTATTTCGCAGTTGCATATACCTAATATCAAATAAAATTAGTGTTGCATTATCTGCCCCGCCACAAGCACAACGAAAGTTGCTAAATTGCTTTTTTTAGTATTTTATTTCTAAGTTTGCTAAGTCATAAAACTAATTATACTGTGTTATTTATTAGCAACTTTTGTACTTTCAGTGTGTGAATTATTTTGATGTTTTATACGCTGTGTTATTATTTTTAAAATACAGTTATTTTAAATCATTCCGTTTCTTTCTACCTAAGTAGACCCTATATTTTGTGTTTCTATTCTACGCTATGCATATTGCATGCTCGCTCACACAACGCCTCGTGTCGGTAAAGCAGTTACCTACCTACCCTACTTGCTAATTCAATTGACAATACAGCGTAGATTCGATTCACTGCTGAGCAATTAGCGAGTTTCTCGCGAGCGTTACTAACATACACAGCAATGTGAATTGTCTGTGAGTGAGAGTCACGTCGTTCGCCGTGTTTACTCGTAGCCGCGCGCCGATGATTTCTGTCGTTGCCAAGCCGCCATTTGCTAAGCGTGCTTTATTTTGTGGTTATGAAAATAACGCGTTTTAATTTAATTGCTCTGTTTTAAGGTGCTAATTTTGTACTCAATACGAATTTAGTGTTGTGCTAGAGAAAAATGCCGCGTCAAAGAAGTGATTTAACGCTACCGATATGGTCATTTTTTGAAAAAGTCAAAACTGATGACTCGAGCCTTCGTTTAGGGATGTGTAAATATTGTTCGAGAACGATTTCTCACAAAACATCGATAACAAATTTGTCGACACATTTGAAAATCAAACACGAAAAAGCTTATAAAAAGTTTGTGGAGATGAAGAATGCCTGTGATCGTTTCGATCCGCGGAAATCACGTGTTTCTGTGGTTGAAAAATTTAAGGGTAAGTTAATTTTATATCCGACTAATTTTACTTTAATTTGCTTTATTTGGTTGAAAACACGTTTTCGCATCATCCGATCCGATATCGGTGTCGAGCGCCGATACGATATCGGAGGAAGTAAAATGAATGAAATATGTATCTATGTTTCATATTTGTCCGACCCCATATCGGATATCGGAGCCTCATATTTCATGCATAACATACATTTTACTTCCTCCGATATCGTATCGGCGCCCGACACCGATATCGGATCGGATATAAATCTGAAAACGGTTTAAGGGCGCATCGCATCGTGCATTCACTAGTGCCGTCAATCGAGAAATACATTACAACAAAATAACTATGTTTAATAAAATTCAGACAAATATAAAAACTAGTGTTATTTATAAACTATTTTTGTATGCGTTAATGCTTGTTTAAATGGTTTATAACTAATACTAGTTTTTATATTTTCTGAATTTGGGAAACATAGTAATTTTTTTCTTGATTAGTGGAGCTGGTGGAGTCTCGGTGCGTTCTTAACTAGTCTGTTTTTTATTAAAAACTTCGAATAATTACACCTAGAACGATAATTCCCTACAAAGCGCGCTGTCAAAAGTGAGGCAACAAAAACAGCTAAAATGGCGCCGTTTTCAGATTTTAAAACTTAGAATAATTACACCTAGAACGATAATTCCCTACAAAGCGCGCTGTCAAAAGTGAGACAACAAAAACAGCCAAAATGGCGCCGTTTTCAGATTTTTATTGTCCATTTTTAAATAATCATGCCTAATAAGTACAAATTAAAGAGATTAATTATTATATTATTGGATTTTAGTTACGATTAGGTAACGTTTGAAGGATATAAATCTGAGAACTGAGCCATTTTGGCTCAGTATAAGTTGCCTCACTTTACATACAAGGACACGGCTTCTAGGTGTAATTATTCTAAGATTAAAAAAAAACAGACAAAAACTGTGTCTTTTGTGAAAAACTGTTTCTCATTACCTAATAAATAGAGAATAAGAACTATGTTTTTATATGGATACTGTTTTTTTGACACCATAAATGGAAATCTACTATATTTTGCTTCAAATTTTTTGGCAACCCTAAATAGCATTAGCGCTTACTTATCACACCATCCATCAGTCATCACTATGCTATTTCGTTTTCTGACAACTATGGTTAAACCCTACCGACTTGGAACTCGGTATTTTTTCTACGCAACGTGACGCAACTGTAGGTATTATATTCATAAAAAAATCGAAGTACAAACTACAGCACGTCAAGTTAAACAGTTTAACTATGGAAACAGCTTTTATCACGATCGGCATAAAGACGGTCTCAAGGTCAATATTGTATAGTCTAAGCCTCTTCTTACACGGCGCTACTGAAACCTGACGAAACCGGTTAGTAATTATAGTTACAAACTAGTTTGTGACAAAGATTCGTACACGGCACTACCAAATTTATTTGAAACCTACACGAAACGCGGTGTGTGTGTTGTTTCGGGATATTATTGAAATGGCTAGCAATTCGAGCGATGAGAAGTTATTACTTCTACATATACTACATCAGACTGCATCCCACTTTAGCCCCTTCTTACACGGCGCTACTGAAACCTGACGAAACCGGTTAGTAATTATAGTTACAAACTAGTTTGTGACAAAGATTCGTACACGGCACTACCAAATTTATTTGAAACCTACACGAAACGCGGTGTGTGTGTTGTTTCGGGATATTATTGAAATGGCTAGCAATTCGAGCGATGAGGAGTTATCACTTCTATACTACATCAGACTGCATCCCACTTCACTCCAAGCTTTCTCGGTCACATCCCAACGCGAATACTCTTTTAATGTGTAATTATACAAACACGGACGCTTTTCCACTTCTTGGACGAATTGTATATTTACTAATTGGTCATTAATTTTCACTGAACCGCAGCAGAGTTTCCAGTTTCAATTAGTAATCAGTCGCGCGCAACCAGCATGACCGGTCGCCGGTGATTAGTTACTAACGCGTTACAAACCAGTTTGTGATTGGTATCGTCGTGTACGGAGTGCCATTGAAATACTAGTGCTGTGACATTTTAGAAACTCATTGGTGATTAGAGTTTGTAACTAGTTTAGTTTGAGTAGCGCCATGTAAGAAGGGCCTAAGGCCGTCCGCTGCCTTGAGCGGGATCCCGCCGCGGGTACACGGCGCGGGAATATAGATTGCTGGTTTTTGACGGACAGATGCTTGCGCAGTGCATGAGTAAGCTCTAATCTATGTCGCCCCGCGCACGTGTCCCGCTCAAGGCAGCGGAGGGCCTAAGCCCCTTCTTACACGGCGCTACTGAAACCTGACGAAACCAGTTAGTAATTATAGTTACAAACTAGTTTGTGACAAAGATTCGTACACGGCACTACCAAATTTATTTGAAACCTACACGAAACGCGGTGTGTGTGTTGTTTCGGGATATTATTGAAATGGCTAGCGATTCGAGCGATGGGGAGTTATTACTTCTATACTACATCAGACTGCATCCCACTTTACTCCAAGCTTTCTCGGTCACATCCCAACGCGAACACTCTTTTAATGTGTAATTACACAGACACATATGCTTTTCCACTTCTTGGACAAATTGTATATTTACTAATGGTCATTAATTTTCACTGAACCGCAGCATAGTTTCCAGTTTCCATTAGTAATCAGTCGACGCGCGACTGCATGACCGGTCGCTGGGTGATTAGTTACTGACGCGTTCCAAACCAGTTTGTGATTGGTAGCGTCGTGTACGAACCGCCATTCAAATACTAGTGCTGTGACATTTTAGTAACTAGTTGGTGATTAAAGTTTGAAACTAGTTTATTTTGAGTAGCGCCATGTAAGAAGGGCCTAAGTCTGACGTGTGCCGTTGATTGTACTATCAACAGCACTTCAACTTAAACAGCTGAAAGGTGAAAACTGATTTTAATACGTTGTGCATGTTTAGTTCACAAATCACTATATAGAGGGCGACACCTTCAATGAAACACACACTTATATACGTATAGATATATTACCACCGCCGTGGTCAAAAACAAGCGAACAAAAATATTAAATCTCATTAGGACCTTATACAATTATTGAAAGGAAAACCATAGCGCGATCCACGAGGGTACAGCGCCATCTAGTATTGATTGGACGAACCTTACTATTTGTGGATCGATATAATTAACCTAAACATCCCGCCCACCAAGGACTTGTCCTTTAAAACAAGGTAACAATTTAAAAACACTGATTGCAAAGGAAAAGTATAACTACTCGTACCGAACTTATATAAAACAAAATTATGGTATCTACCTAGGTACCTAATGTAAGAAATAACAACGATGGCTGAGAAATTCCGCCCACCGTGATAAAAATGACACAACGTATGAACTAACAAAATTATGTTTGTTGTAAGAAATTTGCTTAAACTAAACATGAACAAAAAAGAAAAAAAATAAACTAAAAATTTAACAATTACACAATAGCATCATTTTGGTAAAAGACAGAGCTTGTTCACAGGACGTTTCAACAATTTGTCCTTGCATTTTATGGTAACAACACGAGTGATATTGTCTTTACCAGGATGCTTTTCCACAATCCGACCAAGAATCCATTTTGTGGGAGGTACATTTTCCTCACGAATAATTACAACATCATCAATATCAACTTCGGATTTATTGGTACTCCATTTATATCTCTTATCTAAATTTAGCAAATAATCTTTAGACCAACGATGCCAGAAATCATTAGTCATTTTTTGAACTAATTTCCATCTCTCTAGTCCAGTTATTGATTTAGTTTGGTTAGAATAATAGTCATCGCATACATTTACAAGCGGTTCACCTACCAGGAAGTGGCCGGGTGTCAATGGGAGAGGGTCTACGGAGTCTTCACTTAACTGACTTAAAGGACGTGAGTTGAGACACGATTCGATTTGAATTAACACGGTTGATAATTCCTCAAAGGTCAGAGTATGATCACCTATCACTTTCCTTAAGTGTGTCTTGGTGGAACGGACACCGGCCTCCCAAAGCCCACCGAAATTGGGACTGTGAGGTGGTATAAAATGGAACGTTGTTCCTTCTTGAGCAAGTAACTCTGCTATATCTTGAGGCATCCGAGATTTGGTCGCATCAAAGAGCTCTCGTAATTCCTTGTCAGCACCGACAAAGTTGGTACCGTTGTCACAATATAGATCTAGACAACGGCCACGACGTCCCACAAATCTCCGAAATGCAGCAATGAAACCTTTTGAGGTTAGATCAGACACCACTTCTAAATGGATGGCGCGAGTCACCATACATATAAATAAACATATATAGCCCTTATAGGATTTGGCTCCTCTCCCTGGAGAAAATCTAACGTTAATGGGCCCTGCGTAATCGACTCCGGATGATTTGAAGACTTTGCTTGGGTGCAAACGCACTTCCGGCAGCTGACCCATCAAAGGAGTGTGTTTGCGTTGAGAATATCTGATGCATTTGACGCAACGTCGAAAGAATCGTTTGACTTGTTGTCTGGCATGGATTATCCAAAATCGATTTCGGAGGTGGACAAGCATAGCCTGAGGTCCGCCGTGCATCGTTGAGTTGTGAGCGTCATCGATAATAACCTGGGTAAGGTGACTTATCTCAGGCATTATCAAAGGATGTCTCTGTTCGTAACTCACCTTTGCGTGTTCGATTCGACCACCTACCCTCAAAAGTCCCTTTTCGTCTAGAAAGGGATTGAGTGTATGCAGTTCGCTCTTCTTCGGGACACTACCGCAAGATTTTATTAGATTAATTTCCTCCTTGAATCTTAAATTTTGTACTTGTTTAACACATACTTCTAATGATCTATTCATCTCCTCTACAGTGACGAACTTCGGATATGTTTCTCTTGCACTGACTGTCATCTTCATATTCAAGAATCTTCTGATATACGAAACTATTCTCAACATCTTCTTTAAAGATGAATACTTGGTCCACAAAAAAATATTTTCTTCTTCTAATAACTCTTTGTTTCTATCCTCTTTCTTAACTACAGCTAACGTCTTAATCTCTGATAATTTATTAGGTTTTTGTTCTTCTTGAGTAGTGTACTGTGATGTAGGCAACTCAATGGATTGTTGATGAAGCCAAACAGGCCCTTCCCACCACAGAATTTCCATTTTAAGTGTCGATGGTTGTAATCCTCTAGACGCACAATCGGCGGGGTTCATCTTTGTACTTACATGTCTGAATTGATTACTATCCAAAATGTTTAAAATGTCAGAAACGCGATTGCTTACGAATGTGGTCCAACGTGATGGCAATCCTCGCAACCATGCCAACACGATTGTTGAGTCTGACCATGCAAAAAGCTTTTCTTTGGGTACGGACATAACTTGTGACACTTCATATAATAATTTTGCCGCCAAAACTGCACCGCAGAGTTCCAATCTGGGTATTGACAATTTCTTCTCAATTGGCGCAACCTTAGTTTTCGCAGTGATGAGATGTACGTGAACGTCACCATTTTCATTTATTGATCTTGAGTACACTACCGCTGCGTAAGCCAATTGGGAAGCGTCCGCGAATGCGTGCAATTCGATTTCGCAGTCGTTAGTGAAATTGATCCACCTTGGAACGAGAATGGTTGTTAACATAATTAATTCTGATCTGAATTTAAGCCATTCATTCCGAACATCGTTTGGCAGTTCATCGTCCCATGGCAAACCTAACTTCCATAATTTTTGGATAAAAATCTTGGCAATTACCACAACGGGCGCAATCCACCCCATGGGGTCATATAGCCTAGCTATATCTGATAAAATCTTTCGCTTCGTTGGTGGCTGACTTACTTCAGGTAAATTCACAGTATACTGGAAATTATCGGTGTTTCTATTCCAACAAATGCCTAGAACCTTCACCATACTGTCCGTCTTAATCGGAATAGATTGAGATGTATTTTGATTGTCCCGATCGATGTATTGCAGCAAACGCTCGCTGTTGCTACTCCACTTTTGCAGCTGAAAACCACCTGAATTTAACATGTTGGTCATTTGCGTGTAAATTTCGATTGCTTCCTCTTCTGTGTGACAACAGGTCATGAGGTCGTCAACGAAATAGTCTCGCTTGGTGATTTCAGCTGCGATAGGATGCTTGTTCTGCTCTTCGTCTGCCAGTTGTTGCAGTGATTTCACGGCCAAGTGAGGTGCACAAGCAGTGCCAAAGGTGAGTGTGAGTAACTCATAATAACCCAGGGGCTCATCTGGGTTTGATCTCCAAACGATCCTTTGGAAGCGTGTGTCTTCATTATGCACCAGCACTTGCCGATACATTTTGATAACATCTGCTACAATACATATCGGAAGTTTACGCCACCTCATCAGTATGTGTCTTAAATCCTGTTGAAGCTTGGGTCCAACGAGGAGGTTGTCGTTGAGTGATACACCATTAGATCCTTTACATGAGGCGTCGAATACAATACGCAATTTTGTGGTTTCCTTATCTTCCCTCACAACAGCATGGTGAGGAATGTAAACTGCCTTTGGATCGGCTGTTTCATCTTCGATTTTCACCATGTGATTCAAATCTAAATATTCTTGTATTACTTTGCTGTACTCTTCTTTAAAAATTGTATTTTTCTGAAACTTTCTTTCAAGTAAATGAAATCTTTTTTGTGCTATCTCCTTCAATCTTCCGTATTGACATTCTGGGTCTTGACTGTTAAATGGTAGTCTTACTACAAATCTTCCTTCTTTATTTCTGAAAGTAGTCGACTCATAAATTTCTTCGCATTTTTCTTCTGTCTTGGTCAACTTCTTCTGAATTGTGTTTGGTTCGTTTTCTAACTCCCAGAATTGTTTGAGTAAATTGTCTTCTTTAATTTGAACGTGTAGGCTTATCATTCTTTCTGTTGCTGAAACTGATTTTGACGCTTTTCCTGAGATGACCCATCCAAAGATTGTATTTTGAGCCAGTAAATGTCCTTGGGGGTGTTTAATCATGTCACCTAACAATATCTCACTATAAATTTCAGCGCCAAGTAGAAGATCAATTCTACCTGGTGATGTATATCCTGGATCGGCTAGTGATAGGTTCTCAATTTCTAACCAATCAGGTGATGTAATATTTGACGAAGGAATACGCGAAATGAGTGATTTTAAAACGTAAGCAGTAACCTGAATTGAATTTACTGGATTCTTTTGTGATTGTACAAAGAAAGAAACCATGTATTTAATTTTTAATTGACCATCTCCCAGACCTGATACACAACCACTTACCGGCACACGATCGAGACCTAGTAACTGGACGGTTTCCTCTGTCACAAATGATGCCTGGGATCCTTGATCTATTAACAAACGAAGTAGATTCGATTGACCGCTACGTGAATAAGCTCTAACAACTGCTGTTGCTAACAAGACATCGGATGTTCCGATCACTTCTTCCTTAGCACAATTAGATACAATGTTAACTGCACCCTCGGATGATTCTCGTTGATTCTCTACTGTTGGTTGCTTTGATAAAGTGTGTGTACTCTCTGAATTATTTGCGGGCCCTTGATTAATTTCTCGTTCAATATGTAGTAGTGAGTGGTGTCTTCTTCCACATCTACGGCAGCACGTTGATTGACGACATTGTTTGACTGAGTGGCTAGGTGCGAGACAGTTAAAGCATAAGGATTTTGATTGAACCCAATCTTGTCTGTCACGTGGTGTTAACTGGCTAAAACTTTTGCACTGGTACAAGAAGTGGTCTCCTGAACACCTGGCACATGTAGGCTTTACAGCACCCTTTTCATTGTGAACTGCTGCAAATGACTTCACTTTTTCAACTCGTCTAGCATTTGGTTGAGGGGCTCTTGCGACTGATTTATTGCTGTCAATCATTTCTAGTGTTCTGAACCGTGACTCCAAAAATACAACTAAATCGTTCCACTTTGGCAACTCATTACATGGTATTCCACTGATGTTTAATTCCCACTGTCGAAGTGACTCTTGGTCTAATTTAGATACCACCAAGAAAATGATTATGGCATCCCATGAACTTGTGGAAATTTCCATGTTGTTTAGTGATGTCAAACAAGAAGACGTAGTATCCAGTAAGCTCTTAATTGCATTTGCTGATTCGGCACTGATCTGTTTTTGTGAAAATAGTGTTCTGAAAATGGCATTGCAATTGTATCTCTTGTTATTATAGCGTTTGGTGAGCCTTTCCCATGCTGATTCATAATTAAGTTCAGTAGTTGGTAGATTTCGAATAAGTACTTCCGCTTCACCAGTAAGAGTACTCTTCAAATAGTGTAGCTTTTCGACAGACGATATTTTATTATTATTGTGTATGACTGACGTGAAGAGATCGTAAAATGTTTGCCATTCACAATATTTTCCACTGAAATTAGGCAATTGTATTTTGGGTAATTTGACATCACAAGAAGTACTCGGTTTCCCATCAGCAGCGCTTTGAGTTGTGATTTGCTTTGTGCTTGTGTCTATGAGCTTATGAAGAGTTTCTCGCAAAATACCCTTGTAGTACGTGTAATTTTCTTCGAATTTATCATAAATACCACTGGTGAAATAGCTCAGCTCACCAGCCTTTGCCGTTGCCGTCTCAGCAGAAGTGATAATTTTCAAGTGTGTTTCTGTAAAATCTTTCCATAAAGTTTCTAAAGTTTCTAATCTTGCTTCTAAATAACCTCGAGTGATTCTTTCCTTTGGACTTTTCTTGTAGTTGGATTCCGCTTTGTTCAACTTTAGAAGTCTATCTTCTTGTATAATCATAAGACTTTTTAGATCCATTATTCAAAGTTATAAACTGATTGAATTATTGAAAATTTTTCTAAGTCCACAAAGTTGTGCTCGGAAATTTTCTAAGTCTTTTAATCACTAAAAATAATTGAAAATTCCGGCATAGATTCCTCGTCTGTACACTTTTTGCGGAATTATTCTAAGTCTATGAATTTACTTTAAAATTTTACAAGTCCAAATCACTTCTTAAAATTTTACAAGTCCAAACTTTGATAAAAATGTCTAAGTTTATTTACTCACGGTTTTAAGGTCCAAATTAACACAACTTTGCACTTACTATTACCACTGTATCATAGTAAAATCAAATACTGTATCCTTTATATTTCCCGGGTTTCGGCACCAAAATTTGTTTAGTTCACAAATCACTATATAGAGGGCGACACCTTCAATGAAACACACACTTATATACGTATAGATATATTACCACCGCCGTGGTCAAAAACAAGCGAACAAAAATATTAAATCTCATTAGGACCTTATACAATTATTGAAAGGAAAACCATAGCGCGATCCACGAGGGTACAGCGCCATCTAGTATTGATTGGACGAACCTTACTATTTGTGGATCGATATAATTAACCTAAACAGTGCATTAAGAGTTAGAGTTCGATAAGTAATTTGAGAATGATAAATTAATATACTGTTAAGTATAGGTTTTTTTTGAGTTTGAGTGGTAGTGCTATGTTATGATAAATTAACATAATTAAGTTATAGGTTTTGTTTGAGTAAAATAATTTTGAGCTGTTTTGAGATTCCGTGTCGGTGATATTTGTGCGCGTCTGTGCCTTGCTCGAGTGCGTATCTTGACTGCTGTGCTCTCTTTATTTGTAGCACCACAGAATAAATAATGTAGCACATACATAATATAGCGCCTCGCGTCATCTCGGTCGGTAAAGCAGTACTTGATATTTCGACAATTCTGCGTAGGTCCGATTCATTGCTGAGCAAGTAGCGTGTTTCTATACACACTGCAATGTATAACAAACGTTACGTTATGTCGCTACGACGTTGTATTTAGAGGAACGGCAAAATATTCCATCGCGTCGCGTGACAGCGATTTCTAGTCGTTGCCAAGCCGCCATTATAGCGTGGTTTATTTTAAGGTTATAATAGCTTAATAACGCGTTTTAATTTAATAGCCCTATTTTAAGGCGTTATTATTGTGAAATTCATACGAATTTGTGTTAAAAACCAAAAATGCCGCGTGCTAATTCCAGTGTGGTGTGGAAATATTTCGAAAAAGTAGTTTCTGAAGACCCGAACGTTAAATTAGGGCTGTGTTTATTTTGTAACAAAGTGATGTCTTACAAAACAACAATATCAAACTTGGGAATGCATTTGAAAAACAAACATAAGAAAGCTTATCGGGAGCTGATGGAGATCAAACAAGCCAACGCGCCCGATCTGCAGTCATTGCGTGTTTCTGGGGCAAATAATTTTGGTAAGTTTTCATTTAATTAATACCTGACTTTGTGACCAAGTTCCTATTTAAGATTACTTCTTAGGTACCTACTTACAGCTTGTTTAAAACCAAGATACTGCCACACCGTTTTGACGCTTAAACAATTTTGAAAACAACGTTTTTCTACATAACGTTACGTGTGATAGTGATAAAAAATAAAGCTGTTTGAATAATAGACTACTATTAATAATAGGTAGGTAACTATTGAATATAACGAAACTTGTCGTTATTATTAACTATTATCACAGAATAGATAATAGCTATATTTTATGCTCTGCGTTTTTTTTATTAATAGGCACGGTTACAGACAATAAATCGAATTATGTAGGTAGGTACGTCAAATATTATTATAAACAAAATAATAAAAAAACTTACATAAGTCTGAATCCGACCAAAAACTGCCTATCTTTATCACAAAGAGCGGACTATATTTAAGGTAGGAATTCTGTTCCAATCAACCATCCAGTCTATTTATAGTCTTTGGAGGTTCTCTAATATTTTAAACACTCGGAAAGTATCTACCTAAAGGTCAAGCCACACAGCGGGCGTGACGGGGTGCGGCGTGACGGGGCGCGGCGCGACGGGGCGCGACGGGAGTTCACACTGCGGGCGTGATTACGCCTACGTTCCGCCCCGCCGCGCTTCCGATCTGTATTCACGCTCGGCGCGACGGGACGCGACACTTCACGCCACTCACGCCACGCCGGCCTGTGTGACGTCGTCCATAATATCTAGCACATTATAACTTCTCAGCGTCGGCGTCGCGTCGCCGTCCCGTCCCGTCACGTCACGCCCGCTGTGTGGCTTGGCCTTAAGTATGGAAAATTACTTCTTTTGACCAACTTCAATGGTCAAAGGACTTGCATGCCAAGTGTGATAAGAAGGCACCTATTGACTTAGGTCCCAGCTTTAATTCCCGCCTAATTAACTAGGTAAGGTATATAGAAAAACAAAGTTGCCTAGCTAGACTTAGGTATTATTTTATGGCGTCTGCAGCATCGTAGCTAGGGGCTGGCAAGGGGGCGGCTGCTAGGGACGCAACCCTCAGGGGGCGCACTTTGCTTAGAGCGCAAGTCTTGGGGCGCAAAATTCAAATTTTACCAGGGGCGCTCATTTGCGTAGTATGGCTGCGATTCCCGTTAATTTTAGCTTCCATACAGCACAAATTATCCTTCCTAATAATGTAAATGCGAGAATCTGTTTGTTTCTTACGCCTTCAGGTCTTAACTACTGAACCGATCATCATGAAATTTTGCATACATGTTGTCAGGGGTACGGAAAAGGACATAGAATAGGGTACCTTAAATTTATATTATCTGTGCTTTAATATAGAAAAAACGTACAGTTCCCGAGGATAGCAAAAAAACTGTCCACACAGACGAAGTCGCGGGCGGCCGCTAGTTAATTATATGGAAAAACAAAGTTGCCTAGCTAGACTTAGGTATTATTTTATACGTAGCTAGGGGCTGGCAAGGGGGCGGCTACTAGGGGTGCAACCCTCAGGTGGGTGCACTTTGCTTAGAGCGCAAGTCTTGGGGCGCACAAATCAAACTTTGCCAGGGGCGCTCATGATCCAAAAAATATGTCTTGGGGCGCAAAATTTAAATCTTGCTAGGAGCACTTATGACGTCATGACCCTACCTCCAACGCTGGGCGCCTGGCCCTGCGTGGTGCGGCTGCGATTGTAGTTAATTTTAGCTTCCATATAGCACACATTAATACCTAGATACTGACCTACCTAAATAGTTTTAGTTGCTTGAATTTTGCGATCGGAGCAAAACGTGATTTTTGCTTTGCATCTAGCTAGGTAAGGTAGGTACATGTAGTTATACTTACTTACCTATCCAATCCTATATGTAGGTCTAGGTACCTACTTTGATTTTAACTTAGGTAGGTGAAGGTGGGATAGCACCGCGGCGATTCCATGCTCTGTGTGGGATAGGAATTCATCGGGGATGGATACTTATTGTATCGGCTTCAGACCTTGAAAGAGAAGACTATAGATAGGTACCTAATTATTTATATTCAGGAAAAAACTATTTAATTTGTCGCTAATAGGTTATGTAATAGACCTACTTAAGTATTTACTAAACTTTAAGTAATTGATATACTTAATGAAAAGATTTATGAAGCGCTCATGGCGGAGCTTGACAGACTGAGCGTAGGTATACTCGATCACATTTGTTAAGCAACGCTTGGTCCGGCCAGGTGTCGGATGGGTGACCGTTAAGTGGCATTACAACTGAGCGCTCCGTGCTTTGGAGGGCACGTTAAACCGTCGGTCCCGGCTGTTGTCATCTGATAACAGTCGTCAAACCAAGTCAGAGGCCGTACGCGGCATGATAAACTCTAACACCAGAGGTGGCCACTAATCCTCATACGATAAGAGAGATCTAAACTTTAAAGTCTTTCTTTTAAAGAGCTCATTAGATCATCCTGAATTAAGAATCCGGAATGAAGTCGCTCCTTAATTCAGAGAAGTGTAATTGCATTCAGGAAGGTAGGATCCTAGTTAGGATAGGAAATGGTCTCCGGCGTTAAGGATGCTAAATCGGAAGCACTTAGGACAGTGTAATCGCATTCACTCTCTTAGTTTTAAAGTTAGAGGGGGGGGGGGGGGGGACACACATTTTACAACTTTGGAAGTGTATATTTTCCAAACGGTTGATTTTGAGAAAAATACTTTTAGAAACCTCAATGTCATTTTTAAAGACCTATATAAACACCCCACACATATAGGTTTGATGATTTTTTTTTCCGTTTCAGTTCCATGTATGGGGTTCCCCTTTATCTTTTTTATTTTTTTTATTTTGTGTAAAAATCGTAAAGCGGTTCACAGAATACATCTACCTACCTAGTTTCAACTGTGTAATTTTAATAGTTTTGGAATAAAGTAGCTGTGACATACGGACGGACAGACGGACAGACAGACATGACGAATCTATAAGGGTTCCGTTTTTTACCATTAGGCTACGGAACCCTAAAAAATAAAGATAAATAATTGGGTACTTGAAAATTCAATTCACAAACATACTAGTACCTACATCAATAAACCAAGTTCAGATTAACATTGAAAATGACACGTACCTACCTACATACCTATACCTCCTACCTCTACATGTATTTTTCCGGTCACTGTATTTTCCTCTCCGTTGCTCTGCGCAAGTACATTCGTGTAACAACTGTATGATCGTTAAACTGTGATATCGGATCCGTTATTCAGGACGGTCTAATTGGCGATTGAATTTCTTGTCCTAAATCGGACTCTGAATTCCGGATCCTTAATTCAGGATGATCTAATAAGCTCTTAAGGCCCAGATTTAGACAGACCATCGAACTTAAAGGGCATTTGAATGATTTAGGTAGGTATGTACACTAACGCTTGTAAACAAGTTCTATTTTAGTTCATAACTGCGCAGTAGGCTGGCTAACACGTTACTGATAAACATGACTAAATAAGCAGATAGTAATTTGAGTAGCTGTGTTTCCAATTAGTTTTTTCTACGTAGGTACCCCTCTAAGAAAGACCTCCCACCGTATGCGTACCACTAATTTGGGAAACACTGACCTACTGGACTAACAACAACAATGCATTTTTAGGGTTCCGTACCCAAAGGGTAAAAACGGGACCCTAATACTAAGACTCTGCTGTCCGTCTGTCTGACTGTCTGTCTGTCACGATCACCAGGCTGTATCTCATGAACCGTGATAGCTAGACAGTTCAAATTTTCACAGATGATGTATTACTGTTGCCGCTATAACATCAAATACTAAAAACAGAATAAAATAAATATTTAAGGGGGGCTCCCATACAACAAACGTGTTTTTTTACCGTTTTTTGGTACGGAACCTTTCGTGCGCGAGTCCGACTCGCACTTGGCCGGTTTATCAAACTGGTGTTATGTAATGTAGGTAGATTTTTCTTAAAATTTCATTTAATGGAATACGAGGGTGGTTTGATAAGTCCATGACTTTGAAAAGAAGAAATACTTTTTTTTCATAATTTATTTTTGTGTCTTAAAAAGAAACTCCTTAAGGCATCTTTACACATTTTTTTTTTAAATTCGGCAAAAGATGATTACAATTGGAAACAAAAAGCTCAAGCGACTTCTAACTTTTCTTAATGACCATGTCGACCCTCTCGGCGGCACTCATGACATCAAAACTCATCGAATGAAGATGCGAATCCTTCATATTCTCTAGATTCAACCCCAGTGAGATTTTTTTCTTCTACCAAACATGAATAAATGTCTTAATAAATGTCTTGGCGTGCAAAGATTTTCATCAAGCCAAAAGGTGATGTCTGAAATGGACCCTCATTTCAGTTACCAGTTTTCAGGCGATGAAAGAAAAAATAATGGGTTAAAGAGGTAGGAACTTCGTTGGACTGAATATGCAGAGCTACAATAAGATTATGTACTGAAATAAAACAAAATATTCCGAAAAAAAATATTTCTTCATTAAAAAGTCATGGACTTCAATCCACCCTCGTATAAGGACCAGTTTGAGATCTCAGACAAATGAGAAAAGACTTTTTATTTGGCAGATAATAATTTCATCAGTTTATTTATACTTAAACTGTCGTACAAATAAACGAAGAATAAGTTTATACTTAAAATAACCAAAGTTTGTTTAGGAATATGATGCTTTGACACGTTAAACGTAAGGAGTAATATTGCTGAGCAATATTTTTGATTAAATTAGGTAATAAACCTTGTATAAACTTATTCTTCATTTATTTGTACGGCACAAGATGAAGCTTTTCGAGCTTAACGAGATAATTTTTGGTCGAAAATTCGCCCATCCCATCTATCGATCGGGCACACTACCTACATGCCATGCCGACATTTCCGACCCTTTGCGAAAGGTACAAAAAATATCACCTACTTTCTCTCCTTCCGTAGCACGTTAGGTGTTCTTAAAATGACACTTATCTACCTACAATAAATGCTTAGGTAGGTATGCAATACAACGCTCAGATCAAATAAAAAAGTTATTTGGTCTGAGATACAACGTTACAAAAAAACCCCTAATGCTGAATATGGTAGATAGGGACTATCAAACTGATCGCGAAAGAAAAATCAGCTGTCTCATACACAAATTAATAACGAAAATATCAAAATGTATGAAACAGCTGTTTTTTTGTGATTTTAATGTTGGTCCCGTAGTAAAAATTGTTCAGTTTGATGGTCCCTATCCTATCTACCATATTCGATATAAGCGGTTATTTTGTAACACGTTGTATAAACAGATATTTTTAAATCGTATCTCTGCCTATAAACAACAGGCACAAAATTATTATTCAACTCTGCCGTCCCATTTCAGTTTGACCAGCCGTCAACTCGCTTGCGTCACATGTTTTTGTTGCACCGAGCGGCAACGTCGCCTTTCTTCTGCGATTTCTGCTCACGTGCAAGCGTTTTGATAATGTTACCTATTCCACTGCGTATTTTGTATTGAACATTTTATGATAGAAGCTGTATAGAACAGCAATGCTAAACAAATACAGCGGATTATTTGTTTTGTCTGTAGTTTAGTAGTGCGAGTTACTGGTTATGCTGGGCCAAACACCGTGGTCGAGCCTAGAGAAAATGTGTTAAGTTTCGTCACAGAATAGATAAGTACTAACTACGTACAGAAAGGACACTCCCCGCCCCACCCTACAATCAATTACCTGTCGATTATAAAAAAATAAAGATTTTGTATGACAATACCTACTGACAGACAGCTATTTTTTTCTATCAATATTCTCATACAAAATCTGTGAATTTGTGACGTCACTTTTGCCAAGCTTAAGCAAATAAAAAGAAATGACGGATTTTTAAAATGGTAGGTAGGTATATCGAAACAAAGGCCGACACCACCTCTCGAGGAAGTTGTCTGTGACCTCCATCATAGACTAGATTCGATCGATGCTTCCTCAAAATTGCCGTTTTCGGTTTCGTTGTAGTCAACGAAGTTGCTTCCGCCCGCGACGATATGCGAAAAATCCCTAGGGTACCATTGACCAACCATGGAGTCCATGGAGAGACACCATTGGGGAACTTCTTCGAGCAACAAAAGGCTTCGTTTGTCACGAAGGGAGAAGCCTTAGCGATATTACTCTATTCAAATTATTCTGGCATTTTTTGCGGGGGGGGAAAATGCACACAAGTGCAGTTCCGCATACCCACATACAAAAACTACACTGTAATGACGACACTCACACATAAAAAATAAAACAAAACAGCAAAAATTTGTGTACGGATGAGTCACACATCAAAATATGACACGTTTTTGACATAAAGGGCTGGGCTCAACTGTCGATGCAGCAATATCGATACGGAAAAAGGAATAAAGGTTACAAACTCAATCATTTTACGATGGGGTGAATAACAACAAAGAGGTCATTTTTATACGCTTGAGCTTTATACAAAAAGCTCGAGAGTGTAGGTGATTGGGTTGGGACTAATGTGTACCCAGGGAAGTTGGGCTCAGGCTGCTGACACTGAACATCGCTCCATGACAGTATTGCCATCAAGGGCGTATCCAGCTTTGGCACCAGGAGGGGGTCACATAGTCGTGGTCAAGTCAAGAACTTATAATTTAATTTTGATAATAATAGAAGTAAAAAGTACGTATTTTATTAATGTACGTAAGTAAAAAAAACTGGTAAACTGGGCATTTAGGGCATTGGCAACTTGCGTGGTGAGTAACAACAGCTACATTTTCGATAGAAAAATTAAAATAAATGAAAATGAACTTATTGGGCCTGTTCTTAGAACACTTTTCTATAAAACTAATAAGGTCATTTAGGTACGTTAGGTACCTACGAGTATAATATCGCGCGCGACCTTATATTGTGTTAGTTCGATGAGGACTTTTATGACACAACTAAGTCAATCAAGCTATTTAGCTAAGCAAAGTTAGTGAACGAGAAATATGTCGAAAACAACCTGGCGAAAAACAGAAAACCTCAAATTTCTCATAAACTATCGCGAGTAGAACTTCCAAATAACTCTTGAAATGTGAGTGTTTACTAAGCTCATAATAGTATGCTATCAGGTTTACAATCGCTGATATCGTTTAGGAGTAATAAAGGATTTTCCAAAAAATTTCGCCCGTTTTATGCATTTTAGAAATTCGTCTAGAAAAAAATCTAGACATAATTAGCACATGGGAGTTCTCGTCGTGAGTTACAAATAACTAGAACTAACAGATTTTGGAATTATCTCGACGATGTCACTTTTTCGGGTTCCAAAATCCACTGTGCGTTAGTCCCTCGAACTAAATTCCCTTTTTATTCACTTGTTGTATAATCTACTATTTCGACATTTATTTCGCGATATCTGTCGAGCTCACATCAGTGCAGAGCAAATCATGCAAAAATCTCGCAAATGAATTTGGCGCAGAATCAGGGCCAGATTGACCAACACTTTATCGACAAACATTATTTAACGGTAACATCACTAAGTTGCCCATCGGCGAGAACTCGGATTTATCTAGCGACAGATCTGAAATTTGTACGGACGAGCCATGGACTAGCAGACCCGATGTCACTGAACAAATTTGACAACTAATCAAGAATAAAATATACGAATTTAATGTTTAAATGTAAACAAATAGCAATAATACGATAAAAAATTACTTTTATGTGAAATGTAAAACCGTCTTTTTGTATACTTGATGTTCAAGATCTCTTTTAACAGCAAAAAACTCATCAATTCGACATTTTAAACAGAGCAGCGTTCACATGCGCGACTGGACTCGGTCTAGAAAGAAATCCGGGCGCAACTGGTTTTACTAACGCGTATGCCCATTTGGGCTTGTACTTCGGCAGAGGGGAAACGCTTCGTATGGCTTCTCTTTCTGTAGAAGCCCGTCTTACTCTAAGGGGAACTTGAACCAAACTATAGACAATAAGGATTTAAGAGTCACGTGGTGCTAAAAATTGGGTCAAGTTTTATTGCGCTAGCTGTACTTTTAGTCTAATTTCAAAATCTATATCGAAAAGCTTTTATTTTACAGATGTAACCAAGGGCGTCGCCAAGGGTGGGTAGCTGTCCCCCTAGAGGTTAATAAAATGTAGCCAACTGCAAAGTAACCAAAGTCCTAAGGCCATGCAATTAATTGACTTGCTTTTCCGATAAATCCCGCATCACAAAACTTGAATAAATTCACTAGGTGCGGTTGACTGTACCTACAATTCATATTTTTCTCTCATCATCCTTAATATTAACTTGCCCCCTAACCCCTGGACCGTGGGCCGACGACGCCTTGTTCGACCCCCTCCCTCTAAATGTCTCACATAATTAATGGACGCTTCCCTCCACCCAACATACAAACTAAGTACCTATCAATATGCCAAATTTCATCTGAATCCGTTCAGCCGTTTTTTCGTGGTTGAGTAACAAATATATACCTATGCAAAACTTTCACATTTTATAATATCACAGAATACATAATAATTACTAAAAGGATTCTGTATGAAAATACAGCATCGGAGCTAGGGTTATGATCATGAGCGCCCCTGGCAAGATTTGAATTTTGCGCCCCAACACATTTCTAGGATAATGCGCGCCCCTGGCAAGATTTTTCAATTTTGCGCCCCAAGGGTTATTTCTAGGATCATGAGCACCCCTTGCAGGGTTTGAATTTTGCGCCCCAAGACATTTCTAGGATAATGAGCGCCCCTGGCAAGATATGAATTTTGCGCCCCAAGACGTTTCTAGGGTAATGAGCACTCCTTGCTGCAAGATTTTAATATTACGCCTCAAGGCTTATTTGTTATTATTTATTATGGGTCAGCAAAGTGCGCTCCCTTAGGATTGCGCCCTTGGCAGACGGGGCCCCTTGCCAGACCCTAGCTACGCTACGACGCTGAATTCATACTCTTGTATTTGAAACTTACTGTAACTACTTAACTGTATTTTGTATTCCGAAAAAGTTGAAATCAGCACACACTTTTTAAACTAATATTTCTTCCTTTATGTTGTTTCTTGAACATAGTTATGTGATGTATCATGTGGTAGACAGTTAATTGGTAGGTAGTAGCTAGCTACCGATGGCCGTTGGGGCGGAAAGGTTCTGGAATGGCGACCGCGCACCGAACGACGCTCCGTGGGTAGGCCCCCGACAAGGTGGACCGACGCGACGTGAGGGTGAAGGTCGCGGGAAGCCACTGGATGCAGGCCAAGCAGGACCGATCGTGGTGGAGATCCTTGGGGGAGGCCTATACTATACCCTGCAGTGGGTGTCGTGCGGCTGATATTATGATGATGATGAATATGTCAAGTCGAACTACCTAGCCCTTAAGGCTGGCCCCAGACCTACCGGTTCCGTTTCTTTGCTTTGCTGTTCTACCATGGACCGCCGGCCAAGAGGCTCATTTTCAATCTATCGCATATTTTGACCTGACCACATTGGCAAGATAGCCATTAGTTTGGTGTTATCAAATATCGTCGTCTGGGGTGCGATGAGAAGTTTTCGTTTTCGTTTTAAAAAAAAACTGCTGTTTTATACAAAAATTAATAACGAAATTATCAAAATGTATGAAACAGTTAATTTTTTTTCGCGATTTCAGATTTGGTCCCATAGTAAAAGTTGTTCAGTTTTATTATGGTCCCTATCTACCATATTCAGTTTTATAAGGCTTTACCAAACATATTGTATAAATAAGCGATCGAGTTATTTTTAACGATCGGAGTCCATGTTCAGGGTGGCATATATCTCCTAAAAGCTTCCTACTTCGCAATCCAGGCGATGACATTTGATAAAACCAAGCTAATGGCTATCTTGCCAATTTGGTCTAGTCCCAAAATGCGATAGATTGAAAATTACCCTGGTTGGCCGGCGGTCTTTCAAGCAAGGTAGCACAGCAAAGCAAAGAAACGGAACCGGTAGGTCTGGGGCCAGCCTTAATACGGCTTTACGGCTTAACGTGCCTTCCGAAGCACGGAGGAGCTCGAGATTATAAATTTTTGGTTACACATCTCAAGACCGACCCTTGCGAAGGTTGCTTAACCTCCGCAATCGCTGGGCCAAGCGCTAAACCACTGCGCCATCAAGCTCCTAAAAACAAAATAATTTATTCAGTCTAGGCTGTTACAAGCACTTGTGAATGTCATAGGAAGCTACGCCATCGGTTCGCAAACCCTAAGCGGGAAACCTTGTAAATTTATAAAGGCGGAAAAATGGGTATAATACAGATTCGAATCAAGGACTTCTTAATCCCCATTCAATCTCTACGGAACGGAGATGGATTATTTAAATAAAGATAGTTTAATATCTTAATCAATTACAATTTTATTTCTTAAAAATATCTTAAAACATTAATCAGGCAAGTAATACTTAGAAAGAATTATTACTTAACATTGTCCGTTAGTCAATAGTTAGTTATTTTTCTATTCAGTCATTTAAAATGATAAAATAATTAAATGCTCATTTATAAGCTTACATTTTCACATCAACTAAACTTTGTCTTTTACAACACAAAAACTTAAGTATTTTACTCATTTATAAGAACAAACTTCTATTTTTTTATTTATTAGCATCACTTATTCTACATGAATCATTTTCTTAATAACTATTAGGCCCTGTCCTAATTGGCATCTGTCGTGCGAGATCATGCGTTGCGATTTCATCGTGCGATGAAACAGAACAATAGACGTATCGCATGATCGCGCGACCGTCAATTAGGACATTCAATAGATATGTCATAACCGTGCGATCAAACCTAGTGGGTTTGATCGCACGGTCGCACGACCAATTTCATTCACGGACGTCACGGACGCACCATCGCATTACCGATGGCCAATTAGGACAGGGCGTTATACTAGTTTCACTGGAAATGTTACATTTTCAATATATCGTCATTGTTTCTGCACATTGATATCTAAAATTCCACCAAATGAAATGTTTATTCACAAGAACGAGATCCTTAATTTACACTCACGCATATTTTGTGTCCGACACACACACGCACATAATCAACAACACAGGACATTCTATGCGTTTGATCGCTACGCTTATTAAGCGTAAAAGTTTAAATATAAGCAATAGACGATTAAATCACACGTCGCAAACTTATGTTAATCACAGAATTGAATTTCCAAGTTTACGGCACATAATTTGAAGTAACCGTCATCGCTCGAAGGATCGCTCAGCTGAAGTGGCAGTGAGCTGGACACATAGCGAGAAGAACCGATGGCCGTTGGGGCGGAAAGGTTCTTGAATGGAGACCGCGCACCGGACGACGCTCCCTGGGTAGGCCCCCGACAAGGTGGACCGACCGACGTGAGGGTGCGGGGCTGGATGCGGGCTAAGCAGGACCGATCGTCGTGGAGATCCAGCAGTGGGTGTCGAACAGCTGATATGATGATGATGAATTTGATAGTATACGGTTTATTTTAAAGCTTTAATTAAGTAAGCGTAGCGTTAAAACGCATATAATGTTGGTCTTTTGAGTAGGGGTAGGGCTTCCTTAGAGCGGCCATACTTGTACAGCTTGAAGACATTTTGTGTCATCATGATTCATGTCATGTGACTGACCGATAGACGATCACTTTCTTTACTCCTGTGCTACGATCTTAGATTCATCAAAATACACGAGACCGCAAGCAGTTGCGACCGCTTCGGGTGACAGCAGCATGTTGAAGTTAATGTGTTTATCTTGTTTAAAAACCGCTTGAGCAGCCCAATACTCATTGTAGCTGCCTGAACACTCTGCGCCAATTTGATTGGCTACTTCATATCGTGTTTTATAATTTGCCTTGTCTTGTCAATTCAAATGAGTAGGTATATTTTTTCTTAGATGGTATCATTTAAATAAGGTCACAATGCAGTCCTTTGCTTCTTGATGTGTCATATTTTACAGGAAACCTGTTAAAGAAGGTATATAAAAATTAATTAAAAACCCAATTTTGAGCAACAAATGCAGAATAGTTATCTTGTTTACTATTTTGGGAGAAGGGACTAAGTCTTACCTGTTACTAACAGGAACGATCTTTTACAGAAACTCATTCCTTTTCTTGTTTTATATCGATTGTTACTTCATTCTCGTCTATCATCAAAGCTTCGTCGTACTCGTTCTTAATAGATACTTCAACGATCTTCGAACTATTTCCATTATCTCTTGTGTTTTCTGTTCGCCGTGTTTTTTCACTAGGCTCCCAATCATCTGTATCTTCCGAATCATCTATAGGTTCTGCTTTAACTTGAGCCAACGATAACGGGTCATCGTTGATTTCTTGTTTCACTTGAATTTCCACCTCTAACTCTCTTTCGTCATTTACTTGTGATGATGAAGGGCCTTCTTCTCTTTTGATTCTGTTCCTGTAACAAAAATGACAGTTATATTATATTTCTGGCAACTAACAGCTGTCAATAAAATATAATTTATCTTTAGTAAGAGAGCCACTGGATGCGGGCAGCGCAGGACCGATCGTCGTGGAGATCCTTAGGGGAGGCCTATACCCAGCAGTGGGTGTCGTGCGGCTGATATGATGAAGAGATACTTAGGCCTACTATGGATCTGTTTGTTACTAGGCAACTGTTGATTTGTGACTTTAGTAAGCCTATCATTTACTGAGGGTAGGTTATTGAAATCGGCCGTTAGTCTAGAACGGGTGGTAGTAGCATAAGTAAACAATTCAAAAGCACCTTATTTAAATAAAAGTTTATTTGAATAAGAGAGATAACATTGCCCAGCTTCGCTCAAGGAGTTGGTCTTTCTTTCTTATTGAATGAGGATTAGTGGCCAACTCTGGTGTTAGAGTTTATCAAGCCGCCTGGAAGGCCTCTAACTTGGCGTAACGACTGTTATCAGATGACTACAGCCGAGACCGACGGTTTAACGTGCACTCCGAAGCATACGGAAGCGCTCAGTTGTAATGCTACTTTAACGGTCACCTGACCGGACCGAGCGTTGCTTAACAAACGTGATCGAGTACGATCAGTCTGTCAAGTTCCGCCATGAGCGCTTCAGGGAGTTGGTATGAGATTGTGTGGTGTTGGAATAAAAAAAATGTACTTAAGAGGTATTTTTTATTAAAATTATATTGTTACGGAAGTGGGTTACGGGATTGGAAGGAAACGACGGGGTTGCAGAGATGACGCTTCATTTCACCATTCTGGTCCCTCCCTGCGAGTGACCGGGGTTTCCGAGATGGATGACCCTTTATTTCAGCACTCTGGTCCCTCTGAGTGACGCAGTCTTTCCCGTTCGATGGTCTTACTCCTTCCTTCGAGTTGGATCATTGGTAATTGTGGGAAAGTTAATGCCACCATTACCATTGGCGATTCTCAATGGAAATGTGGGACCGACCCCGTGTGACGTTATCTTCCTTCGAGTTTGATCAGTTGGTATATTTTCTAAATTCAAATTAGCTGAAATTGTCAATGTCATTTACAATTTTCACGTCTGTGAAATACGGACGAGAGCCCAAGGTTTCATGTAAAGATTAAAGATTCTCGAAACATCATAAAACCATCAAAACACTTTGGTCTGACTGGGGTTCGAACCATCGCCACTCGCGTAGTTCTCGCCACGCTCGCCACTACACCACAGCGGCTTGACAGCTAGCGGCTAAATTGGTCTTCGCATGATGCTTGTCTTAACTACGTCATGTGACGTCACTGTACGAAGATTTTGATTTTCAGTTGATTTAAACTATACTAAGGCTCAGTTGCACCACCTGACTTTAACGATATTAACAAGCGTGTTAAAGTACCGGTTAAGCATAAGTTAGCCAAAAAAAAAGAGGTTGCCAGCCAGCATGATGTCCTTTGAAAAGTTTGACGTGACAAATAGGTAGCATTATCAGTTGACGATAACTTTAACTTTGACAGCGTTTTGGTGCAACTCACACTTAGTTTTGGACTTAATTATTTAGTTTAATTTATATGACGAGTTGCGTTTATGTGTTGAATTGCGATTGCGACGACTTGCATTTAGTGACGAGTTGCAAATGTGACGATTTGCGTGTGATCCTTATTTTCGTTCTGTTACTTGGTTTAATTTAATTTTTAAATAATTACTGACCAGAAGTTATCTTGTTATTACTTTTACCGAAGACAATAGAGAAATATTAATAATAACCAGTAAAAATGATAAATATTTGCATTTCAATTTTGATAGTATTTATTGAATGTATTTACCAAATCATGAGGTAATTATGAATTATTATTACCAGTTATTAATAATACATACAACACTAATTACATTTTACCGTAAGGCCCTGTCCTAATTGGTATCGGTCGTCGATCATGAGTTGCGATTTCATCGTGCGATGAAACTGAACAATAGACGCATCGCATAGGATATAAGGACAGGGTCTTAGGCCTTGTCCTAATTGGCCATCGGTCGTGCGATGGTGCGTCCGTCCGATGAAACTGGGTCGTGCGACCGTGCGGTCAAACCTAGTGATTGACCTATTGAATGTCCTATCCTACCTATTGAATGTCCTATTGATTGATCTATTGAATGTCCTAATTGACGGTCGCGCGATCATGCGATGCGTCTATAGTTCAGTTTCATCTCACGATGAAATCGCAACGCATGATCGCGCGACCGACGCCAATTAGGACAGGGCCTAACACTTACATTAGGTCAGCAGATAATCGCACTTCGTGTTCCTTAAGACTTTCTCGTGAACGCAAAATCGCCTTTCGAGTTCTGTCATAGCTTAAGCGTGACTCTCTTTTGATAAAAGTCTCAGACGCACGTGACAACGCGTGGCGCATTCGGTCAGCAGATAATCGCCTCTCGCGTTCCTCGAGACTTTCTCGAGACCTAAGAAGTCTCAACCTTTTAGCATCTCTGGTACGTGGAGATAAATTTGCTTTTTTTCTTGCAGGCATTACTGAAGCTATGAAAACTTTAACTGAAGTATCTCCAAAACAAAGAGTCAATAGTAAAAAAAAGGAAAACCTCCTTCCAAAACCTGAAAAAATACTAAAACAGCTTCAAAAGTAGACAGCTAAATTTAAGAGCTGTTTAATTTTGAAGCGGTAAAGTTTACTATCAGTATCAATAGAGGTCTGGAAACCTCACTACCTGAATTCAATTAAGGTATAAGTACTAAACAATATACATTACACAGTTAAAGTTAATCATTTAAACTTAAGAGATTTTTGATATGAATATACATAGTTGTTATATCTCTCGACAAAATAAGTATTTTTAAGGAGAAAAAATAATTTAAGCAACTTTACAGTAGGTACTTTAAAATGTAGAGTATATTGATGTAGATTGTAGAATTCAATACGTTTCCGCTACTATTTACGCCAAAAAGATGAACTTACGCAAGCGCTTTTAGTGATTTTTAACACGTTTTTATTAGGTTGCTTTCTCGTTTGTGTGTTCGTTTTTCTGATATCTGTAAGGTTTATACGCAATTTAATATTTGTAGCAACTACAGAAACTCTTGAGCTTGTCGCGTGTTTTTTTTTGTGGCTGCAACTTTACGTTTTCTTTAGAGGTAACTACCTACTTCCCTTCCCACACCATGTTTTCATATAACTGTCAATAAATGATTCGAAAAAAAAAACAATATCATGAATTAATCGTTTATTCTAATCTTTCCTCGGGAATTTCCTTTTTTTCTGGTGTCGTCAATTTTATATATTGTTCGCTTGAACTAGTTAAAGTAACCGACACATCGCTCGAAGGATTGCTCAGCTGAAGTGGCAATGGGCGGGACAGATAGCGAGGTTTAGTCGACAAATGCCAACTTCTACAAATGCCAACCTATTTTAAAACGCCAAATTCTACAAATGTCCAATTCTACAAATGCCAACTTCGACAAATGCCACATTCTACAAATGTCAACTTTTACAATACAACTGAATGTGGGCATTTGTAGAAGTTGGCATTTAATGCCAACTTCTACAAATGCCCACATTCAGTTGTAATATTTTTGTTTTTTTCTATGGAACTTAACCTTCTCCATATTAATGTGATCCTGTACTCACGAAGAAAAAACTAAAAATATATTTTTTTTCAAAAGTAATCAATAAGTATAGAAAAATAAAATAAAAATTGAATATTATTGAAGTTAACCTCCTACACTATTATGTGAACCTTTGAGACGTTTTTATTACAAAGAAAAGAAAAAGAACTTTTCTAATGTAATAAGATAATAGATAATACAAAAAAAACAAAAAGGTTATCAAAAGTGATTGAACTTAACTTTCTCCATATTTATATGATCCTGGTACTTTGGAGACATTTTTATTTTACGAGTTAATGAAAAAAAGAACAAAAAAACAAAGTCCAAATGTGATTGAAAAAAAAATACACTATAAACAAACAGAAACATATCAAAAATTAAAAAAATGATTGAAAATACACTATAAAAACGCAAAAAAAATATAACATCAAAAATCAAAAAGTGATTGAAAATATTACAACTAAATGTTGGCATTTGTAGAAGTTGACATTTGTAGAATTTGGCGTTTTAAAACAGGTTTAAAAAAAATAGCTTTTTAGACAGACTCTAAGTGGGGCTCACATACAACAAACGTTTTTCCGTCTTTTGGTACGGAACGCTTTGTGCGTGAGTCCGACTCGCACTTAGCCGGTTTTTTTTAAACATATATTTATCTGCTCGTAATAAATAATATTTGATTGTTTACCATTGAATCAAAAATAGGTTAATTTCGAATATACTGGCCTTAATAATTAGCTGTTTGTAGGCAACGTCCATTGGTCGGCAATGTTGTATGGATCACTATGGAAGCTTGTCGACATAAACGTCAGACATGAGACACGGTGGGCAAGAGACATGAGACACGGTGGGCAAGAGACATGAGACACGGTGGAGAAGAGACATGAGACACTGGACAAGAGACATGAGATACGGTGGACAAGTGACATGAGACACGGTGGACAAGAGACATGAGACACGGTGGACAAGAGACATGAGACACGGTGGGCAAGAGACATGAGACACGGTGGACAAGAGACATGAGATACGGTGGACAAGAGACATGAGACACGGTGGACTGTACTGGGTAGGGTGCTATTATCTAAATGCAACTTTACTGTCAGGACTGTCAGTTATCGTTTCGTCGAGTTTCTGACAGATGTCATATACCCATCCCATTACTGAGTCACTAGGCAAAATGCCTTAGATCCCAAAGAGTTTATCCAGTAATATGACACCTGTAGTATAGCTAGAGAATAGTATTTAGAGCTGTACGCATGGCGAAATAACCGTAGATTTATATAAAGAAAATTGCGAAACCGTGTGTGGATGTGGACAATCGCCTTATTAATAAAATTAATATTACTAAGCGTTCATTTTATGATCTTGCCGTCGCCGACCGTTATGACGTCACGGCTAAGGCCCTGTCCTAATTGGCATCGGACGTGCGATCATGCGTTGCGATTTCATCGTGCGATGAAACTGAACAATAGACGCATCGCATGATCGCGCGACCGTCAATTAAGACATTCAATAGATATCACTAGGTTTGATCGCACGGTCGCACGACCAGATTCATCGGACGGACGCACCATCGCACGACCGATGGCCAATTAGGACAGGGCCTTACGGTACTGTAGACAAAAAAGTAATCATGTTTATAATTATAATCTGACATAGTAGTGTGACTTTAGTGCGAAGAATTGAGCGAGGTGGCGATGGAGCTGTGATTAATTATCTAATTGATATTAATTGATGTTATGATCTTGAACATTATAATATAGCATTATCAACTGTTTTAAATTTTTTCTTGTTCCTTAATCAACCTAAATAACAGATTACGTTCGCCATTGTGTAGGACCTTTCCTCTTTTAATAATTATAGCAACAAAAATAAAGAACGTAAATAATCCACAGAAAAAAATGAGTTTTGCGTTGCTATCCGTACTAAAGGGCGACGCAGGGGGGGCGGTATGACGAAGCGGGCCGGGAGATAGCGGCAATAAATAACTAGTTTAATAATTTCTAATTTAAATATTATTAGGTAATAGGACTTAATAAAACCCCGTACTTACTCGCGCTTCATTCTTCCTAGTAGATCGTTTATAAATCTCTCTTCTGCACGGATCTTATCCAAGAACTTCAAATACATTATCTTCATCATTATCCTATTCTCTTCTCGTGGTATCTGTTCTCTAGCTCTCTCTTTAAGTGATTCTAGTCGATATTTTGCCCTGCGTAGCTCTCTCTCTCCAGGGGTTTCCTTAGCTCTTTTCTCCCACCGCTTCTGCTTCTCCTTCAGTAAGCGTATATTTCTTTGTGTAGCAGATTCATGTTTATACATGTTGTTCCCTCCAACAGGCGCGGTACAAAAGCGCTGCCCTTTCTTCAGATGACTGTGTGGTTATTATTGATAACTTCGTTGCAAGGCTATGTTTTGTATTGTTTACTGCGCAACCTTTCTCCAGATGACGGTGTAGAATTATTTTTGATAACTTCGTTTTGTTTACTGCGCAAGCTTCTTTTAGCAATGAAAGTACACACAACAGCACGTCAGGTTTTACAGTTAGAGCCAAAACGCACTGTCGACCGGTCGCCAGCGACTCTGTCTCCCGACGACCAAAACATGGGCGCTAGGCCGGCGACCGAACGAGCGACTTGAATATGGGTTTAAATATATATATATATATTTCTTGTACATTTGTCCGTGGAAGTCGCAATATTATCGTTACTGATTATAGAGAAACCACTTGTTATATGGTCTTAGAGAGAAACAAACAAATAAGGAAAAATAAAGGCAAGTTCTTTGTTGCAAAAACAGACAAATGAATAAGAACCGTCCGAGTCGCCGCTGCGCGGCTAGTCGCCCACCGACCGGGTGACCAAGTGCGTACACGTCCATTTAAACTAGTAGAAATTACAATCGCTGTTGACTAGTCAGTCGCTCGGTGACCGGTCGACAGTGCGTTTTGGCTCAAAAACTGCGAAGACAGCTTTTATTCCGTATGGCATAAAGGCAGTCTCAAGGTTAACATGGTATAGTCTGAGGTGCGGTCGTGAGTACTAATTCTCAGATAAATCACTATTGTACGATTTCTTCTTAGAATTTCTAAGAAAAAACAGTACAAATGGCAGCCCTCAGATCAGTATGGTGTTTCAGTATGAATGATCGTGTAATATCTCTCGTAAAAAGCTCGTAACGAATAACCTGCATAAATGAAAAAATAATCTGTAATGTTAATGGCGGCCGGCAGACCCGCCGCTAGCTGTCTGAGCGCCCGCGTGCAATACCGATGATTATGCCGCCCTTATATACTAATACTACTGCCTACGCTGAGCTTTGTCAGTCACTAACCTCCATAAAATGTATAAAATAAACAGATCAGTGGAAAAAACAGAGTCAAATTTAATTTGAACTTTTCCCCACGCATAGTTTTTGTAGTTTCTTGAAAGATGCCTTTATACTCTTAATTAATCTTATTAATAGGACTTAATAAAACCCCGTACTTACTCGTACTTCATTCTTCCTATGAGATCGTTTATAAATCTCTCTTCTTCACGAATCCTATCCAAGAACTTTAAATTGGTTATCTTATTCATTATCCCATCCTTTTCTAGTGATTTCTTTTCTCTAGCTCTACGTTTCAGTGATGCTAGACGATATTTTGCCCTGCGTAGCTCTCTCTCTCCAGTGGTTTCGTTAGCAATTTTCTCCCGTCGCTTCAGTTTCTCCTTCAGTAAGCGTCGTTTTCTTTGTGTAGCAGATTCTTTTCTATTCATGTTGTTACCTCCAACAGGTGCGGTACAAAAGCGGTCCCTTTCTCCAGATGACGGTGTAGAGTTAATATTGATAATCTCGTTGCACGGCTAGGTTTTGTTGACTGCGTAAGCTTCTATTCGCAATGTAGGTGCACACGACAGCACGTCAGGTTGAGTTTCCTCAGCACGTCAAAACCGAGTTTTACAGTTAGAGCCAAAACGCACTGTCGACCGGTGGACGAGCGTCTCGGTCTCCCGGCGACCAAAACATAGGCGACTAGACTAGGCCGGCGAGCGGCGACCAAGCGAGCGACTTGAATATGGGTAGTGTTTCTTGTACCTTCGTGCATACATGGGAAGTTGCAATATTATCGTTACTGATTATAGAGAAGCTACTTGTTATATGGTCTTAGAGAGAAACAGACAAATAAAGGCCAGTTTTTTGGTGCAAAAACAGATAAATGAATAAGAACCGTCTGTGAGTCGCCGCTGCGCGGCTAGTCACCCAGCGACCGGGTGACCAAGTGCGTACGCGTCCATATAAACTATTATTTTATAGTAGGAATTACTATCGCTGTTGACTAGTCAGTCGCTCGGCGACCGGTCGGCAGTGCGTTTTGGCTCTAAAAGTGCGAAGACAGCTTTTATTACATATGACAGAAAGGCGGTCTCAAAGTCAACATGTATAATCTGAGGTGCTGTCGTGTGTACTAATTCTCAGATTAATCACTATTGTACCGTTTCTTCTTAGATTTTTTTAGAAAAAACAGTACAAATGGCAGCCCTGTATCAGTGTGTCAGTTCAGTATCGTGTAATCCTTCTTATAGGAAGCTCGTACCGTAACGTATAACCTGCATAAATGAAAATAACAATCTGTAATGTAAATGACGCAGGCCCGCCGCTAGCTGTCTGAGCGCCCGCGTGCAATACCAATTATGCTGCCCCTAAAACTATGACTACCTACGCTGAGCTTGTCAGAAAGAAACACTGACCTACATATAAAAAAAAAACAGGCCAGTGGAAAGAAAAGAGCCAAAAATTTTAACTCATCCCCGCGCTTAGTTTTTTGTAGTTTCTTGAAAGGTCCTTTATAGGTACTCATTTCTTTTCCGCAATCCCCGAGTCGTGCGGCGATTTAAGAGAGCGCAGTCTTCACACTCGCGCCGCCATTGAAACGAGAAGCATAGTGCTTTAATATAGATGCAATTGTGAATTATCTCTGTAGTGCACTCCGAACAAGCTTCGTGGTACTCCCGTTGTCCCCATAGACCGTGTCCCCAATCACTTAAAGTCAAAATATCTTTATTCAAATAAACTTATAGGTGCTTTTGAATATCGTCTATATTTTCCTACCACAATATTTGCTAGCCTGTCGTTTAGTTTAATGGACTTTTATTGCGAAAAGTGGCCACTTCTAGCGAAACACGAGTCAGTGATTTTGGCTCGAATGGCTCGATACATTTTAATTTCGAAAATACCTCTTAAAAAATCCTAAGTTTATTATAAGTTTATTATAAGTTTATTATAAGTATACAAAGTGGAGAGGTCAATGCGACAATTAATTAAATTTCGTATATCTAGTAACGCTCCCAGTCTGCCTGTAAAATATCAATGAAAAATATCCAGTAGTTTAGTCACAAGAGATTTTTTTTAGTTTTTAACATTTTCTACATGCTGTATCTATTACTAAGCTATTGCCGACAAGTTAAAAACCCCTACATCAGTATAAATTAACACAATGTTGCCAAATTGTACCTTATGCTCAAGCCGTAAGAGTCATTTTTAATTGCGTGTCATCTAAAAATGTGCGAAAGAGACAAAATCTACTTCTAACAAACAATAAAGTTGACAACGTTTCGAAATCTTTTACCTGTGTAAAAATGAGTATTTATTATTATTAAATTACTTACGAAAACAGGAGACTACACGTATTTTTTCCTTTTCCAAAATTTTATTTTGATGAAATTTTCAAACACACTTTTTTACGTGCCAAAGTCCTACACCTTGTCTACACGTTTACCTACAGTGGTGTTTCTTCAAAGTTTTATGGAAATTGAAATAAATTCACTTCAAACCAACCTGTATTTTATTAAACAGATTCAACCGTTAACAAAATCGATTTTAATTTCGCAATTCAAAAAAATGTTTCGCTGAAAACTTCGGTTTTAGTAGTATCATGAATTCCACTTAGGGACTGTTACATTACGCCAGCAATTACAAATCCGTCAGAATTGATATTATTTTCGAATAAGTTAATATTATTTTAAAATAACCTAAAATACTCGGCGGAAAATATGTTGACACTTGACAGCGACAGTTTTTTTTTGTAAATGCTCGTTGTCCGGTTTTTTATTTTTCATAGCAGCAGATATGACAATATGTGTTCTCTAAGTGCTAGTAGTGGAGAAAATTCATTCAACTATGGTATAATGTTTTCACTATTATACTATAATTTTTAGTCTGTGACTTTTTAATATTTTATTTTTGTTCTGTTACTTTTTGTACATCACAACACAAAAACGCCCAAAGAGCATGTCGATGATGCATAGAGTAAGATAAAAAAAAATGATGATGTCTTGACGTCTCATTGACGGAGTCTTATTAAAATCTGATATAATACGAATAAGTATTACCTCTACTATGCCTTATTATTATTTCACAGTTTTCGAGTACACCTACATGATTTTAATTTATGGACAATGTCGCTGCTTTAGCTCTACGGACATACCGAGAGAGATATTATGGTAACACTTGTGTTTGTCCGCTGTCCAAAGGATACAAGAAATATTCAATTTGTGACTAGGTATTCAGTGGACAGAATAACTTTAAATCAGTGATTTAGGATTCAAATTTAGGATAGCCGTATTGATTTGAAAATCAAAATAAAAAGTCACCGTAAAAAGCAAAAAAATAATACTTTATTGCCATGGTTTTGGAAAATATCAAATCTCAGCAATGAAAATTGCCGTATGGACAGCGTTGTTACATGATGCAGTAGCTCGAGTCGCTGCCGTAGATATCAAGAAAAACACTGTTTTAATTCAGCATTAAATGGCGCCAAAAGTTCATTTCGCGGCTTGTCACCTGTCAATACTATTCTGTGATCTAACACCGCGCTGTTGCCGCTCTTACCATATCGACTGTGGAAAGGAAAAAATGCTAAAGCGCCAAAATGCTAGTTGTGGGAAATGAGGTTTAAAGTTTCATTTTTTCGAAAAAAAATCATAACTTTTTTGTTATTAACGTGAGCAAATTCATGTGTATGAAAGACCATATTATTTATTTTTTTCCCAAATTTAGGAAATACTCATTGGTTTCTAATTCTATTATATCGCGAAATACTTGTCGCTTAAGCAAAAATACTTATTTTTTTGAGAAAACTCCAGTCAGGAAAAAATTACTTATGTCCACAATATTGTAAGAACCCAGTCAGTGAAAACTGATTATAAGTCGCAATGATCTTTTCTAGGGCAATGACAAAATGCTTAATGACCTTAACTTTAACAGATGCAGTGAAGAAAAGTTTACTCAATTACCCATGTTGGCGATGATTTACCCGAACCCTTTAGGGAAAATTGCTTAAATGCACCAATGCTGTAGAATAAATGCAAACAAGTATTGCTGAACATCAACTCAATTACTCTATATTAGATTTCTTTTTTACTTATCGATATTAGTAATAAGTATTACTATGTTTCAGTTAATTGTCTATTATTTCGCCGTGGTGCGCGGGCTGCTGGAGCAGCCCGCGGGCATCGCCCTGGTGGACTGTAAACGGCGGCCTTTGGAGAGGCTACTGCTATGCTACTGCTCGGCTACTGCCATCCGATCAAATCACATTGGAATTTGTCTGCAAGTTGCAGTGCGGTTTGGTGATGGTGATGCACGGTGAAAATTAATGCTGTATTATATTTTCTGAAAACTTGCTGGCTAATATTAAAATCATCATCATATCGGCCTCACGACACTTACTGCTGGGTACAGGGCTCCCCCAAGGATCTCCACGACGATCGGTCTTGCGCTGCTTGTATCCAGCGGCGCACCGCGACCTTCTCCATCGTTGATCCACCTTGTCGGAGGCCTACCCACGGAACGTCGTCCAGTATGGGGTCGCCCGCCATTCCAAAACCTTTCCGCCCCAAGGGCCGTCGGTTCTTTTCGCTATGTGTCCAGCCCACTGATACTTCAACTGAACAATCCTTCGAGCGATGTCGGTAACTTTAGTTCTCCTGCAGATTTCCTAATTTCTGATTCGATCACGCAAGGAAACGCTTATCATGGCTCTTTCCATTGCAAGCTGGGTGACCTTGAGCCTCCTTATGAGACTCATAGTGAGCGACCACGTTTCACTGCCGTAAATCATTATCACTGACAACACGCACTGACTTTCGTCTTGAGACACTAAGGTAAATTTGAAGCGAAGATATTTCAAAGCTTCCCGAATGCTGCCCATCCCACAACTTCAAGTGTAGTGTTCTCAACATGAACTGGAGCGGGCACAACATGCGCATTCGACATAATTTCCGTCTTACCCATGTTCATCTTGAGACCCACTCTTTGGGGAGCAAAGCACTACTGAGATCTTCGAGCATTGTGTTCAGTTCTTCCAAGATCTCAGCCAGTACTATATCATCGGTAAAACGAAGATATGTTAGGTATTGACCATTAATGTTGATGCCGAGTCCTTTTCAGTTTAAGAGTTTAGAGATGTCCTCTGATGCAGCAGTGAACAGTTTCAAAGAAATTACATTTCCCTGCAGTTGCATTGGATTTGTGCTCTAGTTCTGTACTCGTACTCGACCGGATCGACATGGTGGCATTTTCGTGTTAGTACCTGAACATCTCGATATACCTGCCAGTCCACTACCCTTGGCACCTCCGGAGAGACTGCAGTACCGCCCAGGTTTCTATTGAATCAAAGGCTGTCTTTTAGTCCACGAACGCCAAGCAGAGTGGCAAATTATACTCCTCAGTCTTCTGCATGACCTGCCGCAGCGTATGGATGTGGTCCATGGCGCTAAGCCTTTACGGAACCGGGCTTGTTCGGGAGGTTGGAAGTCGCCAAACCTGCGAGCGAGACGATTCGTAAAGACTCTCGAAAACAACTTATAAATATGGCTCAGAAGTGAGATGGGTCTGTAGTTCTTTAAGAGAGTCATGCCTTCGGTGTTCTGCCTTCAACGATGACGGAATTGAAAAGCTTCTGGAGGATTTTAGTATTGGCTTATCACCCGCTCTAAGAAGTTCTGTAGTGATCGGTTGTTATTCAGCTGTTTGAGAGCCATACTTCGACGACCTGAGTAGTGCAGAGGTCAACATTATTTGGGTGGGTGAAACCAGGGAAGCATCAAAATCGGTGACTTCCCATTGAGTGTCTTGGAAGCGTGAAGTAATTAGTATTACTATGTTTCAGTTAATCGAAATAATGTCAAATTATGACTTCTGCATTGTAATATACGTTGCATCAATAAATCTGAGAGTAGTATTTTCGCTAACGTACTAGAGTAATAATAACACAAACAGCTAGCAAAAATTGCTTAAGCGCCATCCGTTCTTACTTCTTGAACCAATGATGTTTTGCTAAAGCGCCAAACCATTGTAGTCTATAAAATGCTTAAATTACTAAATCACCATTACTTTTCAAATTTGAATAAACGAAAATTGCTCAAGTGGTACAAATGAAATAAAGGTGGACCGGATAAAAATTCTTATGCTACATTTGTTACAAAAATAATAAAAATACGTCGCTTTAGTCATATTGACAGCGTAAATTTGTGAAAAACGTTGAATTTTAGAAATGCTAAAGCGCCAAAAAAGTGCTCCGATTGCTTTGAAACCTAGACAGATCGACGCAGAAAAAAAAGCGCTATCCAATGATATATATAACTCATAATGGCCAAAGTGGCGCTTTAGCATTTTTTCCTTTCCACAGTCGATATGTAAGTAACCAATATTTACAAAGGGTGTTTAATTTCGTACTTGTTTTTGTGGTATTTAGTTTGTTCGAAAAAATTTTTTTTTTTATTTTGCTCCTAGGAATTAATTGATAGTTTCAAAATACTTCTATGAACTAGTGTCTACAGTGTTATCATTTATTTTTGCATTGTCATATACACGTTGTATAATAGGTTTTGATGCGTGATTCTTTACATAATTTTATTAATTGATAGGATTTATCACGTGCGAAATAAGAGCGGTTTTCGTACGTCGTACGAAACAAAAATTTTTTGATAAGATAGATAGGTCCTTACCTCTTTTTACACTCGATCATGTTCATAATTTTTTGCCACACTTTTTTCTTTTCCCTCTTTTTCATTTTCTTGAATGCATAGGGCATTGTCTAGAGATTTTATGCGCGTACTCTTGAAAGACTTCACGCTGCTAAATACGGCGCAGTATATAAAATACTAACGAAAGTGTAGTATTGTATTATTATTCTGTGGTATTGTGCGTGAGCGGCGACCGAGATGCGAGCGACACGTCCTCTCTGTGTCCTCACTTCAAAGATAGCCGCAGCCGACTGACCGCCCCATGGCGCCAAATTACTCGACATCAGTGTTGCAATTGAAAAAAATGAGTTGCCGTATTCAAAATAAAAAAATGTCGTAAAAAGCCACAAATTATAATAAGGTGCCGTATTTTTGAAAAATATTATAAATCTTAGCAATGCTAAAAACGGATTTCATTCGAGACCGATTCAAGCTCTTAAAATCCAGTCTAGATCCCTATCCTCTCTGTCTGCCATAATTCGATGCGAAACGGTAGGTAGTAGGCAAGCTTGCATAGATTCGAAAATAAATTATTTATTAAGTACATATTGTGTAATGTCATTCTCTTGGCAGAGCCGCACAGAGAGAGCCAAAAAGCCGCATGCGGCTCGCGAGCTGCAGTTTGTCGTTTCTTCACAAGTGTGTACAAAGATATAGGCATCTTTCAAGAAAAATCTTACAAAGGTCATTGGGCATATTTGACCTGCTTGATGAAAGTTCGCGTAAGGAAACAAAACCAGTTTTAAATTGAAGAATTCAATCCCACTTTTCAAAATATGTATTATTTTTTTATGTACCGACCGGCAGAAAATGTTATTTTACAGTATGTGTGTGAGTATATGTATAATGCTATTAAATTTTTGTCAATAAAACAGAAGTTTTTACTTTCAGAATTGTGAAAATGTGTTGTACAAGAATAATAAACGTTTATATTGTCTTTATTTATTTATTTTATTTTATTTATTATTAAAATACTATGAATAATGATAAAAAATGAAACATGGCCTGCAAGAATATGACCCATATTACTGAGTAGCAGATACATTTATCTATATATCTAGCCCTATTTCGTTTGTGTACGCCATAGGTCAAACGTCCGAACAAAATGCCCAATGACCTTTATACGAGGAAGAGTTAAAATTGTGGGGTAGGTATTATGACAAGAACTTTGAATATTATGTGTTCTCTTTGGATGGATAGTAGCATTTTTCGTAAGGGATCAGGATCTCCTCCATTCACTCCCTGAATGGCCATCATCAGATCACAGATCAATCAATGCCTGGTGGAGAACCAAAGCTTCCAAGTAACCTCGTTTGTATGAAAATCGACTGGTGTACTTAATTATCTGCCCACCACTTTATATCTGTCTACTGCTGTACTCCAAACTATATCGCGGTACTGAGAACAAAAAAGAAAAGTGGACAAACAAACACACGACTAAACAAGAAAGCGTTCTAGTAAAAACGTGTCAAAAAATAAGTCTGTATTAGCATTCACGCTCAACATTTTCTCGATCTCGACGCACTCAGTGGCGGGGATGGCAACGCAAAGCGAATTGTAGATGTCGCTGCGTACGCTTGTTCCTAAGACAGTTCTTTTGATTGGTTAAAACCCCTTTCACACGATACAATTTGCTTGCCAATTTGATTGCCGATTGAATTGGGTACAATCTGATCATCCATCCACACGTACACAACTAAACCGCCAATTTTAGTTTGCTTTTGCTACCTCTGCTGAACGGACTTATTTATATCAAGATGCCTTACCAAGAAGCAAAAATTTTGATTGATCTTGGCTCTAACTCTTGGACGAATCACTAACTACAAATGTAGATGAAAAAAAAAGAAAAAGAAGAATATGGACAAAACCATGGTTGTCTGAATTCACTCACTTCACAACACAAACAACAAACAAAATAGGTAGTGTAGGTAGAAGAGAAGTCAACGCTACCCGCTCTGCACTCCGTTTGTACGTTGACTACGTCAAAAAATTGGCCAATTAGCGTCCACACCATCCAATTTGATTGGGCAATCTCAAATCGGGCGATACCGACCACCCAATGACCTTGAATTTCATATTTCCGTCCACATGACCCAATTCGATTGTCAATCTAATCAAATTGGACGTAAAATTGTATCGTGTGGAAGGGGTTTAAGAGTGCGCTTGCAAAAATTTTACGTGCGTTCGCAACCCCCCACAACCGCCACCCGCTTATTTTACTCGCAACTGTCTCGCTCCCACACTCAATCGCGCGGCCGCGCGCTTTGCCGCTGTGTGTGTCGGGAACAAGTGAGTGAGTGGAGTCGACTTATTTTTTTGTCACAAAAAATATTCAAAGACATGACTGTATAATAAATTATTTATTATTCATTCTCACACGAACACATTTTTCCGACGCAGAAATATCTGTAACAAAACAAAAAAATACGAATCGTTAAAAGTCTATTCTTATTACCGGATGATAAAAAATTCCCCTAGTAAGCCGAAGACAATATTATTGGATCAACCTGTATAAAATACGTAAGGTGATAGGTAAATACTTTTAATACCAAAGTATAATGTCATGCACAAAGCACAATCTTTTTGCTTTCCAGGCACGTATCCAAGGGGGTGGATAGTTTGGATTTATCCCCCCCCCCCCCCGAAATCCAGAACAAACAGTACAGGACTAAATTCAAATTTAGCGGGCGAGGCACTCTCCGGTTTGCGGGATGCAGTTGTCCCCCCCGAATTAAAAGTCTGAATACATGCCTGTATGAAAGGTTTTTTTTCTGGTGTATCCAATCCAATAAAGCAAAGGCAGATAAATATTCATAGAATATCTATCCACTTTTGACCAAGTGAATAAAATTTTGAATTTAACTTTTACAATTTTAGGAGTAAAATTGTTTTTTTTAATAAGCAGTGCAGTCATCCCACAAAGTTAATATTCAGGTATATTAACTTTATGAGTCATCCATACTTTCTCATTTTCACATGTCAATTTGATGGTAATGGATATCGGTAGGTTAAGGTTTTAATAACTTTACATGAAAATTACACAAAAAAGGACTTACTAGATTTGACATAATCTGGATCTCTGATTGTTTTTTTTTAAGAAACTGTGGGTCGACTAGTTCTGGCAGTAAACAGTCCATATAAAAACTTATTAGTTTTGGCTCCATTTCCTTTCTCCAGAAGTAATCGTCTTTTTCAATAACTTCAATTTTTATTTTTTTGTTTCCATACCAGACGGCAAACAGACATCTTGGCATTTTCGTTATGTGCATTTGACTTTGCAGTTGAAAGTGCCAGTCAGATTTCTTATTTATATACACCTAGAAAGGTAAAACAATTTAGTCATGACTCTAAGAAGTAAGAGAAGTTAATACCTACAGTGCTCTTGCCATAGATAAATGTTATTACTTTTTGATAGTAACCAGATGATTTTGTCCCTGAGTTTAAATAAGGTTATTTTTAGTTCATTGAAAACCAAAATAACTTTGTATATGTGGGTACTTACTTCTACTTCCCCTGATGTCTTGTCCTTCATCCAGAAATGCATCTTGTTTGCAGCTATGGCGTCATCGATACTTCCCATTTTGAACGGCGCTATGGGACATTTTACTTCGACCACCATATCATCGGTGATGCCATCGGGGGTCGCTCCTAGAAACTCATGCACATCATCTATGTATAGGCCACATTTTTTTATTTCAATACCTCGTCCCTCTGCTAATTCCTGCAGTGCAGTGGATTCGTATTGCCTGCCATGTTGTACTGAGGAAACGTGGTCAATTGGTGTACTATATAACAAATTAACAACATTTTGACCGCTTTGTGCCCCGCGTCTTTTTACAATTTTTCCAAAATTCGACGCCGTAAGAAGGTTACGCCTAAGCAGCCATTCGCTAGATTCGCTTTGCAGAATGGTTTGTTCCGCAGTTCTTTTTCGATCCTCTTCCGTTTTGCGCAAAATTTGTAAAAATGTTGCTTTTGCCATTGCAAATGTGTCTTGATCCATATCTGGTTGGTCAGCATTTTCACCGTAGTCTAGCTAGTGTATGTCTGAAGGGGTGGCAGGAGTAAAAATACGTTCTCTTTTTTTAAGTGTTCTATGTTGTCTCTTTTGAAGTATTGCACTTTCGTATTTTTTTATGCCAATCCTAGGTGACATGCCATGTTTATTCTTGTGGACGGTAGATAAAAGTTTTCTTGAGTTGAAAGATATCACAGCGGCCGCGCATCGTGTTTGGTACCCACGTCTTTGAGAATAATTGATTCGTTTTCCGCCTACGAACTTAGCGATGACAGCATTAAATTGTTCGACTATATTACTGTCGACATCCTCCAGAAGGCTTCGAGAGTGTGACGCAACATTGGCGGCAAGCATTTTTATCCTGTGCCAAAGACTACCAATATCAAAGTCGGACACTTTTTCATCTGTTTTGCTGCAGATTTCTCTGTTGCATTTGTTATGTTTTTCAAAAGCGTGAAATACTGAATTATTTATGTCAAAATACAAGGTTTCATGTTTCTTTTCCACCTTGTTAACTTTTATTGATTGACAAATGTATTTCCGAGCTGACAATAGGGAACATGCATAAGTCACCGATTTTGATAAATTTGAGCTTGATCGCTTAGGACACATAAAAAAACAAGATAGAGCAGAAAAATAACAAATAAAATATAATATTTTAGTTTTATCACACATGGGAAAATGACGATATTTTTTTTTTCGTTTTCGTATATAATGCACTTAACAGTCGGATAGAATATCGAATAAGAAATAATATTTTGTACGACACATATGTACGACGCATATTTAAGGAGATATTTGAAAATTCTTGGCTAACTCCATAATAATAAAATAAAAAAATAAAAATAAAAAAATAATATAATAATGCGCCTGAAACGTGATATAAGTGACGTCACACATGTTGACCGTTTTGTATAGAGCGTTTTCGGCGGGTGCTGCTGCGCGCTAACTTCAAGTGACTATATCACGAGAAAAAAACGCAAGAGAAAAGTTTTAATATTACAGTTGGCTTTCTCACGCATTATACTTTTGATTTTGATACAAAAAAAATTGATGCATGTTCCCTATATTCTCATTTTCGTAAGCAGTTTTCTGTCCTTCACAGGGTAGCGCGTGTCAGCACATAATTTTTGCATGTTGCTGCAAAATCGTCGCAATATATGGTTCCTGCAATTTATCTTTTCAACAGTTACGTTACGACATACGGACAGACGGATAAGGATATTTTATAGGTGGTTCTATTTTTCAATTTGTTTGCGGAACCCTAAAAATGTTAGTCAATTAGCGGAGTTCTCTCACCCTATACCTATATAATAAGTTTAATAAGTAAGTACTTATAGCCCCTATATCCACTAAAATCCATTGTAAAAATCCATTGATGGATCTTCCTTTCAGTAAAAATTTCCATCGAATCAAAAAAAATTTTTGAAGTCTACTCCACTGACTTGTTCTTCTCCCTGTTCCGAATTGGAAAAATGCGATTGTCTAATGTCGGCACTACATATTCGCCAAGCATCGGCACAATTTATCGTACGTTGATGCTTTTGAAAGAACCTCTTTTGAAGCATTTTTTACAAAACCGGCAACGTACGATGAATTGTGCCGATGCTTGGTGAATATTATTATGTAGTGCCGGCAATCTTTATGAAGTCGCGCCTCCCTAACGACTTGCGAAAATCTTCACGCCTCCGCTAATAAAATTTAGGTAATTTAGCTCTCTAGTTCAGTCTATTTTATGAGTTTGGTAATTTATTTTTGTAAATTATCAAATGCATTATTCAAATGAAAACTGGCCGCGCCCTCCTGAAAACTGACTTGTGGAACATCGCCAAAATTTTTTTTTCTATGGAGGCGATGTATACTGTACCTACAGGTCACAGACAATTTTATTATTATTAATATTTTATTCACAAAACATTGGTTTACAAAACAGTAGGTTGGGACTGCCTAGTATCAACAGTTGGTTGGTTGGTAGGGGTGTGTGTATAAAACAATCAGGTAAAAATATCAGGATAGATACTTACGACTTCGCTTCATGTCCCACTCTAGATAGAACTTGGAACATTTTCGCTCTATGACGCTTTGAATAGCGTTTTTTGTTTTGTTTGTTACCCATACTGATAAGACAATACAATCACTAAAATTCGATGCGCGAGCGGCACACGTCCTACCTCGACAGCGCACTGCGCAGTACTAACGAAGGCGGCGCCCGCGGCGCGCCGGTGTCATAAGTCCTAAATAAAAGAGTAATAAATATTTTTGTGCCGTCATTCACTGGACTACGTAATTTGCTTATGATTTACATAAATTTTGTTCAGAAACGATGTATAATTAAAGAGATATTTCAAAAAATCCCCTAAAAAGGACATGTTTTCAGAAAAAAAATATCGAGACAAACTCAATAATTTCTGAAATCCTGCCGTCATCTACTCAATGAAACTCCTGCCGTCGTCCATAAAAGCATATAATCTGAATTTGACATTCATTGAGATTGTACAGGCGTCACTATTTGATTTCAAATATTGCCAAATTCTGGGAGCCTCTTCTTAAAATATGTCAGAAATGACATTTGACATTTTGAAACCACCAATCAAACGATTTTGGTACAAGCGCGTTTGTGGCGCCATTAGTTCCTCGGTTTGCATCTCCACTGTTTGAATTTTATACCGTTTTGCTTCCGCTTCCCTAAGTAGCCGTCTTCCGCCCCATTTAGAAATAAAATTGGTTCTTTATTTGCAGTGTAGCACAGATAGACAGGGTTCCGTATTTTTATTCATTTTAATTATAAATAACAAGTGCAAACTTGCGATCCGAAATACACCAGCGAATATTTATGCACTTTCAGTCTTTCATAGATATCCGACTTATATTATTGTTTCCGATATTCACGTTTTAACAAAACTTTGCCTAAAATAGGCACTGATCACGTAATCTGGTGTGTTTGGAAATATCCGCCGTTTTAACAATCGCGCAGCGCAATCGAAACGTGCGCCACGTTCGAGCGTGCAACGGTAACTGAGCGCAAAAGTGTGTTGCCAACAAGATATTTTGAATTACGCTAAGCAAGTTGGTAATTTCCGTCCAAAAGAAATACTTTTCCGTTAATGACAACCGTCAAATAAAATATCGTTTATTTCATCGGGTAAATCATTCGAGTAGCATGCCTTGTAGAGGTGAAAATTACGGAAAGTTTCCGAAACTTTGGAATGTCAAAGTCAAAGTCAAATAAGCTTTATTCAAATAAACTTAATTATTAAGTACTTTTGAATCGTCTATATTTTCCTACCACCCGTTCCAGACTTTTTTAGCTGACAAGAAGAACTGTTTCGGGTAAACTTCAGGAAACTTTCCAAATAACTTCCAAAATTACGGCAACTTTGGAAGTTTTCAAAATGACCACAGAGGCACTTAAATAAGTTGTAATATGGACTTTTTAAATAGATTATTACTAGTGGCTCCGCGAGTTGTAGACCTCGCGTTAAAAAATAACACAAAAAGTAAGTTTTAAGATAAAATATCGATGTCGCCTTCTCGCCATGAGGTTTTCAAGCATATAGTAGGGTTCGTGCTATTGGTATATTAAGTATTTGGTATATTCGCAGCTAGATGGCGCTTCTATTTGTTTTTAAATTTTCGAAATATATCTTGAAATCGGGTGGGAATCGCGCGGAACGCGTATTTTGAGCATGCGTAGCGGTGAGGGGCGCGCGCTATAGTCAAGTCACTCACAAGAACACATGCGTGAACTTATCCCCACTCCGTCGACAAAATTTCAAGATATATGCCTCGTACTACTGTAGTCGCCCGGATTAATTTTTACTCTGCCCGCGCCGCGCTGCTTTTCGTAGATTCATTCTCTCTCTCATTGGCGCTAATCGTGCTCGGACGGATGGCAGCGGCGCGGCACCGGTCTCGCTCCCACCTCGCTCTCGCAGGCAGACAAGACGGGTATGCATTACAATGTCGAAAATTCATAATACATACGACCGAAATATCGACGCATAAAACGCCGATTTTCAAAATACCGAACATCCTAAATGTCGATATCCGATAGACCGAAACTTGAAAGATCGATTATTAAATGACCGAAAGTTCGAAATCCCGAAAGTTTGAAATGCCGAAAGTTTGAAATCCCGAAAGGACATTTTAACTTTCGGGGTTTTACTCCGAAAGTTAAAATGTCGATACTTATTCTACCTACACAAACACATACCGAGTACATTTATAAAAGTAGGCGTTGCGGTTAATTTGTTTTACTCAAAAATGCTTGTAAAATGGTCATTATTTTGACAAAATCCACCAATCGAGTTAGAAATAGTTTTTTTTCTGGCTGGTTTCATGTCAACCTAACATGCTCGTCGCTACGCTCCTCGCACCTATCTCGTGACCTACGGTCTATGGTTTCTAAGTCCTAGTAGACTAGTTTAGACTCATTTTCAGCAGCTAAATTTGATATAAAGCATTTTAGGCAAAATCCAAACAAAGCCTTTTATAATTATGATAGCTTGTTGTTTTTGACTAATTCGTTAATTCGGTATCAAGTAGTTCGGGGTACAGAACGTAGGTATATTAACTCTCGGTTTTTTAAGCATTGGGATTTAGTCTTTTAGGTAAAATGTCCTTTCGGGATTTTAAACGTTCGGCCATACAACCATTCGGCCTTTTAATTTTCGGTCCCATATGTCTTGTAAAATTCGGTCTTTTCTACTTCGACATTGTTGTAATGCATACCCGACAAGACAAGGCAAGGCAGGAAGGCAGGCAGTTAGTCAAGTTTTTGTAACACAATCGACCGCACGCGTGTGTTATGTTCTGCGGCCTACTCGTACTTACCTACGTACAAATTCGTTTTTCTTTGCCTCCCTACACTTTTGGTAAGTTTACATCATGAAGACGTTATCGAATCGAATTTTATTTTACCTACTTTTATAAAGCCCGGTTTACACATCCATAAGTAAGTAAGTAAGTGAAAACCACGTGTGAATACCGTCCGGCAAGTAAGTAAGTAGCGACTTGCCGCTGGAAGCATTCGATTGAATCCGTATCCTCCGATATTACAAAAATATAGCTATTCTCATATACTTTTTACCCCCTCCTTCCGTTAACTCTACCCCCATCCATCAGTATGTACTTTGAGTATGTTATTTTAGACACCGTTCCCTACAACTATGCCAAAATCGCTTATATACGAATTATTTCCCCTATTATTCCTTCGTTCGGTGGGCTAATATGTCATATTCGGCATTACCCGTATTTTTGTAACACTTTGTATACCATATAAAGTATTATTTATATCAATGTAATGAAATTATTGTAACGAATTGTAAGCAGAAAAATATTTTTTTAAACTTCCAAAGTTACGGAAGTTTTGGAAGTTTTCAGGAAACTTTCCTTAAAAATGGAAACTTTCCTGGAAGTTTTCACCTCTAATGCCTTGCCATATGCATTTTTAAATGGTGTTCACTGTTCACTACATTTTCTGCACATTTTTTTCCTTTTATTTTGATTTTACCCTATTCAACACGTGAAGAAGGTCCTGATACGACATGATTTATACACAAATATGTCAAAAAAACGCTTAATATTAATCAAAACTGTTCACGTCAATAAATCCGTTAGCCGTCAAATATATTCTCCCCTAATCCGTTAATCTGACGGGAAATCTGTTAAGTTGGCAACACTGAGTGCAATGCAACTGCAATATAAGCATTGATGGTTGTTTCAGTGCACGCCACCATTAAATACTAGCACCGCCCGCGACTTCGTCTACGTGGTCATGGACAGTGATTTTTTTATTCAAAACCTTTGTTAGTATAGCATGCAAAACTAAAGGTACTATGCGAGCTAAATAAGAATAGGACTGTCAAAACGGCCATTTTTGTTTGCGTTTTATTTCCACTTTAGGGGTCTAGCATGTGCAAGAAAAGGAAAAAAGATCAAGATTACCGTTTGAGTACTATTCTTATTTGGCGCACATAGTAATATATTTTTTAATAATTACATTATAACTTCTTCCGTTGCAGTCGACTCTTTTAAAAGACTATCATTATTGATTTTGTTTTTATCTAAAATTGTTAGTTTAGCTTCACAGGTTTTTGGTTCTTCGAGCGTTTCACAGGTTTTTGGTTGTTCGAGCGTTTCCTTGTTCAAATTGTCATTTTTATTTGTTTTTCTTTTCTGTCGATACTTTTTTGAATTCTCTCTCCAAAGTTCCCTCTGCTTGCTTCTCTCTGCGTTTGACATTTCAACTATCGTTTTTCTCTTTTTATTCTCCATCCTTCTCCTGAAGTATTCTCTGTCCTTTGCTCTCTTCAGTTCTTTCTGTTCTTCAGTCAGATTTGCTAGAAACCTCATCTTTCTAGCTTTTGCTTTCTCTCTTTGAGTGTCATGAGGACTATTTTCATCCATCTTCTTTAGACTTTTTGTGTTATTCTTTCCACTGTCCATTTTAGAAGATTCTGGAAAGGAATTTTGACTGAGATTTTCAATGTTAATAATTGGGGTTGAAGTATGAAATTGCCGATTTTTTCTCACACATAGAGGCTCTCATATCTTCTATGATGTTAAAGATGCTTCAGTTACTTGTTATTATTTCAATTTCATTATGATCATGACGGCCCATTATCAGCAATAAAAATCTTTCCGAATTTCTTTCCTTAACTTTAAAAAAAGTATCTTAAAAGTGACTTCTTTTTTCGTTAGAAGAAATTAGCACTTAATTTGTTGTAACTTAGCCGAAATTTTTTTTTCACTTTACACCTGTTGCATTAGTTAGTTGAGTGCTTAAACATTTGCGCACAAAAGTTTTAAAATATTAGCGTTTAATGTTATAATGGAAAATGCAAATTCTTTAAAATTCTCCATACAAATCGGCTATTTCATACTGAAACCCCTTATACCTACTTACCTGATTGCCCAGAATTTTATTTCAATGATATCAATGTCAACAATATTGGTACCCTTAACTAATATTATAAATGCGAAAGTAAGTTTGTTTGTCTTCATGTCTAAAAAAACTAGTCGGCCGACCATCGTGAAATTTTGCATACACGTTGTCAGGGGTACAAACAAGGACATAGGTTACTTTTCATACAGAAAAAAAAACTGATAGATAAAAAACAACTGTCCACGCAGACGAAGTCGCGAGCGGCCGCTAGTTCTATTATAACTACAGTTGCAAAGAAAACAATATAACAAAAGACTTAGCTGTATGGAAATAGATTCTTTTGCCTTTCTTATAATGGCAGAATTATACTACTTACTGGTTTTTGATGCGTTTTAACTGTGTTCGCTTTCACGTATAACTTGTTATGCTATATTTTTATATGCAACGATATGCAAAGAAATTGTCTCGTTCCATCCGGGACGTGAAAAAACTCGTCAAGTAACATATACTGAGACCTTTAAAAAAGTCTGGAATGGGTAGTAAGAAAAATATAGACGATTTAAAAGCGCTTAAACTGGTTTTGAACATATTTTTACTTTGACTTTGATCACAGCTTTGATTGCATAATTATTGCTATTTACATTTGCTTAAAACATATTTTGTGTTATATTTTGTGCGGAAACACGGCATATTATAAAATTTAATAAATTTCAAAAATTAACAAAGACCATTGATGTTATACAATATCACTGTATTGTTATGTAAAAGTGCTGATAATGTACAGGCATGTCTATAATAGTACATTATGATATAAGTGCGGTAAGTTGAAAATTACAGCTGAGGCGATATTGCTAGCCCGAGCCGTAGGCGAGGGCTACAAGAAAGCAGAGGCTGTAATTATCAAAGCGCACGTATGTCATACGACGTTTTATAACATATTTGCGAGGAAATAAATAAAACTCGGACTTTGCATTTTTGCTTGTTTTCCATAATGATGAAATTTTGATACACTTGTAAGTATCTATCGGTCGATTTTTCTGCCTTTCACTTCGATTGTGAGGAAATCAAACAACAATAAAGTAAAAAAAACAAAAATAGAAAAAAAATCATTTTGTTTTAAATTTTAGTGACAAATTATATTATTTTGGAATGTGCTCATCAAGGCCATCATTTGATACCCATATTCAAAAATCGAAAAAAAATTTTTTTTTCTAAATTTAAGTGACACATTATATTATTTTGGAATGTGCTCATCAAGGCCTTTCATTTGATACCCATATTCAAAAATCGAAAAAATTTTTTTTTTTTAAATTTTAGTGACAAATTATATCATTTTGGAATGTGCTCATCAAGGCCTTTCATTTGATACCCATATTCAAAAATGAAAAAAAAAAAAATAAATAAAAAAAAAAAAAAAATTAATAGTAATTTTATTCATAAAATGTTGACCAAGAGGTCAATCGCACATGACGCATCAGAAAAGATTCTGATACTTATAAAAACTCTTTGCTAAGATTTAAAAAAGTACCGTTCGTTTAAGACGAAGCATCTTGATAAACCGTGCGTTTTACTTTACATTACCGCACAAGTTCGTAATGAGATACAATACGATATTGAAATTGGCGTAATAAGAGACCCTTTACGAGCAAATATGTTATAAAATAATATACATTTCAGAACTTTGTCACACTTATAGCTATTACTTTTTTGAACAGAAATCAAATGACAACCAAAGATTTAAATCGGTAGATATGCCATAGTATGAGCTCACTGAAATGTGTCAACATCCAAATGAGTGAGCCTCACTTCTTTGCTATTAGATGGCTATCAGTGCTCATTTGACACAGTGTCAGTTATTTCGAGAAACAACGTGAGAACTTTTTCAAAATGCCGTCTTGTGCCTGTTATCTGTGCACCAAAAAGTGTAGAAATACAAATAAAGCAAAATGGCGTAACATTTCACGCGTAAGTATTTAGATTTCAATTATTATCGAAATTTATTTTACTTCCGTTGTCAATTCCGATGGACGTAAACAATGCATCACGCACGCGTGCGCCATTTTGACAGATTTGAAATAATGCTACAGATTGTTAGTACGAAGGCAGATCTAACGATTTAAATCGTTGATGACAACGACAACAAGGTGACAAGGTTCTAAACTAAAACGCTAGTTTTTTTTTTACATTCTCTTTGTTCTAAACTGTACTGTATACTTTAAGTTAGACGTGACTGTACTTACAACTTACTTTTTCCATTTTCGCATATTAGCAGCCGACTACTTGAAGCGTTTTAAATTTGCACGTTTAGTTGACTTTGGTTTTTATTTATTTCCCATTTTAACCCAACACTATCATCTTATTTTTTTGAGGATCACGGACCATGGTACTCACTGTCAAGGGGCCGTACTGGCTAATGCATCGAACTTCGGAAAGTCTGCCGGGCTTCAAATTAAGGCTCGCTTATGCGAAAACATTTGCCTGTGTCTTTTTCTTTACGTGTAAAGAGTTTGGAAAATAACCTCACTTCTGCACTTTTGCGATGTTTTTCGTTGTTTTTTCATCGTTATCTTTAGCACTATTTTCTTTCTTGGAAAAAAGTTATTGGAGCAACTGCACAGTAGGTACGTAAGTGTATTTGATGTAGAATTCAATACGTTTCCGGTATAATTTACGCCAAAAATATGGCTTGCAACAAGCGCTTTTGATAATAATCTTGATTTTTTTACAATCATCTGTGAGGTTTATACGCAACACTAGATAATCTCTTTAACTTGTCGTATGTTTTTTGTGGCTACACAACTTTACGTTTTCTATATAAAAATATGGCCTGCACAAACCATGTTTTCCTATCATAGACGCTTAAAACAGATAAATCAAGCCCCTATCTGGACAAAATGGCGAACCCCAACTCATGACGTCACACGAACATCGATATCTTCCAAATAACTTCAGCAAATAGTACAATACGGAATTCCTTACTTCGATTTATCTGTTTTGAGTTGAACAGGGGCCGTACCGGCTAACGCATCGATTATCGAAAAGTCTGCCGGGTTTCAACTTAAAACAGATAAATCGAGCCCCAATCGGGCCAAAACGGCGAACCCCATTTCATGATATCACACGAACATCGATATATCTTCCAAATTACGTCAACAGAAAGTACGAAACAAAATTCCTTACTTTGATTTTTCTGTTTTAAGCTGAAACTCGACAGATTTTTCGATAATCGATGCGTTAGCCGGTACGGCCCCTGATCCGCCGAAGTTCTAAAAGTTTGCCAGTAGGGCCCCTGGTCACAAATAATCGCAATTAAATCCGAAATTACGCCGCGTGATATCAATAATCAAATAATAGAGGTACTAAACGTGAAAGCCCTTGAAAAAGATACGTGTTGAAAATAATACAAAGCAAGGTTTATCAATAAGGTCAAGGTCATTACGAAGATTGCCTGGCCGACCGTGCTACGTTGGCCGACGACGACCTTTAAACACAGCATATTTTTTTTGACTCAGTGTAGGTAGGACTAAGCTCTATTATGTGGTGCGGAGACAAGTGTATGCATGACCTATCAGCCATTTTTAATGTCCCCACTGCTGGGGCACAGGCCTTTCTTATGGGTGGATAAGGAGGATAGGACCCGGGCCCAACGGCTTAACGTGCCTTCCGAAGCACGGAGGAGCTCGATATAATAAGTTTTTGGTCACCCATCCCATGACCGACCCTTGCGAAACTTGCTTAACCTCCGCAATCGCTGGGCCAGGCGCTAAACCACTGCGCCACCGAGCTCCTCGAGTTTATGCATTCTGTGTTAAAATCACTACATATTACAAAAAAAATCCTTTGCCGCGTCTGTCTGTCTGTTCGCGATAATCTAAAAAAACCGGCCAAGTGCGAGTCCGACTCGCGCGCGCACGAAGGGTTCCGTTTCCGTACCAAAAAAAACACGTTTGTCGTATTGTACTATAGGAGCCCCACTTAAATATTTAATTTATTCTGTTTCTAGTATTTTTTGTTATAGCGGCAACAGGAATACAAAATCTGTAAAAATTTCAACTGTTTAGCTATCACGGTTCATGAGATACATCCTGGTGACAGACAGACAGAGACGGACAGAGGAGTGAAAATGAATGAATGTCTGTTCGCGACAAATTAAAAAACTCCTGCACGAATTTTCATGCGGTTTTCAACCAATAGATAGAGTGATTCATGAGGAAGGTTAAGGATAATATATGTCAACGTTTTGTGTACATTGGTTGAAATATAACATAAGCCGAGCGATAACACGCGCGTACTACTTTTTACACGACTGCCCAAAGCAAAAAGAGTGTATATGTGTTCAGGGTTCATGTATGTTTGTGGGTATGTGAGTTTCTTTATTCCACCATAACTTCTAAATGCCTGAACTGATTTGGATAAATAAGGTATCGTTAGAATCCTTACAGCATCCCGAGTGACACTGGATATATATTTTTTTTGAAAAAACCAATATGGCGACTGTACAACGCCATTTTCAAATGTGAAAAAATTTTTTTTTCTATTATTACAATATGGGCATCAAATGAAAGGCCTTGATGAGCACATTCCAAAACTATATAATATTTTACTAAAATGTGTGAAATAAAAATAAATAAATTAAAAAATATTAAAAACACGACTGCCCTGCCAAAAACGAACCAAAAAGTTAAACAATAAGTGTCATTGCAGTCGGGGGACCTCTTTGATCAACAAGTGTCATTGCAGTCGGGGAACTTCATTATAGAACAATTTTTGATCAAAGAGGTCCCCCGACTGCAATGACACTTATTGTTTAACTTTTTGGTTCGTTTTTGGCAGGGCAGTCGTGTTTTTAATATTTTTTTAAGTTATTTATTTTTATTTCAAACAATTTAGTGACATATTATATAGTTTTATAATATACTCATCAAGGCCTTTCATTTGATGCCCATATTGTAATAATAGAAGAAAATCATTTTTTTTCAGCTTTGAAAATAGCGTCGTATAGTCGCCATTTTGATTTTCCTAAAAAAAAATATAGCCAGTGTCACTCGGAATGCTGTAGGAATTCTAACGATACCCTATTTATCCAAATCAGTTCAGGAATTTAGAAGTTATGGTGGAATAAAGAAACTCACATACCCACAAACATACATGAACCCTGAACACATATACACTCTTTTTGCTTTGGGCAGTCGTGTAAAACACTCTTTTTGCTTTGGGCAGTCGTGTAAAAAACAGGAAGGAACCGAAGCGAAGACGGGTTGCTACTTGCTAGTAAATAATAAATAAAAAAAAAAAGATCACGGTAACGCGTTAATAAATGATGATTTACTTCCGTTTATTTCCTAACTTTATTTAGTTTTCTAAAACATTCTGGTTGCTTGGAAAATCGTCCATCAATGCCTGTTTACTACACTCGACGTCAGAATCGCACCTCTTCGGAAATATGGCCACTTGCTATTGTTAGCTAACGTGTGTAAATGTTGATATATTGAAAGTAAATTGAGTTTTGAATTAATAATTGTTTGATTTAATTAACATAACAGTTACCATAATGGACAACATTTCATTTTGAGAAAGTACTAAAATTAGAAAACCATTTCGAGATTTTAGTGTTCTAAGCTCATATTTTTCTTTTCAGAATTTTTAGTTCAGTATTTTTTACGTTATTTAGAAAAAACTAAAATCTAGTCCAAATTGGGAATGTCAGGAAGTTTGAGTTGAGTCTATTTGTCTTGTATTTATATTATCTGTGCATGCATTAAAAAATAAAATCCATTGTCATAATAAATCATAGTGACAGAATGTCATTCAAGCGTATTTCTGATCCATAAACTTAATATTCACTGAAATAGACGAACAGAGTTCACTTGGCTGCGAAACCAAAAGTGAGATGAGCCAGTGTTTGTAAATATGTAAACGTGTGCGTGAATTTAGAGATGCACTGAAGTCCATTTTAGGTTGTAGATAACCATAATGTATTATTGCTCTAATAAATAAAACACAAACAAAATTTTGAACAATTTTATTTAAATAATTTCTTAAGGTCTCCTTTGAGGCTCCCTGCTTATTTGTTTATGATATTTATCCAGTTTAATTTAATCACTGGATTTACAGAAAACCTGGAAATAATTGTTAAATTAGTACTTAAGCTGGTATAATTTACCATTTGAAAACTGTCGGTTACAAGCAGCTTTAAATAAAATTATCAGTGTTCACAAAGACAAACAAAGTTATATTGGAAATCATCGACATGAGTATCGATATCGATAATTTTTTATCAATATCTACGCTTTATTTTCTCAAGTTCACGGACATAATATCTTTTTATCTAACACATAATGTTTAGAAATCAGCATTTATTTAGGAAATAGGCGTTTAATAGCATCATATTAGTATATAACTTAGTGTGTTTGGGAATATATTCAACTAAAATATGAATTATGAAAATGGTAATAGTACAATCATATTTACCTGTGAAATGAGTGTTTATTTGGGTTATTGTCGTAAGTAACATTACAATCCAGTACAGAACACGACACCATTATTGATGTATATAGCTTTGAGAGCCAAACCGACCCGATCGCGATCAAAATTACAAAATAATCTTGTTGACGCTTTTCACCAAGGTGATAAACGATGATAAATGAAGTCAAACCAGGTTCAGCTGTCAGTTTGTTTTTACTCTTTTTCGCACATCGCATAAGCCGTAAGAATCGGTTTCTCACTCGCACCTTTGTCCGTCTACTTGAGCATAGCGAAAAATTTTCTAAGTCTATGTTCTGATCAGACTAGTAAAATGTAGAAATTATTAAAATATTCTTGTAAAAAACTTAAAATAAAGTCATAGCATTGTTTGGGATACTTATGCGTTACCAGTGAAATTATGTCTTGTGTGATTAAGGCTATAAATCTCGCACAGGAAGAAATGAAAATAATCAATAAACATTATGATTTCATCGGTAAGTTTATATTGTTTTAGATGTTTTTATGTAGTGTAAATAGCTTGTAACTATTATAATATGCTAATAATTTGTGCAAATAGTCGTTTGTGTCCAGTTCTTTGCTGATTTTGCAAATATCAGATTTTTTATTACATGTCGTAGAGGTTATATTATTTCACCTAGTGATGTGCATTTCTATATCGATATTTGTTTTATTGTACTTTCTTACTTTATATTTGATGGGAACAAAAAGTAGAAAACCTTCACATGGGTTGGCACATCTTTCTTTTATGTAAATAAATAATAATCACGTAATTTACATTTGAAAACTCAAATCAGTTGTAACAATGTTTTGTATGTAGGTACTACTACAAGCTCAATTTCTTTGTTTTAGGCGCCACCGTTATCCAACTTAACACAAAACGTAACACGTCAGGAGAGCCTGCGACCTATCGACATGAAGCAATTACCTATTTATAGTTTGCAGCGACAACTAGAAAGAGTTAAAAAAGTGAACGCCTCAAAATAATAAACACTGATATTTTTAACGTGTTCTTTTAATTTCCTTGACTAGTTTCCACCTATGTGTGTGCTTTTTATCCAAAATGAGTTCAGCCTTTTTTTCGTGATTGATTAAGAAACAAATATTTAGTTTAAATTAGTTTTTGTCGATTTTTTACATTTTATATTGGATAGTTTTAAAAATTAAAAAGATGTGTAATCAACGAAATAATACTTACGACCTCCATATAGTTAAATAATAAAATAAAAACAGTGGGTGTTTGTCACTGTCACGTTTTGTTTGTTGATGAATTGTTACCTTGAGAAATATTATTTTCATGTTATTTTCTCTGATTTTTTACTGAATATAAAGCGCACATCTAGCAGCTCGTGCTTAATTAAAATATTGTTTGTAAAATGACTAGCAAAGGAAGCTATTTAGTTCCTCTACAGGTCGCATTTCTCAACCGATTCTCGCGAAATTTTGTGAGCAGGTTCAAAAATTATACAGAATTTTTATTCGCGCCTGTTTTTCGAAATATTGGATATATTTAAAAAAACTGGCCTTAAAAATAATTTTTTTCTGCATTTGGAAAAAAAATCAGAATTAGAAGTGCTATCTAGCTGCGAATATAAAAAAAAGCTGAAAATATTTATATAATCTGACGACATTTAAACGTCGACTTTCTCAAAATGAAAATGTTGTTTATTATCGACATCACTTACAGAAATCCCATGCCACATCACTATCGAAATCATGGTGTCATATTGTCACAGATAAGATCAGAATTGGTTTTTTTTTGGCAAAAGCTACACATTTCAACTTCCTGACAATGTACTTACGCTCTTTTAGAATGAGTAAGATTTCAAACAGGGATTTAATATACAAAAAAACAATTAAAAGTTTAAATAAAAAATACGTGTCCCCTAATTTTGTATCTACTTTCAATATACAAAGTGAAAACAACATATTATATTTTTGAAAGGTTGTCCATTAAACGCTTAAAGCGTTATTGCTTGCGCCGCCATAAAAGGGTAATAAGAGGGGTCAATTCAGGAAATGCGGGTAAATTCGCTATCAAGATGATGGAGAAAATACACTTCAACAGTACATTTAAAAAAAGGAATACCCAAGATGGATACTATTGCCCATGAAGTTGCTCAAATATCGCAAAAAAATTTGGCAATGTAATGTTGCTCAGAAACTGAATCTCAGTAATTGATTCCGTTCGACGAGTATTCCAACGACGGTTTTTAGAGACTGTTGGCTAATTTGGCTACGTCCGAAGGGGAAGAAGTATATAACAACACTTACAATTAAGGATTAAATAAAAGTTTGATTTTTTTTTTGAAAATGTGCGATTTTTCTGACGCCTAGTGTATTTAGTAATCAGGCATTGATGGACATTTGTTCACCGACTGTATCGAAATAGCAATACGCGTCAAGAACCATAAGAAACAAACAAACCCCAAATATGGGGAACTACGAAACAAACGTAAACGATTAGCATCAGTGTGTTATTTTCAGAGTGTGTGTGACGCATGCGCGTGCGCAAGCAATGATTCAATCAAATGACGCGAGTGACGTCCAACTGTGACGTCAAGTGACGACGCGTTGCTTGCGTCAATGCTGACGAAAACTGAAAGAAAAGTAATTTTCCCGGTTCTCTTCTTTAGCTATCTATATCTAATATATTTTTAGCTGTAACTAGAAGATAACAAACATTAATTGTACAATCACATCTAAAAATATACTACACACCGTTAAGAACTTTGTCACTTTGTTGTATTGTACGTTGTCATTTCCCAATGACGGCTGTAGGCGCGATAGATGGCGTTGATAAAAATGTATGTGTCAATGTCATATTTTTTTTACTAAGCTTCGAAGAGTACTCAGGCAGACAGGCAGATTTAATCCTAAAATGTTTCTCTTTGGGCAGATGTCAGCCAGCGAGCGCTTACTTGCATTGCTAAGAACAGCAATATTCACCAGTTCAATACAAGAAATAAAGATAAACTTGCCGTTCCAAGATTTAGGCTTGCAAAACCTAGAGGTTAATTTATGGGGAATCAACAAGTGATTGATCTTCCTTTGCATGAATTTAGAATCCATGTTAAAAAAACGCTCATGGGTAAAGGTTATTGTAAAGTAGATGATTATCTTAAAGATCTAAATGCGTGGAAATGATGTAACACATAACTTGCTAATAAGTACTTTGTTGTAATAAGTCTATGTTGTTGCCAATAATCCAGTCACCCTGTTGTAATTATCTGGTAACGATATATTCAAGTTTGTAAATATCGTTACTTATGGCTGTTACAGCTGATAAGTTTCTTGCGCCCGTTCTTCTTGTCAGCTAAAAAAGTCTGGAACGGGTGGTAGGAAAATATAGACGATTCAAAAGTACTTAATAATTAAGTTTATTTGAATAAAGCTTATTTGACTTTTGACTTGCCTCTTTGGTACAAGCCTTTTATTTTTAAAAGTCAATTTTGACTCATCTCTTTCCATCAACACCATCCAGTGAGGCAAATAGTTAAAAAAAAACACTATGAAAAGCTCTCATTGATTTCTGTTAAAAAAAAAAGTTTTATAATAACAAAGATCTAACTGAACTATCTTCAAATTATCTTGCTTGTTTATCAAACCCTTTATCCTACGAACATAGTCTTTATCCCATAATAACCATTTTGAGTCATTGCCAAATATCTTGAACAATAAATTATGTAAGAGTAGAAGTTGTATGAAGGATAGCTTATCATTGTTATGCAATCACTACATATTATAAAACAAAGTCCTCCACCGCGTCTGTCTGTCTGTCAGTTTGTGATAAACTTGAAAACTACTGTACGGATCTTCATGCGGTTTTTCCAATAGATGGAGTGATTAATGAGGATGGTTTATGAATATAATTTGTCAAGGTTTTGTGTAAAATGGTTGAAATATAACAATTTGTTGGAAGGGTCGGAAAAAGTCAAGCCATCTTAATACCTGGGAGCTTTTATCGAAAACGTTCCATCCATTGTTAAGTTACTGTATTTTTTTTTTATATGCCTTTATTTATTTTTAAGAAAGATACATATTTTTTCTAAATATAATGATTACAGTTTTTTTTAATTCAGTTTCAATTCAAACAGCAGCTTCCCTTATAAGTCTGTCCTGTAATTTGGACACAAAGGCCTCCTCCATTCCTTTCCACCTTTCCTCATCTCTAGCCAGTGTTGGCCAGAGTGGGCTTATTAAGTTTTTGAACTCATCAGACCATCTTCTTGTTGGCCTCCCTCTTTTTCTTTATACGTTTTCTCGAGGGGTCCATTCGACCAATTTCTTCGTCCATTTTTGTCGTTGCTCTCTAATAATTTTTCCCGTCCATCTCCATTTCAGGGTTCGAATTCTGGTTTCGACATCTTTCCACTTGGTCACTTTCCTTAAATCGCTTGCTCTTTTCTTGTCCATCCTTGTATACCCTAATATGCTCCTTTCCATACTTCTTTGACATGTTACTAACTTATTGTATAAACTAGCTTCCGCCCGCGACTTCGTCCGCGTGGATATTAGAGAAAATCCTTAGGGAACCTTCAACCAGGATCCGACCAACCGTTTTATACGCGATTAGGCGGGTCCCCACCAAGCGCGCTGCCTCGCGAGGCAAAACATTTGCGACGTGTGACAGGCCTCGCACGAGGCTGCGCGCTTGGTGGGGACCCGCGTAATCGCGTATAAAACGGTTGGTCGGATCCTGGTTGAAGGTTCCCTAAGGATTTTCTCTAATATCCACGCGGACGAAGTCGCGGGCGGAAGCTAGTTTATTACAATAATCAGAATTAGGTCCAGAGATATTAAGAGTATCACGTTCCCGTTTCTTTACTCTTTCCCGTTTCCGTCCCCGCCCCCGTTCCCGTTCCTGTTCCCGTGTCCGTCCCCGTCCCCTTGGGCTGAATCATGTCCACCGTGTTGGACTTCAAAACAAATGTCATTTTCGCATTCCTCATCCCATAAAACCTCAAGAACGACATCCACATCGGCTTTCATGTTTACTTACCCCATTTACCCCCTAACGGATGATTTTCAAAATAAGAAAATATGTGTTTGCCTATTTATTTTTAGACATGCTCCTACGAATTTTTAAGCTGTAAACTATGTAATGTCTATTTTATATTATTTTTCCATATATAATTTGTACCCCATTTTCACCCCTTTAGCGGTTAAATTGGACTTCAAAATTAATGTCATTTTCGCAATCACCATCCCATAAAACCTCAAGAACGACATCCATATCGATTTCTACGTTTACTTAGCCCATTTACCCCCTAAGGGGTTGATTTTCAAAACCACAAAATATATGTTTGCCTATTTATTTTAAGACATGCTCCTACGAAGTTTTAAGTTGTAATGTCTATTTTATATTGTTTTCAATACCAAATTTAAATCCAATTTTCACCCCTTTAGGGGTTAAATCATGTCGACCGTGTTGGACTTCAAAATAAATGTCATTTTCGCAATCTTCATCCCAGAAAACCCCAATAACGACATCCATATCGATTTTTAGGTTTATTTACCCCATTGCACCCCCATTTCATCACCATGGGGGTTGAAATTATACCAATACAATATGCGTTGCGTTAGATTTCCATCCATAAGCCTAAATTACAAATCTAGCGATTTCTACTTCAAAAATGAAGGATTATCTTCTAAACACAACTTCATCCCCCTTTTCACCCCTTTGGGGGTAGAATTTTGAAAAACGCTGAGACACGTATTTATTTATTTTCAATCATCAGCCTAAACACAAAATTTGAAGATCCTAGCTTCAAAACTGAGGGACTTTCATACAAACTTTCATCCCTTATTTCATCCCCTTAGGGATGGAATTTTCAAAAATCCTTCCTTAGTGGATGCCTACACTGTATAAAGTATCTGTGTGCAAAATTTCAAGTCTCTAGGTTCAGCGGTTTGGGCTGTGCGTTGATATCTCACTCAGTCAGGACTTTGAATTTTATATATATAGAAGATTACTTTACTCAAAAATGCTTGTAATATGGTCATTATTTCGACAACATTCTTTGAACAAAGTCGAGGTTGCCGCGCTCCTCCGATGGTGACGCAACAAAGTTGTATGGGATTTCATTATTGTCGAGTTTTAGCCACCAGCAATTTCCTTTGAAAATCCATTATTGTCGAGTTTTGTTTCAAACATAGTTTTTTGTAATTTTAATCATTTTTGTCATTTTGGACTGACTTGTATAGTGCTTTACTCAAAAATGTCAAAAATGACAAATTGTCAAAAATGTAAAAAATGACAAAAATGACAAAAATATCAAAAATGACAAAAATGACAAAAAATTACCAAAATGACAATTTTTGTCATTTTCGTCATTTTTGACATTTGTGACATTTTTGTAATTTTTTGTAATTTTTGACATTTTTGAGTAAAGCACTATACAAGACTTGGTCCACAATGACTGCACTGCTGGCCACGCTGTGATGGCCTGGACCTGCGCTAAGCTACGCTATCGGCCATCATCATCGCGCTGCCAGCAATGCAGTCATTATTGACCGCGTCAGTAATGTACTATTAATGGGGAGGAAAAGCGCAATTTTATCCCGATAGATGGCGTCTTGTCGTTGGTACCGAGCCGCCTCAAAAAAACTGTCAAAACATATGGGAATCTCTTGGAGTATTGCACTTTTTAATTTTATACTGAGAAAATGCCGCATTGTTATGCATGTAACTTTTAAAATATTGGAGTTCATCGATTTCCCAGTAACAAAAAAAAACAGTGGGCACAAAAATATCAAAAAATATGCTTTTTCCTCGATTTTCTCCTTTGCTGAGCCTGAGAAACATTATAAATCAAAAGGAATGTTTCATGAATTTGATGAAGCTTCGCCAAAATAAAACAACATTTGAATTATAACAGCTTTGTTCTTTAATATTTCAACCTCAGCAGTTTCTAACATATTTATAACTTGGATGAATTTGATAGGTATATCAAATATGGAATAAGCCCAATATAGGGGCCAAACAGAGAATTAATAGAATTTTATATGCCAGAGTCATTCAAGAAACGTAGAATAATAAAATAAATATGATAAAACGGTTCGTGTAATTTTGGATGGTACAGAAATTCCAGTACAGAAACCTGAAATTACTATTGCACAGAAGGCATCATCAGGCAACTATAAACACGGAAATTCACACTCAGTTGCTTTGTTAAAATTTAAATCATATGCTTCTAATCTGAAATAAAAAGATTACTTGTAAATCTTACACGAAATTCAAAGAAATGTAATGCTTGTTAGCAATTTTTTGTAAGTTGCTATAAACTTTCTTGCCTGTTGTTTTGGCTTTTCTTTTCCGTAATTCTTATTTTATATGAGCTAAAGTTAGCATAAAATACATTGTTTGTCCGCAAAACCGAAAAAAATACAATCTAAGACAGTAAAATCACGTAATACACAGTCAAGACAATTTAAGCTCAAACTGACAATTGTTCCAAAGACTGAGCGCCATCTGTAATTCATTTTGCCTTCGCCTCCCCATTATGTTCCTAATGAAAACCTTATTATTTAACTTACCAAACGAGTTATTATAATAAAAAGTAATTTTGGTCATGCGTCTATAATATTGTCTGAAGTTCTTTGAATTTTTTTAATACACAACGGAATAGTGCTTGGCCTTCATCTCACTGACGATAAGGCCGAAGGTGGAACCGCACTACACCTGGAATACTGGCTATCTTACCTCTAACTGCCGGAACACAACAATTTTTAAATTGTTGTTATGGCGTCAGACTTAGGTAAGATGGTGGTAGCTAGCCAGGCGGACTTGAAATAAGCCCTACCACCAACCAAACCGAGTACAAATTGTATCCCCCCTGGGAATCGAATCTGGGACCCCTGCGTCTTATACGGATGGGCGAACCACTAGACCACAGAGGCGGTTGTAAGGTTAAGGGCAGATGCAAGTTTTGGACATAGCGCGTGTCATACAGTCATACTAATCTCACTTGATTCAGTTTGATTCTGTATTCTGAGTATATGTATGTATGTTATTTAAAAATGGGTTACCTTATACAGTTATTCCTGGCCTGCGGTCTTCTACGCCTTCTACGTTTGTTCATTAAGTAATATAACGCAATTAATTCATCAAAATCACTATCATCAGAAGATGAAGAATCAAGCAACATTAAAGTTAAAAGTAGTTTTGGATCCATTGGCTTCATTGCTTGTGCACTTTCGAAATACTAAAATAAATAGATAGGTACCTCTCTTCGTAAAAGAAACGTAAAATCAAAGAGAAATAATGTAAAATCAAAGAGAAATAATGTAGCTTTTTACGAAAAATTATACAAACAACAGCAAGCAAACACAATCACACACACACACGGAGCGGAGGTCAGTATTTGTTTGACATTTTTCGTTTTAAAATTGGGGAGGACAAACGAATCTATAACCATACAGCCAGCCAATAATGTACCTATCGTACTATGTATTCTGTGCTATCGTCGAGATACTATTTTGTGTCGATAATAGGTCCTATCCTAAGACAAACAATAGATAGAATGTAACTTTCTTCACGTCTTATTACTTTGTTAATTTAATATGCTTCTATTCTATTTACATTACTTATTTAGGCCGCCGCGTTCCGAATCACGCTGACAGCACTGTTAGCGCGAATCCGACCAAATTTAATAGTCACAAAGTCACCACAGAGAAAGCAATAACTACGTAAAGTCACAAAATATCACACAAAATAGGGTATTTGTTTACCTACTGCCCTATATAGATTCGCGCTCAGTGCTGTTGGCGTAATTTGGAACTAAAGCTTTTTATCGTTATTATATTACCTTGTACAATTTCTAGCAAATGATCTTCGCCTGTTACGACGTTTGTTCATTAAGTTATATATGTAATATACCGCAATCACATCATCAACATCACCATCCTCCTCTTCAAGGGCTAACATTAACGCTAATAGTAATTTCGGATTCATTGCTCGCTCATGATTTACGAAAATAAAAACACATCACTCGCACCACTTTCCACTCCACACCACAGCAACACAGAGTCACAGACTAGCCATATTTTGTGAAACACCAACAGCAGGCAGCGTCAGCAGCACACTTTCTTTGACAGTTTTGACACCTTGTTGTTGCCGGGCGGAGAAGACAAACGAATCTATATCAATTCTTTATTCTGTGTCTTTTTACTAAAGAGCGCTCCACATTCGCGGCGTGAACACCCGTGAAAGGCGTGAAGCGCGAATGTGGATGGTTTTAGCGCCCGTTCACGGGCTTCGCGCCTGTTCACGCCTTGTTCCCCGTTCGGTGTCGGTATTTGCGCCCGCTTCAAAGGGTTCGCGGTGCGCGAACCTCCCGTGAACGCAAGCGCATCCACACTCGCGCGTGAAAACAGTACCGTGCCTTGAGGTTTTTATTTATTTGCGGAGTACGGTGCGTCAAAATGACCGTCATTTGGAAGAACGAGCAGGAACTTGTGATGATTGAGTGTTATCATGCCGAAACCATTTTATGGGATGCTAAAAAACAAAGATAGCAGTGCATAAGGCTGGCCCCAGACCTACCGGTTCCGTTTCTTTGCTTTGCTGTGCTACCTTGCTTGAAAGACCGCCGGCCAACCAGGGTAATTTTCAATCTATCGCATTTTGGGACTAGACCAAATTGGCAAGATAGCCATTAGCTTGGTTTTATCAAATATCATCGCCTGGATTGCGAAGTAGGAAGCTTTTAGGCGATATGCCACCCTGAACATGGACTCCGATCGTTAAAAATAACTCGATCGCTTATTTATACAAGATGTTTGGTAAAGCCCTATAAAACTGAATATGGTAGATAGGGACCATAATAAAACTGAACAACTTTTACTATGGGACCAAATCTGAACTCGCGAAAAAAATTTACTGTTTCATACATTTTGATAATTTCGTTATTAATTTTTGTATAAAACAGCAGTTTTTTTTAAAACGAAAACTAAAACTTCTCATCGCACCCCAGACGACGATATTTGATAACACCAAACTAATGGCTATCTTGCCAATGTGGTCAGGTCAAAATATGCGATAGATTGAAAATGAGCCTCTTGGCCGGCGGTCCATGGTAGAACAGCAAAGCAAAGAAACGGAACCGGTAGGTCTGGGGCCAGCCTAACTCGGCGTCCATTCTCGACGAGCGCGCGAACTAAACTGTGAACGATAGCGAGTGTGGAGGGTCATGCTTTTCACGCCGACTTCGCGGCAAAATTACGTCGTGAATTCACGCCGTGAATCACGCAGGAATCTGGAGCCTGCTTAACATACTTTAAAGAACTTCATGTAAAATAAATAGAAAATCCTGTCAAAAACCAAACAAGGACCGAAACTGTTTTTTTAGGGTTTTAATTTTATTAACACGTTTTATTAGGTCGCTTTCTTGTTATTCTTATTTCTCTTAATAATGGGTAGCTACTAGCTCTACTATAACAAAAGCTATAGGTACTATACATCTTTTAATTAAAACATTTTATTGTCTTCTGATAAATAAGTAAGTCAATAAAAAATTTGACGCACGCTAACGAGACGCTAACTGACAGAACAAAACGCAAAACTGACACTTGACAGACTGCTAGCTGTGTGCTAGCTGAAGATGCGCTTGCAACAAATTTTTTAATCTGTGACATGATGACAGACGCTAAAATGGACGCCGTGCCGTAAGTATTCAATACGCGATATCGCTCCAATATCTGCTATTTTCTACTTTGTCGTTCTTTTCATTGATTGCTTACATATTTTTTACTTCATTGACAAATTCATAATTTGGTTTTAGTGGAAGTGATTCAACTAAAGATAAACATCCGCAAACAAGTACAGTGTGGAAATATTTCAAAGATGTATGCAGAGAAGAACGCACAGCGGTGTGCAAGCAATGTGGGGATACATTGTCTTATAGAGGTTCTGTGACTAATTTGAAAAGGCATATGCAAAAAAGGCACGGTGAAATGGTTGTATCAAGTAACGGAGATGATGAAAACCAGGAAGATACAATGGATGAGACTTACTTGGAAGACGACGACGACGAAACTAGGTAAGTTGGTTGACTAACATTACTTTCGCTGTGACAACAATTCCAACCAAATCGATGATAATATGATATGTCACATCTGCTCATACATACTCATTTGTCAATCATGTCATGTGAACTTACATCTTAAATTAAAATACCTAGATACTGGAAGGAAAAGCTAGAACATTATCGATTTAAGTTGTATTTGTCCAATCCAAAATGAATGTTGTAGGTACATTGTAAAATAAAATACTTGGTAAATTTTATAGAGAACCTAATTTTGGAGCAGATAACCTGTTACTTAAATACTAGACTGCCCTAAAGAATAGGTATTTTCAAAGAATAATGGTATTTCATTGAAGTATTTTGCATAGAACATGTAACCACTATTTGGTTGAAGTTTAAATTAAGAATAATTTAAGCTTCAGTTTTAAGAATAGATAGAAATCTATTCTATATAAAACTGGATTTACTGGATGAACTTCATATAGGAAAGAAAAGTACCTATTTAAATTTTAAACTTAAGTACTGAAAATATTATTGAATAGACATGATTAAAAAATTTACCTAAGTAATATGTAGGTAGGTATGCCTAGTACTGCTGAAATTTAATCAAAAGTTTTTTATTATGTCTGGCTTTTTAAATTGTCGGTGGTGTACTATAGACCGATGATGACTGATGATTGGGGATAAGGCTTGTTGTCTTTTCCTAAAATAATCTTTGACACTTAAAATAATAACACCTATATCGTTCTAGGTGTTATTATTTTAAGCGCTTTGTTCCGTACAAAGCGCACTGTCAAAAGTGAGGCAAAAAAAACTGATACTTACTAGATAATTTAAGTACTAGAAAAATAAGACTCGCACCGTCGGACGGTAATTGAACCCAGGACTTTTGGAAGTCTGGTCTAACGCTCTGACCGCTGAGCAACTGAGTCACACGAAACTGAGCCAAAATGGCTGTTTTTAGATTTGTATCCTTCCCATACCTACATATAAGAACGAAACATTTTCAATTTCTCTACTTTAGGGGATTAGTTAAGTAACAAAGGTTCGAACTTAGAGCATAGAGATGAAGGCTATAAATCTGAAAATCATTTTGGCTTAGCTTTTTGCCTCATTTTACTACAAGGACTCGGCTTCTAGGTGTTATTATTCTAAGCTATGGCAGGGGTCCGTAGAATTTTTTAAATTCTGGAAGTACCTAGTCTTTACTGCAAAATGTTTATTTATTTCTGCCACTGGGGTACCGATTTATTTCCATCTGCCACCTTTGAGGGTGTCATGGGGTTAGTGTTTGGCACTAATAGGTGGCATTAACAACCCCAGTTGTTTATGGCACCTATTTATTCCCATCTGACCCCTTCGTAGTTATAGTACCCGGTGGCAAATTCAAAGGGTGCATCCCATCTGCCCCTCAAAGGTGGCAGATGGGAATAAATCGGTGCCATCGACCACCGGGATGCTAAACGTCCCTAATTAGTACATACCACCACCCCTATGGCACCCTCAAAGGTGGCAGATGAGAATAAATAGGTGGCATCGTCCACCGGGGTGGTGATCGCCACCTATTAGTGCCAAACCACCCGGGTGGCGAAGCTTGAAGGGGGCAGATGGGAATAAAGGGTTGAGCGACGCTGTTGCCCATTATTTACTTATGAAAATCATCAATTGTTTTACCAGCTACGATACAGATGACTCGCGAGCAGACAAACGAAAGTTACGTCGTAGCGGAGTGTGGTCGTACTTCGATGTCACTGATGAAGAGCAGCGGATGGCAAACTGCCGGCTCTGCAGCGAGGAATACTCGTACCGCACCAGCTCGAGTAACCTGGCCAAACACCTGAAGAGACGGCATCATATAGATGGTGTTAGAGAGAGTAGACTGAACGATGATGATGATAATGATGATGGAGAAAAGAGGATGGGGTAAGAGTTGTAAACTCTTTTTGCTTTACTTTTTTTTGCATAACGGGATAGTGCTTGGCCTTTTTAGGGTTCCGTACCCAAAGGGTAAAAACGGGACCCTATTACTAAGCCTCCGCTGTCCGTCTGTCTGTCTGTCACCAGGCTGTATCTCATGAACCGTGATAGCTAGACAGTTGAAATTTTCACAGATAATGTATTTTTGTTGCCGCTATAACAACAAATACTAAAAACAGAATAAAATTAATATTTAAGGGGGGCTGCCATACAACCAACGTGATTTTTTTGCCGTATTGATAACGACTACAGGTAGACAGTTGAAATTTTCATAGATCGTGTATTTCTATTGCTGCTATAGTTACATATGCTATAAACATAATAAAATAAATATTTAAGGGGGGCTCCCATACAACAAACGTGATTTTTTTGCTGTTTTTTGGTACGGAACCCTTCGTGCGCGAGTCCGACTCGCACTTGGCCGGTTTTATATACTCAAGGAAAATGCGTTTTTGCTCTTCCCCTCCAGCAGGCGAGCAAGAAGGGGGTATGTCGCCTGATGTTAAGTGACGATAAGGCAAGGTGGAAGCGCACTACACCCGGAATCCTCATCACTTGGGAACTGGCTATCTTACCTCTATCTGCCGGAACACAACAATTTTTAATTGTTGTTATGGCGTCAGGTTTAGGCAAGATGTTGGTAGCTAGCCAAGCACCAACTAAACTGAGTACAAATTATAACCCCTGGGAATCGAACCCAGGACCCCTGCTTCTTACACGGGTGGGTGAACCAATAGACCACAGGCGGTTTTCTGTTACTGTCCAAAACTGTTTAATATATAGGACAAAGAAAAATAGACCTTCTGTTTATAGTGGTTAAGTGTAAAATATTATAATAACCCACTGATGTACTAACTAGGTGAGGTACAGTCGGTCACAGAAGTATTAACATTTTAGTATTTTTTTTACTACCTTGAATTTAAATAAAGTCGCATTACTAATTTCCCAGCAAACATGTAAACAAAGGTGTTGCCAGAACAAAACAACACAAAAAGAAATAACCCTGGATGACATTATATTTATAATGACTCAAAATATAATATACAAATTAAAAAGTTTGAAAGTGACCAAAGGTTTTCAATATCTGAAAATGTCACTATCAGGGTCAGTTTGTCAATTTGACAGTGACGTTTCTTTGTTTACATTTTTGCTGGGAAATTACTTAGATTATTTATATGTAACATGACATATGAATAATCTAATGCGACTTTAGTAAATTAAAGAACGCGATATAATCAAGTGTGGCAAGTATAGACGGCGGTACATTAGACATTATGATCTGGAGACCACCGTCTTTAAGTCCTACATAATAAAAGCTGTTTTCGCGGTTTAACAGATTAATTTGATGTGCTGTGCTGTCGTGTGTACCATAGTCTTCAAGTACTTCTTCAAATTGGCTAAGCACACGCTTCACGAATTTCATTTTGTCTACCGACATTCGTCTCACAATGTCGGTCTTGCTCGCATCAGTGCGGTGTGAGCGGGACAGACAGTTTTGTCCTGCTGTGCATGCTAGGCAGCATATTAACGAGTTTAAAAGTGTTTTTTTCTACGTCAAAATGTTAAAAATAACAACATCCCCCGTCATATTCCAAGCTTTTGTTCATTTGTCAAATGGGGAATGTCCGAAAAAATCAAATTGGCTGAATATTTTTCTATAGGTAGGAATAAGGTCCCTTAGAAATAGAATAAATTTTCATAATTTTAGGTTTCGTGAAAAAAAATAAAAAAATCAAAGTCTCTTCAACTTAACAAATGTATAAAAGTAACAGCAGAATAGAGATTATACCTTTGCCGCTAACTGCCACTAACACAACACGTATTTAAAAATTGATTTTTTTATTTTTTTTCACGAAACCTAAAATTATGAAAATTTATTCTATTTCTAAGGGACCTTATTCCTACCTATAAAAAAATATTCAGCCAATTTGATTTTTTTCGGACATTCCCCATTAGGGGTAGAAACAAGTCAAAATTACTGTCGATTTTGTCGTGCTACGTCTGCAGCTGACTGTCAATATCAACTCTCTCCCTAAAGTGCGATACACACCGGATGCGTAAGCGTATACGCGTATATGCGTTACTACGCGCATAGCGACGCGCAGCAAAAATACGTGCGTATTCGGTGTGACATCCAATAGGGAATGTCATTTAGTACAACGTCACGAGCTGCAATGTGTAGAGTTACGCATCAGTCTACGCGTTACGCAAGCGGTGTGCCATGTCTCATAAGTTTCAGACATTACAACGTCATGGTACGTCTAAGTGCACGCTTACGCATACGCTTACGCATCCGGTGTGTCGCCCTTTAACGAAAATATTTCTTTTAGCACAAGACCTATGAAAAGCCGCGCATGGGCTTACTTTACTATAAAAGACCCCGAGAGACGGACAGCGACTTGCAAGTTATGTGATACCGAATTCTCCTATATGGCTTCTGTGTCAAACTTAATGAAGCACGTTAAGAGGAAACATGGCATTGGAATGTTTACCGAAGCTTGTACCGACCAACAAGAAGTAGAAGAGAAGGTGACAGAGAAGGAGACAGAGAAGTGAGTTTCTGAAGTAGCTCTTGTAGACCATGGGTTCCCAACCAGTGGGACGCCCCCACTGCCATTTGGGGGCGTGGCCTACCTTTGATAGGCCACGGTAATCACGTAATACCTACATGCTTGTCAAGCATTGCTCCTAGGGAGGGTAGAATTTGTATTCGAATTGGTTGGTGGTAGGACTCGATTCAAGTCCGCCTGGCTAGCTACCACCATATTGCCTATGTCTGACGCCATAACAACAACAAAAAATTGTTGTGTTCTGGCATTTAGAGGTAAGTTATATAGCCAGTTCCTCAGTGATGAGGATTAGGGGTAGAAACAAGTCAAAGACCATGTAACCTTTTTGGCATACCCGCCACTTAGAAAAAAATTCACAACTGACAAAAACACAAATTATTGATGATCATATTGTCGTAAAATGTATACTTTCGGAGATATATGAAGAAAAGGAAATTGAAGTGTTTCTTTCTATCAAGATGATTTTTTGAAGTCCCAATATCTCTGAAAGTATACATTTAAGAACAATTTGATAATCAATAATTCATGTTTATTTTGAAGTTTGCTATCGATTATAACTAGTTTCATCAGTTGCGATGAATTTTCAATTTTTTTTAATAGGAAGGTATACCAGGCTAAAACGTGTAAATTACTATCGGTTTTGTCGTGCTACGCCTGCAGCTAACTGTCAATATCAACTCTCTCCCCTGACGAAAATATTTCTTTTAGCACAAGACCTATAAAAAGCCGCGCATGGGCTTACTTTACTATAAAAGACCCCGAGAGACGGACAGCGACTTGCAAGTTATGTGATACCGAATTCTCCTATATGGCTTCTGTGTCAAACTTAATGAAGCACGTTAAGAGGAAACATGGCATGGGAATGTTTACCGAAGCTTGTACCGACCAACAAGAAGTAGAAGAGAAGGTGACAGAGAAGGAGACAGAGAAGTGAGTTTCTGAAGTAGCCCTTGTAGACCATGGGTTCCCAACCAGTGGGACGCGCCCCCCCTGGGGGGGCGTAGAGCTAACTAAAGGAGGGCGCGACGAGCGGCTCCAGATAGAGTACTTATAAAAAACTCTAATATAATCTCTCTCTTTCTATTATGATTATGATTGTTTCTTAATATTATGACCGTTGTGGGGGGGGGGGGGGGCATAAGTATTTTAGCATACACAGGGTATAAGGTTGGGAACCCCTGCCTTAGACGATCAAGTGCTGCTTGTCATCATCATCATCATCATCATCATATCAGCCACACGACACCCACTGCTGGGTATAGGCCTCCCCTAAGGATCTCCACAACGATCGGTCCTGCGCTGCCTGCATCCACTGGCTTTCCGCGACCTCCACCAGATCGTCGGTCCACCTTGTCGGGGGCCTACCCACGGAGCGTCGTCCGGTGCGCGGTCGCCATTCCAGAACCTTTCTGCCCCAACGGCCATCGGTTCTTCTCGCTATGTGTCCCGCCCATTGCCACTTCAGCTGAGCAATCCTTCGAGCGATGTCGGTTACTTTAGTTCTCCTGCGGATCTCCTCGTTTCTGATTTGATCACGTAGGGAAACGCCGAGCATGGCTCTCTCCATTGCACGCTGAGTGACCTTGAGCCTCCTTATGAGACCCATAGTTAGCGGCCACGTTTCACTGCCGTAGGTCATCACTGGCAACACACACTGTTCATAGACTTTCGTCTTGAGACACTGAGGTAAGTCGGACGCGAAGATTTTTCGAAGCTTCCCGAATGCTGCCCACCCGAGTTGGATTCGACGAGAGATCTCTTTCTCGAAGTTGGACCTACCTAACTGGACTGCCTGTCCTAGGTATACGTAATGGTCAACAACTTCAAGTGTAGTGTTCCCAACATGAACTGGAGAGGGTACAACATGGGCATTTGACATAATTTTCGTCTTATCTGCTTGTCAATCATTTAAATTTCATTTCCACCACCACTGCCATTTGGGGGCGTGGCCTACCTTTGATAGGCCACGGTAATCACGTAATACCTACATGCTTGTCAAGCATTGCTCCTAGGGAGGGTAGAATTTGTATTTGAATTGGTTGGTGGTAGGACTCAATTCAAGTCCGCCTGGCTAGCTACCACCATATTGCCTAAGTCTGACGCCATAACAACAGTTAAAAATTGTTGTGTTCCGGCATTTAGAGGTAAGTTATATAGCCAGTTCCTCAGTGATGAGGATTAGGGGTAGAAACAAGTCAAAGACCATGTAACCTTTTTGGCATACCCGCCATTTAGAAAAAATCGGAAATTCTTCACAACTGATAAAAACACAAATTATTGATGGTCATATTATATATGGTGTATACTTATGGTGTATACCTATATATATGGTGTATATATATGGTGTATACTTTCGGAGATAATATATGAAGAAGAGGAAATTGAAGTGTTTCTTTCTATCACGATGATTTTTGAAGTCCCAATATCTCTGAAAGTATACATTTAAGAACAATTTGATAATCAATAATTCATGTTTATTTTGAAGTTTGCTATCGATTATAATTAGTTTCATCAGTTGCGATGAATTTTCCATTTTTTTTAATAGGTAGGTATACCAGGCTAAAACGTGTAAATTACTGTCGGTTTTGTCGTGCTACGCCTGCAGCTAACTGCCAATATCAACTCTCTCCCCTGACGAAAATATTTCTTTTAGCACAAGACCTATAAAAAGCCGCGCATGGGCTTACTTTACTATAAAAGACCCCGAGAGACGGACAGCGACTTGCAAGTTATGTGATACCGAATTCTCCTATATGGCTTCTGTGTCAAACTTAATGAAGCACGTTAAGAGGAAACATGGCATGGGAATGTTTACCGAAGCTTGTACCGACCAACAAGAAGTAGAAGAGAAGGTGACAGAGAAGGAGACAGAGAAGTGAGTTTCTGAAGTAGCCCTTGTAGACCATGGGTTCCCAACCAGTGGGACGCGCCCCCCCTGGGGGGCATAGAGCTATCCAAAGGGGGGTGCGACGAGCGGCTCCAGATAGAGTACTTATAAAAATTTTAATAAATATAAACAAATCTAGTTATATTTTCATTGTTTCTACATGATCGTTGTCGGGGGGGAGGCATAAGTATTTTAGCAAACCGTCGGGTGTGGGGCGCACAGGGTAAAAGGTTGGTAACCTCTGCTCTAGACAATCAAGCATGGCTTGTCAATCATTTAAATTGCATTTCTACCACCATTACCATTTGGGGGCGTGGCCTACCAATCACGTAATACCTACGTGCTTGTAATGCATTGCTTCTAGATAATGAAAATGTGATTGACAAGCCGATGCAATGTAAATTAACGATTGACAAGCAGTTTTGATCGTTTAGAGGGTGCATTACAGTTTACCGGCCTTGCCACGCGCAACGGCAAAGCGATAACAAGCAAAGTCGACTCACTCATCGAAAAGCGGTTAATTCACAAGTGGCAGTATCACACTATTAAGGCTCCTATATACCTCAAAGTGGCGCCTTTATTGCTCGCTAAGTACACAATGTATCGAAGTTTCACATGTACAGATTAAAGCTAAAGTTCTATAGTTTATTTACAAACTATAACTTTATACAAATATACAATCGGTGTCAGAAAAATCGTAGGTACCTTTTTAAAAATTTCTTGAAAGTGAATTTTATCTTGTTAATATATTTACGTTGTCGTCCCCTTCGGACATAGCCAACAGTCTAGAAACCGTTGGAATACTCGTCGAACGGAATCAATTACTGAGATCCAGAATTGATCCCTTTCATTTCTCTTTTATGGCGGCGCAAGCAATAACGCTGTAAGCGTTTAATTATGGTAACTTTTATGTTAATTAAATCAAAGAATTATGAATTGAAAGCTCATTAAATGTACTTTCAATAGATATCAACATTTACACAATAAAAAGTTAGCTAGCAATAGCAGGTGGCCAATTCTAAACTTATTTTCGAAAAGGTGCGATTTTTCTGACGTTAAGTGAAGTTAGTTGTAATAGATGTTAGAAAAAGAGCAAAAAGTGGCACTTTTGCTAACTACAAGCGAGCAATAAATTTAATTAATGAGAAGCCACTTGAAGGATTCGGTTGCTTAAAAATTCGCGCGTCTCTTCGCCCGCTGTTTGCCGGTGCGCGTGGCCAAGCGGGTTCGAACGCAAGATCCTTAAAAACGTCAAACAATCAGCGGGAATGTCAATAACGCTTACGGGATTAACTATATTGGACCCGACTTCGCATATATCTGTACTATTTTTTTTTAATACACAACGGCATAGTGCTTGGCCTTCATCTGACCTAATGTTAAATGACGATAAGGCCGAAGGTGGAATCGCACTACACCCGGAATACTGGCTATCTTACCTCTAACTGCCGGAACACAACAATTTTTAAATAGTTGTTATGGCGTCAGACTTAAGTAAGATGGTGGTAGCTAGTCGGACTTGAAATAAGCCCTGCCACCAACCAAACCGAGTACAAATTGTACCCCCCCTGGGAATCGAACCCGGGACCTCTGCGTCTTACACGGGTGGGCGCACCACTAGACCACAGAGGCGGTTGAAACTATACCTGTTAATATGTTTTAGGTCAAACCATAAAAATCGTTCCCCCGTATGGCTCTATTTCAATAAGCTAGACAAGAGGTCTGGAATCGCTGCCTGTCTCATATGCAAGAAAAAATTCAAGTATTGGTCGTCCATCACCAACCTAAAGCGCCATCTAGAGAGGAAACACCCGCACGTAAAACTAGATGGCGAGACCGATGTGAGTTTTTCTGTTTCAATTGATTTTTTAGTCTATATATTTACTAATACATAGTACAGAAGTCGGCAAACATCTTGAACTCGGGTGGGGATTGCGCAGAACTTTATTCCCATCTACCCCCTTCAAGCTCCACAACCGGGGTGGTGGTTGGCACTAATTAGTAGCGTTTACCACCCCAGTGGTCGATGGCACCTATTTATTCCCATCTGCCCCCGTGCGCTATTGGTCGCTCGCAATGCGCGAACTTATCCCCACTCCGTCCAAAGAGCGTCAAGTCAAGCTATTTGCCGTAATCTGTAAGTGCATATAGAAGCTATGCAATGTTAGCAAATCCTAAGCGGGAGACCACGTACCGACACGGGTCTCACTCCGCGCTTAAACTTTTATACTTACTAGGCCACTGCTCGTGCTGACTCAGTCGAGCCAGCGCACTAGGGGTGTCGTGTGTCGGTTGAGTGAGACAGAGCTACGCGACAGAAAGAGAAGCGCTTCGGAGGCACTTATAATAATAGGCACACAGCGCTGTGCAATTTGAAATTGTACTTTATTGCCGTGCAGCGAGAGTAGCTTGTTATTTGATTGTCCTCGCGTGGTTGGGCTTCTGTACGTTTCGTACTATTATATATTCTGTGGTACCGAGAAGAACCGACAAGAAAATTGTCAAGTGCTGTTTTTTTCTCCTCGCTTATTTCATAAATATACAATGTCGCCAAGTTGAAAATAACCTAAAATTTGTTATTGTTTTTGGTTTTAATAAACTAAAATGTGACGGTTTTCAGAGTAAAAAAATGATGATATCGAGCGATGGTCAACTTTACGAGATTGAAGATAGTCCGAAGCAGGAAATCATTGATGATGATGAAGATGATGATGACCAGGTAAATAAATATAACGTGTATCACAAATTAAGAAACCTTCAACTAGTGGACATCGGGAAATAAAGTATGGACGGTCTATTCCCGCTGTCCACCACTGGGGAATATCGGGAAATAAAGTGTGGACGGTCTATTCCTGCTGTCCACCACTGGTGGATATCGGGAAATAAAGTATGGACGGTATATTTATTCCTATTGTCCAGTATTGGAAGATATCGGGAAGAAATGTATAGATTTTTTTTCCGATGCCTAATCCCCCAGTGGGGGACAACAGAAATAGGTTAAAATATTGTAATAATAGAAGAAAAAATTTTTTTTTCACATTTGATAATGGCGTCGTACAGTCGCCATATTGATTTTTTCTAAACAATAATATAGCCAGTGTCACTCGGGATGCTGTAAGGATTCTAACGATACCCCATTTATCCAAATCAGTTCAGGCATTGAGAAGTTATGGTGGAATAAAGAAACTCACATACCCACAAACATACATGAACCCTGAACACATATACACTCTTTTTCCTTTGGGCAGTCGTGTAAAAAAGTGCTCTTTACGCATCCATCGTCTCTGCTGTAAGATATCTGTGAAAAAATTGGACAAAGTATTGAAGTGTTTGGCGACTTTTGTTATTGACTGTACCTACCTAATGAAACTAATGGGCCCTCCACATACGCAGGCCCGGCCGGAAGGATCGTACGGAGAGGTGCGGCCTTCCGGCAAAATCTTAGCGTGCGTAGCTTCGATTAAGTATATGCTAGATGTTCGGTCAGTCTCAAAAATGGCATCACAAAATAGCGTCCTACTTACAACTGGGCGCTTACTTTGCACAAAGTAAGTAATAAAAGATGGGATTTTGTAAAAAATAAGCGCCAAGTTTGTAAATGGGACGATTTCGAGGTGCCATTTTGGTGCTGTTTTAGTTCGTGAAATACTCAAACGAATCTTAAAGTTAAGGCCACTTTAAATTTAAAAAAGTTGTTAGATTTGACAGAAATTATGAAACTGACAGCTTCCTCAAAGTTAAGGAGACCTTAATTTAAGATTTCAACTAAGAAGCCTTTGAGTATTCGGCCATTTATTAATAATCTAAGCCTCTTCTACACACGTAGAGATTTGGCCGGAAGAGCGCAGCTCTCCGTAAGATCCTTCCGGCCGGGCCTGCGCATGTGGAGGGCCCATAAAAGTGGTTTAGGAAAAACTGTATTTGCTGTAGCAGCTAGTAAATTATATTATATCCGTCTTTCTCTTTCAGGATGCCGAACCAATGCAGCAGATATACTTAGATGAAATAGAAGGAAATGTCATAGAAAAAGCAACTCCAAGACCTGTCAAAAAAGTCAAACGTATCGTTATGCATGACAGTAACGACAGTTCCGACGATGAAGTGACGTTAAAAAAACGATATGTCAGAAAGAAAAACGATACTTTAGACAAATTCGGGGAGTATCTAGTTTCGTTATTGAGACATCTTCCTACGAAAGTTTCGAATGATTTACAAGCGGATTTCGTGAAGCAAATAATGAATTGTCAGAATACGAACGATAGTGTGCGTGTCGCAACGATAAAGGTTCTAGACGACACGTTAGCCGTGAGTAGCGTCTCTAACGATGACGCTTATGTCGATGTGCAGACAACAATAGTTGATAACTGTTAATAAAGTTATTTTTTAAAGCAAATGTGTTTTTATTTAACCTTCGTAGTTGTTTTGTAGGTAATCTATTTAACATTTATTTTATGCTAGGTACTTAGTTATAAATTATTGCGCGCTGTTTTTTTTTTATTAAATCAGCACATCGCTATTACAGGTGGTATAACACCTACCAATTTAACATGAAAAGAATCGGATATTATTGAGGTTCCTGCCTAACTTACCCTTAAAATAATCGATTTAGGTATACAGAAAACTTGCAGATTAAGTACCTAGGTATAGAAAGTTAATACCTAACAAATGTGTCGACGACTGTACAGTACCTATAACAGCCGAAAATTTTAGTATTGCGAATTATCTGCTGAACGCACTCAAAAGTACGATGACTTTTAGTATCCAACCTGTTTCCATGTGGTCCTACTAATTTGTCCTACTAGAGGGTCCAGGAGGTAAAATCGCGCATTTTAATTATTTGATTGATCGATGAACCGAATAGTCTGCTAGAATCTTAAAGCATCTAATGGGCCCGCCACATGCACAGTCCCGGCCGGAAGGATCGTAGGAAGAGGCGTGGCCTTCCGGCCAAATCTCTACGTGTGTACGGAGAGGCGCGGCGCCGCCTCTCCGTACGATTTTGCAAGCTGGGCCTGTGCATGTGAAGAGCCCATTAAGGCTGTAGACGCGCATCACAAATACAAAGGACCAAAACAACTCTGCGCGAGCTGTAATTAGGGCGAACTTTGAAAATTCCTATTAAATTAATAAATAAATATAAAAGTATATACAAAACACGCAATACAGTGGACAAATACCTCATTATTCCTAAGAAAAATAAAAAATACTTTAGAATCTGTAAATACCAGTAAAAAATGAAAGTGTACCGATTTGAGCATTTTTTAATATCTTATTTCTCTGTGATAAAAACTTTTTTTTTTTATTTTCTCTCTATAGGGCACTTCTTGAGAATAAAAACAATAAGTGAAAAAATAAATATGAGTCGTATTCTTATTTGTTACAGCTGAAACGTTTGTGAAAAATACCTCTGGTAAATTCGAAATTCCACTTGAACAGATTGTCTTCGTAAGAATTTTGCTTCCTAAAACTAAAGGTTACATCAATAGTAATGAATTCTTTGGATAACTTCATTGAAAAAACATTTATTTTTTTAATTGCGGATATACAGCCTTAAGGCTTGAATGCCAGTCTGTCAATATCATATAAACACAATTAGGTACCGTCGAGTTCATTTTATAAGCATTTTTGACAGATGTTGATTTTAATTTAGGGATGTCTAAAGTGAAAAAAAAATATCGATATATCGATACATCGATATTTATAAAAATATCAATATCGGCCTCGATATATCGCGAAAAAAATATCGATATATCGGACCAATTTTCAAAGAACGTTTGCGGTTTTTAAAGAACAATGTATTTATTTCAGTCTAGCTCAGTAATTACAATAAATTTTATCAGACAACACACATTATGAAAATCTCAATAAAACGAAGATAATTTATAAAATCAGGCGCATATTTATCACATAAGATATTCAACGCAGCACAAAAAACATACCAGTCATAGACAATATTATGTTTTAATATTAAAATAAACTATGAATTATTATTAAAGTACAGATAAGTTTTTTCCGTTCCAAAAATATATCGTTTTTGATACGATTTTCGATATTGGTTATTTTGTATCGATATATCGAACAAAAAATATCGATATATCGATGTATCGATATTTTTTCAACAAGCCTATTTTAATTACAAAGGTATAAGGTTCAATTGAAGAGCTGTCAGTCAACAAAGGTGCGTACATATTATTGTGCGCGACTGTACATGATTTGTAGGTTACAGTTCAGGTTAGTACTATTATATATTCTGTGGTTACAGTGAAAGTGTTTAATGGGGAATGTCTGAAAAGCATCATTTTTTTATAGATAGGTAGATAGGAATAAGGAGATAGATAGGACTTATAAATAGAAAAAAGTTTCAGCAGAATTTTTGGTGGCCTGAAAACACCCTAAAAAAACTTCGTCACCGCAAAAGTACGGTAGTACCTAACGGCAGAATGGAGATTATTGCTTATGGGCCCTCCACATGCACAGGCCCGGCCTGCAGGATCGTACGGAGAGGCGCAGCCTTCCGGCCAAATCTCTAGTGTGTGTAGGGGGAGACGCGGCCTCTTCAGTTTTGAGCCGCGCCGCTCCCTACACACGTAGAGAGTTGGCCGGAAGGCCGCGCCTCTCCGTACGATCCTGCAAGCCGGGCCTGTGCTTGTGGAGGGCCCATAAGCAATAATCTCAATTCTCCCGTTAGGTACTACCGTACTTTTGCGGTGACGAAGTTTTTTTAGGGTGTTTTCAGGCCACCAAAAATTCTGCTGAAACTTTGATGACGAAATGATAACGTTATTTTTAAATGTAATGTTATTTTTTTACTTTTTTTAGCGTTAATTTTAAAATTAACGTTATGTCATTTTAGATAAAGTTACATTGTAATTAACGTTATTTCAGTAAATAACGTGAATTTTAACGTTATATCTTATTTCTTTTACCGTTAAATTTTAAAATTTACCATATATGATAATTTTACCGGGCAGGGGGGGCCGCTGCACCCCCCCCCCCCCCCCCCCCCCAGAGGTTAAAAAAATGTAGCCAACTGCAAATAACCAAAGTCCTGAGGCCGTGCAATTGACTTGCTTTTCCGATAAATCCTGCCCCATCTCAAAACTTAAATAAATTCACTAGGTGCTGTTGACTGTACCTACAATTCATATCATTCTCATCACTCATCCTGTTTTATTAACTTGCCCCCCCCCCCCCCCCCCCCCCTGGGCCATGGGCTGGCGACGCCCTTGCCCCCCCTCTAACTTTTGAAATAAGAGAGTAAAAAATTTAAAAAAAATATATGCTGTAGATCTTAACAAACAATTTCAACGAAAATTGGTTTGAACGAGATATAATAATTAGTTTTTGAGATATAGCACATTTTCCAAAACCGCAAATATAACTTTGTCATTCATACCAACACTGTGAAAAACAAAGTTATTTTTGCAGGCGAAAAATAATACTGGTATTAAATATCGTATGGTATAAGGTAACTACGGAACCCTACGGCGCGTGGCCCGACACGCACTTGGCCGATTTTTTTTACCACGAGCTAGCTTTCAGAACAGACTAGTCAAGTATCTTTTATATAGGTACTAGGTATCAATACCTGTTTCTAGTAGTAGGTATGTATCAGCTTTCGAGACAGACTCTATTACACACGACAGCATGTCAAGTTATACAGTTAAACTGTGAAAACAACTTTTATTGCTTAGGGCGTAAAGGCGGTCTCAAGGTCAACATGTATAGTCCGAGGGGCCGTCGTGTGTACAAGTATATCTTATATACTAGGTACCAATACCTGTTCCGAGTACATACGTCCTGAAATACTTTGTAGAAGTAGTACTTTGTAGTGTATGTGTAGCAATGCGATTCATTTAATAATGTACGTCACAGGTCACTGTCAAGAAGCTAAGGTCACTGTCTATTGTCAATTTTTCGTCGGGAAAGATTGAGATTAAAACCCATCTTTTCTGCGGTGATACCAACTATCAATAACAAATTTTGCGCCGAAGTTAATACTCATTTGTCTTGTCCGCAGATGACAATAGCGATGACGAGGAAGCCAGTTCACCCGTGTGGAGTTACTTTGAACGCGACGGCGCAGGTCAGGGCCGCGCGCGCTGCGCTGTGTGCTGCGCGCGAGTGTACAGCAACATGTCGTCGCTCACCGCCCACTTGAAGACCAAGCACCCCAAGCTACTCGCTGAGATGTCGCCACAGGTGAAGGAAAAATGAGACTTTGTTTACGATAGACCGAAGAGTATTGTACCTGGTAATTTTGGTAGGTACAGTCCTCGGCACGGATCTTGAGCGGTGGGTGACAGTTAATGCGCAGAAGTCATTTTTAGGTATCATTGGCGGGAGACGTACTGCTGAGCTACTGCAAACATGCGCAGAACTAGCATTGGCGCTGGCAGGGGTGCCAGGCGGTGCACTATTGTCTGTGATGCACAGTAAAGTAATCAATTTCACATCTCTCACCGCTCACGATTCGTGCCGGCACCTATACCTAATACGGGTATCTTGAAATAATATGCACCCATACCTGTTCCTAATAATATGCACCAATACGTGATAGAATATAAAAATTAATGCCAAATTAATTCACATTTTTCGAAATCACTTGCTTAGATTTTCGCAGCAGCTACAAGTTATTATTGTATATTCATTTATGTAAGGTTAGTCAGCATTTCCAAAAGAAGGGAATGATTGAGCATAAATTTTTAGCCCGGCTTATATTTTCCACCATTTGAATGTATCTATTATTTCCAGGGTTCTGAGCAACAAAATGAGCAAGAATATGAAGAAGATGTGTTTACAGACGTCATTTACCTAGAGGACGACGTCAAAGAATCACCAGTTGAAAAGAAAGAGAAAATAGAAATCATTTCACCGAAAAGCAAACCGAGTACATCAAGGTACACTGAAAGAAAGCGAAAGAACTCGCAAAGCTCTGATGAAATCGTTTACAAAAAGAAACGAAACGAAACAAAAATTGACCGGCGACACACAACTGACTTCGTAACGAAGGAGAAAGATAGTAACGATATGGAAATCGAATCATTTGGAACTTATGTCATTTGCTTGCTAAAGCAGCTGCCGCGACATGTCAGCATGAAACTGCAGCGAGACATAATCAACTTGATTATGAACGCAAACTTGTCTGAAGAATCAAATGAAATAAATAATAAAATTGTAGTAGATAAAATTTACACGGTAACCAAAGAAGAGGGAACGAGCATTAAAAATATCAATGCTCCTGTTACTTCCGAAAATCACAAGTACAGTATCGCCGTTGTAACTGATAATGAAAATCAAGATAGTGATGCGCCGTCAATCAAAATATTGGAATCATTGTGATTTTTTGATTTCATTGTGATCTTTTTTATCTAAGACCATCCTTTTTAGAAAGTATGTAAAGTTAGGTAACCTAAACGTCAGTGACGAAAGTCGTTCAACTCTTTAGTACTTTGTCACACCAACTTTTTTGACAGTTTGGAACATTTATCAAAAAAGTTACTATGATACCTAAGGTACTAAAGTGCTAAGCCACTTTCGTTGTTGACCGTACATGGGCCGCCAAGTTTTGTGAATGAATGAATAAGTAAGTAAGTATATTGAGTTTTCTGTTCTTTTTTGCGTAACATCACGTTGATTTCTGGTGATTTACCTAGGCTTTAATAAAAATATGACTAAGTATCTTAAGTTTATTTGTTCGTTTTATTTAGAAGGCCCAAACAACTACCTACCTACTTCTATCTATGTTGTATGGCCCGAAGGCAAATTTTTGACAATCTCTACGTGTGTAGTAGACCTACTCGTACGAGAAAAAAAAAACCACAAATCGATGTACTTACAGCAAAGCCGTTTGGTACACATATACTTGAGATCAAAACAAAAGGCTATGCTGTATATCGATTTTCGGTTTTCCATTAATTTTGAGCTAGTAGGACGACCACTATAAGGAGACGCCGGCCGCCCGGCCCTCCGGAAGTCGCGCCTCTCCCTACACACTTGAGATTTGATTCTGATCCTTCCGCCTGGGCCTCCACATGTGTATGGTCCACAAATAATATCGGCCGCAAGACGCTCACTGTTGGGTTGGGTACCTATAGTCCTCCCCCGCGGATCTCCACGACGATCGGTCCTGCTTGGCCCGCATCCAGCGGCGCACCGCCACCGCGCACCAGGCTTGGCCCGCATCCAGTACCTTCCCCCTCACGTCGGTCCCCCTTGTCGGGGGCCTACCCACGGAGCCGAGTCTGGTGCGCGCGAGCCATTCCAGAGGCCCTACTCAAATTGCCAATATTCTATTCTTTTAAACGCTACGCTTAGTATTAAAGCTTTAAAATAAGCAGAAAACCATGAAATAACTTGCCGTAAGTTTGTCAATTCCATACAATACATCAAAGTCTGTGATTCATATAAGTTTTCGACATGTGATTTAATCGTCTATGGCTTATATTAAAGCTTTAAAAGTAAGCGTAGCGTTCAAACGAATAGAATAGTGGCGTAGGGGGGCAGAACCGCCCCGCCTCAACGGCAACGGCCGGATAGGTAGCATTGCCAACTATTTCATTTCAAGGAAATAGATTTATTTGTGAAAAGGTAACTGAAAAGTACATGCTTTTGTGGTTTGGTGCTGTCATGCCATGTAAATGTGGTCCATTAGTGTGACCACGAGCATTACCAGCTTTTCATAGTATTTTCTGTTATTACACGGAAATTATTATAAAAAGAATTGAAACTACGTAATAATTTACGAAAAAAAGAAAAAAAATATATTAAAAACAGTAAGTAAATCTTCTTTTAATTTCTAAAAGTGCTTAGTAGTGCCGTTGGTTATGATTTTAGGGGTCTGTTGTATCACACAGGGGATCAATATCTCCTTTAGCACCACTACTAGGGGGCCATCCATAAATTACGTCACACGTTAAGGGGGATGGAGGGGGTCGACGAAGTGTGACAAGGGCCACCCCTTGGATCGGAAGGGGTCCTAGATGACGTCCCATTTTAAAAATCATTTAAAATTGAAATAGCTGATGTGACCAGCTGTGACAAGGACGGGGGAGGGGGTCAAAAATAAATAGTTTCATGCGAGAGAGTGAAAATTCACCCAAGGCACTACTGGGTAGTTACGTATTGCGGACAACGAAATTTTGTGTAGTACCTACACGCGCACAAACACCCATAGGGTTCAAAATCGGATCCTTAAATTGGATTGGATCAGAAATAGGAAAATGTAAAGGCTGGCGTGGCGTCCACTAGGCGCGCCGAGTCGAGCCGAATCGAATCGCAATAATTCGCCTCCATACATCCTACTAATATTATAAATGTGAAAGTTTGTGGGTTTGGAAGTTTCGATGTTTGTTCCTCAATCACGCAAAAACTACTAAACGGATTTGGTTGAAATTTGGCACACAGATAGAAGATAGCCTGGATTAAAACATAGGATTTACTTTTTATCCCGATATTCCCACGGGAACGGGAACCACGCGGGTGAAACCGCGGGCGGCCGCTAGTTTACTATAATACTGCGTCCACTGACGAAGAGCTGAGGGCCCGAGGCGCGCCGAATCGACGACAGTCAGGACGAAGTTTCATAGTAAATGTATGGAGGCGAATTATTGCGATTCGACTCGGCGCGCCTAGTGGACGCCACCCTTTATAGCTTCTTTATTTGAACCAACAACACAGCTGTTGTATTGACTATTTGATGTGCGCGCTCACAAACACCTGAGGAAACAAACGTTGTTTTGAACAACTTTGTTTTTAAACTGTAACTTGCTTTTCGCACGCGTGTTACGCTAAATATTGTTTGCAATACTTCAAGGCGAAGCAACACGATTGATTTATTCACTTCTCAAGATGTTCTCAAGCTTTCGCGCTCACTAGACTCATGTCCCCCGTGACCACGGCAAAATAAAAAAAATACTTTCGATAAAACCGCGCTAGTATCCATTAAAAAGTGTTTTATTCCACACGATTGAAATAAAAAAAATTGATGTCCCATTCTTTATCTGCGCGGGTTGTACTTTAGGTACCTATAGTACCTTTATGTAGGTTTTAAGTTAAAGGCATTTTTAGGGAAAATTAAATATTAATAAAACTGAAGTTGTTGTATTTGTGTGAATAGGTGCCATCGACCACCGGGGTGTTAAACGCCACCTATTAGTGCCAACCACCATCCCGGTGGCGGAGCTTGAAGGGGGCAGATGGGAATAAAGGATATTTTTTGCTAGCGACTTCCTGCGTGGATAGTATTTTCTCTATCCCTCGGGAACAGTTCCTTTTTTGGGATGAGCACCCATGTTCTTACCTGCACCCCTGACAATATGTACCTACATATACAAAATTTCACGATGATCGGTTGAGTAGTTAGGACGTGAAGGCGTAACAAACAAACAAACAAACAAACTGACTTTCACATTTATAATATTAGTAATGGATATTTGTAAAATTTTAGGTGTCGTAACAATGAAATCCATTGAACAGCATCTCGTATCGTATACATTTCCGCACACCAGAATTGTGCGTAAAACATTGCGTAATATTCGTTGCGCAAGCAAAACCAATTCTTGAAGCTGAGGCGCCAATGTTGGCCGACTTTACGTAAATACAAGGTGAATACATTACAAGGCCTACGCTATTGCACGAAAGGAAGGAAGAATAAAATTGTTGACCATAAATATTAATTTAAAATGCCTGTTTGACAAGTTCCCGCTAGCAGCTAGCACTGTCTTCTAGTAATTTAGGTAGTAGTACGTCAGTACTATATTAACTACATATTCTGTGGTAGTACCTAGTTCATTTATTTGATTTCAAACGTTCGTTAACTGGATTTTGCCGTTCATTCACTGATGATTTAGGGTACTTTTGTGTAAAATGCAGATTATCTAAATAACTATGAGCGTTTCTGACATATTGTAGATATTATATTGAACATGAATAAATTCTGAACAGTATGTAGTGGTATTCTTATAGCAAAGTCATCCAGAAATAGGTGTTCGTAATTTTTAAAGTATCAAATCGCCTTAAGGGTTCATTCACTGGTGCACCTACCCTAGTTATTCTAGTAGAAATTACAAAAGTTCCTTGTTTTACTACGGAACCCTAAAATGTTTTTACAAGTGACAAGATAGCGTTTGACCGCTATCACACGATGGTACTTAAAGCTAGGATTTCCTAGGATAGCGGTCCCGTCATATGAAGGCCGTAATATAGCGGCGTTGAATGTTGTCTATGTAAAAATATAACGTCGGAAACCGCGCCGTACTGTTTACATAGACAACATTCTACGCCGCTAAATTACGGCCGTAATATTACGGCACCGTCATCCTTGGAAACCCTAGCTTAAGCGATGATGCGATCTACAAAGATACGCGCTTGCCTAGAAAATCTATTTATTTGCGACTTGAAGGCCCCCAGATTGTACCTATCAGGAAACATAGACTCAGGCAAGGAGTTCCACTCTCTAGCGGTACGGATGATAAAATTTGAAGCAAAACGCTTAGTGCGAGTCTTTGGTTTTCAAAAATAAAAAGCCGGTGTTTATTAATACAAATATATTAAAGATGTTTATGTTGAGATATTGGCGAAGCTTAACAAATTACAAACTAAAAATACTTTCATTAACTGTGAATCTGTCTAAACGTGCGATTATTATGTTTCAGTGTGTAATATAGACGCATTCTAAGATATAGTTTCTTCAAGTAAAGGACAGGAAAACAGGGGCAAGGCATTGTGAATGTCAAATGCTCAACTTCTGCTAAAAGATTCTTTAGTACGTTGTCATTCATTAATTCCCTACTTATAAATGTGCAGAATTTCTCTTCCATTGCTTCTATGAATTGAATAAAATCATCATGGAGTATAATAGAGAAAGATCTTCCACCTTTATTACAATAATCCTTGTACCGACCAAATTTATCATCGTCGTTTTCCGTTTGCAAAAATGCTTCTAAATGATCACATTCTTTGTGCTGTTTTAAACATTTCTTAAACAGAAACCCACACGTGTAAAGTAATGCGTTTTTTTCAGGTAAATCGATTGAATTATAATCTGATATTGTTATGGGGGGTATTCTATCATTACTTTTGCCTTCTTTTACTTTATTTGATTCCTCGTCATTTTCTAGGTTTGGTTCACCAATATATTTTTGTTCATTTCCTAAATTTTTGTATAATCGCTCACCCTCGATTACAATATCTGCCATATCTTCGCTATAGTCGCTATCTTTATGGGGTTTAGTTATAGAGACAAAGAAAAATTTACGAAATGCCGACACCAGTTGCCAAGTTGTTGGATCTGTACATTTACAATTCTCATTTCTCGATCGCAGTCTGTCAAAAAATATTTTCAAGCAATCTAGATTAAGGCGTCTAGTCAGAATGTAAGAATATCCTTCTTCTTTTAGGTCTTCGAAAATAAACTTTATAGATCTTATGGTGACTAGAAAACCTACTATAGTTTTTGAGATAGCATCTCTTCCGTTTTTAGGGTTGAATATTTTTAATTTTCCAAAAAAATTCATCATTTCGTTAAGAAAGGTAATTTGATGTTCTGTACCCGAAAATGCGTCTTGGAATTTAGTAGCTCCATAACGTGTAGACGAATTCAACAAATCGAACAAATCATTAATTATTCTAACCAGTTCTATCGTGCCCTCTACATCTGCTTCGAATAATTCAGAATCTTTGTATGATGTCAAGCCTGCTGCAACGCTACGACTCAGGACCTGCACAGCAAGTTTTGCATTCATCCTCTCAGAATCATTTGGCTTTATGTGGCTTTCCGTCAATTTTGGGGCATTCCTCCACTCTTTATCTCTATCTTTGTCATAAAACAAACTGATGTAATTCCACTTCGCTTTATGGTTATCGAAGTGGAAATTGTAAGATAACAAATCGTTGCGTAGTAATGTCATAAGATGCAGAGGATCACTAATATAAAATATCTTATGAGGACCCACAAAGAAATATGGTTCTTCAGTAGATATTTTCCTTCTTTTGGCGCTGGTAAAATCTGAATCGATATCTGTTACTAAAACTCGTATATTTAGGCCGATTGAAAAAAGACTTTCGATAAGGTCATCGATCCATTTCGCGACACTTCCATAATGTTTACACTCTGCTAATAATGCATATCCTACGGGAATTTTGTAATTATGAAAAATGCCTCGTATCATTACCACTAACGCATATTTGGCCGGTACAGGAGATCTTACTCCATCTACTTCGTGAAACCCATAAACTTTATCTTCTCTTATGTTATAAAATAAGTTAGATTTCAGACTTACAGAATCTATGACTATTGAGCAGTTTCTTTCTACATCATTCATTTTGTCCACTTTCGTTTTAAGCACTTTAAATAAATATCCATTTACTTTTGTAGTTATAGGAGTGAACATGGACCTAAGAATAGCTTTACTCGGCATGTTTATTAAAGAATCACTTAACAGATAATATGCTTGAGGACTTGTGTTAAACAGATTCAGACAAAACAACTTGTAGTCTATGCTGCATCTATTTCTAGGAGAGTTTAGTTTAAATTGAGCTAGTTCCTTAACAAGTGTCGATAATTTTTTTGTCAAAAACTTGTCACAGAGTTTATTGAACATCCTTTTTTCAGCGTCTTGTGATGCCTGTGTTTTTGGTCTTTTCCTATTTTCAGAAACATTATTTTCGAGCTTCCTTTTTTGAGATTTGTTAGCAGAAAAGTAATTTCGAGCTTTTGATTGAGAGCTACCAGGTATTATTTCACATTGTGTGTATGAGTTAGTTTTCTCTGCAGTGGCTTGCGATGCTTTATTTTTATATTTCTGGTCTGGTAGCTGTCGTTTTGGGACCGAGTTCTTTTTCAGGACTTTTCGGTTTGGTGACACTAGGAGAGAATCGGTATCGAAATGGATTTCACAAACTCGACAGTGTTTCGCCAGCTTGTCTATTAATTCTTCTCGACCGATTAATTTTAGCCATACTGCTCGTCTGAAAAGAAAAAATGACATTCAATTAAAAATAGGCACCTTTTTATGTAAGACTAGCGGCTGCCCGCGGTTTCACCCGCGTGATTCCCGTTCCCGTGGGAATATTGGGATAAAAAGTATCCTATGTTTTAATTTAGGCTATCTAGGTACTATCTGTGTGCCAAATTTAAACTAAATCCGTTCAGTAGTTTTTGCGTGATTGAGGAACAAACATCCAAACATCTAAACATCCAAACCCACAAACTTTCACATTTATAATATTAGTAGGAAGTAGGATAGGCAAGCGCTTGACCGCTATCACGCCTGGCGGTAAAGCTAGGGTCTCCTAGGATGACGGTGCCGTCATATTACGGCCGTAATTTAGCGGCGTAGAACGTTGTCTATGTAAACAATACGGCGCGGTTTCTAACGTTACGGTGTCGCCATATTGTTTACATAGACAACATTCAACGCCGCTTTATTACGACCGTAATATGACGGCACCGCTAGGGAATGCAATCCGGATAATCCGTAATCCGAAAAATCCGGATATCCGCACATTTTTACTAGACTTGCAAATCCGGATTTGAAAATCAAATCCGGATTTTTCGAATAATAAGAAATTGTTACAAAAAAAATTAATCAAGCAAGTTTCTCGGAAGTATTCCACTTACGAGTAGAGTAATCGAGCGAATAGCAAGTAAATATTGATAGCTGTGCTTTAAGTTGAATACTTTAGTTGTTATTCGCCCAATTGCTATTCACTCAGTTGCTTTAAGTGGAACACTTCGTTTCTCGCACTAGCTAGACGGTAGATGCTATTTACACGACTGCCCAAAAGGAGTGTATATGTGTTTAGGGTTCATGTATGTTTGTGGGTATGTGAGTTTCTTCTAGACGACGCCATTCATGCGTCTTGCTAGTGCCGTGTCTCAGGTCTGTCACATTAAGTCCCAAAAAGTACGTTTGGTTGAACCAGCTCTCCTCCTGATGTTCCTGCCGATACAACTCTCCTTCTTCATCGTCAATTTCTGAGTGTACTTGCAGCGTCTCTAGCTCGACCAGTGGGTCTACCGCGCAAGTGTCATTGGCATCGCTATCTGCTTCATTTGACAGATAAGTATGACACATTGCTACTTTTATACTTCGTATCACTTTCATTAGTGCGTGTGCTTCTTGTCGACTGGAAAATGTAAAATGACCATCATCTTCTATGCGAACTTCTTGGTTGTTTTCACTGGCGCGCCTAGGGTCTCTTCTTCCCATTGGCGTGGTGGCGTATAGTCTTCCGGATGGTGCGCGGGTGACACTCCTCCTAACATCCTAAGGAACGAGTGGCTAATACGGCGCGCTTCTCAATCTCTCAGGGCTTTATCACATTAAGTCCCAAAAAATAATTTGTATTTTTCAAATTCACATAAACTAAACAACATATTATGTTATCTAGTTTAATCATATTAATATATTATTCTTCATTTGTATAATTTTATAAAGAGTATGATTTTTATTTTTATTTGCGCTTTTTCGACGTCTTATCGCGAGATTTTTCTAAGAGCCATAACATACTGGGACGCCATGGTGACATCGCCGGTGACGTGGCCATGGCTACCTCTGGCAACCTTTTTTTTTTTTTTTTTTTTTTTGTTGTATCAAGAGGAGAATGCAATCTTTACGCACACCAAACGGCGTGTTGGACTCGGTCATACTCGGGAAACCCGAGCATGTCCCTCGCCGCACCCGACCCTCCCACCAAGCCTAATAGGCTTCGTGTCAGGGCCGGGCGGTTCTCACCCCTGTCCCACCCCCTAACGATCTCGAAAGATCGAGAGGGGACCGGGCAGAGGGAGGAAGGCTCCTCCTAGACTCCCCATAAGGCTACCCACTAGTGTGGGCAGGCCAGATGGGGTGAATGGGAGGAGTCACCACTACCAACTAAACTCCTCTCGAAGACCTGCGCCTTTCCACCGGGTCTGTGGGTACGCGGTGGCACGCTCCACTTGACCCAGGGAGAGTGGCCCGTTAGGGCTCCACCCTATGGGGGGCAGAGGGCCTTACTGCGCCCCCCCTTGCGATCAGGGGAGAACGAGACGCGCACGTTGGCGTCTCCTTCTCCCCGGCCGCGCACGTCGGAGTTGGCTCGCTGCAGCGTTCGCCTCGCGAACCCTCTCCGCAGCCTCCTTCTGCGAGATAACGTCCTCGCAGAAGGTGACCACGGCCTGCCATCCCCCCTCGCTTCGCAGCATCGCAACTGTGATATTGGGAAGCGAGAGGTCCGGCCCAACTGCAGCGACCAACTCCTGGCGCTGCACCGTCCACGCCGTGCACTCCTCGAGAGTATGGCGTACGGTGTCTTGTGGCGCGCCACAGTGGTGGCACGCGTGGGACTCCTCCCTCTGAATTTGACACAGGTACCTGCCAAAGCAGCCATGGCCTGTGAGTACCTGTGTCAGCCGGTATGTTATAGATCCGTGGGCTCTCGATCGCCATTCCCTTAAGACTGGACTGATCGCCTCCACGGTTCTCACTCCTGCGGTTGGGGCCTCAAGTTGGCTCTCCCATTCCGTGAGACAGCGCTCCTCCGCAGCTTGCATCGCCGCGGAGAACTCCTGTGGGGCCAGGTGGACATTGTTCGCCCGTTGCTCCCGTCTCTGTCTGTACGCCTCCGCTAGTACTGGAGCCTCCAGCTCCCAGGGTGGCGTACCAGCCAGTGCGCATACCGCCGTCCCCGATACCGTGCGGTATCCACGTATCATTCGTGATGCCACCACCCGTTGTGGACGCCTTAATGCGGCCTTATTCGGCTCCGTAAGGGCATCTGCCCATACGGGGGCTCCGTAGAGGGCCATGCTACGGATGACCCCCGCGTATAACCGTCTGCAGCTTTGGTTGGGTCCGCTAACGTTGGGCAACAGCTTGCCCAGTGCTGCCGCCGCCTTCACGAGCCTTGGGGCCAATTGCTCAAAGTGGGCCTTGAAGGACCACCGCCCGTCCAGTACCAGCCCTAGGTATTTCATGGTGGAGCGTAGTGGAATCTCCACACCATCCACCACTATGTCTGCCCCCGGAGGAGGGCCCTGACGTGGCCCATGGAACATGATGGCCTGAGTTTTGGCCACAGACACTCTAAGTCCCAGGTTCCGTATTCGGCCAATCATGTAATTGGCTCCCGTCATGGCTAGGCGCTTCGCCTCCGCGAAATCTCTGCCCCGGGCATAGATGAGCGTGTCATCTGCATAGCAGATGACACCTTGCCGGGGCAGTAGTACACCACGAAGCACCCAGTCATATCCCAAGTTCCACAGGAGTGGTCCTAATACCGACCCCTGCGGAACTCCACACGCCATTTGCCGAATCCTTAGCTGCCCGTCTGGCGCGAGAAAAACGACTTCCCTCTCTTCTAAATAGTGCCCTATGATACGGACGAGGTAATGGGGGATGCCATGGTACCTTAGCGCGTCCATCACTACACTATAGGGCAAGGAGTTGAAGGCGTTCTCTATGTCGAGAGACACCGCCACGACTCTCTCCCCGTTATTAATTGCCCTCTGCGACTCCTCTTTGAGGGTAAGGATGGCATCCACTGTGGATCTTTGCCTCCTGAAGCCAAATTGTCTGTCCGAGAGATTGGGCCCCACCGTGTCCAAATGCTGGACAACGCGGTCTGCTATTATCCGCTCCAGCATCTTTCCCATTTCGTCCAGTAGGACTATCGGCCTGTATGCGGATGGTGACTCCGGGGGGCGACCATCCTTCATCAGGAGGCAAAGTCTGCCACGTTTCCAATCCTTAGGGAACTGTCCCGTCCGTAAACAGGCGGAGAAGAGGGCTCTGACCTGATCGCCTAAATGTTCCAGGGCTATAGGAAGAATTCTGCCCGGGATCCCATCCGGGCCAGGTGCCTTCTTTTTATTCCGTAGTCGGTCCAGAACTTCCGTCATCTCTTCCGTAGTGACGGGGAGGAACCCATCTGAAACATCGGGCTCGGAAGGCACAGGCCTATTGGGCAGTGTGGTCTCCGGGGCCACGGCCGGAAATAGTCCATCCACCACATGGGATAAGAGTTGGGGATTCATTGACTCGGTGGGGGGCGCTTGGTTGCGAAGCCTACTCCTTACCATGTTATATGGGCGCCCCCACGGATCCCGGTCGAGATCCTCCAGGAAAACGTCCCATGCTGCGGTCTTCGCCCTACAGATTGCGTCGGACATGGCTTTTCTCGCCTCCATGTAGGCAAGCCGTAGTCTGGTCTCCTCTGCCCTGTCTCGTCTGCGGCTACGTCTACGGCGCTGGAGCGCTCTTCTGGCCGCTAGGCACGTGGCTCGGAGGACGGACAGTTCGCCCGACCACCAATACACTCGCCGCTTGTTGGGAAGGCTTTTCACACGCGGCATAGACGCATCACACACCGCGGTGATTGAGGCGGTGAGACGTCGGACGAGACCGTTCACATCCTCTTCCTCTAAATTTGAACTCTCCTGGTTCCAAGCCTCCACTATGGCGGCCTCTGTTGCCAGGGCCCGGTCTAGTTTTGTGACCGCCCACCGGGGAAAACGACGGAGAGACTGTCCCGGACGAAGTGGATTATCGCCACTCGGGGAAGAAACAATGCGAAAGGAGATAAGGTCGTGATCCGAAAGAGTTATTACGTCCTTTAGAACCCGCCAATCCCGCACCCTCGTTGCCAAGACAGGGGTTGCGAAGGTCAAATCAACGATGGACCCCCGCCCTGTTCCCCTCCTCACAAATGTGAATTCGTTCCCTCTGTTCATGAGCATGAGACCCGACTGAGTGGCCCAATTGAGTACACTCTCGCCTTTGGAGGTATCGGTGCGCTCACCCCATGCGGTGTGGTGGGCGTTAAAATCTCCCAAAACCAGCATTTGTGCTGGTGCGAGACGCCCAACCACACCGTTCAACCGATCGAGCCACAAGTCGAGCTCCGCCAGGGCCCGGTTGGGGGAGAAGTACACTCCAATCAGTGTGAGTTCTCCCCAGGTGGCCGCCACATAGCCCGGACCCCTCTCCAAAACCGAGAGGGGAGGGGAGTAGGCGGCAGAAAAAGGGGCCACTATGGCCACCGAGCCGTTCGTGTCACCCGCCCAGTTGGGGCGTTGAGGGACAAAATAAGGGTCGGCGACGACGGCAAGGTTAACACCAGTCTCGGCCATGTGCTGCATAAAAAGGTCTTGTGCTGCAGCACAATGGTTTAAGTTGCCTTGTCGAAGGTTGAGGTTGTTATTGACCATTAAGACGATGTGTGACAATCCTCGGCCTCCATTTGAACCGGCTGGTTCTCCGTCCGCTGCGTTTGGTTCTGGTTCTGCGCCGCCGCAAAGTTTGATACCGTTTTTGCCCTGACTGCAGGGGGACGGCACTTGCTTCCCCCCATAAAGTGATTAGCCGGCAGATTACTCGCCCGACATACGGCACAGTTCAAATCCAGGTTGCATGTGGCAGACCTGTGTCCCTTCCCCCCACACCTGTAACAAGTGTCACTAAAATCCTTACTCTTGCATGGACACAACTGTTTGGTGTGCCCCGGAACCATGCATCCAAAACAGCGAAGGGGGAGGGGCTCCAATGCCCTGACTCCTGCCACAACCCAACCAACTGGCAATTTACCCGAGGCTTCCAAAACCTTGGCTGTCGGAATTGGGCATTTTACAAGCGCCGAACCGAGTCCACCTGCGCCGGGGCGTATCGGGCCAACTCTGACGTGTTCGGGGGGGCAGCCCCCTTTCTCCGCTATCGCCGATTTTAGCTCCTCGGCGTTGACCGAGTCATCCAGTCCTGTGACTCTCATGTCGGCAGTCTTAACTGGCCTGGTAATTTTGGCCGTGTCTCCCAGGGTTTCCCTCAACTTAGCGGCGAAGGCGTCCGCTTTGCTCCCGCTGCCAGTGCCGGGGATTTCAAATATACGGGCTCCTGTAGCCGACACCTTGACTTTGACGCCCTCGATTTCTAAATCGGCGAGTTTAATTGACTGCTTGGCAGTGGCAATCGCTTGGGCATACGTGGATCCCTTTTCGGCCTGCTCGGGGGTTATTGCCAGAACTACGGCCGTTGATTTAGGGGTAGTTAGTTTTGGCTTCTTCTGTCCTGCAGGTGCAGGGGGCTGCCTCCTTGGGGGATTTGATGGGCCTGCAGCATTGGTAGCTGGAACAGGCTGTCCAGCGGTCGTACGCTGCTTCACGGGTCGACCATTTTTACCTATGCCCACCCAAGGAGCCTCCTGACTGGCCATCTCTGCATATGAGGGATCAAGTGTCGATGCCATCGGGTCGTTCGTTCTGGGAGGAGGAGGTCCTGTCTTCCTTTTATCGCCCGCCAACGCTGGACGTAAATTCGGTTGAGGGGGGAGCTGTTGTTGAATGCCCTCGATACGGGCATTTAGCATGTTGCCAAACGTGTTCATTAATTCTCTCTGCATATTAACAGCCCACGGGGGCATTTCGGAATCCTGGGTTGGTGGCATTTCCACGACCAAATGTTCACATTGGCGCGCCACATTCTTCGGGGCAGACCTTTCCTGCTTCAGTGCCTTCACCTCCTTTTCAAGGAGTGTGATCTTACTCACCAAAACCTGGTTGGTGCTTTTAAGACGCCGGATCTCTTCAGTTTCCGATCTCTTTACCAAGGTTTTCACCACCGTCCTAATGTTTTCGCTGGCCTCCGTTACATCGCGCTTGTACTCGCGCTTCATGTTGCCTGATTTTTCAACGACGTTTAGAAGTATCTCAGTGTATCGCTCTACTTCCCTTTCCAGAGCATCAGCTGTCTTCCCGGACTCAATCGAGCGAACGGAATCAGACGGCGAGACATCTCTATTATAGGAGGAACCTGGAGTTTCAGGGTGGTTGTCCGGGACTGAACCCTTACCCTTACTTTTTCCTTTTCCTTTTTTGGACTTCGCCTCCTTACACCTTTCTTGTTCTAATTCTTTCTCTTTCCTAGCCTTCTCCTTTTCAAACTGTCTTGCGATCTCCTCGTTTTCGAACTCCTCGCGACCCTCTGCCGAGTTCTGCTGCCGCAGGTTTTTGCTACCAGTGAACCTGCCACTACCACCCGTCGCTGCGCCCTTGCCCCTAGCGGCTTTGCCACTGTTCGGCTTCTGGGCCTTCTCACTAGCCGCATACGGGGCCTCCGCTTCGTCTGAGCTCCCTAATTCTTGGAGAGTCCCCTCGCCAGGACGTTTTCTTTGGGAGGATATGAATTCGACCTCCTCACCGCTGGAGTACGCCTCCAACTCACCGTACTCGTCCAACACACTCGTAACTTTATCCGACCTAGTCGACACATACTGGTCAGGTAACTGGTTTTTGGCGCAGTTTTTATCTGGACCCAGCGCATTGTCCGCTTTATTAACATTAGAGTTTGAGTTTTTATGTACCATTTTTGTTCCCACGAAGTTGGTGACAACTAACAGTCCACCCGGGCAGAGGTCCCATACCCGGGTAAGCCTATGGTTCTCGAAGCAGGGGGGCGGCTTGTCCTCTGCTCCGTTGCCGCGTAATGGCTGGTCCCCCACCAGCCATTCACCCCCTCACCGCACAGCAAAGAGCTTGGGGTTAGGGATTTTTTATTGAGGTTGTCTCCTCTCGAGGACACCCAATTAAGGGCAGCCTCCCCGGCCCCCAACACATGACTGCAGGGTAACGGGTTGGCCGGCAGTTGGCACTGAATGCCTGTTCGCCGGTTATGACCACCGCAACCGACGAGCCCGCCGCCCACGCTCGCACCGCCGCTACCCGGAATTTCCAGGACGCCGGCCGAGCCCGAACTGAGTCGCCGCTACCCAGAATACGTCCGGGACGCCGACTCAGAGCCCACACTATCCGCCGTAACGGACAGAACCGTCAGGTCCCCAACCGTAATTTTTTAGAGAGGTTTTCTTCCTCGCAGCCCCCATCCGTTGAGATGGCGGCCCTCGCTCCCGCACCACGTACGGGGTTACGAGCGAATGACGCCAGGACAAAACCAGCGCCATCCCCGACTGCCAGACCATTAGCCGTCACCGTATTAAAAACGGTGACGCCCAGGGTGCACCACGAGAAGGTTGTCTGACATGGCACCCCTACCTCTGGCAACCTAGCGTAGCCAAATGAAGTTTCCAAATAAGTAGCCACTGACCTACGTGCATAGAAGAGATCGCTATATTATTGTTATCTGCGTCATAAAATGAAAAAGAAGAAACCTAAAAAGTTATGGGTCCATCCTTTTATATCAGATCGAAGTTGAAGTGTTTTTTTTAAACTATATGCAGATTATGAAAATATCCTTAATAAAAACTGTTCAACTATGTGAGAATATCAATAACATCTTTTGATGAATTATTAAACTTATATAGAAATAAATTGATCAGAATATTCTTTAGATGTAGTACTTATCCCAAAAACATGGACGGTTTTGAATCTCTGCAATAAATCGTTCTGTATCGAAACTCATTGTTTTCGCACAATTCACAGCGGGCGTCCGTTCTGGCGGCAACCAGTTGGCCACTGAGTGAGGGAGGCATAACTTACTTGTATACAAAATACTGGCGACTTAGCTATGCGTTGCAGGTAGCCAGAGTATCCAGTTTCCGCGTAGGGGCCGGTCGATAGTGGCTACGCTTCCAAGTTGGCGACGTTGCCAGACGCCAGCCAAGTGTGTTATCTGCCATACATTTCAATACGAATTGTTTGGATACGTAGCCGGCGGCGTCGCCATGGCGTCCCAATGTGTTATGGCTCTAACGCTTCGGAATAGAACAACTGTGTGTTTGCACGAGCGATTTTTTTTTACCGTGCGATATTTTTGGCCCGTTCCACAGTCAGTCACATTGTGTTCTATTCGAAGCTTCAGAAATATCGCGCGATAAAACGTCGCAAAAGCGCTCATGCAAACGATCGCTTACGTCACCTACTCGCAAATCGCACGCGAATCATACACTATTTTAATTACATTTGAACAATAATAGGTAACATCATAATATTGTAGTATTTTATGACAAAAACATATTGGATTTGATTAATATTGTCCTTTTCATTGAATCCATTTACATAAATATAAGAGACATCACATTACTGAACTTATATGTACAGAAATGACTTATATTTATAAAAAAGAAAATATTTTTATAAAAATCCGTAATATCCGGATAATCCGGATTTGACGAAATATCCGTTCTTAAAATCCGGATTTCGAAATATATACGGATTTGCATTCACTAGGCACTGCTATCAAATTAAAAATTATGAAACAAGTATTAAAAAATCTCCGGTTTATAGTTTTACAAGAAAACTATGAAACTAATTTTAATTGCACCTACCTAAAACAAGTCAGTAAAAACACCAGTATATGCACTTAGCTTAACAGTATATACAACTACAACATAGCTATTTATTATTGTTTACAAATTAAGTAATTGATAGATAAGATTAAAACAATAAATGCATTGACGGTACTTTATCACAGCAGTGTTTACATACCTAACTGCTTTTATTACTAACTAGTTTCCGCCTGCAACTTCATCCGCGGGGGCATTCGGAAAATCCCTAGGGAACCTTTGACGGATGCGATATTAGAAATGCCTGTGGGGTACAGACAGACACTACCTGCTCTGTACCGCTCTAGGTTTTTTCTAATTCGAAAAAGCCTGTGTTCAGTCAGAGAGCATCGCTTGTTCTGTAGGGGGCGCGGGGTTTCCGACTAAAAATTTAATAATATCACCCTATCCTAAGTACCTACTTTTAAGCGCATTTTTTAGTGTTGTGTCGAGTCGAGATCGAGTCACCCCATTTTAAATCACTCTTGATTTTGAACTCTTTGATAAACGTAGAAAGATCTAATTTCCTATGCAGCGTGCGTAAACAGCTGATAGTTCGTTCGCATCGCATATTCATTTTCTGTCTCTTTTCGTTTCGAGTGACGCCAAAATGTGCGTCTCGCTATCACTCCCTCGACCTAACGGACTAACTAACCTTACCTTCCTTTTTTTATGCCATAATAAAACGTGTTGTGCTTGGTGTTGTGCCTTTGGATAGTACCTACTCATTGTCTGGTCTGTGCTTTGGATGGACGGACAGTTCGTATTAAGTTGGGCTTTTATTTAGGCTGTTTATAAATAAAAACAATCGATATTTTAACTGTGTATCATATTAAAAAAAACATAATTTTCCCACTATTTGCTTACCTTTCCGCGTCCACTGGAAATGAAAAAAACGTTATGTTTTTATTTCTCACAGTTGTATTACAACAAGTGCTGACAGAACAGGTATAATACGCTTTACTTCCTTCTTTACTAGTCTTACTTATTTTTGTTACTTCTTTCTCCATTATTATAGATAGCACAAACTTAACTACCTATTAAAAAATTATATCAACGTAACACAACCGCACTGCACGCACTCACGCTCAAAGTGATAGTTTGACATATTCTGAGATTGCGTCAGTGTTGCCAGATTTCTCGAATGGTTTCGGCCATAGCCTTCTATAATTGCAAGCCGTGAACATAAGTTTGGCAACGTCTGTTACTGTCAGTTCGTGGTCATGTCGTCGGCCAGTCTCCATACTAAATGTATGGGAATATTTCAATTTTAAGAGGTCGATATTTTTTTTCCTAGTAATCGTGTGAGGTTTAAAATATGAAAATAATTTAGTTCCTTTATTGAAATGCTTTGTATATTAAACAATAAGAAAAATATCAACGTTAACCAGGAAAAAATGGCTGTCAAAGATGTCATCTTTTTTGTTGATTTTCTTCAGCAGGGAGTTGATTAACACGCCCTCTAGCAATAAATTATATATCATTAGAAAGGTCTTTTGAAGACAAATATTTGCTGTTAATATACTTTATATCAATTGTTTATACTTTTGGAGTTAAAGGTTATTAAAGTATAAAAGTGGTTTATTGTCTATGGGAGTTGATTTACCCCACCTCTAGCAATAAATGAAATATCATTAGAAAGGTTTTCATATGATAAATATTTGCTGCAAACATACTTTCTATTAATTGTTAGTATTTTCGGAGTTTTAGGTCATAAATGATAAAAAAATTGGTCAAGTTCAGAGCGTTATAACTCTCAAAGTACTAATAGTTGACGTTTATTGTGATACAATAAAGTGTTTCAAATTTAAATACCTTTCCAATGATGTAAGACTTATTGCTAGGAGAGGCTTAGATCAAAATGCTCATCGTACTAAAGGACCCCCGAAAAGTTCAAATAATTTGACTCAAACCTTATGTTCTAATAAATAAATAATAATAATAAATATAAAACTTTATTGAAATAACCTTACATCACAATTTACAACTAGTTTAAACATAGATAATATAGGAAAAACAAATAATAAGTAATTTTTTATACTATGTGCTTGACCACATGCGATGTTGCCGTTCTGCTCAACTTCAGGGCTTGGAAGATATAGAAGGCTATGTTTCGGCCGTACGATATGAAGGATATGACATTGAGGGCTTTTCAAAATGACAAAAAACTTTAAACTCGATAGATGGCGTTGATAAAAAGGTAAGTGTCAACTGTAGAAAACATAGGATTATTTTTTAAGCACAGGCCGTTTATTTTTCAAAGCCAATTTCATATACTTAACCATAAACGCCATCTAGTGAGGCAAATAGAAACTTTGAAAAGCCCTCATTTAGTGTTGGCAATTGGCAGCCCTAGCTAGAGTGAGTTCATAAAGGCTCAATTACATTACACGATTTTAAGCACGCGATTTCAAGACTAAGCATGGTGTAAACGGACTAAGACAGTAAGAATCTTAAAATCGTGCGGCCTAGCCCGCTCGGTAATAAGATTCTTAAAATTGTGTCGTCTAAATGCACGCACGATTTCAAGACAGTCTAACTGTACCTACGACGGCACGTCAGACGTAACATTTGTACTACAAAAACCAACTTTATACCTAAGGTATAAAGGCGTTCTCAAGGTCAACGTGTAGAGGTAATGTGACAGACAGAGACAGACTCTGTCTGACTCGCGACAGATAGACGATACTGCCACAGTACAAGATAAGTTCAAAAAGGAATGTTGGTTTTTTAACACGTTTTCATATGGACGTTTTCTTGTTTATTTATTTATTTAGACTATTAATATTTATAAGTAGGTTCGTTTATTTGTTTGTCCGTAATTTTAGAAAAGAGTATTTTATACTAGGTAAGTACCTACCTACCTAGCTTCCCGATGAGCTAGAGACTTGAAACTTATAGGTAAGTAGGTTGTTTTTAAGACGCTTTTATTAGGTTGCTTTCTCGTTTGCTTGTGTGTTTGTTTGTTTGTTTTTCCACAAAGTTTGCGAACAATTTAAACTAGCTTTCGGATAAGCTGAAATAGAGACTTGAAACTTTGAACATAGGTCAGAAATGGAAGTCAATGCAATATTATGGTATCATTGGGCTGATCTGATAATGGAGCCGGAAGAAGGCCACAGGAACTCTATGATGGAACCATACAACCCCATCGTGCTTGGGCTCGTTAGAATTGTCTTGATGAGTACTTTAAAGGGAGACGAGATCCAGGCTCTGATGATGAAGCTGGAAGGCCATGCCATAGGAACTTCATATTGAAACCGTGCAACCCCATTGAATTTGGGCTCCTTTGAATCGTATTGACGAGTGCTTTGTTGGGAAATAGGTCCAGGGTCTGATGATGGAGCCGGAAGAAGGACACTGGAACTCTTTATTAAAACCACGCTACCTCATTGTGTTTGGGCTCGTTTGAATCGTCTTGGCGAGTACTCTAATGAGAAATAGTGTCCAAGGATCTGATGATGGAGCCGAAAGAAGGCCATATGAACTCTATAACAAAACCATGCAAATGCAACCCCATCGAGTTTGGGCTCGTTTGAATCGTCTTGACGAGTAACTTGTTCGGGAATAGTGTAACGTATAATAACGCGATATCTAGGTAGGTCGATACGTGCACGACCGACAACAACGACGATGTGCACCTTCTGAGCCAGACGCCGTGGGCAGGCGTGGCGCGGCCGCGGGGCGGGTCGCGCCGAGGGACGGGCGGGTGCTTCTTCCCGAGTGGATAACGCGTCGGGTATTTACGAATATGCGGCCCGCGCGCGAGTTATTCACAAGAGCGACAGTCTTGTTTTGTTTGATACGATTCTTGCAATTTGCTTTAAGTAAGTACCATAAACTTAATATTCACTGAAATAGACGAACAGAGTTCACTTGGCTGCGAAACCAAAAGTGAGATGAGCCAGTGTTTGTAAATATGTAAACGTGTGCGTGAATTTAGAGATGCACTGAAGTCCATTTTAGGTTGTAGATAACCATAATGTATTATTGCTCTAATAAATAAAACACAAACAAAATTTTGAACAATTTTATTTAAATAATTTCTAAAGGTCTCCTTTGAGGCTCCCTGCTTATTTATTTATGACATTTATCCAGTTTAATTTAATCACTGGATTTACAGAAAACCTGGAAATAATTGTTAAATTAGTACTTAAGTTGGTATAATTTACCATTTGAAAACTGTCGGTTACAAGCAGCTTTAAATAAAACTATCAGTGTTCACAAAGACAAACAAAGTTATATTGGAAATCATCGACATGAGTATCGATATCGATAATTTTTGATCAATATCTACGCCTTATTTTCTCAAGTTCACGGACATAATATCTTTTTATCTAACACATAATGTTTAGAAATCAGCCTTTATTTAGGAAATAGGCGTTTAATAGCATCATATTAGTATATAACTTAGTGTGTTTGGGAATATATTCAACTAAAATATGAATTATGAAAATGGTAATAGTACAATCATATTTACCTTTGAAATTAGTGTTTATTTGGGTTATTGTCGTAAGTAACATTACAATCCAGTACAGAACACGACACCATTATTGATTTATATTGCTTTGAGAGCCAAACCGACCCGATTGCGATCAAAATTACAAAATAATCTTGTTGACGCTTTTCACCAAGGAGATAAACGATGATAAATGAAGTCAAACCAAGTTCAGCTGTCAGTTTTGTTTTACTCTTTCTCGCACATCGCATAAGCCGTAAGAATCGGTTTCTCACTCGCACCTTTGTCCGTCTACTTGAGCATAGCGAAAAATTTTCTAAGTCTATGGTAAGTACCTATACATTAGAGGTTTTTATCTACTTAAATAAAATGATACTAGGTATACTATATAGTATATAATATACCTACTACTACTTCATACCTACTTGGTAAAATATTTCTATTCGTGAGCCTTTCGAATTTTCAACCTAGTCAGATATTAATGTTATGTAGGTTTCTAATAGGTAGATAAAAGTTGAAAAAAATGATTGATTAATATTTAAGTAAGGAGATAGGTACCTAAAATTTTATTTGACACGACGACTGCAAATTGAAAATATTTATAATTAACCTTTTAACAAACAATGATTAAAGAAAAGGAATTAGGTATTAGGTAGGTGCTTAAAGAACTAAAACAGAAAATAAAACAAATACAAAAACTACAATGTAAATAACTCCAATACTACGTTGATTGAAAAAGACATTAGAGACTTACTGCCTTCTCTTTTACTATGACAGTAAGCACGGCCGAGCGTGCTAGAAATTGTGTGGTGAAAATGCGCGCATTCTTAGTCGTTTTCAAGACAGTCTTAAAATCGCTTGCTTAAAATTGTATAGTGTAATTGAGCCTTATCTGAGTTCGTTCGATACTCGAAAGTCAAAATCGAAAGTTCAGCTAATCAGTACCTATGCAGTTTTAATTCTGTAAATCGACAACGTAAATATTCTATGTCCAAACCACAAAGTAGAGAGTAGGCAAACTGGCCAGCGATCTAAAATTTATGGATTTCAGCTCAAAAATGGCACCACACGAAAAGTACAACTAGAGTTAAAATTGTTTATACAAAATACAAATACAAAATATTTATTCAGTAACTATATACATGATTATCTTAGCTAGTGCTCAGGATCTCCTTTTAAGTATCAGTAATACTTGTGCCAGGGGACTAGGGTTGCCAACTTATTTTACAAAATAATAAGTATATTAGGGTCGGAAAAGAAAAATAAACAGTATTTTAGAAAAATTAACAGTATTTTATATTTTTAGTGTTTTGAATACATATATCTTTTAGTGTTTCTCGCACAACTTATCAATTTATTACTTATCTTCGATCATATAGAAACTAAGCGCGCCTATAACGTAGTGTTGGGCGTTTACATTTTCACACATCTATGGATACCAGTGATGCCCGCTGAAAACAGTATTTTTGAATACTTTTTATTTGTTCAACAGTAAACAGTATAATGTAGTGAAAAACAGTATAATACTGTTTTTAACAGTATAGTTGGCAACCCTACAGGGGACCCCGCTCTTCCTTAATTAATGTTAATATGTACAGCTACTAGAATAACCGACAAGGCACTAAATTACAAAGTAACAAAATTTTATATATCAAAGTTTGAAAGAGTACATTATCACTAAGAAATTGAAAAACAAAATTAAAATTAATAAATAATAATAAAAAGAGTTGTGTGTGTGTGTTTGTGTATGTGTGAGTGGGTGTGTGTGTATGTATGTGTGTGTTGTGAGTGAGTCTGTGGTAGCTAGAAACTATATTCTAAAAGACTTTCTATTTCATCGTATGACTTAGTTTTTAGCCACTCTATAAGAATTTTCTTGCACTCGTTATATGTTTTAGGATATATATTTAGACATTTATTTAAAGAGTTATAAACATAAGATGATTGCTTAGCTTGTTGTCTTCTAGCGAATGCCGAATTAACATCTACTCTAGGAGCAACATCAAATTTCTTTTTTTCTATATTAGGGTCGTATGTAATTTTCTTGTGTTGTTTTAGAATAATCTGCAGAATATACAGTTTACCGACCGTAAGAATACCGCTTTCTGAGTACAAATCATGGGTTGGGTATCTGAAGGGCTTATAATACATGGTTTTTATTAAGGATCTTTGTGCTCTCTCCACATCTAAGAATTTAGGTTTATTTAATTATGCAGCACAAAGCGTCTAAACACTGGTTGCTTATTAGCGACCATAATTTGTATACTCATAGATCTTTTCTATACTTAAACGAAAAAATAAGATACGTTTTTTTGCATCTTTTTACTGCCTTCTTTGCATCTTTTACACCATTTGACTATAAAGAACGTCATTTTTAATACAAACTGCAATTTATGTACAAAGAGCCATCGGGTGCGTGACTGTTGCGTGGCTGACCCGACTAAAGCTGAGCGGGTTGTACTTTTTCGCCCCCGTGGTGCCATTTTTAAGCAATATTTGTTTGCAATTACACTTCCATAGATTTTAGTTCGCTGAAACTGGCTTAGGTACCTCTCTGCATCGTTGGGTAACCTAAAGAAAGTAATGTCACTGCATCTTGTTGTATTTAGACATCCAAACACACCGCAATTGCAATAATATCGTTTTTCCATAGCGAAAAAGATTAATCTCAACAAACAAGGTCATCCACGTCACGCGTCACTACCTAGGCGTGCGCATTCGCGACTGTCGGCCGGTTTGGCCCGAAACTACGAATTTCCTGTTTACGTGCGAAAATCGATGCGCACCCTGACAGTTCGTGTCTGTGTGTATTTGTTGAGAAATTGAGAGCATTGAGCAAGTAATTCAGTACGTTTTAAGAGTAGGCTAGGCAGTAGGCACTTAAATTATGAACGTAGTTTCTACCAACATCCTTAAGGCTCAATTACATTACACAATTTTAAGCACGCGATTTCAAGACTAAGCATGGTGTAAGTAAACGGACTAAGACAGTAAGAATCTTAAAATCGTGCGGCCTAGCCCGCTCGATAATAACCCCCGTACCTATCTATAGACGAGTAAGTAATGACTTGAGTAAAACTTGAAATTTTCTAATGCTTCTCATATCATATTCACATGCAATTTATAGTAAAATTCATCTTAAATGACTTCTTAGTACAGTTTTGGTGAATTTAAGGTTGATTGATACTATAAAATGCGTATGAATATAATATTAGAAGCATTAGAAAATTGCTGAAGATTCTTAAAATTGTGTCGTCTAAATGCACGCTTGATTTCAAGACAGTCTAACTGTACCTACGTCGGCACGTCAGACGTACAATATAAGTTAAAAAGGAATGTTGGTTTTTTAACACGTTTTAATATGGACGTTTTCTTGTTAATTTATTTATACTATTAATATTTATAAGTAGGTTCGTTTATTTGTTTGTCCGTAATTTTAGAAAAGAGTATTTTATACTAGGTAAGTACCTACCTACCTAGCTTCCCGATGAGCTAGAGACTTGAAACTTATAGGTAGGTAGGTTGTTTTTAACACGCTTTTATTAGGTTGCTTTCTCGTTTGCTTGTGTGTTTGTTTGTTTGTTTCTCCACAAAGTTTGCGAACAATTTAAACTAGCTTTCGGATGAGCTAGAGACTTGAAACTTTGAACATAGGTCAGAAATGGAAGGCAATGCAATACTATGGTATCATTGGGCTGATCTGATGATGGAGCCGGAAGAAGGCCACAGGAACTCTATAATGGAACCATACAACCCCATCGTGCTTGGGCTCGTTCGAATCGTCTTGACGAGTACTTTAAAGGGAGATGAAGTCCAGGCTCTGATGATGAAGCTGGAAGGCCATGCCATAGGAACTTAATATTGAAATCGTGCAACCCCATTGAATTTGGGCTCCTTTGAATCGTCTTGACGAGTGCTTTGTTGGGAAATAGTGTCCAGGGTCTGATGATGGAGCCGGAAGAAGGACACTGGAACTCTTTAATAAAACCACGCTACCCCATTGAGTTTAGGCTCGTTTGAATCGTCTTGGCGAGTACTCTAATGGGAAATAGTGTCCAAGGATCTGATGATGGAGCCGAAAAAGGCCATAGGAACTCTATAATAAAACCATGCAACCCCATCGAGTTTGGGCTCGTTTGAATCGTCTTGACGAGTACTTTGTTGGGAAATAGTGTAACGTATAATAACGCGATATCTAGGTAGGTCGATACGTGCGCGACCGACAACAACGACGATGTGCACCTTCTGAGCCGGACGCCGTGGGCGGGCGGGAAATATTTATATTCGTGAGCCTTTCGAATTTTCAACCTAGTCAGATATTAATGTTATGTAGGTTTCTAATAGGTAGATAATAGTTGAAAAAAATTATTGATTAGTATATAAGTAAGGAGATAGGTACCTAAAATTTTATTTGACACGAGGACTGCAAATTGAAAATATTTATAATTAACCTCTTAACAAACAATGATTAAAGAAAAGGAATTTGGTATTAGGTAGGTGCTTAAAGAACTAAAACAGAAAACACTATTTCCCAACAAAGCACTCGTCAAGACGATTCAAAGGAGCCCAAATTCAATGGGGTTGCACGATTTCAATATTAAGTTTCTATGGCAATGCCTTCCAGCTAAATCATCAGAGCCTGGACCTCATCTCCCTTTAAAGTACTCATCAAGACGATTCTAACGAGCCCAAGCACGATGGGGTTGTATGGTTCCATTATAGAGTTCCTGTGGCCTTCTTCCGGCTCCATTATCAGATCAGCCCAATGATATCATAATATTGCATTGCCTTCCATTTCTGACCTATGTTCAAAGTTTCAAGTCTCTAGCTCATCCGAAAGCTAGTTTAAATTGTTCGCAAACTTTGTGGAGAAACAAACAAACAAACACACAAGCAAACGAGAAAGCAACCTATTAAAAGCGTGTTAAAAACTGTTAGGTTTGTAAACGAAATGTCAATGTCACTCATCTGGCAACACTGTTGCCTACTCTGTGTGGTTCGCCTCTCGCTGTTCGCCCGTTCCCTGCTTTACTGAAATTAAAATCGTTGTGAATCTAAACAATTACTTATTATTTTTCGCCCTAACCCATCAGGTTATGGGCCCAGTAGGCTTGTTTTACAATACAAATTATTATTTCGGCGAAAAATACGTAAAATTAGATTTCGGCAACTTAACCTCGATTGAGAACGTGGTGTGGTCAACGCAACAAGATGTCCGGTGCAACTATTTCATCGTCGTCGATACCAATCAGTAAACTACGCGGCATCGATAACTGGAACAATTGGAAGTTCGAGCTTAGAATGGTATTAATGCATGAAGACCTCCATGAGTGCATCGAGTCGGCGGCTGGTAGCCAGGACGCAAAGAAGAATCAAAAGGCTTTAGCTAAAATATGCTTATCTGTCCATAGCAGCGTTTTCCAGTACGTAAGAAATGCAGCAACACCATATGATGCATGGCAAAATTTGCATAAAGCTTTCGAGGATAAGGGTTTAAGCAGGCGGCTTGGTTTAATGCGGATGCTGTTTGCGACCAAGCAGTGGCGTGCCTAGGCCTACAGAGTAAAGCAAGCCCGAACCCTCAAATCAAGCAATTTTTTTACCAACTCAATACAAGAAAAAAAAACAATCACAGTCTCTCTTTACTAATTTAAGATTTATTTCATACCAAAATATCGATGCGACACCGCCCAGCGCCATCTAGACTAATTAATAGATAAGTCGCAAAAAAGCACCAAAAGCACAACCCTTAAGCATACATAATTATTCATAAATTAGTTCGACACAAAATGTTAGATGGCGTGACTTTATCGAATTTAATTATTGTGTAATCAAAACTAAATTTCTCGTTTAAAATGTGTCACTCATTATAAATATTTAAATCATTTCACAAAATAATAGCGTTCCTGCGCCTTTGCTAGACAATTCCAATCCTTTCCCTTGTCGTTCAAATGAAAGACGCAAAACTAACCTTACTTATTTATTTTTATAAGAAGAACCAACAATGTAAACGAGTCCACGACGAAATTAGGTACGTACGATACACTGAAGAATTGTATTTCTTTGCAAAATACTGAAATGAAGAGGTTTATTTATTACCTACCGGACTGCAAGTGCAAGGCAAGGTTCATTTTGTATTTCTCTTGGATCGATTCAACTCATGGACACTTTCGCAGATCAAACAGTGAATAAACATTTTAATCCATCACAAAAAAACATTATCAATCATTAGACTGAAATTTAGACACATTTTTAACACAAAAACACTAATAAAGGCAAAACACTTGTTGTTTCAAAACAGCTGTCGTCACAGATTGAAACAAACTTCACACTGCTCAGCGCGTACGTGCTGCGTGCAGTCTAGCCAACTGTGTCAACTTCGTTGTCAAGCCTGCTTCGCTCGGCATTTAGTAGTTCTCATAGAATCTATAGATACGTACAGCAGTATGTATGTGATGCGGTATCACTTTTGTTGGTGTAGAAGAGACGGATATATACAGTTCGCAAAGCCCGGTTGCAAGCCAACGAGTGCGAGGGAGATAAATGCATTGTAGAGGGTTTATTGACGAAAGAAATGCAGCTTAGCGACTAGTCTATCGATCAGTTGTTGTAAAAATTGAATTTGTGGTTATTGATTATTGAAAATTAACATTAGTTAATTATATTGTGTTGTTGTAATTAATTACGATTCATTAGTAGTGTTAGCAAGTTATTGTTAGGGCAAGCCCGGCTTTTCGGCTTGTATGGAGGTACCGCCACTGCGACCAAGCTGAGCGAGTGCGGCACCATGGAAAGTTACATAACGAAGGTAACAGATCTCTCACAACAATTAAGTGACGTCGGGTTCCCGTTGGATGACGAGTTTGTTGCAGTTCTGATGCTCAGCGGGTTGACACCTGACTACGACCCCCTGATCATGGCCTTAGAGAACTCCAATGCAAAGCTGATCAGCGAAATAGTCAAGACCAAGTTACTCCAGGAATCTCAGCGACGTGATGACAGACATGAAGGTATGCACGGAGAGTCAGCGCTTGTTGCCAGGAAACATCAAAGTGGACCTAAATGCTTCAAGTGCAAGAAACACGGCCACCTCAAGAAGGATTGTCCCTCGAATAACTACAGTGACAAGAAACCTTTCAAGAAGGATAGCTCTTCGGCCAAAGAGAAGGCGCTGGTGTTGGCACTATCGGTCGGGCTTCGGAATGATGTGTGGTACGTGGACTCCGGGGCTACCAATCACATGTGTAACGAGAGGAGCGTGATGTTTGACTTTAGAACAATAGACTCGCTGGAAGTGAATGTTGCCAATGGAGAAAGACTATCGTCCGTAGGTTGCGGAAGTGTTAGGGTACATTTGAAAGATTGTGTAAAAACTATTAGTAATGTTCATTATGTTCCTAAATTATCTGTAAATCTGTTGTCAGTTAGCGAACTTTCTAGAAAAGGTTATCAAATTGTTTTTAATAATAAACAATGTAAAATTTTTGATAAAAATGAGGTCGTAGCCACAGCTACATATGTAAATGGTGTCTATCAACTAGACACATTAGGTTTTGCCTTGAGTTGTACAGCTTTGGAGAGTGCCATGGAACCCCAGGGTGTGGAGAGCGGTGACAGCGGAGTGACCAGCGGATCAGCTGACGGCTGCACGACTACACATGGTGTGGAGAATGATGCTAGTGAGGAGGCCAGCGGACCTGCTGACAGCTGCATGGCTTCACAAGAGGTTTGGCATAGGAGGCTGGGACATCTAAACTCGAGGAGTATGACAGCCATGAAAGGTATGGTTTCTGGTATTAATTTTAATAATGACAATTATAAGTCATGTGTTGCTTGTATAGAAGGCAAACAGACGAAGTTGCCTTTTCCTAAAAAATCTATAAATAGGTCCAAAGAGGTGTTAGGTTTAGTTCATACTGATTTATGTGGAGCGATGCCTGTGAAATCTTTGAGTGGAGCTCGTTATTTCCTAACGTTTATAGATGATTTTTCAAGAAAAACATTCATTTATTTCTTAAAATCAAAACAGGAGGTGTTTGAAAAATTTAAACATTTTAAATTACTTGTTGAGAATGAGACAAACAAGAAAATAAAATGTATTAGAAGTGACAATGGCGGTGAATATATGAATCGTGCTTTACAGGACTTTCTGCAAACTCATGAGATCCGGCATCAGACTACCATCCCGTACAGTAGTCAGCAGAATGGTGTAGCGGAGCGAGCCAACCGAACAATTGTTGAGAAAGCTCGCTGCATGCTGAGGGACTCGGGCTTAGGCATGGAGTTCTGGGCTGAGGCTGTGAACACAGCAGTATACCTCAAGAACATATCACCGACCAAGGCTGTCATGGGAATGACACCGGAGGGGAAATGGAGCAACAAAAAGGTAAATGTTTCGCATTTACGTATATTTGGATGTGTAGCCTATGCTTTACAAACAAATACAAAGAAGTTTGATCCAAAATCAAAGGCATACATCTTTGTGGGATATTGTGATAATAGTAAAGGGTATCGGCTAATAGATCCATCCAATCCTGAGCATTGTATAAAAGCAAGGAATGTAACATTCATTGAAAATCGTTTTTGGAGAAATAGTTTGTCAAATGATGATAACCCTCACATTGTTTATTTACCAATAGAAAGCTCGGATAATATGAGTGATTATGTACCTGTTGGCATAAATGAGAACATAACTGATACGAGTAGTGAGGCTTCACCACAGTCTGATGACAAACAAAGACGAATACGTAGGGAAACGATTTTTAATTTTAGTGAATCATATGATGCGGATGATCCGGCGGATGAAACTTACATTCCAGGGTCCTCGCCAATTGAGTCTGAAGATTCGAGCACAACGGTCTTCGAGGATGCCGACGAAACGGCAATGGCAGTTTGGCTGGCTGAGGCGGAATGCAAGGAGGACGATGAGCCGGAGACGGTGCAGCAAGCCCTGAATGGCAGTGAGGCTTCTCAATGGATGGAGGCTATGCAAGATGAGTATTCATCCTTTATTTCTAATAAGTGCTGGACTCTTGTTGACCCGCAAGAAGGGCAAAAACCAGTGAAATGTAAATGGGTATATAAAAAGAAAATGGGCTTAGATGGTCAAATAATAAAATATAAAGCTCGGTTGGTAGCAAAAGGGTACACACAATGTCATGGAATCGACTACCATGAGACCTTTTCGCCAGTTGTAAGGTATTCGACTATACGATTATTACTTGCAATAGCAGCAAAATATAACATGAATATAGACCATATGGATGTGAAAACTGCCTTTTTAAATGGTGATTTGCATGAAAATGTATTAATGGAGCAACCAGAAGGTTTTAAGATAATAGGTCAGGAAAACAAAGTATATAAATTGCATAAAGCCATTTATGGTCTGAAACAGGCTGCGAAGTCGTGGTATGAAAAGATAAATGCAGTTTTGATAAATAAACTTCAATTTAAAAGAATGTCATCTGAACCATGTGTGTATTATAAAGGACAAGGGGAGGATTTGATTATTATTGCCCTTTATGTTGATGATATAATTTTACTTTATTCAGATGAGTCACGTGAGAAAGAATCCATTAAGAAAAATCTCATGAAAGAATTTGAAATGAAAGACCTAGGTCCTGCCCATCAAATTCTGGGTATGAGAATCTCGAGAAATAACGGAAATATTTATTTGGATCAATCTTGTTATATAGAAAAAATTCTTAAGAAATTTAATATGTCTGATTGTAAAGCAGTTGCCACTCCGATGGAAGCGGGATCCAAGTTGAAAAAAGGGATTGTAAAAGACTCTAAATATGACTACAGAAACTTAATAGGATGCTTAATGTATGTTGCAGTCTGTTCCAGGCCTGATATAACGCATGCAGTTAGCGTACTGAGCCAGTTCAACGAATGCTACTCGGAAGAACACTGGAAAGCGGCCAAAAGAGTACTTAGATATCTGAAAGGTACAATTCATTATTCTTTAGCTTTCAAACCAGGTGATCTGGATGTAGCTGGCTACGCAGATGCAGATTGGGCTGCCAATGAAGTTGACAGGCGCTCATACACAGGGTATGTATTCTTACTTGGTCATTCACTCATATCCTGGGAAAGTCGTAAGCAAAGGACGGTGGCATTGTCCAGCACTGAGGCTGTGTACATGGCGCTCTCCGACGCTTGCAAAGAGGCTATGTTTTTGAAATCCTTCCTTACTGAAAGTTTAGGTATTGATTGTAAGATAAAACTGTTTAATGATAACCAATCTGCAATAAAATTGTGTTCAAATGCAATGTTTCATGCACGTACAAAACATATAGACGTGAGACATCATTTCATTAGAGATTTAATTAAAGATGATTGTTTAGACATTAATTATTTGTGTACAAATGAAATGATTGCTGATGTTCTCACAAAACCACTTACAAAAGAAAAACATGTTAAATTTGTATCATCACTTTTGTCTGTTTAATAAGGTACTATTGTAATGTGTACAAATTGATATAGTATGTAATTGGGTCAATTAACTTAGTAAGTGCATAATTTGTTCTAAAAGGAAATAACTGTTCTCGTTTGTTAACTAAGTTATAATGTTGTTTCAATGACCCAGCTTAATTTCATTTGAAAATAGCAACTAGGTACCTATACTTGTTATGTTGTTTAGTAAGTAACTATTTATAACTAAGTAGGTATTATTTTAGTTTTGTGTTTTTCTTCACACAGAATGTTATGTTACAGTATAAATGTTTGTTTCCAAAAAAACATTTCAGTAATGTTTAAACATGTAGAAATATGTTTAAGGGGTAGACTTAAGATTGTTTCTTAAGGGGACGTCATTCGTTTAAGGGGTAGTGTTAGGTTTGTAAACGAAATGTCAATGTCACTCATCTGGCAACACTGTTGCCTACTCTGTGTGGTTCGCCTCTCGCTGTTCGCCCGTTCCCTGCTTTACTGAAATTAAAATCGTTGTGAATCTAAACAATTACTTATTATTTTTCGCCCTAACCCATCAAAAACAACCTACCTACCTATAAGTTTCAAGTCTCTAGCTCATCGGGAAGCTAGGTAGGTAGGTACTTACCTAGTATAAAATACTCTTTTCTAAAATTACGGACAAACAAATAAACGAACCTACTTATAAATATTAATAGTATAAATAAATAAACAAGAAAACGTCCATATGAAAACGTGTTAAAAACCAACATTCCTTTTTGAACTTATCTTGTACTGTGGCAGTATCGTCTATCTGTCGCGAGTCAGACAGAGTCTGTCTCTGTCTGTCACATTACCTCTACACGTTGACCTTGAGAACGCCTTTATGCCTTAGGTATAAAGTTGGTTTTTGTAGTATAACTGTTACGTCTGACGTGCCGTCGTAGGTACAGTTAGACTGTCTTGAAATCGTGCACAATTTTAAGAATCTTATTACCGAGCGGGCTTGGCCGCACGATTTTAAGATTCTTACTGTCTTAGTCCGTTTACACCATGCTTAGTCTTGAAATCGCGTGCTTAAAATTGTGTAATGTAATTGAGCCTTAAATGCGCGCATTCTTAGTCGTTTTCAAGACAGTCTTAAAATCGCTTGCTTAAAATTGTATAGTGTAATTGAGCCTTTACTAATGTCACATAATACTGTGCTAATATTATAAATGCGAAAGTCCGTTTGTTTGTTTGTTACGCCTTCACGTCTTAACTACTGAACTGATCATCATGAAATTTTGCATACACGTTCTCAGGGATACAGAGAAGGACATAATGACGATTGTTTTTCATCCTGAAAAACAATATCGTTCCCGAGGGATAGCAAAAAAGATATTAGGCATGGCCAATAATTGGCGCAGTACCAGCCAGTAATTGATCAAAGGGGGCCAATTTTTGGCAAAATAATTGGACTATGGGTCTATTTTTGTAAAAACGAGTTTAATAGCTTAAAACGACTACTGTAAAATACTGGAAAAATCATATTCTATATAATAATAACAATATATTTATTTATCTGAACGAATAAATCAATAATAAATGTACGAAATCTTTAATATTTGAGGTCCTTTTTGGTAACGTTTTGCTTAAGGGGCCAATAATTGGCTGGTTTACCCTAATATTTTTTGTATGAAGTTGATTTAGTATCCACCCACTGATTGATGTTTGCATCTTTACTTCTGTATCTGTAGGTTTCCACTCTCTGTGGCGAGTGGTGACGTCGTCGACATTATCGAAACAAAACAAAGTAAAAAGTGGTGTTCTACCTTTCTGCATCGGTCGGCAACTTGAAGAATGTTATGCTACTGCATCTAGTTGTATTAAGACACCCAAATACACTGCAATTGTAATAATATCTCTTTTCCATTGTGAACTTTTTGCGGCACTCACACACACACACACGTCAATAACTAGGGCGTGCGCACTCGGAGAGTGAAGGTGCAAACAAATTATCGGACGCGGCTTACTGCCGCGGCTGATCTGAGGTGTGCAAACTATCGGATGTAGTAGGTCGCGGACGTATCCGATAGTTTGCACACCTCAGATCAGCCGCGGCAGTAAGCCGCGTCCGATAATTTGTTTGCACCTTGACGGTCGTCCGGATTGGTCCGAATTGCCAGCGAACAGAGTATATTTGTGCTGCTGCGGCACAGATTAGATTACGTAGGTAATGTTACCACAGAATACTACTACGGACGGAAAATCGATGCTCTTTTGTGATTGTGATAGATATCTGCATATGACATGATGAACTGTTATTTTAGTGCGGTTATGTAGTTCGTAAACACTTTGAATCCTCATGCCCATGAGTAGATTTTTGTGGGATTACAACATTTGTTGAAAACAATAGTTCCTTGGCGTGATAATTTTAAAGGGACGCGAATTAATCACCTTTCGTGCCTACCTATATCCATAAGAATAAGTAAAAGTATACCGTTTACTAATCCACATAAAAAATAGTAACTATTTGTTTCACTAGATGGTGCTGATACTCTTTGAAGTTTAGTAAAAAAAAACACATTGACACCATTTTATCAACGCCATCTATCAAGCCTACAGTTTTTTGTCATTGTGAAAAGCCCTCATTTAATGTTCGCACAAATAGTACTGTAGCCCCCGGACATCTAAATCACCAAAAAGGTTACCGCTTGTCTTAGTGTTATTGTTATAGATTTTGCAATATTGTATACTAAAACCGAAGTCTTAAAGATCGTAACCCGCCGTAACCATAGACAGTGATAAATTTAAAATCTCCATTTATGTTAGTTATTTACTTTTGAGGTTACCGCATTGTTTCACTGTTGTCATGGTAAACAGAGTTGTTCAATTACTACACATATCAGTAAGACTATGGAAAGTCGCCATACACAAATTTAAGACCGATGTAGTCCGGCCATTTTGATAATAATTTACATTTTAGAGTTACCGGTTCAAACAAATTTATACTAAAGATAATAGGCCCCCTGAACAAACCATAGACCAATTTTAAGACTGTTTCTGTGGCCGGTTTAGATTTTAAGACCCATTTGGTCCATAAACAAAAAATGCATAAATTAAATAAAACGCATTTACTTAACTTACTACTATAAAAACTTGAAGATTACATGTGTATTTCTCAAAATAATTGTACCGTAACGTGCATGTAAAACGCAGTTACGCACATGTTTTGTTACGATTATGTACAAAATGTTACGTTTATGTTGACATAGAGGTCGTTTCATAATAAAACATCAAAGGCCCAGCTACAGCCCAACTTCAAGGTGATTTAGATGTCCGGGGGCTACAGTACTAAAAGTATGTTCATAATTCCCTATAATAGATATTTATTTGTATGAAGCTGACAAAGTGTCCACCCACTGATTGAGAGCTTATGTTTGCATCTTTACTTCTGTAGGTACCCACTCTCTTCAGGGACCCTATTTTTGAATCGCTCGATTGGCGTCGAGCGCTCGTTTCTACTGATTTTCGTTCGACATATGACTCTATTTCGAACGTTTGAGCCATATGTCGAACGAAAATCAGTAGAAACGAGCGCTCGACGCCAGCCGAGCGATTCAAAAATAGGGCCCCAGTATGTGACGTGACAAGTGACGTCGACATTATCAAAACAAAACAAACAAAGTAAATATCTTACTATACCTTTCTGCATCGGTCGGTAAATTGAAGAATGTTATGCTACTGCGTCTAGTTGTGTTAAGACACCCAAATACACTGCAATTGTAATAATATCGCTTTTCCATTGAGAACTTTTTGCGGCACTCAACGTCAATCAATAACTACGGCGTGCACACTCGAGACTGACGGTCGTCTGGATTGGTCCGAATTGCCTGCGAGCGAACAGAGTACCTATTTTGTTCTGCTGCGGCACAGATTAGAGGTACTGTTACCACAGAATACTACTACGGACGGAAAATCGATGCTCTTTTGTGATAATAGATGTGCATGGCATGATGAACTGTTATTTTAGTGCGGTTATGTACCTACTTAGTTCGTAACCCACTTTGAAATTGAAACCTCGACATGCCCTTTTTTGTAGGATTTTCATCATTTTGTTGAAAACAATAGTTCCTTGACGTGATAATTTTAAAGGGAAGGGACGCGTAGGTACTTACTAACACTTTTCGTGTCTAGGTAGGTATATATCGTTTACTAACCTGCATACGGGTGGGATTTTCAAAGTGTCATTTAAAAACAAAAAATTGTAACTATTTGCCTCACTAGATGACGTTGATGGACAAGTGAACTGTCAAAATTGGCTTATGTTTTCTTTTTCCTACGTTTTCAACAGAATTGACATTTGTCTGTTTATCAACGCCATTTTAACGTGCCTACTTTTTGACAATTTAAAAATCCCTACCGTGTACTAGGGATGTTCGATCCGATCCGATACTTGCGTGGATCGATACAATGCGTTACGATCCACTCGATTTTTGTATCGATACAATAGCATTCGATCCTTTGGCGGATCGATACACATGCATAGAGGATCGGATCGAAAAAATCGTATGATGTATTTATATGTTTGGCTATCGATGTCGGAGCTTTTAAAGGTCTATCCCCTCTCCTATTTGAATGACCGGCATTTTAAATTTGACTTTTTATTTTAAATGGCCCTGCCGAAAAGTATTAATTTCCCCGAATTTAAAAGTCCTACAGTTATAAAAAAATACTTTTATAAAGCTAATAATATCACCTAAAAAAAAATACTTTATGTCAATTTTTTACTTGAATACGTAATAAAAAATACTTCTATATTTTTTTATATAAATAATATGGATATGTTCGCCTGCTATCTATACTATATTTTAAACAAGGGAAAAGTTAAAGTTCAAATATTCTCTACTTACTATACAATATGTTGGTTCCCCTCCTTAGGGGAGGCCTTTACCCAGCAGTGGGTGTCGTGCGGCTGATGATGTTTGGTTAGCGATATCGGAGCTTTTAGAGGCAGATATGATCAATTTTATCGACAAAACCCTCCACATTTTGGGATCTATCCCCTCTCCTGTTGGAATGACCGGTATTTTAAATTTGACTTTTTATTTATATGGCCCTGCCGAAAAACATAAATTTCTCTGGATTTAAAAATCTTACAGTTATAAAAAATACTTTTAGAAGCTAATAATATCAACTATTAAGTAAAAAAAAATTATGTATTTTTTTAACTTAAATATGTTATGAAAAAATTACTAAATTCAATTTTAATCCGAAATTAGTGTGCTATTTTTTTAGTTTTTCTCATAGACCTCAAAAAACTAGGATTTTAATGTGCAATTTTTTTGCATTTTTATAATAAACAGGAATATTATCTACAAAACGACATCAAAATCATTGCTTTGAAATGCGTATTTCGAGAGTTATTAATGTTTGAGTATGACCTTTACATAACCGAAGTTACACACTACACATTACATAACTGAAGTTTTAATTTTGTTTTTGCGTACTTTTAAACTAAATATTGGCAAAATTAAAAATATTTTATTAATTTATTAAACATTACTAAGTACATTAGGTACCTAATATCACGTTTATAAAAAAATGTGATAAAAAATTCGACTTTTCTAAAATATTTAATTCGATACTGGATCGATCCAAAAAATCGTATCAATTTTAATGGATCGATCCATGGATCGATACAATGGATTACGATCCATTGCGATCCAGAATATCGATACAAGGTACCCGGATCGAACATCCCTACCGTGTACCGCGCGCGGTCCTGCAAAACTGAGTCCAATGTCGACCTCTATGCTGCTACGTTTCAGTCTCCAATAAGACAGCGACTCGCTGGTACATACGTCATTCATGTGTCATCGTGATTCGTGACGTGAGTGCTTTAAGTGAAAAAGTGCGTAGAAATGCCTTCCTGTGCGTTCATGAAGTGCACCAACCATACAGGACGCGACAACAAAACAAATGGCATAACGTTTCACTCGTAAGTACACCAAACAGTAATATTTAAAAGAAAATTATTTTATGATAATACGATATGTACGCATTCGGACATTTTTGAAAGAGCGAGAAAGAAAATACAAGAAGCGTCCGCGAGAGCGACACGTTTCGCTGCATGCTCGTCGCCATGTTCAGACGACGTTGTCAATGTAGGGTCAGCATAATAATTAACATGTAATATCTTTTAATTTTCATAATTCGTCATCGTGATAAGATAAAAATTATTTATTTCAACACAAAGTCTATAGTAAATAAAGTAGGTAGTTACTAATATTTAATTATTAATATTTGAATTCGCTCATTAATGCAATAATTACAATAAATTGAAATAAATTAAGTGTGTATTAATTAAGTAGAGGTAGTCCAGAAACTAATGGAACGGAAGTATAATTATTTATACTAACAACACGACGTGGCTAATGCATACATTCTGTCAAGAAAGTCATAAAATTACCTACGTTGTCATAAGTGTTATTGTATAAACAACACGTAACTATATATGCAACAACCACATCATCATCATCATATCAGCCACATGACACCCACTGCTGGGTATAGGCCTCTCCCAAGGATCTCCTCGACGATCGGTCCTGCGCTGCCTGCATCCAGCGGCTTCCCGCAACCTTCACTAGATCGTCGGTCCACCTTGTGGGGGGCCTACCCACTGAGCGTCGTCCGGTGCGCGGTCGCCATTCAAGTAGGTACCTTACCTTTCCGCCCCAACGGCCATCGGTTCTTCTCGCTGTGTCCCGCCCATTGCCACTTCAGCTGAGCAATCCTTCGAGCGATGTCGGTTACTTTAGTTTGCCTGCGGATCTCATTTCTGATTCGATCACGCAGGGCACATTTTTAATGTGCGCTATTTTATAGGATTTAACAACAATAATAAGATATAATTTTCTTAAAAACTTCTTAAGTGTTTTGTTTCTCATACATTGCAATCCTTACGTTACAGATTTCCGGAAAATGAATTGTACAAACATGAATGGGTTAAAGTTGTACGACGACAGAGGCGAGATGATGAATGGACACCCACAAAACACAGTAGACTGTGTTCAATGCATTTTAAGCCAGCTGATATCTATAAAACAAGCAAAGGATTAACGAGAATTTCAAAAGGGGCTATACCTTATTTTCAGGTATGTAAACATTATGCCATATGTTTCTTTTAATGTAAAATAATATGGTGTATCCTTCCTTAGAGTTTGGGTCAACGAAAGATGAACTGGAAATGGAGGCGCCACTTTCTATGTTAAATTAACGTTTAGAGGTTAAGTTATTGGAAACTGAACCTTAAAATAAGGAGCAAAATTAGTTCCATTTCCAACCGAGACTCATCTTTCGTTGACCAAACTCTACTAATATTATAAATGCGAAAGTCTGTTTGTTTGTTACGCCTTCACGTCTTAACTACTACTGAACCGATCATCATGAAATTTGACATACACGTAGTCAGGGGTACAGAGAAGGACATAGGGTACTTTTCATCCCGAATTGTACTGTTCTTGGAGATGACAAAAAACTTTTCAGACGCAGACGAAGTCACGGGCGGCCGCTAGTAATAAATATCTTACCAAACCTAATATTGCTTCGGAATGAAAGTGATACTTGAAGGTATTACTTTATAAACCTACTAGCAACCGCCTGCGTCTTCGTCTGCGTGGATTGATTTTTTTGCTATCCCTCGGGAACAGTACTTTTTTCTGGATGAAAGGTACTCCGTACCCCTGAGAAAGTGTATGCAAAATTTCATGATGATCGGTTCAGTAGTAAAGACGTAACAAACAAACAAATAAACGGACTTTCGCATTTATAATATTAGTAAGGAAGTAATGATAAGTATAAGGAAGTAAGGATTTACCATGCATACTTTAGGTTTTATTACTTTTTATAGTAGTCAAGTCATTTCAGATTTCAGGCATTTTGGGATTATGTGTTTTTGAGAATTTGTCGTTTCGACATTTGTGTTTTTTGGTACCTATTATAAGATCGAATGATCCGCGGGCTGATTATCTAATTAAAAACCACCTAGCGACTGGTTGCAGTTCACAGATGATCGTGATGCATTGCTACTTCTTTTTGGGTTAAAAAAAAAATATACCAAAGAAAAGTGGCAATGTATGTCAAATGCAACCGGTCCCTAAATAGTTTCTTTTTAGATAATCAGGGTGCTGGAGGGCATATTTTAAATTGAGGTGACCATATTTTATGAGATGTCGTTTGAAAGGGCATCATTAGCACAAGCTAAAACAGTTTTTAAACGTAAAAAATACAATTTTTAGGTTTCCGTACCCAAAGGGTAAAAACGGACTCTATTACTAAGACTCCGTTGTCCGTCTGTCTGTCTGTCACCAGGCTGTATCTCATGAACCGTGATAGCTAGACAGTTGAAATTTTCACAAATGATGTATTTCTGTTGCCGCTATAACAACAAATACTAAAAACAGAATAAAATAAATATTTGAGTGGGGCACCCATACAACAAACGTGTTTTTTTGCCTTTTTTGTACGGAACCCTTCGTGCGCGAGTCCGACTCGCACTTGGCCGGTTTTTTTATATGTTTTTTGTTTCAGTCTTCAATGAAATCTGCCAGTTACTCATACCCAGCTTCTTCGAGGCCGGACTCGCCTAACTCGTTGGAAAATGAAAGTATTAGTGATGCAGAATCAATTTTCGAATCGCGACGAATATCATTTTTAAAATTGAAAATGCGAAAAATTATGATTGCTAAACAAAAGCTCCTGAAAGATAATAAAAATTTAAAGAGGAAATATAGAAGACTTTATGAAAGATGTAAAAGTTATAAAGAGATTATTGTGAAAGTAAAGAAGGTTATTAGTGTAGGTGAAGATCAATTTCAAGAGCTATGTATTAAAGCGGATGCAGAAGACTTGTTTTCAAGATTAATGAAACGGAAAAAGAGTCCAGCCATAGACAATATAACAGATACTACGAGTCCAGCTATAGACAATACAACAGATACTACGAATCCAGCTATAGACCATACAACAGATACTACGACTCCAGCTTAGATAAATTTGACCTTACATTACATTAAACTTTTAGCCCCTCCGCACACGAAGCGTAGTTGCAGCGTATCGTATGAGATTTTTATTGTTAATAACTCAATGCGACAGTCATAGCGCACCTGCTGGCGTAAAAAAGCAAGCGGAGAAAATACCATCTATACGTTTGGTGATGAATTTCTGTCAACGTGAAGCTCTAGTTTATATTCTGGAACAATATCTACCCGTCTATGCGACGATTCGTGTGTAGAACTCTGCTCGTCTCGTACTCGTTGCGTCTTGACGATACGCTTACGAGACGACTACGCTTACGAGCCGTGTGCGGAGGGCCTTATTCTCCGGCGGGAAATAAATATGTGCATAAGATTTTTGAAGACTCGTTGCCTCATCCTCGAACTCTTAGTGGTACGAAAATCAATTTAGATTCTCGTTTCACTTTCTTGGTGCAGCAGGGTTTACTGCCGAATGCCAAAGCATTTGATGTTAAAAAAAATGTTTTGCTCCAATCCAAAGTCAAAGATTTTTATGTTCGTCATGGACGAAATGGCTATTAGGCAACAAACTATTTTTAATGGTAGAAAAACTCTAGGTCTCGTAAATTGTGGGAATGCAACTTCAGATGTGGATAAAGTTGCTAAAATGGCTTTGGTTATGATGATAGTTAGTCTTAACGATAATTGGAAATTTCCCGTGGGCTATTTCTTCGTTGATGGCATTACAGCGGAAGTAAAGTCTAATTTAATTAATATTTGCTTAACTAAATGCTGGGAAGTAGGCGTCAGCGTGCTTATCCAAAAACAGTCTGGTCATTTTGTGACTAACAGAAGTTAAGCATAGTTTTATAATACTACGGGCGCTCGAGCATCGCACACACACAAAGACAGCTCTCACCGCTGCGTCACGTACTCGAACTGGTTTGAGATTCCGGTTATACAGTGTCGGTGAGAGGTGCTATGTGTGCGTTGCTCGAGCGCGCGAGTTCTAAGATTAACTACTGTACTCTATGTTGTGGTCTGGTGCCTACTCCAGAAAAAAGGGTGATATATTTTTCTAATGACGTTCAAAACTCCAACGCGGCTTTAGACCCGTTGTTTAACTGTAATACTCATAAAAGATAGACACAGTTTTTGTAAAACTGACAAACAAGATTTAAAATAAACAATTATTGAGAAGACGGTAATGATTTTTATTTATTTGCTGACCGTACCTCATACCGCGGTCGGTCGGTGACGAACCGCTCTCATTTGCACTCGCGCCACAGAATAGCCGATTATTTTTTTCTATCTCTTTGACTGCATACGATGACAAGTGATAATTTTTGCTATTAATTTTTTGTATAAAACAGGAAACAGTTTTTTTTTCGCGATTTCAGATTTGGTCTCATTGTAAAAGTTGTTCAGTTTGATGGTCTGAAATAACTGATTTCCAATTTTTGGTTCATTCATTAACACACGTTGTATTGTATGTACTACTTACTTACCTATATTTTGTGTCCACACATAAATAGTTTTAATGGATGGGTACAAACTACAACTTATTATTATTTCGACATTAAACTTAAAATAGATAGGTACCTTGTAAGAAACAAAGAGAATAGGTAAGTAGGTAGGTACCTACTTTTTATGCATACAGCGACAGTACTTGGAATGCCGAAGGTGTAAGCGCACTACACCCGGAATCCTCATCACCGAGGAACTGGCTATCTTACCTCTTAACTGCCGGAACAACTGTTTTTAAATTGCTGATGGCGTCAGACTGACGTAATATGGTGGTAGCTACCCAGGCAGACTTGAAATAAGCCCTACCACCAATCAAACCGAGCACAAATTGTACCCCCCTGGGAATCGAACCCGGGACCCCTACTTACACGGTTGGGCGAACCACCTCACAATCACAACGACCTTGCCCGGATATTCCGGTTCGTCATTCGGGAACCCTTGCGAGGTCAACCCGGATACAAACGACCTCGACCCACGGCACGACAGAATACGTAATAATAGGTACATGTTCCAAGGACAAAAGGGTGAATCTGTGTGAAGTACAATCAGCTACAGAAGTTAGATAAGAGATATTTTGAGAGACAGTTTCCGGAGGCGATAGGCCAATTTCCCAATAGCACCTTTATTTTGCAATAAATGGAAGTAAATTTGTAAGATGCTATCTCCTATTTACCTTACTTACCTATAGCCTCCGCTAGGATCAATTTTATTAGTAAGTAAGTACCTACCGTTAATTAAGGCGTTAATATGCGTCAAATCCCAATATTGAATTCAAATTATTGAAAGATTACGCACGTGAAGCTAGCATGGAAAAAATATAGTATAATGTACTTGAAATAATACACAATAGATTTAATTGAAAGTATTTATAAAACCTTTGATATAAAAAAATATTCTGTGAACTCTGTTTCTGGTCTTATTTGCAAAATTTCTCGGAAACAGAACATTCGTAAACCAACCATAAAAATTGGCGATGTTAATACCTTCAATCTTAATTGAACAGATTTTTTTTAACTAACTTGAAAGCAAAGAAAAGTAATAAAAACATGTAAACATTGAGAAACCGCCGCGTTGGAGCGCGCACTGATTATTAACCGACTTCAACAAAAGGAGGAGGTTCTCAATTCGATTGTTTTTTTTTATCGTTGTTCGCGCCTATCTTCGACATTTATGGACCGATTTTGATGATTCTTTTTTTGTTCGATTGAGTTTGCTTGCGAGATGGTCCCATTTTTTTTTTAAATCGGTCGGGTAGTTTTCAAGTAATCCTTAAAATACTATGATATTACATCAACTACCTTGACGACTTTCTATATATGAACCGAATTACATTTTTTTTGTTGGAAAAGGGATACTTTAGTGTAAGTAGTATTTTTAACCGACTTCAAAAAAAGGAGGTTCTCAGTATGTATGTGTGTTTCTTCGCGATTATCTCACGTTTGGCTGAGTCGGTTTTTCTACCCAAATAATATACCTAATACAGAAGGTACTTACACTAAAAATATTTTTTTTTATAAAACAAAAAAACCGACTTCAAAAAACCTGCCTATAAAAAGCAAGAAATAATGTTCATATCATTAGATATGCATTATCATTGTTATAATAAAAACACGTCTATTGAAGTCGGGTGGGGCTGGAGTACAACTTCCTATTTTTTATTCTAAAAGCCCTACCCGACTTTAATAGACGTGTTTTTATTATAACAATGATAATGCATATCTAATGATATGAACATTATTTCTTGCTTTTTATAGGCAGGTTTTTTGAAGTCGGTTTTTTGTTTTATAAACAATTTTTAACCCAAAGTGTTCACTCCATCACGGATCGACCCGCTCGGATTGACGCATGTTAACGCCTTAAACTGAAAAGAAATAATATTAATGTAGCTGCAAAAATAATAAAAATTATGTAGCAATAAAACATCATTGTTATCTGGGCGAAGAGGTCACTCTGATAACATTTTATTATTGTTTTATACATCTTTATCAAGCTATTGTGGTCTTATTTATTCTAATGACATAGTGCGAACTGCGAAAGCTTTCTAAGTAGGTATAGGAAAAGAATACATAATGAGGTCGTTCCGTCGCAGAATGTCCCTTTCGCAAAATGTCCCCTGGTCGCAAAACGTCCCTTTCGCAAAATGTCCCTTTCGCAAAACGTCCCTTTTGCAAAACGTCCCTTTCGCAGAATGTCCCCTTGGTATCAAATAAATATCACTCATGCCAAATTTCCATTTTTTGTTATATGAAACTCAAAAAATATACTACCCACTTTTAAGCTTCTCAACACTAAATTGTAATAATCATCAGTTAAGAGGGTACTTATGAACATTTCGAACAAAATGGAAATTTGGCATGAGTGATATTTATTTGATACCAAGGGGACATTCTGCGAAAGGGGCGTTTTGCGAAAGGGACATTTTGCGAAAGGAACGTTTTGCGAAAGAGACGTTTTGCGAAAGGGACATTCTGCGAAAGGGACGTTTTGCGACCAGGGGACATTTTGCGAAAGAGACATTCTGAGACGGAGCGAATGAGGTAGTACCTACAAGTGTCTGGTGTAGTCAGCAACAACACTAACATTATTATTAGGTAAGTACTTTGTCATAGCAACTTTTTTGACAGATAATAATATCTCATAGTTTGAAAACGAGTTTTCGAAAACACCAAAAGTTATTAAGGCGGTTGTATGGCCGAAAGTGGCGCCCTCAGAGGGTTTTAATTAATAAGTTTATTTATTTATTTACGGCACAATTACAGACAACAGATAGAAAAACATACAAAAATATAAGTTAAGATTATCAAGGTTATATTTGAGCCCAATTATAAAAGTGCACAGCATTTGAAATAAATAGAAAAATAATTTAATAATGTTTTACGTGGAGTCTCAGATCAAATTTTAGTCTGAGCTTGGAGTTTTATAGGCCTGTGTTCAGCAGTGGACGATGCACGGACGTATATAAGGGGGGGTTTTGGGGGTCCGGAACCCCCCCCCCCCATTCATATCCATCTTACTTGTCCAACAGAAAAAAATTACATGCACCGCGCCGATTGTAGAAAACGATAGATGCTTAGTCCGTCGCAGGGATCTCGAGATATTATACGACACTCAAAGCGGAGAAATTGTTGGTAATTTTAACTTCTTTAAAAGTGTAATAGACAACTTTGCCGTAGATTGCATTTTTTTGAAGTTGTTACCCAAAAACTGAAATAAGTTGAGGTTTTTCGATCACTACGAAGTTAGCACAGGTCTTGCAGGGTTTCAGGTCAAGCAGGGGCGACCGCCCGGGGCTCCCTTTTATATCCCCAGCCGCACACCTCTACAGTTTACCTTTATACAGTCCTACAATTTTATTACTATCGTAAATTCCCTATTAGCGACAAAATCGTTATGGTGGCAAAACATGATCAGAACAACTTGGCAAGATCTCGTCGAAACTTCATCGCTCGCTACCATGTGCCATTTAAGATTTGGCCATTGTAACATCCAGGAGCAGCCCTAGGGCGGTGCAAGCGGTGCGACTGCACTGGGCGCCCTCGTGTGTGGGGCGCCAACAACGCCCGACCACCGGTCGACTATCAATCGTATTGTTGCCTGGTGACGAGCGACGACGCGACGAATGAAACTAACCAAAAATCGCACTGCGCGGCCATTTTCAGTGTAAACAAGCTAGATTAGTGGATTAACCGACTAAAAATCGCGCAGCGCAGCTGTTTTTTTACTATAAACAAGCAACATTAGTCGATGAAACTGACTAAAAATCGCGCTGCGCGGCGGTTTTTTACTGTAATAAGTAAAATTATAAGATTCGAAGATGAAACTGATTAAAAATTGCTGATAAACAAGCAAGATTACAAGATTAGTAGGTGAAACTGACTAAAAATCGCGCTGCGCGGCGGTTTTTTTACTGTAATAAGTAAAATTACAAGATTAGTAGATGAAACCGATTAAATATTGCTGATAAACAAGCAAGATTACAAGATTAGTAGGTGAAACTGACTAAAAATCGCGCTGCGCGGCGGTTTTTTTTACTGTAATAAGTAAAATTAAAAGATTTGTAGATGAAACCGATTAAAAATTGCGCCGCGCAGCCGTTATTTTTTTGCTATAAACAAGCAAGATTACAAGATCAGTAGGTGAAACCGATTAAATATTGCTGATAAACAAGCAAGATTACAAGATTAGTAGGTGAAACTGACTAAAAATCGCGCTGCGCGGCGGTTTTTTTACTGTAATAAGTAAAATTACAAGATTAGTAGATGAAACCGATTAAATATTGCTGATAAACAAGCAAGATTACAAGATTAGTAGGTGAAACTGACTAAAAATCGCGCTGCGCGGCGGTTTTTTTACTGTAATAAGTAATATTACAAGATTAGTAGATGAAACCGATTAAATATTGCTGATAAACAAGCAAGATTACAAGATCAGTAGGTGAAACTGACTAAAAATCGCGCTGCGCCACAGAATACATAATAGTACAAGTACATAGTACATTTTTTAACTAACAGGCAAAATTAAAAATCTTAGAATCGCAGATAGGGGGCGCCTCGTAGAAATGTCGCCCAGGACACTGGTAGTGCTAAAACCGGCACTGACAGGCAATATTTAATTTGTAAATGATAGATTAATAATTGGCGTTAGAGCACTTTTTTTTGCGTTGAGGACCCCCCCCCTTGTCAAAGCTATAGCTACGTCCGTGGGACGATGATAGACTGATGTGGAGTTTTAAGGGCCCATGGTCTAGTATTTTTAGAAGGTATCACTACATGCCCTGTTAGTCATTCGTAGAAGTAGATAGCAAATGTGTAAAAAACATTTTTAGCAGTTTTGCTATCTACTTCTAGCAGTGACTACGAGGGAATGAACGATACCGTCTAAAAATACTAGACTGTGGGCCTAAAAAATTCCACGTAAAACTCCTTACTAATATTTTAAATGCGAAAAAGTCCGTTTGTTTGTTTGTCACGCATTCACGTCGTAACTAGGTACTGAACCGATCATCATGAAATTTTGCATACACGTTGTCAGGGGTGCAGAAAAGGACATGTTAGCTTTCATCCAGAAAAAACGTACAGTTCCCGAGGGATAGCAAAAACTGTCCTCGCAGACGAAGTCGCGGGCGGCCGCTAGTATTAAATAAAATTCACCGCGGGCCGCCACTTTCGCTCAGGGTGCTACCTTAACCAAACGCCAACGTATTAAAGTGTGTACTTTCCTTGCATTTATTTTCACTGCAGTTATTTTTATTAACGCTTTACGAGCAAGTTTATGGCTATCTAAATCGTATTCTAGAATATTCATTGATATATTTAACCGCTTATATCTTGTTTACACAGTTATCAACATCCCAACACTTTTTTTATCGTTTTTTACGGCCACGTTTCGTCATTTAGCAGTTGGTTGACCTACTATAGCTATACCTACCTACCTACATTATACATGAGTAACACGTTATTGGTAATAATACCTACATGTGATTCATTTCATTCGTTATTTTGTAACCACGTGGTGGTTGGACTGGAATACGAAACACCTAGTTGGTTTAGAAATGTATTCTGAAATATTTAACGCCGCAATAAAAACCCTTAATTTTCAGAAGATACCTACATAGGTAATGTTACCATTTGAGATCTAATGAGAAAATATTTTCTCATTGGACCTAGGTATTTTAAAAATAATAAAAATAAGAATCCGTAGGGGAATCTTATTGGAATTTAATTCTCTATACTTAGATCCAAAGATTCTTACTGGTTTGTTCTCTGTAAAAGACCCACTTTTATGATTATCATCAGTGATGTCATCACAAGTACAGTGGATTTGGATTTGGATAGGTTGTTGTTATTAAGGCCCTTATAGCTGTCAGCTAGCGCCGCCAATTCATTTATTTTTATTATAGGTAAACCAGGTCAATATTTACAAAAAGGAAAAAACCATGCCCTCTTAAATATTGTTTCTAATATTTTTTGAAAAACTTCAACAGTTTTCATTCTGACTGTAATTTTTAAAATGTATTAAAACCAAAAGTGGCCACCGACTTTTCAAATACATTTTAAAACTAGTACAAAGAATAACAAAATATTAAAGAGTTACTAAAAAAAAATACGAGTATTGGAGACAATTTAACAGGGCTGTTGTTTCCTTTTTTAAAATATTTACTTGGTTTATGAGTAATAAAAATAAATGTAATGGCGGCGCTAGTTGGCCTATATAAGCGCCTTAAAGTAGATTTTTGAAAATAGGTAGATCCAGTGAAGAAATGTATTTACTCATTGGATCTAAATTCTGATAAATCTACTGAGAATAAAGGGGCATTTTCTTTTATTCCACTTTGCCCCACCGAGCCGCCCCACAGTTGGGGCAAAGTGGAATGCCTCAAAGGCAGTGGAATCTAGAGCCAGTTAATAACTTAAATACATACCTACTTTCACAAACAAATATTAAATATGAGGAAATGTACCTACACAAACACCTTAAGGCGCCCTATAGTGATTATATTCTCTTTGGCGTCCTACTACCCACTACTAGCGCCGCCGCCAATACATTTATATTACTCGTAAACAAAGTCAAAATTTAAAAAAGCTAAGATCATGCCCTCCTAAAATTGACTCTAATATTTTTCGAATAACTCTTCAACGGTTTCAATTCTTTCTGTAAGTTTTAAAATACATTTTTGCTCAAAGTGGCCAATTTTGGTTAGAATGGATTTTAAAACTTACAGAAAGAATAAAAACGGTTGAAGAGTTATTCGAAAAATATTAGAGACAATTTGGGAGGGCATGATCTTAGCTTTTTTAAATTTTGATTTAGTTTACGAGCAATAAAAATAAATGTATTGGCAGCGCTAGTAGTGGGTACTACGGCGCCTTAAGTGACAACCCTAGTGGGACAGAATCCACTACATTTTTAACTGTGATAACTGCCCCACTAGTGTGGCAGATTCCACTGCAAATTTTAAGGCATTCCACTTTTCCCCACCAGTGGAGCGAATTGGTGAGGAAAAGTGGAATAATTCATTACAAAACCATTAAAACAACGCGTTATTCCTAGTAACACAATGTGGAGAGAGTTCCACAATGGGAAAAACTACACTCGACGTCAGAAAAACTGCACCTTTTCGGCACTAAGTTTAGACTTGCTTGGCCATCTGCTATTGCTAGCAAACGTTTTATTGTGTAAATGTTGATATCTATTGAAAGTACATTTAATGAGCTTTCTTTTAATATAAGTGTTTGATTTATTTAACATAACAGTTACCATAATTAAATGATTAAAGCGTTATTGCTAGCGCCACCACAAAAGGGAAATAAAAGGGGTCAATTCAGGAAATGCGGGTAAATTCGCTATCGAGATGATGGAGAAAACACACTTCAACAGTTCAATTAAAAAAACGAATACCCAAGATGGATACTATTGCCCATGAAGTTATTCAAATATTGCAATAAAATTAGGCAATGTAATGTGCTCTCAGTAATTGATTCCGTTCGACGAGTATTCCAACGGTTTCTAAAGACTGTTGGCTATGTCCGAAGGGGAAGAAGTATATAATAACACTTATCATTAATTATATGGGATTAAATTAACTTTGAAGAAAAGGTGCGGTTTTTCTGATGCCGAGTGTAGTTCAATGTGTATAGGTACTAGTAGGGGAAAAATCTAAGAAAAAGTTACAACTCACCAGAGCACCAGGATTTACCAGAAAACAACCTGCAAGTCTTCTCCAATTCTTCAAACTGAAAGAAAAAAAACATTAACACAGCAATGGTACAGTCAGCGCAGCGAAAATTTTTCTGTCTATGGTACAGTCAGTAATGAAAGTCGCTTAATGCTTTGGTACTTTCTCATAGCAACTTTTTAACAGGTATTTCACGGTTTGAAACATAAGACAAAATAGTTACTATGATAAAGTACTAAAGTGTTAAACAACTTCCATTGCTGACCGTACACTCTTGTTCTAACTAAACAGACAGTTACAGATTCCGATTCTTTTCAGCAAGTAACCGATATAGCATAAATTTTCTAGCCTCATTTTAGAAGAAATCGGTTATTCCAATCTGTTACCCTAAAGAATCCAACCTGATGTGAATACTGGAAAACCTATTTCCGAGGATTTTTCTTCCTATACTAGCTCTCTCCCTAGTTTAGGGTAAATTCTCGGATATAAGTTTCCTAGAATTCACCTAAGGGTGGATTCTTCAGGGTTAACAGATCGGAATCACCAGAAGAAATGGGTTGCAACTTTCTTGTTGGAATCAAACAAACATTAGGCACATTTCAGATCTGGGGCCATACCGGCTAACTTACATGGCTATCGTGATTGCTTTCATTTGACAGATAGATGTGATACATTGTTAGTTTTCTATGGTAAGTTTTTATTTATGCCAAACAGAAGTAGCAATGTGTCACATCCATCTGTCAAATGAAAGCAAAAATCACGATAGCCATGTAAGTTAGCCGGTACGGCCCCTGATAGCCAATGGAAAAGGGGCAGGGCAGAGCAATAAACAACAACATAATTTTATTATCTTCTCTGCGGTATCTCGAGTCTTATCTGGCTTGTTTATTCTTGTTCAATTAAGTTTATTTCTTGCGTGCTTGATATTATCTTCAATCTTGAGCTGAAATAGAAAGTTACTCGTGAAGAGTAACTAGTGACGTATGTTCTGGAAACTATTGAACCATTTGTCGGACTCCGAAGAGTCCTGGGACGGGATAGGAAGAAGGATGGGGAGGGTGGGACAAGGGACGCTGCGGGCAGTAGCGCGCGACGACGTAGCCGCCGCCGCACCATCTTCACTTAACGTTAATTACAAACTAATTATAAAAAACTTGTAAAATTCCAAATATACTCGTTTTTTTTGTACATCACAGAAGCCCCTTCACGAACGGGCACACCGCCCGCAGCTGAGATCAATATATTCTCTGTACAAACATATTTTATATAATCTTCAATTGTTAACAGTCAGTTTTACAGTTTACCGTATCGTTAAATTTTACATCTACAGCTAGAATTAGGAGCGCCGAGTCTTCACGTACAATATTTCTTTTAAAGCTCTCTATCGGCGAGGTAAATGGGGTGTTAGGGTAGAACAGAGCGCTCGCCGCGCGAGCTCGGCGCTGTCAAATAAAATACATTGGTCTCGAGATAAATAAAACGATACGACTAGTGGGGCCGAGCCCCGCCCGCCGCTGCGAGCCTTCAGCCGCGCGAGGAAAAAATATAATAATAACGCTTCATTTATAAAAGAAATGCAACGTTCGTGCGCCTTGCAACGGCAAGAGTCGGCGACCACAACAATAATAAAAAGCGAGGGCGGCGCCTCTCGCGCCGCACCGGACCGCGAAAATAATTCTTAAAATTAAGTAGAACTCCTTCAGTCAACAAAAATTCTCACGTCAAGTCGGCCGGTGGGCGCGAGGGGCGCACGAGCCGCTTGCGGGTGCAAGGCCGGCCGAGGGGCGCAGCGACGGGCGCCGCCCGCCGCGCACTCACACGCCCGCCCAGACTCCTCATTTTTTTGTGTTTTTCTCGTATTTTGGAGTGGAGTTGGACGCACAAGGGAGCGCGCGACGGCGCGGACTGCACTTAACTACTAAAATTTTCACAAAATAATACCTAACGCCGGAATTTGGTCGACGCTGAGACGGCGCCGTGGGGCGCAGGGCTCCGCGGTGGCGTCGCAGCGCGATGGCGAACGCGCATCGCGTACGAAATAAAAAACTTAGCACGATAGGGACGAGGGCGCAGCCCTGCGGCTGACGTCGGGCTGCGTCCTCGCAGCACTAACACTAGAGTCCGTAACGTGGGGCGGCGGCCTACGCGGTGACGTTGACGTTGAGCATCAGCTTTAGGGTGTGCGCGCGGTCGGGCTCCGGTCGGCAGCGGCCCTCTCGGCGCCAGTGCGTGGGCGGAGGCGGCAGCGCGGTCGCAGAGGGCGCAGCGCCCCACTTGCTGCCTGCGTAGCGCTCCTCTCGCCGTTCGCGCTCGCGCTCGCGGCGCGCGCTCAACGCTGGTAATGGCGTGCGTACCACCCTTCGGCGGTTCCGCACTTGCTGTTGCCCCGGGCAGTTCATCACTCCACAACACGGACCTCTCACTGAGATACGACGACGGACGACAGTTCACTTATCACTTTAGCGGTAGCTTCGGCGCCCTCGGAGCAGAGCGCGACGTTTCGCATTCACAAAATGGACGCCTCGATTGTGCGCGGACCGTTCTTCTGGTATCTTGCGATCCGCCGTATCTCGGCCTCGAACCACTGTCGATCTACGGATGACACGTCGAAACACTGTACACTGCTTCACTTTCACGACTTCGAGTCGGCGGTCGCGCTGCTAGCTCCGGTGATAATCGATTTTTAGAACAAAATATTGACGCCACCTCTCCATTATTCACACACCTTAACCTCTCGATTTCGACTACGTCACGTCGGCCAGTGTTGCCAGACCCGATCAAAACTCTTGCCCACACAGGTTGTTAAAATTGCCCTTTCCGACACAAAATCGCCCATAATCGTTAAAACAACGACATGTAGGGGAAACTATCGTATTTTGACACGCTTTGCCTAGAACAATCTTAATTTTTCGAAAGCTCCCGCCCTATAGCCATTTAAACGTCTGGGTGACTATGGCCGACCGATTTTTTTTTAAAAAAGGTTAGGGCCGAGTCGATTTAGATCGGTAAAACTGTTTTTATCTGCGAAATCTTAAACGCAGGTGCTGGGCTTCGTTCCTAGATGGTTCTATAGGAAGAAACGTCTATGGATACCCAACCTTAGCTGTGATTTTGGGTTTTGGTACTTTGTGCTAGGTGTTTTCATGTGGTTTCTGGTAAGTGAGTTCCGTGATACCCAAAATTGCCCATATTTTACCCGTTCCAAGACCTTTCCGCCCTTTTTGCCCTTTTTTCAAAAAAGTCCTAAAATTGCCCATGGCGTGGGCAATTGCCCACGGTCTGGCAACACTGACGTCGGCGGCGCTCATCGTATTTATATCGCAATGGCGGCTGCGCGATAAACATGCGCAGTGGGGATATAAAGCACATCATGCATGAGGCACTTATTTATATAAAACTAGCTTCCGCCCGCAACTTCATCCGCGTAGAATGGAAACTCGAAAAAATCCCTTGAGAACCTTTGACCGATTGAGAAACAAATATTAAACTATCTAAACAGCCAAAATATCACATTATATCCCAAAATATTTTATTTAATTTTAATTGTAATTGTGTTTGTATTTATATGGAGCTCGTGTCTGTAATAAATTTTATTATTATTATGAGTAGGATTAATATCAATAGTTTTTTCAAAACAAGACTTTTAACATATAAAATATAAAATTATGATGACTTATTCCATCTTTAGATTAGATTTTTATTACGTTACGTATTAGATTTTCAGTGTCATCATAATTGAGGTTATGAAGGAAGGAAGTTACACAATTTTTGCAGAAATACTTCGTAAATGAAACAATGTTAAGTTTATGGTGCGGTAGAGTCTGTTCTGTTATACAGGAATGGGTCCATAAAACAGAAAAATCGATGTGAGAATTTGGTTTGAAATGATGTTGTGGGAGCGGCTAAGTGGTTTCGGTGAGTAGAGCGAGTAGCAAAAGAAAGATGATCAATGTAATGATGCTGCTTGAGAACAGTGTGCAAAACGTAAAGTTGACGGACAGACAAGAGTTGAGTTATATTGGTGTTTTCATATTCGCCTTAAGCACTTTCTGTGCTTATGCGCCCAAATACGACGATGTGAAGTGGCTCTGGCTGGACTACTAATTTATTCCTGAAAACCTAACGCATATGAAATTCCACGAGTACAAAGTCACAGCGAAAGCTTGTCTCTCAAATATCAACTAATAGGTACATTATTTAATAGGCACCTTGAAATAATTAATAAGTTAATGTCTTTTAAGGCCTAATTATCTGGTAAGTAGGTACTTAATTTTTAGGTAGTGATTCAAGAGATGGTTAGGTCTCTATAGTATGTTTGTGCACGATATTTGTAAAGTTAGTAATAATAGTACTATTAATAACTTATTAATAAATTAAGAAAGTTAGATGCTTTTTATTATGAACATGAATATAGTATTCCTTTAACGGTAACCATCATTTGCGATTGTCAATTTTACGTAATTGACAATCATTCATTTGTTTGAAATTGAAATTATTCGTTTACACAAGCAATTGAAGCAATTATCAATTCCTACAAAAATAGCATTGACGGAAAAATTGTCAATCGCACGCAATGATTGTTACCGGCAGCCTTTTTATGCTTAGGCGGTACGTCTAATTTTTGTACAGAGAGGTGCGCGTGATCAAACCGCTCACCTTACTTTTAAATGCTCATATTTGAACTATTTTAGTAGTTATTGGCTTATAATGAATTTATATGAATAAAACATAGTTTGTTTAGTAAGAAATAAGTCTTTTAATTTAAACTATTAAGCATAAAGTCAACTTCATAATGCAAAAAACAAAGTAACTTATTTTTATAAAAAAACACTTTTTACGGATTACGGCTCGTATATTATATTATTTACAGTATTAATTGTATATACAGTATTAATTCAGATGCTATTTTAGAATCATTTAGTTATAATTATTGGTTTTTTGGGTTTCCCGATGTTTTGACACCTTTCCAGGTGCTGTTGTCACGGGACGACTAAAGCAAAAAGGCTGCTCATTTTTTTTTTAGTTTTGTCATGTACTTACATTTTTTCCAACATAAAGTTCTAAATGGGTAATTTAATAAAAAAATATGAGTTACAAATTGGGAGGCCTCCCAGAGAAAGAACTGGCGGAAGGCGACGGCTACACGCATGGTAAATACTGTGATCCATCGCCATAGAATATATTTTAACCATGGAAATTATAATATTGAACATTTTACATTTACATACATTCCATTTATAATTATAATTTACTCTATATCGATATTGTCGATGGATCACAGTATACGCAATATTTACCATGCGTGTAGCCGTTGTCGAAGAAAACTCAGAGAGGTTGTGTCGACCTCCCTTATTTTCATTTTCCGACAGTTTTTTCATAAAATCAGAATAAAAAACTGTACTTGACAAAACCAAAAAAAAATGAGATTTCAAATAGTAAGCCTCTCGAAACACATCGAAGATAATTATAATAACTTGACTTGGTCGGCGAAAGTAAGTACTACTACTAGGGCGCGTGATGAGCAAATTGCCTCATGATGGTACAGGCCTCCAAATTCTCCAGAAGCACTTTGCTGTGTGGTCACAATGAAACTTACGAAACCGACCGGCACGAAAGTTGCGTCAGGGTGAAGGCAAAGTTCTAAAGATACCTAGGCGCTTGAGACCTTATGCATGTATGTCATACATAGGTATCTCCAATTCCATTCCAAGTACTACTTCTATCAGGGCTCTATCACTCCGCGCGCAGGTATGAGAAAAGCACCTAACGCTCGGCATCCTCTGCGTAGACAATATCGGCAGGGTTGTCAGTCGCGTCCCCGGAATATCTGTAGCGCGTTTTCACAGGGTCTTACGATTCCCGCGCTTTCGTGTCAAGATTAATATTTTTAAATAAGAGTTTTGAATTGTCTTTGTTATTCATTTTAATTTAATTGATGTGATTAGTCCGAATTGACCACATTTTACAAAAAAATATTTTATTAGTGGTAATCGTAACCGAGACGAGCAGGAGGCTGTCGCTTGCGTTTCCCGCACAAAATGCAGCGATACAATTTTATTACGTAACCTATATTATTATTAAAGATAAAATCTTGACCAACGATAAAATAATAATAGTGAAGTTTTTCACACGATTCAGAATATTATCGCCAGTAAAATTTATTAACCGTGAGTTCAAAGATGGAATATAAAATATAGATCATATTTATTATTCATACACACACATAATTATTATTATGTTTTGTAGGCTAATTTAAAGCAAAGGTATTTTGTAAGGTATCTTCTGTACTTTACTATTATTTATTCTGTGCTTCTATTCTATTCTACTTTATTATTTTAATAAATTTAAACATGAATATATTGTATATGTTACCGGCAATGTGTGTTCTCCGGCATTGTATACAATGCCTAGGCATCGTATACAATGCCTGAAACGATCAGGCAATGTATGAAATGATATTCATTTTATACATTGCCTAGGCATTTTATACAATGCCTGGTGGTCCACCGGCAATGTGTAAAATAAGTTTATTTCTGTTGTCTGTTATAAAAAATAACCTCGATATTTAAGGCTCACGCTCCGCTGCGCTACGCGCTCGCCTTAAATTTCTAACCTAACCCGGGACCTACAGGAGTAAAGCAGGTTCGGTTCCAAACTCAATAAGCCGCCCTCGAGCCCCCCCCGAGCCCCCTTCGAGCCCCCCCGAGCCCCACTCGAGCCCGCCTTGAGCCCCCCCCCCCCCCCCCGATCCCCCCTCGAGCCCCCGTTTGAGCCCCCCGAGCTCCCCTCGAGCCGCCCCGAGCCCCCCGAGCCCTCCTCGAGCCCTCCCCTTGAGCCCCCCTCGATCAAATTTTTTTTTATTTTACACATTGCCGGTGGACCAGCAGGCATTGTATACAATGCCTAGGCATTGTATACAATGCCTAGGCATTGTATAGAATGCCTAGGTAATGTGTGAAATAGACAATAATATTCATTATATTTCATACATTGCCTAAAAGGACCAGGCATTGTATACAATGCCTGCGTTTCATACATTGCCGGTGACATATATATTCATACATTTCACTTCTAGATTTGTAAAGGAGAATATTATTTAGATAGTATCAAAAACGAACCAAGTGATAATGCATTACAGCCGCGAAAGGTTAGCATTAGCTTTCAGTCTTCTTCTTATCGTATGAGGATTACACTAATTAGGAGGATTTCTCTCACACCAGAGGTGACCACTGTCACCTCAGCCAAGCATGACCAACGAAACACGTTATACGATATCGCGTTATATAGCGTTTTATCGACACCCAACTGTCAAATTTTATTGTCTTTTGGCAGTTTAACGTGATAAATCGCTATATCGATCGTGTTTCGGTGGTCATGCTAGGGGGGCTGGTGTTAGAGTTTATCAAGCCGACTGTAAGACTTCAACCCTCCTAGCACGACCAGCGCTATGATATAGCGATTTGTCACGTATAACTGTCAAAAGACAATGCATATTGACAGTTGAATGTCGATAAAACACTATATCACGCGATATATAACGTGTTGCGATGGTCGTGCTTGGTTTAACGACTAAGTAAGCACAAAATAGAGAGAGTAAAGTAGGACTGTAGCTTCCAGTACAAGGCTTGAAATGCTTTTCTCAAGAAATGCAAGGAACTACAATTTTCTAAGTAATAATGACCTTTTTAAATTGGTTTGTGTGACTACTCAGTTAACTCATAAGTTTTGTAAAAAGAACGGTGAAAGTGGAAGTGAAATATTATTTATTTAAATAAGCTCACATAATAAGCATTTTTAAATCGTCGATTCTTTTACCCTAGCACCCATTATGACGTCTTTTAGCTGACAAAAATATGGGCACAAAAAACTTGTCAGCGTTATCGAATGGAACGATATTTACAAATATGTATATCGTTACCAGACTTCATATTAACGAAGATTAACAACTAAATTACATTATTTAATTAGCTCATTACTAAATGAATTTAAAATTTCTTAATCAATTTACAGAAGTTTGATGTTATTATTCAGTCTAAGCTGTTACAAGAAAAAAAACAAACAAATTAATATGCGTTAAGATAGTCAGAAGAAGCAGACCCATGTAGCTTATGTGTTCTACCGTATTGAATTTGGAACACTACTTCCCGCACTTGTGCGGGAAGTAGTGTTCCAAAGTATTGAAAAGTATTGAAATTCATTCCCCGCACTTAATTTCAATTTTAGAACGTGATGAACCAGCTACCACGGAAATGTGGACTTTCCGCATTCTTTTTTCATGGAATGAGGGCTTTTCCAAAGGACTAAAAACTGTAGGATAGATAGATGGCGTTGATAAATTAAGCACTGTCAACTGAGGCGCGTGCAGGGCCTACGCTCTGAGTGCAACCAAAGTTGTGTCCACCGAACGTCACGCTCTAATGTTTGATACGCCGTTAGAGCGAATGGTTCCACTCGGAGCGTAGGTGCTGAACGCGCCTCAGTTGACAGTGCTTAATTTATCAACGCCATCTATCGATCCTACAGTTTTTAGTCCTTTGGAAAAGCCCTCATTATAACATTTCAGAGGTGCATAACATGTGTGGTGTGCTTTACATTGAATCGAGCGACGACCAATCAGCTAGGCTCGTCACGACAGCTAGGAAAAAAAACTTCTCAACGAAAACAAGGAGGTTGATTGCAACCCGACCGGATTCAGATGTACGCCAATACAAAGAACTAAAGCGCGTTACTATGACTTTCGACTTTATCCGTTTAACATATCTAATATGGCGGACGTGTTATTTTGGAACACGACTCCATGATAACAGCAGTTGTTTGTTTTTGTTTTATGCTTACTTACGTCGTGGCTATCAATCTTAATAATAGCGATTATTTACTTTAGCTGATAATACCAGAATATGAATTTAAAGTTCTTACTAATTTACCTACCTACCACATAATACGTATTTTCTTACTCTGTGATAGGATCACAGAACAATAAAATAAAAAGCTTAACTTTTTTTAATAAAATCATACCGAAGGGATGTGCTACATCTATGATTATGACATATCAACAGACAAGCAAACTGCTTTTAGTAGGTAGGTAGCTAGTTTGTCGTACTATCCATATCCAATACCCACGTAGTAGGTACTATCAGTCGTAGCAGCTTTCTAAAACCAGAATTTTATGATACGGGTTATACAAGTCAGCTGGGTTACTTAAGGGCTGGGATAAAAGTTATTATTAGCTAGGTAGGTACTTAGGTACCTACCTATTTATTTTATGTAGGAAGGAACCTATTGACTTTTAAATTTTTTGTGTTGTGTTCGTTATAATAGGTATAGTAGGTAGGTAGGTATACAGGGTATACTTATAATAATCTATTCTGTGGTTTAGGACTAGATACAGTTCTGTCGAAGTAGTGTTTTTCGAAGTCGAAGTATGGTTCTGTCGGTACCTAGTCGAATCTATTATTATGTTCTATCGAAGCAATGAATAAGGTACATTGTCGAATTAACTATCTAAATTCAATATTATTTATTGACCTAGGAGGGTACTTATGCGGGTTTTAATTTTTATTAACTAGACGTCACATGAAGGGTTCAATAAATTTAACAATGGGGACGGACGGCTGCGTGTGATAATTGCAATTTTATGTAAAAAAAACAGTTGTGGAGCTATAGGTAATAATAAATTTGAAGGGGAGCCATGGTCATGGTATTAATGGGGTTGGCAATGCAAAGCTAATCGCACATGGCGCCAGCGGCGGTCTAGTCTAACCGCTATCAATGCTTTGATTGGTTAAAATATGCCACAAATGACATTTGATATTTGAAACAACCAATCAAATGTTTTGGTTCAACCGCTTGTGGCGCCATTAGTTCCTCAGTTTCCATCCCCATTATAAGCACAGAATAATAAAAACTAACGTGTATATTATAATAGTTGTAAAAGGTCAGTCACACTTTAGTATTGTATAAAAAATAAGATTGTGAATGCAAAAATCTCAAATTTAAAAATAAAAAAATTATATAGCTATTTCATTTTTATCAATTGTCAAAATATCTGACCCTTGATCACGTAAGTCTGTTGCTAACAAATCTCGATTGAAATCAATTGAAGCACAGTTGCATTGCTGCTTTAGTTAAGATAGTTGTCACATTGGTTCTTACTAAAGCAGCAATGTAACTGCGATTTCTGTCAGAGTTGATTGCAACAAAGTTACGTAATTACCCCCCTGGAAAGATATTTCAATTGAATGTCGAGCAAATATCTCACATTCGACAATTCGAAGATGCCACTTGACACTAGTGACTCGGTAGCTCAGCGGTCAGAGCATTGGACCGCATATTCAAAGGTCGCGGGTTCGATTCCCGTCCGAGAATTGATTGCGCGTCGATTTTTTCTAGTAAGTATATTATTTAGTATTGTACGGTAGTACTCACATATAGTACATTGTATAAATTAAAGTAGGTAGTTCGTTATTCCATTTTTAAACAACTAATAGGTACCACAGTGAAGTGTGTTTATAGACAAAGAATGGAGTAGGTACCCACCGTCCGACGTATTCACATCCTCCCGCGTAGGAAAAAAAACCAGCTGAAGTTTGAAACCTGTCCGTGTGGCCTTAAAAGCGCGGCTGTAGAACAGCTGATGCCTTTGTCTGGTTCAAACTTTTTCTTTCGTTTTCTCTTTCTTTACTGTTGGTTAGAGTGAGAGGTGCGAAGGATGGCTGACTGGTTCGGTCCCATTATTTATTTACGTTTGGAATGTTGTCCTTTTTTTCATTCATTCCCACAGGCAGGTACCATTTTGTTGTTAAGACGTAAATAAGATTTCTGTAGGTGTAGTAGGTACCAAGTAGATAGTGATCTTATTTGAATATCATCAGTACTTTTTTTCTGATAAATACGACCACTTGTTGTATCGGAGGCAAAAGAACGTGATGAACCAGACAGACTGGGTACCACGTTGTTCCTGCTTTCTTTTTTCAAATGTAATGATAATATTTCAGGCAATTTAGAATGTGATGAACCAGACCTCTACAAAAAAGAGGAACGCCCTGCATTCCTTTTTCAAATGGAATGATAACATTTCAGAATATAAGTGAGAAATAATAGGTCTTTACCTATGAAATTGCCGTATTGCAGTACAGACTTTTTCAAACAAAAAAAAGTTTTGATTGGCTATGAATTCTAAATTGAAATTAATTTTGTTTTAAATAAAAAATGTAATTTTCAAATAAAAAAGCTTGATAGATGGGTGCCCCACTGCTACTTCACGACAACGCGCGACCCCATACTGCACAACAGACCGTCTCTAAGCTGCATGAGTTGGGTTTGGAAGCTCTCCCTCATCCGCCATACTCACCAGATCTTGCGCCTACCGACTATTACTTTTTCCAAAATTTGGACAACTTTTTAGCGGGAAAAAAATTCAATTCCCGAGAGGCAGTACAAAACGCCTTTTGAAGAGTTTGTTGTCTCCCGTCCAGCTGATTTTTTCAAGAAGGGCATCCATAAACTGCCACAGCGTTGGCAAAGATGCATTGATTGCAGGGGTGATTACTTTGAATAAACGAAATAATAAGTTCGAAAAAAAAATACTTTAACTTTTTTCAAACAAAACGGCAATTTCATAGGTAAAGACCTAATAATATAGTTTATTTCAGTCGAGAATGGGAAGCTATTTGCATTGTCGAAGATGGTTTGAAGCCCGAACCGAGGCAGTGCAAATAGCTTCCAGTAGGTACAAGGTTTGCAGGTATAATACTTTACTCACGAAATGCAAGGAAATAAAATTTTCTTAGTAAAAATGTGATATTTTAATTGGTTTATGTGGCCATGTTTAAATAGTTTTATAAAAATTTATGCTAGCTAGCTGATGAGTTCTACCGGTTCCCACACAAGTGCGGGAGGTAAGTATTGAAATTAATTTCCGCACTGAATTTCAAATTTAGAATGTGATGAACCAGACCCCCATGGAAATGTTGAATGCCCCGCATTCCTTTTTCAAATGGAATGATAACATTTCAGAGCATGAGAGAGAAAAGTCATTTTTTCTATTTTGCTATCGGTTATCGCCTTTATGTATGACCAAATAGGTAGGTACCAATATCTGAAGACGTCACATTCGTCACAATCACAACAAAGATAATTATAATGATTATTGTTGATAGTTATCAGATTAAGAAATACCCATTTCCTGCCTTATCATGTTTGTAAAACCACTCGTAAAACGAATTTGCAATGCAAGCAAGTGACAGACACAATGGAGTCTAAATATTACGTAGCTACTACCTACCTGATCGGTACATTACCTTCTAGGTGCGTAAGTAAACTTAAAACCTAATCTAAGCTGAAAACAACATCACAAACGTTATCGTAGCTGGAACATAATAAAAAATTTACTATAATATGGTACTAGCTTAGCTTACCTTAGCTTTTTTATTTAGGCGTTACCTATTGTACCTACCACAAACATTCCACCTAAAACGTGGGACAGTTCAAATAGTAAAAAATAGTTCGTAAAATTTATTTATTCTTGTGGTATAACCAACGAACTAAGATACTAAGGAAGTGTAATTCCGCTCAAAAAATAGCACCACGCAAACTAACACAGAGTGGGCGGGGCTAAAAAAGTACTAGCGAAGCACGATTAGTCATGTCTGCCACGCGCTCGGCGACAGTCGTTAGCGTTACCACAAAAAAATAATTAGAAAAATGATTAAAATGACGTCATGTGTGGTCAAGTGGCGAAAAAGACCAAAAGAAGGCAGCAAAACTATACAGACATAACATAACATAGGAAAGTAACATATTTTTCGTTTATTAGAAATATCTATGAGCGTATACATACAAAATATGGTCGTTATTATGCAACAAGTGTTCAGTCGATTTGTGGGGCAGAGTCAAATCTTCACATTCACTGCTATCAGACATTTTTAAACAAGAATAAAACTCTCTCATGGAATTCAGTACAACAAAAAAAAGGAAAATTTAAATCAAAATTATGTAATGCTAAAAATGGCGCGTCCTGCAATATGCAATACATAGAAAACGAGTAATCTGATGTAATCTCCTTGTTTTTTATTATTATACAGGGTGTAACAAAAACGCTGTCCAATCCGTGAAGGGATGATTAGGTAGGTACCTATAAAGATTCTATTCACGCTATCCTCTTTGATTAATGAGTAAAAATCCCTGGTTAAAATAGAATAAATAAAAAATTGAGAACTCACATTGCAACACCGAAGGCAGCAGAGTGGCACGACAAGTAGTGACGTCATGAGGTCAAGACCGTCAGATCAGAACACAAAGTAATGACAGTTTCCAGAAACTATGATTTTTATGCAGCTCTGAAAACAGCTTTTTAATATGGAGTTTGATCCTCGGATCATTCTGCTGGAACCCCAATGTGAGATCTGCTGCGAAAATGCTACTTTATATTTCCACCACCAATAGAAATACATGCCTAGCAACGGTGCACTACATTGTCCCGAACACTTTGCAGCACACCTGTATTCCACTTAATTAGTACAAATGTGGCTATTATTCGCAAACGCATTACGGATTCACTCTCACAAATGTTTTTAAACATCAACTGTAAACATGACCTCACAAATAAAAATCAAGGGGTGTCAAATCTGGAGATCGCGCTGGCTACGGAGTTGGTCCACCTCTTCCAATCCACCGTCACCCATATTGCTAGTTTAGGTATTTGCGCACCGGTCAATAAGCATGTTAAAATAGTCTGCATTTGAAAAAGATCTTGACAAGAATAAACTTTGACTTGGTGGAATACGCTGCTATAAAAAATACATTACGACAAACTGAGAACCTCCTCCTTTTTTGAAGTCGGTTAAAAAGGTGTCGCTATAAGAATTTTGTATTGCCAATTAAGGCATGCTTTTTTAAGTAAAAAATAAAAATAAAGCGACGTATTAATACTGTTGTTCTTTATCAGTCACACCTCTAAAAGACGTATTACTTAAGGTGTTGCTCGCGCAAATGTGATAATTATCTACATAATATGTACTTACATGTTATGAAAAAAAAATCTTTACAGAATACATTGTCTTTTATCAAGCATACCTATTTTATTTCAATAGCTTGCCTAATTTTAGTCCTTCTTGAAATCATATGTCTTACCAATTCGTGACAAATAATATGATCATCATTCATCAACATCATCATTTTATAATTTTCATAAAATAAAATAACAATAAAATCATCACAGCCGAAAGACGTCCACTGCTGCCATAGGTCTCCTTTAGTTTTTTAGAGCGACTAGTTACAGGCGACTTGCATCAAGCGTATTCGAGCGGTCATTACCAAGTCGTCCATCTACATAATAAAACAAACATTATATCTAACAAACAATAATGTACTAATTTCATAAAACAATTTTATGATGCCGCCCAGCGCGCCGTAGTAGGTTAGGTGTACTGACTGCATTCTACGTTACACCGTCCTCGCCTCAATGACAAAGGCACGACAACGGCCCAATGAGTGACACGAGGCGAGTCAAATATCCAATCATGTTTGATCTGCGTTCAAACCCCAGCCAATAGAAAACGTCATATGCGTTAGAATACAATCTAATGCCGATTATGCGTGCATTGCAATAAGGTATGTTTTTACTAGTTCATTGTTGAGTTTGCGACCTTTTGTGTTACAGAATATGTGAAGGTGCCATTTTTTATGCAATATTTGTTAGGAGTTAGGCTTCCTTAGATCTTAGTTCGTTGGGTATAACCCCTTTCCAACCATAAAGTTACGCCATCTAGTGAGGCAAATAGTTACTATTTTTATTTTTTAAATGTCACTTTGAAAAGCCCTCATTTTTTGAAACTTTACGACTTCGCGAGACGCCATCTATCGAAATTGTTTTGAAAATTTCGTTTTCTTTTTTGCTTTCGGAAAATTGCCCATTGATCGATTGAGCCAGGGATCGAACCTGTGACCTCAGAAATGGCGTTGGCGACAACTTTACATTCATCTATTATATTTTTTTAACAGAAATTCAAGAATCCTTAAAAAAATACTGTTACTTAATAATCTTATCGAGCCGCGCGTATCAAACAAAATAAATTCAGTATTGGTACGTCGCGTCGTTTTTATCAGTATTTGTTTTAAACTAACTAAATATTTTGAGGGCCTATTTAAAACAGAACAGATAAGGTTGTTTTTATGTATTTTTCCAGTGTTGATTTGATGGACAATTTAAGCAGAAAGAATGTTTATCTTGAACTTTTGAAAAGTAAATTATGTCAAGGAAACAGTGAATGGAAGCAAATAATTTAAATTATTAATATTTTAAATAATTTTGATTTCAGTCAAGAACAGTGTAACTGTGTTAGTTAAATACCTTGCGTACACCTTAATTACTGCTAAGTAGGTAAAAAGTGCAAACCACTCAGCTTCCGAGGTTTTTTATCAATATATTCGGCATAATAATAAAATGTGCCTCCCGGGAGGAAATACTAACAAGGGCCTATGAAGATACTAGGTACCTACTTGAACTCTCGAATAAATTTAAACTGCATCTTAACAGAACTAATCTTTAACTTTACAAATCCTTTTCAAGAAAATTAAATGTTCTATAAAATAGTGTGCCCACTTTTATTCGGTAATCATTTGTAAAAAAACTATTAAGGAACTAAGATATAGTATTTGTTGCGTAAAAGGAAAGAAAATAAAAAGAAAAAACTGACAGCCTCGATTACATACGCCGATTTAGCTTCCTTACTGGGGATCCAATCTAGGAACCCAAATTGGATGTAGTGATCACACTATGCCCCAATTAGGACATGATTTCACTGATTAGGGTTGTCACCAGTACTTGACTATAACATTATTGTACATAGATTAAACAATGAGTTTTCACTATTAACGGAAATGTAATGGTAGGTTTTGATGAGTACTCTGATAGGAAATGGTTTGATGATGAAACCGGACGGGAAAAAGCCACTAGAACTCTGTAATAAAAAAGATGGCGGTCAACTTTATTGTTTGTGGGCCGATTTCAATGAAACACGGTTTTGTTACTATTTTGACAAAAAATAACAACGAAATGTTGAAAATATTAAAAATCTAAGATGGCGGTCAACTTTTTTGTTTTTGGGCCGATTTCGATAAAACTCGGTTTTTGTTCCTACCTATATTTTGACAAGAAAATAACAACGCAATTTTTTTAATACTAAAAATCCAAGATGGCGGTCAACTTTTTTGTTTTTGGGCCGATTTTGATAAAACTCGGTTTTTGGTCCTATTTTGACAAGAAAATAACAACGCAATGTTTAAAATATTCAAAAATTCAAGATGACGGCCAACGTTTTTGCTATTGGGCCGATTTCGATTAAACTCGGTTGTTGGTACTATTTTGACAAGAAAATAACAAGGCAATGTTAAAAATATTAAAAATCCAAGATGGTGGCCTATTTTTTTGTTCGTGGTCCGATTTTAATAAAACTTGGGTTTTGGTACTAACTACTTAAAAAGTAACAATAATCATCATCATCGAAATCGAAAAATTAAGAAATCGGCCCATAAAGCTGGCTGGTATATTGATTTTATTATTATTTTCAACATTTTGTTGTTATTTTTTCGTCAAAGTAGTAACAAAACCGAGTTTCTTTGAAATCGGCCCATAAACAAAAAAGTAGGCCGCCATCTTGGATTTTTAGTATTTGAAAAATTGTGTTGTCATTTTCTTGTCAACATAGTAGCGAAAACTGAGTTTCAAAAAAATCGGCCCACAAACAAAAAAGATGGTCGCCATCTTGGATTTTTAGTATTTGAAAAATTGTGTTGTTAATTTCTTGTCAAAATAGTAGCAAAAACTGAGTTTCATCAAATCAGCCCACAAACAAAAAAGATGGCCGCCATCTTGGATTTTTATTATTTGAAAAAATGAGTTGTTATTTTCTTGCCAAAATAGTACCAAAAACCGAGTTTCATCGAAATCAGGCCAAAAACAAAAAAGTTGGCCCCCATCTTGAATTTTTGGTACGCACTCAAATGGTAGTGGTGGTGGTAATGCAATGTAAATTATTGACAAGCCATGCTTGATCATCTAGGGGTTACTTATAATGTGATATAGGTACCGGCATAAATAACTTGGTAAAACAAAGATGAGACAAAAGATGCACCGAGTTTAGTGTTTGTAGCTGCTGCGCATCTCGCCAAATTACGTGCCCGTAATAATACACCCGCAGAAATGCAAACTAAAGAAAAAAATATGACTGAAGACTTGGCTGCATGATCAAAGTTTCATTTGCCTTACCTATATAGCCTTGGCTAGGGAGGCAACCCTTAAATTCCCCAACTAGGATCCAATTCGGGGCATCGTTTCCAATCTAAAATTGGATCCCCAGTAAGGAAGCTAAATCGGCGTATGTAATTGAGGCAAAGTTTGAAGTTGACATTGGAAGCATTCTGCCAGACAAATTTTTGAGTCATCGGTCGCCATAGAGTACAATAATTTAACTATGGGAAGTAAAATAATACTCTATAAAAATTACTTTCCATGGTTAGAAATTACTCTATGGCGATCGATGAATTAAGGATTTGTCTAGTAGAATGCGCCCATTGACAGTGACAGCTAGTAGTAACAACAAAATGTCAAACTGCAAAGAATTCTGAGTTTTTTATTTTATTGTATTAAATGAAATTTTCAAAAATGAGAAGAGAATTCATATTAGTATTACTTGGAATAATATGTGTTTCGACTATTTCATCATATTTCGGGGGTTATGTGCAAATGGAGACAGACAAAGTGCTTTTAGACACAGTTATAGGTGCTGTCGGAGCTGGTAACTTTTCATATTGGCAATTAGGCCATACGGGACCGTTGCTGGTTGAGTTAACATCTTTGTCGGGAGACGCGGACCTTTACGTCTCAGACTCTATCAGGTATTTTCTGAAATTAATCATAATTTACTTGGAAACCACTAAAGTTTACACGCTGTAATCTCTTACTGAATTTGCATAAAATATGTAATTTTAAACAAATATAGAAGGGAATTTAATTTAAAATGAAATTATTCTGACAGATTTTGCGTCTCCACACTCATACAAATTTATTTTTGGTAAAAATTTAGAATACTTGAGCACGAATTTGGTGGTTTTGAGGGACGGGGGGAAGAGGGGGGGAGGTAACCTCCCCCTGGTGGTATTCCCACTCCGCGGAAGTACATATTTGCAGAGATATTGATATATGAATACACAAAAAAGTAATGATAACAGCCAAATTGCTGTTGTTTTTCGGCAATTAAAGGAGGGAGAGAGGGGGAGGGAAGGGAAACAACTCCCTCCTCCAATCCCCATCTGCCCGTGATGCGTAGTTTCCAAGAAATATTTTTTTGTGTAAACATAACCTCAACACAAAAAATTTAGAAATTAAGCAGGGGAGGCTAAAAAGAGGTGGGGAGAGGGGAAGGGACGTACGTACAAAATTTTGCACGTAAAAAAAGTCGTCACTGGGTTCATGTACACCTAACATGCTCGTCGCTACGCTCCTCGCACCTATCACGTGACCTGTGGTCTTTGATTCACCATCGCAATTCGCAACAATTTAGCAGTGCTACCAACCTAGTGCGCCGCCATTAAACGTCAAGAATGACGACACTGGTTTAAAAATTAGACTTAGATCTTTATTTTTTTCGAAAAATAAGTGTTTCCGCGGAAAATGAATATGTGCATTAGAATCTCTGCATGTTTTATAATAAAGTAGTAAACTCACTATATATAATTTCGTGCTCAAGTTTTCTAAATCCTTAAAGCCTTATTTTTATCTCTTTGATGAAGTTTAATTATATTTCTATGTGAAATACTTAGTTACCTACATAAAATTGCATAATCTGTCTTAATTTGCAGACCAAGCTACGAGATCGATAGGAACAACTTCAGCTCTTCAACATGTGGCCCAGACCTGGTCAGCATACCCGCAGACTTTCCGAGACCCATAGGTAATTATTTATAACTAAATATTTGAAAGCACGTAGATGGCACACTAACGCCATCATAGAAAAAAAAATATAATGCTTATGTCTCTGTAGTGCACTCCCCAGAAGCTTTTTGGTACGTTTTTATTGTTCAAAGAATATTTTCTACCTTGTCGTTTGGTTTAATGGATTTTTTTTGCTAACAGTGACCACTTTTCAGTAAAAAACTCCATTTGCAATAAAAAGTACCACAAAGCTTCTTCAGAGTGCACTACAGAGAGATAATTCACAATTTCATCTTTATTTCAGCACAATTAATTTTTACACGTCACCCTTGTCCAAAAGAGTCCCATAGTCTGATAGATCTCGTCTTCCCATATCCTTATATTTATTTATTTCCGTTGACCGTAAGATATCCAGAAACAATTAACAGTTCCTGAGGGATAGCAAAAAAACTGTGGATGCAGACAAAGTTGCAGGTTGCCGCTAGTACTTTTTAAACACAAGTAGACCTCACAAAACATTAGTTTGGCTACCCCTGTTATACAGGGTGTGAATGAATGAACCCAAAATCGGAAAAATGCTTTTTCGGACCATCAAACTGAACAACTTTTACTATTGGACCAACTCTGATATTGATTTTTTTGTCAACTGTTTCAACTGTTTCTTATAGTAGTAAGATATTGGGCATTCTAACTCACTTCATTCGATCGCACGACGCGACCTCACTCGTGCGTTAGAAAGCCCAATATCTTACACGAATTTATTATTTCACCACACACCTCGCAGCTCACCGCCTCGGCGCAAAAGCATACACGGACAGGAGCTTGTTCAATTCCTCAAAGATTTAAAAACGCGACTCAGTTGCTTCAAAATACATAATTGTTGCGATGTGGTGGCGAACTGCGAGGTGCGTGGTGAAGACAAAAGTATTATATAGAGATTAAATAAATGCGTGTAAGATATCAGGCTTTCTAATGAACGAGAAAGGTCGCAACTACAACCGAACGATAGTGAGCGAATCGCCATACGGAACGTTGAGGAATTGAACAAGCTCCTGTCCGTGTATGCTTTTGCGACGAGGCGGTGAGCTGCGAGGTGTGTGGTGAAACAATAAATTCGTGTAAGATATTGGGCTTTCTAACGCACGAGTGAGGTCGCGTCGTGCTACCGAATGAAGTGAGTTAGAATGCCCAATATCTTACTACAGCTGCCGGCAGATAAATTGGCAAGAGAAAGTTGAGACAAAAGATGCGCACTAGCTAAAAACACTGTGTTTTTAGCTACTGCGCATCTTTTGTCTCAACTTTCTCTTGCCAATTTATCTGCCGGCAGCTGTACTTACATTTTGATAATGTTTGTTATTTCTTATGAAACAGCTGATTTTTTTTTGCAATCAGATTTGGTCTCGTAGTAAAAGTTGTTGAGTTTGACTGTCTGTAGAAGCAGTTTTCGGTTCCTATTTCGGGTTCGTTCATTAACAAGTTCTATTATAATTAAATTATTTTAATTAGCCTTGCTTTATTATTGTACTAGCTACCCCACGCGGGTGGCGCCATTGCTATTAGTTATGTGAAATTAAATGAAATTTTATCTTTATTTAAATGAGCTCACATAATAAGCATTTCTAAATTATCAAATTCTTTACCCTACCACCCATTATGACGTCTTTCAGCTGACAAGAAAAATGGATGCAAAAAACTTGTGAGCATGTTGAAACGTTGGGAAAATAAAAAATCAAACCAAACACCAACTACTTACCAAAGTACTTTAAATAAAACCGCACTAGTATACGTTAAAAAGTGTTTTATTTCTTGTCTAGTGAGTGCGTTAGCTTGAGAAATGAAGTTATGCGCTTAAAGACATACTTATCGGTGATAATTTTTTATTTATATAGATTTGTAACATTGCTATGTATTTTGTTTTATTTATATTTTCCATTGTTTCCCAGGCATCGGTGTGTTCGGGCACTGGTCCCACATCCTGTCAGAGTACAGTATTCAGGTGTTCCTGGACTGGTCGACGGCGTTCAGCGATGACCAGATGCTCGCTGCGGAGAGGCACCAACATCTCGACGAGAGACTTGGTGAGATTTCACATTGTTTCCTAAGTATCGGTGTGTTCGGGCACTGGTCCCACATCCTGTCAGAGTACAGTATTCAGGTGTTATTGACTGGTCGACAGCGCTCAGTGATGACCAGATGCTCGCTGCGGAGAGGCACCAGCATCTCGACAAGAGACTGTGAGATTTACCATGATTGTTTCCTAAGTATCGGTGTGTTCATGCACTGGTCCCACATCCTGTCAGAGTGCATCTAGTTGTTCCTGGACTGGTCGACGGCATTCAGCGATGACCAGATGCTTGCTGGGGAGAGGCACCAACACCTGGACGAGAGATTCGGTGAGATTTCCCATTGTTTCCAAGGTATCGGTGTGTTCGGGCACTGGTCCCACATTCTGTCAGAGTACAGTATTCAGGTGCTCCTGGACTGGTCAACAGCGCTTAGTGATGACCAGATATGCTTGCTGCGGAAAAGCACCAACACCTCGATGAGAGACTCTGTGAGATTTTCCATCATTCCCTACCAGTTAGCGACCTGATTGCCCCGGATTCGCTGGCTGGTTGACCGGCTATGCATGTGTGCCAGGGGCTCATTATGTACGAGTAACTTTGTTGCAATCAACTCTGACAGAAATTACAGTTACGTTGCTGCTTTAGTAAGACGTAATGTGAGAACTATTTAATTAAAGCAGCAATGTAAACGCGGTTTCTATCGAGAATTGTTAGCACCAGAGTTGCGTAATCTTGGGCAAGGGCGTCGCCAGCCCATGCTCCAGGGGGGGCAAGTTAATATTAAGGAGGATGAGATAATATGAATTTAGGTACAGTCAACATCACCTAGATAATTTATTCATGTTTTGAGATGCGGGATTTATCGGAAATTAAGTCAATTGCACGGCCTTCATTTTTTTAACCTTTAGGGGGGAGGGGGGCAGCTGCCCTCCCTGCCCACCCTTGGCGACGCCCTTGATCTTGGGGCCAGTCTTCTGAGCTTATAATTACGAACAACTTTTTGTACGGAACGATCCTGAAACCGCGAAAAAAATCTGCTGTTTCATACATTTTAGCAATGTTTGCTAACAAGTTTTGTATGAAATAAGTACTTAGCTGCTTTTTAATCGTGATTTGAGAATTACTTTCGTACAAAAATTTGTGCGTAATTATGGGCCCTATAGGCAGTGCCGGTTTTAGCACTACCAGCGCCCCTGGGCGACAGTTCTACGGGGCGCCCCCATTCCAAGATTTTAAATTTTTCCTGTCAAAAACGGATTTTTAGTCAGTTTCACCTACTAATCTTGTATTCTTGCTTATTTATAGTAAAAAAAGGCCGCGCAACGCGATTTTTAGTCAGTTTTACCTACTAATCTTGTAACCTCGCATGTTTATGGAAAAAATTGCCGCGCAGCGCGATTTTTTAGTCGGACTCGCTCAATGAGCGTGTGTGTATAAAGGGACACCTGGCGGCTGTGGATATAAAGGGGCGCCTGTGGCGCCCCTCTATATCCGGCGCCCCGGGCGGTCGCCCGTGCTCGCCCCCCCCCTAACGCCGGTACTGCCTATAGGTACTTAGTTTAAAGGTTTTGCTTTATTTAATTTATTAGTATCAATCAGGTTAAGCAACTTTCGCAAGGGTCGGTCATGGGATGGGTGACCAAAATTTATTATCTCGTGTTCTTCCGGGCTTTGTAAGGCACGTCAAACCGTTGGTCCCGGCTGCATCGACAGTCGTTAAAATCCACCAATCCACACTGAGCCCGCGTGGTGGATTATGGCCTGCCCGCCTCATCCACCCATAAGGAAGGCCTGTGCCCCAGCAGTGGGGACATTAAAAATGGCTGATGGTCATTTCAGCTGTCTAGCATTAATATTACAATTCATGTTACAAAATTGTCGTAGAATTTATTTATATCTTTATATTTCTTTATAATTAATTTTTTTTGCAGATATCGAGAAGAGAACTAAAGAAAAACCTGCCACCCGGACGATGGACGAAGAATCGAAACCTAAATACGTTCTCAAACTGTTAAACATCTTGAACATGGTATTCGAGATGTTTGTCCTGTGATAAGACTTCTCAAACTGTCTTTTAGGAGAACCGGCGCTCGCCGTAGAAAAAATGCTTACCTTGTATACTATTGAATTTGGTCTTAAAATAAAGCCAATACTATAATAGTCATAGTCATTGAAAAACGTTCCGTTATCCACATTAAATTTTCAAAGAGTACAAAAGTCACTATGAAATATTAAAGCGTGGCTGCATAAACTATAATTCTTTTCCTTTTTTCGAAATTAAGAAAACGAAATGTCAATTTGACTTCCAATTTGGCATTGATCTGTCGTTTGGTTGACAGATACCACAGACTAATAAGTGCAGATTATGAATAACAGATCAAAAATTAAAAAAGTATACAAGTTTAGCATAAAAAGCCGGCATCGGCAGGCTGATTATCTAATTAAAAACCACCTAGCGACCGGTCTCATTTGACAGATGAATGTGATACATTGCTACTTCTTTTTAGGGTACAAAAAACATACCGAAGAAAAGTAGCAAGGTATCACATTCATTTGTGAACTGAAAAAGGTGGTTTTTAGGGTTCCGTACTCAAGGGGTAAAAAAGGGACCCTATTACTAAGACTCCGCTGTCCGTCTGTCTGTCTGTCACCAGGCTATATCTCATGAGCCGTGATAGCTAGACAAATGAAATTTTCACAGATGATGTATTTCTGTTGCCGCTATAACAACAAATACTAAAAACAGAAGAAAATAAATATTTAAGGGAGGCTCTCATATAAAAAAACGTGTCTTTTTACTGTTTTTTTGGTACGGAACCCTTCGTGCGTGAGTCCGACTCGCACTTGGCCGGTTTTAATTAAATAATCATCTTGCGGGTCTTCTTTATTGAGAAACTGAAAAATATTGAAATTCAGTCAGTATTTTTTACATCCGGCTCGGAGGACCATTTAAAGGTTCCATATATAAATGCATAAAATATAAGCATAACATCTTGTACAGTACGAAGCAAACTTCTTTTGGGTACACGTAGCGGTGAGGGGCGCGGGCGGCGGGAGAGGGGCGCGCGCTATTGGTCGCTCACAAGTGCACATGCGCGAACTCATCCCCACTCCGTCGAAAAAGTGTCAAGATGTTTGCCTCGTAGTACTCGTACTGTACCATAATGCAGATATTAGACGGGTCATTTTTCGTTCATTTTCGATGCTTCATCGCAGTGAAGCATCGAAAATGAAGTGTCTAATTATGTGGATTCATCTTTCATCGCGATGCGCCTTTTTGATGAAAGTCACTAGACGGCAGTGCGCTTTCATCGGGAATCGGACTTTCATCAGTCATCGCATCGGAAATGAACAATAAATGACACGTGTAAACAGTGTCATTCACCAGTGAACGGCATGTCGTCACTAACTTATTTATGTTTATTTTAAAATGCCTTTATTTTTCGTTTTTAGACTTTTTTCAACCCGCATCATGCAACATGCATACAAGCATTTTTTTTTCTCTTTAATTAACTTTTAATTCTTTAATCAAAATTATCACGCACAACCTGTTGCCGCTAAATTTTGTGAGAAATGAGAAATACTACATTCATTTTACATTTAGTGTCTAAATACCAAAAGTCGTTCACTGGTCACTAGTCACTGCCTTTTTCATCGAAAATGAAGCACTTTTGATGACCGTCTAATATCTGCATAATGCATACACGCCAGCAGGTTGGTTCTGGCATTTCGCCGGCCGCTGCCTCGGCACGCTCGCTCGGCTCGTGCGTTGAATATTTTTGGTTCCAACGTTTCAATATCTTCCATCACATTTTATGCATAATTTGTTGTAAATAATTTATTGTTTAATCTAGTCATTAAATTAGTTTTATGTTAGTAATTTGTTTTATTTGGTCTAGTAACACCGTTTGTCCAAGCAACGCCAATAGTGGCCACTTTTGGCAAAAAAAACTCCATTAAACTAAACGACAGGCTAGAAAATGTTGTTTACACTGACCGAATTTTGCTGACTTATTAGATATTTTGCTGACTTATTAGATATTTTAGCTCTCCAACTGTTTATTAAATTGCTGACTATTTTAAGATTGTTTGCTGACCAAATATTTGTTTGCTGGCCAAATAAACTGCTATTTCTTTTGCTAACCGGACCAAAAAATACTTCCTTCATTTTATTGTGACAATTTTGACAGAGCTACCTACCTACATGGTTACAACAATCTTACAAACACTAACAAAGCTGCACGTTCACATTATTAACCCATAAGAAATGGGTAAAGCCAAAATTTTATTACACTTTTACATTTTTATTTGCGTCTAATGATAAATAAAGAAACATATTGAGTAATCTGACGAGTTTTTGTTTCCGATTGTAACATTGATGTATTTACTAGATATGTAAATATCAATTTCAAACGTAACGTTTATTTTGTTTATAAAAATTTAAATACAAATTAACAACAACAAAAATTTTTATACAAAAATAAATGTCCTTTTTTGCTACCCAAATATGTCGAGTACCCTAGTGAAATTTCTATAGCATTTATACTTATTTTTCTGATTCATAATTTAGTGTGAGGTTACTGGAATGTCGGTTTTATTACATAAACTATAAGATTCAAAGTAAATGAGCATTTTTTAGGTTTTATTGTGTTGTCCTTGATTCTCGCGCTTTTACGTTACCCTATTTACGTTACTAAATTTCTATAAAATTTCTGACCGAATTGTAGTAGTTATTATTTTTTTTACACTAGCAACACTTATAGCATCCGTCGCTGTCAGAATTCTAGCCGTCAACCATTTTGTTTTGTTTGTCATAGAACAAGTGAATCGGCGGCGTGTTTTCGTGATAAAAAACTATTGAACTTGTACCTGCGATTTACAAAGTAAGTTCAAGTTATTTTTCTACTTGTTTACGTAAGATTAACGTTTGAGAACGTAAGATTTGTGCGAACATAGCCGCAGCTAACAATTCCTCACCATTTTCTTTTAAATTATGGTAAAGCTGTAGACAGAAGCTTTTTCTGTTACTTTTCCGTTGCTTTTCTGTTACTTTTCTGTTACTCTTACGTTACCCCTTTTATAAGTTTATGTTACGTAACGTAAAAGCATTATAAAGGTAGGTGTATACTTTTAAAGATGAATAGCTAAACATTGTATATTTTTTTAAGTAAGATTAAGATATTTTTTTTTTTGTTTCGTTCGATGAGATATATAACATAGATTATTAATGCTTAACTCAGTCCCACACCACTTATCCCTTCTCCCGAAGACTTCCGCATTTTATAAATTTATTTATTATTCAATGATTTTTTGCATATTTATTGCAGATGCCAATAACAGCAGCTGAGAAACAAAGAAAGTATAGAGAGAAATTAAAAAATGAAAATCCAGAAAAATACAAAGAAATGAAAAAAAAAAGATTGCGAAAGAGCTTTGAAACATTATAGAGCAAAAAAAAGTAAATATACAGAGACAGAAAAAGAAGCACAGCGTTTGAAATGGAAAGAAGATAGAAAGAAGGCAAAAGAACTACAAAATAAGAATATTACTAAGAATACAAACCAAAATGTAGACCTTGAAAAGAAAAGGCAAAAGATTATGCAGATACATCGGATGAGAAATAATAGACTTAAGATTGAGAATGAAAGATTGTGATCTGAAACAAAAATCTTAAAGAAGAAGCTGCAAGCTATGCAGAAAAAACTTTACAGACACAAGAAGAAGTTTGATGAGTTGAATGAAAAATATAATAATGTTATAAAACATATTGAAGAAATTAATAGTGCTGCTACTAGTACTAATCCAAACAATTATGAAACACCAAGAAAAACAGCACAGACATTTGTAGATGAAAGTTTACCAGAAGTTGCCACTCCCTGCAAAGAAATAGTGAAGAAAAAAATATTAGAGTTAAATGTATTGAAAGAAGCTTTGAAGGATGAATATGTAACATCTAAATCAAACGAACAAAAAAGGATATTGAAAAATATTGTTAACAACGACATAGTAAAGAAATATAATCTCAAAGGTAAGGCTAAAAACGAATATGAGAAAATACAGAGATAAAAAACTCAAGAAAACGGTATTGATGCACAAAGTAAGAGCATTTTATGAAAGAGATGACGTTAGTCGAGCATCTGCTGGAAAAAAAGAATGCAAAACTTTTAAAAAGGAAAAGAAACAAAAAAAAAGGTACCTGCTAGACTCAATGAAAAACCTACATAAAAGTATGTGCAAGAGGTTGGAAAAATATCTTTGAGTGCTTTCAAAATATTCAGACCATTCTATGTTGTTGCGCCGAAACTAGAAAATCGTGACACTTGTGCTTGCTTGAAACATTCTAATATGAAATTCATGGTACAAAAACTAAAATCTTTAGGATACCTTGACAACGATGATTTAAACTCCATAGTGTCCATAGTGTCCAAGCTAGAAGATGATGAAGAAAAGCTAGACACAGACTAGGAAGAGAAAATGGAGGTAGAAAGGCTAGAAAATGATGAAGAAAAGCTAGACACAGACTATGAAGAGAAAGTACAGGTAGAAAAGCTACAAGATGATGAAGAAAAGCTAGACACATGCTACGAAGGGAAAATGAAGGTAGAAAAGCTAGCCGTAGATGATGAAGAGAGAGTAGAAACAGAAAAGTTACACTCAGGTGATAGCAAGTTTTTGGTACAAAAAAAAGAACATAAGACAAAAGTATCAATAATATCAAATGAGTGTCTCAATGGTACTGGATGAAGAAACTGGATTATTCAAGCTTAAAAAACCTAAGAATGACGGCAAATTGTTACAAGATTGTGTTGAAGAAGTAGGGAAGTATATCTTGGCGAATTTTTAAACTAAAAAAGGAAAACGTACTTACCGATATGTATGCTTAATCCAAGAAGTTGACAAATTTTCAAAAAAACTGGTTGTGCAAGGTTTTAAATCATTGAAAGGAGACAAAAAAAGTTTAAATTAGTAGAAAATGATGTATCCATTATTTCTAAAGAAGATATTGTGATGTTCTTACCTTACGCAGATGCAGATTGTAATGGGTATGTTACTTTCCCAAATGAGGTGAATGTTAAAGAAATTAACTAATTTCCTTCAGCTTATTTAACATCCAGTTTATTTGGGATAGTAAATATAAGTAAAAGTTAATTTCATTAAACCTCTGAATGATACATTCTACTTAGTTTTATTTTAACTAAATAGCCTATCTCATTAATGAGGGCTAACACGTGTGAATTCGCCGCGACCCAGCTGTCGCGACAACAGCGGCGCCAACTGGTGAGCAACAAAACGGTAGCCCTCGTTGTGCATGCAGCCTTATAACATTTTTACGTTACTTTTACGTTACGGTAACGTAAAAGTATTAACGTTACTATTCCGTTACTTTTATGTTACTAGTGATAAAATTTTGGCTTTACCCAAATATATTTTTTTTCTTCTCAATGCATTATCTTTCTAAACGCACGTTAAAATTTAATTTTGAAGTTTAATTTTGGAGTTTGATTTTAGTTTTAATTTAGTTTAATTAGTTTTAATAAAGTTGTAAATAGTTAAGTTTTGATAAGTTTTGATTCCAAAACTATATTTCTAAATTTACCTCCTTACTAACCATAATTTTATATAACCTTGTTATAATAATGACGACCTATATTAATTGTTATTTTTATTTAGTTGGCTAATACAATCCGTCATTAGGCTTTATGTTTTGTATATTCAGAGAAACCTGTCATTGGCCTTACCTTTAATAAGCATGTAAACCTACAAAATCATTATTGTAACGCTGTTGGTTTCTTTAATAAATAAAAAAAAAAAAAAAAGAGCTAAATACAAGTGACATTACTTGACCATAAAGTATTAAATTCAGTCCGCCGTGACCTCCGCTAGGAGTAAATTTTTTCTATGCCCGTGACCACGGCAGCTGCCAAGGTACCGAAACGTCGGGAAAATAAAAAATCAAACCCAATACCAACTAATTACCAAAGTACCTTCAATAAAACAGCGCTAGTATCCGTTAAAAAGTGTTTTATTACTTGACCATAAAGTTTAATCACCACCGTAATCGCCGCATTCACCGTCACCACCACCACCTATCTGGCCTAGGGCTCTACCGACGATGGCGGCGGCCTTAAGCGCATCTTCCCAGCTGTTTCGCCGCGGCGGGGCCTTGTAGGGCTTTTGACGCGGTGGCGGCGGCTGGTAGGACTGTTGACGCGGTTGGGGCGGCTGATAGGTCTGTTGACGCGGCTGGTAAGTCTGTTGACGCGGCTGTTGACATCGTTGGTGGCACGGACAGTTTACGCTCTCGCACTCTACCAAACTTGGGTCATAGTGGATGACTCTTTTGTGTTTTAGACAATAATATGGTGGTGGCATTACTGGAATATAACAAAAAAATATGTTAGTAAGATGGTTGTACAAAATACTGAACCCTAAGCAAGATTCTGTACAATTTAGTAATGTTGAAATGTACAAAATAAGAACCCAACCCAGAATTCATAAGAGTTCTGTATCTAGAGAGAAGGGTTTCTCAACCTTTTTACACGACTGCCCAAAGCAAAAAAGAGTGTTATGTGTTCAGGGTTCATGTATGTTTGTGGGTATGGGAGTTTCTTTATTCCACCATAACTTCTAAATGCCTGAACTGATTTGGATAAATGGGGTATCGTTAGAATCCTTACAACATTCCGAGTGACACTGGCTATATTTCTTTTAGAAAAAATCAATATGGCGACTTTACGACGCCATTTTCAAATGTGAAAAAAAAAAATTTTTCTCTTATTATTACAATATGGGCATTAAATGAAAGGCCTTGATGAGCACATTCCAAAACTATATAATATGTCACTAAAATGTGTAAAATAAAATTAAATAAATTTAAAAAATATTAAAAACACGACTGCCCTGCCAAAAACGAACTAAAAAGTTAAACAACAAGTGTCATTGCAGTCGGGGGACCTCTTTGATCAAAAATTGTTCCAAAATAAGGTCCCCCGGCTGCAATGACACTTGTTGTTTAACTTTTTAGTTCGTTTTTGGCAGGGCAGTCGTGTTTTTAATATTTTTTAAATTTATTTAATTTTTTGAAATCGCGCCCTAACGACCTGCGAAAATCTTCACGCCTCTCCTAATAAAATTTTGGTAAGTTAGCTTTCTAGTCCAGTCTATTTTATGAGTCTTATAATTTATTTTTGTAAATTACCGAATGCTTCGCGCCCCCCCTGAAAACTGGCCGCGCCTCCCAAGTGGGGCGTGCCTCACTGGTTGAGAAACCCTGATCTAGAGTAAACGAATAGGCTCCGTGCAGACAGGAAAGCGTTCGGCGTTCAGCTTTCAACTCGCGTTCATTCGGTCAGTGTTTCAGGAGGAACTGCGTTCCAATTTTGCAGCAAAAGTTGTCCGTGGAGGTGGACACAATGGGAAAATGGACCTCGACTCGACAGTTAAATTTCAGAAGATGAGCATGGATGAATTTTCTGCATTCTTTTAGGCCGCATTCACACAGCGAAACCGGGCCGCGTAAAAAAAAAAAGCGCATTCGCTTAGATAGTGTCGCCCTTTCATCGCGCCGCCTTTGCACGTGCCGCTTCTTGTCAAAGGATGCCGCCGCATAAACAAAGGATACCGCGTGCGGCGTACACCCGCAAGTCAATTTGGATTTTGGCAGTTTACATCGAAGCGCCGCGCCGTAGTGAAAAGTTGTGTTTGTTGACTCTGCTACGTATACTAAAAATGTTTTTCATCCTTGGGAGGACAGTGAAGTGCCTCAAGATGAAACTTCAAGTGAACCAACAAAAAAAAGACGGGTGTTTTGTAAAACATGTAAACACAAAAAAAGTGTAGATAACGCAATTAAAAAAGAAAATCGATATTTTGGTATGTATTTGGAACGTGATGAAGTTGATAATGACTCCGACACTTCAAGTGATGAAAAATAGTAGGTAGTCTTATTTTTTTTATTTAATTTTTCATTAAAATTCTCTTTCCACCTCGCTTGTGTGTATTATTTGTATTCGTATTTTTTTTCAATAAACACAAGTAGGGACTGACACCGTAATCTTAAAAAAAACACGACGCCCGCCCCCCTCCCCCCGCCCGCACACTATGGTACAATGGTACAACTTAAATAATTATCGAAACCGATAACGATATTGTTTACCGTTATCAGTAACATTACCAAAAACTTGCCGGTATGCCTGTCTCTGAACACATTTGCTTGCGGGTGTACCGACACTATCTAAACGAACGAGCTTTACCTATATTGCTTGAGAGGAAATCGCTTGGAGTTTTCCACGCCTAAACATAAGAATATTAAGTCTACTCTAGGTGACGAAATTGACTATAAGAGGCCGTCCCGTCCCGTCTGAGTTGCTACGGGTGAGCCGATTTTTTCTAATATTTTTTCATTATTTATTCATCTTAATATAAGAGGTAGGTTTTCCTGTGTTCCTTCATATAAATCAATAGCAAATCTTGCACCACGTTCCCAATGAGATACCGAATCGAGAGGAGTGCTCACTTTTTTGGTAGAAAGCCATTTTGAAACAAAAATATCAATGAAAAGAATAATAATTAATAACTTAAGCGTCGAATTTTATCATTAGTATTTTGTAACTTTAATCCGATTTTTAGACGCCTCTGTGTCGGCTAAGCACGTAAGTTCTTATCTAGCAAATAGGAACTGAGATAAAAGCTGTACGACCGATACTGATTATTTATTAAGCGATAAATAATATAAATATATACTTTCATAGCATCAACTGGACTGGAGTATCACTTACGTCTCCCGGTCCATCACGGTCACCGCCATCTCCCTACAACCATCGAAAAAGCGGCCCTACAACCATCACATCAAGGATCCCAGTATTTTGAAATGATCATCCTCACCTCTAGTTTTTGAAAAGCTGGAAGCAGTACTCGCACCTCAGAAACAAGGCGACGATTACAAAAGTATTGTCATCTCGAAGTTAACCAAGGACGAAATTATCGGTCAGCTATATTCACCGGCAGGAAGTACTTACCTAACTATTAAAGATCGCCTAACTGTTTCGAGGAATCCGAACAGCAATGACTTCAAACCCTTACGAGATGGACCTGGGAGATCAAAAGTTAACACATCTCCTGCGCCGGATGCAGAACGGCAGAAATTAGGGGGCGATAATCGGGAACGAAATCATAAGAATTAAGAGTCCCTATGGCTCAGGTTATCCTGTCCAAATCACACTTCACGGCCACTCAGAGGGAGGTGCGGCCTCTTCAGTCCTGAAGAAGCCACGCCTCTTCCTAAACACGTAGATATTTGGCCGGAAGGCCGCGCCTCTCCGTACTATCCTACAGGCCGGGCCCGTGCGTGTGGAAGGCCTATTATAGTCGCATTAGCCGCTGATGATGATGTGTCCCAGTACTATTATGTATTCTGTGCTATGTTAGGTAATTAAAATAAATTAAAAATAATTAAACGAACCATTCACTCACCGCTGTTTTTCTGGTAAAAATTGCTTTATTCGCATAAAATGTGTTTAACATAAACTTTTAACAATGCATGAAAATCAAGTACCGAATCTTTTAGATTTCAGTAAATACTAAACAGTGTGTCGTCAAAACAATCGATTATGTATAGAGGTATTGTTTTTATCCTTATCGGTGTATCTACAGTATTGATAAATCATTACTTACCGTATTTTGAACTCTGTTTGTTTATGCAAATACGTTTTTCCAAAATCTTTTCTTGGTGACTTATCACCTACTATGAAAGGTATTTCCCCTCCGGACACACTAGGCTCCCATGACTTCGGTCCCATTGGATGGGATCCACATATAATTTTTCGCCTCTTGACTCCCATGGGATCCTGATTCTACCTGTGTCTCTACTTTCAGCCGTTAGAGCTCTACGCGTATACCGACAATCAATCAATTTAGAGTTTTATATGTATAGATGAAAAAACAGATGAACATAATAAAATACAATCCGCGTCAATTGGTAATGCGCCTGGCAGCCATGATTTTAACCTCAAAAACGAAAAACAATTGTAATTTTCTCATATACCTAGACCCTTTCTTATTGAAAATAAGAATTCAATAATTAATATATTATTATTTTACAAACCAGAAGTGAAAATGATTTAAAAAAAAAAGAACGGTCTACAACAACCTAACACTTTATTTAATTCAAAATAACTTTAATCGTGAACTGATTTTAAACAGAAACTAACTTTAATCAACTCGACAATATTTAACGCAAAATAAAATAAGGAGGAGCACTATAACGCCACAAAGAAACGTCCGTCGCATCCAAACGCCGCGCGCAGAGTGAGGCCGTGCGCAGGTTGACGCCGCCTTTTATACAGCGCCGCTCGGCCCGGGCTCGTAAGTGGGGGAACTTGCTAAGACGGCCGTTCCTGACAGCGAGGCGTCCTCGACCGCACTTGTTGTTCCACTCGACATACCAGCCATGTCCTGGTCATCATTGGTTTCGTCACTTTCTGCATGTGGAAAGGCACAACACGTTAAAAGTGGTTCGTAACCAACAAGGTTTAATTTGACCTTCAGTTATAAATTTATATGAAAAGCAAGGTTAAAAGCAAATAAGTTGAAGGTCACAGCTATGGAAAATTCCAAATTTTTTACTTTAATTGATCCCTTGTCTATAGACGCAAGCGTGCACTCAAGCGTCCACAAGCAAAGAATCATAAGCAATTTGAGAAATCTAGGGAAACTGTTTACTACAAATATGTAACTGGTAGCAAGTTAGAACTAAGCAAATAAATTAAAAGTAAACAAAAAAAATAAGAAAAGTAATCGAGTAGATTCGAATGATGGGATTCCGGACTTCCATCAGTCGAACACCCGTAAAATTAAAGAAAATAATCGTATGAAGAGTATAATTAACTTATACACTTCATAGTCTGGTATGACAGAGGCCCCAAGTTTGCATGTCACCCTCATGAACGCATACATAGGCCCCATGTTTGCGTATATGGGTTCATGAAGTACAAAAGCATGTACGATGCCAGAGGCCCCATGTTTGCATGACAAAGACATGTACAGATGTCAGAGGCCCCACGTTTGCATGACATGTGTAACCACGACAGAGGCCCCATGTTTGCTTGTCGTCCACCACCAAAGCGGAGCAAGTTTCCGGCGTCCACTCGCCGCGCCATAGAACCATGTGTTCAGCAGCAGCTTGAGTTTTCTGCCGTACGAGCCGGCCAGCAGCTCGAGCTCGTAGCGCTGATGGGGCAGCGCATGCAGAACCTTGTAAGGCCCGCGCATACCGGAGTCCAGCTTGCCGGTACTTTGTGTGGCATTGCTCACGAACACTTGATCACCCACAGCGAAACTGCCTGGCTGTCGGCGATCTGCATTGACGTAGGCGTCCTGACGCTCTAGGTACCCTTTTATGACATAAACAAATAAGGCAATGATTAACATATTTCCGAACAAAAGACCTTGAATTTGGAGACCAAAAATGTCGTGAAATAAGATCAGTGGTTTTATCGACGCCAATATGGTCGTGGCTCAAGCAAGTCGAAGCAAGCTCAACCGGTGACCTTTAGCGATGAAGCACAAGAGACGCGGCTCTTCACCAGTAGGTGTATGTTTATAAAATAAATGTTTATTTTTAATAAAATACCTGTTTTGATCTAATTGCCCTTCCCTTAGTTTAGTCATCAACTCTTGCGTCTCCACATCAGCAGTCTGAGCAATTTTTACCCAATTGACTGGACTGCGTATGTGGGAGACTTGTGCGGGAGGATTCCTACTCAAATAATCGGCATGTTGCATCATACAACCTTTCCTATACTCGAGGGTGAACGTGAAATCTTGAAGGTAAACCCACCAGCGTGCAACCCTTGGCAACAAATCTTTTTTTTATGCTCAGTAATTTTTAAGGAGTTGCAGTCCGTCACTATCTTAAAGTTGATACCAATAAGGTAGCGGCGGAAGTGCTGAAGAGCTCGAACTATGGCCAAGGTTTCCAGTTCGTAACCGTGGTATTTAGCTTCAGCACCCTGGGTGGACTTGCTAAAGCAGCCTACTACCCTCTTTCTTTTATTACGATGTTCCTGTAGCAACACAGCATCAAGGCCGATAGCACTGGCATCGGTGTGAAGCTCGGTGGGTAGTTGGGGGTCAAAAATAGCTAAAACAGGCTCGTTAGTAAGGCAATGGATAATGTATTCACGAGCACAGTCTTAGAGGAGTAGCTGGCAATGTAACGCCTGAAGTAACCTGCAAGTCCTAGAGATTGGCGGACCTCTCTAACGTTAGTAGATTTTTTCGATTTTACTAGGGCTTCTATTTTCACAGGGCTCGGCCGTACCTGACCGTTACCTATGAGACGACCTAAATATTCAATTTCGGTATCTAAAAATGTGCACTTTTTCAAATTTATTGAGAAACCAGAAGCAGTTAAAATTTTAAGGACATCAACTAAATTTTGCAACCCTTCTTCAATAGTATTTGCCAGAATAACATAAGCAACATAACATAAGTACATCATCTATGTGAGTTAGGACCTTACCAGCGTCTATAAGTGCCTTAAGAGTTCTAGAGATGATTCTTTGGTACACAATCGGCGCATTCGCTAACCCGTAGGGCGTTTTGAGGTACTCATAGTGCCCCTCGGGTGTCACGAAGGCCGTTTTGCTGATAGAATCATCATCTTTCATTGGGACTTGGTAAAAACCAGTAGCCATGTCTAGGCTGGTAAAGTACCTAAACTTACCAAGTTTCTCGATGTGGTCATCAATAAGCGGCAAAGGGAATCTTTCTTTTACGGTAATAGCATTAAGTGCACGGTAGTCGACGCACATCCTATCACTCCCGTCCTTTTTTTTTGACGAGAATGATAGGACCTGCGTAGTCTGACTGGGACTCTCTGATAATGCCCTTAGTAAGCAAGTCATTAACTATACCGCGAACTCTGTTTTTCTCATCAACGGAGAGCTTATAGGGACGATGACAGATTGGAGAGTTGGATGACAGTTTTATTTCCATGCTGCCCGTGTTCACCGTGGAGGTGGCTGTGCCAGTAATAAATGAACTAGAAAAAGTTTTAATTATTTCTAAAAGGCGGTCTTTTTCATGCCCAGCTAAAGGCGTCTTAACAGATTCAACTTCCACGGTGTTCACGTGCTGCACTATGGCAGGATCACCCGTTCTTACTAACCGTTGTTCATTGTTAGTCCGTATGTACGTCAGTCCCTTTCGGCTCAAAACATCAGTGCCAATTAAAATTGGCGCACTTATACATTCATCAGGTACAACATATAAAACAACTTCTAAGGAAACTTCGGAGAGCTCTAAAATAGCAGTGACATAAGAGGTTGCCTCAATCTCCTGGCTTCCTATGCCACGTATTAAACGATAGGTTGGAATTCTATTAAAATTAAAATGCTTCAAAACTGATTGTTTGATAAGGGAAATAACGGAGCCGCTGTCAATCAAAATATCAACGGGCATCTTTTTAATAAGAGCTGACATCACATTGCTTTGTCTGGATTCGGGTTGGAGCAAAAATTTACTTCACTTGAATTTTTGTTTTCACTGTCAGAACGTTGCTTAACATGAATCAATCAAATGACCGTTACGTTTACAAAAAGTACAAAATTTGGTTGACCTATTATGGTCATTGGATGGTAAGGGAGTTGTTCTAGATGAAGAGGAGATAGCTTGAGTACTAGTCGTATCAGATTAAGACTTCTTAGGGCAATGCCACGTCTTGTGACCAAATTTGCCACAAATGAGACACTTAGTGTTGTCTCCAAACCATCTTGCTTACGTGAATGCATTGGCCCTATGTGGCTTGGCGGACGGACAGCATTGTTGGAGGTTCGAAAATCATGTTTCGATTTAACATATACCGATAAAAAAAAATACCAAGTCGTTTGACAGTAGCTTAGCATTGGTAGCCGCGGCTTTGACCTGCGGTCGGCAATACCTCGCATCGCAATTGAGACTTTAAGCTCGTCAGATAAACCTTTAACAATATTAAGGCGTAGCAGTGTCCTGCGGGCGTATTCCGCGTAGGTCGAATACTTATTAGAACTAGTACACATCACTTCAAAAAGTACAGTTGCAAAATCAATGTTTCGAGGACACAGTGATCGAAATTCGGCTTTAAAATTGGTCCACGTACGATCATACGTGGTCCAATCGTTCAACCAAGATTTTGCGTCACCCCGCAGGCACCCATCAATACGCCCAAGGCATTCTCGATCGTCCCAATTGTTCAATGGCCGACCGCGGTCCACCTCCGCGCACCACATATCAAAATCATGTATACTCGGGTCAAATGAGGAAATGTAAAACTTATGAGACCTTACTTGTATCAAGGATGAAAGAGCTCCAACAATCCTGTCCGCCACGCCTTTGTCTGCACTGGTACTAGCGTCAGCATCACGCACCGTACCTATAGTCGCCCCATCGGTAACGCCCGAGCCCTGCTCGCTGGCGAGGGTCGGCGCCACGATGAGCGATGGTGTCGGTGTATGATCACCAAGAAGATGCGACGGACTATCAACCGTTGGCGTTGTTGTAGGTTGTTGTAGCCTATTTTCAATAGCATCTAACCTAGTGAGTATTCGATCAAACACCACATCTTGTAAGCTCTCGCGGCGGTCACTTGAGCTGTTACGACGATCGCGAGTTCTACTTTGAGAGCTATGCGAAGCATTTTGACGTCTATTCGACCTGCTCCTATAGTCTGCAGAACGATCATCACGCCTAGACAACGGCGGCGTATTGGAAGAACGGTTACTACGACGTTCACGAGATAAATCCCTAGAACGTCGGTCTTTATAACGATGATCACGCTCTACAGGCCTAGAGGAACGTCCCGACATGTTTGACGAAAACAATTCGCAAAACACGTGTCACTTTTATGAACAATTACGAAAACAACTTTTAAAATATACGTGGCACACCTTTGTAACGGTTATTAACGAAAACCTTTACAAAACACGTGGCACTTTAATCGAATACTCACAAAAACAACTTTTACAAAACACGTGGCACTTTTGAAACACACTGAACACTACTTTAAACACGAAAATTTACTTTTGGATGGCAAAACAAGCTGGTAGAACGCGTAGTGAATCCCACTTCTGATTTTACAAACCAGAAGTGAAAATGATTTAAAAAAAAAGAACGGTCTACAACAACCTAACACTTTATTTAATTCAAAATAACTTTAATCGTGAACTGATTTTAAACAGAAACTAACTTTAATCAACTCGACAATATTTAACGCAAAATAAAATAAGGAGGAGCACTATAACGCCACAAAGAAACGTCCGTCGCATCCAAACGCCGCGCGCAGAGTGAGGCCGTGCGCAGGTTGACGCCGCCTTTTATACAGCGCCGCTCGGCCCGGGCTCGTAAGTGGGGGAACTTGCTAAGAATATTACCTATCAGAATTTTACTGTTTTTTGACATTTTTAGTTGCGGATGACGATGATGTGTATGTTAATTTGACAAGGTTCCAGCGCATTACCAATTGACGGGGATAGTATATATAGGTACCCATACATATGCATACCGGTCAAAATCATAACCTTCCTTTTTGCTTCGCCGTAGTCGGGTAATAATATTCACATGCAATTTATATAGTTAAAATTAATCTTAAATACACCCAAAACTGCATATAATCATTATTGTTTTATTTTTTACAGAAATTCAAGAATCCCTAAAAATATTATAGATAACTTAATAGGTAATTAAAATCTTATCACAATCCGCGTAACAAACAAAATTATGCCTACGGAGTTTTTATCAATGTTTTTAATGAGTTATTATCAATGTTTTGGCGAACCTCTTAAGACCTATTTAACAGATCTAGGTTGTTTTTAAGTAGTTTTTGGAGCTGGACTCTGGTATAATTAATTTGATAAAAGATGTTATCACGTCTCTCGATCTTTTGAAAATTTATTAATAAACTAAGTACCTAGGTAGTTATAGTAGGGAAGTATTTTTTTGATCTGCAATTTAATCTAAAAATGTTTAGCAATAAAAATCAGCAGTTTAATAATATGGTCAGCAAACCTTGATCTGCAAACAATCTTAAAATCGTCAGTAATTTAATGAAACAGTTGGAGAAAATATCTACTTGGTCAGCAAAATATCTAATGGGTCAGCAAAATATCTAATTGGTCAGCAACATTTAAAAATTGGTTAGCAGAGAAAACTGAGGAGGGAGGGACAAGGGGAGGGACGGGGTAAGGAGGTGGGAGAATCACTCCTCTTTGCCTATGTTATGAGCGGTATATTGATAGGATTTTTAAAGTAGGTAGGTACCTACCTAATTTGACTATGGGGGTCTGAGTATCAGTTTATTTTGGAAAATGGGTCTCTAGCCCAAAACTGTTTGGGAATCCCTGACGTGCAAGAAGAGTATGCAAAATTATGACTTGGTCCCTCCGTTCTGACATTCACCATAGGGGGCCTGTCCATTGACGCAAAGCGAGGCGACCAAGCGGTGAAATTTAGGAAATATTAATAAACTAGCGGCCGCCCGCGGTTTCACCCGCGTGGTTCCCGTTCCCGTGGGAATATCGTGATAAAAAGTATCCTATGTTTTAATTAATCTAGGCTATCTACTATCTCTGTGCCAAATTTAAACAAATCCGTTCAGTAGTTTTTGCGTGATTGAGGAACAAACATCCAAACCCACAAACTTTCGGATAGGATCATAAAATCTCCGCGCTGCATTGGTATTGGTTAATATTTCCTCATTTCTCGCGGCCCTCCGCGTTAATGGACACAGGCAAGGCACTGTAATAATTTCTAATTTATAGACATTTAAACAAAAAATTTAAAACGAACGATTTTATTTACAAAATCTACATAAAGTAATAATTAGTATAAAATAAATACAACAATTGAACACAATTGAAATCGAGTGCAATAAACTGGCTTATAGTAAAAGCACTTAATTGTCTTAATACTTAATTTAATTATTTTAAACTTCAGATCTTTAATTGTCCATTAATACTCTAGCCTATTTACGGAAAGAATGTTTCTTTCTTACCCGTATTTATTAAACTTTAACAGTATTTAATTAAAAGTGTTAATTGAATAAAATCATAACTAGAGATGGGCAAAGGACCCGATGTTGACCCCACTGCTGGGTTCAAACCCAGTTAACGACCACAGACCAGACAGATTTTGTTGAACTAAATTAAATATTTAGAAATAAGAGATGTTTCGTCATTTGAATATTTATCAGTATTGATTTAACAAAAAATTGTTTCCATAGCAATGTCACATTTGACATATCAATATAGAAATAAAAACACGTTAAAAAGTATACAAGGTGTTTGGTAAAAGCCTTATAAAGCCGAATATGGTAGATAGGGACCATCAAATTGAACAACTTTTACTATGGGACCAACTCCGAAATCGCGAAAAAAAAATCAGCTGTTCCATACATTTTGATATTTTCGTTATTATTTTTTGTATGAAACAGCTGATTTTTTTTCGCGATTTCAGAGTTGGTCCCATAGTAAAAGTTGTTCAGTTTGATGGTCCCTATCTACCATATTCGGCTTTATAAGGCTTTTACCACACACCTTGTATATAAAAACAATGTGGGTTTTTATTGGGTTTAATTTAAACCCAGTGGTCGGGTTTAAACCGGGTCTTTTGCCCATCTCTAATTATAATGCACTTCAACTATCCTTTGCAAACTACTCTTAAACAGTGAATAGCATCATAACCATACAAAATCAAACACGGTCTTTTGTGGTCTTTTACGGTCTACTCGGTCTTCTTAAACACTTAAAACAGTAAATGGCATCATAACCATACAAAATCACACACGGTCTTTTGTGGTCTTTTTGGTCTTTTGCGGTCTACTCGGTCTTCTTAAACCTTTAAGAGGGTTTATGCGCTACACTAGCGCCACCAATGGATAAAATCAGTGCTTAAATAAAGACGAAATTGTGAATTGTGTTTTTCTAGAGTACTCCGAAGAAGCTTTGTGTTTTTTGATCTGTCGTTTAGTTTAATGCAGTTTTATTGCTAAAAGTGGCCATTTTACTTGACATAAAAACAAAATAGTAACTATTTGCCTCACTAGATGGCGTTGATGGAAAGAGAAGTGTCAAAATTATCTTTTAAAAATAAACAGCCTGTACCAAAGAGGGAAGTAAGCGCTCGCTGGCTGACATCTGCCCAAAGAGAAACATTTTAGGGTTACATCTGCCTGCCTACCTGAGTACTCTTCGAAGGCAAGCAAAAAATACTAGATTTTTATCAACCACCAAGCCACCTATCGAGCCTACAGTTTTTTGTCATTTTGAAAAGCCCTCATTCACAATTTCGTCTTTATTTAAGCACTTTAATTTTTTTTCCATTGGCGGCGCTAGTGTAGCGCATAAACCCTTTTAAACAGTGAATGGCATCATAAGTCATACCCATACAAAATGGCACGCGGTCTTTTGTGGTCTTCTATGGTCTTTTGCGGTCTCCTCGGTCTTCTTAAACTCTTAAATAGTAAATGGCATCATAACCATACAAAATGGCACACGGTCTTTTGTGGTCTTCTTTGGTCTTTTGCGGTCTACTCGGTCTTTTTGTTGGTCTTCGCGGCGGCCAACTTCTCCTTGCATTCTTGGTAGAGGGTGTCGAGGTCGAAGGCAGCCTTCGTGTTGTCTTTGGAGAATAAAAACCTGTGGAATAATTAGGAATAGGTTCAGTCAGCAACACATCAAGTTGAACAGTTGGAAATGAATCGACTAGGACAGGGGTGGCCAACAAGTCGATTGCGATCGACCAGTCGATCTCTGGCGCCCAGCAGCAGCAAGGTCGGTAGCTGCCGGCTGGCGGGGCCGTCCTGCCCTCACTTGTATAGGACCTCTTACCTAATTGACACGCCTTTGTTACTATGGCAACAGGGACATCTAGTATTAAAGCGGTGTCCCTAATCTATCTAGCTCTGGTTGAGTTTCCACTGAGCTCCAGTCAAGTTTCAGCTGATCGCCGGTCGAGTTTAGGCTGATTTTCAGTCGAGTTGCGGTTGATCTCTAGTTGAGATTTGACTGAACTCAAGTTGAGTATCCGCTGAACTCTAGTGAGTATCGGCTGATCAGTCAAGTTTCGGCTTAACTCTAAGTAGTCGAGTTTCGGCTGATCTTTAGTCGAGTTTCAGCTAGAGTCCAATTAAATTTCGGCTGATCTCAAGTCAAGTTTCAGCTGATCTCCAGTCTAGTTTCGGCTGAACTCTAATTGATAGTCGGCTGATCTTTAGTCGAGTTTCGGCTGATCTCCAGTCGAGTTTCGTCCGATCTCCATCTCCAGTCGAGCTCGAACACTAAAGCACCTAAAAATGGCTCATGAACAAAGATCTTACTTCTGCAGCTTCCCAGTGCGGTCCGGCTGCGGTCGGCGCATCTTCTCCTCGCCGGCGCCCAGCAGCAGCAGCGTTGGCAGCTGCCGGCTGGCGGGGCCGTCCTGCACGCGGTACTTGGCCGCTGCCTCGGGGTATCTAACGTGGGGAACATAATAATCAATATACATCAAAATGAATCGCTGATGTAAGCGCATAACTTCAGAACGACGACTGCACCAAATTAGATAATCCTTTTTGTTGTTTGTTCTTATCAGGAAAAGGGTTGTATGAAATAAAAATGAAATAAATATTTATTGCACAGAAGATTTGTTTTACAAAATGTGTACAGAGGCCCCCAAACTAGGCAGAGCCTGTATCTTGGGAAACCAATTTATTTTTACTTGGTCAAGCGACCAGAGTTGCTACTGTGAAACCTACCTATTAATAAAACAGAGGGAATAACAATTAGTTCTAATATCACTGTTAATAATTATAATTAGCCTAGAAGAAAGTTCCTACTAGTTTGAATAGTTTTCTGTAATAAAAAATAAACTTTTCACTTCTCATGCTCGTAAAGTTCGTCTTTATGTTGGGTATAGGCTGCATAAAATCGCTTTTTATGCTCTAGTGCATAAAGTAAAATCTTCGTCTAAGTCTCAGACTTTAAGACAAAGGTCGTCAGGTAAACAGCCACACACGCAATTTAACTTCGTTGTATTAACTTGTTATTTCATTCTGTTTCTTTATTTTTTGTTGTGTTATAATACTTTTTTTATTTTTGAAAATGGGTATCAATTTTATTGAAAGGCCTTGATATTTTTTTTATTTTTTTTATATGGGTATCAAATGAAAGGCCTCGATGAGCACATTCCAAAATTATATTTTTTTACAAAAATATGAGTTTTTTTTTTTCAATTTTTGAAAATGGGTATCAAATGAAATGCCTTGATAAGCACATTCCAAAATTATATTTTTTTTGTAAAAAAAAAATGTTTTTTTTTTCAATTTTTGAATATGGGTATCAAATGAAAGGCCTTGATGAGCATATTCCAAAATTGTATTTTTTTTATAAAAAAATTTGGTTTTTTTTCAATTTTTGAATATGGGTATCAAATGAAAGGCCTTGATGAGGACATTCCAAAAATATATATTTTGTCACAAAAAATTAAGAAAGAAAAATATTTCTTTTTAAATTTTTGAATATGGGTATCAAATGAAAGGTCTTGATGAGCACATTCCAAAAATATATAATTTGTCACTAAAATTTGTTTTTTTTTTTTCCTCACAATCGAAGTGAAAAGCAGAGTGTATAACTCGTACATAAAACCCATTTTACCAAAATGATGCGTTTTATGCACTTGTTGTACAATCTACTAATGTCTTAACTGTTGAAGTACAAAGACTTAAAAACATCGACTGAGAAGAGCTTCAGTATCATTATATGATTTATTAAGTAACCACTTGGTTACAAAAGATAATTTTCAAAAAAAATACGGAAAGTAAAAATAAACGCAGTACATTATCAAATTGAACTAACAGTTTAATTTAACCGTAAAAATTAACTTATTTACGTGAACTATTATTTTCATATCTTCGTTATTAATTTTTGTATGAAACAGCTGTTTTTTTTTCGCGATTTCAGAGTTGGTCCCGTATTAAAAGTTTTTCAGTTTGATGGGCCCTACCATATTCTGGTTTAGTCATTTTAACGGTTATACTGGTACCTGGCTTTAAAGCTCGTTCGCTTAGATAGTGTCGGTACACCCGCAAGCAAATGTGTTCAGAGACAGGCATACCGGCAAGTTTTTGGTAATGTTACTGATAACGGTAAACAATATCGTTATCGGTATCCATAATTATTTAAGTTGTACCATAGTGTAAGGGCAGGGGGAGGGGGGGGCGGAGGGGTCGTGTTTTTTTAAGATTACGGTGTCCGTCCCTACTTGTGTTTATTGAAAAAAAATACGAATACAAATTATACACACAAGCGAGGTGGAAAGAGAATTTTAATAAAAAATTTAATAAAAAAATTAGACTACCTACTATTCTTCATCACTTGAAGTGTCGGCGTCATTATCACCTGTATTTATAATAATAGATCCAACTTCATCACGTTCCGAATCCATACCAAAATATCGATTTTCATTTTTAATTGCGTGGTCTAAACTTTTTTTGTGTTTACATGTTTTACAAAACACCCGTCTTTTTTTTTGTTGGTTCACTTAAAGTTTCATCTTGAGGCACTTCACTGTCCTCCCAAGGATGAAAAACATTTTTAGTATACGTAGCAGAGTCAACAAACACAACTTTTCACTACGGCGCGGCGCTTCGATGTAAACTGCCAAAATCCAAATTGACTTGCGGGTGGGTGTACGCCGCACGCGGTATCCTTTGTTTATGCGGCGGCATCCTTTGACAAGAAGCGGCACGTGCAAAGGCGGCGCGATGAAAGGGCGACACTATCTAAACGAATGCGCTTTACTATCGAATGAGTTCAAATCAGGTGTGTTCAATTAAAATCACTTTTTAGGAAAATATATGTACATTACAAGCACGATACATACAAGGTTATATATAAATTATTTAGGACACCGTACGCGAGCGACAAGGAGAGGAGGACTGCGGTGCGACCTGCTTACATGTTATTCCCGTGTGTGTGAAGACTATTTTGCTTATGTTATCAAAATTACCGAACGCCAGGTCGCCACAGTCATTAATTTTGTTACATCTCTCCAAATATAACTTGAACCAAACCATAGACAATATGGCTTGCGCATTAAACCTTTTTGTACTTAAATTGCTACTGCGCAGGGCACGTGGTGCGGGTCAAGTTATTTTGCGCAAGCTGTACATATTACATTGTTTGTCCATTGCGACACATACCTGCCAACATCCAGTTTCCCGAACTTCAGGTTGTCCAGGCTGTAAGCCGCAGACAGTTCCGCGAACACCGGCGCGAAGGTGACGCACGCGGGGTGCCACGCCGCGTACAAGCACATCAGCCACGTGGTGCCTGTACAATATAATACGTGCTTAGGTGGACAAATACAGGGACATTCTAAACTTATCGCCCAAATTATCAGAAACATGTGTCGAATTTCGCCACTAAATTAATCACGTGATCTTTTTGATTTGTACGGGTAGTCTTTTTTAGGGTTCCGTACCCAAAGGGTAAAAACGGGACCCTATTACTAAGCCTCCGCTGTCCGTCTGTCTGTCTGTCTGTCTGTCACCAGGCTGTATCTCATGAACCGTGATAGCTAGACAGTTGAAATTTTCACAGATGATGTATTTCTGTTGCCGCTATAACAACAAATACTAAAAACAGAGTAAAATAAATATTTAAAGGGGGCTCCCATACAACAAACGTGATTTTTTTGCCATTTTTTGCTCCATATTGATAACGACTACAGGTAGACAGTTGAAATTTTCACAGATCGTGTATTTCTATTGCTGCTTTAACAACATATGCTAAAAACAGAATAAAATAAATATTTAAGGGGGGCTCCCATACAACAAACGTGATTTTATTGCTGTTTTTTTGGTACGGAACCCTTCGTGCGCGAGTCTAATTCGCACTTGGCCGGTTTTTCTTTACATGTTTGGCCATGTGTTCCTTAGAGAAAGTTTGTTCAGTTTCATGGACTAAACACATACTCAGTGAATACAAAATGATCCTGTATGTATAGTACCTACATCACTTTTAGTCGGGGAATTTTCGTAAAAAAAATATTTTACTCTCTTTCAATTAAGAGTATAACTATTTTAAAAGTCGTGGGTGTTTTCAACAAAAAAATTATTTTGTTATTTAAGTATTTAAAACTTTTAAAGAATTCATACGTTACCTACTCTAAAAACCACATCTGAATCGGTCAAACCATTCTGGGGATAAATGGGAAATTTATTACTGCAGCACCCCTAGCGGCTAAACACCAAAACACATAACTAAAAACAATAGCCGATAACTTACAAACCCATAACAGAAAACCACATAGTAATCAGAGAACTTTTCTAGTGCTACTTATCTGGTTGCTGTAGCATCTTCTGGTGGTCTACCACCATGAAACATAAAAACCTGTTTTTTGATATGCTATTATTCGCTTATTAAATTATTACTGATTTTAATTATTATTACTCTGTAATTATAAATTTGTATGCATATTTTTAAGTTCCGGTCCTTTTCTAGTTAATGACATATTTAAGGCAGCCCAGGCGCACTCTTTAGGTATGAAGCTACAAGGAGCCAGCGAGTCCATCCAGCCAGATATTGCTTTGCCTATGGTTTTATTATCCTACCTTTATTCCTTTTTAGTTCCTCTTCAAGTGTCTGCGTCCCTCGGAAATATGTCACAAGCTCGGGACCCAGGTATGTAGGCTCCGGTAACAGGAGCGCCGTCAGGATTATTATTGCACCGAATGGTAGGCCATACCTACAACAAAGTATAATAATAATCAGCATCGGAGCAAGGATCATGAGTGCCCCTTGCAAGATTTAAATTTTGCCCCAGACTTATAGACTTTTCTAGCTATGGGTCAGCAAACTGCACCCCCCTGAGGGTTACTCCCCGGCAGCCGCCCCCCTCGCCAGCCCTAGCTACAACACGTAATAATTTTGTAAATTCATGTAATGCTTATTACTAAAGATGAAACGGATAATAGTTTGGCCGGATACCGGATATTCGGCCAACCAGTTCCACCGAATATCCGGGGGAACTTAGCCGTTTGGTGCATCGCGCACACGCACACACTTGCGTAGGCACGCGAACGATCGGGTGAACTTGGTTTGATTCGGAATTATATTTCTTAAGTGATACTAAGACTAACTATTTATTTAGTTAGTCTTAGTAATTATCAAATAATTACTTAAAAATATATTTTTTATCCATTTGTTGATTTTAATTTGGCCGGATGCTTATCGGGCCAAATAGTAGTTATCCGGATAGTTACCGGATATCCGTTTCATCTCTACTTATTGCAATTACAATTTACAATATTTAGGCTAGCGTCCACCTGCGAATTGTCTGCGTGAACAAGTTAGTTTTGATCCCTTGTGACCAGTATTTTCATCCAAAAAAAAAATACTCCTGAGGGATCTTCTTGATCGAGGATCAAGGATCGAATCTTTTTCAACTTTTTCAAGTACCTTTTTTCTTTTTCGGTACACCAATATTTCATTATTATTAGTTGAGTAGTCAATTCGTCGAAGCCCAGAAAACGAAATTTATTTTCTATTGTTGTCTGGACGCTGGTGACCACTCGGGTGTTTATGAATGACATGCTAGTTTATATCAGGGGTCTCCAAACTACTGCCCGCAGGCCAGCCCGAGCCCGCGATCACCTACAATCCAGCCCGCAAAAACAGGCTGGATCCTACCAAATTGAATTTATATTATGTTGGTATGGTGAGCTAGCTAGATAAAGCCTCGATTACTGGGGACCAAAAACCGAGTTTCATCGAAATCGGCCCCCAAACAAAAATGTTGGCCGCCATCTTGGATTTTTCAATATTTTCAGTATTGCGTTATTATTTTCTTGTCAAAATAGTACCAAAAACCGAGTTTCATAGAAATAGGCCCACAAATAAAAGAGTTGGCTGCCATATTGGATTTTTCATTATTTTAAACATTTCGATGTTATTTTTTTGTCATAATAGTAACAAAACCGAGTTTCATCGAAATCAGCCCACAAACAATAAACTTGACCGCCATCTTTTTTATCACAGAGTTCTAGTGGCTTTTTTCCGGCTTCATCATCAAACCATTTCCTATCATATCAGAGTACTCATCAAAACCTATTTTACCTTTCCGTTAATAGAGAAAACTCATTGTTTAAATCTATGTACAATAATGTTATTGTCAAGTACTGGTGACAACCCTAATCAGTGACGTACTAATTGGGGCATAGTGTGATCGCTACATCCAATTTAGCTTCCTAGATTGGATCCCCAGTAAGGACACTAAATCAGCGTATGTAATCGAGGCTTAATGGCCCTTGGGACTTCATGCGAGGAGTAAGTCTGGCCCTTATGCTAAAAAGTTTGGTTTATAACAAACACACAAACTTACTTTCAAGAGCAAGCCCTCAGCAGAAGATTATTATCTAAAAAGTTACTCATAAAATGAAAATACAAACCTAACATCAGCATACAGCCACAGAATTAAGTTAGCAATCTTAGTATATACGAACGAGGACGACAAATAATTGACCATCGTCACACTTCCCGCCTTCCTCGTCCTTAGCATCACCACGATAATTAGGAAGAAGAGAATTTCCGTTTCTCTACTGTCCAATTCACAGTCGGCGTCGGGGAACAAAAAGTTGCAAATTATGGCCGTTCGCTTGCACGTAACGTAGGAAATGCTCAACAATATATTGACCCAGTAGTATGGCTTTAATAGCTGCCGTAAATCAGCTTTGAACGACATTGTTTTATTTAATAAATTGTTAGAAATATAAATTAACTTTTTCAGCTCGGCCAGGCACTAGGTAGAGAACTGTCAAAGTCAAACTGACAGACATTAGCCCCGCGTTCCGAATCACGCTCACAGCGCTGTTAGCGCGAATCCGACCAAATTAAATAGTCACAAAATATTACACAAATAGGGTATTTGTGTACCTACTTAATTTAATGGATTATACGCTAACAGTGCTGTTGGCGTGATTTGGAACTAGGCATAGGTTAGTGGTGGGCGATTACCCGTAGTGCATTCCGATTCAGGCTAAAATCACTTTCAGCGTTGATCACGATAACAAGCGTACCGATTCAGATAATCGCGCTTATGACAGTTGGGACTATCAATGATTATTAGCGTATAGTTGGCAGCCTCACCATGGAATTAGAAGGTTTTGACTATGTCAAAAAATTGTTAATAAATAGTGATAAATAGTGAACTCTACCATATAAATAGTGATACTATGATTCAAAAGATATTTGAGTATCTTGGTGAGGCTGCAAACTTGACGTCAAGTTGGCAGACACCTTAAGAAATACAGTTCGTATCAATATGATTTATATGCCAAAAAATTGTTAGAAAATAGTGAATCGTATACGCAAAATTTCAATAACATTGCTTCAATACAAGCCGATATATTACGGTCTCTAAGTGGGCTGCTAACTCGACGTTTCAGACAATAGCGATTCTAGAGAAATGGGTACAAGTTTTAAACAAATGAATATATCAAAAAATTGTAAGTGAAATTGTGATTCCTACGATATAAATAAAACAAGAATTCTTCATTGCTATTTTCTAAAAATCGAATGTTAACTTTTACATATAATACTCTGAATAGGCTGTCGATCAATATTGAACTTTGCTCCACAGTAATAAGGTTCAAACTTCATTGCAATCATGAGGTGAGTACTATCAAGCAAAAAAGTGAGATTTATATTTTTAGCCATATCCTCGAATTATTATTAGACTTGTTTTATTAATTAAGTGTTGGTATCAAACAATAACGATATTCATTAATAACAATAATATTCATAACAATCTCTCGGAAAAGATTGTCAATTTCTCAGTTATAATTTAACGTTAGGTGCCTATTTATGTATTAGGTATTATTTTACTTAATTATTTTAGAAATTCTAAAAGGCAAATCATAGCGTGCCAAGCCAACCCTTACACTTTTAGTCGTTGCGTCAACTGTCTATTTTTACGAACGGTGGCTTTTGCGCCAACAATAAAGGCGATGATCGACTGTATAAAGACTACTCATTAGTAGGCTGTGCTGTGGTCAATACCCTACTCTTAATTCAATATTATTAATACAGGAGAAACTATTAATATTTTCTACTTATATTACTTCCTACCTACTCACATACCAACTGATACTCATTTTACTATAAATCTCACCAAATAATAATAATATCTTTATTCTACCTAATACATAAATAGGTACCTAACTTTAAATTATAACTGAGAAATTGACAATCTTTTCCGAGAGATGGCGCTATTGCTATGATTGTTATTAATGAATATCGTTATTGTTTGATATCAACATTTAATTAATAAAACAAGTGTAATAATAATTGGAGGACATGGCTAAAAATATAAATCTCACTTTTTTGCTTGATAGTACTCACCCCACGATTGCAATAAAGTTTGAACCTTATTACTGTAGAGCAAAGTTCAATATTGATCGACAGCCTATTCAGAGTATTATGTAAAAGTTAACATTCGATTTATAGATAATAGCAATAATGAATTCTTGTTTTATTTATATCGTAGGAATCACAATTTCACTAACAATTTTTTGATATATTTATTTGTTTAAAACTTGTACCCGTTTCTCTGGAATCGCTATCGCCTGAAACGTCAAGTTAGCAGCCCACTTAGAGACCGTAATATCTCGGCTTGTATTGAAGCAATGTTATTGAAATTTTGCGTATACGATTCACTATTTTCTAACAATTTTTTGGCATATAAATCATATTGATACAAACTGTATTTCTTAAGGTGTCTGCCAACTTGACGTCAAGTTTGCAGCCTCACCAAGATACTCAAATATCTTTTGAATCATAGTATCACTATTTATATGGTAGAGTTCACTATTTATCACTATTTATTAACAATTTTTTGACATAGTCAAAACCTTCTAATTCCATGGTGAGTCTGCCAACTATACGCTAATTAATGATTTGGAACGCTCGTGAGCGCGCTCACCGATGTCTTGACCTACACAACCTCAATATAAACTTAAAAGTTCGGAATTTGGACCTTTTTGCTTTATATATGTTCATATATCTTCGACTATTACTTTTATGGTATGCTGAAAGATTTTTCAACAAATTTTGAACTTTCATTTAAATGCACCTGAGGTAAACAAAACAAACAAGTGTCACTTTTAACAAAACGCTCAGTGATTATGGGTGGCGTAATCGCAAGATGGCGGATGTTATGACGCAATCAATGACGTCACAAGGGCTGTCGTTATCGCGCTCACGGTGATTCGGTACGCAAATCAGCGCGATGAAATCGCTGTTGGCGTGACTCGGAATGCACTACCGGTTAACTCGGGTTACTTCTCCAGCCCGTCAAACCGGCGCGGGCTGATTATCTAATTAAAAACTACCTAGCGACTGGTTGCATTTCACAGATGATCGTGATCCATTGCTACTTCTTTTTGGGTTAAAAAAACATACCAAAGAAAAGTGGCAATGTATGTCAAATGCAACCGGTCGCTAAATAGTTTCTTTTTAGATAATCAGGGTGCCGGTTGACATTTTCCTAGCCCGGGTTGACTCGCTTGACTCGGTTAACTCGTTTGACTCGGTTGACGCGCCAAACGGGTCGCCCGCCCGCTTGGCGCGTACGCGACATTCCAACCGAGTCAACCCGGGCTAGCACAATCAACCCGCCAACTCGGTTCGGTGTGTGTAAGTAGGTATATTGAACATTCCATACAAATTAATTTCCATAGTTAAAATTTACTCTATGGCGATGGATCACAGTATATTTACCATGCGTGTAGCTGTCGCCTTAGCGATATTTAAAATTATCATTATATTATAATAAACAGTTGATTTCTCGTTGTTTTATAATTCAAATCCTGATCTTTTTAACTCTTTTATTTACTTTGCAACTTGCAACGGCAACCGAGTTGGATCGGTTCAATAGTTCATCAAATACAGACAAAACGAGTTGAAGCCCGCCCGGGTCAGCATAGATTTCAACTCGGATGACTCTAGTTGAAAAAATTGCGACTCGGTAGCCCATCGCTGACCCGGGTTGACCCGAGTTGTAGCCCGGCACCCTGATTATCTAAAAAGAAACTATTTAGCAACCGGTTGCATTTGACATACATTGCTCCTTTTATTTGGTATGTTTTTTTTTACCCCAAAGAAAAGTAGCAATGTATTACGTTCATCTGGGAACTGCGACCGGTCGCTAGGCGGTTTCTAATTAGATAATCAGCCCGCGGGTCAACATTAATTTCAACTCGGGTAACCCGAGTCGAAAAAATTACGAATCGGCCCATCGCTAATGGGGAGGCGAAGGCAAAGTGAATTACAGATGGCGCTTCAGTCTTTGGAACCATTATCAGTTTGAGCTTATATTGTCTTGACTGTGTATTACGTGATTTTACTTTCTTAGATTGTATTTTTTTTGGTTTTGCGGACAAACAATGTATTCTATGCTAACTTTAGCTCAGATAAAAGAAGAATTACGGAAAAGAAAAGCCAAAACAACAGGCAAGAAAGTTTAAAGCAACTTACAAAAAATTGCTAACAAGCATTACATTTCTTTAAATTTCGTGTAAGATTTACAAGTAATCTTTTTATTTCAGATTAGAAGCATATGATTTAAATTTTAACAAGGCAACTGAGTGTGAATTTCCGTGTTTATAGCTGCCTCATGATGCCTTCTGTGCAATAGTAATTTCAGGTTTCTGTACTGGAATTTCTGTACCATCCAAAATTACACGAACCGTTTTATCATATTTATTTTATTATTCTAAGTTTCTTGAATGACTCTGGCATATAAAATTCTATTAATTCTCTGTTTGGCCCCAATATTGGGCTTGTTCCATAGTTGTTGTACCTATCAAATTCATCCAAGTTATAAATATGTTAGAAACTACTGAGGTTGAAATATTAAAGAACAAAGCTGTTATAATTCAAATGTTGTTTTATTTTGGCGAAGCTTCATCAAATTCATGAAACATTCCTTTTGATTTATAATGTTTCTTAGGCTCAGCAAAGGAGAAAATCGAGAGAAAAGCATCTTTTTTTTGATATTTTTTGCCCACTATTTTTTTTGTTACTGGGAAATTCTATGAACTCCAATATTTTACAAGTTACATGCATAACAATGCGGCATTTTCTCAGTATAAAATTAAAAAGTGCAATACTCCAAGAGATTCCCATATGTTTTGACACTTTCTTTGAGGCGGCCGGGTACCAAAGACCAGACGCCACCTATCGGGATAAAATTGTGCTTTTCCTCCCCATTAGGCTTGTAATAAATATCGATATATTTCGTTGATATTTTTTCTCGATATATCGATATTCCTGAATATGAATAGTGCATTCTGAGTCACACTGTCAGCGATGTTGTAGCGGCAGCACTGGCCACTTACTTGACTGCGTCTATTATAATTACTAGCTTCTGCCCGCGACTTCGTCCGCGTGGATGTTAGAGAAAATCCTTAGAGAACCTTCAACCAGGATCCAACCAGTCATTTTTATGCTTCCCGTTCACGTTCCGGTTCCAGTTCCGGTTCCGTTCCTGGTCCCGTTCCCCTCCCGCTCCCGTTCCCGTTTCCCGTTCCGTTCCGTTCCTGTCCCGTTCCGTTCCGTTCCGCCCGTTCCGTTCCCGTCCCGTTTCCGTTCCCGTCCCGTAAACGTCCTGTAACCGTCCCGTAGCCCTTCCGTTTCCGTTCCCATCCCGTTCCCGTCCTGTTCCCGTCCTCTTCTCGTTCCGGTCCCGTTCTATTCCCGTTCCAGTTTTGCACCAATTTCGTTACCGTTTCGTTCCCGTTCCGCACCCGTTTAGTTCCGTTCCCATCCCGTTCCGTTCCCGTTCCGTTCCTGTTTCCGTTCCGTTGCCGTCCGTTCCCGTCCCGTACCCCTTCCGTTACCGTTCCCGTTTCGTTCTCGTTCCTATCCCATTCCCGTTATGTTCCCGTTCCGTTCCCATTCCGTTCTCGTTCCGTTCCCATTCTGTTCCCGTTCCGTTCCCGTGTGCCATGTGCATATCCAGGTCCAGGGGCCCTACCGCCCAACTCAAAGCTTTAGCCAGAGCGATAGCTAGACTATATCCATCCTTGTCATATCATAGCACGATGACAAGGACGGACAGTGCACTGACGTCATCAACCAAAGCCAGAGTAAAAGTCCGTCCTTGTCATCGTGTTATGATATGACAAGGATGGATATAGTCTAGCTATCGCTCTGGCTAAAGCTTTGAGTTGGGCGGTCCAGCCCCAGGTCCATGATGTGTCATGTCCACCGCGTTGGACTTCAAAATAAATCTAATTTTCGCAATCACCATCCCATAAAACCTCAAGAACGACATCCATATCGATTTTTATGTTAACTCACCCCACTTACCCTATAAGGGGTTGATTTTCAAAATCACAAAATATATATTATTTTTAGACGTGCTCCTACGAATTTTAAAGTTGTAATTTCGATTTTATATTCTTTTTCCATACAAAATTTGAACCCCATTTTTACCCCTTTAGGGGTTAAATCATGTCCACCGTGTTGGACTTCAAAATAAATGTCATTTTTGCAATCGTCATCCAAGAAAACCCCTATAACGACATCTATATCGATTTTTATGTCTACTCACCCCATTTACCTCTTAAGGGGTTGATTTTCAAAATAACAAAATACATATTTGCCTTTTTATTTTTAGATTTGCTCCTACGAAGTTTAAAGTTGTAATGTCTATTTTATATTATTTTTCCATACAAAATTTGGACCCCATTTTCACCCCTTTAGGGGTTAAATCATGTCCACCGTGTTGGACTTCAAAACAAATGTCATTTTTGCAATCGTCATCCCACAAAACCCCGATAACGACATCTATATCTATTTTTAGGTTTTTTACCCCTTTTCACCCCCATTTCATCCCCTTTGGGATTGAAATCCTAACAAAAACAATATACGTTGCGTTAGATTTCCATTTATAATCCTAAATTATAAATTTAGCGATTTTTACTTCGAAAATGAAGGATTTTCTTCAATACACAACTTCATTCCCCTTTTGACCCCTTCGGGGGTAGAATTTTAAAAAACGCTGAGACACGTATTTATTAATTTTCAATCGTCAGCCTAAACACAAAATTTTAAGATTCTAGCTTCAAAACTGAGGGACTATCATACAAACTTCCATCCCTTATTTCATCCCCTTAGGGATGGAATTTTCAAAAATCCTTCCTTAGTGGATGCATACACTGTATAAAGTATCTGTGTGCAAAATTTCAAGTCTCTAGGTTCAGCGGTTTGGGCTGTGCGTTGATAGATCAGTCAGTCATTCAGTTTACGATTTTATATATTAAGATAATTCGCGTGGCGTTGCCTATTAAAACCTCTGTATCGTGGGCGAGTGGGGCGACATGCACTTCATCTCATCTCCGCTAGCTCTGCCAATGACTCCAATAAAGATTGAACCTGTGATGAAATAACTATTTGTAAGTTTGAGGGTAGTCTAGTCGACCATATAGTGCGTAAAATCTCTCATCTGGGTCACCACCGCTAGACACATTATTTTTTTTTTACAACCGAGGCAACTTGCAAACATACAAATGTAGGAATTATAAATTTTCTTCTTATAACAAAGGCAAAAAGTCAAACGTGAGAAACAATCGAACGGAGCAAACCTCAGCGGGCCTAGTACGAGTTGTGTTTCTCACCTCACTTTGCGAATAGTATCGCGAGTGAAAGAGAGGAAATCATGCGAGTGAGTGAACGAGTGAAAGAGAGAAGACGATAGTTAACTATTCGCAAAGTGAAGTGAGTACAAAAAATCAACTCATACCGCCCTCTGGTAACAGGCACGTAACAGAAGAGAGCACATCGAGCTCATTGCAGATTCGCAGTCAAGTGGCCAGTGCTGCCGCTACATCGTCATCGCGCTGATTTGCGTACCTAATCACCGCAAGCGCGACAGCGACAGCCCGTGTAACTTTACTGATTACGTCATAACATCTGCTATCTTGCGCTTACTTGTACTATTATTTATTCTGTGCGCCTACGCCGCCCGATGCCTAGGCTTGGGTATTTTTTTATATATAATATTATATATTATTGTTGATATTTTTTCTCGGTATATCGAATTTTTTTATTTTAATACATCGATATATTTTAAAAATATCGATAAGATATATTTTGTTCATCGCCCATCCCTAACTGACATTGACATAACGTTTGAGATAGGTTTATTATCGTTCGTTCTGAAATGATAACATTTCTAAAGAAATTCGTTCAAAAAAGAACGGAAAGAAAAAAACTGATTTAGGTAAGGAGGATAATGAAAAATATACATTGTAAGTACAGTTAAGAGCATGAAGCTTTGCACTAGTGAATTTAATGCGAGATTTATCAGCAAAGCAAGTCAATTACACGGCCTTACGCTATGTTGACATTACGTCAGCTGCTCGGCCCAATGAGCGGTTTTCTCACAGCTGAGAATTTTAGTATATTTTTATGTTGATAGATGGCGTTATTCAACTAGGAAGGTTTTTTTTTTTTATTTTTCCTAGCAGCTGAATATACCACTGAGTATATAACACTCGATACTGGCAAAAATTACTCCCTGAAGAGAAGAAGTTTGCCATAACCATGCCAAAATTGTCTGTCAAATTGACAGAAGCTTATACCTCCCCCCAATGGAGATTGCACGGCCAACGGCCAGTGTCATAGTGAAGATAGAAAAAATGTCCTTGAGTGACGTGACGGCTTATTGCATTGCAAGCTCTTTCTTTAGTGTTACAATACGTGTTCGTTCGTTCGTGAGAAACGAAAACGTATTGTAAAACGAAAAGAAAGAGATAGCAATAAGCCGTGACGTCACTATAGTCTTTTTTCAATCTTCACTAGGCGTGCAATCTCCATTGTGGGTATAAGCTTCTTGCTTTTTTCTGAAAAAGTTACATACTTAGTTGAACAACGACATCTAGCCGTCTTTTAGGTACTACTTTTTTTTCTTAAACTGCCTTTTGAAAACCGCTCATTTTACAGTACAAGTATGTACATTACGTGGTGTGTTTGACGTTCTTATAAAATCGACGAACATGCCAGGCAATGTACTTCTACTCGCTCTCGACTCGGTCGTCTACTTGACTACCTTAGGTATAGGACTTAGCATCAATTTTTAATCTCTTTCAGCTCCCAAAAAAAAAAACCGGCCAAGTGCGTGTCGGGCCACGCGCAGTAGGATTCCGTAGATTTCGTACATTTCTGAAGTCGAGGAGACTTTAATTTTTATTTTTTTATGCTACCGAAAATTCTGATACTTTTTTCTATTACAAAGGGAGAGCTTATTCCTACCTACCTATATTATCCCCGTCAATTGGTAATGCGCTGGAACCTTGTCACATTAACATCCACGTCAAAGTGATCGGCAACTAAAAATGTCATGAAACAAGAAAATTCTAATAGGTAATCTAATATATTAATTATTGAATTATTAATTTCAATAAGATAGGGTCTAGGTATATATTTTTTTTACAATTGTTTTTCGTTTTTGAGGTTAAAATCATGGCCGCCAGGCGCATTACCAATTGACGGGAATGGTAAAAAATATTCAGCCATTTAATTTTTTCGGACATCCCCATTGTCCAAGGTGCGTGCATTATTATTGAACTCGACTGTGTAAGTTGGTTTAATAAAAAACACACAAAGTTATAATAATTATATTTAAAGGAAAATATTTACAACTCAATCAAAGTCTACCAGTTCGTTTTAAATAATTACAATACAACTAAGTACCAACTAGTTTTTCTTTTGATATCAATTTGAATACAAACTGTCTTATTCAGAGTGCGTTCGTTAAACTAGGGCCAAAGTTAACATGGCGTTAGACTGCGGACTAACGCCATTTTAGCGCAAATCGTATTCAGATCAGAGTGACAGTTTAAGGTTTAGTCCCACCGTTTAAGGATTAAAGGGTGCATTGTGATTGGTTTACAAGCATTAAACCAGGTTTTCTTAGAACAGTGTTGCACCCCAGTTTTGTGAAACATCTCTGAATAAGACAGTAAAGGAATTACATAAAATACCTACTTATCCTATTATGCCATTTTGATACCAAAAATTAAAGAACACATCCATCTTTATTACAATAGCAGAAAGTTGAGAATGCCATGGCAGTCTTATTTAATTAATTTGATCATTTTCTGTTGAGCAAAGCATAGAACACATAATAGACAAGCTTGACAATAGGAATATTATTATAATCTATATAGTTACGGCTAATATTCGAAGTGTGGCTACACCTAGGTTTAGCCGGCTAAAACTAGCGTGTAGCCGCACTTGGGTATTAGCACTATAATATTAGCTGTGACATAAATAAATAGTGGTGGCCGGATAATTAGAATCAACTTTCCACGCAGACGAAGTCGCGGGCGGCCGCTAGTAATTAATAATTCTTTTTTTATCTGAAAGAACATAGATAGAACCTATTGACATTGAACAAATTGCAATATGAACGATTGTTTAGAGCAGCTTTCGTTGCTGACTGTACCGCACCACACTATACATCCCACTTGTCCAATAAACAACTCTACCATAGACTAATCATCGGTGTGACAGACATGGTATATGTAGTCAACAGCACGGTATAACCACAACAAAGATATAATGAGGGCTTTTCACAATGACAAAAAACTGTAGGCTCGATAGATGGCGTTGATAAAATGGGTGCACAGAATAGATAAAATAGTACTAGCGTACAGAAGTTGCACTCGGCAAAATCGTTTAAATAAATTGCGACTCTTGCTCCGACACAATAAAGTGCAATTCAGGTCGCACAGCGCTCCCTTCGCTCCAAAACATTCACCTAGTTGTTGCCTCTCTTTCTGTCGCGTAGGTTTTATCCTTTCTGACGTATGAAATTTGTCCTCTTAGAGGACGCCGAGCGCTTCAGACTCGCGCGCGGAGTGACAGAGCCCTGGGGCTCTATTTTTGAATCGCTCGGCTGGCGTCGAGCGCTCGTTTCTACTGATTTTCGTTCGACATATGGCTCAAACGTTCGAAATAGAGTCATATGTCGAACGAAAAGCAGTAGAAACGAGCGCTCGACGCCAATCGAGCGATTCAAAAATAGGGTCCCTGATGGGTGTCAATGTGATTTTTTTACTAAGCTTCGAAGAGCCATCAACACCATCTAGTGAGGCAAATAGTTACTAAGTAATTTTATTTTTAAAATGTCACTTTGAAAAGCCCTAATTTTCAAACAATTTTAAACATAAATTCAAAGACATTACGTTTTAAAATTAATGAGGGTTTTCAAAGTGACATTTAAAAAATAAAAATAGTAACTATTTGCCCCACTAGATGGTGTTGATACTCTTCGAAGCTTAGTAAAAAAAATCACATTGACACCTATTTTTATCAACGCCATCTATCGAGCCTACAGTTTTTTGTCATTGTGAAAAGCCCTCATTGGAAATAGTTTTGTTTGAAAAACTACTTTCCATACAAATTTCCCGAACAGCTTGTAGAAAGGTAGTAGTAAGTATGGATTGCGTATGTATGTTGGACCGCGGTCCAACCAATGATGGTTGGCAGTTGTATATATGCTGCGTCGCTTAGTAAGCTTCGTCAACGAGATGTAGGTTTCTCCATATATTCTCCATACTACGACGTGCTGTTCCTTACTAATCTTTTGTGTTAATTCAACACTAGCGCCATCTAGTCTCATGGTGATGAATCTTGTTGCAACCATGTGTTAGTATGTGCGGCGGTACGGTAGATGCCGCTACAAGCTGATCGATTGTAAGAAAAGTAGTTTTTCTTGTCTCTTTTCAGAAAAGTCGTAGAACAAATGTTGTTGTTTATGATAAACTGTAATCTCCTCCTGCGGTTGCTTGTGGTTTTTACAAATAACCCGGTATGTGACAAATACCAAAATGCCGGCTAATTATATACCTACAATTTCATAGTTTTCTAGTACCGGTTCTTTATTTATGGCTTCTATGTTCTGCCCTTGAGTCCTATGCGCCTTTTCCATGTGTTTCAAAAGCTCATATTTTCTAACAAAAGTAGATGGACACTGTAAACAATGTATTTTTTGTCCTCTCCCATGCCTCCTTTTCGCGTGTTCCAACCTCCTTGATGACGATATAAAACCTTCGCCGCAATCTTCACACTGATAAGGCTTTTCGCCAGTATGCCTTCGCCTGTGATAAACAGCCGCCATTTTAGACACCAATTTAGCGCCGCAAATGTCGCATTCGAAATTCCTTTCCCGCGTATGCACGACCGAATGCTCCGCTAACCGGGATGGGGTATAAAATCTTTTTGCACACCACTGACACTGGTGCGGCCTGACGTCCATATGTATCCAAATTATATGGTTTTTAAGTTGAGGTCGTGAAAGGTAAGTTTTGCCACAGTAATCGCACGTGAAAGTTGCGGGATCTCGAATGTTCGATCTTTTGTTGCGCGGAACGGAATGTCTGTCTGGACGCGCGTTTGGTTCGCACAGAGCTCTGTGCTCCCTATAACAACCACGGTTCGTGAACTGCGCGCCACAAGCCCTGCATGTCCTAACTGTATGCATTTGCGAGTGCATTTCAAGCGAATTCTTACTCGGAAAAGATCTCCCACAATCATTACAAGTCCAAGCTCCAGGTTTATGAGCCTTTCTACTATGCTTCTTTAGCTTTATATCGCTCGTGAACAACATCGGACACCTTTTACAAAGAAACAACGTTTCCCCGTGAACTTTAGAAAGGTGCTCCTTCAATTCATTGCCTCTTGCCAAAACCGCACCGCAATGCAAGCAGCCTTCTTTGAATCCACTATTTTTTAAGTGCAAACGCAAAAAGTACGGGCTGAAAAAATGTTTGCCACAGTCGGGACAGTTGCAGGCCGGCCCAGACCGCGGAGTCCTGGCTTTCTTTTCTATTTCAGCTTTCCTTTTCGTTAGACGGGTTCTCAATCTGTTCAGTATTTGTTTGGAGTCACCGCCAGTGTAGTCTTTGACAGTGTGGGTTTGAAAGTTGTCTGGTTTTACGAATGAGCATAGAGATTTTACTGAAGGACCGTAGGATTTTGGCACTTCGTTGAGAGCATTTATTGCTTTATGCCACATGCTTTGTGAGTTGCGCACGAATACTCGGAATTCTTGGGCAGCCATAGCAGCCGTGGCGCACGTCACGCAGACGCCTTTCGGGCAGTATTTCTCTTCTTCAATCTAAAACAAAAGAACAAACTTTTGTATTATGTGCAAAAACGTCTTGGCGCATAATGTCCTTTTCTCGAAATGTCCCTTCTCAAAATGTCCTTTTAATATGCAATATTTTTTTAAACAGATACATATTACATTAAAACATGTATTTAAGAAAACTATGATTATTACAAAAGAAAGATACTTGTTTGGTAATTAATACAAAGTTTAATGTTAATAATGATAAAAAAAAAAATTTTTGACTACGAATAAAGAGACTGGTTCATGATTATTATTCCTTATTTTATTTCTGATTCTTTCTATCATATTTCTACAATTTTATAACTACATTACTCATTACTTTATAACATTCTTAATAAATATTTACATGTATTGCATGTCTGTGTTTTTGATGATATTTTAGATAAGCGACTAACAAAAAAGCTTTAATATGTATTTGTTAAAAAAATGCATATAAAAAAGGTCATTTTGAGAAAAGGGCTTTTTGTGAAAGGACATTTCGAGAAAAGGACATTATGAGAAAGGACATTTTGAGAAAAGGACATTATGCGCCAAGACGAAGAGACGCAGCACGGTGACTTAACGTCAAAACTGTGATAAGTTAAAGGCCTTTTTTTACGAAATAATCTTCTGTGTAAAAGTGTTGGGTACTCATTAGTAAGTGGAAAGATGGATTCAATAAAGAGATGTTAAACATAATGCTAAACAAAATGAGACAATATTTTATAAAAAAAACTAGTTTTGATAACTTTATTAAAGGTGCAGATAAATTTTAGTCCAATACTAAATAATAAAAGTACTAGTACGACTCGCACCAGATCAACTCTCGGACGGGAATCGAACTCGCGACCTTCGGATATCCAGTCCAATGCTCTGACCGCTGAGCTACAGAGTCACTACGCTATCGACTCAGCGGTCAGAGCATTGGACCGGATATCCAAAGGTCGCGGGTTCGATTCCCGTCCGAGAATTGATCTGGTGAGTCGTATTTTTTTAGTATATTATATAGTATTGTATAATAATAGCATTGTGATTGCAAAAATCTTATATTTAAAAATCTTAGCCCATCCAACTAGTAGTATAGTACAGCGGTTCCCGAATGGGGTTCCGCGGAACCCTGGGGTTCCGTGAGAGGCTCTCAGGGGTTCCGCGAAAATTCAAGAGTTTAGGTATAAAGACAGTCCCGATTTTGATGATATTGCCCCGCGTCCTGACGATCGATTAGTTTTGTCCAGATTTTTGATGATAACACGCGATCAAAATCAAAGTGTTAATAAAAAATGGGTCCAAATGTTTAAAAGCATAAAGGACAACAAGTCAATATCCCATATGACGTTTAAAATGTTCTAATGTCAGAAATCGTTGCTCTGTAGATTTAAAGAAAGCAGAATTGCAAAAGACATGTCTTGTTCGGAATTTGTAAGTAAATATAAAAATGACGCGGAATTAATGAGTGAGGCCCGTAGTAATAGAAAATATGCATGGAAACAGAGTCAAAATAAAAATACCTACCTAAAACATTAAATCAAAAGTCTTAATTCTTTTCCTTCATCTAGGTAGTTCTCCTTTTTTTATTTTACTCTTTGCTGACGCGCCAGTTTGTTTCCATTGATTTTGAGTATTTTCACATACATTCAATATGTCCTTACCAGTTACCAGACTCTACAGTAGTTTTACTGCCAGTTTAAATGATTTCAAAGTACATTTAGTTAGAAAATAGACCCAAAAATTTGTCGCGGGCGAGCGTGAACTAGATTTTCTGTTCCTGAATGTGGCAACCCTGATTAGTTTACTTCTTTCTTGAGCTAGGGTTCCGCCCAAAAACGATGAACCAAAAAGGGTTCCGTAGCCAAAAGAATTCGGGAACCGCTGGATAGTAGATACTAGTAACAAGTCGCAATTCCTTGCAGACTAAACTTATACTGCCTTATTCAGAGATGTTTCACAAAACTGGGGTGCAAGACTGTTCTAACAAAACCTGGGGGTCTATTGCCCAAGTGTCGTCGACTTCGCCGTCGGCTTCATTTGACAGATGGATGAAATACATTGCTACTTTTTTTTGGTACAAATAAAGAGTTACCAAAGAAAAGTAGCAATGTATTACAACCATTTGTCAAATGAAGCCGACGGCGAAGTCGACGACACTTGGGCAATAGACCCACTGGTTTAATGCTTGTAGTAAACCAATCACAATGCACCTTTTAATCCTTAAACGGTGGGACTAAACGTTAAACTGTCACTCTGAATATGATTTGCGCTAAAATGGCGTTAGCCCGCAGTCTAACGCCATGTTAACTTTGGCCCTAGTTTAACGAACCCACTCTGAATAAGACAGATAGAAGCTAAATTGACCAAAGTTCATATTCCACAAGGGCAGTTTTATATAAGTAATTGGGTTAGGCACTAGGTTTACCTTCAATTCCTGTTCGTATTGATCTTCATCACCATGTGATGGACAGACAAATAGTGTTTCCTCAACTCAAACGGTCTGACGAAACGCGCAGAACACTCTTTGCAACCATGCGGCATATCTTTAGTAGGCCTATGCCTACGTTTAATGTGATCCAGCCTTCTAGAAGCTGACAGAAACTTATCGCCGCACTCATCGCATTCGTATGGTTTTTCTCCAGTATGGTTACGTAAATGCAACTGATAACCTAACTCTGTCCGCATTACAGCTCCGCAATGACAATTGAATGTACTTCTATGAAGAGTATGCACTTTCTCGTGCGAACGTAAATGGGCTATGGTAGAGGTGCGTTTACCACAAGTTGCGCAAACATACGGAAGGACGTTTAAGTGCTTCTGGATTATATGAATCCTCAAGGATGGCTTTTTAGTGTAGGAGTTGCCGCAAACGTCACATATGTATTCGTTCGTCTCTGAACTAGGAGTTTCTGGCTGACATTGGTGGCGATGGTACATGTAACAATTCCGGTTCTCGAAAGTTCGGCCACATGATGTGCAGAGGAATAGTGAATGGCAGTACGAGTGTGCTGTAAGAGCTCTTTCATTGGTGAACCCTTTCCCGCACACCTTACATTCATAAGAATTGTTCCCGTGCGCTTTAAGCAAGTGTAAATCCAAAGAAATCTCATCTTCAAATATTTGATGACAGGAGTTGCAGGGATACACAATCTTGTTGTGAGCCTTATGCAAATGTTTTGGAAACTTTGTCTTGTCAAAAAGGAGACCACATAATTCACACACTCTTTTTACTGAGTTCTTCAAATGGGAGTTCAAATGAACGGGACTGGGGAATTGTTTGCCGCAATCAGGACATTGCATTGAAGATAACAGGCGAGGCATTTTCGCTGGCTTCCTTTCTACTAAGATAGGTTCGACTGAAGCGGGTCGCTTCTTTACCACTTTTAATGTCGGATTTGAGGGATTATCGGTACTGTAGAATATGTAATAGGTGGCATCTTCTATCGACGGGGGAGCAATATTGTCCACAATGGAGGTGACTTGCTTCCACTGGTTGTTGGACTCCTTGCAAAGCTGTCGGAAGTTTATAGCGGCGATGGCGCTCTCTGAGCACAATGTGCACAGTCCTTGTGGCAAGCCCCCGTCAAACTCCACCTGAAACCATGTCATCAATCAGTCCGTTCCTCTTGCTATTCCACCTTTCGGTATAATTTCAATAACAACAATCAACAAGATCTACATTTTTAATATTCTTCGAGGGATATAAAATTTATATATGTAAAGGCACTTAATGAATAAGAGAATTTATTTATTTTCGCGTTTATTCAGATGATAACTTCTTCCCACTGCAGTATATTATGTTTCACGGAAAGATGTCTTTCTAACTTTTTTCTATCAGTAGTGGCAAAGTCGCATACAATACAATGTTTGTAAGTTCGTTTAACTTTTGGATAAAGCTTGGGCGTGTATGTTTCGGTCAAGTTGCCGTTTTCTTCAACATGCTTTTTGTAGTGACGTTCGAAAGCCATACTTGTGCTATACTTCTTTCCACAGACGCTGCAGATGTATATATTGTCATTTTTTTCTTTCTTTTTTGGATAAGGCGTGGGCATGTATGTGGTCAATTTGCCATTTTCATCAAAATGCTTTTTAGAGTGACGTTCGAAACCCCTCCTCGTGCTATACTTCGTTCCACATATGCTGCAGACGTATCTATCGGCCACCTTATTGTGCTTATTGTCATGTTCCCGCAAATGAGCAGGATTTGAAAATTTCTTTCCACATTGTTCACACTGGAACACCCAGCCTGCCCCATGATTAATCCGTATGTGAACTCTTAAACTGTTCTTCTGTCTGTACTCCTTAGAACAGTGATCACAAATATATATTTCCCCATCTTCTTTCGATTTCGAGTTACTGCAATATTTCGCATGATTTTTGAAACAGATTTTACTCATAAACTTTTTGTCACACCCCGTACAAATTTTGGTTTTATGTTTTGCAGAATAATGCATAACCAATTGTGAAGCACTGACAAAAGTTTGTCCACAGTCAGCACATACATGCTTTCCTTTTCTCTTGCATAATGTAACATGTCTGAGGTATTTAGATTTGGATCTAAACATATGTTTGCATATATCACAAGTGAAAAGAACAGCGCCATGTTTCCTAACATGACAAGCGAAATCTTCTATGTCGATGATTTCTTTGCAATAACAACACATCTTTTTATCAATATCTTTTAAGTGTCCATTTAGTAAGTAGATACTAGCATAGGCTTTCCCGCACTCAGGGCATTTCATATCTGAGTCCAGAGTCTCGTTGGTATCTTGCACTATGTAGTTTGGTTTACGAAAAACACTTTTGAGTACTTTATGCGCCTTCTTTACATTAGTAACTTTGTCTTTACATTCAACGATTTGGATTTCATCTGTATCGAAGCAAATGAACGTGCTTTTTGCAGCTTTAGACACAGCGTGGACAGTATAGTCCAAGTTTAATAGACAATCAGATATCTGCATCCACTTTTGATTCGTGTTCTTGCAGAGTTGGATGAATGGCGCTGCCACTGTGGCGGCTTTAAAGCACGTAGGGCAGACAGTCCTTGGTAGTATTGTTGACGTCTCCATCTGGAACAACGTCCATGGGTCATTCCATTGGGTTTGAATAAATAAAAACAGTTTTATTGCCGCGTTATTTTCTCGCTTTACAATAGATTGATTCATGATACCTTACAAACTACTTCGAATATGAAAAGTCCATAAGTTGCAAACGTTTTAAGAAATGGTTTGGTATTTAATACAAGTTTCCTTAAGACTTTGATAGGCAAATAATTTATGTGTTTTGCACAGTTCACATTTTTTTAGCATGTATTTTATTTAGTTCGGTAATAGACAGAATGAACCTATCATCTACAGAGATACAATCTTCATAGACTTAAATCTTCTTAAATACGATAAATAGGATGTAATGTAAATTTATGATAAAAAAGTAGACTAGTTTGTATTGAACAGCTGTTCCTTTATTTTCAACATAATATTCAAAATGTCATTTAATTTCATTTCATTTCTTCAGGGTCCAATTTGGCTAATTTCTTTCTAGGTGGTTGGACATCATTTTGGTGTTTTCTTCCATGGTGAATTAAACCACGACAGCTACTGAATTTCTCGTGACATTCATTGCATTCGAATAACATCTTATCACCTACAATGTTATGGACCGTAGCCATATGCTTTCTCAACTGGAAAGGAAGAGCAAACCGTGCAGGGCACATCTTACATGCATGTTTCAATACTATTCCGCCCTTATGTACTTTACGAATATGCGCAGATCTCCTTGACGATGCTGAAAATGACTCCCCACAATGTTTGCATGGAAAAGGTGTTTCACCGGTATGCAAGCACAGGTGCTGAATGAAACCTAACCTAGTTTTCAGAACTAAATTACAATATTCGCATTTATATGACCTTACGAGTTCATGATTTTTAATATGCTCAGTCATATGAGCAGAAGCCAAAGACTTTCCACAGTAAGGGCAAGGCCGGTGTGTATTCTTCATGTGCACATGCTGTATGTGAGCTGTAATCAACTTTTTGCTGTTGAATTTCTTACCACAGTAATCGCATATACATTCATTTTGAGCACTACCATACAGACTGACTCTAACCTTTTTCATACTTGATTTATTTTTTATTTCAATGGTCACCTTATTTTTTGTGGCATGTCGACCTTTTTTGATTTGATCTAATTTGCAACAAACTTTTAAATGATGACGGTAACACTTTTGGTTGCGGAAAAGTTGGTTACAATTGGGACAAGTTTTTGGTAAGTGGACAGAAGTATGAGCTCGGTAGCCAAACTCAGACCGGAAACTACGACCGCAGTCACCGCAAGTGCAAGCACCAGCAACGTGAGCTTCATTAAGATGTTCCTTATATTTTGTGAGCGTGTGGAATAACGCTGGGCATTTTTTACACTCCAATGGAGCAGCTCCATGAATTGAACCCAAATGACTGATCAGATCGTCTCTTGACATTATTTTGGCACACAAATGACATGCTCTTTGGTAATCCCCCGACTCCTTCAGATGACGTGTTAATTGATGTGCATATCGAAAAGTCTTTTTACATGTTGGACATTTACAAATCAATGATTGACAAGTATTTTTACTTTTCTTGTATTTCTCAGACTTCGACAAGACATTTGTAGATTTTTCAGCATTCAACTGTTTATAATCATGAACGAGTTTTAGTCTATCATCTTCTAATATAGCATAAATTGATTTACTAAGGTTGGGTAATTTTTTGGGTAATGGTAAATCGTTTAACAGTCTCAGTGTTGTGTTCCAACGTTCGTTGGCTTTCCGACAGAATATGGAGAACTGGGCTGCATCAACTGCTGAGCCAGAGCATGTGGAGCAGAGCCCATTTGGAAGCTCGGCATCCTCCCCGACCTGCAACCACCGGATCGGTCAACGGGCCACAGTAAAATTGTGCCAATCACATATAATTTTGGTAATCAGGTATTGATCAGTCAAATGGTCTTTTGCTTCTGCAGTTTTTTTTATTAGTAAAACAGTTAGATATAAATATTTTATAAAGGTTATAGAATGAAGACATGTCCTTTAAAATAACATAAAGCCCGATTCACACATATCAGTGAAGTCACAGTACCGCTACCGTTATAATAATCATTCTTTCATACAATCTCTATGAACGCGACCACACTAGGGCCTGCACCCGGTTCTGTTTATTCATACAAAGGAACCGGATACCCGGCTCCTTTGACCACACCTATAAGTGTCAGTGAACGCATGTTCATATAATGTATGAAATAATAATTATCACGGTGACAGTACTGTGTCCTGGAACTGTGACATCACTGATATGTGTGAAACAGGCTTTAGTCCGTGTAAAGAGCTAAAAACTATTTTCGCAACATTGATTCTTGTGTGAAGTAAATAGAGACATGCAATTAAAAATGGAAAAAAAAAACTAATAATTTTAGTAACCATTTATCTTAAATAATATAAAATAACACATGCAACATGATGTGAATAATTCATTTCTCCAATGTCCATTTTTATCTGCCGCCGCCATCTTGTTTGACAAGGCGGGAATGACGCCGTTCCGTTTCTCGCAGAAAATAAACAGATCACATCATGTTGCATCCAGAACGGGTGATAATACGAACCTCGACTCCTGATATGACCTCCAGCAGCTCTGCGAGGGTCACAGGCCTCTCTCCGTCCATCATCACCGTATCACCAAGGTACACTTGGCCTTCGGAAGTATCTCCCATACAAATTCTACATTTGTCCGCTCCATCTCCTCGCACAATGTGCGATATCAATGCCTTCACGTCTACTTCTCTACTCATAGTTAATTAGGGTCTTTTTGTATTCAGTTTATAGTTTTTCTTGAAAAATAAATGAAAAACAGGAGGAAAAACGCAACGCCGATGACACCGGTTGAGTTGGTTTTTTTTTTGATTGACGTTTGGTTTGACATTGACGTCGTTCCGAATCACGCCAACAGTGCTCACAGCGTGTGACGTCATTGTACACCGGTCCAAATCATTAGCACGCTGTCAGCCAGCACGCTCACGATACTATTGATTCGGACCGCTCGTGAGAGCGCTCACACCGCTAACGTTGGATTGTTTTTAACAACGTAACCTCCAAAAGGGGTTATCTCGATAAAGTAAATTTTAATTCTATGGGATAAATTAATACAAAGGCAGTAATGAATATGAATCAAGTTCCTTCACTCTGACTACTTATTTACTTACCAATTTATAAACCATCAAAGATTCAAAATACTTATTACCACTGCTAGCTCTCTCAACATCAATTTATTATAAGTATTTCGTTCGTAACTTCGAAATCACAAATAATAACCACAAATTTTAACAAGAATGAACTTTGACAGCTACACCGACAACGCTCAGGGTCCGAACAAATTATCGGACGCGGCTTACTGCCGCGGCTGATCTAAGGTGTGCAAACTATCGGATGTAGTAGGTCGCGGACGTAACCATAGACTAATATGACGTCATCGGACGTCCGATAGCTATCTGGCACGCAGGATACTATGAGAGTGTGCACACTTATCAGCCGCGGCAGTAAGCCGCGTCCATAAGCCGCGTCCGATAATTTGTTTGGACCTTCACAGTGCTTTGGTAGAATACGCTGAGCGCCGTTAGCACATGCGATGACGTCATCAGTGACGTCACTGCAGCTTATGGCCGGTATACATTTTGATTAGTAAAGTGCTTAGTGTTTAGTGTTTAGTGCACTGTTAAGTGTTTAGTGATTAGTAGGTGATGTCCCATACTGTTTAGCATACGCTGTTTAGTACAGGCTTTGTTGATATAAACTAAACACTTAACAGTCCTGTCCAGACGTGCTTAGTGCGTGTTTAGCTGCAAGTGAGGGGTGGAGGCGGGACGTGCGGGACGCGCGGGAGGAGCTACTCGCAGAAAAAATAGAACGCGCTTCTAAACACTGTACTTCACTCGCACTAAACACTTAACACTAAACAGAGACTGTCCGAACGTGTTTTTTGCTAAACACTAAACGAGCCACTCGCACTAAACACTAATCAAAATGTATACCGGCCATTACGTGAGCGTTGTTAGCATGAATCGGTCCGGGCGTTAGCGCGCTCATAGTGCTGTAAGCGTGATTCGGAACGCGGCCATAGTGGGTGCATTCTGGCAGATATTTAAATTGCAAAATATCTGCTGAATGCTCCAAAAATCCGATGACTTTCAGCGTTTGATGGCAGGATGTTTTTCCATCGGTCTTGATTTTCGACGTGAAACAACGATTGTAGATATCAAGAAGCTTATACCTCCCTCCAATGGAGATTGCACGGCCATATGTCATAGTGAAGAAAAGCTCCTTTAGTGACGTCATGACGTGACGGCTCATTGCAACCTCTTTCTGTAGTGTTACAATACGTGTTCGTTGTTCGTCGTTCGTTCGTTCGTGAGAAACGAAAACGTATTGTAAAACGAAAAGAAAGAGATAGCAATATGCCATGACGTCACTAAAGAGTCTTTTTCAATCTTCAGTGTGATACTAGGCGTGCAAACTCCATTGTGGGTTTTTAAGCTTCTTGGTAGATGTATACGTAGCTGCCGTTTGTTGTCTGTAAAAAACTTTTTAAATTACGAATGTTACTAGGTACTCTAAACAGCTATTCTACTACTCGTATTATAATTATAATATAAATGAAATTTTACAAAATGAACAAAAGGTTGATGTCTACGGTATGCAGTCGATATGTGCAAAGCATCATAAAAATGTTATCTACTTTTTCTGTTATCATTAAATATTTTAAGTATATTACTTTCTTGGCGTAAAACTCATGATTCAGAATATTTATTCAATATATTTTTGTAATGCCTCGATTACATACGCCAATTTAGCTTCCTAGCTAGGAACCACAATAAAATATTGTAGAATAAGTTCGATTTTAAAATCGAATCTACACTATAACGGAAAAGTAAACATTGTTTAAGATTGGAGATGAGAATTGAAAATAAAAAATCATAAAAAATGTTGACCTTTCCGTCATTTGTGCACTGTTAAAATTTAACTTATTTATACGAGTGGCAACTCTAAATTGGTTCCTGCCTCGATTACATACGCCGATTTACCCCGCGTTCCAAATCACGCCAACAGCGCTGTTAGCGTATAATCCATTAAATTAGGTAGGTACACAAATACCCTATTTGTGTAATATTTTGTGACTTTTTAATTTGGTCGGATTCGCGCTCACAGCGCTGTGAGCGTGATTCGGAGTGCCTAGTATGAGTTGTGTTTCTCACCTCATTTTGCGAATAGTATCGAGTGAAAGAGAGAAAATCATGCGAGTGAGTAAACGAGTGAAAGAGAGAAGACGATAGTTAACTATTCGAAAAGTGAAGTGAGAACAAAAAACCAACTCGTACTAGGCCCTCAGAACGCGGCCTTAAGGAACCAATTTAGAGTTGCCAATCGTATAAACAAGTTAAATTTTAACAGTGAATTCAGTTGCGCGACGGCATTCGTACGTGATAGACGGTTGCATTCATTAATCGGTGCGCTCGGTGCGTTGTTATTGTTGTGAGTGACCTTCAATACCGGTCCGGCCGCATTTGCTCGACCGATATCGCGTAATGAATCCTTATTATTTTTGCAACGATGGCGGATAGCGACGAAATAAAATGCAACCGAGTGTATACAAATATCTTATCTAGTGACGATTTTATAAGCGAGCATGATATATCAGCAGAAATACAGGAAATATGTAAAGATGAGGTCGACACAGAAATAGAAATAACAAGCCCGAAACCAACAAAAAGATCGCGAAATGACACAGAACCAGATTGGATGGAAGTACCAACAAGAGGGAAGAAACAAAAACAGAAAGACGTTATCGAAGTATATATATCTTATAAGGAAATGTTACCTAAGCAATTTTCTTTAGCGAGATTACTCAAAGAGGAAGATATTAAAGGAATAACAAAAATTAAATACATTAATCACTACAGAATAAGAGTAGAATTTAAAGAGGAGGAATTTGCTAGAAGGCTAGAAACTTGCCAGACCTTTATTGACAAAGGATGGCGATTTACTCGAGCTATGGAGCTTTCTAATACTTATGGAGTCATTAAAAACGTAGATATGGACATGTCAGACCAAAGTATAATGGAAAATGTTAAATGCCCCGAAGGATTTCAAATAATAGCAGCTTACCGCCTAAAAAAACGAAATATCAATAAATATGAAAACGGAGAACCGTGGCTCCCGAGCGAAGCAGTACGCCTGTGCTTTAAAGGATCTCAGTTACCGTCCTATGTAATGGTGGATGACTTAAGAATAGCGGTAGCCCCATATATTTTTCCTGTGACACAATGTAGCAAATGCTGGAAATTCGGGCACACAACTAAGACATGTTCGCTAAAAAATCTAATTTGTCCAAAATGCGGAGATAATCATGCCAACTGCGAAACCCAAACATTCACATGTGTTAACTGTAAGGGAAGTCACATGGCCTTATATAAATCATGCCCAGCGTTTCTTAAAGAAAAAAAGCTGAGAAATCTAATGGCTGAATTTAATTGCACGTATAGGAGAGCTTTGACTATGTACGTCCCACCCAGTATATCCAGAACTGAAGGTTACACTCAAGTGAGCCAGCCAAACATCTTTACTCCGACTGCCAATATAGGACCAACCCCAATTTCGTGCAGCTCACCGACCTACGCCAACGTCATGAAGACATCTATAACACCTAAGAAGCAACCCAACAGCGGATTCTCTTCTCATCCCCCTTACAGAAAATCTCATAGACCGAGCACCCCAATGGTTTCTCTAAGTAGAGACCAAACCAATACTGACCCCACCAACTGTAATTTTTCAAATACAGAGTCATCACATGGGAAGAAAAATGACGTAAACTTTGATGAGCTGCTATCCAGACTAAAAGAGATTATTTTTTTAAGAAATCATTCAATACCAGCCAAAATACGAGAGGTGATTAAGTGCTGTGTACAGTGGTTAATTTTAGTAGTTGTCGATAACGTTGCAGAGTGGCCTATATTGAAGAAACTTTTAGATTTATTTAATGGCTAAGGACTTGATCAAACTTAATATAATCCAGTGGAATGCTCAAAGTGTACGCCCAAAATTAATCGCATTTGAAAATATTTTAGTTCAGGAAAAGATCCACATTGCTGCACTAAGTGAAACATGGTTGGAACCGGAATCTTTTTTTTAAATAAATGGATACAATATTTTTCGTGGGGATAGGGACGATGGCTTTGGCGGTGTGGCTATAATAACTCACTCATCTATAAAATGTCAGCTGCAAAGCCTAGTACTCAGTAATACCCAGATTGAAATTATATGTGTTAAAATATTTAACTGCCAAGATATAAATTATGTAGTTTCTATATATTGTCCACAAACTGTAAGAACAAGTAAAAATGATTGGGATGAACTTTTTTCGAAATGTAAAAATAAAACGTTACTCTTAGGGGATTTTAATGGGCATCATTCCAATTGGTCTACAAAAACGGAGTGCCGGGGTACGCAAATCTTTGATGCTTTATTGGAACACCAATTGGCTGTTTTAAATACTGGTTCACCGACACGTATAAAACTGGTAAATAACCGTATTCAACGAACTGCTCCGGATTTGTCACTTATATCATGTGACGTAGCGCTCAAGCTTAACTGGACTACGTTAAATGAGACATTAGGCAGCGATCACGCCATGATCAAAATATCTTCTAACTTCGAGGTAAGTTCTTTACATATGTTGCACAGAAATCTAAAAAAAGCGGACTGGGTAGCATACAGGACTGTGTTATCAGATTTATTCAGCGAATTTCAACTTGAGGATGATTTACAAAATGGCTATAACATGTTTGTAGATTATATGTACTTAGCTGCTGACTTACACATTCCTTTCATAAAAATTAACCAAAACCCCAGTAATAAGTTCACCCCCAGAAAATACTGGAATGTTGAGCTATCTAAGTGTGTTGCCGAACGTCGCTTGGCACTAGCCGCGTTCAGACGTAACCCCACCCCTCAGAACTCAGACGCCCTTAAAGAGAAAATTAGTTTGGCTCAGAACCTCATGCGCAAAGCCAGGTCTTCCTCGTGGATGTCTCTTTGTTCATCATTGGATGAATCATCCTCCTCACATGAGGTTTGGAGAAAAATGGGATGGGTCAAGGGCTATAAACCGCGCAGAAATCATGTAGATGAAAATAAAGCCACACAACTACTGCGAAAATTAACTCCAGACTACGCGAGTAATTGCGACTTGTCTTTTTCATCCCACAATCCCAGCATCGAGGTAAATATAACGATCCAAGAACTGGAAAATGCCATCCGATCCAAGGACACGTCTCCTGGATACGACAGCATTTCGTATTCGATGATTAAACACCTGCCAAAAAATGCAAAAGAAATATTGTTGTCTTTATACAACCAATTTTATGCGCAAGGATTTGTTCCTTCTCAATGGCGTGACATCGCTATTGTACCTATACCTAAACTGGGCCGAGATCCTAATAGTTTAACATCACTTAGACCAATAGCGATGATCTCCTGCTTGTGCAAAGTTTTTCATACCATTCTAATGAATAGGTTAGAATGGTTCATAGAAAAACATAAAATTTTATCTAATAACACAACGGGATTTAGAAAATGCCGTTCAACTATGGACAATTTGGCAAATTTAATTTTATCCATACAAACAGGATTTACTAACAATCTTAGCACAGTTGGCTGTTTTATAGACATAAACGACGCATATAATAATGTAGATTTGGGCGCTCTATTGCAGAAAATGGACCAGTTGGGGGTGGGAAAGTTGATGTGCACTTATCTTTGGAATTATCTTAAAGAAAGATGTCTTAAAATACGTTTAAACAACTACACACTGTGCCGTTCCACAGGGCGAGGTTTAGCTCAGGGTGACCCACTCTCTCCTCTCTTGTTTAACATCGCTACAGCTTCGATCTGTAAGGAGCTACATAATGTGTCAGTATCACAATATGCCGATGACTTTGTATTGTACACAACCGGAAACAATTTAGGAAACATTGAACGAGAATTACAGCTGGCTTTAAATTCACTATGTAATATACTCTCACAGCTAGGGTTGGAAATATCAGAATCGAAAAGTAAACTTTGCATATTTAAACGCGGATTTAGAAGGGAATCTATTGATATACGAATTAATGATATATCTCTACCGGTTGTGGACAATGTAAAGTACTTGGGAATTTGGCTGGATCGTACTTTGCGGTGGTCAAAGCACATCAAAGAAACGAGAGAAAAGGCTTTGAAATTTGTCAACATATTCAAAGTGCTTGCCGGTAGCAAATGGGGTGTACACCCGATTCACATGAGGAGGTTATATATTTCTTTGGTGAGGAGCAGGCTGGACTATGCGTGTTTCTTTTATGAAAATGCGTCACAGACTCAATTAACTAAGTTAGATAAAATACAAAACATTTTTATGAGACTTATTGGGGGCTTCATCAAAAGTACCGCCATACATATAATGGAAAATGAACTTTACATTCAACCGTTAGATATTCGTAGACAATACTTGGCAGGTAAATTCTATCTTTCTTCCAAATCATTTACCAAAAACAATATGATAACCATACTAGACAAATTAACAGATCTAATAAAAAACACACAGTATTGGAGAAACAAAAAGAAGCCATTGCTAGCTACTACTCATGAATACCTTCAAAGCACACAGGTTAACACTAGTTCTCAATTAGAATTATTTTCACTTGACACTTGGGTCACCAATGTGGATCTTTCTAAAATTGTTAAGCCAAATATAGATAATGTTAATAAAGGTAAAAAACAATATAACTCTCATAACCTTAGAATTATAACTACACGATTCCTGAATGATTATTATAGTAATTACTACAAAATTTTTACCGACGCCTCAAAAGATGCATCTAATGTTGGAGCGGCCTTCTTCGATCCACAGACAAATTTTCCAGTTAAAATTAAACTAAACTGTTATATGAGCATAATGCAAGCTGAAATTTTCGCAATATCTGAGGCTTTGTCTTATGTAGATTCCTGCGGTGATGGCGATTATGTGATTTTGTCTGACTCCAAGAGCGCCCTGCAACATTTGATTGGATGCACCAAAAAAAAGAGAGGCGTACCTATAGCTTACACGATTTTAAAATGTCTTGTAAAACTGAATAATAAGAATAAGAATGTAATTTTGCAATGGATCCCATCCCATATAGGCGTGATTGAGAATGAGACGGCAGATCGACTCGCTAGGGAGGCTATGGTTGACGGCTTAGAACTTTTATGTGATACTATCTTCACTGATCTGTTTATCGTTGTTAAAAGACGCTGCCATCAGCTTTGGACAGAATACTTCGACCAAAGATCATTAACCAAGGGTATTTGGTACAGAACAATCCAACCTAATATACATAGACTCCCCTGGATCGATCATGCCTATTTGGGCAGAGCTGACTTGATTATGGCTCTAAGACTACGCTCTGGACATGTCCCACTAAATGCTTTTGCCTTCCTTATGGGCAAAGTCAGTACACCTATGTGTTCTGTGTGTAATGTTGTGGAAGATGTACACCACCTTTTGGTGGAATGTGTCAGAGGCGAGGAGTTGCGAACGCAACTATTCCCTCGTGATTTTAATGTAGGTAAAATTAACAGTATCCTGGCGTCGCCCTTATCCGACGAGGCCAGGATGCTGTACAATTTGTCCAAAATGATTATTGTACGTCGAAATCAGGTTCTATAATAATTAGTTATAAGTAAAATTGTTAATTGTATGTTCTCACGAGGGTGGCATAGTCACTGTGTGACTAAACCCTCTATAAAAAAATAAAGATTAAAAAAAAAAAAAAACAGTGAATTTGCACAAATGACGGAACGGTCAACATTTTTTATGATTTTTTATTTTCAATGAGGGCTTCCACCACACCAAAGGACTAAAAACTGTAGGATCGATAGATGGCGTTGATAAATTAAGCACTGTCAACTGAGGCGCGTTCAGAACCTACGCTCCGAGTGGAACCATTCGCTCTAACGGCGTATCAAACAACAATTTAAACAACAACAACAATTTATTTATTTAAACACAATTATGTTTTACAAAAATAATGCTATGACGCCGGAGCCCACATTAGAGCGTGACGTTCGGTGGACACAAATATGGTTGCACTCAGAGCGTAGGTTCTGCACGCGCCTCAGTTGACAGTGCTTAATTTATCAACGCCATCTATCGATCCTACAGTTTTTAGTCCTTTGGAAAAACCCTCATTCTCATCTCTAATCTTAAACAATGTTTACTTTTCCGTTTTAATGTAGATTCGATTTTAAAATCAAACTTATTCTACAATATTTTATTGTGGCAACCCGAAATTGGTTCCTAGCTAGGAAGCTTTTTTTTGGCGTATGTATCAAGGCAAAAAATATGCAAATGTGTTTTTTTTTTTTCTGGCTCGCACGGTTTGTGCATTAGCCAATATCAAGTAGGTAATAAAGGTAGGGAAACCAAGGGATTTCAAAGTAAAGGAAATGATCGGAATTTAGGAAAAATCTTGGAAAAATAATAGGATCAGGGGCAGGATAATTAGATTTATTGAGTTCGCAATATAATTTTTCTTTTTGTGTTGTTTTGTTCTGGCAACACCTTTGTTTACATTTTTGCTAGGAGATTAGTAATCGTACCAACACTAGCACTAGCGGTCGCCCGCTACTTCGTCTGCATGGAAAGTTATTTTGCTATCCCTTGGGATTGGAAACAATACTTTTTTCTGAATGAAAAGTACCCTATATCCTTCTTTGTACCCCTGACAACGTGTATGTAAAATGTCATGATCGGTTCAGTAGTTAAGTAAAATGTGAAGGCGTGCAAGCAAACGGACTATTATTAAATGGTCGTCATCATCATCATCATTGTAGAGGCAGAATCTCTTCGCCAGATATTCAGCGAAAAGGGAAGTACTTCCACCGAGCTAGGTGACTGTGCTCGGGGACCGCGGTCCAACCGTTGATGGTTGGTAGTTGTATACAAAGTAGAGAGGTCAATGCGACAATTAATTAAATTTCGTATATCTAGTAACGCTCCCAGTCTGCCTGTAAAATATCAATGAAAAATATCCAGTAGTTTAGTCAGAAGAATCATTTTTTCGTTTTTAACATTTTCTACATGCTGTATCTATTACTAAGCTGTTGCCGACAAGTTAAAAACCCCTACATCAGTATAAATTAACACAATATTGCCAAATTGTACCTTATGCTTGCATTGTCCTCTCCACGTTGTATATGCAAAGTCACTGAGAAAACTCCGAAAGCGGGATGTAGTAATTCCATACTAATTCGTAACTCTCCGTACTAATAGTCATTTCTTGCCGCTTCAGCCGCCATCTAGTGAACTCGATGTGAAACATTGTTGTACGGCGCGTTGTGTAGTGTGTGCGGTGCATGGTAGATGCCGCTCCGCTCAATATGCTTTTCGCTGCTCCTGCATCTCTTCATCATTTATTATGTAGCGTATGATCGCGCCGCTACAATCATCATCATTATCATCAATTCATCATCATGCTGCTCTTGCAGTCTTGAACCCACATCCAACTATATTGTTAATGCCATACAATATTGCTTAGGCTCTTTTCTTCGTTTTGTTTCGTATTTGGACGCGATGACCTATTTATTATTATTATTAATAAGGACACAAAGAATAATAATTTTTAATGAAATAAAAGAGCAAACTAACTGCACACCCAGTGGCGTAACTATACTATCTGAGGCCCGTGGCAAATTCATCGACCGGGGCCCTCTCTTAAGTTTTCTGTGGGCCCTCCCATGTAAAAAAGTTTAACGTGTTAGTAGGTATCATTTTTAACCGACTTAAAAAAAGGAGGAGGTTCTCAAATCAACGGTTTTTTGTATGTATGTTTTACGATAACTTCGCCAGTTGTTAACCGATTTTTTGAAAATGTTTTTTCGTTCGCTCCAGTAGGCCCCCATTTTCGCTGAAAGTGTGACTCACCCGTGATACCCTGAGGTTTAGAGCCACGAGGACGTACGAGTGCTCAAAAGACGCGGAATTTGTAGGGCTTTAGGTAAAATGTAAAAAATATTTTGGAAAAGAAAAACTTTTTTAGAAATCAAAGAAAAACTACTTTTTTTGACTGAAAAATCGTGTGCTTTCACAGGAAATTTCCGATATCTCGAGAACAGGGCCGAATATAAAAAAGCGCCTCGGTATTGAACCAAGGAACATTTTAGGTCATTACACTTTTTTCGATATTGGTGACGGTTGAGGCTGTAGAGGTGCCCTTAGCCGCGAGTTTTGCGCGGCGCGAGGTGCGATATCACGCGGTGGGCGGCTCGTGTGCGGCCACGAGGACGTATGAGAGCTCAAAAGACGCGGAATTTGAAGGGTTTTAAGATAATGTAAAAATATTTTGGAATAGTTTATTCGAAAAAAAATTGTATTTGAAAAATACAATGTTTATAACAATGAAATATTTTTATATGAATTTCATACACACGAATCACAGAAAAGTAGGTCCAAAATTGTTCATGGCTTTGCTGTGATTTCAAAGTATTGTAAGTTGGTACTAATTCAATCAAAGGAATATATCTTAATATATAAAATCGTAAACTGAATGACTGACTGACTGACTGACTGACTGACTGACTGACTGACTGACTGACTGATCTATCAACGCACAGCCCAAACCGCTGGACCTAGAGATTTGAAATTTTGCACACAGATACTTTATACAGTGTAGGCATCCACTAAGGAAGGATTTTTGAAAATTCCATCCCTAAGGGGATGAAATAAGGGATGAAAGTTTGTATGAAAGTCCCTCAGTTTTGAAGCTAGAATCTTCAAATTTTGTGTTTAGGCTGACGATTGAAAATTAATAAATACGGGTCTCAGCGTTTTTCAAAATTCTACCCCCGAAGGGGTCAAAAGGGGGATGAAGTTGTGTATTGAAGAAAATCCTTCATTTTCGAAGTAAAAATCGCTAAATTTATAATTTAGGCTTATGGATAGAAATCTAAAGCAACGTATATTGTTTTTGTTAGGATTTCAACTCCAAAGGGGATGAAATGGGGGTGAGAGGGTTAAAAAAACCTAAAAATAGTTATGGATGTCGTTATCGGGGTTTTGTGGGATGACGATTGCAAAAATGACATTTATTTTGAAGTCCAACCACGGTGGACATGATTTAAACCCTAAAGGGGTGAAAATGGGGTCCAAATTTTGTATGGAAAATAATATAAAATAGACATTACAACTTTAAACTTCGTAGGAGCACATCTAAAAATAAATGGGCAAATATATATTTTGTTATTTTGAAAATCAACCCCTTAGGGGGCAAATGGGGTGAGTAAACATAAAAATCGATATAGATGTCGTTATTGGGGTTTTCTGGGATGACGATTGCAAAAATGACATTTATTTTGAAGTTCAACACGGTGGACATGATTTAACCCCTAAAGGGGTGAAAATGGGGTCCAAATTTTGTATGGAAAAACAATATAAAATAGACATTACAACTTTAAACTTCGTAGGAGCACATCTAAAAATAAATAGGCAAATATATATTTTGTTATTTTGAAAATCAACCCTTAGGGGGTAAATGGGGTGAGAAAACATAAAAATCGATATAGATGTCGTTATTGGGGTTTTCTGGGATGACGATTGCAAAAATGACATTTATTTTGAAGTCCAACACGGTGGACATGACACATATGGACCTGGACCTGGACATGCACATCCAGGGAACGGGAACGGGAACGGGAACCGGAATGGGCACGGGCACGGGAACGGAACGGAACGGAACGGAACGGAACGGAACGGAACGGAACGGAACGGAACGGAACGGAACGGAACGGAACGGAACGGAACGGAACGGAACGGAACGGAACGGAACGGAACGGAACGGAACGGAACGGAACGGAACGGAACGGAACGGAACGGAACGGAACGGAACGGAACGGAACGGAACGGAACGGAACGGAACGGAACGGAACGGAACGGAACGGAACGGAACGGAACGGAACGGAACGGAACGGAACGGAACGGAACGGAACGGAACGGAACGGAACGGAACGGAACGGAACGGAACGGAACGGAACGGAACGGAACGGAACGGAACGGAACGGAACGGAACGGAACGGAACGGAACGGAACGGAACGGAACGGAACGGAACGGAACGGAACGGAACGGAACGGAACGGAACGGAACGGAACGGAACGGAACGGAACGGACCGGACCGGACCGGAACGGACCGGACCGGACCTGACCGGATCGGAACGAAACGGAACGGAACGGAACGGAACGGAACGGAACGGAGCGGAACGGAACGGAACAGAACGGAACGGAACGGAACGGGAACCAGAACGAGACGGTAACGGGAACTAGAACGGGACGGGTACGGGAACGGGAACGGAAGGGGTACGGGACGAGTACGGGACGGGATCGGATGGGAACGGAACCAAACGGGAATGAAACAGGAACGTAACGGGATGGGAACGGGAACGAAACAGGAACGAAACTGGAATGAAACGGGAACGGAACGGGAATAGAACAGGATGGGAACGGGAACGGGAACAAGAACCGGACGGGAATGGAACGGGAACAAGAACGGGAACGTAAGGCGTACGGGACGGTTAGGGGACGTTTACGGGACGGGAACGCAGCGGGAACGGAACGGGAATGGGAACGGGAACGAAACGTGAACGTAACGGGAACGAAACGGGAACGGAACGGGAATATAACGGGACGGGAACGGGAACGAGAACAGGATGGGAACGGGACAGGAACGGGATGGGAACGGGAACGGAAACGGAAGGGGTACGGGATGGTTTCGGGACGTTTACGATACGGGAACGGGAGCGGGATCGGGAACTGGAAGCTTTGTGCGAGGCCCGCCACACGCGGCAAATGTCTTGCCTCGCGAGGCAGCGCGCTTGATAGGGACTCGCCTAATCGCGTAAAAATGGCTGGCCGGATCCTGGTTGAAGGTTCCTTAAAAGGATTTCGTCTAATATCCACGCGGACGAAGTCGCGGGCAGAAGCTATTTTTTATAAAATTCAATAAATAAATTTCTCAATGTACCAGAAGGTCGTGAAAGGCACGAGATCTGTGATTTTTTTCTAAAAGAACATAGTTCATGTGGGGTTCCATACAATTTTTACACAGATTGGCAAGTAGCTTTTTCGTAATTCTGAAAAATAACAATCAAGAGTGGTCATATTTTAATTTCATTGGAATACCAATGTTATCTCACTCACTTGGCATATCCAATTTGTTCAAGGTCCTTTTGGACCTAGGACAAATAGGACCCATATGCTTAGTAATTGAGATATTGGTAGATTATTTTATGACAATGCAAAACAAACCGAGCTACGGTCTGCGACGTTCTCACTAGACTTGGACTACGAAGGCACAAGGGACTCGTTAAAAACAACAAATTAAGTTATGGGCAACATTGTACCATTGAAAAAAAAAATATAAACTTAAAAAATATTTAATTCTCTTCTCTACCCTACCCTACCACGAAAAAGTTAAAAATAGAAAAGCTTAAAAAAAAAGAAAAATCTCATAAAAACCAAAACAGCTTCAAAATTTCATAGAACGCTTCTCAAATTTAATAAAACACGTCTAATGAAGTTGGGTGAGGCTTTCAAAATTGTTTTAAAAAGTTGTCGTCCAACCCCACCCTACTTCAATAGACATGTTTTATTAAAATTGATATTATGCGATTTGAATATTATTTCTTGCTTTTAGAGGTATTTAATTTTGAAGCTGTTATTATTAAACAGCTTCAAAAGCTGGTTTTTGTTTTTATTTGCATGGTTTTGTAGGATTTTTGATTTTTTGTTCCAACACACATAGAAACATCTGGTAGGACAAGAATAACCATTTGTCGGTCGGTCTTGTGTTTAGGAGATACCATATACGAAAAAAAATAAAGCTTAACTAATGGTAGTGCGGATGTGCCTATGTGCAGCAGCAAACAGGGTCTAGGCTCGGTGTAATATTTTCGCCCGTGGGATAGGCGAAAGACCGATTTTCAGCCTTCACCTTAACTAACCTAAAGGGTGGACGGGAAATATAATAAAAGTTTGAATAAATTAAGTCAAAATATTAATGGAAGGGAAAAGGAATGCATTATAATATAATACCTTGAAATCAGAAAAAGGAAATATAAATAAATTTCAAGAATTATTACTTGTTCAGGATCGGATATCACTTGGGTCAGGCTCTGCTATTTTATCACTTTCAGCGCCCCTTTTTTCATTTCCTAAGCACTGCTTACTCGACTTATCGTCAATAAAATCCTCATTCAAGTACCGACTGATTTTAAGCAATTTTTCTTTATAGAACATAGTGATCAATTTATTCTACTACTAAAATAAACGATAAAACGAAAACTACGACGACTAAAAAACAATGTCACAACACAAACAACCAATTCTCACAAGAAACTTACTATGACTGTTGCGTAATAAATGGACCCTTTTAGGATACAGAGATTTGGTAAAAGTGATTTTGATGAGCTACCATTATGTTTACAAAGGAATCTGACCATTGACCGACCATCTGCACTTTCATGTTTCGACTTTTTAGAGCCGCACGTGTACCTAGTCCTTTTTTTGTTCAGAGGAATTAGAGACAATGCGAGCTTTTGGTTTCCATCCCATGCATTCTTATTTCCGCTTTACGTTTGTATCAGTTTGGCTAGGATAATGAACCCTATTGACAGTTTTTTTTGCAATTTTTTTGTAATAAATGTTAGGTTTCTCTTGTGGTCACGGCCTCTCGAGCCGGGGGCCCCTTCGGGCCAGGAGCCCGTGGCATTTTGCCCGCTCTGCCACCCTATAGTTACGCCACTGTGCACACCTCCTTGGGAGATAGTTTCTCCTGAAGTTAAAGTTCAGCTGTTTTTGTTTGTCTATGTTGTCTATGTTTTTGTTTTGTTACTTTTTGTCTACGTTTTTTTTTTTTATTTCCAAATATTCTAATTAGATTGTTTTAAATTGGCTGAAAGACGCATTTGTCTATACCTGTTATTGGCATGCATACTTCACCAATATTTATTTTGTACAAGTTTTGTTTTCACCAACCCTTGTATGCTTTGCTGTTGGTGTAACCTAACCTAACCTAAAATAAAATAAAATGAAATAAAAATAAAATAAAAAGCTTCAAAAGTTTTTGCCATAAAACAACTGACAGCAACACAAGTAATCGCTGTTTCTCATCGAAAATAAAGCCCAAAGGAAAAAATGGCGTCTAATAAGCGGTTTTCTGACAGCAGAGAATTTTATTATAATTTTATGTCGATAGATGGCGCTACTTCAACGAGGTAGATATTTAAAATATTATTTCTAATGGTCATATTGGTCATAGAAAAGTTCTTCGTAACACGCCATCGGACAACCAACGCACAACGCAACAAACCACATACTCAACAAACGTATAATAAAAAAGCAATGAGCGGTATTCTGACAGCTGAGAATTTTAGTTTATTTTTATGTTGATAGATGGCGCTATTCTTGAATAAGTAGGTAGGTTTTTTTAAATGTTTCCTAGCAGCTGAGTATTTTTCTGAATTATTTAACACTCGACACTGGCAAAAATTACTCCCTGAAGAGGAGTAGATTTTTTTTTTTTTATTTTTTTTTATTTATTATCACAAAATCCACAGCACTTAAAAATTAACAGTAATTATCTTACAGATTTTGCTTATTGCCAATAACGGATTTACATTTTATTGATTGAACATATAATATAACATGAGAAATAGGCAGAACACCCGTGCAATAAGAGCAAAGTAATAAGTCTTAAAGAAAATTAAAATTAAAAGTACGTAATTATGGTCTTAAACAATAAAAATCTAATTATATTAAATATATGTGAGTACATGTGTTTGTGTATGTGAGTGTATGTGTGTGTGTGTGGGTGGGTGGGGGGGATCTACTTAATGTTATTGCTATTATTCTCCATCTCCTTAATTATACCAGATCGGAAAGTTTGCTTACTACCATTGAAGATATCCACAAAATCACTGTGTTTATTGTAAGTTCGAAGAGTCCTATTGATAATAGAATTATGTGCATAGCTCGTTTTAGAAGAGGGTACACTAAACATGCTAGTATTCCGGGTTCGATAACCAGGTGCGCGAAGTCGGAGAAACAGATTGGTCAGCTCGGTGCTATCTATTCCTCCATTAAAGACATTGTATAGAAAGAATAAATCAAGAAGTGATCTTCTATTTTCTAAGGTCATCAGGCCATGGAATGAGCAGGAATCCTCATAACATTCATCTTTACGGTTCCTACGGTAATCTAATAATTTTACAAATTTTGCTTGAATTTTTTCTTGCCATTTTTGATTGCCATTGCCAAAAAAATAACTGTCAAATTGACAAAATCCTTTGCTTTTTTGATTTATCTTAAAAAGTTACGTACTTAGTTGAACAACGACATCTAGTCGTCTTTTAGGGTACTATAGTGTTATTGGTGATCAGAATTACTTAATTTTATCTTATTGTATCTATTGGCCATATCAAATCTTTCTCCAACTGATCAGAAAATAAGATAATAACTGGATTAGATAACTCTAGTGCACATGTCGTTCGTGAACGTCGGATGACGAACGTCGCACGCTTTGGAGTGAAGGTCCGTCGTCGAGCGAACTTTAGGAACGCACCCCTGTTGCGTTCAGAACCTACGCTCCGAGTGCAAACTATTCACAATCTAAACGCAATCTAACGTTCTAACGGCGTTCCAAACATTAGAGCGTGCTGCGTAACGTTCGGTTGACACAACCATCCCTTTCCAAACGTCAGAGCGTTGCAACCAAACAACCATCAAAATTGATGGTTGTAAAACGCTCTGACGTTTGTCTATAGAAAAAATGTCAATGTCATTTGACATTATTTTGTATTTCGATATTTTTGTGTGCAATTTTTAAAATAATCATGGTAGATCCTCAAAAAACGGATTTTATTTGATTTAGTGTAAAGAAAAGTTTAAATTATTCGTATTCCAAATGGAAAATGAAGACGTTGTATTGGCATTGACATTTAAAGTTCTTGGTCGTTCCTAAAGCCTCAATTACATACGCCGATTTAGCTTCCTTACTGGGGATCCAATTTCAGATTGGAAACGATGCCCCGAATTGGATCCTAGTTGGGGACTTTAAGGGTTGCCTCCCTAGCCAAGGCTATATAGGTAAGGCAAATGAAACTTTGATCATGCAGCCAAGTCTTCAGTCATATTTTTTTCTTTAGTTTGCATTTCTGTGGGTGTATTATTACGGGCACGTAATTTGGCAAGACAAAAGATGCGCAGCAGCTACAAACACTAAACTCGGTGCATCTTTTGTCTCATCTTTGTTTTACCAAGTTATTTATGCCGGTACCTATATCATATTATAAGTAACCCCTAGATGATCAAGCATGGCTTGTTAATAATTTACATTGCATTACCACCACCACTACCATTTGAGTGCGTACCAAAAATTCAAGATGGGGGCCAACTTTTTTGTTTTTGGCCTGATTTCGATGAAACTCGGTTTTTGGTACTATTTTGGCAAGAAAATAACAACTAAATTTTTCAAATAATAAAAATCCAAGATGGCGACCATCTTTTTTGTTTGTGGGCTGATTTCGATGAAACTCAGTTTTTGCTACTATTTTGACAAGAAAATAACAACACAATTTTTCAAATACTAAAAATCCAAGATGGCGACCATTTTTTTGTTTGTGGACCGATTTCGATGAAACTCAGTTTTCGCTACTATGTTGACAAGAAAATGACAACACAATTTTTCAAATATAAAAATCCAAGATGGCGGCCAACTTTTTTGTTTATGGGACGATTTCAAAGAAACTCGGTTTTGTTACTACTTTGACGAAAAAATAACAACGAAATGTTGAAAATAATAATAAAATCAATATACCAGCCAACTCTTTTATTTATGGGCCGATTTCTCAATTTTTCGATTTCGATGATGATGATTATTGTTACTATTTAAGTAGTTAGTACCAAAACCCAGGTTTTATTAAAATCGGACCACGAACAAAAAAATAGGCCACCATCTTGGATTTTTAATATTTTTAATTTTTTATTTTCTTGTCGAAATAGTACCAACAACCGAGTTTAATCGAAATCGGCCCAATAGCAAAAACGTTGACCGTCATCTTGAATTTTTGAATATTTTTAACATTGCGTTGTTATTTTCTTGTCAAAATAGGACCAAAAACCGAGTTTTATCAAAATCGGCCCAAAAACAAAAAAGTTGACCGCCATCTTCGATTTTTAGAATTTAAAAAATTGTGTTGTTATTTTCTTGTTAAAATAGTACCAAAAACTGAGTTTCATCGAAATCGTCCCACAAAAAAAATGTTGGCCGCCATCTTGGATTTCTTAATAATATTATCAATATTGCGTTGTTATTTTCTTGTCAAAATAGGACCAAAAACCGAGTTTAATCGGAATCGGCCCAAAAACAAAATAGTTGACCGCCATCTTGGATTTTTAGTATTTAAAAAATTGAGATGTTATTTTCTTGTTAAAATAGTACCAAAAACCGAGTTTCATCGAAATCGGCCCACAAAAAAAATTTTGGCCGCCATCTTGGATTTCTTAATATTTTCAATATTGTGTTGTTATTTTCTTGACAAAATAGGACCAAAAACCTAGTTTCATCGAAATCGGCCCACAAACAAAAATGTTAGCCGCCATCTTGGATTTTTAATATTTTCAACATTTCGTTGTTATTTTTTGTCAAAATAGTAACAAAACCGTGCTTCATTGAAATCGGCCCTCAAACAATAAAGTTGACCGCCATCTTTTTTATTACAGAGTTCTAGTGGCCTTTTTCCGTCCGGCTTCATCATCAAACCATTTCCTATCAGAGTACTCATCAAAACCTACCTTTACATTTCCGTTAATAGTGAAAACTCATTGTTTAATCTATGTACAATAATGTTATTGTCAAGTACTGGTGACAACCCTAATCAGTGAAATCATGTCCTAATTGGGGCATAGTGTGATCGCTACATCCAATTTGGGTTCCTAGATTGGATCCCCAGTAAGGAAGCTAAATCGGCGTATGTAATCGAGGCTTAACCTTAGAGTGAGTTTTAAGGCCCCCGTAAACGTTCAAACGTGTTTGTCAAATTTTACGTTTTTGACAGGAGTGATTACGTTCTCTATGGTTTTGTTTGTACGTTTTCTCAGCGCACACGTTAAACATTTTTCGGCAAACGCGTTTGACAAACAAACCATAGACAAAAAACGTAGTTTTGTTTATGGTTTGTTTGTCAAACACTAACTGTCTTAATCAGAGATGTTTCACAAAACTGGGGTGCAAGACTGTTCTAACAAAACCTGGTTTAATGCTTGTAAACCAATCACAATGCACCTTTTAATCCTTAAACGGTGGGACTAAACGTTAAACTGTCACTCTGAATACGATTTGCGCTAAAATGGCGATAGTCCGCAGTCTAACGCCATGTTAACTTTGGCCCTAGTTTAACGAACGCACTCTGAATAAGGCAACTAGTTTTTGCTCGCAGACGATCAAACTGCTTGACAAACACTCACGTGTTTGACAAACACGTTTGAACGTTTATGGGGGCCTATAAAAAAATCAAACAACCGCGCACTAAGGCTCTGAACGCAACCCTGTCTGTCAGCTCAGCTGTCGCCTGTCAGTGTCAATTCTATTCTATCTGACATTTTCTCAAAAATTTTGTGGAATTCGGAAAAAGCAAAATGGTAAATAAATTCAATATTATCAATAGAATCCTTTTAATAAATTGATTTTTGGTGTAAATTATGCAATTCGGTGTGTGCCAATTTAACTCTTAGTGTCTTATTTTGGGTTTTAGAGCCATATTCAGGTACAAAAGTATTTGGTTATAATAGTTCGAGAAGTGTTAAATTTCTTTATTTGTTATTCTATTTTATGACGATAGAAGCACCTTAGTGTATACAGGACAGGACACGTTTTACTATTCAATATTTATTTAGTCCACTATCTTCACGGTTTTCATTCAAAAAGCCGACTGTCTATTGTCTATGAATCATACAAACTTCAAACAACTGCTCATATGATTTGTGAAAAAATACTGAAAAATGTATCACGTGAGTTTTCTTCATAGTTAGATCAAAACCGTTGTATTAAAATTGTCGGAAAATTTATTAAAAACTATTTGTTTACATTCAAATTATTCTCTAACCTTAAATGAGACAATTAGTGTGTCAGAAACTTAGGTCTCAAAATACATTAAATAAAAATAAAATTTTATTTTCAACTATTTTCTATTATTGATAAATAGCGTATAAAACCTGATAAATGTATTGAGAGAGCTTTATTAGTTCATAATTCTATAAAACTTATGTCTGGTTTCAAATGTATTGATTAACAAAATCTGCAAAACTGAATTGTTATTGTATAATTTCTTTATATCTGTAATACTTTTAATAATGAATGAATGAAAAATTATTTGCGATTGTAGACACCGTTTTACACGTTGGTAAATTTAAGTTGCTTAATTCATCAAATGCGAGGCGGCCTTCGTTCATCAAGCCGAACAACAATAAAATATGTGTCTCATTTTCCCATACCTGACACAGGTTAACAATTCTTGCTTTCCAACATGCAAAAGTCACAAAGTAGGTACATAAAATCAGAATTACATATTTGTTCAAAGAAATTAGTACAGCTGCCGGCAGATTAATTGGCAAGAGAAAGTTGAGACAAAAGATGCGCAGTAGCTAAAAACACAGTGTTTGTAGCTACTGCGCATCTTTTGTCTCAACTTTCTCTTGCCAATTTATATGCCGGCAGCTGTAAGCATATGAGAACTGCAGATATTAACTAATACTTAAATTTGATAATTTATTATAATAATTATCAAATAAAATGCAATAAGAAAGAAAATACATTTATTTGAGAATCACACACAGTACATAAAAAAAAAACCTAACCACGCTGTCTCAAAACGGTCCCGAACTCAGCATATTGCATAGTCTGCGACCAGCGCTGGTCTTCCATCGGGACCGGTTTTAATGACGCTGCGACAGGCACACACAAGAGAATATTAAATATAACAACAAGATAACATGAGAAAGAAAAATATAATAATAAATTCTGTGTCTGCAGCAACCACAGATTCTCGTGCTAAAGGAGGGGACGGACCAGTCGCAAGGCAAGCCGCAGCTGATCTCCAACATCAATGCCTGCCAGCTTGTTGTCGATGCTGTAAGTTAGTTTTATTTATAGTACAACCCGTGCCCATAAAGAAACCAATCTAAGATGGCGGTAATACAGGGCAAGGGCAGTAGTTTTCGTGCTGGTTTAGCCATACAACTAAAAATCAATGATAAACTGTGTGAGATGGCACGATAATTATTTCTTTATTGGTGCGGGTAATACTAAAAATTCTGTTTCTCTTAAAACTTGTCTGATTTTTGAATGGCTATCAATGCCTCTCTTTCTCGTTGTATAAGATATAAAAGAAGGTTATAATACGGGCCAGAGCGGTGCACGTCTCAAAACTTGACAGTTTTCTGAATGGCTATCAATGCGTCTCTTTTATTTGTTATACAGAACAGAGACATATTCTGATAAGTAGGTTAATATGCCCCCAGGAGCCGTATTGTGACATCTTATTTCATTTTTCTGACTGGTTATCAATCTATCTCTTTTATTTGCTATGCAGCGAGAAAGACATGTCACTACAGCAATTTATAAACATGGCAGGTTTTAAGAAGTTGTAATAAGCTTCAGGTCAGATTTTGGTGACCCTTTCCATGAAAATTTTACTTCTGGGCCTATGATTATACATGAATTCATCGTTCCAATTGCTGATGCAAACGTGGCGAAATTCTAAAAGTATATGAGGCATTAATTAACGTTAGAAAACAGTTAATATTGTGTCTGTGATTTATTTATTTATTCATGGTCTAGCTACACGAAGTTGTTGGGGGTAGTTAGTTTGTTCTGCGGCCCGCGATATCGTCTGTTGGGAAATTATTTTTATCCCTCGGGAATAGTTCATGTTTTCTGAATGAAAGGTACCATATGTCCTTCTCTGTATCCCTGACAATGTGTATGTAAAATTTCATGATGATCGGTTGAGTAGTTAAGACGTGAAGGCGTAACGATTATACAAACAAACCGTCTTTCGCATTTATAATATTAGCAGGGGGGTCCCACTCCGCGCTTAAACTTTTATATCAGCCTACAGCTCGCGGCTGACTCAGTCGAGCCAGCGCGCGAGGAGTGGCGTGTGTCGGTTGAGACAGAGCTACGCGACAGAAAGAGAAGCGCTTTGGAGACGCTTATACACAGCGCTGTGCAATTTAAAATTGTACTTTATTGCCGCGCAGCAAGAGTAGTTTATTATTTGAATGTCCTCGCATGGATGGGCTTCTGTATGTTTAGTACTATTATTTATCGTATTTTTTAATCGTATTTTCCTCAATAGGTCCGCACCACGTTGGGCCCGCGGGGCATGGACAAGCTCATTGTGGACCACAGCGGGAAGGCGGTCATCTCTAACGATGGAGCCACCATCATGAAAGTAAGGATATATTTTTGGTTTAAATGATTATCATACGACATAATATGCAACAATATTGAGATATTAAGTCTATTTGAATAAAAATTTTCACTTTGTCTTTGATTTAAATTTATTGTGTAGGTTTTTTAGGGTTTTCTTAATACTTATTGTTAATATTTTTTTCAGTTATTGGACATTGTACACCCCGCTGCTAAAACTTTAGTGGACATTGCCAAGTCACAAGATGCCGAGGTACGTAATTTTGATTTCTCTCACTATCAAAATAAGATCCAGGAAGTCTAAAATAGCAAGATTTTGTATGTATCATTCTCAATCAATCTTTTCTAAACCTTAAAATCAATCAAATGATACATTTCCAATTTTAATTATTGTAAGAATTTTATTTGCCTTTTTAAATCCGAAACAGTTATGAAAGCAATACAAAAAATATTGACAGCTTTGTGTGTTTCATATAGAAAGCAAAATTTTTATTATACTAAATGTTTTTAATCAGAAATATGTATTTTTACGTAATAATAAATTATTGGCAGGTTGGTGACGGAACTACTTCTGTTGTGATTCTAGCTGGAGAATTGTTGAAGCGAGTGAAACCATTTGTGGAGGAGGGTAAGTTATTCTTTGATTTTTGTAACTGTATAGTTACAAAAATCCTCTAGGTAAAGCCGAATATGGTAAATAGGGATCATTAAACTGAACAACTTTTACTATGGGACCAACTCTGAAATCGTGAAAACAAAATTAGTTTTTTGATATTATCGATATAAATTTTTATTGTTTTTTTTCGCGATTTCAGAGTTGGTCCCATAGTAAAAGTTGTTCAGTTTGATGGCCCCTATCTACCATATTCGGCTTTAGGGTTTTTTTGTAACACATAGATATCGGGTCATTTTGAACTTACCATCCAAATTTTGAGGATGTGTTCACTCCATGAAAATTAACAACTTTCTCTAAGGAACACATGGTCAAATATGTAAAATAAAAATCGACTCTCCATACCTTAGAGTAAGACGGGCTTCTACAGAAAGAGAAGCCATACGAAGCGTTTCCCCTCTGCCGAAGTACAAGCCCAAATGGGCATACGCGTTAGTAAAACCAGTTGCGCCCGGATTTCTTTCTAGACCGAGTCCAGTCGCGCATGTGAACGCTGCTCTGTTTAAAATGTCGAATTGATGAGTTTTTTGCTGTTAAAAGAGATCTTGAACATCAAGTATACAAAAAGACGGTTTTACATTTCACATAAAAGTAATTTTTTATCGTATTATTGCTATTTGTTTACATTTAAACATTAAATTCGTATATTTTATTCTTGATTAGTTGTCAAATTTGTTCAGTGACATCGGGTCTGCTAGTCCATGGCTCGTCCGTACAAATTTCAGATCTGTCGCTAGATAAATCCGAGTTCTCGCCGATGGGCAACTTAGTGATGTTACCGTTAAATAATGTTTGTCGATAAAGTGTTGGTCAATCTGGCCCTGATTCTGCGCCAAATTCATTTGCGAGATTTTTGCATGATTTGCTCTGCACTGATGTGAGCGCGACAGATATCGCAATATAAATATCGAAATAGTAGATTATACAACAAGTGAATAAAAAGGGAATTTAGTTCGAGGGACTAACGTACAGTGGATTTTGGAACCCGAAAAGTGACATCGTCGAGATAATTCCAAAATCTGTTAGTTCTAGTTATTAATTTGTAACTCACGACGAGAACTCCCATGTGCTAATTATGTCTAGATTTTTTTCTAGACGAATTTCTAAAATGCGAGGATTATTTAAAAAAAAAAATTATTGCTTGATGGATCAAACATGTTCAAATTTTCTCCAGATATTTTGGACTTTCGATCTAGCAATAGCAACATGAGTGGTGAATAACAACGGCGACATTTTTGATAGAAAAAATAGGTAACTAAAATCAAAATGACCTTATTAGTTTTATAGAAAAGTGTTCTAAGAACAGGCCCAATAAGTTCATTTTCATTTTTTTATTTTTTCTATCGAAAATTTAGCTGTTGTTACTCACCACGCAAGTTGCCAATGCCCTAAATGCCCAGTTTACCAGTTTTTTACTTACGTACATTAATAAAATACCTACTTTTGACTTCTATTATTATCAAAATTAAATTATAAGTTCTTGACTTGACCACGACTATGTGACCCCCTCCTGGTGCCAAAGCTGGATCCGCCCTTGATGTTCTATCATGGAGCGATGTTCAGTGTCAGCAGCCTGAGCCCAACTTCCCTGGGTACTGGGTACACATTAGTCCCAACCCAATCACCTACACTCTCGAGCTTTTTGTATAAAGCTCGAGCGTATAAAAATGACCTCTTTGTTGTTATTCACCCCATCGTAAAATGATTGAGTTTGTAACCTTTATTCCTTTTTCCGTATCGATATTGCTGCATCGACAGTTGAGCCCAGCCCTTTATGTCAAAAACGTGTCATATTTTGATGTGTGACTCATCCGTACACAAATTTTTGCTGTTTTGTTTTATTTTTTATGTGTGAGTGTCGTCATTACAGTGTAGTTTTTGTATGTGGGTATGCGGAACTGCACTTGTGTGCATTTTCCCCCCCCGCAAAAAATGCCAGAATAATTTGAATAGAGTAATATCGCTAAGGCTTCTCCCTTCGTGACAAACGAAGCCTTTTGTTGCTCGAAGCTCCATACAAATCAAAGAGATCACGTGATTAATTTAGTATGGGATGACCAACATTTTGTGGCGAAATTTGACACATGTTTCTTAGAGAAAGTTGTTTAGTTTCGTGGACTGGACACATCCTTGAAATTTGGATGGTAAGTTCAAAATGACCCGATATAGTATTTTTTTCAACGATTTTTGGAACCAGTTTAGTAGTTCTTAATATTGTTTAACTCTTTATTAAAAGAACATATAGTTTTTTTCTAATGTAATCAAAGCCAATGATTATAACAACGGATCCAATTTCTGAATGGATGTGAGGATCAAATAATTCTGATGAGGCTTTTGACAGAATGTAACAGATGCACAGAAATCTAAAAAAAAAATAGCTTCGATGTTTTTGATATTTTGTCGATTTTTCTGTGTAAATGCTGTATTATTTTAGGCAATAACAACGCAACACCCTAAGAATGAAAGTGGCTCATTTTGACTTAAATCACTAGATTTAAAGTGACTTATTTCAACTTAATTAACATATTATATGTCAAGCCACCAGCCACCAGATTCAAAGATATTTATTTCGACTTAAATCACCACATTTAAAGTGACTCATTTTGACTTAAATCACGAGATTTAAAGACTCATTTCGACTTAAATCACCATATTTAAAGTGACTCATTTCGACTTAATCACTAGATTTAAAGTGACTCATTTCGACTTAATCACTAGATTTAAAGTGACTCATTTTGACTTAATCACTAGATTTAAAGTGACTCATTTCGATTTAAATCACCAGATTTTTAATGCGATTCATTTCGACTTAATTAACGTATTTATAGTGACTCATTTAGACTTTAGTCAGCATATCTTATCATTTTAACCGTTTTAATTTTAGGTTTATTTTGAAATCGGTAACTGTAATTCTCAGACTCATTTTGACTTAAATCACCAGATTTAAAATGACTCATTTTGACTTGAATCACCTTTATTAATCATATAATCTTTTTAATTTTAGGCTTATTTTGAAATGAGTTACTTTCAATCACAGACTTAATTCTACTTAAATCACATATAGATAAATAATGATGATTTAAGTCGGAAGTTAAGTATTTTTAATTTTAGGCACATTTTAAAACTAGCGGCCGCCCGCGGTTTCACCCGCCTGGATCCCGTTCCCGTGGGAATATCGGGATAAAAAGTATTATGTTTTATATCTAGGCTATCTAATATTTATACTACCTAATATCTATCTATACTATATGTGTGCCAAATTTCATCCAAATCCATTCAGTAGTTTTTGCGTGATTGAGGAACAAACATACAAACCCACAAACTTTCTCCTTTATAATATTACTTATAATGAGTCACTTTCATTCTCAAGGTGTATACGACAATAGATTGACACAATATGCAATAATATACTATTTGTATGCTGATTATTTTTAATAGTAATAAGACATAATAACAAAACGCTTGTTGGTCAGGCGTGCACCCGCGCGTGATAGTGCGCGCGATGCGCACCGCGGCCAAGCTGGCGGTCGACAGGGTCAAGGAGCTGGCCGTCAAAATAGATAACAAGTCGCCGCAGGAACAGAGGTGAGTGAGAAGCTGTTATTTTTTAGTGAGGATCAGTAACGATTTTTGTTTAGTGGCTAATTAGAAAGCTTATGCCACCACATTAACTGTGAATTTTTTTTACAATATCTTTTAAACCTGAGAAGTTATAAGAGCTAAAACACTGTTTTTTGGGGGTCCTTATGACGTCATCGCGACGTACGCGAACCTTATTTCGTACGTGATAAAGCACATATTGCATTAAACTTGGCATTTCCTTCAAACCCTATTAACTCAACCATTTCTAAACGGATTTCAAAAAATATTTCACTAGGTTTCATAGCTATCAATATGTGTTTATATTATATCAATAAAACTATATGATTCAAACCTGTTACTGATCCTCATTAAGGACACCAGGGGCCGTACCGGCTAACGAATCGATTTTCATAAAAGTCTGCTGGGTTTCAAATTAAAACAGATAAATCGAGCCCCAATTGGGCCAAAATGACGAACCCAAATTCATGATGTCACACGAACATCGATATCTTCCGAATCACGTCAACAAAAAGTACAAAACGAAATTGCTTACTTTGATTTCTCTGTTTTAAGTTGAAACCCAGCAGACTTTTATGAAAATCGATTCGTTAGCCGGTACGGCCCCTGTCGATTGAAAATATACGAAATAACGATAAAAGTTTCAAGAAAAATGCATTATTTTTAATGAAATCTTTCATGTAAGCCGATGATTATAAAACACGGATCCAATTACTGAATATCAGCGTGTGGAACATTACAGTGATGAGGCTTTATGTAAATTAATGGGGAAAGCAACTGTCAAAGTGGCGCTGCGTACGCTTGTTCCACAAAAACCGTCAAAACAAAGGGCATTTACTTTAGAAATCGTTTTATAACTTTAAAATGACCAAATTCTGTGATTAGCTGTAAAAATGTTGGCACTTACTTTCCGAAAAATCTGTATATTAAGAAAAAAATATAAATTCAGTAAGAATAAAAACGCCTTAATTTGGCTTTCAATTCCAGCATTTTTAGCTTCAAACTAACCTTTTAACACTAAATGCGGAAAAAACTAACTATATTAAGTTTTCTGTACGTAAACAATGTTTTCCTAACACTAACCCAACACTACATGCTCATTATTGTGGAGTCCATACGGATAACCAATGTGTGTGCCCCGAAATTAAAGAAACAAATAAAACTAAATACCTGGGTATTATATTAGATGCAACTCTTTCTTTTAAGCCACATATTGCGGCTTTAAATAGCAGGTTACGTAAGTTAATATTTGTATTCAAAAAGTTACGACATATTGCCGAACCAACAATAATAAGGCAGGTGTATTTTGCATTATGTGAATCAATATTAACTTACTGTATCACGACATGGGGAGGTGCAAGTAAAACATTGTTACTAACCACAGAGAGAGCACAGAGAGCGATTCTCAAAGTTCAACTTCCCGCCCTTTTCTATTTCCCACTAACCTTCTGTATAAGACTTGTAATTTGTTAACTGTTCGACAATTATTTATAATGCACATAGTATTAAAACAGCACTCAGCACTTTCTTTTAGCCCTGACATAATTTATAAAAGACGCAAAGATATAGTATGCACTTGTTATATATTTTTAGCTTTTTTATAACTGTAGCACTAAACTATTTAGTTGTTTAAGGAAAATTGAGACTTCTTGATTCAGGAAGTTGATTCGGTTATGATTTAAACAAAAAAATCATTGTAAAAACGACATTTACACTATTTATTTATAACAATATTAATTTTGTAATCTAATTATAGTTTTTCGATATATTTTCATCCCTGTTATTACTTTTATAACTTAAAGAGTACTCTAGTTGACCAATTATGTACACGTGTTCTGTATTGACAGCTCGATGATTTTTTTACTTGTTTGTTACTGCTATAAAAGAAAGAGCCCAGCAGTTTTGGGGCACTTTTTGAACAGACGTTGACCATAGCGGAGCTTATGCTAGTTTGAGTGGCGTAAAGGTTGTCGGCAACACGATTCATAAGTTAAGTATATTATTATTGTGTTATTTGGAATAATTGATTGGAAATGTTATAGAATAGTGTGAGTGTGACTAAATTATTATTCAGAGGCCATTCCCTGTTAAATTTCATATTCTATTTTATGATTGTTCTGATTACTTGTGATATTAATAAGTAAAGTAAGAGATCTGATCTCTCTTTTCATTTGGTAAATCATATAGTATTTCAATAAAATACTAAATAAATTAAATGATATACTACTATACTATTTGAATAAATTTGAGACTAAGCTATATATATTTTTTTATGATTTATTCGTTGTACTTTGTAACAATATATTTGTAAATGACTGAATTGATAAAGCTGACGAGTTTCTTCCGCCCGTTCTTCTCCTCAGCTAAAAAAAAAGACGTCCGAACGGGTAGTAGGGTAAAAGAAAAGGACGATTCAATTGAATATAAATACAATTTCATTTAATTTCACTTTTTAGTTTTATTTCTTTTCATTATGTTTTCTATTATCTAACATCAGAAGTGGGATAGACTTGGTCCATATTACAATGTATTAACACCAATTCCTAACCATTTTCAGAGTGAATGTTGATTTGACCCGCCACGCTTCCTGCGCTTTACACCAAAAGAATGACTTCGCTGTGCTACCGCTGTGTAATCCAGATCCTGGAAATCGCAGCGGCGAGGCAACAAGCTGGTGTCGCAACAGTATCTAGTGCCTTGCTTCGAAGTGAGAAGAAAACTATTCTCCTCTGGACTCCCTGCTGAAAAAGCCGGTAAGGCCCTCGGTGGCTATTTTTTTATGATTAAGTACCCTGATATAAAAGAATTACTCGTTGGTTAGCTTATTACTTCCGATTTAGTGAATTATTGTTGTCAAGTGGAAAAATAAAGACTTGGATGTTGCGAAATTAACGTTAAAAGAGTGAGTTTTGAATATTATAATATTAATTTTTAACGTTATTTGTGATGTTGATGAGGTTTCATGAATAGATTGTATAAATTACTAGTGTTGCATTTCGTGTTTCGTTGGGTTATTGAACATAGTCAACTCTTAACAGAAGCATTACGAATCAAACTCTCTTGAAATAAAGGATTAGTCTGTTATAGTTTAATAAAAATCCATTGCTTGATGACTTTATTAAAATTTACTTTTGTATTTCTTTTACAATCATTATTATCATTGTTGGTCCAATGTAAGAAATTTAGAACTTGATTGCACATAGTACTTAGTATAATTTTCTATCGATAGAAAATAATTATCTAATATTAAATTGATAATTAAAAATAAGATTATATCCAATTTAATCCAATTGATCAGGCAGACAAAAGTGAATTGTCATCTAGGTTTTTAATCACATACCTACCTAGTAAATAGTTAGTTACAACTTGGGAGAGAGAAAAATTTAAGATATCATAATATAAGTATGTAATATACAAGTAGTAACAAAAGACAGAATGATTTGTTAGTCAATTGCCCAGTGAATGACGAAAGTGCGGAAATTAATTAGAGATAGTAATGATTGATGATAATGATTAATAATAACAATATGACTATTGAATAATGATAAATGATAATAATGATTATTTATTGTAACGGATAATGATAATAATGATTAATGATAATAATGATTAATTATAATAATGATTAATGATAATAATGATTAATGATAATAATGATTAATGATAATAATGATTAATGATAATAATGATTAATGATAATAATGATTAATGATAATAATTATTAATGATAATAATGATTAATGATAATAATGATTAATGATAATAATGATTAATGATAATAATGATTAATGATAATAATGATTACTGATAATAAGATTCGCAAACTTATAAAGCCGCATGATCCATCAGATTTCTTATTTGTTCTAATAGATTTATTTCCTTATTGCATTGATTGATGGACATTATGATGAAATTTATAATGATTGACAGTAAAGTCAACAAGATTTATTTTTATTTTTATGATGCATATTGATAGATGAGATAATCAGATTATATTCATAGATAATGTGATATACACCCTGTATTTTGATATCCAATAGCTCTAAGGTTATTCTACAGGTCAAAATAAATAAATGTAAAATCTTTTAGACATATCATCAACCTTAGTTGAATTACTTCAAAGGGTAATTTACCTTATGATAGTTATTTATTACATACACTACACACTTTTTTTACTTTCAATGTTATCACTAAACGTAAAATAGAGGTAAGAAAATGCGACTTTGTCGAATTTGGTGTTTTGTTAAGGTTTTGAATTAATTTTATAAAAAAATACTTGATGAAAAAAGAAAGTTTATTTAAGACTTTTTCCTATACTATTCTATTCTATTTAATGGTTTTATTGGTACCTTGGAGTTATGGGGTGTAAAAAAAAACATGTTGTAGAAATTTTGCTAATAATCATAATGGTCTGTTACATTGACGACTTTTTAAGTGCCCACCACAAGGTGTGGTAGTGGTGCGAGATGTTTGTGAGATTGGTGCCCATTGATGGCAGTAGTAGTTTTGTCTACATCATTGTTTCATTACTCTTAAAGACCATTGTTATTATGAGTTTATCACAACGTACATATATATGAAAATTCAAAGTAAACTGTACTTGTCAGATTGGCCGAACGGCTTGTGTAAAGTACGAAATACCACTGTCAAGGATTCACAGGGTTACATATTGACCCACCCTGTTTTCAAGCTCGTTTAAGTGAGTTTATTCCACTATTTCATAATTATTTTATAGAATTGAAGATTAGATCTAGATTTTTCTTGGTATACCTGTTGGTTTATGGTATTTATGATCGGTCAGATACTTGGTGTTAGTTATTCTCACTAGCAGTGGGTGAATGTTATTGGTATATAATATATGTATGTCTATGTGTCTAGCTATATATAAAAATTAAAAGTGGAATAAACTGATTTAACTCTGTTTCACGGATTCCGCTTAAATTCCGATTAAGTTTCTTGACAACAGGGATGATGACTAATGAATAAAATAACGAAATACTAATAAAAATCGTAAAGATATTAAACTTTAGAGTAGCTTGTATAACTCTTGGTTTTATACATTGCGTATCATTTATTTTATGACCCTTCAAAGTTGTTAAAAATTTGTTAAATATTTGTTAAAATAAATAATACATTAAGACGACGCCTCGTGAAAAAATTTTTTTACAGGCTCCGCCCACTCACCCCTCGTATCCCATAGTGACATTCTGCCTTCAATCGTAAAGTTTGATTTTCGCGCCAAATGCCTGTGAGGTTTCATCGAAAGTTTAAAGAAGAAGAATAGAGAAACGATGGAGTCGCAAAACATTGTATTTAGAACATTTTCTTTGATAATTTAGGTATCTTCAAATTGAATGAAAAATGAAAATGAATACAAATACCTAACAATAGTTTATTAATTGTAAAAAAATACTATTATTATTAATAAAGTTGTACCATTCGGCGTTTTTCAATACATTTGCGAAAAACAGATTTGTAACTTTTGCGACAGAGGTCCATTTGGGGCCATCCATAAATTACGTCACACGTTAAGGGGGTCGACGACGTGTGGAGGGGTCCTAAATTCGTCAGTTCCAATTCAATAATTATTACTAGATATAAATCGTAAAATATGTGACGCCATCGTTTCTAGTTTTGCCCTTCAGAAGTGCGAGAAAAATAGTTTTAGAATTTTTAAAGCAATATTTATGGAGAAATGGAGAATGTGACGTCACTAAGGGTTTTTTACATTTCATTTAAATGTAAAAAACCCTTAGTGACGTCACAGCTCGGCACGGCGAAACACACACCTTTGCTCACATTTTTTTTATCTGGCCTACCCACATAAAAGAAATAGGCCATTCAAAATGTCACATAAAGAGAAATGGGCAAAAGACGCGTTTAAGCCCGACCATTGGGTTTAAACACATAATTCCCCCCCTCCCCTCCCCCCCCCCCCCGTAGGAGCTAAATCTAATTAAACAGATTTTATGCAATATGTTGTGTTTAAAATGAAGATTATTGAATTTACTCAAAAAAGCTTGTAATATGGTAATTATTTTGACAACCTTCTTTGAACAAAGTCGAGGTTGCCGTGCTCCTCCGATGGTGACGCAGCAAAGTTGTATGGGATATCATTATTGTCGAGTTTTAGCCACCAGCAATTTCCTTTGAGAATCCATTACTGTCGAGTTTTGTTTCAAACATATAGGTAGTTGGCTGAAAATACAACATTGTACAACGCACTTGACGTCGTTCATAAACACATCCCGCTCGCACACTATACGCCACACCTATCGCTCTCTCATTCACACTTGTTGTGGTAAGCGTGGTGAGCCGCCATTTTCAATCCCATTCTTTTTCTGCGCGTGTGTTGTATTATTGTATGTAGGGGGCGATGCGGGCGACGGGCGACGAACGCCTGCCGCCCGCACCTCTCACGACCCCCGTTCTCGTCTCCCCTCGCGCCTCTGTGCCCCGCAGGCGAGGACTCATTTAACGTGTGCGTTACCCCAGCAAAAAGTTGTGCTTTAGAGAGATGAGACCTTATCAGATAATTAGTGTGTTAAGATGAATAAATAATGAAAAATATTAGAAAAAATCGGCTCACCCGTATGTGATAATATGTAATAATGAAAAATATTTTTTCTAATATTTTTCATTATTTATTCATCTTAATATAAAAATAGCATTGTGAATGCAAAAATCTAAAAGTTTATAATTAGTGTGTCATGAGGAGAAATTTGTTTACTAATAGCAAAATTTGTGTGAATTGTAGTTTTTAAGATATTTGAGAAAAACTGATTTTGCTGGGGTCACGTTTTAAACATTACCCTGGCAAAAAAAGTTGTTTCAGCCTGGAACCAAATACATTAATAGATAGCTTTTGTTGCATAGTAAATGTTAGCAAATAGCAAAAATTGTGTGTGTTATGGTTCTTGAGTTATTTAAGTTTTTGCTGGGGTAACGTTTTGGGATTTCCCAGATCTCGAAAACGGTTCAACGCAGAAGTTTGAAAAAAATGCCACTAAGAGACCTTAATGGGGAGGAAAAGCGCAATTTTATCCCGATAGGTGGCATTTGGTCTTTGGTACCGGGCCGCCTCAAAGAAAGTGTCAAAACATATGGGAATCTCTTGGAGTATTGCACTTTTTAATTTTATACTGAGAAAATGCCGCATTGTTATGCATGTAACTTGTAAAATATTGGAGTTCATCGATTTCCCAGTAACAAAAAAAAATTGTAGGCAAAAAAATATAAAAAAAATATGCTTTTCTCTCGATTTTCTCCTTTGCTGAGCCTGAGAAACATTATAAATCAAAAGGAATGTTTCATGAATTTGATGAAGCTTCGCCAAAATAAAACAACATTTGAATTATAACAGCTTTGCTCTTTAATATTTCAACCTCAGCAGTTTCTAACATATTTATAACTTGGATGAATTTGATAGGTATATCAAATATGGAATAAGCCCAATATTGGGGCCAAACAGAGAATTAATAGAATTTTATATGCCAGAGTCATTCAAGAAACTTAGAATAATAAAATAAATATGATAAAACGGTTCGTGGAATTTTGGATGGTACAGAAATTCCAGTACAGGAACCTGAAATTACTATTGCACAGAAGGCATCATCAGGCAACTATAAACACGGAAATTCACACTCAGTTGCTTTGTTAAAATTTAAATCATATGCTTCTAATCTGAAATAAAAAGATTACTTGTAAATCTTACACGAAATTTAAAGAAATGTAATGCTTGTTAGCAATTTTTTGTAAGTTGCTATAAACTTTCTTGCCTGTTGTTTTGGCTTTTCTTTTCCGTAATTCTTCTTTTATATGAGCTAAAGTTAGCATAGAATACATTGTTTGTCCGCAAAACCGAAAAAAATACAATCTAAGAAAGTAAAATCACGTAATACACAGTCAAGACAATATAAGCTCAAACTGACAATTGTTCCAAAGACTGAGCGCCATCTGTAATTCACTTTGCCTTCGCCTCCCCATTTGTTTAAATTTGTTTAAACGTTATTTTTTTATTTGGTTGTCGCAAACCAACGTAATTAAATGGTTTCGAAAAACAGAAAAAACGAATTTGCAAGTAAATAAGTGCACTTATAATTAAATAAACAGCTGTAAAAAATAGCCGTGGTAGACACTTACTACGTCAAGAATTTTAGGCTTTGTTACTTTACACGATATAAAGATATAAACAAATTTGATAAATTTTAGACCGGTCGTACTTTAGCGATCGAATACACAGTTTCCATAACATTAAGACACATGGCATACATTAAACAAATTTAAGTAATTCATTAACATTCCTTCCTGTTAATTTCAGCTTTCAATTACGCCTATCATGAAAGTTTTAACAAAAACAAGATTAAGACAGCAATTCTTGAATAAGCCGACCAAATTGTAAAGGTCACTAAAAAGCGACCGCGCCATTCATTAGCGTAACCATCTTAAATGAACGGGATGCTATGGATCTTTTGTTCTGGATTGACATGAGTAGGTTTGGTATTAAAATAAAACATTTGGTTTGATCAAACAGAAGCAATAAATTACTATAAATTTATATATTGATACTGACCAATAAATCACACTATAAATTGCTTACCGAGATTATTTCCTACTTAGGTTTAGATTATTATTTACATTTATTTATGGTTGAGTGCCTTCAAAGTTTTAACTTTCGTGAATCATTCATTACATTCTTTAAAACTACTATTAATCGCGTAAATGTATTCTTTGATATTAATAAACACGATATTAATTTATAAAATAGAAAACTAGTAAAATCTTTGCAATATGAATAACACTTTTCTTCATAACTGTACAAAACATCGGATGCTAAGCTGCTAATTTGCGAAGATAACCCGTACGTATGGTGCGGTCGCTTTTTAGTGACCTTTACAATTTGGTCGGCTTATTCAAGAATTGCTGTCTAAATCTTGTTTTTGTTAAAACTTTCATGATAGGCGTAATTGAAAGCTGAAATTAACAGGAAGGAATGTTAATGAATTACTTAAATTTGTTTAATGTATGCCATGTGTCTTAATGTTATGGAAACTGTGTATTCGATCGCTAAAGCACGACCGGTCTAAAATTTATCAAATTTGTTTATATTTTTATATCCTGTAAAGTTACAAAACCTAAAATTCTTGACGTAATAAGTGTCTACCACGGCTATTTTTTACAGCTGTTTATTTAATTATAAGTGTACTAGTTTACTTGCAAATTCGTTTTTTCTGTTTTTAGAAACTATTTAATTACGTTGGTTTGCGACAACCAAATCAAAAACTAACGTTTAAACAAATTTAAACAAATTAAGGTCTCTTAGTGGTATTTTTTTCAAACTTCTGCGTTGAACCGTTTTCGAGATCTGGGAAATCCCAAAACGTTACCCCAGCAAAAACTTAAATAACTCAAGAACCATAACACACACAATTTTTGCTATTTGCTAACATTTACCATGCAACAAAAGCTATCTATTCATGTATTTGGTTCCAGGCTGAAACAGCTTTTTTTGCCAGGGTAATGTTTAGAACGTGACCCCAGCAAAATCTGTTTTTCTTAAATATCTTAAAACTACAATTCACACAAATTTTGCTATTAGTAAACAAATTTCTCCTCATGACACACTAATTATCTGATAAGGTCTCATCTCTCTAAAGCACAACTTTTTGCTGGGGTAACGCACACCATTTAACCGGTCGGCCTATAGTACCAATACGAACAAGAATTGTTAACGACATAATCGCCTAAAACGTCACGTTTTCGAGTTGTAAGCTATTAAAGTTGAACTGGTGGCGACACCACTGGGTAGATTTGAAGCTAAAATAAAACGTAGGTATGGGCTCTAGAATATTGTTTTATGGTCATCTAGGTCCCGTCTAAGTTGCTACGGGTGAGCCGATTTTTTCTAATATTTTTCATTATTTATTCATCTATAAAACAGCTTATGTCACTTTGTTAGATACCTACTTATTATAGCGTGCGCATGATGCGTGCCTAAATAAATAACGTAATAATGCGAGACGTAAGTATTCGTTTTGAGATTATTTATTATTATTGCTATTCTTTTTGCTTTGCCGTTGTCGCGTAAAGAGACTAATGATTCTGCAAAATAATAATATTTGTTCACGATCGAAACTTGTAAAAGTTAAAAGTTGTACCACGGGTCGGGAAAGAAATTTTATTTCACAATATTTATTAGTTTATTGTTTTGTTACGCAATGGCGACTCTTGGAAGTTTTGTTCTGTTGATAATTTTCATCTCCTAAAAATAGGTTGGATAAGTATTAGAGACTCTTTGTCTTTGAAATGTGAGAGAAATTAAAACTGTCATTGTCAGTATACTGTCATTTTACGTGTTTTGGCTAGTAAATTTTTGGAGCGCTCAAGCACAGGTCTGTCCTCAAGGAAGGCTCGCGGCCGTCTGAAATTTCGGTGCAAAGAGGTAAAGTAATATAGCTTCCCAGCGCAAAGAAAGGGACAACAATAGCGCACGCATTCCGAAATAAAATAACGTAAGCGACATTATGAAAATAGTTGATTTATTAAAAAACTTAATTATTTTTGAAAAAATTGGTTTTATCAAAAGTTGGAACTATTTATTACTTATCTTATTAACATAATTTCAGTTCAAACTATGAGTCCGTTTGCTTACAGTACTGCAAAAATGATATGAGAGGCATCAACTTTGGATTTTTTTTCTATCGAGAAAATTGTTTCCATTCATGTTTTGAGCTTGATCAAAAAATTTTGTTATTAGTCTATTTTAACATATTCCAAAATTAGAACAATAGTAGTAGGATCAATAGGACTAAATCTAAATTGAAAACCATGAAAATCCACGAGGTATCCTCTTAAGTGTGAGTTGCACCAAAACGCTGTCAAAGTTAAAGTTATTGTCAAATGACAATGCTACCTATTTGCCACGTCAAACTTGTCAAAGGACATCATGCTGGCTGACAACCTCTTTTTTTTGGCTAACTTGTGCTTAACCGGTACTTTAACAAGCTTGTTATCGTTAAAGTTATGTGGTGCAACTCAGCCTTAATAAGTCCGTAAAATTGGTAGTAAATTTGTTTAAGAAACCATTTTGATAAGCACAATATTTAATATAGCTGCCAAACAAATTTCCTACGTGTTGATACGAACAACTCAAGCGTGACGTCATAACTGAGTAGCCGTAAGTATGGAGCGTTTTCGGGTGAGTCCAATTTTGTGCATTTCAAACTGTGATACCTCGGGCAGTTTTCATGCTAGCGAAATAATTCTTTAACCAATGTTTCTTTTTTTTGAGAAGTAAAGTATGTAATATAAAATAAAAAAAATGTCATCATGCCTATTAATTACATAGTTCAATTTTTATTTATCTATTATTATTCTTAATAAAAACCAGGTGATATTATCAGTCGGAAGTGGCCGGAACTCGTGAAACATAGTATTACGAGTATTGTAGGTAGTTTACTATAAAATTACTTGTATAATGTACGAGACTCGGACTCAATAAAGATAATGACAAATTATAAATTACTGTGGCTGTGCCTGTGGTTTTACCTGTGGCTGTGCCTGTGCCTGGTGGCTGTGCCTGTGGCTGTGCCTGTGGCTTTGCCTGTGGCTGTGCCTGTGGCTGTGCCTGTGGCTGTGCCTGTGGCTGTGCCTGTGGCTGTGCCTGTGGCTGTGCCTGTGGCTGTGACTGACTATGACTATACCTGTGGCTGTGCTTGTGGCTGTGCCCATAATAAACAATAAATTATTTGAAGTAATTGATTGCTAGAAATGTACTTCAAGGTCCAAGTACACATAGCAGAATGGCCATGTTATATCCGGAGATGTCGAAATAGTTTGTGAAAAGTATTTAAATTCAAAGTGCGGAATTGCAGATGCTTGGCTATATTTCATTTCAAATTAAAAAATGGTTTTCAAAGGAAGTATTTAAATGGAAAATGCAGAATACGTATTTCTAAGTATTTTAAATAAAACGAAAATACATAAAAAAGGATAGTTCAAAATGAAAAATTAAAGTAGATATTTTGCATTTTGTATTTTCATTTTCACATCTCTGGTAATATCTTACTTAATTTATAAAAACTTCTTGGCAATTGTTGTGCAATTTAAAAATAATACACGAAACAAATTGTTTGATTAAAATGTACTTTGAGAACAAAGTACACATCAGAATGGCCGTGTTATATATTTTTAGCTTTTTTATAACTGTAGCACTAAACTATTTAGTTGTTTAAGGAAAATTGAGACTTCTTGATTCAGGAAGTTGATTCGGTTATGATTTAAACAAAAAAATCATTGTAAAAACGACATTTACACTATTTATTTATAACAATATTAATTTTGTAATCTAATTATAGTTTTTCGATATATTTTCATCCCTGTTATTACTTTTATAACTTAAAGAGTACTCTAGTTGACCAATTATGTACACGTGTTCTGTATTGACAGCTCGATGATTTTTTTACTTGTTTGTTACTGCTATAAAAGAAAGAGCCCAGCAGTTTTGGGGCACTTTTTGAACAGACGTTGACCATAGCGGAGCTTATGCTAGTTTGAGTGGCGTAAAGGTTGTCGGCAACACGATTCATAAGTTAAGTATATTATTATTGTGTTATTTGGAATAATTGATTGGAAATGTTATAGAATAGTGTGAGTGTGACTAAATTATTATTCAGAGGCCATTCCCTGTTAAATTTCATATTCTATTTTATGATTGTTCTGATTACTTGTGATATTAATAAGTAAAGTAAGAGATCTGATCTCTCTTTTCATTTGGTAAATCATATAGTATTTCAATAAAATACTAAATAAATTAAATGATATACTACTATACTATTTGAATAAATTTGAGACTAAGCTATATATATTTTTTTATGATTTATTCGTTGTACTTTGTAACAATATATTTGTAAATGACTGAATTGATAAAGCTGACGAGTTTCTTCCGCCCGTTCTTCTCCTCAGCTAAAAAAAAAGACGTCCGAACGGGTAGTAGGGTAAAAGAAAAGGACGATTCAATTGAATATAAATACAATTTCATTTAATTTCACTTTTTAGTTTTATTTCTTTTCATTATGTTTTCTATTATCTAACACACTCAAAGAGTTTCTATTAATTATGCTTTTACACGAAAATTCTATTTATTTCTGGGCCCGCTGCTGTACAATAGATTAAATCGTATAGCAAACATATACCCGCTTCATTTAAGAAATTGTAAGGTCAACTTAAAAAATGCCCTACAAAGCATGTCCTATGAAGATACAGAGAAACTTTTGGTTGTATTAAAATAGTAAATAGGTAGTATTTTTATTTCAATAAGTCTTAATCAAAGAATATTTTTTTAATGTATGTATGTACCTACTTTAACTTAAACTTTTATCGTGTATAGGAAAAATATTTGCTTAACCAACAAGTTAGTGATTAACTAATTTTTGTAAATATTATTAGTTCAAATCGCCTGAAACACAGGATTTCCTAGTTCAGGCAAATGTACTATTTTGTTCATATATGTAAACTGTGTACAAAAACATTGTATCTGCACCTATGGAAAATAAATAATTATTCTATTCTATTCTATTTGCATTGTAGAATAGTCTTTTATATCCATTTTGGTTCAATGGGTCCTTTTCGGTAAAAAATACCACAAAATATTTTCCTATAGATTTGTTCTGAACGTCTACCTACTGTCTTAGGAACAAGCGTACGTAGCGACATCTACAATTAGCTTTGCGTTGCCATCCCCAAGTTTTAACCGACTATTAGTTATTTCCATGGGCGTACCTAGGGGCGGGGGGTGGGGGCAGGGAGGGGCAGCTGCCCCCCCTGGGTTTCTTATTTGCCATACAGTTTATTTGATTTACAATAAATTTGTCCCCCCTGGCACAGAATCTAGGTATGCCCATGGTTTTTTCGATTATATTTTTTATTTCATTTAGGCACAAGGCTTAAAAAGGTATCATTAGTGTTTATTGTTCTTTAAAATTGTTGGTTATTTGTAGGGAACTGCTACGCAAATGTGCCGCCACAGCGATGTCTTCGAAGCTGATCCATCAGCAGAAGGATCTGTTCTCCAACATGGTGGTGGATGCTGTACTGTCCCTGGACCAACCGCTTTTGCCACTCGATATGATCGGTAAGTGAGACAGATAAACAATACAGATGTTTGAACAAAGAAAACAAAACGCATTTTAACTATTCTTATGATAAAATCGTAAACTGACTGACTGACTGATCTATCAACGCACGGCCCAAACCGCTGGTCCTAGAGACTTGAAATTATGCACCAAGATACCTTATGCAGTGTAGGCATCCATTAAGGAAGGATTTTTGGAAATTCCATCCCTAAGGGGGATGAAAATTTGTATGAAAGTCCCTCAGTTTCGAAGCTAGGATTTTCAAATGTTGTGTTTAGGCTGACAATTAAAAATTAATAAATATGTGTCTCAGCGTTTTTAAAATTGTTTTGTTTTTGTAAAGAAAATCTTTCATTTTCGATGTAAAAATCACAAAATTTATTATTTAGCCCTTTCAGACCTGGCGTCCACAATCGAGGACATAAAGCATAAAAAAATATTTAAATATTTATTTCGTATGTGTGCACATAAAGAAAAATGCAATTTTCTCAGGAAGGCGACAAACTATATTTTTTTTATCTATTTTTCCCATAGTATCTGTAGCCTATATAAGCTAAAAAAAAATTCAAAAAAAACGGAGAAATAAAAAATAAGCTGTCTGAAAGGGTTAGGCTTATGGATAGAAATCTAACGCAATCGCTATTATTAGTACTTCAACCCTTATCAATGGGGGTTAAATGGAGTAAATAAACCTAAAAGTCGATATGGATGTCCTTATTGGGGTTTTATGGGATGATGATTGCTAAAATGATATTTATTTTGAAGTCTAACTCGGCGGACATGATTCAACCCCTAAAGTGGTAAAATGGGTGTCAAGTCCAAAATCCAAAAAATACTTTTCCGATATTTACTCTTTTGTATGGAAAATTTCTACTATTTTCTTTTGAGTAGTAGTATATAAGGAATTGATTGGCCAATGATTATAAAACACGGATCCAATTACTGAAATGGTTGTGTGGATATCAATAGTAGATATGAGGCCTTATTATTAATAAAATACGATGCGATTAAATGTCAATAGATAGTGATCCACGGTAACTTCATTCGAAAATGTGTGCCAAAGAGAAATTAATTTAGCAGCACAAAACGATGTATTTTAGAGATGAAACGGATATTCGGTAACTATCCGGTATCCTGCCTATCCTATAGTTTTATTACCGGATTACCGGTATTCACCGGATAACTATTATCCGGCCGAATAAAAAAAACTGGTTAAAAAAACATATTTTTAGGTAATTATTTGCTTTATTTAGTTAGTCTTATTATCACTTAAGAAATATTATTTCGATAATCGAACTGAGTCCAACCGATCGTTTGCGCGCCGCCTACGCAAGTGTGTGTGTGTGTCTAAGTTCCGCCGGATATCCGGCTATCCGGCCACATGGTTAGCCGAATATCTGGTATCCGGCCAAACTGCTATCCGTTTCATCTCTAATGTATTTTAATCTAAAAAATTATCTTTGTCATACATACTTGAGTGAAGTTACCACGGATCACTGTCTATTTGTACATCGAGCACTCTGAAGTTGGTCATTTCTGTTGTACATTGTTAAATTAATCCCATTGTATTTAAATTTAAAATTACACAATGTACCAGGCATCAAGAAAGTATCAGGAGGTGCTTTAGAAGATTCGTTCCTCGTCGCGGGAGTTGCTTTCAAGAAGACATTCTCATATGCCGGTTTCGAAATGCAGCCCAAGAGTTACGAGGGCTGCAAGATCGCGCTACTCAATATAGAACTAGAACTGAAGGCAGAGAGAGATAATGCTGAGGTGAGTAATGTGTGGTGTAGAATGGGATGGGTGACCAAGTTAGACATAGATGCAGCCCAAGAGTTACGAGGGCTGCAAGATCGCGCTACTCAATATAGAACTAGAACTGAAGGCAGAGAGAGACAATGCTGAGGTAAGTAATGTGTGGTATATCACAATGTTATTTTTTGTATATATGAAATCCGAAACACAGGTATTTTCAGAATCGGTATAAAAAAATTATAATGATACCTTAAAAACTCACTAAGTTACAAGCTTTTTGTGTTGTCGCGCGAGACATTTTAGTATAGCGTGCGTTCATTATGGTTTTGTAAATATTATTTAGTAAAAATATAACATGATATAAAAAATATTGCAATCGATTCTATTACTGATTCTGAACAAATAGTTTTCAGGTTTCGTATATACTAAAAATAATCTTGTAGAATGGGATGGGTGACCAAGTTAGAAGACATAGATGCAGCCCAAGAGTTACGAGGGCTGCAAGATCGCGCTACTCAATATAGAGCTGGAACTGAAGGCAGAGAGATAATGCTGAGGTGAGTAATGTGTGGTGTAGAATGGGATGGGTGACCAAGTTAGAAGACATTCTCATACGCCGGCTTCGAGATGCAGCCCAAGTCCAAGATTGGCATCATAAACTTCCTAGGCAAAACTTTCAAAAATTTTAATAAAACCAAACCAAGTATTTTTCGGTAAACGAAAATGAAACGGTAACAATTTAGTTTTGGTTTTATCGTTGAAAATTAGCATGTTTAGGCTCCTGATGACAATGATTTCACATATGTTTGGTTAAAAATCTTATCATTTTTCTTCTCTCTTTTTAGGTTCGCGTAGACAACGTGAAAGAATACCAAAAAGTAGTAGACGCTGAGTGGCAGATTCTGTACGAGAAATTGTCTGCATTGCACAACAGTGGGGCCAACGTTGTATTGAGCAAGTTACCCATCGGAGATGTGGCTACACAGTTCTTTGCTGACCGGTGAGTAAATAAGTAAATATATAGGAATAGATACTCTATGAGAAATTGCGTTGCACAAGAGCGAAGCCAATGTCGTATTGAGCAAGCTGCCCATCGGAGATGTGGCTACACAGTTCTTTGCTGATCGGTGAGTAAATAAGTAACTATCTATAAGTTAAAATATAACCGTTTAACTCCAGGAAAATGAGATGCAATAGATATTTCATTGTTACGTGTCCGGCTATAATAGGGTTTCTTGAATTTAGTTACAAAATGATGATTTGGCCAATGATTATAAAACACGGATCCAATTACTGAAATGGTTGTGTGGATATCAATAGTAGACATGAGGCCAAAATATTAATCATAACTAGAGATCAGATAATCAGATGCAAATTCACTAATAATAGTCCATTGTTTGCTAACATATTCTTAAAAATAAATTATTTAAAATTCTAAAAATGTGTATATTCCCATGAAGTTTGATAGGCCTACATAAAAAGATTTTGTTTGCTTCTTCAAAAATAAAAGAAAAGTAGGGAAAAGCAACTAATTATGTTTGTAACAGCCCAACTTTTTTTTTTCATTTGTAACAGCGCAACTGGAATTTGTGTCAAATCGAGTTTATTTAATATTTCAAGGGAATAAACACTAAAATTAGTTAATCTCATAATCCTTGGATTTTTTAAATCTCTGGATATTACAAAATCCTTCTGTTTTTCAAAAGCCTTGGATTATTTTCGATAAAAAAGTACTTTCCGTAATACCCAACTCTGAACTTTAGGAAAATATGCATCTGAATATCCGATCTCTAATCATAATCATAACATAAGTAGGAGAATATTAATAACATTAGTAATTACCTCTATGGTACCACTCTTGCTCAAATTCTCAAAATATGAAATTAAAATTTTATTTTTTTCACAATCTTCAAAATCGCGTGCCTATTACGTTGCTTTCGAATATTTTCTTTAGAAGATTTAAAGTTACTGGGAAATATTTCCTTTGTGTGTTGAATAGCGACATTATTTCTATTTTATTTTTTTCTTAAAATTGCGACCTTATTTCTTCGTAGCGACATGTTCTGCGAGGGTCGCGTGCCCAAAGAGGAGCGAGCTTGCTTGCGGTGCAGTAGTCAATTCTAGTAGGGATCTATGCAGACAAATAGTAGGTCTCACTCTTGCTCAAATTCTCAAAAAAAAAAACTGTAAAAATTTCACAAAATTGCGTGCGTGTTACTTTTACAAAAGATGTGATATACACATTGTAGTGTTTTAAGGTCTTTTCGGACGCAGTCGTAATTTAGCTGCAATCATTACTGTGGCGATGACGTGACGCGAGATCTAAGTATTGTTTGTGTGTAAGAAGTTAGACGAATTTTAGTTTTGCAGTGATTCAAATAGTGCGTTTATTCGAAGTTATATATAACTAGCGACCCGCCCTCGCTTCGCTTCGGTGTAGTGTGGAATTTGACACCATGTATTATACATATAAACCTTCCTCTTGAATCACTCTATCTATTAAATAAAACCGCATCAAAATCCGTTGCGTAGTTTTAAAGATCTAAGCATAAATAGGGATAGACAGCGGAAAGCGACTTTGTTTTATACTATGTAGTAATTGAGTGGCGACATTATTTCAAATTTAAGAAAAATATTGATCCGAGATTCCCGCAGTACATACACCCTCGATGAAACCTCACGTACCCCTGGTGGTACCCGAAACACTAGGGGAACAACACTGCACTTTTCTTAAATTTTTCTTCAAATTGCGACTTTATTTCTTCGTAGTGACATGTTCTGCGCGGGTCGTGTGCCCGAAGAAGACATGCGTCGCACGCAGCGAGCTTGCGGTGGAGCCGTAGTCAGTTCCACGAGGGACCTGCAAGAAGCTGCCTTAGGAAAGTGCGAGAAATTCACCGAGAGACAAGTGGGAGGGGAGCGGTACAACTTGCTGACCGGTGAGTAAAACTGTCAGATCTAGTTTAGTAAGGCGTTGGTCTGCAACAAACGCCGGTAGTGACGCTGGAAGCCGCGTCCAGCGTCCCAGACGCCGGACGCGGCATGCGTCACTGCGATCATCATCATCATATTCAGCCCACATCAACCCACTGCTGGGTAAAGGCCTCTTCTCTATAGCGCCATTCCTCACGGTCCCGTGCCAGCCTCATCCAGTGAGATCCCGTCAACTTGACGATATCGTCTGACCATCGGGCCGGTGGTCTGCCCACTGCGATGGTCACTCGGAACTGTTTTTAAGTTTCGCATACGCTCAATGTAAACGGACGTGAGCGATTAAAATATGGGTGACCTGCATACCCACTTTAGGTACTTACCAAAGTGAAGATAGTCATGAATGTCATCATCATCATCATCATATCAACCACACGACACCCACTGCTGGGTATAGGCCTCCCCTAAGGATCTCCACGACGATCGGTCCTGCGCTGCCTGCATCCACTGGCTTTCCGCGACCTTCACCCTCCCGTCGGTCCACCTTGTCGGGGGCCTCCCCACGGAGCGTCGTCCGGTGCGCGGTCGCCATTCCAGAACCGCCCCGCCCCAACGGCCATCGGTTCTTCTCGCTATGTGTCCCGCCCATTGCCACTTCAGCTGAGCAATCCTTCGAGCGATGTCGGTTACTTTAGTTCTCCTGCGGATCTCCTCGTTTCTGATTTGATCACGTAGAGAAACGCCGAGCATGGCTCTCTCCATTGCACACTGAGTGACCATGAATGTCAGTACTTAAATATTAAGTATATTTTTATCGCATAGTACCTACGCAAGGTAAATAAATACAAAACCTTAAAACAAAGTACCTAGGTACCTACACAATACAAAAACAAAATAGTAACATTTCCATAGTAAGCATTCGTAGGCCGCGTACAGCGTTACGCCGGACGCGACCTACGGCGTTTGTTGCAGACCACCGCCTTAGACATAATTTATACAAGGTTATTTTTAGTTAATACAAAACCTCTCGTGGGGTTGATCAGACCATTAAACTGAACAACTTTTTAAATGAAAATAAATGAAAATTTGAAAAAAATTTGAATGAAATTTTTTTCATACAAAATTGTACTTGTACTTTTGTATGGAACAGCTGATTTTTTTTTCGTGATTTCAAGGTTGGTCCCATAATGAAAGTTGTTTAGTTTGATAGTCTGATCAACTCCACGAGAGGTTTTCAATGAACTAAAAATAACCTTATACAATGATAAAATTTGAGTGCTAACATAACACGATGTCTGGAAACGATATTAACAATAATTATTGTATAAGCTTACAAGTTTTATTGCGTTCATTTTTCTTGTAAGCTAACGTCATAATGTTTGGCAAAGTAAAAGAATTGACCATTTAAAAATGCTTATTATGCAAGCTTATTTAAATAATATTTTTTCACTTTTACTAATTTTAAGTTGGGTGGTTAGATGAACTTTTTAAGAGAAAAAACCCAGTAAGATTTTTCTCTATTTCCTACATTACAAAAGTACTCTTTGTTTCCCCTTTCCTGAAGCTTCCCGACTCCTAATCCTTTCCCGATTTACAAACTAATCTCCTTACGTCCATTACAGGTTATGGTAACCGCCACCCAGAGGGTGAGCATTGTAATTTGTGATAGTAGATACAATAGTTAGAAGTATGTCATTATAATCAATTACTTAGGCGTAAGATTTAATAAAAATTAAATACCTGTACATGAATAACATATTGCAGAAGGCATAAGTCCAACAAAATACAAAAACAAACTTTGATAAATGGAACGTTCCATACTCATAGCAAAAAAATATATATGCAAAAATGGTATTAGTCCAAACACTCCGGTACAATTTCTCAATCATCAAACTACACAATTTGTGCAAAAAGGATACAAGTTTTATTCTATCAATGCCCTTTTTTCACTTAATTTCCTAAAGTAAATTTAAAATGGACTAAAGTTTCTTCAGTATGTGATTCTTCTTTCTATTATCCCCGTCAATTGATAATGCGCTGGAACCTTGTCACATTAACATCCACGTGACGTGATCCGCTACTGAAAATGTCATGAAACAAGAAAATTCTAATAGGTAATCTAATATATTGATTATTGAATTATTATTTTCAATAAGATAGGGTCTAAGTATATAAAATTTTTACAATTGTTTTTTGTTTTTGAGGTTAAAATCATGGCCGCTAGGCGCATTACCAATTGACGGGGATAGTATTAATGTATTTCTCGAAATTTATTATTAGCTATGTATGTAAAACATGAAGACATTATTATGAAAGTAGGATATATGAAGATTATTAAAGTATGAGAATATTTTAGATTTTAATTAGTTTTTATGTCCACGCTACGTAATTTGGTGATTTATCCCTTTTAGTATTGTGTGAAGATACGCTTTAGCTAGACGTAGTTTAACCAAACTTGGTTAAGCGCTTTGAGACGTCTGACGTGAGGAGTAATATAGCTTAGAAATATGCAGCGAACTGAAATCTAGAACAAGCATTCCGATTACAACTAAACAGGCGGGGCTCAAAATGCTGACATTTAGTATATTCAGCACTAACCGACCGAACACTGGTTGCATAAAGCGACCATAGTCTGTATACTCTTATATGTTTACTATACTTAAACGACAAAATAATCTCTCCTCTTCTTCGCAGTCTAGATTGCGATCTTCGACTAACCTCACATTAGAAATCCCACAGCACTCCACCGACTTCTTTTCATATTCGTTTTCTGTCCAAGCTGTTTGTCTATGGAACTCACTACCAGAGGACATCAGAAAATCTCAGACTCAAGTCCTTTAGAGATAGAGTTAGAAGTCATTTCCTTTCCTCTTCTTCTGATTGACTATTTATTTATTTTCTCCTTTATCTTATTTGTATTTATCTTTAGATATAACCAGACCCCGGATTTGCGGTAGCACGAATAAAATGACGTTTAATAGTGCGTGGACAACTTGATTATCTATTTGTGTAATTTATCGATAAAAAAAATATAACTATGTAACGTGATAAATAGACTTTACTGTCGGAAATAGTAGAAATTACCTACCTACATTAAGAAAAGTGAAAATCGTGAAATGTATAAATAATAAAATTCACTGCAGTTTTTCTTGATGCAAAGATAGCAAAGTCAAAGTGAGTGAAGTAGATAGTAAAATTTTTAAGAAATACATCCTCCTTGGTAAAATACAAAAAAATAATACAGACGCGATCTAAGAAGTTCCACTTCAAAAATATTTTCAAAACATCGATATATAAAAACATTTACGATAATTTGGTAATGACTAGCAAGTTTGTATTCCTGCCACCGCAAATCCGGCCTTTAGATATAACTAATGTTGTTTTCACATACACACTTGTTCTTTCCTCTTTAAAATTGCACCCACTCCCCTATTATTACTTTTCCTTTTTTTCTATTTATTTTACACCCAAAGGTTGCCTGGAAGAGATTGCTGCTTAGCAATAAGGCCGCCTCTTGTATACTTTCTTCTTTGTATTTTTGTCCTCTTTTCTGTAATATTTTGTTTTGTGTGCAATAAAGCGTAATTTATTATTATTATTAAAATATTTAATACTTATGATATGTTTCTCTCTCTTCTATCTCTGCGTCTTTTTGCCTTCTTTGCGTCTTTTACATCATTTGACTACAAAGACGTCAATTCTCTTTGCTCTCTCTCTTTTCTTTAAAGTACAAACTGCAATTTATTGTAAAGAACGCACGTCTGTCACCGGGTGCGTGGTGGCCCAACTAATAATCTAATAATATTTTGTTGTATGTAATTTACGTGTAGTCTTTTGTGTTAATAAAAAAATCTCTCTCTCTCTAAATGTGTCGGTTGTCATTTTTTAGCCCCGAGGTGCTTTTACGTGATTTTACTTAGCTGTTAATATGTTTAATTAAACCAGGTATAAACTCACGTTTCGTTTATTAATAAACCCATATATTTCCCTGCAGGTTGCCCCGCGGCTAAAACTTGCACCCTGATCCTCCGCGGTGGCGCCGAACAGTTCCTGGAAGAAACGGAACGTTCGCTCCACGACGCCATCATGATCGTGCGTAGAACTATCAAGAACGACGCTGTAGTCGCTGGTGAGGAAATGTTTAATATTTAACAACTACATTGTTTATAATATTGGTAGAGAGATTGGTAAAAGACCCGGTTTAAACCCAAATACTGGGTTTAAACTCGGTGACATTTTAAAAATAACCCTGTGTTCTTCTTTTATCGCCAGGTGGCGGAGCAATCGACATGGAGCTATCCAAACACCTGCGCGAGTACTCCAAGAACATCGCCGGCAAAGAACAGTTGTTGCTCGGGGCTATTGCGCGTGCGTTTGAGGCTATACCGCGACAGCTGTGCGATAACGCGGGATTCGATGCCACTAACTTACTTAATAAGTTGAGGCAGAGACATCATCAAGGTTAGTAATTGGTTTTGCCAGTGTTGAATAGTTCAGTAGTCGGTCACTGTGTTTCAGTTAGAATGAGAGTGCATCGCATTCCAATGCTTTTTGGAGCATTTGGCACCAAGTACAAGACAGTTTACTCGGTTAGTTCTGCCGAGGTAGCCACCACTACAATAAAAGTCTCAGCTTCACACAACCAAGATCGCGCCTATTTCAATTATCCCACATATTGTTCAGTTGCGTAGACACTTGTACCACAAAACTGCACCGATTTTAAGACACAATATCCACTATGAATCAATTTGAAAATAATTAAAATAGTCACCGAACCGAACTCGATAAAATGGCGCCAAAAACTCCTTTATTTCTTGTATTAAACTGGTGATTATTGTTCCGCAGGTGACGTGTGGTTCGGCGTGGACATCCAGAAGGAAGACATCGCGGACAACTTTGATGCCTGCGTGTGGGAACCGGCCGTTGTAAAGATTAACGCCATCACTGCCGCCTGTGAAGCCGCGGCGCAGGTATGTCATACAGCTGATAATTTTAGTAAAATTATATGTCGATAGATGGCGCTACTTTAACTAGGTAGATTTTTAAAAATTATTCCCACTAAGGGTCGGAAAAAAGTTCTTCGTAACACGCCAAAGCAACAACCAACGCAAAACGCAACAAACCACATACTCAACAAACGTGTGATAAAAAAAAATCACGTTTCATCTTTTGCCTTTTTAACCGACTTCCAAAAAGGAGGAGGTTCTCTGTTTGTCTGTATATTTGGTTTTTTTTTGTGTATGTCCACCGATTACTCGAAAACGGCTGGACCGATTGAAATGATTCAAACGTTATTACATTAGGTAAACTCCCAAGTTGGTCCCATTTTTAATATTTGGAATCGGTTCAGTACTTTTCAAGTAACTCTTTAAGATTTTTATATTTACATTGCTATTTTTATATAAGTAACTCTTTTTGTTCTAGATCCTGTCCGTAGACGAAACCATAAAGAATGTAAAGAGCGGCGGCGACATGCCGGCGCCCGGCCGCGGGATGGGCCGCCCCAGGATGGGATGAAAACATTACACTTAATAAACATCCAATTAAAATTATATTTACTAATATTCGGGCCTATTTCCCCACTAGGGGATATCGGGGAAAGAAAGAAGAAAAAAAGTATTAAAAAAAAACTTCCTGATATCCCTCAGAATAGGTCAATATTCGCACCCCCTTCGCAGCCCGAAAGATTTCTTTGACGCGTATAAACTCAGTGTACATGCGCGGAAATAAATTCATATTGTTTCACGTTTGTTTTGGTTAAACTTACAGAATATAATAATAGTACTAAACGTACAGACGCCCATCCGCGCGAGGACAATCAAATAATAACCTACTCTCGCTGCACGGCAATAAAGTACAATTTCAAATTGCACAGCGCTGCGTGCCTATTATTATAAGCGCCACCGAAGCGCTTCTCTTCCTGTCGCGTAGCTCTGTCTCAACCGACACGCGCCACCCCTCGTGCGCTGGCTCGACTGAGTCAGTCGCGTGCAATAGGCTAATATCTTGGACGAATCAACCACTGGACACGTAACGTAAGAAAAATGTATGAAATCACGTTCAACCGATTTTTGCGGGGCGAGGGGGGATTACACTTGTCAAATAATGACAATGTTATAGGGTGATTTAGCCGGTTTTCGGCCATAATTGCCGGCCAAATATTATGGATTGTGAAACTCGAACATTAATTCTCGGCCAGGCGGCCGAAAAACAAATGACCTCCCAAAAATGCATTTAGTCACCCGGCCATCAAATTTAAATGTATCACACCGAATACTTTATTCGTTTAAGTCAAAATAACAGTACTAGACCTGACCTTTACATATAAGAGAAAGATCAACATCTACATACTAGGAGAATATTGTCACGATATTGTGTTTACAAGGGCTGATCGCACAGATGTTTCATTTTGATGTGATGTACCAGGGGCAGTAGAACTGTCTTTTTTCGCCAAATCAGCTAGTACCATCTGGAAGGACCCTGTCGCGAAGAACTGCAAAGAGATAAGACCACAAATGGCCTTACACCTCAGGGTTTGTGGCTCCAGATTGAGGTGGTCTCGAAGCAGCAGCGCTGCCTCCTTTGAAATTCAGGAGCTTAGCCGGAATATTTCTCCGTCATGTTTTTCGAATAAATTTATTGGTGGCGACAAGAAACATCTTCTGGATCCGATAATGACGATAGGCTGGTCTGTCAACGATGTATTTAGCGAAAATACAAAGTAAACACGATGTGAAATTGGTTTGATGGCCCGTCTTAATAATCTTAATGAAACATTAGGATTTAAAGTGTCATTAAAAAGATAAAAATCTTTTTACAATTGAGTGTCAGTAATAAAAATTATGTGTATCAAACCGTAAACAATATTGTAACTTACCTTCCAAAAAAACTCACATGCACAATTTTTTGCTACTTTAACGACACACCTACCCTGTTCAATTTTCGCCCTTCTTACCCACGACACTACCAAGGCGCACTACTGGTAGTGCCGTGGGTATTTTTTTTCCCTTCTACACTACCGGCCATGCATTGCCCACGACACTACCATTAAAAACTTAGTTATCTTCTTTAAATTACATTATCAAAGTACTAGGGTAGCATAGATTTAGAGGAGGTCAACATTTTTAAACATAATAAATTTTCAAAGCCCTTATCCGCGCGACCTTGAGCAAGTGAAGGAGGCCTGGTTATGTTTCCGAAATGGCCGAAAACCAAAGGGGGCCGACAAACCAGCTAAGTCACCCTACTTTGTTTATTTACCAAATTTTATTTATTTTACGAAAAATAGCTACTATAATAAATTGAAACTGTGCTTACGCGTGAAAAGAAAGATTTCTTGATTGCCCGCTATTTTTTTAGCTGAACAAGACGGAGCATTTTGCCCATTTTTGTACCATTGTTTCGCCTCGAGCTCTAGCATCACACTGACAACGCAATATCGTTTACTGAGGCTATCGGTCACAGTAAGTGGCTAAGGGGTAAAGGCGAATATGGCTGTCATTTCGCGTCCAGTGGTTGATTCGTCCAAGGCTAATATAAAACTTTAATCTATAAAAACCTATGATAATTTTGTGTAATTGAAAAAGGACTCGAAATCGTTATATCCCAATATATTTTTCTTGCTTATTACAACGAACTCTCCCAGAATGTTAATCCAACAACCCTTGGTTTAATTCAATGCTGAAACGCACAGTTTTAATGAAACAATATAAACATAAAACAATATGAAAACCTAACTGCAATGCTTAAAAGACATTCACAAGGGTATAAATGTAAGAAGCACAGATCACAAAACTAAAAAGATTGGCGTATTTACCTAGTCAGTAGCTCGAATAAAAAAAGAAAACCATGGTAATAGAAGAAGAGAAAAAATTGTTGAGAGCAAAAAGAAAATTAAAGAAGGACTACTATGAGGATGATAGTGTTTCTTCGGGTGAGGAATGTGACCAGTGTCCAAAAGCTTCGAATCGTCGAAAAAGCAAGTCGAAAGACGTTAAAAAGAAATCAATCAAAAACATCACATTCAAAGTCCAGAAGATCATCTACGTCAGTGTTAGTGAGAAAAATGATCTTTCCTCTAAGCGTTGACACTCAATCGAAAATCAAATATTAAATGAAGTTGAAGAAGTTCTTCAGGAGATTCTAATGGACATTATGCAATATAAAGAAAACAATACATTTGAAAATAATGGTAGCAGCGAGACTGAGAGTACAGCCGAACAAATTAACACGATTAATATAAACTGTAAAGTATGCAGACCAGCTAAAAGTAAAATTCTACAAAGCTGATGCAGTACCTAAAGTGGATAATACGCCCGAAAATAACGACAAAAATAAAGTGATAGAAAATAATGATTGTAAACAACCTAATAAATCAGAGGTAGTAGAAAACATGCCCGAAAATAACTATAGTATTAAAATGGAAAATAACGACGGTTAACAACCTAAGGCAGCCATTACATGGTCATGCAAGCGTCAGTCAAATTCCATCAGTCATGAATTACGTTTGACTGATCAGTCAGATGGAAAGAACAAATCACATCATGCAACCATCAGTCACTACATTACACGGTAGGTTAATCGTCAGTCACAGCCCGTGACTGTGGTTAAATTGACAGCAAAACCTACCGTGTAATGGGTGCCTAAGGATATTACAGATAAAAGTGATGATAACGTTCCTGAAACAAAAACTATAGATATTACAACATCTAAATGTGAAATCCTGAATGACTCTACGAAAGCTGAGAAAATAGTTTCTAATACGAAAAACGAAGAACAAATTTTGAATAACACTCATAATAATGAAAGCAGTAGTGTAAATAAAAAAGATGAAGTTGAGCATCAGAACACTATAATAATATAAAAAATAAAATAAATAATAATATTATAATGTTGCTAAGACAGGCGAGCTATTATTAGATCCTATTGCAGTTGCTTTAGAAATGTTAGATACGTGCCACAGAATCCACTATTTTTAATACCCATCAAAAGAATAATGGGACAAATGAAATCTATTATAAAAAAACTAGGTAAGGATTATGAAGATCTACATAATGTAACGCAAATTGTAACCGACGCGTAGGCTGATAACTACGTATCATGGTGAGGAACTTACGTGGAATGTGGAATAAAATATATTTTCAGTTTAATTTTGTACTAAATTTTATAAAGCGACAACTGACAGCACGAAACAGAAGCTAACTTATTTATAATGTAAAAAGATAAACCATAAAATAGAGGAAAAAGGTTTGATTTGTAACAAAGCAGTTAGTGGCGAAATCGTTCCCTATACAAACTGCTCCTTATAACATTTCTCCTTTGTTTCTGTGTTGTCTAAAGTTTTCACTGCATCAAACGTGCAAATGTTCTTGTCAGAAGCACCAGACAGTGTGTAAGCAGTTGTGAGAGTAAATGGCGACATCGATCCCTATACAAACTGCGCCTTATAACATTTCTCCTTTGTTTCTGTGTTGTCTAAAGTTTTCACTGCACCAAACGTGCAAATGTTCTTGTCAGAAGCACCAGACAGTGTGTAAACAGTTGTGAGAGTAAGTGGCGACATCGATCCCTATACAAACTGCGCCTTATAACATTTCTCCTTTGTGTCGTCTAAAGTTTTCACTGCATCAAACGTGCAAATGTTCTTGTCAGAAGCACCAGACAGTGTGTAAGCAGTTGTGAGAGTAAATGGCGACATCGATCCCTATACAAACTGCGCCTTATAACATTTCTCCTTTGTTTCTGTGTTGTCTAAAGTTTTCACTGCACCAAACGTGCAAATGTTCTTGTCAGAAGCACCAGACAGTGTGTAAACAGTTGTGAGAGTAAGTGGCGACATCGATCCCTATACAAACTGCGCCTTATAACATTTCTCCTTTGTGTCGTCTAAAGTTTTCACTGCATCAAACGTGCAAATGTTCTTGTCAGAAGCACCAGACAGTGTGTAAGCAGTTGTGAGAGTAAATGGCGACATCGATCCCTATACAAACTGCGCCTTATAACATTTCTCCTTTGTTTCTGTGTTGTCTAAAGTTTTCACTGCACCAAACGTGCAAATGTTCTTGTCAGAAGCACCAGACAGTGTGTAAACAGTTGTGAGAGTAAGTGGCGACATCGATCCCTATACAAACTGCGCCTTATAACATTTCTCCTTTGTGTCGTCTAAAGTTTTCACTGCATCAAACGTGCAAATGTTCTTGTCAGAAGCACCAGACAGTGTGTAAGCAGTTGTGAGAGTAAATGGCGACATCGATCCCTATACAAACTGCGCCTTATAACATTTCTCCTTTGTTTCTGTGTTGTCTAAAGTTTTCACTGCACCAAACGTGCAAATGTTCTTGTCAGAAGCACCAGACAGTGTGTAAACAGTTGTGAGAGTAAGTGGCGACATCGATCCCTATACAAACTGCGCCTTATAACATTTCTCCTTTGATTGTGTCGTCTAAAGTTTTCACTGCATCAAACGTGCAAATGTTCTTGTCAGAAGTACCAGACAGTGTGTACTTGGTGCTTAACTTTTCTGCACCTGCTGCATTGCACGAAAATTCGCAATCAATCACAGAGCATACAAATTAATTAGGCTCGTCAGTGAAATACGGTTGCCCATACACGAATAGCCGATATCTATGAGAAAATAACGGTTTATCAATGCCGCATCTATGTCGGCCTCATGCGTCCGCGCGGGCGTTAAAGTACGTTTACGTATTGATAAATACTACTAAATGACGTAGAAAATCCATGCTGTAATTATTTATTTATTCATGGTAAACAAACAGCATTTAAAATACGGCAATTTTTGCGATTTTTCGCCGTTAAACGGTAATTTCACAAAACACAAAACAAGGCAACTGCCAAATTTACAATGGCAACACTGTGCAACAATATGACCTCGGGCTGTGTTGTGTATTCTGCGAGTACTTATACGCGTCATTGAACCTAACTTTATGGCTTAACAAAAACGTATTGATTTTTTTTTACTAGCAACACTTTAACTTGCAAATGTTGCCACTAGCAATGTTTTTTGGGGAAAGCAACAGAATTATTTACACATTTATATTTTATGTAAAACATTTCGCGGCTGTTTTTGTTGTTAATTTTTTATGTTAAAATTGCATTTTTCTGCGTTTATTATCTGAATTGTATTTAAATTGATGTAATTTTAAGGGCTGCGCCTTTCGCCTCAACTCCTCACAAACGCTAGCATAAGTTATTTTAGGTATTATTAATTATTAATAATATAATAAAAGTATTTTAACACTGCTATTTGAATCTTTCATTTAAATTAATCCTTTTAATTTTGGGCAACACATTTCTGTCGTCAGTGACAGCAGCTTTTTTCTTATTTTGTCACATAACATTGGTACTTATAATGTAAAGTAAATAAAAATGAAAATAAAACTTAGGGTTCGATGCCTGGACGAGTTAATTTAGATATTTAGAAAAAAAAAATTTAGACAAAGTTTTTTGGGACAATTAAACATTCCACACGTTTGTCTAGTTTGATATTCGATCAACCGTAGGTACACAATTAGTAACTTGTTAAAAAAACCGGTCAAGAGCGAGTCGGACTCACGTCTCGCGTACCTACTGAGGTTTCCATTTCCGTACCCTCATATAATATTATAGTGTAGGAAATAAAGCTATCTTTTGTACGGAGACCCCAACATTAAATCCTCAGTCGATGAAATTTTTCAGGGATGTAACATAGCATGAACCTATGTAAAGATGGACCACTTTGAAAACCGCAATTCTGACTACATGGAAAATTTCTCCCCAATGGGGAGGAAAAGCGCAACTTTATCCCGATAGGTGGCGTCTGGTCTTTGGTACCCGGCCGCCTCAAAGAAAGTGTCAAAACATATCGGAATCTCTTGGAGTATTGCACTTTTTAATTTTATACTGAGAAAATACCGCATTGTTATGCATGTAACTTGTAAAATATTGGAGTTCATCGATTTCCCAGTAACAAAAAAAATATTGGGCAAAAATATATAAAAAAAAGATGCTTTTCCCTCGATTTTCTCCTTTGCTGAGCCTGAGAAACATTATAAATCAAAAGGAATGTTTCATGAATTTGATGAAGCTTCGCCAAAATAAAACAACATTTGAATTATAACAGCTTTGTTCTTTAATATTTCAACCTCAGCAGTTTCTAACATATTTATAACTTGGATGAATTTGATAGGTATATCAAATATGGAATAAGCCCAATATTGGGGCCAAACAGAGAATTAATAGAATTTTATATGCCAGAGTCATTCAAGAAACTTAGAATAATAAAATAAATATGATAAAACGGTTCGAGTAATTTTGGATGGTACAGAAATTCCAGTACAGAAACCTGAAATTACTATTGCACAGCAGGCATCATGAGACAACTATAAACACGGAAATTCACACTCAGTTGCTTTGTTAATATTTAAATCATATGCTTCTAATCTGAAATAAAAAGATTACTTGTAAATGTTACACGAAATTTAAAGAAATGTAATGCTTGTTAGCAATTTTTTGTAAGTTGCTATAAACTTTCTTGCCTGTTGTTTTGGCTTTTCTTTTCCGTAATTCTTCTTTTATCTGAGCTAAAGTTAGCATAGAATACATTGTTTGTCCGCAAAACCGAAAAAAATATAATCTAAGAAAGTAAAATCACGTAATACACAGTCAAGACAATATAAGCTCAAACTGACAATGGGTCCAAAGACTGAAGCGCCATCTGTAATTCACTTTGCCTTCGCCACCCCATTAGTCCTAACTAGTCCTACTTTTTCGGAATTAGTCTTGTTTTCGAATTTTTAGTTCACCCCTTTTGGTCAAAAATTTTTTTTCTTTCTTATTTGCAAACTAGTTTGGGCAAAAACATCCAAAACTATTTCAAATTTTAAGTTGATAGCATTATGCCAGCGCGTGTTTTGCTTTACACAATCAACCAAAACATTCAACAAAAAAAAGTATGAGGATTTTGTTTCACGAAACAATGTTTCGTTGATTGTGTAGGGCAAAACACGCGCTATGGACCCGGCCTCAATAGTTCTTGAGATATCCAGCTGTGACAGACAGACAGACCGAGTCGCACCATAAGGGTTCCTTTTACCATTTTGATACGGAGCCCTAACTAATAAAGAATATCGCCTGCATAAGACCTACTTGCACTTGCGGCAAACAATACCGCGGGAAACCAATAATTATGTAAAAAATAGCACATCCGTTTGTTTGGTAATTTCCCATCCCAGTTTTAATCGTGATTCCTCAAGATAATCACGTTGCATTTGTGTTTCTATTAATTTCGCAATCAATTAAAAAAAACCGCGAAAAGTTCAAAAAAATTTAAATGTCAAAGAATCCATTTTGAAAATTGTCCTAAAAAGAGCGGGAAAATGCATAAAGCTAGTGCGGCGCTAGTATTTGTATCTGTGATATTTTTCACGGAAGTTGCTACTTGGACTATCGATTTGCCGGAAGTAAGAAGGTTTTATTTCGAGAAATTTTCTAAAGTCGATGATAAAGAGGCGGAACTGAATGAAAATCAGACTTTCTTTGATAATATTAACGGGGATAGCTTATATAACACGCATCGGAAGGAACACGACGATATTGACAAATACAGACAGTATGTTAGTCAATTAGCTACTCATAAATACGTGGGAAAAGACATACCTGAAGAGAATGTATACGCGAAATCTTATAAACATGGGGCGTATATGGTGAGAAAGGTAAGTACAACAAATGTTATCTTATTTTTTTACATGAATAGTTTTTGAAGAATAAACTCCTGCTGCATCCATAAACGTAATGAGGCTCAAACGTAGTTATTACAGTGCTTAATTGTTAGAATTAATTATTATCCTTCGTGGTTGAATGACTCCGTGACGACTCAAGCGTTACCAAGAGTAACCTAGAGGTCAGGTTTGATCCACAGGCGGGTAGATGAATGAATATTTTTTTTTCTCTTTAAAACCTTTAAATCAAAATATAACCTTCAACTTGAAGAGCGTGGGAGTTAGGGTTATCATAAATAGTCGGCCCTGGCAAGATTTGAATTTTGCGCCCAAAACTTATTTTTAGTATAATGAGCGCCCCTGGTAAAATTTGAATTTTGCGACCAGAGACTTTTAATTCTTTTTTCTAGCTACGGGTCAGCAAAGTTCAGCAAAAAGACGCCCCTTGCCAGCGCCTAGCTACGACGCTGTTTTCATATATTAATAATAAAACCATAGAACAGATAAAAGTAACATTTATCATGTTGACGCCTTTATGTATAATTTATTTGTGTAAATTACTTCAAACTCCCTAGAAAATGTATTGGTCAGCTGATTGACTTAGTGTTTCGTGCTATGTTATGTTCCTTGGAGAATTTTGTTCAGTTTTAACCACTACACCTACTTGAGTATCATCACATCATTTGGTATCACCTTAAACTACGTAAATGACTTTCGTCACAGGTCAGCCATGGCGTTCTGGAGCACGGCTCGGCGTACCTTGAAGGGTTGCGGCTCTCCATCGAGCAGTACACGGAACTGCTGAAAAACTGTTCTAACAGCAACTTTACAGCGGTAAATACAACGTGTTACAAAATATGCAGAATGTAGATAATAAGGACCATCCAACTTTTACTTTGGGACCAACTCTTAGGTAGCAAAAAAAAATCAGCTGTTGCATACCTTTTATAATTTTAATTATTAATTTCTGTATGAAACAGCAGATTTTTTTTCGCAATTTCAGAGCTGGTCCCATAGTAAAATTTGTTTAGATTTATGGTCCCTGTTATTTTGTAACAGGTATATTTTTATGACCATAAATGACCATCGGCCATTTTTTATTTTAATGTCCCCACTGCTGGAGCACAGGCCTTCCTTATGGGTGAATAAGAAGGATGGGCCATAACCCAACATGCGGGCCCAATGCGAATGCAAATTGGTGAGTGTGAACGACTGCAAATGCTCCCGGGAACGTGCCTTCCGAAGCACGGAGGAGTTCGAAATAGTAAATTTTTGGTCACCCATCCCATAACCGACCCTTGCGAAAGTTGCTTAACCTCCGCAATCACTGGGCCAAACCACTGCGCCATCAAGCTCTTCCATATTTTTTTGGGTTCCGTACCCAAAGGGTAAAAACGGGACCCTATTACTAAGACTTCGCTGTCCGTCTGTCTGTCTGTCTGTCCGTCTGTCTGTCTGTCTGTCACCAGGCTGTATCTCATGAACCGTAATAGCTAGACAGTTGAAATTTTCACAGATGATGTATTTCTATTGCCGCTATAACAACAAATACTGAAAACAGAATAAAATAAATATTTAAGGGGGGCTCCCATACAACAAATGTGATTTTTTGCCGCTTTTGGTACGGAACCCTTCGTGCGCGAGTCCAACTTGGCCGGTTTTTTATATTCATCAGTTAATAGCCCCTTATCTCATTCTTACAGAAGTAATTCTGTTTATGTTGACATCTAAATCGCTGAACTAATTGTGATGAGTTTTAGTGCAGAGATAGATTCGATCTTGGAGGATAACATAAGCCTGAAATTCTCATTTGAAACGTAAAGCTTACGTACGTTATCAGTAAATAAATAACAGCTTCAAAAGCAGCCATCAGTAACTAATGAAATTGATCATTAAAACAAATTACTTTCCATGGCTAAAATGTATACTTTGGTGATACATGACTTGGTGATTGGTCTGCTGGAATGCAACGGTTCATAAATGATGACTTTGACTCAGGACTTCCCATCAAACATGACGGAGCCGCTCACGATCAGCAACTTCACGATGTGGCGCGACTTCCAGTCGTCGTGCCGTCGCGCGACTGAAGCGAGCGAGCATGTTCGCCGACTCACCGAACTCGCGCTGTGGGCTACGAAGCGACTGCAAGAAGTCGCGTATACAGCCAAGTACAGTAAGGTATAGTATCATCATCATCATCATATCAGCCGCACGACACCCACTGCTGGGTATAGGCCTCCCCTAAGGATTTCCACGATGATCGGTCCTGCGCTGCCCGCATCCAGAAGCGCACCGCGACCTTCAACCTCACGTCGGTCCCCCTTGTCGGGGGCCTACCCACGGAGCATCGTCCGGTGTGCGGTCGCCATTCCAGAACCGCCCCGCCCCAACCAACATCGGTTCTATAGGTATAGTATAGATTCCGGCAAACATCTTGACGCTCTTTCGACGGAGTGGGGATAAGTTCGCGCCACATGCGCGAACTTAGCGAGCTTGCGAGCGACCAATAGCGCGCGCCCCTCTCCCGCCCTCCGTGCCTCACCGCTACGCGTACACAAAATACGCGTTCTGCGCAATCCCCACCCCATTTATAGACTAGACTTAGACTAAAGTCGACGAAGTAAGAACACCCCCTATCTTTTGTTACATACTTACTTACTTTGTTTTGACAATTTCACACAGCGCCATCTAAACTAAGCAAAACGTGTAATATAGTAACACCCAGGCCCGTCACAGAAATTAAAATTCATCATTTCAATTTCTGCCCGGCCGGGAATCGAACCCTCGAACCTCTTGCGAGGTTGACCGGCATGTTAATCACTGCACCACTCAGGTCGTCAGTCAGGTAGGTAGTCCTATTTTATTAATAAAAAAATAAGTAAGTAGGTAGGTACCTATTTCAAATGTTTATAAGTGCATAAAAAAATTGAGCTGTCTTAGCTAATTATCAACTTTTTACCGGACTACGGCGATAATATTATAATCCAAATGAGTTAACATCGCGTTCATTACACTAATTTCGAGTTCAGTTATCCGTTGTGTTAGTATTTTAATTATTTCCTAACGTTCTCGGGGACCTTGATTACAATATAAAGAGTCCGGTTTTCTCACTTCCGAATACGTAGTTCTAATTGGAATAGATAACAATTTAAAATTCCTATTACAATCTATGCGCCTTCTAATCCGATCCTAATTATTGGATAAGTTCATGACTATGCAGTTAGTTAAACATTATTAGTGTCGAAAGACATACCTAAATCAGATATCCTAAATCGGTCGGAAGGTAAAGTAGGTCCTTCAATTTCTTTTTGTTAATGCACAAAGGGGACTGCCTCGTGAGCCAAGCACTAGTTTGGCCTTCACCACATGTTAAGTGACGATAAGGCTGAAGGTGGAAGCGCACTACACCCGGAATCCTCATCACTGAGAAACTGGCTATCTTACCTCTAACTGCCGAAATACATCAATTTTTAAAACTGTTGTTATGGCGTCACACTTTTTCCAGGACGCAAGCATGGAGGAGAATGAGCTCGTGTTACGGCTGGCGTGGTACCTGGACAAGTTGGCGCACCTCACGGGGTACGAGACGCATCCCGAGGGGTTCATCCCTACGCAGAAACAGGAACTCCGTAAGTGTAGTTTGTAATCAAAGAATATTTTGCAAGCGGTAGAATAGCTTTATACGCATGACAGCACACTAAATTAAACAGATAAACTGCGAAAAGGATTTTATTCATTAGGATTAACTATCTAGAGTTCCTTCGTGCTTCGGAAAGCATTAAGCCGTTGGTCCCGACTGCTTTGGCAGCCGTTAACACTCAACAATCCGCATTGGGCCTGCGTGGTGGGTTATGTTATGGCCCATCCTCCTTATCCACCCATAAGGAAGGCCTGTGCCCCAGCAGTGGGGATATCAAAATTGCTGATGTCGTGTCATCGGTATGGAATCAAAAATCTTTGTCATACAGCTCTCATCGTCCACCGAATCCCCAACCCGTTCAACTTAACAGATGAGACGAAGAAGGCTTTACTCGACTGTCTGAAAGAGAAATCCGATATTCCCGCAACGCAGCGCTGCGCGTTCCCAGTCTCGGCCTCTGTTCCCGACCAAGTGACTAATTGGTTCACTAGCATGGGCAAGTAACATAAACCTTAACTGTTCACCATACATATGCTTTACCATTGGCGGAACATGATGATCGTACTCGATCACGTTTGTTAAGCAACGCTCGGTCCGGTCAGGTGTCGGATGGGTGACCGTTAGTGGCATTACACTGAGTGCTTCTGTGCTTTAGAGGGCACGTTAAGCCGTCGGTCCCGGCTGTTGTCATCTGACAACAGTCGTTAAGGCAAGTCAGAGGCCTTACAGGCCGCTTGATAAACTCTTACACCAGAGGTGGCCACTAATCCTCATTCGATAAGAAAGAAGAAAGACCATTATTAGAGGTTCTCACTCCGCGCTTAAACTTTTATATTAGCCTACTGCTCGCGGCTGACTCGGTCGAGCCAGCGCACGAGGGGTGTCATGTGTTGAGACAGAGCTACGCGACAGAAAGAGAAGCGCTTCGGAGGTGCTTATAATAATAGGCATGCAGCGCTGTGCAATGTGAAATTGTACTTTATTACCGTGCAGCGAAGCGAAAAATTTTTGAGTGAATACAATCAAGAACGCCAACTGTCAGGTTTTGAAAAACACAATTTCTGAATGTATTATTAAAAACCTTGCTTAGATCCAGTTTCATCTAAATCAGATTCAAATTACCTATTATATTTCACAGGTACAGAGTCTCCGACAATGCAACAGTCACCAGTAATAAAAAGATCGAATGACGATACTCACAGCCCCGCCCTAGAACCAGAAATATTAGAAGCGACAGCCACAGACAATAGAGACTTTTTGGCGCCAACTTTGACAGTTCGCAAGTCCGTTCAGAAACGCTCCATAACAGACGAAGTCAACCCTTTAGTGATTGCGTTGAAATATTACGCTAAACACAAGATTTGGGAACATTCGAACCCAAAACGAGGAAACCTAGACGGTACTAGTGAAATCGAATATTTCGACGTAAAAAATAAATTGCGCGGTAAATCTATTCAAAAACGTGCCGTGCACATAGATAAACACCAAGTTCATGTAGTAGACCATGAACCAAAAGAAAAACTTATAGTGCATCATGTGGCAGAGAAAATAAAGACAGTGAAAAGTGTTCTAGAGAAGTTGTACAAGAAAAAAATGGCCGCGGCCCATGCCATTCATGAACACGCTCATCATGAGCACGCTCACCATGAGCACGGTCACGCTCACGCCCACGTTACTCACTTTGATCACATTTACAGGCACAAGCGCAACACTTACACAGACTACACGAATGTTTTAAAACCTATAGTACCTGAAAACCCACAAAAAGATATCAGTTATTACGTGAAAAATAAAGAAGGTACGAATTACAATGCAAATTTTGCACAAGCGGCTTTAGTAAGGGCGGCTCTAGAAAGAACCTACCAAAGAGGAAATATCCTTATCGTCCATAGATACGGATCTAACTACGATCCGGCTATTCCCGCTCCGTTATACGCTGGCGTCGCGAAAACTGTTGCTGATGTGTAACAGTTCCGGTCACTTAGTATTTCACGTGGTGTTGTAGCGGCATCTACCGTACCGCCGCACATACCACACATGGTTGCAACAAGATTTATCACCACGTGACTAGATGGCGCTAGTGTCGTATAAACACAAAGATTAGTAAGGAACAGCAACTCGTAGTATGGAAAAATATATGGAGCTACCTACATCTCGCTGACGAAGTTTTCTCAGCGAAGCAGCATATATACAAATGCCAACCATCATCGGTTGGACCGCGGTCCCCGGGCTAATACCACCCAGCCCGGAGGAAGATCTTCCACTTTGGCCTTCCTACTAGTAGATACATCTCCATACTACCCTACTTCTTTCCTACACTGGTGACCCCCGACGGAGCACATCAAGCACCTTCAGCAACGCAGCGCAGCCATCACTCCTCATACCTTATCCAGCATCCGCAGCAGTCACACCGCAAGCAGAAGCACAGCAGCCAGCAGCAGCCTTCAAGGTTCCATCGCAGCCTCATTGACGACGCTTCCTGGACCTTCGGCAACTCTCGACGGCATTATCCCGACCTGGTCTTCGCAGCCCACGACTGGAGCATCACTGGGCCCTTGCTCCGGCGTGGCAGCTCTGCGCACCCTACCAGCAGCTCGGACCTACCGTCACCTTCCACTGTCCCGACTTACCGTGGACAGGTCCCGACCCACCGTGGACACGGATCTACCTGCAGCACTGGCGGACGCGCCTTCCTTCACCCCGCATCGTCTCGACTCACCGTAGACTGTCTCGACTCACCGCAGACTGGGGCATCTCCTGCAGCACTCTACTCTGGCACTTGCATAGCTCTGACGCACTGACAGCTGAGCTTGGACTACCCTTGGACTATCGACCTCCGGTCTCAGGGGGGGAGTGATGTAGCGGCATCTACCGTACCGCCGCACATACCACACATGGTTGCAACAAGATTTATCACCATGTGACTAGATGGCGCTAGTGTCGTATAAACACAAAGATTAGTAAGGAACAGCAACTCGTAGTATGGAAAAATATATGGAGCTACCTACATCTCGCTGACGAAGTTTTCTCAGCGAAGCAGCATATATACAAATGCCAACCATCATCGGTTGGACCGCGGTCCCCGGGCTAATACCACCCAGCCCGGAGGAAGATCTTCCACTTTGGCCTTCCTACTAGTGGCTACCTCTCCATATTACCATACATCATTCCTACAGTGTAACAGTTCCGGTCACTTAGTATTTCACGTGATATTTCATTAAGTATAAATGAACAGTGAAAAAAGTCTCAGGGTATAAGGTGGCAAAATAAATATGTTTAAGATGATGTTGATTTTTATTACCAAATTTCTTGTCCATTATATGAAAAAAAGTTTGATTAGAAAAAAAAGCATTAAATCGCACATCCAAAGGTCGCGGGTTCGCTTCCCGTCCGAGAAATGATCTGGTGCGAGTCCTATTTTTTCTAGTATATTAATTTAGTATTGTATAAAAAAAGTTTGCTTAAAATGTCATCTTAAGTAAATACAGGTGTTTGAAAATAGCTTTATAAAGCCGAATATGGTAGATAGGGACAATCAATCTAAACAACTTTTACTATGGGACCAAATTTCACATCGCGAAAAAAAATGATGTTTCATCACAGAATACATAATAGTACAAGTACAGAAGATCCACTCCGCAAAGTCATTTAAATAAATAACGACTCTATTCCATACCCAATAAAGTGCAATTCAGGTGGCACGCCGCTCTCTTGCCTACAGTTATATTCACCTAAAAGTTGCCTCTCTTTCTATCGCGTAGCTGTTATGTCTTCTAACGACTTCAGGGTTTCTTCTTTTAAATAATAATTAAATAACTGGTAGTTAATTTATTACAAGTTATGTGTTTGTGAAATAATGTTCTCTACGTGATCAAATCAGAAACGAGGAGATCCGCAGGAGAACTAAAGTAACCGACATCGCTCAAGGATTGCTCAGCTGAAGTGGCAATGGGCGGGACACATAGCGAGAAGAACCGATGGCCGTTGGGGCAGAAAGGTTCTGGAATGGCGACCGCGCACCGGACGACGCTCCATGAGTAGGCCCCCGACAAGGTGGACCGACGATCTGGTGGAGGTCGCGGAAAGCCAGTGGATGCAGGCAGCGCAGGACCGATCGTCGTGGAGATCCTTAGGGGAGGCCTATACCCAGCAGTGGGTGTAGTGTGGCTGATATGATGATGATGATGAAATAATGTGTAGTTAATTACGTTTAAAAAAACATAGGCTAGGTATAGTCAACGCCATATCAGACTATACATGCTGGCTTTAAAGCAATTGGCTTTATTACGAAATGAAATTGTAATTATAATTAATTTTATTTCGAAAGTAGGTAGGTAAGTAAGTACCTACCTAATCAATAAATTATTATTTCAATAAATAGTTGGGCGAAGATTGTTTAGCAATAAGAATAAACGAATCCTAGTTACTAACTAGTAACTAGGTACCTAGTAGACAAGCACTTCTTACGTTTTGATGTCGTTTGGAACTTTTGGAAGAGTGAAAAACGTGAGGTTCAGATCCTTTTTATTCGTATTAAGGCATACTATCGAAATCGAACTGCTAATGTGCGACCCAGCCGGCACGCGGTAGCCCTCTGAAATTAGTCCGTCTGGACGGACCCGCTACCTACTTGTAGCTTTGTACCTAAAGAGCGGAGTGCGCCTAGCCTGGTTTCATTTCATAGCCTTTGAAATTTTAGTTATTAATTTTTGTATGAAACATCAGATTATTTTTCGCGATTTCTGAATTGGTATTATAGTATAAAAGTAGTTCAGTTTGATGGTGCCTATCTAATCACATTCGGCTTTTTATAAGGCTATTGCGAAACATAGTTAATATTTAGTTGAATATTCTCGTTTTTTATGGAAAAAAAAGGTGCGAATATTTTACCAATGTCAAAACGTAATAAATTTTCGCGTGTTTTAAACCATTTCCAACTTTTGATTGCGTGCGATTACGCAAATCGGATACTTTAAAATACCTAGAAGTGAAACCTAGATCTACCGGTCAATTACCTAGATTTATAACGTAGATAAGAAATGAAACAACAAAATAATTACACAAAATAATATATTCAGTATTAATGGGAAGCGATACTTACTATAATAACATGATTTATATAAAACGTCCGCAAAAAATGCTTCAGTTTGACGAACATAAGCTTACGAGATAGAAAAAAACAAATGTCAAAAATATTTGACTTTTAATAGACCAAGGCATTTAGTTTTCAGCCTTGTAATAAGGCTTTTCAAAATAACAAAAAAACTGTAGGCTCGATGGATGGCGTTGACAAAAATGTATGTGTCAATGTATTTTTTTACTAAGCTTCAAAGAGTACTCAGGTAGGCAGGCAGATGTAACCCTAAGATGTTTCTCTTTGGGCAGATGTCAGCCAGCGAGCGCTTACTTGCCTCTTTGGTACAGGCCGTTTAATTTTAAAAGCCAATTTTGACACTTCTCATTGCATCAACGCCATCTAGTGAGGCAAATAGTTGCTATTTTTATTTTTTATATGTTACTTTGAAAAACCCTCATTCTTGTATGATCAAATATAATTGTAATTTTCAGCTTTAAATTGCATTACTGTACAGAAGGCATAACAAAGTGATAAACTTATTAAAATCAACGAGTAAAGGGTTTATTAATATAGGTGGAGGATTGTACTTTGTAATAGTTGCATTGGTGTCACGTATTTCATAATTGTAGGTCCATAAAATTCGATTTTGAACTAAATTTCTAAGGAAATAAGGTTTAAAGTAAATTGAAGATGTTAAAGATAACCGTAAGTAACCGAATCTATCAGAAATCCGAAATAAAAATCCGATATAAAGGTTTCGGATAGGGGTGAAGTCTAATGAGATGTTTTTGTCTAGCCGAGCCGACATTGTAATATCCGTAACCGAAACTATCCGAAAATATCAGAAATAATTTCATATCCATAATCGTATCCGAAACCGGTATAAATATTATTTCCATATCTGTATCCAAATCCGAAAACACATATCCATAAAATACTTGAATTTAATTATGTTAGTTTTATATAATAATTTAGTTATATTACCTACAATTATGAAATCGACATAAAATAGTTAACTTGATTTAACAACAAATTATCCAGTAATGCAATAGAAAGAGAAAGAAGATTATTAAAATGGCCGATTGTTTAAAAATTAATAGAAAAAGAACTTAAATTATGCATTTTACTCAAACTGGAATTCCGGTTGACGAATTTTAATGCTTTTTTAATAATATTTCATAGAATTTTTAAATTCTTAATCTCTTAAAATGTTGATCAGATCAGTTGGGTGTGTATAGCATCAGATCACAGCTAGGTCAATCCTTGGCGGAGAACCAAGGCTTCAAAGTTACCTCAATTTGTATGAAAGTCGACTGGCGTCTTTATTTAGTAGCCTATAGGCCAAACGGAATTCCAGTTTACAAAATAAAGATAAATACACATAGCTTACACTAAATAACTAGATTTAACACATTATTGTCCAATTACTTACTCTTATTGCTTTAATTTTTAATACTCTAGAACTAGTACTCTAATGTACTGTTTTTGATTAAACGTAAAAATGGAATTGTTACAATTGGTCCCAAGTTACACTTTTTGTGACATATTATTTCGTAAACGTAAATTGGATATACGAAATACACTTGAGGGCAATAAAATTGAACCAGCTAAGTTTCATTCAACCTTTTTCAGCACAGAAGTAAAGAATTAAAATTGTTACCATTTTTAAGCCCATTAAAGATCTTTGAAATGTATTAATTTAATTTTATCAATGATTCTATGTCGGAAAAAAATTAAAATAAACCTAGACGTTTCGATTTCTTTGCACCCAAGTGTATTTATAAAATCTTTTTGCTTTTGTCATTTTGATAAAAAGAAAAACCATTAATGGTTACATAAAAATGCGTTGATTTAATCTCGAAAATGACAAGAAGAATATGTAAGTATCAAATATGATACAATTAAAATAAAAAAAAACAGATAAAGGGTTAAAAAAATACTAGCAACATTACAATGACTTACAAAAATTCATAGGCGTTTTTTTATTGATATATCAACCAAAACAGTCACCAACATACAAGGTTATTTTTAGTTTATACAAAACCTCTCGTGGGGTTGATCAGACCATCAAACTGGACAACTTTCATTATGGGACCAACCTCGAAATCGCGAAAAAAAATCAGCCGTTTCATACATTTCGATGGAGTAGGATTGTACTTTTGTATGGAACAGCTGAATTTTTTTTCGTGATTTCGAGGTAGGTCCCATCACGAAAGTTATTCGGTTTGATGGTCTGATAAACCCCACGAGAGTTTTTGTATTAACTAAAAATAACCTTGTATATTTTTATTATGTCAATAAATAAATCCACCATATTGCGTTTAGAATAAAGTGACTGCAATTTATTTTTTAAGCATCGAATTTAGTCTACTTTTTTAACAGATAAAAGGCACAATTTTAACAACTTGTGGCCTATAAGCCGCGTACCTATTCTATCGTCTGTAAATACCATTTACTTATATACAAACATTTTAGCAAAGAAATTGTTGCAAATTAAAACAAGCTAAGTACTGTCTCTCTCTAATTCTATGAGAGTAAGAAAGACGAAGACAATCTAATTTTATTAACTCTAATTTTTAAAGGCACTTTTTTACAATAAAACGTCGATTTTAACATCAAAATTATACAGACACCTTAGAATAATAACACCTAGAACGATAGTTCTCTACACAGCGCACTGTAAAAAGTGAGGCAACTAAAACAGCCAAAATGGCGCCGTTTTCAGATTTTTATTCTCCATATTACCTAATTATACCGAATAAGTACAAAAGAGTTGCAATTTCCCTACATTTTAAATCTTTTTTTTATATATAATTTATAAACATAATGTACCTACTTATGTCACTAGTTTGGGAAGACACTGAAGTCTGTAACACAGTTTATACTACCACGGGCTTCAGTGACACATTGTAATTTGTACAACTGAAGTTTATAAATAAATAAAGATTATTATTATTATTATTATTAGATTAGTTACTATATTATTGGATTTTAGTTACGATTAGGTAACGTATGAAGGATATAAATCTAAAAACTAAGCCATTTTGGCTTAGTATTGCCTCACTTACGAGGACACGGCTTCTAGGTGTTATTATTCTAAGACAGACACCTTTTAAAATTCAACAACTGTTTTTTTTTACTTTTAACCATAGTGCATGCAACTTATTTGATTAGCAACGGACCTAAAAATTATGCATATTTTGCTTACATATGGCTCTGCGGTCGCTTCTTCCGACTGAACAGACCTCCGAAAACCCCCTTTTTGTCTTTCTTATCCTTGGTGACTCCACTCACAGACAGTTCCGATTCACCGGACGATCTGGTGATTAAAAATAATAATCTTCATTAATAAAAAACAACCGTTTACTCTCGACGGGATCGAGTTCACATCAGCCTGTCGATTCTGTAACTAAACTAGCATCTCACTTCGAACCTCACTTCACTACGCGTGAATTCGATTGCAAAAGGTTTGAGGTAACAGTCTATTATTATTATTATCTAATTTATGATTCAAAATTCCCGCGCAGTGAAGTGAGATTTGAAGTGAGGTTCGAGTTTGGTTACAGAATCGACAGGCAGGATCAGATAAACGTCAAAAATCTGTTATATTAGTACATAACATTATTTTTAAAGTGCGTTTATACAGGTTTTGAAATAGCCCTATAAAGCCGAATATGGTGGATAGGGACCATCAAACTGAACAACTTTTACTATGAGACCCATAGGCGTAGCCATAAGCCGCACAGTTCCGGTTAAGAATAGGACTGTCCCATCTCATCCCGTGGGTATCGTAGAAGGCGATAGAGGGAAGTTTTAGGGACCCGGTGCAGACCATCGCACAAAGGGTCACTCGAATGGCAGCGAGGAAACTGTCAACAACAGCATTCCCAAGGAGGGTTGGTGTCAGGCAGGCGGCCGACCGTAAAACTTTGCCAAAACCTAATGCAGTATGTACTACATGCTGCGCCGACCCCAATAGTGGTCGTTCTACGAGCGCAAAATTTTATTTTGTGTAGACATAGCACTACAAATAAATTGGGAAAAGGACAGGAGGATGATGATGATGATGATGATGATGATGACCCATAGGCGTAGCCATAGCCAGGCCAGTTTATAAGGGAATCATCGGTCTTGATTAAAAAAAAAGATTTTACTTAGTAAGTAATTATTTCAGGAGGGGAGGGGGGTGTTGAACCAAATCTCCACCCTCGCTACGCCTATATTGAGACCAACTCTGAAATCGCGAAAAAATCAGCTATTTCATACAAAAATTAATAACGAAAATATCAAAATGAATGAAATGGCAGATTCTTCTTCGCGATTTCAATGTTGGTCCCATAGTAAAAGTTGTTCAGTTTGATGGTCCCTATCTACCTTATTCGGCATTTGGGGTATTTTTGTTACATGTTATTTCGATACTGTTAGTTCAACGTCCAATTTGACCAACAAAGTCAAAGTCAAATAAGCTTTAATTCAAATAAACTGAATTATTAAGTACTTTTGAATCGTCTATATTTTCCTACCACCCGTTCCAGACTTTTTTAGCTGACAAGAAGAACGGGCGCAAGAAACTTATCCATTGGTCGAATTCACGCTAACAGCAAGGTTGGCATGATTAAAACAAGTTATTTTAAAACACGTGTTTAAAACAGTGTTTAAGGCTCCGTACCGATTTTGCCGCTGACTGCCGCTTTCTCGCTCGCACATTTCATGTTTTCTCAAGATTCCTTAAATCTGAGTGCGTAAATGAAAAATGTGTCTCGGCCACTATTCGCAATATAAGATTACGGACATTTCAACATATATTTCAGTTTCGAGTTGCTGAAGTACAAAAAGTTATCGTATTTGCCAGTTCAAATAACTGTTACAAACGATAACTTTTTATACTTTAGCAACAAAAAAGTGAAACATATTTTAAAATGTCTGTAATCTTATATTGCGAAAAGTGGCCGAGACACATTTTTCAAAATCCCGAGAAAACATGAAATGAGAAAACATGATCTCACTCGCAGTGAGAGAGCTGCAGTCAGCGGCAAAATCGCTACGGGCTCTTAAAACAAGTTTTAAACAATTTTAAAAACATTTAGAAAAAACAGGGTTTCAAACTACTTTTAATTGAGAATGAATGGTGATTTTATGTAAATTAGTGCACTTTGTTCACTAAAATAATAGTTTAATAGTTTATTTGGATCAAGTTACATTGTTACATTTTAGCATTGTACGTTAATAACCGCAAAAGTTATAAAATTGTGTCGCAGCACTAACGCCCGTCTCCGGTAATAACAGGGACAGCGTTCCAATAAATAAATAACACAAACGCACTATTTGATGCTCAGATAAAGTAATACACTAAGACTGTCTGAAACACGACAATATAAGCAAAAACTGAACAAACCCTATTTTCAATGTACTACACAAATGCCTCACTCAATACATGTTTGATTGTAATTAGTGTGCAGTATAAGAAAAACAAGTGCTATCATGAACGTATCTTACGTATATCTACCCACCCCACAAAACAAATGTGAAATGGGTCGGAGGAAACACTAGCTATACTAACATGCGAATCACATCGTGTCTAGCCTTGCACTGGCGACGCATCGCAGGCGCAGGCAGCGTGATAAAAGGGGCGGGGCGATAGGCGCCCGTGTTTAGATTAACCGATACAATAGGACAATGCAAAGCTACTGTTCCAGTGCAGAAGCTATACGAGTTTATGTTACAATAACTTATTAAAATTTACTATTTGTAAATTTAATAAATAAATATCAGATGACCTCACACATGTATTTATAGGTAAGTATATATTATATAGTATTACATTATCTGTGATTAATAGATAGTGAATTTTGTTCAGTAGTATATTTGTTTGTGTCTAAAGTGTAGATTTATTTAGTCGTTTTTGTTAAGAGCAAGTGTGTTCCAGACGTAGTCACAATTATTTTTTTATTTTTATTCCGATAGATATATAGATATCAGTGGCGAAGGGTCCATACAAGTCGATTCCCATCGGCTTACTTTTAGAAATCCCAGCCCGCCCATCCACTATGCAGATCATAATATTTTTGTAGAACGGCTTACCTTTGCCATAATTTCACCCCTCGCCACTGATAGATAGATATATAATTTATTGTTTTATGTATGTACATGTAATGTTTATATATTATAATTATTATATAACTTAATAGTAATCAAAACTTTGCAGCGCATTTTGTATTTATATGCGAGTTTAGTCAGCCTCATTCATCCAATTCGTTCAGAATTCTATTACAATAAGATCTTCAGTTTCCGCGTACGAAAGTTTCCGCAACCAAATCGTGATGCGTGATTTACATTCTTTTAGTGTGAGCGGGTCAATATTTAAAATTTTGTTTATTTTGTTATAAAATATGTGTAAACACTTCAGATCTTGCTGAAAATACATAGAATGATAGTATAAAAGTGTAATACGAACAAATCTTAGCTAAGTATTAGCTTTTTAATCACCGATTAAAAAAATTTGGAAGAGTGGTCCTTTTCGAAAATTGGTTCCTCCGCCGTATGCATTGTGGTTTCCCCTATTATAAATGAACATCAACCCAAGGATTTATGATGTACAAGTACATAGGGTACCTATTTACAAGGTGTATGAAAAGCATTCAGTTTGATTAGAGATGAAAAATAAATGCTCATCAACTGATCGAATTTGAAAACAGTCTATAAATAAAAATATTATAATTGATTGATTTGAAGATGGTTTAAAGTAAAAACAACATAAAATAAAAAATAAAACACTTGTTTAAAACATTTTGAACTTATAAAATAAAAAAAACAGTTTTTTTCCAACCCTGGCTAATAATGGGGTCAGCGTGATTCGGGTCGCGATCTAGATTGCCTAATGTGATCGAGGCCTTACCTAGAAGCCGGTCGCTGGTCGAGGGCGGGCGATCCGCCGCCGCCGCTGCCCGCGACGGACGCGGGCCGACCGCCGCTATTGCCGCCGTACGCTGTCGGAATAAGGTTCAATATTCAATGACACGTCACTAGGACGTTAATATGCTTTATATATGAGCCACATTAAGCGTCAGTTCACATCGAGACGCGACACGCACTTTTCAACGTTTTAAACTAAGGCTGCGTTCAGACGATAGCACACGACTCGAGCTCAACCCGAACTCATCTCAAATTCAACCCGAAGTCAACTCAAAACTCAACTCAACCACAGCCCACTCTTTGAAATGCATCGACTACGATTTAGAGTCTTATGACACATTAATAAGGCGTGGGCTACGTTCGAGTTGAGTTTGAGTTGAATTCTGGCTGTGCTCGGGTCGTATTATGTTATCTTCTGAACGCAGCCTAATATGGAATATATCGACGACACAAAAAGGTACACAGTTCAATGAGAGCGCGAAAGGTGGTTACGAAGAACAATTTTGTTCCATTTTTATTAGTAGATAAGTTCTGTAAACAAGCTGTATTTTTTTTAAAGATATATTCAGTCCATGAAACTAAACAACTTTCTATAAAAAACATAGAGCCAATTAAAAAAAAAAAAAATGACCAAACAAATCAAAGAGATCTCGTGATCCGTTTAGCAAGGGATGACCAAAATTTTGAGATTTATTTCGACATATACTTATTTCAAGAAAAATACAGCCTGTATATTGTTTTGCTACCTTAAAAAATGCGCGTCGCGACTCAATGTGAAGTGACCCTAATATAACGCCCGTAATCACTGAACGACCTTAATCTGATGTATTAAAGGTTCATTAGAAAATTGATGTTGAGCCAGCATTTTGTAGTAAAATAATAACATGTTTAGTGCGTCAATAATAACTTGGCGTCACCATGGTGGCGCCACTTTCCCCAATAAATTACCCTTATAAAAGAGCCATAACTATTAAAACAAGTTTTTTTCCCACCCGCCAACTTATACTTGACGCACAGTACTGGATATGTACAAGTTCCAAAACACCTAAATACACAAACATAATAAAACAACCAATACACAATACACACACAACCCAGGACTATCAACAAAGCCAAGCATAGACAAAACCAACTAAAACCACAAAAACCTCCATACAAGCACCACTTGAAGCTGGAAAACTATTCTACAAAGCTTAAATGTATGCTGAAAGAAAAAACTTTAAACTACACAAATTATAATAAAATGTATGGTAAAACATAATACCTGGGGGTCAAGTCTGCTAATGTTTTCGTCAAAATCGTAGTTTAATGGTGTTTGAATGGTAATGCTTTATGACACAGTTCTTGTTTCTTAAACCCAAAACCGAAACACATTGTGTTTCTTAAACCCAAAACGGAAACATTTTGTGTCTTGATTTTGGGTTTAAGAAACATGAACTGTGTCAAAAAGCATTACCATTAGAACACCATTGTACTACGATTTTGACGAAAACATTAGCAGACTTGACCCCCTGTTCGTAATCGATGCACACAATCAGCGTGCGATTGATTAGTAATACACTCGACGTCAGAAAAACCGCACCTCTTCGGCACTAAGTTTAGACTTGGCCATCTGCTATTGCTAGCTAACGTTTTATAGTGTAAATGTTGATATCTATTGAAAGTACATTTAATGAGCTTTCTTTTGATAATTGTTTGATTTAGTTAACATAACAGTTACCATAATTAAACGATTAAAGCGTTATTGCTAGCGCCACCACAAGGGAAATAAAAGGGGTCAATTCAGGAAATGCGGATAAATTCGCTATCGAGATGATGGAGAAAACACACTTCAACAGTTCAATTAAAAAAAGGAATACCCAAGATGGATACTATTGCCCATGAAGTTACTCAAATATTGCAAAAAAATTAGGCAATGTAATGTGCTCGGAAACTCAATCTCAGTAATTGATTCCGTTCGACGAGTATTCCAACGGTTTCTAAAGACTGTTGGCTATGTCCGAAAGGGAAGAAGTATAACACTTCTTCCCCTAATAATAACACTTATCATTAAATTATATGGGATTAAATTAACTTTGAAGAAAAGGTGCGGTTTTTCTGACGCCGAGTGTAGTTTGTCAAGAAACTAATGAAACGGAACTAAATTATTTTTACTAGCAACACCAGGGGGCTAATTGTCTAATTTCAAACTCTATCGCAATCGCTTTCATTTGACAGATGGATGCGACACATTGCTGCATTCCTTTGGTAAGTTTTTATTTGTGCCAAAAAGAAGCATCAATGTATCACGTCTTGAAAGCGATTGCGATAGATTTTGAAATTAGACAATAGAAAGGCTAGTTGTTGTATACAAAAGTAGTTAAGTGTTGCCATACAAAAACACAAATGAGAAAGAAAGTGGCTCCTACATTAATTAATTTCAGTTGTTTGAAAAAATATTTAGAGCGGGGCAGAACGTTTTACCATTGCACGTTTTAAGCAAAAAAAACGAACCTTTATTGCAAACAATACTCTAGTTTACTTTTTTATGATTTTTCATCAAAATATTATGAATTCAAACAAACTTGAGCGGTTCATTTTTTTTGCTGTTAAATGATTTTCTATTCTACAAACAATGCACCCAGACAATGAAGCGTGCACATAAAATAACATGAAAAATACAAGAATATGATACAAACACAGTTAAAGAAATAAATGGCTATATTTAAAATACTTAAGCTAAATGTAAGCATATTTACTTGGTCCATTTAAACAAATATTTATAAATATATACGGATAAATATTGTATTTTTAAAATTGTCCATTCTTCTTTCTACATATACCTACATGTTGAAATTTTAATCATTTGGTTCCAGCAGTGGAGTGGAAAATAATTTTTTTTTCGCGATATCTGAGTTGGCCCCATACTAAAAGTTGCTTGTAATCATGAGTGGAACCACCCCACTGGGGGGACCAAGTGGTAAAATTTTCACACTGTATAATACAAAATAAGCAACAAAAAATATACACAAATAATACATAAAAAGTACAACATATTATGAATATGTTGTTTGTTGTCTTTAAGCTAATGCATAAGGTATAATAAGCACTAATATACAAACAATACAAGAAGCATATAGAACACACATTTCACCCGATGCAGCACGTAAAGAAGATGACTTGATCCTGAACGCATGTTTTAAATAAACAAATATAATTTATAGAAACAACACTTTTTTTAAATAATCAACACTTTTTTAATTACAATATAATGCTAAGAAGAAGAAAGTAAAGTAGGTATAAAAGCTACTTAAAGCATAGAGAGAAATAAATATTAATTTGTTTACAATGATGATACCGTTCTTGATATATTTAACAAGAGATTTTAACTACACACCGTCATTTTGTAGTTGTTTTAATGCCCTTAAGGGACTGTTCTACTATTGAAACTAAACTTTGTTTGCCAAAGAAACATGGGTCGAAAATCGACCATAAAATGTTTGGTCCTCCTATACTAATTAGACAACTAAAGCATTGTATTAGTACTATGCGAGCCAAATAAGAAAAACGGCAATCTTGATCTTTTTTTCCTTTTCTTGCACATCCTACACCCTTAAGTGGAAGCGAAACGCAAACAAAAATGGCTGTTTTGACAGTACTATTCTTATTTGGCTCGCATAATATCGAAAAGTATTTTTTGTGGTTTTCGACACACTTTTTTTTTGCCAAAAATCTTTAGTTTCATTGATAGAACACTGTCTTAAGGGGATTGAGACAACTACAAAATGACGGTGAAATAACTACAAGGTAACTAAAGCTATTTATTATTTATACAAACAATTTTTTTAAACCAAGCAAAAGTGATAGGAAGCTATTTGACCTTTTCTTATCTCATTTAGAAAACAATCTTCATTTGAACATTTAAGAAAATAATAAATAATGTTGTAGCTAAAATTCCCATTTTTATTTTTTCTGCAACGTAATTTTTTGTTAACACAAATGTGGGAACCCCTTTTTTTAACATACTTGAAAAAAGAAGAAGGTTCTCTGTTCGTCTGTATGTGTGCCTATTATTTGTACAGTTGACAAAATAACAACTTTTTGTACAGAATCAACCCTGTAATCGTGAAAAAAGTTTTAGCTGGTTCATTCTTATGAACTCCATAGTTCAAATAACATTATGTATTAAAGATTGTTTGCTAAATAAATCGAAGAAAGATCTATTGTAGAGTGAGTTACAACAATCGAAAGGGTTAGTAAAGAAATACATTATGTCTCTAAAACAGGATTTCCAACCTTCGGGTGTATTAAAATAAAAGCTGTTTTTAATTGTTTTTATTTAATAAGTTATTAATGAGAAAGACTTTAATAATGTTTTACGTGGAGATTTTAGGGCTCATGATCTAGTAATTTTAAAGGCACGTTAAGCCGTCGGTCCCGTCTGCAATTGCAGTCCTTAACACCCACCAATCCGCATTGGGCCCGCGCGGTGGGTCATCCTCGTTATCCACCCATAAGGAAGGCCTGTGCCCTAGCAGTGGGGACATCAAAAATGGCTGATGGTCAATATGTTTACTGACTAAAACAACAATACAAAGTTTACTTGTCAAATGGATATTACTAATTACAAAATATGAAGAACTTACCTAATAGTACAGTAGCCCGTAACACATTTAAATTACGAAAAAGGTTACCGTTCGCGGTTGTGATATAGTTATTTATTACGAAATTATAGATACTACCCAAGTTTTACAGATCGCAACCCGACGTAACCTATATTTGTATATCTCCAAAATATATTTTTATTTTTCGAGGTTTACCACATGGTTTAGCTATTGTCGTGTTTTACAGCTTTGTTTCATTGCCACTAATAATAGTAAGACTATGGAAAGTGACCATACACAGATTTAAGACCAAATGAAGTCCATCCATTTTCATCTGGTCTTAAATCTGTGTATGGCTACTTTTCATAGTCTTACTATTATCAGTGGCAATCAAACAAAGCTGTAGAACATGACAATAGCTAAACCATGTGGTAAACCTCGATAAATAAAAAAGTTTTTGGACATATACTGATTCGTACGTATTAATGTACGAAACTTAAAAAATTAAAATAATTGCGGTAAAGACATTCAATCGTCAAAAATGCGGTATGGAATGCGAATAGAATGCGGGTGTAAAATAATTGGAAGGAAGCGGGATTTCGGCAGGTTACGGACGTGGACGACGGCTGGTCAAGGAAAGGCACTTACTTGGTCTAGCAGCAGGCTCGTCAACACTTGAGAACGGCAAGCTGGCGTCGTCGCCTGCGCAGCACGCACGACCTGTGTGATCGGACGTGAACGGCCACAAAAGTCCACAAACACGTCGATTTACACCGTCCTTTAATCACGTATTTACTAATACACATAACACTGAAGCTTATGGGCTACGCGGATGCGGTTAAATGAGTTGCGCGGGGTGACAAATTATAGCGTGTTGACGTCACAGTAGTTCGCAATAGACTGTTTCTTGCATTACGAATGCATTGGCCGCGTTCGGCCGGCGAGCAGAGCGATGTATGTGCCTTTTTGTTAGGATATTAGCGGGTAGGAAGGAAGTAAAACTATGGCGGCAACATTCCCCCCGCCCTTAAAGGGTCACCTTTAAAAAAAGAGTAATAAGCACAAGGGAAACAAATACTGCGTACATAAATACATTATAATATGCAAAAAAATTGCGGAACAAAAAGTCTATTTTGATTGTATAATACTACATTTAATTAAGCGGAGAGTAATGCACTTATATACTAACTAAACTAAAGAGTATGCGGTTGACAAACAATTTATTATTGATTTGGTATCGGACATAAACGAACAACTGGGCGAAGGTAACTCCCCTTGGAGGTTTTAACAGTCACAACCCTAGTTGTTCCATCCTTGGAAGGATGAACCTTCTCTACTATAGCTAAAGGCCACGAAAAGGGCGGCGCGTTTTCTGTAACGATTACTACCACCGTGCCTACAGCTATGCAAGCGGTCGGCGTGTTCCATTTGGCGCGCGATTGCAGCTTGTGTAAATATTCGGAGCGCCAGCGACGCCAGAACGACTGGACGATACTATCTAGCAGCGAGTGACGCTGATGAAGGTCACGGGGTTGCGCCTCGGCTGCCGGTATGGAGGACAGAGGAACTGTGTTCAGAAAATGAGCCGGCGTTAAAGCAGACGGCTCTGCGGGGTCACTACTCATTGCAGTGAGCGGGCGCGAGTTTACTAGTGCTTCGATTTGCGCGAGCACTGTTATAAGCTCTTCATAGGAGAGTATTTGCTCACCTATGACTTTAAATAAATGCGTTTTTACAATTTTTACGATATTTTCCCAACAACCACCGAAGTGTGGGGACGCGGGTGGAATAAATTTCCAGTCTATGCGGTTTTCAGAAAGTTCGACTTCCAAATGTGGACGCAATTCATCTAAGAATTTATAAAGATCACGAAGGTATGAACTGGCTCCCACGAAGCAAGTGCCGTTGTCCGTGTACATGCACTTCACGGGACCGCGACGCGACAAGAAACGCTTCAGCGCAGCTAGAAAACTGACTGTACTTAAGTCAGTTGCGACCTCGATGTGAGTGGCGCGAGTTGTCAAGCATGTGAAGCTGCAGAGCCAAGCCTTGCGGCTTTTGACTCCACGAGCACGCACAGGAGTATACTGTACAGGGCCAGCATAATCACATCCTGTCATTTGGAAGGCTTTATCAACTTGGTTGACGCGGTGGCTGGGCAAATCAGCCATGAGAGGAAACTGAGGCCGTGGTTTTGCTCTAAAGCAAGTGTTACATTTATTTATGCGGTATCGGATCAAGCCGCGAGCGGAAAGGATCCAGAACCTTTGGCGGAGCAAAGACATGAGAAGTTCTGGGCCTGCATGTAAATGCTTTTTATGGTAAAAATCGACCAAAATGTCAACAAAATGATCACGACGCGGCAAGATCACAGGGTGTTTGCACGTGTAATCTTCGGCGGAGTTAGAAAGACGTCCACCAACGCGGATAAGGCCATCCTTATCTAAGAATGGTCTTAGCTTATTGAAAGCAGGCGAGCAAGGCTTGTCAGTCTGCAAATTAGCAAGCTCGCTTGAGAAATGTACTTGTTGTACAGCGCGGATGATATTAACTTCAGCAAACTCTAAATCCGAACTTGAAATGGAGCTGCCTTGTGGTAATTTCTTGATGAATTTAAATACATAAACAATCGAACGTAATAGCTTAGACAATGATGAAAAGCGGCGCATAAGCGAGTAAAGCGGAGAATCATTGTCGTTAGAGACGACCACGTGAACGTTAGTGCGTCGTTCCGGTGCGTCGTCGTTTGACTGCTCGCAGTCATCATTAAGTTTCCATCCGGATGGGTCACTTGCAGCCCATGGAGGTCCATTAAACCAAAGCGGGTGATTTATTATTTTACTTGGGGTTAAGCCCCGAGATAAACAGTCTGCGGGATTTTCAGAGCCTGCGACATGGTGGAAACAATTTGCAGGAACGTTTTCTACAATTTTGACGACGCGGTTGGCGACAAACGTCTGCCAGCGGTGAGGAGATGAGTGTACCCAACATAAAACGACTTTCGAATCACTGAACGCGTATACTTTATTGACAAGATAACGCGGGGAAACGGTGTCTACAACCTTGCGGATGAGTTTGGACAGCAATACAGCCGCACACAACTCCAGCCTCGCGACGGATAGAATCTTCACCGGCGAGACCTTCGATTTAGCACAGACCAGTTGTATAGAATAACGACCATTGACGCAGATTTGAAAGTAGACGACAGCTCCATATGCGCGCTCGCTGGCGTCAGCGAAGCCTAAAATGTTCAATTGACAGTCTTTAACAAGACCAAGATGTCGTGGAATGCACAAATTATTAAGAGAAGGCAGCTCTAAGCAGAACTGCTTCCAAGCGGTGACAATATGAGGCGGTGGTTGGGCATCCCAATCGCACTTCAACAACCATAACTCCTTGATTAGGAGCTTGGCGTGTAAGAGGACAGGCGCCACGAACCCTAGCAAGTCCCACAGTTGGGCTACAGCGGAAAGAATGGTACGCTTTGTACACGTATCATCAGGAGCGACTACCTTGAATCTAAAAGAATCTCTAGACCTATCCCAAAATAGGCCTAGGATCTTGTGCGGAGTGGCATCGTCAAAGAGCTTGTCATTGGATTCTCTGTGAGACTCAGGTATGTGCGAGAGGACTTCATCTGAGTTACTCGTCCATTTTACGAGATCCAATTGTGCTCGTTTGAAGAGCGCGATAAGCTCGCTACTGAGATCTATAGCCTGGAGGGTGGACATTGATGACAGGACTATGTCATCCATGTACAAGCCTGCTGAAACAGCAGCGGAAGCGGCGGGATATTTGTCTCCTTCATCGATAACTAACTGGCGGACAACGCGAAGAGCGTGAAAAGGGCTGGACTTGAGCCCAAAGCACACACGGTTAAACTGATATACAGTAAGCGGATCAGAAGGATTGAATCTAAATAAAATTCTCTGGAATCTGCGATCAGGTTCTCTAATCCCAATTTGAAGAAACATTTGTCGACAATCAGCGGAAAAGCAAATTTCAAATAAGCGGAAGTTAATTAATATTGAGAATAAATCGCCTTGAAGATTCTCGCCAGAATGTAGAATATCGTTTAGAGAGCGACCGGAAGTAGTATTGCAACTCGCGTCTAGGACTACTCGAAGTCGGGTACTACTTTTGTCTTCGCGAACCACTCCATGATGTGGGATATAGTATGCGGGGCGAAGAGATTCATTATCGCGAGCCTCAACTGGGCTGAGATATCCCTTATCTAAATACTCGCGTATAACATTATTATAAGCGGTGCGAATTTTGAGGCATGCCTCTAATTTCTTTTCTAGGCATAAAAATCGCCTGTGCGCGGCGGCGTACGAGTCACCCAAGGTGAACACGTCCTCACGAAAAGGCAAAGCGACTATGTACCTTCCACTCTCTTCTCGAGACGTGGTGGCAGTAAAATATTCTTCGCACTCAAGGTCATCAAGGCTTTGAGCGGGCGGCGCGGAAATCTCCTCAAGTTCCCAAAACTTTTTGAGAATCGAGTCTACAGGCTCATCAACTACCGTACAACACGTGGTTGAATAATTGCAAACTACGTGTGACGTAGGCACAGAACCCATAATCACATAACCTAAAACGGTTTGAATAGCGGGCGGTATATTGCTGAAGCGGCTATGAATGATGCCTGGCATCAGCAGGTGCGGGAACAGTGAACTACCTATCAAAAGGTCGACAGGACCTGGATTGGCAAAATTACCATCGGCGAGAGGCAAAGAACTAAGGTGAGAGAAAGCGGATACGTCGACGGGAGCGGAAGGTAGCGTATCTGTGATACGATCGACAATGAGCGATGAAATGTTATAATTAATATTTAAATTAAAACGTGAATGAAAAATTAAGTCTACGGAACCCTGAGAGGTTTTAAGAGAACCACCTATACCCCTAATAACAGTTGAGGTACGTTGTAGTTTATTTAGTAAGCCGAGACGCATGCAACATTCATATGTAATGAAGTTGCTTTGAGAAGCACTATCTAGTACGCAACGTACAAGATGCGGTGCGCCATTGCTGTCATATACAACAACCTGAGCAGTCGCCAATAAAACCGTTCTATCACTCAAAGAGCATAAAGCTAAATTTCCACTAGGAGGTGGTGCCGAAACGGGAGGCGCGGGTTGTGAAATATTCGGCTGCGGTGGCGATGAAGAAGGAGCGCTGACGTTACCACTAGGCGCATCATTTACTAGTGTATGCGTTTCGAAATGTAAAAGAGTGTGGTGGCGCTGCTGGCAAGCACGACACGAAGCCTTAGAAGTACAAGCTTTCGATCTATGTTTTGTGCTAAGGCAGTTGACACACGCACCGTTTTCTTTAATGAACTTAAATCTATCATGCGGTGTTATTTTTGCGAAAGCGTGACATTTAAACATATGATCATGTGTGTTATTATTACACAACAGGCATTTTTTATTTTCAGACGATACGTAAATTTGCGGATTAGGAGCCGCACGGGTTCTATTTATTTTCGAGTAAGAATTAGTATTATTATTTGCGGGAGAAACAGCATTAGAAGTTTGACAGATGCGGCACTGCATTTTAATAAATTCTATAAAGCTTTCGAATTTAGGCAGTTTTGAATCATGAGCGTATGTTTCATAGGCTCGAATCGTATTCGTATCGAACTTACGTACGGCAATATGCATCAAAATAAAATCTGTCAAATTATCAATGCCTAAGTTTTTTAAAGAATTGACTGCGGTTACAAATTTATCCATAAATAACTGATAAGCGGCAGGTGAATTGGAAAGTTTCAAATTTAATATTTGTTCTAAATAATTAGAACCTAAAACGTCGTTATTTTGGAATCTGTCTAGTAATGCTTTGAAAATTATTTCATAGTTTTGAGCACTAGGCAAAGTACCAGAAAAAAGCGATTGTACCTTAGGCGAAAGTTTACCCATTAGGTAATATAATTTATCGGAATTCGATAGCGATGGATTGTCGTGAACAGTCTCTTTAAAGCTCGCATAAAATAATGGCCAGTTTTGAATATCACCGTCAAAAGTTAATAATTCAATAGGAGGTAGTTTGTCGGAAGCCTTATTTTTAGAAGATGAACAAGGAGGTGACACTTGCGATAAAACTTGCTTCACGTTACAATAAATGTCTTCAATAGCGTTATAAGCTTGAAAATTAGGCTTAGCGGTCGGATTACGCTTAAGTAACTGCTCATTATATTCATCAATAACATCATGAAATTTGGATCGTATACTATCAATAGTAACGCATGACGTAATAAAAGATTGACGTCTCTCCTCTGAAAGGTGAGCTATCTTCGCTTGGTCGTATATCGATTGCATACGTTGAAAAAGTGCATCACGCTTCGCTCTTATTAAAATTATTTTTGTGTCTTCAACTTCACTGGTATCTTTACCGGTAGGTCCGGCAGACTTATCGTCCTGTGGCATTATTGATAATCACAAAATATAATATATAAAGTAAAGTATATAGAAAATATATAGGTTAGTTATCGAAGTATATAAACACTATTTATTGTTCACACAAATGTATATAAAAGGCTGCGTAAATTTAATCAAAATTAATTAAATATAAAACTTAATCGAAAATAAAATAATTAATTTAAGTCGCTAGTGTGTGATGACCCTTATATCAATTTGTGAACGATCGAATTAATTATGAACAAAGGTTCTGAAAATAAGTAGCTATATTAGTGCCTACTTAATTACGGTTGCGGAATAACCCAGAATGGTAAAATATACAATATTAAAATATATGAAAAGACCCCAAAAGTACCAAGGTGACCTTTTAGAGGGCGCGCGGAAAACACGTGTGTGGTTACAAAAAGCTAAACTAAATGCGGTATTTAACGGTTCAAAACTAAAGTCGCATTACTAATTTCCCAGCAAAAATGTAAACAAAGAAACGTCACTGTCAGATTGATAACCTGACCCTGATAGTGACATTTTCAGATATTGAAAACCTTTGGTCACTTTTAATACTTTTTAATTTTTATATTATATTTTGAGTCATTATAAATATAATGTCATCCAGGGTTATTTTAAAGTAGGATGATAATCAGACATTTTATCTTAATAACCTATCATATTTTTTATGTTAAAAGTTCTTGAAACGAACTAATAAAAAAACTTTACTTAGATATTGCCTGTATGTAAACTATCAAAAATACGTAGCATCACCGCCTGTTCCCCCCTAATACTAAAAGACAAATGTTACTACTACAGCTACTACTCGTAATACTAATTTATATGAAATTTTATAAAAAGACCAAAGGTTGATGTCAACGGTTTGCAGTTGATGTGTGCACAGCGTCATAAAATGTTTTCTACTACAAAACTGTTATTATGAAATATTAAATTATATTACTCTTTTTGACGCAAAACTCATGATTCAGGATATTTATCTAATCAATTTTTATTAGGTTTGTGATGAAAAACCATGTTAGTGTGTTTATTTCTTGACTTAGCAATATACTATTTCTTTTTGTTTTGTTTTGTTCTGGCAACACCTTTGTTTACATTTTTGCTGGGAAATTAGTAATGCGACTTTAAACATACGACTCGAAAAGGACCAGATGATTCGTACGTATTAATGTACGAAACTTAAAAAATTAAAATAATTGCGGTAAAGACATTCAATCGTCAAAAATGCGGTATGGAATGCGAATAGAATGCGGGTGTAAAATAATTGGAAGGAAGCGGGATTTCGGCAGGTTACGGACGTGGACGACGGCTGGTCAAGGAAAGGCACTTACTTGGTCTAGCAGCAGGCTCGTCAACACTTGAGAACGGCAAGCTGGCGTCGTCGCCTGCGCAGCACGCACGACCTGTGTGATCGGACGTGAACGGCCACAAAAGTCCACAAACACGTCGATTTACACCGTCCTTTAATCACGTATTTACTAATACACATAACACTGAAGCTTATGGGCTACGCGGATGCGGTTAAATGAGTTGCGCGGGGTGACAAATTATAGCGTGTTGACGTCACAGTAGTTCGCAATAGACTGTTTCTTGCATTACGAATGCATTGGCCGCGTTCGGCCGGCGAGCAGAGCGATGTATGTGCCTTTTTGTTAGGATATTAGCGGGTAGGAAGGAAGTAAAACTATGGCGGCAACATATACAAATATAGGTTACGGCGGTTCCCTATGATTTTGCATAAAAAAAATTGTCCTAATATGACATAGCATAATATGATTTCGCCGAATATTATTTACGCATAATATTACTTAGTCATAACAGCTTAGGCATAATTTTTTTAAGCATAACTACTTTAAGCATAATCATATTTAAGCATAATATTCTTTAGCATAAATTTAAACACGCATAATATTATTAACGCATATTTTTAATAGACCTAACACTTATACGCAGAATAATTAACTCCTAAAACTTTATACATTATATAACATCTTATAATTATAATATTGCTCTGATGAAATTTGTAGGCGTTTTACATTTTAGGTAGAACGTAGCAATTTTTTATTTTTCAAAGACGACGGTGGACGTATCGTTAACTATTCTGGGTCTAACTATATTATTGCAAAGTTGTAATTTAATCATTTTATATTAAAAGTAAAGTGAATTATAGTTACCAATGCACACTTTTATTAGTAAAAGAGGAGGAACTAAATTAAATGTTAATGGTTTCATATATGAGAAAAATCGTGAAGTAAACAACAAATATTATTGGGTGTGTGAATTGAGAAGAAATAACAATTATAAATGTAACTGTCGACTTATTACGAAACTGAACGACGACCGACATGAAATTTTATCAAAAAAATTACAGAGTCACAACCATGAACCAAATGCTCTCAGAGAAACGGTAAATTTTGTGTTTACATTTTATGAAATAATTATCGTGTGTATTACAATCATGTTGGCGGCTTACGGGTGGCCCAAGGGCCACCCACGCCGCACCTTAACCTATTATTACTCTATATTACCCAAGTAAGATTGGTTATAATTAGTACTTTATTTTTGTGTTTCAGGTTCAAAATACCATGAGTAAAATAAAAGAAGATGCAAAATCAAATCCTAATAAAAAAATAATAAAAATCAAAAGATAATAAAAATAAATAAATGTATTGGCGGCATATAATAATTTATAAATTTCATAATATTAATTAATAAATTTCATTAACCTTATATTTTTGTATAATATCTATGTTTTTGCATGAAAATAAATGAAGTAAATTTATTCTTATTGTTTTTTTTAGTTTTATGACTAAATAATATTAGGCGAATAGACAATATGCCAAATAACATTATGCGAAAACAAATTAGTCTAAATGATAATTATGCTAATATAAATAGTATGCCTAAAAACAATTATGCCAAAGTATTATTATGACAAAAAAAATTATGCCGAACCTGTTATGCCAAATCAAATTAGGTATAAAAACATTATGCGAAAACAAGGGATCCCGTTACGGCGGGTTGCGATCTGTAAAACTTGGGTTAAAGTATCTATAATTTCGTAATAAATAACAATATCACAACGGCGAACGGTAACCTTTTTAGTAATTTAAATGTATTACGGGCTACTGTGCTATATTTAAAGAATCGAAATAAGCTTGTAAAATCTTCCTAGTTTCTTGATTATTTTTAACCAACTTCGAACCAGTATGAATTTAACAAAGATTCTTTTGTTAATTTTGTTAAAGTTTTCTGTACTAACGAATTCACTAAGAAGTTATTTATCATTAAAAATTTTTGATTTTAGGCTATTTTTATATTAAGATAGGTAATTAATAACAAGTTAGTGCATTGGGCCGGAATCTCATGGGTGCGAATCCTGTCTGAGCTGTTACGGGTGAGTCGATTTTTTCTAGTATTTTTTAAATTATATTAGTTTTTTTATCATCCTTACTAATAATATTATAAATATGAAAGTCCGTTTGTTTGTTTGTTACGACTTCATGTCTTAACTACTGAACCGATCCGATCATCATGAAATTTTGCATACACGTTGCCAGGGGTACAGAGAAGGACATAGGCTACCTTTTATCCTGAAAAAAGTATTGCAACGAGGGATAACAAAAAACCTTTCCACGCAGACGAAATCGCGGGCGGCCGCTAGTTATCGTATTTTAATACATCGAAGATTGGAAACTGTCTATCTATAACTAATACACCCTTTCCTTATCTACATGATAACTGACCCAGCTCGCTGCCCGTATAGAAATGCGACGTAGTCTCCACATTCTGCCAGTTATTGTTCTGTCTCTCCAACGTCCAAGTATTTCTGTTCGCATCCCTGTTCTGATATCCCGTCATTCGCTGCTGAAAACTGTTCACGAGCGCGTGGACTGATTGCTTCTCGGGCGCGTTCGAGTTGCGCTCGGGGAGGTTCGGGCCGCGTTCGGGTAAATTCGGGCCGCGCTCGGGCAGCGCCGGTGGCCGCTCGGGATTTGTCGGGCCGCGCTCGGCGCCCGACGGCACGTTGGGCGGACCCGATAGTGGGAGGGGCGGAGCTTCGGCGGCTATTAGTAGTTTTTGGTTAGTGGTATTGAAAATATGCGTCAAAATATTTCTTTATTACTTAAAAACTTAAAAACTAACTATAACAATCAATTAAATAGAACATACAGAATCGTTGAATATGCAAACTACATTCGTAAGCAAAAATATGGAATCACAGGCCTATTTTTATAAAAACGATGTAACTTTGAGGCGTTGGCTCTCCGTCAGGGATTGAACGAGGTGTGATCTGATGATGGCCATTTAAAGAGTGAATAGAGGAGACCCAAATTACTAAAGAACCCCAACGGATCAGAAGAGTCCTTTAAACCAGAGACCGTATGGATTTTTTTCGCTTATTTTTTTTTTAGTTTAACCCTGAGCTACTCCGTTAGGTTTCTTTAGCATTATGGGTCTCCGCCATTTATTCTTTAAATCGCCATCATCAGATCAAACCCCGTTTAATCCTGGTCGAAGAACCAAAGTTGAATATGGGCTGTGATTCCATATTTTTTTCTCACGAGTGTACGAAATAACATCGCATAAAGCAACAAAAATGCATATTTTCAATTCCACTTTTCAAACTGATTGATTATTAATAAAATGATTCACTTTTTGATAGCATTCTTTACCAGTCACACTGAATTGTGTCACACTGTAACTTTGTGTGGTTGAGAAGAATATTCGTAACGAGTACGAGGTGTGACTCGATGCGAATTTTCTTGGTGAATTACCAAAAATGTATTTAATATAAGTGAATTGAATTTATAGGTATATAAATAAAACTGTAAAAAATAAAACCACACCATTCGAACGAATTTTGGACAAACACTAAACACATTGGTTGCACATAACAAGAAAAGTCTAAAACCAGGGACATAAAGTAAATTTTCAAACCTCGTAACAACATAAAACCAGACAAAACACTGACATTCAGACATGCATGTAATACCAAAATACGATTTGGAATGTAAAAAAGTATAGGTATAGTATGCGCAAAATAACTTGGCGGTTCTGAACTTTGCGCGGAACGCTGCGCAGTAGACGAATACAGAGCTTGCGCGGGGACGGGGCGCGGGCGGAAGCACTCGGAACTATGGACCCTGCGCGAAATATCACTTGCGGCTAACTTCCGAGCCGCCGAGTTATTTTGCGCATATTATATGAGTGCATTTACCAAACATATCTGTAATTTTACGAGTATGTCATTGGGTGCATTCCAGCCAGGATAATCGCTGGATCATCGATCACTATAGAGTAGTTAGGTCAGTAGTGGCACTCATGTATGGCGAGGTCAAAATTTGTCATTAGATGAATTCACTTGGCACATATGTAGCTTAGGTAAAACTGATCTGATTTAGCCCGGTAGCCATCCGCCCCCCCTTGGCAGGTAAGGGGGGGTGGCATTCAAAGTTTCGCGCCGCCGCACTTCAGAAAAAAAATCATATCTCCTTCAATATACCTATCACCTTGAGTGTGGTATCATAATGTGATAAATCAAGGATGAGGAAGCCATTTTTGAGACATTTAATGTACAGTTTCATAGAAAAAAAGTGATATATTGTACTATATTGACGACATTATCAAAATCAGTTTGCTATTTTTTTTATTTAACAGTTGGTATCTTTGAAAATTCAAATTTTATGCAAAGGAAAAAAATACTATCTTAAAGTACATTTATTCAGCTTTAAATACATACAAACTTATATATAGTTATCATACAATATATATCTGACAAAAATCGAACATTGTATGCGAAGGTGTTTCCAAACCTCTTTAATTTCAAGTTAAGTTGGTTTTTCATACAAATTGTATAGAGTACAAACTTAACTTTGCGGCCAATTGATGTTTATGTTTCTACGGTCTTATAGTCTCTCTCAGCTATCGTACAGTCTAATTTATACTTAAATTTTTTTGTGGATGTCATAACGACAATTGAAAAAAATAGACAGACTTGATCTCAGAATGAGGAAGTCACAAAACGTCGACGCGACGTGGCGTCAAAAGATCAGCTCAAAACGATCAGGTAGGAAAACGTCCTATCCTACCATATTAAGTTTACAGGAAAAAAGTGTTTAAATCATAATAGGTAGGTACCCTAAGAACCTAGGTATACAAATATATCGTAAAGATAAAACTACTGTTGCATTGAGTATTTTTATACACTCGTGAGCAGAAAAATGGAACAACAGCCCTATTTCATACAAACAAGGTAATTTTAAAGCTTCGGTTCTCCGCCCAAGATTAAACGGGAGATTATGTGATGATGGCAATTTAAAGAGTGAATGGAGAAGGCACAGATCGCAAAAGAAACCCAACGGATCAGAAGAATCGTTTACACCAGAGACCGTCTAGAGTGTTGAGTGTTACATTTTCCATACTTAAAAATTTTCGCTTGATATTTTTTTAAGTTCAACCCTGAGCTAAATGACTTATCTAATCCGTTCGATTTCTTTAGCATTATAAGTCTCCGCCATCCATTCTTTAAACTGCCATCATCAGATAACATCTCGTTTAATCCTGAGCGGAGAACCAAAGCTTTAAAGTTACCTCGTTTGTATGAAAATAAGCCTGTTAATCATTTTTTTCAGCTCAAAAGTGTATAAAAATACTTAATGCAACAATAGTTTCATTTTTACGATATATTTATATGCCTAGGTCCTTGGGGTACCTAATAATTATAATTTAAACATTATTTGCACTTTAGACTTAATTTGGTAGAATATTTTCCTACCTGGGTCGTTTTGAGATCTAATCTTTTGACGCCACGTCGCGTCGTCGTTTTATGACTTGCTCGTACTGAGAACACGTATGTCAATTTTTTTCTATAGTCGTTATGACTTCCACAAAAAGATCTAAGTATGTATTAGACCGTAGGATAGTTGAGAGAGATTGTAAGACCGTAAGAACATAAGCGACAAAATATACCAAAGTTAAGTTTGTATTCTATACATTTTGTATGAAAAAACCAACTTATATTTGCAGTTGGAAATTCTTGGCAACACTGTCACATACTGTGTTCGATTTTTTTCAGAGAGACATTGTAAGATAACTATATTTAAAGTATACATATTTTTAAAGCTGAATAAGTGTACTTTAAGTCAAAAATTTTTTTCTCTGCACAAAATTAGTATTTTCAAAGATACTGACTGTTGAATGAAAATAATAGCAAAACATTTTTTGATACTTTTAGCAATATATATTTTTTTCAATGTCTATAAAATTAAATGACTCAAAAATGAATTTCTTTATGCTTGCTACAGAGTTAAGTTTGTGTTCTATACATTTTGCATGAAATAAAACATCTAATACTGGCTCTTGGAAACGTTGGGAAACACCGTCGCATACCATGTTCGATTTTTTTTCAGATAGACATTGTACGATACCTATATATAAAGTATATATTTTTTTAAAGCTGGATAAATTTGCTTTAATACAATATTTTTTTTCTTTGCACAAAATTAGTATTTTCGAAGATACCGGCTCTTAAATAAAAAAATAGCAAAGAGATTTTGATACTATCCGTTATATTTTACCTTTTTTCTTTGAAACTGTACATGAAATGTCTCAAAAATGAGTCCCCTATCCCTAATTTATCATAAAATGATACCACAGTCAAGGTGATAGGTATATTGAAGGAGATATGATTTTTTGTCTGAAGTGCGGCGGCGTGAAACTTTGAATATCACCCCCCACTACCTGCCAAGGGGGGGAGGATGGCTACCGGGCTAAATCAGCTCAGTTTTACCTAAGCTAAATATGTGCCAAGTGAATTCATCTAATGAAAAATTTTGACCTTTTGCCACTACTTCCTAGGCTAGAGTGGATTTTAACTATGGAAAGTAAAATAATATACTTAATGATAAAATTACAATCCATGGTTCAAATTTGCTATGTGGTGATCGATGACTTAGCGATTGGTCTGCTGGAGAGCACGCATTCTTTCGCTGATTTTATTTAAATCACTGTGACTCTTTTGTTAACTTTCTTTTTCATTCGTCAACTTCTGAAACATGCGTTTCCTAGTCACAAACGCCAAACACATTCTTGCATAAAGACGATTTAAATCTTTGGCATAAAGAGCATTTTCACATTTGGAAGATCAGACAGGCTGTTTCACTCAGACTTTTGGACTTTTTTAACCGACTCCAAAAAAGGAGAAGGTTATCAATTCCTCAGATTTTTTGTAAATTATAGTTTTTACTAACAGTGTTTTCGCATTTTGCAGCTAAGATAGGCTGTTTCACACTATTGAACTTTTAAAGATATTAAATAACTTGATTTATTTTTGGTAAATGTTTTCAATACATCTCGAATAGAATACTATCACAATATTTCATTATTTATTATATTATTTATTTATTGATATATTTTGGATTTACACCTCAAAAATAATAATTTTGAACTAGTTTTTCTACATTTAAATATAATTATATTAAAATATATCTACACTGGCCTGCAAAACTATGTACTACAGAGGTCTATTATCATACAAACGAGGTAACTTTGAAGCATTGGTTCTCCGCCCAGGATTAAACGTGGTGTGATCTGATGATGGCCATCCAGGGAGTGAATGGAGAAGATTCAGATTCCCAATTGATCTGATCAGCATTCTAAGAGCTGTAAGGATAAGAGTTATCAGTTACAGCATTTCCATACATTTTAATGCTATTTTCGTGGTTTTTTTAAACATATCCAAACAGCTCTTAGAATGCTGATCAGATCTATTGGGTGTGTATGGGGATCTGAATCTCCTCCATTCACTCCTTGGATGGCTATCATCAGATCACACCACGTTTAATCCTGGGCGGAGAACCAATGCTTCAAAGTTACCTCGTTTGTATGAAAATAGACCTCTGTAGTACTTAGTTTTGCAGGCCAGTGTATAAATAAATATACCTATATGAAATAGTAGTGATAGTGAATTGGCGATGTATTGAGCATTCACCAAAAATAAATCAAGGCATTCAATATCTTTCAAAAGTTCAAAAGTGTGAGTGAGACAGCCTGGCTGGCACTTCACCATACAAACATGCACCAACCAGGATTCGAACCTGGTGTTTTCGGATCAAAAGGCAGGATCCAAACACAAATCGAACTCAAATAACTAAGTATGTGAAGTATTACCACATATAAATTTTGTTGAAGTTGTGTTAGATACTTATTCACTAAGATTTTTCACATTAACAATTTTTTTCTTCTATTAAGTATATTGTTTAACTTATTCACCAATGCGTGTGTGTGTATGTTTGTGTGTGTGTCACATACCTGTCTGCTGGGACTTGATGAACTCGGCGTTGATGTCACGTCCGTTGGAGAACCTTGATCTTCCCCACGAGCTCGACGTCTCCGTGTTACTAAAAACATTGCACAAATTATCCACTACATATTATAAAACAAAGTCCTCCGCCGCGTCTGTCTGTCTGTTCGCGATAAACTCAAAAATTACTGCACGGATTTTCATGCGGTTTTCACCAATTGGTAGAGTGATTTATGAGGAAGGTTTTGGTATATAATGTATTAAGGTTTTGTGTAAATTAGTTGAAATATAACATAAACCGAGCGCTAAATAAATAAATTAAATAACCCTCCTATAATAGTAATAAAATTGATACCAGTACCTTGATTACGTAAGGCTGTTGCTAACAATTTTCGATTGAAATCGCAGTTACATAGCAATGTTACTGCGATTTCAATCGAAAAAAGCAGCAGCTTTAAGTAAGATAGTTGTCACATTGGTTCTTAACTAAAGCAGCAATGTAACTGCGATTTCTGTCAGAGTTGATTGCAACAAAATTACAAAATCACCCCCCTGATCTCACAAATCCATATTACAGTTAGAAATTTACAAAAAAAAACAATTATTAAAAAACCGGCCAAGTGCGTGTCGGGCCACGCGCCAAGTAGGTAGTTCCGTAGTTACCGTATTGTAGTGTGTGTACTATGTATTCACACACACTCATCTCTTCCCAATATATAAAGCGCTGTATTACCACTAATAAAGAACACTATTTACTGCAGACCATTGAGTTATTATTGTCAACCGTTGCGCCGAACCTTCCGCCATCGCATGGCGACCCTGCCAGTGCTGCCTATCGGCGGCGCTGCGCAGATGGTTAATTAAATAAATAATCAAGTAAAATAAAATATATTTACGGCAAAGACTTTTAAAAGTGAAAAACTATTTAAAAAGTGACACGGACCGAATAAAATAAACAATAAGTGAATGAAAATGTGAAATAACTTTATAAACAATATGTGAGAGAATCCGAACTATAAATAGTGTAAAAGATAAATGATAAACTAGAAATAAATTCTTTAAATAAATAAAAACTACTACCTAATTAATAATACTGACTGTCTTTGTGCGGAAACAATATTGATGGTACTGGTTATGGTGATAATGATGTGAGATGAATGCTGGGAGCCGGGAGACGAAGGAGTCTGATGAGGAGCAGCCGCGAGTAGTTCGAGTCAATGTGAAATTGAAAAGATGTGGAAAAAGAATGTGAAAGTTATAAAACAGTTTATAATAGGTACTTTTTTATAAAGTTTCAGTGATTAGGTATTAGTATTTTTTTAAAATAATATAAAGTTCATATAAATGGACCCCTGTCGTGATCTTAATAATACGTAAGAGTTTATTATATCCTTATAATTATTTAGGATTGAATTTATAATGATTACATAATGTTGACGAAATTAGTTATTACTAATAATCTTTTCCAAAGTAAATTTTTTTTTAGATGTGCTTTGAAAACCTTTAAAATGTGTTTCGTGTTAAAGTTTTAGTATTTTGTATTTTATTTAATGTCTTCCCGATGTATTCCTAGACAATTTGTCAAATAAGAAAATGGAATATTCGAAAGTATATTTCACTTGTATGTTTTTGTGAAAACATAACTTTAGTTTATTTTAAAGATTTTCGATATAAGTTAGAAGTGGTTTCATAAGATGATTGAAAGCACTTTAAAAGTTTTTTTTTGTTAAGTTAAAACCATATGTTAGAATTCTATAAATAAGTTTCTTAATTAGGTCACACGCAGGTCGCAGAACACTGCGATCTACTCGTCACTTTGTTTCGCATTACGTTTCGTCAGCGTAAACTTACACTCATGCACGAAACAACTGCATAAAAGGTTGGCATGTAGTGAATTTGTTTGAATAAGTGACAAATGAAATAATTTTATCGGGAATAAGTCACGTTGTTGTTATTATTGATGTCATGATAATGACCACCTAAATGGAATGATTTAATCGAGTATTTCTTAGCTTACTATTTGATCATAGTAACTTTTATAGGTTTCTATGAAATTAAAAGTATGGAACTTTTATTAAATGAAGGATATTGAAATATGTTTGGTTATTATTGGATATTTTAAAATGAACATAGATTTGACGAACTTAAAAACTGATATGACTAAATATAAATGGTAAAGAAATATATAGTATGTTAGATATGGGTGTTGTATATTTCTAGAGAGTAGGGTTTTATAAGGAATGTGTGTAATTAATGAGGTAAAGAAATTGATAAGAGTTGTGATTGTCAGAGAGTAGTTAAGTAAAGTAAAAAAGATAGAAATGTTAATTAATCTCATTCTCTCGTTGGACTGATCATCCAAATGTTGAGTTTTTGCTTATTTAATATGATTGATGAGTTTGGATTGTTTTAGTTTTGTTGTGGATCGACGCAGGAAAAATAAAATGATGAAATTAAATGAAATTTATGAGTTGTAATGATATTATGGTACAATTAGGGTATCCTTCATTCGATCATGGTAGAAACGAGCTTTCTCCGTGAGAATTGTTGGAGGCAGCTCATGATGAAGGTGCGCGAGCTACGCAGCGTCAGAGTAGGTCTTAAAATTAAACCCCTTTAAGAATGAAATAAATGAATATTATATAAATAAATAAAAGTGTAAACACATGTGTAAGTGAAAGTACCAATAAAAAAGTTATAATGAAATGAAATGTATTAAACTGAATAAAGAGTCGACTATAAAATAATAATTATATTATAAAAGAAAAAATATATGTAATAAAATGACAAGATGAAGAGAGAGACAAAATATGAAATAATGTAATTTGTACGTACTACTATAAAATGACAAAGTGGAATGGCCATCCACAAGTTCCCAAATGTGAGAATTATTTAGGATTTTGTTTTTTTTAAGGATGTAGGTAATAAATACCCGGATTGACATTTAGAATCAAAATAGTCTTTTTGATTTTGTTTAGTTTGAATTTTACTTAAAAAATTTTTGAGCTAGTTACTTAGATTTGTTTTGAAATTGAATTTTGGTTGCGACTTTATTCTTATAGGTTTTTAGGAAACCTAATTGTTTTAACTCTCTAAAATTTTCAATAATTTTTCATTTACTTAAAAAATATTAATAATACTTATGTAATATTTTTTATTATTTACGGGGGAGGTGTAGTGTGTGTACTATGTATTCACACACACTCATCTCTTCCTAATATATAAAGCGCTGTATACCACTAATAAAGAACACTATTTACTGCAGACCATTGAGTTATTATTGTCAACCGTTGCGCCGAACCTTCCGCCATCGCAGTATACAATACCATATTGAATACCACTATCATTTTTCGTATGCAAAAATAACTTTGTTTTTCATAGTGTTTGTATGAGTGACAAAGTTATATTTGCGGTTTTGGAAAATGTGATATATCTTTAAAAATTATCACTATATCTCGTTCAAACTAATTTTAGTTGAAAGTATTTATTACGATCTACAGCATATTTTTTTTTAGATTTTTCACTTTCTTATTTTAAAAGTTAAAGGGGGGGGGACACTCATTTTACCACTTTGGCAGTGTATATCTTTCAAACGGTTGACTTTAAGAAAAAATAGTCTTAGGAACCTCAATGTATTTTTTAAAGACCTATATATAGACACCCCACACGTATTGGTATGACGAAAAAAAAATTTTTCAGTTTCAGTTTCATGTATGGGGAGCCCCCCCTTAATCTTTTTATTTTTTATTTTTATGTGAAAACCTTAAAGCGGTTCACAGAATACATCTACCTACCAAGTTTCACTTGTGTAATCCTAATACTTTCGGAATAAAATGGCTGTGACATACGGACGGACAGACAGACATGACGAATCTATAAGGGTTCCGTTTTTTGCCATTTTGGCTACGGAACCCTAAAAACAGACTTTTGCAGTGAATGGAAGGTCCGACTGGAAGTTTTCTTTTTGGGGGTTGTTGGAAGTACAGAAGCGAAGCGAGGGTGGGTTGCTATGCTAAAAGTTGTCCTATAGTAAAAGTTGTTTAGTTTGATGGTCCCTATCCACCATATTCAGGTTTAGCCATTAATTCTGTTGCACGTTGTATAAACATAGAATTCTTTAAAAATTGTTCAAAAGTACTGTCTTAAATGGTAAGTAACTTACCGCAACACAACGTCCGCGCCGTCTTCTTGCGGCAACTGTCGCGGCGGCAGCGACGGCAACACTGACGATTCTGTTGTAACATAAAACATTCACATTTATAAAAAAAACATTGGAGAATGTTGCCATAATTTGAATTTAGCTAGTACCCTGTAAATTGATTCACCAAGAAAAGAAATGAGCTAATTAAATGGCATTTATATGTTAATGTAATGTCTGGAAACGATATTACATATTTGTAAATATCGTTCCATCTGATAAAGCTGATAAGATTATTGCGCCCATTTTTCTTGTCAGCTAAAAGACGTCATATTTAAAATTATCCTTACTAATATTATAAATGCGAAAGTCCGTTTGTTTGTTTGTTACGCCTTCACGTCCTAACTACTGAACTGATCATCATGAAATTTTGCATACACGTTGTCAGGAGTGCAGAAAAGGACATAGGGTACCTTTCATCCCGAAAAAAAGTATTGTTTCCGAGGGATAGCAAAAAACTTTCCACGCAGACGAAGTCGCGGGCAGCCGCTAGTTAACGATAAACGACGCTTATTTTGTGAGCTTATTTAAAATAATATATTTTCATTTCATTTGATTTTTATAATCTTTACGCTTCGAAGCCATAAAGTCATTAGTCACAACAAAGTTTTACGAAACTCCCAAATATTAAAAAGGTTAGTGATATCCTACTCTGCCAGACGCAAAGATTGCAAAAAATAAAAATATACGCTGCGGTACCACTTTTTCATTGAATTTCCAATATTCTTGTCAGGCGCGCGGCAGAGATGTTCTTGTAGTATTTTCATTTGTGAACGCGCACGTTTCTGATGATATGATGATGATGAAATAATGCGACAATGTTCCTCACCAACATTCTTGTCAGGCGTGGCGGGAGTGCCGCTGTTGATGAAGTTCTTGCAGTAGCTCCGCTTGTGAAAGCGAATGTCTTATGATATGATGATGATGAAATAATACGACAATGTTCTTCACCAATATTCCTGTCAGGCGTGGCGGAGTGCCGCTGTTGCGCGTGATGTTCTTGCAGTATCTCCGCTTGTGAACGCGCACGACTCATGATATGATGATGAAATAATACGACATTTCCCTCACCAATATTCCTGTCAGGAGTGGCGGAGTGCCGCTGTTGCGCGCGATGCAATATCTCCGTTTACGAACGCGCACGACTCTGATAATATGATGATAAAATAATGCGACAATGTTCCTCACCAATATTCCTGTCAGGCGTGGCCGAGTGCCGCTGTTGCGCGCGATGCTCTTGCAATATCTCCGCTTGTGAACGCGCGCGTCTCGCCGGTTCGGGCGATGATGCGGCTGATGATGATGATGACGCGTTCCTACAGGTTTTTGAAAAAGTTTTCGTGTTATTATTATATTAATTCTTGATGGGTTAAAAAAGTCCGAGGTAAAATAAACGGTCCACCGTTTTTTTTATTCCTTTAAGTATATAATTTTGATCCTGATCAAAGGTTTCCTAGAAATTCCCGATTGTCCACCCATGCATTTATCTATTATATTATATATTATATTATAATAGATAAATAAAAATAAATAAATTTACTGAGTGGTTGTTGTTTTGTTATTAATGTAAATGAGTTGTAATTTTATTTAATATATAATTTTATCAAGTACCTAATGGTTTTATCTAATGATTTTTTGCATATTGTCCGGCAAAACATGTTAGATCTAGTTTTCACCCTTTATTACGTTAAAAAAAATTATTTACTCATATTTTTCAAAAATAAACATATCTTTATATCTCTTTATCTAGTGCAGATGTGTACTCACTCATGCAGTCTCCTCCTCAACTCCGCAGTAGGCGACTCGCCGGGCGGCACCGCCGAGTACGGCGTCAACTGTAGTTCCGGCGGCAGCTGCGCGTGGAACGACAGCTTGGCCACCCACTCGCGCATGAGCTCGCGCGACGCGCACGCGAACAGGTACTCCGCGCCGTCCGCGCACGCTAGCCGGAATACGTGCGCGCGCTTGGTGTAGTCGCCCGCTGGCTCGCATCGCGCCTACAACGACAGTAATATAGCTATGATATACGACAGCTTGCCACCTATATACTACATACAGTACTAATAATCGTATGTTACTCCGATACACTTCGTCTAAGAAACTGTTGACTAATTTTGTTTTTACATTCCGGAACAGCTCAAAAATTTGCATACAGCAGTTGCCCAAGGTCCTCAACCCATGCCTGAAAACGACACATCGATACACTAAACTTAGTTAAAGAAACTGTTGACAATTTTTTTTTCAGCCCAGAACATCTTAATAATTTACATACATCAGTTGCCCAAGGTTTTCCACCCATATCTGAAATAAACACATTAATATACCACACTTCGCCTAAGAGACTGTTAAGTATTTAAGTACTCCTCGTCCTTGAAGAAGCACAGCAGTTGTCCACATAGTGCAGTATTATAAACTGCTCTAAATCCAGTACTAATAATCGTATGTTACTCCGATATACCTTGTCTATTGACAAAATTTTTTCTTTCAGTGAAAGTGAAAGTGAAAGTGAAATATATTTTATTTAAATAAGCTCACATAATAAGCATTTTTAAATCGTCAATTCTTTTACCCTACCACCCATTATGACGTCTTTTAACTGACAAGAAAAATGGGCGCAAAAAACTTGTCAGCTTTATCAATCAGATGGAACGATATTTACAAATATGTATATCGTTTCCAGACTTTATATTAACAAAGATTAACAAATAAATAACATTATTGAATTAGCTCATTTCTTAATGAGTTTCAAATTTCTTAATCAATTTACAGATTTTAAGCTAAATTCAAAGTTTGAACTTGTTATTCAGTCTAGGCTGTTACAATAAATAAAAATAAAAGAAAAACATACAATTCAATATGCATTAAGATAGGTAGTCAGAAGCAGACCCATTCCCACTGGCAGCACCAGTTCCCGAACATGACGCATGAACCAGCCATCTCTTCGCTCAACCATATTTGAGGGAACGTAACGACCCGCCTCATACGACACCACCGCAGAAATGATTAAAGATAGCATGACATACTAAGACTACCTATGTTAAGGCATCGAATTGAAAATTTATATCCAAAAGCTTTTCATAGGTCTTTCACTAAACTACTGACTATAGAAAGTAAAAATATTGCAATTAAATAAATCAAAACAAGGTAAGCTATTAAGAATTATATTTTTTGAGTAAGAAGTGCCATACATACAGACAATATAAAACAGATCTTTTATATACGAGTTATACGACGCCCTTAATACAAGCAGACAGAAGCAGACCCATTCCCACTGGCAGCACCCGTTCACGAGCATGACGCATGAACCAGCCATCGCTTCGCTCAACCATATTTGAGGGAACGTAACGACCCGCCTCACACGACACCACCGCAGAAATGTTTGAAGTGAGCATGACATACTAAAGCTACCCATATTAAGTCGTCGAGTCAGCAAGCCAGAAGTACGTTTTTAAGTAGGTAGGATACTTCTCACAATTTTATACTTAGAAAAGAAAATCACGATTCGAGTTTAATTAAAGGACTTTTATCTAGACCTATGAAAGAACCCCGGACTTTTTCTAATCAATACTGAGGTATTAGAGTAATAATTAACAATACAAAAGCTATGCCCATGCCTTTTTATCCTTCAAATAATCGTCAACAGTGTAATAACCTTTACTCATTAAATTGGATTTAACAGTATTTTTAAATTTTTCCAAGGGCAGTTCTGTGACTTGTTCTGGTATCTTATTATAAAAGGTAATACATCTACACAAAAAAGAGCTTCCGGTTTTATGCAGTCTGCGCCTTGGAACAGCAAGTTTGTTCTTGTTTCTTGTATTGAGTTTATGAACATTACTATTTTTTACAAAGCTATCTAAATTTTTCTTTACATACATTATATTTTCATAGATGTATTGGGAAGCTACCGTTAATATTTTAATTTCTTTAAATAGGTCACGAAGAGTATCTCTAGACCGTAAGTTGTATATAGCGCGCACTGCCCTTTTTTGTAAGATGAATATGTTATTAATATTAGCAGCTGAGCCCCACAACAACAAACCGTAGGTCATAATACTATGAAAATAACTGAAGTAAACCAATCTTGCTGTTTCAATGTCGGTCAGAAGCCTTATTTTCTTAACTGCAAAGGCAGCAGAGCTAAGTCTGCTTGACAGGATATCGATATGAGGGTCCCATTGCAACCGCGAGTCTATAGTAATACCTAAAAATTTTGTTGAGTCAACAAATTCGACTGCTTCGCCATTTACATGTATGGTCATATGAACCTGCCTCACATTAGGAAGTGAAAATTTGACACATTTAGTTTTACTAGAGTTAAGCTTCAGATTATTAATAGTAAACCAATGCATCACCTTGGAAAGAGTGCTGTTTACATCGTCACTGCAGTTACATCCTCTATCAACTTTAAAAATTAAAGAAGTATCATCAGCAAACAGTACTATTTCACATAAGTTTTTAGTATAGTAAGGAAGGTCATTAATATAAATAAGAAAAAGCAATGGACCCAATATCGATCCCTGCGGCACGCCCATGGTAATAGGTGCTTCATAGGATTCTGTTTTATTTACAACAACTTTTTGGGTTCTCGCCGACAGATACGATTGCATAAGGCTTACTGCATTTTTTGATACACCATAATGTTCCAATTTATCTAATAAAGTACTGTGACTGACACAATCAAATGCTTTAGAGAGATCACAAAATATACCAATTGCATCCTGTTTACTCTCCCATGCTTCAAAGACGTGTTTGAGAAGTGCAATTCCAGCATCAGTTGTGCATCTACCACGAGTAAAACCAAATTGTTTCTCGTGAAGTAGTTTGTTGATAAGAAAATGTGCTAATAATTGATCATAAATGATCTTTTCAAAAATTTTGCTTAGTGCTGGCAAAATGGAAATGGGTCTAAAGTTAGCGGGATCGCTTTTGTCCCCAGATTTAAAAAGAGGGATGATTTTACTATATTTCATTAAGTCTGGAAATATCCCTTCATCAACACACTTATTGAAAATAAAAGCAAGATGGGGAGCAATGGTAGTTATTATAGACTTAATTATGTGAGTTGAAATGCCCCAGAGATCTTCAGTCTTTTTTATATTTATTGAATTAAATGTTTTAAGAATGGTATCACTATTGATATGTCTAAATTTAAATACATTATTGCACTTATCAACACATGATTCCAAGAGGGAGACAGCAATTTTTGGAGATGAATTTAAATTACTGGTAGTTGCAATAGGTATTTTAGAAAAGAAATCTTGAAAAATTGTTGCCACTCCTTCATCTGACTCAATAATTTTATTGTCTGATACTATTGAGTATTCACGGTCATTATTTTTAGTTTTCCCAGTCTCTTTATTTATAATATTCCAAGTGGCTCTTATTTTATTATCTGACTGATGAATTATTGTAGATATACATTTTGCTTTTGCTAAAGTACATACTTTATTAAACATTTTTGAATAGTTTCTTACATATTCATGAAATTCGGGATCATTTGAAATTGTTTTCTGACCATATAATTCAAACAACTTATTTCTGCTAACATATATGCCTGGTGTTGCCCAATCACTAAATTTCTTTTTAAAGTCTTTGGATTTAATAGATCTTTGCTTAAATGTTTTATCAAATTCTACTTTAATTAAATTAAATAAATCATCATAATGAGTATTGGGATTATCATTACTAGGTAAGCAAAGAGTTTTGGCAGTGACATTATTATGAAAATTTTCCAATTTATTTTTAGTTAGAGGTCTGCAAATTATATTACACTGATGAGGAACATGATGGTGCTCAAGGGAAGCTATTTGTCCGCTATGGTCAGAACGAATACAATTTATTATTTCTTTATCAAGTACATTACAGTTGCTAAAAATATTGTCTAGGCAAGTTTTAGATGTAGCAGTGATTCTTGTAGGTTCACAAAAGGTGTTTGCTAAATTGAAGGACTTGAACAAATTCAGAAACCTACTTGCAATTGAGGACGGCTTTAAGATATCTACGTTAAAATCACCGCACACCACAATTTTTTTATTCTTTTTGATGACTAATTTTAGTGCGTCCTCCATAGCGGACTCAAATTGAGGGTAGTTACCAGTTGGTGGGCGATACACACAAATCATTATCAACTGATCTAATTCCACACATGACAGTTCAACGTGTTGTTCAATAGAGAGGGATATCACATCTTTTCGTTCCTTAAAATTCATATTGTTTTGCAAAATTATCAAAGATCCCCCTCTAGTGGTGGATTTCCTACTGAATGAACTAGCAATTTTATAACATTGAAATCCTGTAATTAATTCATATTCCTTAAGCCAGTGCTCAGTGACACATAAAATATTAGCATTTTTTTCAGTTAAAAAAAGTTCTAATTCTAATTCTTTGCCAGAAAAGCCCTGAATGTTTTGGTGAACTATAGTTAAATATTTAGGCTTTTCCTTAGTCATTACACGGCTAGAGACTTCCTCTATTGTCTTATTATGTAATTTAAATTACTAATAAAAGAATTACTTGGGACAAATGCCAAAGTGTTATTTTTAATGTCAACAATTTTTTGCTCAATAGGAGCAGGAGTAAAAATTGTATTATTATTACTTGGAACGGATTCCAAGGTCACATTTAAAATGTCAAAACTATTCTGCTCAATAGAAGCAGAAGTGATAGCCAAGTTCTTGGCTAAATGTTTAAAATAAAATGATAGCGCTAAAGCTACTTGTCTTTTAAAATAATTTGTAAGATAATATTTATCTTTTGTCAATTTAAAATTAAATATTAATTTATTTATGTCTATTATGTGACATCTCTGACTATTATAATAAGTCATATTGCTTAATGTTAAATTCAAATTATATCTGATATTATTTTCTTCCTGTGGCAAGCTAGCACTGTAAGGTAGTGTAAACAATACAAATTTATTTATATTTAAACTGCATAACTTATTGTAGTATGAAATGAGATCCTTCTTGTTTACATTACCTCTTTGACCAACTAATATAATTAAATTAGTATTTTCATTTAAGTTTAGAGTTATTACTTTTCTCATAATGTCATGTAGGGTCGCACCCGGTATACAATAATTTAAAACTTTTTCTCCCAATTGATTATTGAATAAGTAGCCTAAATCTTTTCCAATTTCATCACACAACATAATGTTTGAACATTTGTTAGTGGTAAAGGAATTATTTTCACTTGTGCTTGCTAAAATATTTACATGTTCAGAGATTAAGGGCTCATACACTGTTTGGTCTTGTAAATGGTCCCGAGCATCTAGGCCTGACGCTAAGGAGCTATCATTATGGGTTGAATGGTTTTCTGACAGAGAGGGGGTGGATAAACATTTAAGTGCCAGTATATATTCCCCTATCTCTTTTTTGGAACGGTCATAATTTTGGGTCATCCTGGATAATGACTCCTGTAATGAGTGAATTTTAGTATTTAACATAGCAATGTTATTTTCATATGTCAGTCTATTCTCATTGATTATAATTTGACATGTATCCAGCTTTTCAATTAGTTGTCTACGCTCTCTAATGTGACTAATATTTTTGAAAAAGTGTTTCTGCTTATTTAGTAACTTTTTTGTTTTTGAAATATACTTGTTAATTTTTACATATTTCTTTAGCTTGTTTCTACTACAACCAACCATTGCCTGACTCATAGTGCAATTAATTGAGTCTTCAGAAGTTAAATCAATTGTGATTGTTGGCTTATGGTTAAGTGAGGGAGAAACAAATTTTGGGTCACAGCCGATTAACTCATCGTAAAGACTCAAGTTCTGAGTGACTACCGCTTGGTTTTGTTCTGACTCTAACTTATAAATACGGTTATTAGCGTCATGTAGCTGCTTTTCCAGTCCAGAGATGAGTCTGAGGGCCTTCTCATACTCATCTCTGCACTGGTCGAACCCATCGATTAAAGTTTGTAACCTATTACGTTCCTCAAACATATTCTGTTGTGACAAATGTAACTCAGACATTTCCTTTTTGAGTTGTGTATTGCTTTGAAGCACATCTAACAATTCCTTTTCATTCTCATCTCTTTCCAAATGCAGTTGCTTAACCAACTCCTTGGTGGCCTTTAGTTCCTGTAGGGTTTGATGGAGTTTAGCCTCCTCCTGGCGAGATGCGGCCTTACGGGTCAACATTGTGAAAATAAAAAGGTGTTTGTTAAACCTAAGTAATTCCAAGGGGATGTTTAATCAACTATAGTGAGGTTATCCAAATGATAACACTACACTATCGGCCTTAAATGTAGCCTTACTAGTTATAAACTGAACAGATTAGACTAAAAGCACATACAAAAATTACTACTTTGAAAGAGATAACAATGATTTACAGATAAAAATGCAATGTCATGTCATACCGGTAAGTGAAAGTGACCGTAGTTCGACGTCACAAAACACACAAAATACACAAACAACTCACTGTTGGTATTCACTAAACTTAATTTTATACGTAAATGTTACGTGATTCAATGGAATTAGCCACAATTATTATGCTAATAATTAAAATATTTCAAATTTAAATACGGGAGCAAAATTTGACAACTGGTGCCGTCGGTGTTGCCACAGGAAAAAAAGTTCAGAACAGCTCAAAAATTTGCATACAGCAGTTGCCCATGGTCCTATACCCATACCTGAAAACCACACATCAATACACTAAACTTAGTTTAAGAAAGTGATGACAATATTTTTCAGCTCAGAACATCTTAAAAATTTGCATACAGCAGTTTCTTAAGGTTCTCAACAAATTCCTGAAATCAACACATCAATACACCAAACTTCGTCTAAGAGACTGTTGACAATATTTTTTTTCAGCCAGAACATCTTAAAAATTTGCATACAGCAGTTGCCCAAGGTACACAACCAATTCCTGAAATCAGCATATCATAACAACAAACTCCGCCTAAGAGACTGTTACTCACATTGAGTATAGCGACAGGTGGCGCCGCAGCCTTGGCGCTGGCGAAGTCCAGCTCGTCCCTGAAGAAGCACAGCAGCTGGCCGCACAGCACCGAGTAGTAGGAGCGCCACGAGCGCACCGTGGCGCGCTTGCCGCCGCAGCCGGCTTCTTGCTTGCGCTCCAGGAACCCTGGCAGAAGGGAGTTATTGTTTACAGGTCATAAATTAAACTACTTTACAGTTAATTAATAGAAATTCAGTTTAAATTCTTAAAACAAACCATAAGATAGTTTTGGTGATGATGACGAGTTCAGTTCTAACGTTCTAAATTAGTCTGCCATTGAAAAGAATAGAGAAATATTACATGATAGTCAAATAATTATGGTAACGAAAACGACGATATTTTCAACATTTTCTAAAAATTACTAACCCGATTTGAAGAAATGGGACCAACTTGAGAATAATGCTGATGACGTTAAAACGTTTGATTGAATCATTTCAATCAGTTCAGACGTCTTTAAATAATCGGTGGACACAAAAAACAAAAACAAAAAGCACGAGTATACGCGTCGAATATACTCATAATTACAATCAACTTTTACTATGGAGCCAACTCTCCTGCTCGCAAAAAAAAAATCAGCTGTTTCATACAAAAATGCAGTACCTACTCGACCTTAATGTATGGAACAGCTGATATTTTTTTTGCGACCAGTAGAGTTGGCCCCATAGCACAGAATACATAATAGTACAAGTACAGAAGATCCACTCCGCAAAGTCATTTAAATAAATAGCGACTCTATCCGAGACACAATAAGATGCAATTCAGGTCGCACACCGCTCCCATACCTACAGTTATATTCACCTAGAAGTTGCCTCTCTTTCTATCGCGTAGCTCTTATCTCTTCTAACGACTTCAGGGTTTCTTCTTTTAAGTAATAGGTACTTACTCTATTACATGTTATGTATTTGTGAAATAAAATGAGTACTTAAACACGTTTCAAAAAACCCTAGTCTAGATACAGTCAACGCCACATTAGACTATTTTAATAATAAATAAATAAATAAATGCTGACTTTGAGGCAATTTGCTTTCTTACGAAATCGAATAGTCATTAATAATTTACTTTATTTCGAAAGTAAGTAGGTACGTACCCTACGTAATCTATAAATTATTATTTCAATAAATAGTTGGGTGAAGATTGTTTAGCAAATAAGACAAGTAAGTACCGGATACTAAATACTAACTAGTTAGTAGTTAGATAAGCACTTCTTACGTTTCGACGTCATTTGGAACTTTTGGAAGTGTGAAAAACGTGAGGTTCGCATCCTTTTTAGGGTTCCGTAGCCAAAATGGCAAAAAACGGAACCCTTATAGATTCGTCATGTCTGTCTGTCTGTCTGTCCGTCCGTCTGTCTGTCCGTCCGCATGTCACAGCCACTTTATTCAGAAACTATTAAGTTTACACAGTTGAAACTTAGTACGTAGAAATAGAAATAGAAAATTATTTATTGCATGAATGTGGTACAACAGGATCTTAATTAAATACATTAGGTACAATGCACATTCGCCCAGATAGGCATGCAACATATTAAATATAAATTAAACTAATAGGTACCTATATAATTCTAATTCCAATAATAATATATAAATTAATCATGTCAATATCATAATTATGTCACATTCATTAATTAAAATATTCGTTTAAATTATAAAAACATTTTTCTATTAGCCACTTACGTAGACTTATTATGAACAAATTAGAGGGCAGTTGTCTTATCGCTACAGGAATGTGGTTATAGACCTTGATTGTCATGATGTAACAATTTTTACCATAAAAAGAACTTTTATGTTGTGGAAGTAACACGCGATGCAAGTCTCTAGGGCGAAGTCTCGGATTTACTCTATCGGTTGGTGGGAAAAGTTCTGGGTTATTCCTAACAAACGCTCCTATTTGTAGGATATCCTAGTTGGTTACTAAGTTCTGTAACTATGGAAAACATGAATAATACTAAATTTACAAATAATGCTACAATGAATTATATACCAAATGAAAGCACAAATATTTAAGATTATCATGTATTAAAATTATTCGAAATGACCGCCTCTGGCATGAATACACGCCTTTAGACGACGAGGCCAGTCATCGATGGCAGCACGAACTACCACCATATCCAATTCTGCGACTGCCTTGAGAATAGCGCGCTTAAGAGAGTCGAGATTCATGTGGGGCTTAGCACATGCTTTCTCCTCGATAAGTTGCCATATGGCATAATCCAGAGGATTTAAGTCTGGGCTGGAGGATGGCTATTCTTCCTGCGCGATAAAATCAATTTTGTTAGCCCGAAACCATGCTTGTGTAGATTTTGCTTTGTGCGCAGGGGCAGAGTCCTGCTGGAAGACCCATGGCTGGTTTTGAAATAAAGTGTGGCTTAAGGGTTTGACAACAGGTTCCAGAACGGTATCTTGATAGACTTTAGCGCCAGTTTTCACACCTTTTTCACAGAAATGAACCTTACTTAGCCCTGAATAGGACACCCCCAGCCAAATCATCACTGATGAGGGGTGGTGACCTCGTTGGACCCTCGGAGCAATCATGCTGGCTTCTTTACTATTCTTAGCGTATACTCTATCATTTTGACGGTTAAAATTTTCTTCGACTGTGAAGATTTTTTCATCAGTAAACAAGATTTTTCGATGGCCGTTTTGTGCGTACTGCTTTAGTAGAGCGCGACTTCGTGCTAACCTCATAGCCTTCAATCGTGCGTTTAGCAGATGGCCCTTTCGTCTACGGTAAGCGTGAAGCCCAAGGTCATCATTGATAATTTTTTTAAGGGAACTTCTCTTCACAGTCATCTGTATTGCCAATAACTTTTGCTTCCGGACGGGATTTCTCGTGATTCTCGCCTTCACTGCCTTGATCACAGCTGGTGTCCGAACGGTGCGTGGTCTTCCTGATCTTTTTCGGTCATCGACGGTCAAGGTATTACTGTACCTATGGATAGTGCGATAAATAAATTGCTTGTTGACTTTCAACTTTTGTAGCAACTTGAAAATCATATTCGGTGGCTGCCCACATTTGTGCAGAGCAATTACAGCGACACGATTCTCCTTCAACCCCCATTCCATGGTGAAATAAACAAAATATGATATACGTGTGGTATGGAATTATAGCTTATAAAACTGTCAATAATATGTCATTTTTATTTTTTCTTTTCATTTGTTTTAATGGCCAGTAATCGATAAAGAAACTCAGTAACAGAACTTTTGACCAACCTGTGTAGTCCTGTTAAAGTTAATATTCCCAAATCTACGAATAAGGGCCGACAAGATTCTAAAGGGCCGACACCACAAATCGACCGTACGCATTTCTTTTGAAGGACGAAAGCTCTTTTTACATCTGGAGAATTTCCCCATAATATCAGACCGTACCTCAATATTGACGAGACGTATCCGTGATACGCAGTCAAAGCTACCTTTTTTCCAGCTATATTTCTCAGTCGTTTGAGCGCATAGACGTATTTGCTCAATCTATTGCATATGTCTTTTACGTGAGATTTCCAATTACAGAAACGGTCGAGCATAATACCTAGAAATTTCATTTCGTTCATTTCTTCCAATTCATGACCCTGGCAAATAATTTTTGGATTCAAACGAATTGTCTGGTAATTTGAAAACTGGACGAAGGTCGTTTTGGAGCTGTTGACACTAAGCCCATTCTGATCAAGCCATTTGCATACTCCTTCCACAGTGGCATTAAGTGCAGCGTCATAATCAATGGCTTTATCGGTATGGGGTACAACTACCGATATGTCATCGGCAAATAAAATTGTTTTGTTGTTTATAACCTTGGGCAAATCATTAATATGTATAATATAAAGAGAAGTGGCCCCATTACACTTCCTTGGGGAACACCATATTTGTTGTGTACGAAGGGTGACCTGTGCGAATTAACTTCTCCGTTACTACTTATTTTATCTATTTCTACGCATTGCATCCTATTTGATAGATAACTAGTTATCCACTGTAAGGCTGGACCCCGAATGCCATATTTTTCACATTTGGCCAATAGTATTTGGTGATCCACCATGTCAAAAGCCCTACTCATATCAAAAAAGATAGATACAACGGGATAGATGTATTCTGTGAACCGCTTCATGATTTTGACATAAAAATAAAAAAATAAAAGATTAAGGGGGGGCTCCCCATACATGGAACTGAAACTGAAAATATTTTTTTTCATCCAACCTATACGTGTGGGGTGTATATAGATAGGTCTTCAAAAATGACATTGAGGTTTCTCAAACGATTTTTTCTCAAAGTCAACCGTTTGAAAGATAGACACTTCCAAAGTGGTAAAATGTGTGTCCCCTCCCTTTAACTTTTGAAATAAAAGAGTGAAAAATCAAAAAAAAATGTATGCTGTAGATCCTAATAAATACTTTCAACGAAAATTGGTTTGAACGAGATATATTGATAACTTTTAGAGATATAGCACATTTTCCAAAACCGCAAATATAACTTTGTCATTCATACAAACACTATGAAAAACAAAGTTATTTTTGACGACGAAAAATGAATGTGGTATTCAATATGGTATGGTATAAGGTAACTACGGAACCCTACTGCGCGTGGCCCGACACGCACTTGGCCGGTTTTTATTACTATTGAGGCATTCGGCAAGGCACGCGGCAGCCTCTGAAATTAGTCCGTCCAGACGGACCCGCCGGCTACTTGTAGCTTCGTACCTAAAGCGCGGAGTGCGCCTAGCCTGCCCATAGGTAAAGTTGCTTGTAATCATGAGTGGAACCACTCCACGGCGGGTGGGAACCAAATGATTAAAATTTCAGCGTGTATAACCTCCTCCTTTGAAATTTTTGAACTCGGCTAATAAAAGTAACAGTTAGGTTATGATTCATAATTATTCCTAACTTATGAAATACTAGACTGTGGTTAGGTTATGTACAGCTTGACTACCTATAAAGAGTTGATAAAAATGGAGGGCAAGAATTTGGCAACAAACTAAACACAACTGAAGCTATATCTTGTTCTAAAATATTTAGTTCCATTTTATTCAATTTCTACAGTTTCCGGCCAATCTGTATGAATGCGATGTGTCCTGTAACCTGTACCTTCGATCTCGACGGGCGGCAGACTGGCGTCGGCGCGCGCGTGGCGCCGGAAGCTCTGCGTGCGGCGCCGCGTCGTGAACGATGGAGTACGCTTCGGAGTTTTCACCACCTGACAAAAACACAGGGTATATCAATCTACATTTTATGGCAATTATTGAAAATACCGTAAAACCCTATAACTTCGCCTTCTAAACCAAACTTCGCCTAAAAACCAAAAACTTCCATATCTCGGGAAATTAAATAACAAAGCCATTTTTTTAATATTAAACGGGATAATGCTTGGTTTTCATCTCACCTAATGTTAAATGACGATAAGGCCGAAGGTGGAATCGCACTACACCCGGAATACTGGCTATCTTACCTCTAACTGCCGGAACACAACGATTTTTAAATTGTTGTTATGTCGTCAGACTTAGGTAAGATGGTGGTAGCATTATTTTAAATCTCTCGTTTGTTGGCAAAACTACTTTCTACTGTCTATGGAAACTAGCTTGCAATTTGAAGCAGATGCAAAAAAAATCGTCGTTTTACGTTATTCATTAATTTTTTTATGCCCAACGGGTTAGTGCTTGGCCTTCACCTCACCTAATGTTAAGTGATGATAAAGCCGAAAGTGGAAGCGCACTACACCCGGAATCCCCATCACTGAGGAACTGGCTATCTTACCTCTAACTGCCGGAACACAACAAATTTTTAAATTGACAAGGCATCTCTTCTTGGGCCTCAGTCTCTAACACCTAAGATACACATTACACACACCTATACAGTATATAGATACTTATATGTATATATGTTACCGGCCAAACCCGATTTCAGGACAAACTAGTTTGGCCTAGGCTAAACTAGTTTGTCCTAAGCTCAATAGGATAAACCAGTTTAGCCTAGGCCAAACTAGTTGATCCTGATATAAATACGCACATTCCAGGATAAACTAGTACGGCCTAGTCTAAACTCATTTAGCCTTGTCGAAAGTAATGAAATAAAATAATTGAGGTAAAATTATTATATTAAACATAAATAAATATTTGCTATTTAAAAAAAATAATGATAGGTACATAACTAATATCATAATTTTTTTTATATTAGTTATTTTTTTTTAAAAACACTTCATTATTTTGTTACTAGCTTTTGCGCAGCTTCATTCGCGTGGACATTTTAGAAAATCTTTAAAATTCTTAAAATGCCGTAGAAGGCGTTCCAATCCCCGTTTCCGTTCAGAATAGAATCCACTTCCAGAGATATTTATTATCCCGTTCCACTTCCCGTTGCCGTTGCCGTTTCCATTCGCGTTCCCGTTACCACTTTTCACTTGTCACCTGTCACTTGTCACTTCACTTTTCACTTCACGCTTTTGCTTCCGCTTTTGCTTCCGCTTTAGCTTCCGCTTCCACTTACCGTCACCGTGACCATCAATCTTTATATCTGTCTACCTTTTCTTTTTAATGCAGAACGGGATAGTACAGCATTTTAAGAATTTTAAAGATTTTCTAAAATGTCACTGGAATGAAGTTGCGCAAAAGCTAGTAACAAAATAATGAAGTATTTTTTTTAAACAATAATTAAAACAAATATTAAAGATTTTTTATGAAATAAGTTACCAATTTTTTTTAAATAGCGAATATTTATTTATGTTTAAGAAAAAATCATTATAAGTACCTCAATTATTCTATTTCATTACTTTCGACAAGGCTATATGAGTTTAGACTAGGCCGTACTAGATTATCCTGGAATGTGCGTATTTATGACAGGTGACAAGTGAAAAGTGGTAACGGGAACGCGAATGGAAACGGCAACGGCAACGGGAAGAGGAACGGGATAATAAATATCTCTGGATACTATCCTGAACGGAAACGGGGACGGGAACGCCTTCTACGGCATTTTAAGAATTTTAAAGATTTTCTAAAATGTCCATGCGAATGAAGTTGCGCAAAAGCTAGTAACAAAATAATTAAGTCTTTTTTTTAAAGAGACAATAATTTATAACAAATATTATTTTTATATATTTATATAGATTTTTTATGCAATTAGTTATTTATCATTTTTTTTTTAAATAGCTAATATTTATTTATGTTTAAGAAATAATAATTTTACCTCAATTATTCTATTTCATTACTTTCGGCAAGGCTAAATGAGTTTATACTGGGCCGTACTAGTTTATCCTGGAATGTGCGTATTCATGTCAGGATCAACTAGTTTGGCCTAGCTAGGCTAAACTGGTTTATCCTATCGAGCTTAGGACAAACCAGTTTAGCCTGGGCCAAACTAGTTTGTCCTGAAATCGGGTTTGGCCGGTAACATATATATATACTTACACTCATACTCTCAGCTCATTTAACGTGAGCGTCAGCTTTAGGCAGCCTGTCGAATTGCCGGGAGAGGGCGCCTCTTATTGGATCTTAGAGACTGCTCTAACACCTAAGATACGCTACACATTAACAGTATATACTTACGCTCATACTCTTCACCCGTTTAACGTAAGCGTCAGCTTTAGGCAGCCTGTCGAACTGCCGGGAGAGGGCGCCTCTTGTAGGCTCTCAGTCTCTACTCTACCACCTAAGATACGCTGCAAATCTACAGATACTCACGCTCATACTCTCAGCCCTCTTAACGTGAGCGCCAGCTTTAGGCAGCCTGCCGAACTGCCGGGAGAGGGCGCTTGTTATTGGACCTCAGTCTCTACCACCTACGATACGCTACAGATTATACAGTATATACTTACGCTCATGCTCTCCGCCCGTTTAACGTGAGCGTCCGCTTTAGGCAGCCTGTCGAACTGCGGCGCGGGGGAGGGGGGGTCTTGTTGCTGGACCTCAGAGTCTGGCACCGAAGATACGCTCGACACGAGCGACTGTTCCACCTATGAGATAAACAATATATAACGTTATTTTTAGTAAAAAAACCTTTGATAGAGTTGAAACAAGCTTGTTGCTTCATATAAAATTGTGAGCCTACTTTTCCAAGTTAATAATGCTTCGTATTTATTATTTGTCTTTATAGGAAAAACGGTGTAGAATAGTTTTACACTTTAAATATTGTAAATGTATGCACTATATTATACCAGTTTTTTTTTCAGTCATGAATCATTTTACCAGTTATTTTTTCAGTCTTAAATCATTTTACCAGTTGTTTTTTCAGTCATCAATCATTTTACCAGTATTTTTTTTCAGTTATTATCATTTTACCAGTTGTCTTATTTCAGTCATCAATCGTTTTACCATTTATAGCTTTTTTTGGATTAGTCGACAAATGCCAAATGTCAACTTTATTTAAAACACCATATTTTACAAATGCTATATTGTACAAATGTGAACTTTTACAATATACACTTCTACAAATACCAGATTCAGTCATCAATAATTTTACCATTTTTTTTTCAGTCAGTGTCGTGTGAGGCGGGTCGTTACGTTCCCTCAAATATGGTTGAGCGAAGCGGTGACCGGTTCATGCGTCATGCTCGTGAACGGGTGCTGCCAGTGGGAATGGGTCTGCTTCAGACTCCCTATCTTAACGTATATTGAATTGTATATTGATTGTTGTTGAATACAATGTTTTTTTTCTTTATAACAGCCTAGACTGAATAATAACTTTGAATTTAGCTTGAATCCTATAATTTGATTAAGTAATAAATGACGTTATTTCTTTGTTAATATAAAGTCTGGAAACGAAATACATATTTGTAAATATTGTTCCATCTGATAACGCTGACAAGTTTTTTGCGCCCATTTTTCTTGTCAACTAAAAGCGTCATAATGGTTGGTAGTGTAAAAGATTTGACGATTTAAAATTGCTTATTATGTGAGCTTATTTAAATAAAGATATTATTAATTCATTCATTCGGTCATCAATTATTGTACCAGTTTTTTTTCAGTCATCAATACCTGTTGCGCGGGCGGGGCGTCCCTCTTCAGCGATCCGCTGTAGTTCCCTCCTGCAGTACTGCTGGACTGGAGTCTCTCTTGCTCTAGTCTATACATCTATTCTACAGTGTATACCTATAGTATTGTTACGGACGTGGGGTATGGGATTGGAAGAAAAACGATTTGGTCACGACTTTCTTATCTTTTCCATTAATTTCCCGACTATACTAAAACGTTCTATTTCTTTACCAAATAAAAATAAACATTGTTTATTGCATGTAAACATTTTAGAAATATCGTAAAAACCATCAAAACTCTTTGGTTTGACTGAGGATCGAACCGCGGGCTCTCGCGTTTAGGCGAGCACTCACACCACTAAGCTACGGCGACTTGACAGCTAGCGGCAAAATTAGTCATCGCTTGATGCTCTGTGTCTCATCTACGTTTTGTGACGTTATGGCCGTCGGCGTCCCGGCGTCATTCCTCGGCCATTCATACATATTCCAATTCATCTTGTTTTTAGACCAAATGTATTGAGTCAGCAAAATTACACTTACTTTACCAGTACATTATTTTGATCGTTTAATAATCTACAGTACAGGGTGTAAAAACAGTCGATTTATTTTATTTTAATTTTTCGGCCAACAATAATTTTACCAGTTTTTTTCAATCATCAATCATTTTACCAGTTTTTCATTTATCAATAATGTTACCTGTTGCGCGGGCGCGGCGTCCCGGCGGCGCTCCTCGGCGATCCTCTGCAGCTCCCGGCGGCGGTACTGCTGCAGTCTCTCTTGCTCTTGTTGCTCGGCGGAGCGCCGACGAGCTTGTTCCTCCTCGTCGCGTTGTAAGGCGAATGCTTGTTCCACCTTGGGAACAAAACGGTATGATTTAACACTGTCAACTAAAATGTTTTGAAGTGTATCAACATCGCCATTTTTTAACCGACTTCCAAAAAGGAAGAGGTTCTCTATTCGGCTATATGTATGTTTTTTTATGTATGTCCGCCGATTACTCGAAGACGGCTGAACCGATTGAAATAATTCAAACGTTATTAGATCAGGTTAGTTCCCAAGTTGGTTCCATTTTTTTTTAATTTTGAAATCGGTTCAGTACTTTTCAAGTAATCTTGAAAAAAGCAAGAAAATATGATTTTGTGTGAATTACCTCGATGATAATGGTCGTATTACTTTTTTGTTTATTAACTGTATGTATGTATATTTCTTCGCGATTATCTCGTTTGGCTGAGCCGATTTTACTACCTAAATAATTTTCCTAGAAGGTACCTACACTAAAAAAAAATGTTTAAAAAAAACAAAAAACCGACTTCAAAAAACCTACCTCTAAAAAGCAAGAAATAATATTCGTAATAATAAAAACACGTCTATTGAAGTCGGGTGGGGCTTTTAGAATAAAAAAAAGGAATCTGTACTCCAGCCCCACCCGTCTTCAATAGACGTGTTTTTATTATCTTAATATATAAAATCGTAAACTGAATGACTGACCGACTGACTGATCTATCAACGCACAGCCCAAACCGCTGGACCTAGAGACTTGAAATTTTGCACACAGATACCTTATATAGGGTAGGCATCCACTAAGGAAGGATTTTTGAAAATTCCATCCCTAAGGGGATGAAATAAGGGATGAAAGTTTGTATGAAAGTCCCTCAGTTTTGAAGCTAGGATCTTCAAATTTTGTGTTTAGGCTGACGATTGAAAATTAATAAATACGGGTCTCAGCGTTTTTCAAAATTCTACCCCCGAAGGGGTCAAAAGGGGGATGAAGTTGTGTATTGAAGAAAATCCTTCATTTTCGAAGTAAAAATCGCTAAATTTATAATTTAGGCTTATGGATGGAAATTTAACGCAACGTATATTGTTATTGTTAGTATTTCAATCCTTATGGGGATGAAATTGGGATGAAAAGGGGTAAAAAAAACATAAAAATAGATATGGATGTCGTTATTGGGGTTTTCTGGGATGACAATTTCAAAAATGACATTTATTTTGAAAGTCCAACACGGTGGAAATAATTAATTCCCTAAAGGGGTGCAAATGGGGTTCAAATTTTTTATGGAAAAATAATATAAAATCGACATTACAACTTTAAACTTCTTAGGAGCACATCTAAAAATAAATAGGCAAACATGTATTTTGTGATTTTGAAAATCAACCCCTTAGGGGGTAGATGGGGTGAGTAAACACAAAAATTGATATGGATGTCGTTCTTGAGGTTTTATGGGATGGTGATTGCGAAAATGAGATTTATTTTGAAGTCCAACACGGTGGACATGATTTAATCCCTAAAGGGTTGAAAATGGGGTTCAAATTTTGTATGGAAAAAGAATATAAAATAGACATTACAACTTTGAAATTGGTAGTAGCATGTCTAAAAATAAAAAGGGAAACACGTATTTTGTTATTTTGAAAATCATCCCCTAGGGTGTAAATGGGGTAAGTAAACATGAAAATCGATGTGGATGTCGTTCTTGAGGTTTCATGGGATGGTGATTGCGAAAATGACATTTATTTTGAAGTCCAACAAGGTGGACATGATTAGACGAATTACACGCTGTATGACACAAACGCGGTTCGTCGTATATTCGTCATATACTTACTTAACTAGGAAATTTGAAAAAATAAATTATTATATAGATAGCATGAAGTACATACAGTCTCCTGCAATAAATTAGTTTTTATTTTTTATTTTGACGCTTTTATTTCCTTAACGAGTTATAAAGAAGAAATCGAGTGACAAAATGCGTGTGTGACGAATTGCGGGAACGGGAATAGGAACGGGAACGGGACGGGAGCGGGCCGGGAACGGGAACGGAACGGAATCGAAACGGCACGGGAACGGGAACAGGGACGGGAACGGGACGGGAACGAGACGAGAACGGGACGGGAACGTGAAGGCCCGCCACACGCGGCAAATGTCTTGCCTCGCGAGGCAGCGCGCTGGGTGGGGACCCGCTTAATCGCGTAAAATTGGCTGGTCGGATCCTGGTTGAAAGTTCCCTAAGGATTTTCTCTAATATCCACGCGGACGAAGTCGCGGGCAGAAGCTAGTAACAAATATTATTTCTTGCTTTTTAGAGGTAGGTTTTTTGAAGTCGGTTTTTAATGTCCCCACTGGCACAGGACTTCTTTATGGGTGGATAAGAATCATAAATCATTTATTCACGTTGAAACATGGTAAATACAGCTCTTAGAATCAAAATAATGTTCAGCATATTTCACCTTTAACAATGGCATGTGAATGTCAAAATTAAAATTAAATTAAAACTATATTATTAAAAAGATGAGCCATAACCAACCACGCAGACCCAATGCGGATTGGTGGGTGTTAACGACTACAAATGCAGCCGGGACCGACAGCTTAACGTGCCTTCCGAAGCACGGAGGAACTTGAGATTATAAATTTTTGGTCACCCATCCCATGACCGACCCTTGCGAAAGTTGCTTAACATTCACAATCGCAGGGCCAAACACTAAACCACTGCGCCGCCAAGCTCCTCCAATGGAAGTGTACCTGACAAATATTGCTTGCAACCAGTGTTCAGTCGCTTTGTGCCGCATAACTAAATGCCAGCAATTTAGCCCCGCCCACTTGGTTGTCATTTTTGTATGGTGTTATTTTTTTGAGCGGAATGCTTGTTCCATAGATTTTAGTTCGTTGATTAAACCAGCCAACAAATTAAAAAAATGAATAAATAATGAAAAAATATTAGAAAAAATCGACACCCGTAGCAACTCAGACGGGATGCTACGGGTGAGTCGGGTGAGTTCGAAAAATAGCATTGTGAATGCAAAAATCTAAAAGTTTAAAATTAAAAAAAAAAAACTTGTTGCAAACGAATTTTGTGAACCGATTGCAAAGACTTTTTGACATTCACATTGTATTTATATCAGCTTTTGAAAATTACTCTTCGAATAAAACTGATTGTCATTAATCAATACCGAAGCGATCGCAGCCAAAGAGTGGATGAAAGAAAATTGGAGATTTAGGATGATGACGCAATTTCAAGTCATTATAACTATCAAATTATCAGTTTTTTTTTTAAGTATTGATGACTCACCAGAGTAATTCTCTTGAGAGCCTGGAAGCGATCCTTCTGCGACTCTATGGTCTCCTCTAGGTCTCTATGCCGGTTGATGAGCGCTTCTACTTGGGACACGCTCTCTCTCTATCTATCTATATCTAAGAGTTGGTATATAATACACTGTCTATGACTCACCAGAGTGATCCTCTTGAGGGCCTGGAAGCGATCCTTCTGCGACTCTATGGTCTCCTCTAGGTCTCTATGGCGGTTGATGAGCGCTTCTACTTGGGACACACTCTCGCCGAACTTGCCGTCTCGCACCAGGGGGACTCTGAGAAAAAATGACGTCATTATAGTAAAGTCAGGGGGGTGTCACTCCAAGGAGCCATAATAGGAAAACATGGTTTGCGGGGGCCATATTTTTGATACAGAAAACGTAAAGTTGTAGCCACAAAAAAAACATACGAGAAGCTAAAGAGATTATCTAGTAGGTACAAATATTAAATTGCGCATAAACCTCACAGATAATTGTAAAAAAAATCAGAATATCATCAAAAGCGCATGTCGCGGGTCATATTTTTGGCGTAAACAATAACGGAAACGTATTGAATTTTACATCAAAATACAATTTAACGTACTGTGCAGTTGCTCCAATAACATTTTTTCAAGAGAGATAATTGTGCTAAAGATTATGATGAAAAAAACAACAAAAAACATCGAAAAAGTGCAGAAGTGAGGTTATTTTCCATACTCTTTACACGTAAAGAAAAAGACGGAGACAAATGATTTTGCATAACGGAGCCTTAAACGTATTAGCCTACTGCTCTTGGCTGACTCAGTCGAACCAGCGCGCGAGGGGTGGCATTTGTCAGTTGAGACAGAGCTACGCGACAGAAAGAGAAGCGCTATGGGGCCGCTTATAATATAAGGATTCCGGGTGTAGTGTGCTTAGAATTTTGACTTTATCGTCACATAACATCAGGTGAGGTGAAAGCCAAGCATAATTGTGTGCAAACTTTTGTTAATTATTGTGATGGAAAATGACCTCACTTTAAATGTGGAGCTCATTTTTCAATGTTGACGACTCTGTAGGAAATATTCAGGGAGAAAAAAGCAGCCCTTGACGAGTTTCTTGCCGGTTCTTCTCGTTACAAGGTCTCCCGCTTAGGGTTTGCGAACCGATGGCGTAGCTTCTATGACATTCACAAGTGCTTGTAACAGCAAAGTGAATTTTGAATTTTGAATTCAAGCACAATCCCGTTGTGCATAAATTGAGTGACTGGAAATAATTAAAGGCGACTGTAAATGGGATACTTAAATAGCAGGAGCAGTTTATTTTATTGGCGACAAAATAACTAAACGGACTAACTGTGGATTACAAAAAATATGTAAAACGAGCAACTACACGTGGGAGATAAATAATTTGAATGAGTGACAAAAGTACTGAGTGGGCGACTATTGTACCAAATAGGTAACTATAACTGATTTAAGCTACCCAACATGGTATTTTTGTCGCCTCGATTAGGTTAATAGTCGCTTTTTTTAAATAATATGCCAAATTTTTTATGTTTTGTGTGTCCTAAGGTTGCGGCCCAAATAGAAATTTGGCCGCCCCTTCTGAATGAATTTGATTTTCAATATTTTGTAGTTGCCCTTAGTCCGTCGCCCACTTACTAATATCCAAAATGGGAATTTATTATTACCCGATTAAATATTACCCTAAAAAATCTTAAATTCTAAAGTAAAAAAGTAAACAAAAACCTGTTAGCGATCCAGCTCTCCAAAGCATCAGCGTCCCTCTTGAACACGAGCGCATCCAGGTGCTGAGCGTATATCTTGTCTCTGGCGAGCCACGACGATTCTAGATGTTCGCGGCGAGCGCGCAACGTTCGCAGCCGCTCCTCTATCTCGGCCGACATGAAGTGGCCTTCGCTTAGGAGTTTCTCGCCTGTGTAGTAAATTCATAATAATATAAGCTTCGATCAAAAATACCCTACATATCCGATCAGTCTTAAAAACGGCTCCTAGAAATAACGTCCCACTTACAAACTAGGAGCTTTGTACAAAGTATTCTCTTCTTTGTTTCTTACTATTTAAAGTTGAATTTGGAAAAAAGTAATTCGTACTTTGATAAAAATATTAATGTGGGGATTCCAATTTTAAAATTTCGAATCACTTTTTTTTTGTCAGTCGGTGCGCCATTTGCGTAATGCCTATTGCCTATTGTCCTCGATATATTGCCTATTGTCCTTACTCTATTGCCGATGGTATTCACTCTATTGCCCATTGTCCTCAGTCTATTGCCGGTTGTCCTCACTCTATTGTCGATTGTCCTCATTCTATTGCCCATTGTCCTCACTGTATTGCCTAATATCCTCACTGTGTTGCCTATTGTCTTCACTCTATTGCCTATTGTCCTCACTGTGTTGCCCATTGTCCTCACTCTATTGCCTTATATCCTCACTGTGTTGCCTATTGTCTTCACTGTGTTGCCTATTGTCTTCACTCTATTGCCTATAGTCCTCACTCTATTGCCTATTATCCCCACTCTATCGCCTATTGTCATCACTTAATAGTGTTTCTACTCACCATGTTGGAAGTGTTGGTTGAAATCGTCGTCCTTGGCCCGTATCTCGGCGCGCAAGTCCTGGTGTCGCGCGACTAGTCGCTCGGCGCCGGCGACGTCGCGCGACAGCTCCGCCGCCGTCACGCGGGCTATTGTCTCGTTGGTCCACGCTCTAAAGAGAGTAATTTAGATATATTTGTTAAATATAATAACAATCAATGAGGCAGTATGGTCTATGACCCTAACCTGTTCTTCAGAATGAATTAAAAAACAATTTAACAGTTACTTAATCCTTTAGCTGACAGACAATACTATCAATAGGAAGGTACGTAGAAAGTATTAATTTTAGATGGTACGTAGACATATAAATCTTGCCGTTACGTCATCGCATCGGTTACTCACATTCAAAATTCTTAAATTACATTTTTTAAAGCATTTTCAAATTTTCAAAAATTCAAATGTACGCCATAAAATAAAATCTGAAAGTGATAACAACAATTAAAAAATTAGGGAGAAGAAAGTCGGAGAATCTATTCTAAGACATTAAACTACCTTTATGCACAGCATAATAAGAAAACTTTAAGACATTCTCATTTCAATACATATTGTTATCATGATTTGTCACGTCTAAACATTGTCCATCAGCCATTTTTTATGTCCTCACTGCTGGGGCTCAGGCCTTCCTTATGGGTGGATAAGGAGGACGGGCCATAACCCACCACGCGGGCCCAATGCGGATTGGTGGGTGTTAACGACTGCAAATGCAGCCGGGACCAACGGCTTAACGTGCCTTCCGAAGCACGGAGGAGCTCGAGATAATAAATTTTTGGTCACCCATCCCATGACCGACCCTTGCGAACGTTGCTTAACTTCCGCAATCGCTGGGCCAGGCGCTCAACCACTGCGCCATCGAGCTCCTCGTCTAAACATTACAATGACATTAATTTAGTTCTAGTTAGAAGATACAAACTTGCAGTAACTCCTGGTAGGTTCCGAAGTATGCTTGCAGCTGTCCAGCTAGTTCCAGCTGTTGCGAGCTATGTGCCGCTCGCTGGGTGAGCGCTTCTAGCTATAATTACATTTACTTCTAGCTATAATTACATTTGCTTCTAGCTATAATTACATTTGATTACTTACAGTAACTCCTGGTAGGTGCCGAAGTATGCTTGCAGCTGTCCAGCTAGTTCCAGCTGTTGCGAGCTATGTGCCGCTCGCTGGGTGAGCGCTTCTAGAGCTTCTGTTACGTCTTCTAGCTTCGCTGTTACGTGTTCTTTCGCGTCGGGGAATGCGGTGCCCAGTCTGGGAAAAGAAGGTTTATTATTACTAATCTTTATTTATATCTATTTTTATAAATATTACAGACTTATGTCTGGAACGGGTGATAGGAAAATATGGACGATTCAAAAGTTTTTAATAATTAAGTTTATTTGAATAAAGCTTATTTGACTTTGACTATCTATAAAGATTTAGATCTAGAACCGCCCTAACGCCTGTAGCACACGTCCGCCGCGAAACAATACCAGCGGAACCGCAGTAATTCCGCCATAAATTGTCTTCTATCTTTCGTAGGATAATCGTATAAACCGGATCTTTACAAAAATCCTATGTCGATTGTAAAGAACCGGATAATTGTAATCTAAGATAGATTTTCGCAATCATCCGAAAAAATTTTAGGATCTTTGTAAAAATCCCAGTATGTTTCGGACAATTGTAAACTTGAATGCTGATTGGATAGCCTTAAGAGACGATTTATAAAATCTTCAATCTGATTGGTCAGAACATATTGCTGATGGGTTTTGGGGTTATTTCGTAATTTTGCTGAATTAAATTCTTTCATTTTAACAAGGTTTTGCACAAACATTTTGACGAGCGCTGTAGAACTTTCTTAGCTCTGTGTAGAAAAGTTATTTTTCGGTTATACTTAACCTCTAAATTGACTGCATTGATCGAGCCAAGCATTTGTATAATATCAGGGCTCTATCACTCCGCGCGTAGGTATGAGAAAAGCACCTAGCGCTCGGCGTCCTCTGCGTGGACAAAATCAGCAGGGTTGTCCATCGCGTCCTCGGAATATCTATGGCGCGTTTTCACGGGGTCTTACGATTCCCGCGCTTTCATTGCCGCAAGCTGCAACCCTAACGTAGGTCCGAAAAGATAGGATATATGCGATAGAAAGAGATGCAGCGTCTAGGTGAATATGGCCGTTCGTAATTAGCGCCGTACAAGCTGAATTGCACTTTATTGTGTTGAAATTAGAGTTGCTATTTATTTAAATGGTTCAGCGGAGTGCATCTTCTGTACTTGTACTAATATTTATTCTGTGATAATATCCAATTCACTCACTTCACTCATCGTACATTAATGTCTCTTGATTTGAGCACTCAGTTTTCTTATTTTAAATAAAAACGTAAAATTAGAACAAAACGCTGGAGAAATATTTGACTTTACGATTACAAAAATCTGTCTTAGATTCTAATTGTCCGGTATTTTACAATCATACTAGGATTTTTGTAAAAATCCTATTTGTACAATTATCCTACGACATATCGACGACGATATATGACGATCACATCTACGTTACCTAGCGGTTTCGCGTCATTGTTTTCGAACCTGAGGAAGTGGGCAGATTCTGGAAACGGCAGATTCTTTAAATGACAGATATTGTACAGTCAGACAGCAAAAACAAAAGTTATTTGACATGGGTTTTTTAACATTGAAAATGTTTATGTTTTCGTGATCGAGTAAGTATAGTGGACTGATTTATGAAATTGTGAAATGTTCCTGTAGTTTCGCAGATATGAAAGGTACGCAGATGAACTATATGTCAAAATGTGCGTCCGCCGGAGGGATTCTTTTCGTTAAATAAAAAACAAAGTTGTCAAATGTTATCTTGTGTCTTATTCCTAAATTACATTTTTTAATGCCTTTGATAGTTGCGTGTTGTGTGAGATCTGTAGATTTTTTGTACCTAAATATTGGTTTTGACCAGAATTTATTTCAATATTAATAACGTTTTGATGTTTATATTAGTGATGGTTAAACTTCTCCATATTTATGAGATCCTGGTACTTTGGTGACGTATAGTTTATGAAAAAAAGTTTATAATGAGTCGGTATGACTATGGGTAAAATAACCCCGTTGTCACACTTGTGTGGTAAGTTGATATGACCACGGGTCGGTCGGGATTATCGTGTGTCATTATTTCCGTTGTTATTTTTCTATAGAGCCTAATAACAATAAAAAATATCTTTAGAATTAGAATGTTGTTTGGGACTGTACTTCTGCCATTTACAGAATCTGCCGTTTGCAGAATCTGCCATTAAGCGAAAAAAGCAGGAAGTGTGCCAACGGTCGGAATCACGCGAGAAAGAGACAGCATGAATCATGGTATGAGAATATGTGTATTGACTTCGCACAATGAATATCAATAAGTTACGAACTCAGAAATCTTTATTTGCCTAAAACATTGTTTAGAGGTGTTACGTTGTTCAAAATGGCCTCACTCATGTTTCATTTTTATAGAGCTTGCAAAACACACTGTCAATGAGAGTCAAATTATTGATAGCAAGAGACTCTTTCCAAAATAAACTGATACCTCAGACAAGACATCTCCGCCTCCCCGCGTGTAACGCGTGCGGTTGTGCCGCGTCCTAATCCTTCTCCGCTAAATGTGTTATTTATCTATCTATTTATTTATGTCATTCACCGATCAGCTTCCAACTGCAGCTTCTTAGCCGCCGCCCTTATCGCGTCCAAGTCCGCACTCAACGCGTGCAGTCTCCGCCTCCTCGCGTGCAGCGCGTGTAACGCGTGCGGTTGCGCCGCGTCCGCTTGAAGCGCCGACTCTTTCTCCGCTACCCACGCGGCGGTTTCTTCGGCGGCGCGGTCGAATTCGTGCACTTGCCGAGCGCCTGCTAGGGCCTATGTGAGAAATACATTGGTTGTTTTATTTATAAGAAATTATTTATAAATCTTCAATTTTTAATGTTATATTTCTCTAATCTATACATATAATAAAACAGAAGATTCTAAATGTTTGTGCGCAAATAACTCAAAAATCACTCAACGGATTTTGATGGGATTCTCACAGTTTGGTAGCATGGGGTCCAACTTAAAATCTAAGCTATGTTTCATTTAATTCGGGTGGGTAGAACCTGGGAAACAGCTTGAACTCTCCATAGTACTAGCTTTCATACACTAAGGAGATCATTTAAAGTGGTCGCCTCATTGTTAAATCGCGGGCAAAAGGGATACTTACCTGGGGATTTTTCTATTGCCACGCTAAAGAAATTTCTCTACCGTGTCCACGCGAAATCGCGGGCAGAGGCTATCCAGAATAAAAGTACTGTTCCCGAGGGATAGCAAATAAACTTTTCACGTAGACGAAGTCGCGGGCGACCGCTAGTGTTATTATAACACAGTGTAACAACATGTCATAGTGTCTCACCTCCTGCCTGGCCAACGCCAGTTCCTTAAGGTCGTCCCACAGTCCGCGTATGTCGTCCAATCGCTGCCTCACTCGGTCGCTCTCGGGCGCGTTCTCCTCTATGAGACCGTTGCCGATCTCACACACAGCCTCGATGCGGCCTTCGTTGGCTGTATGGACAAAAATATGCATTTATAACAAAAAACTAAATATTAACAAAAAAAGAGATAATTTTCTTGGTCCCATTCTGTTTCTCAGATAAAAAGTAAGTGGTAGGAGTAAAGTGGAGCTTTAATTGACGCTTCGCCAGAAATTTGACGAAATTTAGTACATTTTTATTGATTTCTGAAATTTTGGCTCATTTATTAAAAATTTACTCGGTTATTGTGTTAGATCAATAAAAAAACCGGCCAAGTGCGAGTCGGACTCGCACACGAAGTGTTCCGTACCAAAAAACGGAAAAAAACACGTTTGTTATCATAATCATAATCTTTATTTGCATTTTATGTTGTATGGGAGCCCCCCTTAAATATTTAGTTTATTCAGTTTTTAGTTGTTGTTATAGCAGCAACAGAAATACATCATCTGTAAAAATTTCAACTGTCTAGCTATCACGGTTCATGAGATACAGCCTGGTGACAGACAGACAGACGGACAGCGGAGGCTTAGTAATAGGGTCCCGTTTTTACCCTTTGGGTACGGAACCCTAAAAACTATCCTTTTTGCATAAAAAATTATATTACTGTCGTTGAAAATTACGAAATCTGACGATTGAAAGTTTATTTTTATAAGTTTTTATGATGTTATTCAGGATTCTTTTACAGAATTACCAAGCCATTTTTCAATATTTTGTTCGGTTATTGTGTTTCTTTGTTTCTTTTTCAGTCTACAGTAATTTTTGTGAAGTAGAATCCTACATCAGTTCTTCACATTGGAATTTCAAAAATCAATCTTTTCATCAAATCGTGAACTGGCCTCGCCTTAATGTAACAGCTGATTCTTTTCGCGATATCAGAGTTGGCTCTACAGTCAAACTTGCTTGTGTAGTAAAACTCCAACTGAAACTATAATCGTTTATTGGGTGTTTCTTAAATGGTATAACATCCATAACAGCATGGCATAACTTTAACTCGCAATACAATGATAACGTTTGAATTCCGAATACATCACTTCACAATAGTTTGCAAGCCATCAGTATCATCAACAAAACTATTATTTAAATGTATTTTAACTGTAATGCATTCTGCCCGAATTTAAGTCATATTAATGGTAAACTATAATATATCTCTGGAGATGGTGGAGATAGTCCACCAAAGAGAAAAAAAAAATGTAATAATAATCTAGGTGCCTTGCTAGCGCGGCTAAATGGTACTTCCATACATAGAAGATTACCGGCGCCAGCGATTGAGTGGATCTTTGCGCCTGTAGTTGGCGACCACTGCCTGTATTCGCTGAATACATTCAAATGTCACACCAGCATGCACCCTCACGAATACATTATCCTAATGTGTGTCCTTACCCCACGTACGATGATCGACATCGTACATTGATGAATGCATCATCGGCAACCAATTAGATGGGCCATAACGCCCGTCTGCTATGTGTAAATCGGCCTTCCTGACGAAACAAATCGCTGATGGGGCCTCTTCGCCGCGCCCCGCTGTTCGTTTGCCGTCGGAAATGAAGCATGTGGTGATGTGGCACACCTGCCTACGTCTTTTGTTTGTCGTTTTTAAGGCAAATAAATATCCTGTCCGAGTGCCCGACCAAGAATGCCACGTTTGATTTCAAGATTGCCCCTACTCGCCGCGTGCTCCCCGCCATATTGTTTTCAACCATCAAACTACGCCTGTCAATTGACGTACTTTTAATTTCTAAATCACAGAACTGACGCTTTTAAATCATAAACCTTACACTTGTAATCATAAGTGGAACCACCACACTATGGAAACCTCAGTGTGTTTATTATAATGACCCACCCGTATGTCACATTAAGTCGAGAAAAGTGGTAACAATTTTTCGTGAATCATAAAATTAGGAACCTAATTTCACAGTTATGGAACTTACCGTGCAGTTGCGTGAGGAAGTTGTCGAAAGCTTGTTGTAAAGTGTCCACGTGTTCGACGTCCACGCCGTACTCTTCACTAGCGGCACTCGCCATCTGCTCGCCGATCCATTCTTGAACCTCCGAGCATTCTTGCGCGAACCTGGTGGGGGAAAGAGACAGCTATATAAGTGCAGAAAGAGAGTAATCTGTGAAGATAATGCAAGAACTTTAACTACGAGAATTATGAACGCCATTCCACCCATTTCTTCTCGTTTATTTTGCGACTTGAACGGGGGGTCTCACTCCGCGCTTAAACTGTTATATTATCCTACTGGTCGCGGCTGACTCGGTCGAGCCAGTGCACGAGGGGTGTCAAGTGTCGGTTGAGACAGAGCTACGCGACAGGAAGAGAAGCGCTATGAGGGCGCTTATAATAATAGGCACGCAGCGCCGTTCAATTTGAAATTGTGCTTTATCGCCGTGCAGCGAGAGTAGTATTTGATTGTCCTCGCGCGGATGGGCTTCTGTACGTCTTTCTACTGTATTCAAGTCGGTGTTAAGTTGGTCTAATATGTTAAAAACATTATTCTACCTACAACAATATATGGATCCTTACTTGTAGTAGTTCAAGCTCTGCTGCAGTCGCTGGTCGCGCCTGGCGGACAGTAGGGTTGTCTCTTCGTAGGCTGCCTTCAGGTCTGACAGCCGTTGCTCTACCATAGCTCGTTCTGTGGGCTCGCGAGTCTACGAAGAAACAAATAGTACATTACATCCGAGAACGGGAAGCTAGCGATTGCATTGTCGAGGATGGTTTGAAGCCCGAGCCGCAGGCGAAGGCTTTAATCATTCGAGGCAATGCAAGTAGCTTCCAGTACAAGGTTTGTATAATACTTTACTCACGAAATGCGAGGAAATACATTTTCTTTGTAAAAATGTGATATTTAAATTGGTTCGCGTGGCCATGTTTACTGACCGGTCATGCAACCATAAAGTTTCATAAAAAGAATGCTAGCTGATAAGTTCTACCGATTTGAATTTGGAACACTTACTTCCCGCACTCAGTGCGGGAAGTAAGTATTGAATTTCATTTCCGCACTGAATTTCAAATTTAGAATGTGATGAACCAGACCCCCTCGGAAATGTTGAACGCCCCGCATTCTTTTTTCAAATGGAATGATAACATTTCAGAGCATAAGTGAGTAATAGTACATTACATCCGAGAACGGGAAGCTAGCGATTGCATTGTCGAGGATGGTTTGAAGCCCGAGCCGCAGGCGAGGGCTTTAGTCATTCGAGGCAATGCAAGTAGCTTCCAGTACAAGGTTTGTATAATACTTTACTCACGAAATGCGAGGAAATACAATTTTCCTTGTAAAAATGTGATATTTAAATTGGTTCGCGTGGCCATGTTTACTGACCGGTCATGCAACCATAAAGTTTCATAAAAAGAATGCTAGCTGATAAGTTCTACCGATTTGAATTTGGAACATTTACTTCCCGCACTCAGTGCGGGAAGTAAGTATTGAATTTCATTTCCGCACTGAATTTCAAATTTAGAATGTGATGAACCAGACCCCCACGGAAATGTTGAACGCCCCGCATTCTTTTTTCAAATGGAATGATAACATTTCAGAGCATAAGTGAGTAAAAGTCTTTTTCTCACTATGACCACAAAAGGTGAAGCCTTACAGCGAAAACGAAAAAAGTGCTAGAAAATTTCGTCACTCCCACTAGCGACTCAGCAGCGTGTGCTGAAATGATGCGTTAAAATATTTCAGTATATTTCGGTACACAAATGTCCCGCGAACGCGTCACTATTTCGTACGGATAAGAACAGCGTTTGAGACATTATTGTCGAGTGTATTGTTAGTGTGTTTGTTGTTTGGTGTGTGTAAGTATAGAGTGTTTTAACTTTACCGCCAAAGCACTAGCTTGTGTCTCCAACCCCCCAATGGTCAGCAGCCCTAAGTTCCGCTTGCAACGCCTGCAGTCTTCTTGCTAGCGCTAGTACAGACTCCTCGTCTCGTCCGACATCCAAGTCAACGATAGTCACGCTTATTCCACCAATGCTACGGTTTTACCTACCTAGTGTTAGCCCATAAACCTTAACTAGTATTCTATCTTATCTTCGTACAAATCAGTCAAAAGTGTATTGAAATGATGCGCTAAAATATCACGGTATATTTCGGTCCACAACTGTCTCGCGATTGCGTCACTTTCGTACGGATAAGAACAGCGTTTGAGATATTATGTTTCGAAATTGTAGTGTGTTGTCAGTGTGTTTGTTATTATGAGTGTGTGTAAGTATGAGTGTGTTGTTAGTGTGTTTGTTATTATGAGTGTGTGTAAGTATGGAGTGTTTTGACTTTAACTTACCGCTAGTGCATTCGCTTGTTTCTCCAGCCCCCCAATGGTAGCGTCAGCAGCCCTAAGTTCCGCTTGCAACGCCTGCAATCTTCTTGCTAGCGCTAGTACCGACTCCTCGTCTCGTCCGACGTCCGCTGCGGACAGCGCTGTGCGGCGTTCTGATAGCCACGCTTCTGTCTCGGAGATCTCCGCTATGAGCTAAAAATACATTTTTATTTGGTTATGTGTTACTTTCAAAGGTTACAAGGTACTTAGACAATGTTAAAAAAATATATCTAAGTTTATTGACAAAATCAGTTATTGTTAAGAGATATAAAAAAACATCCATATAAAAATACTTTTAATGGTAGAAATCAGTTTTCGAATACTTTTGGTTTGAAACTACAAAAAAAGTATAAGGTAAGTTTGCTAAATTTTGAGTCAACACTGAAATAACGTCTACACTAGACTTACGCCAACTTCAGAAAGAAGTTGTTTGTAAAAAAAAATTGCGCATTTTTTGTAATTGCTCCACAAATACGTTAAGACCCTGTCCAGAGCTACGCGCGTATAATAGTCCTAAGCGTACGCAAAAAAAACCGTAAATGGATGTACAGCAAAGCCCTTTGGTACACGTATACTTGAGGTAAAAACAAAATTTTGGATCCGCAGTTCTTAAAAATTCTTCCCTTAGGAAAGGATTTATGGCGTCATCTTTTTTTTGTATGGAAAAAAAACTTTTTTTTCCTAAAACCTATCGTGCATGGTATCAAATGAAAGGGCTTGCTGAGCCGGTTCTAAAAATATATCACATTATTATATTTCAGCCACTTGTCTTAAATTAAACCAAAAAACATTTTCAAAACATACCAAGTTTGGGCTCCTTCAGATCCGATTTGAATTGTTTCTTGTAAAATACACGTTAAGAGTTACATAATATCCTCATATCAAAGCACAAGAAAATAATTTTGAAAATATCTAAATTTAGTATTTTTTTCTAATTTTTGCCCAAACTTACGTTTGTATGGGATTTTTGGAAATTGATTTTTGGTTTAATTTAAAACAAGTGCTGAAATGTAATTATGTGATATATTTTTAGAAACAGCTCAGAAAGCCCTTTCATTCGATATCACACAAGATAGGTTTTAGAACAATATTTTTTTTTTAATAAATATAATCACTTTGTGAAAGCTTTGAAATCATGAAAAAATTAAAAAAAATACTAAATATCAATATTTTCAAAATTGCTGTCTTGAGGTTAGATATGAGAATATTACATATCATTTGAGGTATATTTTATGAAACAATATTGTATCTGTAGGAGCCCAAACTTGGTATGTTTTGAAAATGTTTTTTGGTTTAATTTAAAACAAGTGGCTGAAATATAACGATGTGATATATTTTTAGAACCGGCTAAGCAAGCCCTTTCATTCAATACCATACATGATAGGTTTTAGAACAAACATTTTTTTGTTCTCATACAAAAAAAAGATGACACCATAGCTCCGCTCCTAAGGGAAGAATTTTTAAGAACTGCGGGTCCAAAATTTTATTTTCACCTCAAGTATACATGTACCAAACGGCTATACTGTACATCGATTTGCGGTATTCCATTGATTTAGAGCTCATAGAATACCCACTACGCGATTCGGTATACGTTGTTGCTTAGGACCAGCGACGTCAGCAAAATGTGAAATATTAACAGCAATGTAGCCAAAATCTCGCGAAAAATTGCGGCAAATTCACGCTTTCTGGACAATATCTAAGTTTCAGTGAATTAGAACCATAAATACAACTTGGACAACATAAGTAGACTATTAATATGATATGATAGAAACTGTTATTTTATCACCAAGAAAAAAATAGCAAAATATTCAACCACCTTCGTGGTCTAGCTGGCGTGGGCTGGTTCGCCCACTGCATCTTACATGCAGGAATCCCGAGTTCGATTCCCAGGGGGGCGGGGGGGGGGGGGGGGGGGGTACAATTTGTACTCGGTTTGGTTGGTGGTAGGGCTTGTTTCAAGTCCGCCTGGCTAGCTACCACCATCTTACCTAAGTCTGACGCCATAACAACAATTTAAAAATTGTTGTGTTCCGGCAGTTAGCGGTAAGATAGCCAGTTCCTCAGTGGTGAGGATTCCGGGTGTAGTGCGCTTCCACCTTCGGCCTTATCATCACTTAACATCAGGTGAGGTGAAGGACAAGCACTATCCCGTTGTGTAATAAAAAATAACTCAATTCCTGACCTGTAACAGCTCGCACCGTTGCTGCAGGCGCAGCGTCCTGGCCGCGGCGTGTTCCTGCTGCGTGTTGAGCGCCGCGTGCAGTGTCCGCGCGCCGCCCTCCAGCGTTTGAGACGCGAAGTGACCGCGACGGGATAGTTGCGACGCGCGAGTGCACACTGCGGTTATTGTCGCCTCTCTGGTGATGAGGATAAGGTTCAATTTTAAATATTATTACTAATTGAGAAAACAAAATATAGCGGAACGAATAAAAATGCTATATTAACACCCATTTGCACTAAACTTAAGAATCGCCTAAGTCTTTTCCTAACTAGCTTGAGACATTCGTAGTAAAAAATTGCTTTGCACTAACCTTAGGACGTTCCTAAATGCACTTTAGGCTATTCTTAACTTACGGGCCCTATATCGAGCGCCTAACTTAAGAAATTCCTAAAACAGTGGTTACAGTCTGTGGCATTGTGAGCAAAGAGTAAATAGTTATTTATGTTTTTTAACAGTTAACTGACATGACTCTTTCTTTTCCCTGTGAATTTACCCTACCAAATAAAATAGATAACGCCTTAGCTTTTGTCTCCTTTGTACTCACGAATGAATCAATGAGAAGTTTGAAAATTGAAAAAAAACGAAAACATATTTACAAACCAATTAAAAAAATTACTAATTTCAAAAAGCTATTACAATATTCAAGAATACTTAAGTGATAAAATACACACACCTATATTATGCAGCAATGAAAATAGATAGGTGTCTTTGTATCCGCTTTACAAAAGCCCCAAAATCTAGTTTATTGAATTTTATTATGGAAAAGTCGTCCTCTTGTCTTCTTTTTCTTCCCAATATTGCGATACCCAACAGGGTCCATAATTTGTACTTTGTTTTTAGTTGTAACATCTTTATAACATTATGGTTGCAATAAATATATTGAGTATATTGAGTATTGAGTTTCAACTAAAATAATATCATGTGACCTAGGTACATTACCTCGCCAGTTTATAAATCCATAAACAATTAATTATTTTCATTCATTCATTCATTCTCCTAGCAAACGATGCCCAAGTTACAACGTAAGTAGTCTGTTAGTGCAAATAAAAATTTCAGCTCGGCTGTTCTAGGCAGTTCCTAAGCTAAGAAATGTCTTAACTAGGACACCCTTAACTTGAGTTTAGTGCAAACGGCTGTAAATGCGCCTACGCTTCGCTCGATCAATTAGGCGATCGACATTGGGCTGTTTTCGAAAGCTGGATGCAGCTACCAAAAACCATCGCACACATACAAATGCGATACAATATTTTATCTACACTCACACCGTAATGTTCCAAATATGAATTCAAAAAAGGTCATATAAATACGTACTTTATTTTTGTGGATAGGTAAAATTAAAAAATAAACTCATTACGATGCAGTCAACTGCATCATAATAGTAGTTTATGAAACTGACACATAAAGAGGGGTATTAAAACACGAGTGTGTGTTTAAAAACCGAGCCGTAGGCGAGGTTTTTAATAGTATCACACGAGTGTTTTAATACCTAGTTATGTGCAGTTTCATACACTACTTTATCTACAATCATACATTTGGGATTGAACCTACTAAATAAAAGATCAACGTTAGAAAAGAGAGAGAGAGACTTTGTTTGTATTAGCTAGGTACCTACCTTGTAATAAGTAATTTCCTTAGCTGCATCTAAAATATCGGGCAGAGTAATTTTCTTTTTCACATTTTTAAGCAAGAATAAAAAACCTACAAAATTCAGTAAGTACCTATATCAAAATGTAAAAATTGAAATCAAAACTTTATTTGTAATGCTTTAGAAATGGCGCGCATTCCGTTAGAAAAAAAAAAATGAGATGAGTGCATTCCAACAAACTAATCGCACTAAGTCATCGATTACCATAGAGTGCATTTTAATCATGGAAAATATGTGGGAAAATATCGTTGTTTTTTTTAATGTTACGGCACTGCCTTCTTTTTGGATTTGCCCTGTATCGTAATGAGAAAAAAAGTTATTTTATGATGCAGTTGACTGCATCGTAATGAGTTTATTTTTTAATTTTACCTATCCACGTAAATAAAGTAGGTATTTATATTACCTTTTTTTAATTCATATTTGGAACATTACGTTGTGAGTGTAGATAAAATAACTTTTTTTCTCATTACGATACAGGGAAAATCCAAAAAGAAGGCAGTGCCGTAACATTGAAAAAAAAAAACAACGATATTCTCCCACATATTTTCCATGATTAAAATGCACTCTATGGTAATAGATGACTTAGTGCGATTAGTTTGTTGGAATGCACTCATCTTTTTTTTTTCTTAAGGAATGCGCGCCATTTCTAAAGCATTTCAAATAAAGTTTTGATTTCAATTTATACATTTTGTTATACTTACTGAATTTTGTAGGTTTTTTTTATTCTTGCTTTAAAATGTGAAAAAAATTTGACTGACCGATATTTTAGATGCAGCTAAGGAAATGATTTATTACAAGGTAGGTACCTAGCTAATACAAACAAAGTCTCTCTCTCTCTCTTTTCTAACGTTGATCTTTTATTTAGTAGGTTCAATCCCAAATGTATGAGTGTAGATAAAGCAGTGTATGAAACTGCACATAACTAGGTGTTAAAACACTCGTGTGATACTATTAAAAACCTAGCCTACGGCTCGGTTTTTAAACACACACTCGTGTTTTAATACCCCTCTTTATGTGTCAGTTTCATAAACTACTATTATGCAGTTGCTAAAATCGAAATTGAATATGAAGAGATGAAAAGCATTACTAAATTTGATAAAAAAACTGTTGTTAAAATCTACTATAACTACCAAATGCTTTTCAACGACCCAAAAAATCTACGTGTTAATGAATGGAACCCGAAAAAAACTTCGGTCCATCAAACGTGGACAACTTTTACAATGGGACTAACTTTGAAATCGCGAAAAAAAAGATCAGCTGATTCATACAAAAAACAAACGAAAATATCAAAATGTGTGAAACAGTATTTTTTTTATCGGGATTTCAGAGTTGGTCCTTAGTAAAAGCTGTTCAGTTTGACAGTCCAAGGAAACGGTTTTCTCAATTTGGGTTCATTAACAGGTTGTATATTACTCAATCATCTCGTTGCCTCTAAAACATGTTTGGTATGTACTGACCTGGCGATGATCTCTGCCTCGACCGCGAGGTGCTTCTTGAGCAAGGCCTGTGCCTCGGCCAGCGTCGAACCCCACTCCTCGCTCTGTACTGCCGATTCGCGTTCCTTAAGCCTGGTGGAAATTATTAAAAACATATAGTAGATTTCTATGGAACAGCTGATTATTTTTATGCTCTGATTAAGTTGGTCCCGTAGACAAAGTTGTTTACGGTCTAAGCTACACCACAAAATTTGTAGACTGTTCAAAAAACCACCCTGTAGATTAAAAACTGCTTTGCATCTTTAATGTAAAAGGTATTGTGTCCTATTCGCCGTTATTCGAAGCCTTGGTAAACAGATTGAGAATAGCGAAGCCTTTCCGTTTCCCGTTCAGCATCATTATTATAGGTCTATCTTACCAAATTACGTCACATCCGTATCCGACCTCACCCCACTATGTTCACCAGGCGGCCATTGCTGGTTTTCGCGCTCATTGGCGTCCTTTTTTCGCAACCGTTCACATCTAGTCAAACGCTGTTGGCGTTCGAAATTTAAAAATTTTGCCTAAGTAGGTCAAATGCTGTTAGCATTCGAATTTTAAAGTTTTCTAAAGTAGGTCAAACGCTGTTAGCGTTCGTAAAATTCTTAATTCGAATTTAGATTTTATATTACATATTTTTGTTGAAAAGTAACATCTTACGATTTATTTTCGGTTATTTAAAATGCGTGTGCGTAGAAATTCCAAAAAACCATACGTAAAATCAGTGTTAGTTGGGTCCGACTTTGTGTCGTCTCCGTTTTCGTCATGTTCGTGGAGTAGCAGAGAACGAGGGCGAGGGCATGGATCTACAGTAAATATGACGCGTGATTTGAATTGGATTGAGGTAATCTAACGCCTCGCCATAAGGTCAGTGAAATTTTTCCATTATTTAATAATGATATGATTCTACCCACGATATGTTGAAAAATAATTTCTGTTAATTCTTACATTCGTAAAATTGCCGTTCATGAGTGATATTCGCTTTTGGCCTATGCGATCTCCTAAAAACGTTATAATTTTGACAAATTTAATGCTTATGAAAATTTTTATGTTACGGAAAACAAGTTTCGTACGATTCCTATTCATTTTTGGTAAAGCTATTATATCGTGTTGAATGTGAGCTGAGTACACAAATACTTGTGTTTCTAAAAATATGAAAAAAGTGTATGCTGCTTGAATCCTAGCACTATCCGGCCATTGCCGTGGCATTTCGTTCGACTCATAGTTTTACTTGACCAGTGTTGAGATTAACCATTGTGCCCTATTTTATTGAGATATGTTGTTTAGCCGTAGTCGTTTGAACGAGTATATATTTTTTTTAAGTCACTGCTTTGAATATGATTAGTGATATGTAACGAGGCACTTTGAACAAGAATAAGTAGTCGTGGTTTTACAAAAGAATCTTGCCTGTAAATTGGTGTTTAATTAAAACATTTAAACTGTCAGATATTGACTTGATTGCGGAATATTACAATTGATGGCGTATTTGATGCAGCGGCAGTAAACGCTATCAATGCGCAAAATGGCCCGGGTTCAATTCCCAGTAAAATGAGCGTACTAATCTTTTCTTGTGTATAAATAAAAATGAATGCTTTTTATTTGTATGCTTTCCAAAACCATTAATTTGATTGTGATGAAACTTGAAGGACCTTATCTGCGTACACCACCGAAGGTTCCGGCCCAAAAAAAAAAAAAAAAAAATATATAATAAAAAAAAAAAAAAAACGTGTTTTAACCTTTGATTGAATATATGTGTGATACTGATATATATGCTTGTCAGGTACAGCTCTATCAATAAAATTAATTGTGGGAACTGTTTTAAATAATTTGAAATCTATTTTTGATTGCAGGCAACTCGAAGTTTATCATAGTAATTAGATATTTTCTATTATTATTATTATACCCCTCGGTTCCAGCTTGTTCCGCAACTGAACCGGGGAAGGTCTATCGGCTGCTCCTGGCACCGTTGACACAAGTTTATGAAAGTTGTATTTACATAATTTTGTAATTAAAACATGCTGTTTACTTCCTCTATGGTAGTAAGCCCCACATGTTAAGAGCTGTGTGAGTTATAACAATATTTTTAATTTGGATTTATCCGGTCGCTTTTGAGCACCGTTGATTGAACTCTGGCGGTCACTCCTGATGGATTCCGTTGATTAAGTATCTTACTATTTAACATAAATTCGGTCACCCTCTGATGGGCACCGTCATTATAGTTATGTAATATCAATAAATATATTTACATTCGATAAACATTTATTATGGTTTAACATAAATTCGGCCGGTCGCTCCTGAGCACCGTCGGTTGATGTTTTGATATAAAAATTATTTCGGTTGCTTTTGATGAGCACCGTCCAGGCACCGTACATATTTTAACTTATTTTATCTTATTATTTTATTTAATTATTCTGTGTAAATACTGTCCTTAATCCCTGAGGGGGAGGAACTTAAAAAGGGGATCATCCAAGATATTCCCGTACTTCTGGTGGGCACCATGTTTCTAACAACCACTAGTTGCTGCGTACAGAACAACCAGAAGATGAAATTTTGAAATTTTCTTTGGTGAGTTATTTATTAATATTTATTTTTATAACCGTGGACCTGGTAAAACAAGTTATTACGATTGAATATTTCAATCAATATATTTTACAGTTATTTAAAATGTTTCTTTATTAAAAATATCGAACCGGGTGCTAGCTAAGTCCGGGTGTCGCAAAGGAGGTTCACCAACAGTTGCGTTCTGGTGCTTCACTGGTCGCTGCCGTGGCACACTCGATGCGCTCGCTCGGCTCGCGCTTTATTTTGCCGTTTTGTGACCAAAAGGTCACAGTTTTAATCTAACCTAACTGGTGATGTCCCTTTTGGATACACTGTAACCAAAATAAGTGTAGCAGATATTATGTTTTGTTTGAAAATTTTAAATTCATTTGTATGCTTTGAAGACTAATATTGACTCATGGATATCCTAGCTAGTTTTAAAGCTGTGGGTTTAGTTAAGTGGTCACTGCAAGGGTTGTGCTTGTTTTACATTTTAAATTTTATGAAGATAGTCTGATGATGTTGGTTTTATTACAAAGTGCATTGATATCCGATTTGCCGGGGGCGTGTAATGTGTATGTACATTAATACATAAAGTGCTAGTTTTTATTGTACTTTGACCACGTTGTGGTGTACATTAATAGATAGGAATTTTAAAAATCACTTTAACTTGTAAATGTTTTGTTGTGATATAAACCCTATTTAATTCTTGTGGAATCTCGATTTTACTCAGACCTTGATTGAATCATTCTATATTTTGATTATAATCTTAGCACGGTGTAGATATCAAGTTAACATTTTGTTATATACTTACTTAAATACTTGTTGAATATTTCAGTAGAATATGAAAGCACTTCTATTTAGCTACCATACATGTACCATAGGTATTCTGGAAATCATTTTAAAATAATACCCCTAATTGCACTTTGACATAACTCAGTTGTTGTAAACACTGTCGATCTGATGTTATATTGGTTGGTGTCTGCGATTAAGTTACTTAAATATGCTTTCCTAATCAAAGCTTAATTACCATGGGGCAGCACTGGCACCCGGCTCTTGTTTATTTATCCGGGTGCTAATACTTGATTTGTTAGATAACAGAGGTAATCTTCTTGGTGGATGATTCCAAAGTATTTATGTGATTTTAATTGAATAATTAAATGCAAGTATATTAATTGTAATTATTATTACTATCATTGTTGATATGCAACATTTTTGCTATATTGTTAGAAATTCAAGTTCAAAACGAATGTTATATAAGTATTAAGTTTATGCTGCGTGCAGTTTTTCCGATGGCCATAGAAACTATGACATTTAGAAACTTAATTGATTTAATTTTCTTTTAAATATTTATTTTATAGATTGATAAAAATAAAATATTTTATTTACTTACCTTTACCTACAAAAGACGAAACTTTGTCTACAGAAAGTAAAGACATGTTGAAATAATTAAAGTCATATTTCTTTCTTTGATATGCAGTACTGTCATATTTGTTCTTTTAATACATCTTTTGATTTTATCTATTACATTTATTATTTTGTCTATACCTAGTATTTTGATTCCCAATGTTAAGATGTCATTTAATTTTGCGAGGATAATTAAAAATGTTACAGTTAAGTGTAGTGAGTACTTAGCTAAATAAGTATGTACCTACTTAACTATTTATTTTTTGTTTTGTTTTTGGCTAACACAGCTGCTGTGTGCTGACTACTGCTGACCAATCGAATACTAAATGTTTTATTAAGTGTAAAAATTCAAAGGGACTTGTTAATGTTAATTAATATTCGATAGCAATTTATATAACACTTACGTGTAATACTAGTGCTTGTTCCACCTACACATAAAATTTATGTTAGACGTGACACAACAAGATGTCGCAAACAGTGGCGCACACATGTCTGTGTGCTCTCTAGCTAGCTAGTCGGCCTAAGTTAATCAACACCAAAGGTTAAATCTAAAAAAGTTACCTTTGGCTTAAGTCAGTCGTATAACGTTTATTTTTGGGTAGGTATTTATTGAGTTCAGTTCGCAGTTTACGTTAAAGTAATTTAATCAAGTATCTGATATAGAAGTAATAACTTTGTGATCGCGTTCACAAAGGTTTATTTTATTATGATATCTAAATCCAGTTAGGGATTTTATAAAGATCTTTTAGTAAGGTTTGTATCTTTAAGTGAAATAATTGTGCAGCAACTGACACCACAGTTGTAATTAAAGAATCTGAGAAGAAAACGTTGTCTTGTCCAAGATAATTTTGAAGTAGGCGATCGACGCGACTTAAGCAGAGATGCACTGTCAGCCAGCAGTCATATTAAACGATAACATGACTAAAATATGAGTTAGATAATGTATGTTAAATAATTACTTAAGTAAATTTTATGAGAATTTATTTAAAGCTGATTTGTCAATGGACTTTGTTTCAGTTTTAATTGTTATGTTTTTGTATTTTGTTTTTCATCCCTTTACTAATTTTAAAGAAAGATTTCTTTTGATCTAAATTAAAATAATTTTTAAGAGTAATAAACTATTTATGATTTAAAGTGTCACATTGGCGTCCTGTCCCTGTTCACCAGGCGATAACAAACAATGTCTCAATCTGTTTACCAAGGCTTCGAATAACGGCGAATAGGACACAATAGGAGCGTTTTACCTACCATTAAAACGCATATTGTGTCTGAAGCCTTATTCGAAGCCTACCTTCAAGGGCTGCCTGGTATGCATTCAATGCTAATTAGTTGTAAAGTATTTTCAGATTTTGAGACTGCAATGAGCGCGAAAACCAGCAATGGCCGCCTGGTGAACATAGTGGGGTGAGGTCGGATACGGATGTGACGTAATTTGGTAAGATAGACCTATAATAATGATGCTGAACGGGAAACGGAAAGGCTTCGCTATTCTCAATCTGTTTACCAAGGCTTCGAATAAGGCTTCAGACACAATATGCGTTTTAATGGTAGGTAAAACGCTCCTATTTAGTTTATAATTATTTTTTCTTAGCACTTTGATTTTACCATTGTTTAAGTCTTAGACGTTGTATACGCCTGTTAAACAGTTCGCACAGTCTCATGATCATAAGTCATTAAGACTTAAGACAATGGTAAAATCAAAGTGCTAAGAAAAAATAATTATAAACTAAATACCTTTTACATTAAAGATGCAAAGTACATAGAAATGTTGAACCACGTGTCGCATTTAACAAGAGAAAAATTATAATAAAAAAAATGAAATAATAACGCCAGCAATATCAATAGTCTTTCCTAACCTAACATTCATCGATTTCAGAGTTGGTCCCGTAGTAAAAGCTGTTAAGTTTGATGGTCCCTATTTACCATAATATTCAGCGTTTTGGTTTTTTTTTAACACGTTGTATAATATTTAGTGATGCAACGAATACGAATATTCGTATTCGCCGAATAGTAGATATTTACGCGAATATTCGTATTCACCGAATATCATCACGAATATTAAAAACAAACTATTTGTATTATAACTGAACGCAAACCAAGTTACAGTTTGGCTGTGCATCGTGAATCCGAACGCACCTAATACGCACTATACTGTTTGTATCTTTTGACGGGGATTACCCTAACATTGAATGAATGAACGAAGTCAAGTTCTCAAGTTGTCAATTGTTGTTGTTTGCTTCATAGCATAAAATGCCTAAGAAGGTACAAATGTTGTGCTTTTTGAACAAAACTTAGTCAGCAGTTAATTTCAATTATTAAATATCTTATTAAAAAAAAAAAGAATAGTGTGTATTATTCATTATCATTACCTTGTTGAATTATTCGTATTCGTATTCGCCGAATAGTAGGTTTGATATTCGTATTCGTATTCGTCAAAGTAGTATTCGTTGCATCACTAATAATATTTATCTTGCTAGCTTTTTCTCACCATCTCGTTTCCTCCCTGGCATCTCGCTCCCACCGATGCAATAGGGCTGCGTCTTCCAAGTTGTCTCTTCGGATAGCCATCGGCTCTTGCAGCTGTCGGTACCTGGATATAATAATTGTTGCTTAAAAATTGAGCTAATATATAAATTATATGGGAATATTCAAAAAATATGGGGAAGGAAACTGCCAAAGTGTCTATGGTATAGAAAACACACCCCGGACACTCCATACAACCGCGCTATTATAATCAGATGTCGTTGTTGTATACGCGCAACTGTGTGTGTAAGTCTAGGGCTACCGTGCAGTTTGTACTGTATGAGCGGCGTTCAATTCATGATTCGAATTTTTTGGTAAATAAAGTTACGACGCATTGCTTTGAATATCAAAATAAGTTGACAGTTTGAGAAACACGACTAAAAAGTTACGACGCATTTCTTTGAATATCAAAATAAGTTGACATTTGACGCATACAAACTCGCGGAATTGGGTGAGGTAATTGTTTCTAGGGCGGGGCGGGGCGTGTCCTTTATGTAAGTAGTACTTATAATTCTGTGTAGATAGCCTGTTCCAGATTAGGAGGTTTAAGATCTTTTTGACTTAAAAAAATATAGCAAAATTTTCCAGAGACAAACATATTAATGTTTAAGGCCAACTTCTAACTAACGGCGTATCGGCCAGTAACTAGTCGGCTGTCGGCCAGGTGTCGGGCGGTGTCGGCGAGTGTCGGCCACTATGCACACTACTCGTACCTATTGACAGCAGCGTCGGCGTCGGCCAGTATCTCGTCGGCCATGAAGTGTCGGCTGTCGGCCAGGTGTCGGGCGGTGTCGGCGAGTGTCGCGGCGGCGTCGGTTTTCCCCGCCGCTTGTTGCTCGAGACGCGCGTGGCGTTTTAGAAGAGCTGTGACGGATGCTAGGTCCTTTCCTATGAAACAAATTGTCCAATATGCATAATAAGGAAAATACTAACAAGTAGGCCAAAGACTAAAGTGGACAGGGTATAAATAGAAATTATTGAAAGCCCTCTCGCTCGCACTCGCAACATATTGCAAGCGAAAGTGATGATAGTTTAGTACGAACGAGATTCAAGAACAAAAAAGAAAGAATTCCGCACAGTACAGTAGATCATTACAAAAACTTGTAACATTTAAAAGTTCTTTTAATTCTTGTATTTGTTTAAATTAAAACCATAAGAACTAAATTTAGATTTAGTTAACCAACTTACCATGGTCTTCGGTTAACAACAGAGCTTCAACTTCATCCAACCAAGCGGTGAAATCGGTCATTCCTCTGAGATAAACCTCGCTAGTTTTGCGGCCGTTTGTTCGTCCTATCCCTACACCATTCTTTAGTCCATAGCCCTATCTGTTAGTCTATAGCCCTGTCTCATAGTCTGTAGCTCTATCACATAGCCCTATCTCTTAGTATATGGACTAACTATGGTCTTCATTTAACAACTGAGCTTCAACTTCATCCAACCAAGCAGTAAAGTCAGCCAATCCTCTGAGATAAACCCTCGCTAGTTTAGCGGCCGCTTGTTCGTCCTATAGCCACCTTATTCTATTGTCTATAGCTCTATCTCTTAGTCTATTGACTAACAATGGTCTTAGCTTAACAACTAAACTTCAACTTTATCCAACCAAGCGGCAAAGTCAGCCAATCCTCTTAGATAAACCCTCGCTAGTTTGGCAGCCGCTTGTTCGTCGTATTCCTACACTATTCTATAGTCTATAGCCCTATCTCATAGTCTATAGCTCTATCCCTTAGTCTAGTTACTTACCATGGTCGTCGCTTAATAACTGAGCTTCAACTTCATCCAACCAAGCGGTCAAATTAGCAAACTCTCGCTTGGTAAGCTTCCTGCAGTTTGGCGGCCGTTGTTCAACATATAGCTACCCTAGTTTTTAGTCTATAGCCCTATATCTTAGTCTATAGCCCTATTACATAGTCTAAAGCCCTATCTCTTAGTCTATTACTCACCATGATCTTCACTCAACAACTGAGCCTCAACTTTATCCAACCAAGCATTAAAGTCAGCCAATCCCCTCAAATAAAGACTCGCTTGATAAGCTTCTTGTAATCTCTCGCGCCGCAGTTTGGCGGCCGTTGTTCGACATATAGCTACCCTGTTCCATAGTCTATAGCCCTATCTCATAGTCTATAACCCTATCTCCTTATCTATTGACTCACCATGATCTTCGCTTAACAACTGAGCCTCACAGTAAAGTCAGCCAATCCTCTAAGATAAAGACTCGCTTGATAAGCTTCCTGCAATGCAACCTCGCGCGCCGCAGTTTAGCGGCCGCTTGTTCGTCCTATAGCTACCCTATTCTATAGTCTATAGCCTTATCTCTTAGTCTATAGCCCTCTCTATAGTCTATATCCATATCTCATAGTCTATTTACTTACCATGATCTTCGCTTAACAACTGAGCCAAAACTTCATCCAACCACGCAGTGAAATCAGCCAATCCTCTGAGATAAACCCTGTAGTAAGCTTCCTGCAATCTCTCACGCCGTAGTTTGGCGGCCGCCTGTTCGTCCTATAGCTACCCTATTCTACAGTCTATAGACCTATCCTTTAGTTTATGGACTTACCATGGTCTTCACTCAACAACAGAGCTTCAACTTCATCCAGCCAAGCGGTGAAATCAGCCAGTCCTCTGAGATAAACTCTGGCTTGGTATGCTTCCTACAATCTCTCACGCCGCAGTTTAGTGGCCGCTTGTTCGTCCTATAGCTACCCAATTTTATAGTCTATAGCCCTATCTCTTAGTCTATGGACTTACCATGGTCTTCACTTAACAACTGAGCTTCAACTTCATCCAACCAAGCAGTAAAGTCAGCCAATCCTCTGAGATAAACTCTCACTTGATAAGCTTCCTGCAATCTCTCACGCCGCAGATTAGCGGCCGCTTGTTCGTTCTATAGCCATCTTATTCTACACTCTACAGACCTATCAAAGTCAATGTCAAAAATAGCTTTATTCAAATAAACTCAATTATTAAATACTTTTGAATCGTCTATATTTTCCTACCACCCGTTCCAGACTTTTTTAACTGACAAAAAGTATCTATTAGTCTATAGCCTTATCTCTTAGTCTATGGACTTACCATGATCTTCACCTAACAACTGAGCTTCAACTTCGTCCAACCAAGCGGTGAAATCAGCCAGTCCTCTGAGATAAACTCTGGCTTGGTATGCTTCCTGCAATCTCTCACGCCGCAGTTTAGTGGCCGCTTGTTCGTCCTATAGCTACCCAATTTTATAGTCTATAGCCCTATCTCTTAGTCTATGGACTTACCATGGTCTTCGCTTAACAATTGAGCTTCAACTTCATCCAACCAAGCAGTAAAGTCAGCCAATCCTCTGAGATAAACTCTCGCTTGATAAGCTTCCTGCAATCTCTCGCGCCGCAGTTTGGCGGCCGCTTGTAGCTCGCGCCATTCGTTTTCTAACTGTTCAACTTGTTGGGCGATCTCGGATGATGCGTAGTGGTTAGCCTCTGTGGAGAGGGAATAAGGTTGAAATTCGCTGGACATCTATGAATAATATTACACCGCGTCGCGTTGCCCGCGATAAATGAAATTTGATTTAACCACCTGTGGTCTAGTGGTGCGCCCACCCGTGTAAGACGCAGAGGTCCCGGGTTCGATTCCCAGGGGGTACAATTTGTACTCGGTTTAGTTGGTTGTAGGGCTTATTTCAAGTCCGCCTGACTAGCTACCACCATCTTACCTAAGTCTGACGCAATAGCAACAATTTAAAAATTGATGTGTTCCGGCAGTTAGAGGTAAGATAGCCAGTTCCTCAGTGATGAGACCTTTGGCTAAGCATTATCCCTTTGTGGATAAAAAAGAGTTTTTTCTCGATTTTAAAACCATACATTTGTTCTACGACTTTTCTGAAAACAGTAAAAAAATCGACATCCCATACAAAGTTTTGTATGTACACTGTATATTTACCGATGAGTTCCTCCCCGTGGTTGGCGACATCGTCGATGCGTCCCTTGTTGGCGGCTAATTCAGACTCGAACGCCGCGTGCTTCTGGATCTTGCTCTGTAGGTTCGACAACTCTCTAACAACAAACAGAAGAAAAATAATAATTAAATAATAATATAAAAACTATATATTGATCAATCAGTGACAGTGTAAGTAATACCAACTTAAGACTACATATCAGACTCTTAATATTATTATAAAGTTCTGCTGCCGAACTAGGCAAAAACCTGTATCTGCATTCAGCGCCATAATCCTCCACAGACAGCAATTTAAACTAATCAATGTCAAAGCTAGTGTTTAAAAAAAAATCTTGAGCACAATAGGTATAACATTAAAAAACAAAAGAACAATCTAGTGTTGAATTAAGAAATGTGTGTGTCTATGTGTATAAATTAAAAGTAAAAAACAGTCTGTGTGCAAAACTGGAAAACTGAAAATGTATAAACTCAAATCGAAATGATCATTCGTAAAATATAATTTTATTAACATCGACTTATAAATAATTTTATACAACTCTTTAAAAAAAGTTTATTAACTAAATTAAATTGTCAGAAATCATGTTAATTTCGGAATAAATTGTTATTTTCTTGGAGATTTCTGAATTGTAAAATTGGTTTGTCGTTTGGCATAAATGAAATGAAATTTGGAAATAAATGAAACGAAATTGGCAACCAGAAATCGTAAGGCAGAAACACACAAGTTCCTAAACTTTTAAAACAGTTTTTTTCATGTTAATTTCGGAATAAATTGTTATTTACTTACAGATTTCTGAATTGTGAAACTGGGGCTCAATTCTGCTAATGTTTACGTCGAAATCGTGGTTCAATGGTGTTTGAATGATAATGCTTTTTGACACAGTTCTTGTTTCTTAAACCCAAAATCGAAACACATTGTGTTTCTTAAACCCAAAACGGAAACGGATTGTGTCTCGATGTTGGGTTTAAGAAACAAGGAATGTGTCAAAAAGCATTACCATTCAAACACCATTGAACCACGATTTTGACATTAACATTAGCAGACTTGACCCCTGGTTTGTTGTTTGGCAACCAGAAATCGGAAGCAGAAACACACAAGTTCCTAAATTTTTAAACCAATGTTTTTCATGTTAATTTCGGTGTAAATCGTTATGTACTTAGATATTTCTGAATTGTAAAACTGGGTTATCTATCGGAAACAGAAACACACAAGTTCCTAAACTTTTAAACCACTGTTTTCCATGTTAACTTCGGAATAAATTGTCATTTTCTTACTAGATTCCTGAAATTGAAAAACTGGTTTATCGGTCGGAAACACAAATTTTTAAACCAATGTTTTTCATGTTAATTTCGGAATAAATCGTTATTTAACCGATGTTATTGAATTGTAAAAATGGTTTATCAAACGGAAACAGAAATAAACACACCAGTTCCTAAACTTTTAATAAACCAATGTTTTCTTAAATTTGTCAATTGTCGTTGTTTTGAAACAAACATTTGTTGTTGTTGTTAAATTGTCGTCGAACTTCGATCATCAGACAGACACTTGTAACGATTGTTTTAGTTATTCTCACCTATAGTTCTGGTCAGTCGCCGCTTGCATCTTGAGCGCGATCCATTCCCGCTCGTGAGCTAAATCCCGGGCCAACTCGTGCAGTTGACGAGATTGTTGTAAGCGGAGCGAGCGTTGAGCGCACGATTCCTATAACAATGCTATAAATTAATAAAAGAAGCTTATTACAATAGCCGGCAAACATCTTGAAATCGGGTGGGGATTGCGCGGAATGCGTATTTTGTGTATGCGTAGCGGAGAGGGGCGCGCGCTATTGGTCGCTCGCAAGTGCACATGCGCGAACTTATCCCCACTCCGAAGAAAAAGCGTCAAGATGTATGCCGAAATGTGTACACACACACAATTTTTTACATCCATACAAGATGAGTATAGCTTGACATTAAAGAGTTGACAAAAATTTAGGCCGCCACTTTCTTTGCAAACATAACTTGGCAACACTGGCGATATTTTGTTTGGAAAAAATTTATTCCATTTAATTGAATTTCTACTCTTTCTAGGCAAGCTGCCAAGCTGTACGTTACGCACTTTATGAATTATTTTAGTATGTCTATTCTACAGGTGATGTGGAAGTCTTTTAGCATCAGTAATCTTTCACTTATGACTTCTTGATATATATTTTTTCACTTTGAATTTTGATCACTATGATTTAAGAAATTCTTGTCATAAAGTTACCAATTTGCCAATAACTTTTTGAAAAATTTTACCAAGCATTCGACTCTGTTTTCGCGCTAAAAGAGGTTATTATGAACACAAAAAGGGTTTCTGGAAAAAAAGGTTGTAGTTTTGTAGCTTAAATAATTTTAAGTTTAAAAGTTCGTAAACATTTTGCCGCTGACTGCCGCTCTCTCGCTGGCACATTTCATGTTTTCGCAAGATTTCTTAAATCTGAGTGCTTAATTGAAAAATGTGTTTCTGCCACTTTTCGCAATACAAGATTACGGACATTTTAAAATATATTTTAGTTTTTTGTTGCTAAAGTACAAAAAGTTGTTGTTTCTAACAGTTATTTGAACTGGCAAAAACGTTAACTTTTTGTATTTCAGCGACTCGAAACTGAAAGATATGTTGAAATGTCCGTAATCTTATATTGCGAAAAATGGCAGAGACACATTTTTCAATTACGCACTCAGATTTAAGAAATCTTGAGAAAACATGAAATGTGTGAGCGAGAGAGCGGCAGTCAGCGGCAAAATGTGCACGGACTCTTAAAGTTAATAGAACTATTTGAAAAATCACTAACCTTAAGTTTATCCCTTCGCTGCAGTATCTCACTCAACCTCTTCTGTATATAATCTCTATGGTGATGGTTGTCATCGAGCAGTCCTCTCGCGAACTTCTCCAGTTCATCCACGCGACCAACTCCTGACTCCAGGAGTTTTGAGAACTCGGAATGCTTCTTGATTAGGGTCTCCACGGCTGAGGAAGGAATAGGACATTACAGACGAGAACGGGAAGGTAGCATTTACATTGTTGAGGATGATTTGATCAGCGCAGCGAATATTTTTCTAAGTCTATGGTTTGAACTTTAATCATTGGCAATGTAGATAGCTTCCAGTACAAGGCTTGAATAGTGTTTTTCTGAAGAAATGTGAGAAATACACTGGCCTGCAAAACAAAGTACTACAGAGGTCTATTTTCAAACTACGAGGTAACTTTAAAGCATTGGTTCTCCGCCCAGGATTAAACGTGGTGTGATCTGATGATGGCCATCCAGGGAGTGAATGGAGAAGAAACAGATCCCCATACACACCCAATTGATCTGATCAGCATTCTAAGAGCTGTTGGGATATGTTTAAAAAAACCACGAAAATAGCATTAAAATGTATGGAAATGCTGTAACTAATAACTCTTATCCTTACAGCTCTTAGAATGCTGATCAGATCTATTGGGTGTGTATGGGGATCTGAATCTTCTCCATTCACTCCCTGGATGGCCATCATCAGATCACACCACGTTTAATCCTGGGCGGAGAACCAATGCTTCAAAGTTACCTCGTTTGTATGAAAATAGACCTCTGTAGTACTTAGTTTTGCAGGCCAGTGTATTTAATAATTTTCTTAGTAAAATGTAATTTTTAAATAAGTTCATGAGCAGAGTCATGTAGCCATAAGTTTCGTAAAAATAACGCGAGCTGAGGAGTTGCTCTATCGTTTTGAATTTGGAATAGGTACTTTTTCAGGTAAAGCATGGTGTACACGGGTAGAGCCAAGGGCGTCGCCAGCCCATGGCCCAGAGGGGGGGCCAAGTTAATATTAAAGAGGATGAGAATGATATGAATTGTAGGTATAGTCAACAGCACCTAGTGAATTTATTCAAGTTTTGAGATGGGGCAGAATTTATCGGAAAAGCAAGTCAATTGCACGGCCTTAGGACTTTGGTAATTTGCAGTTGGCTACATTTTTTAACCTCTAGGGGGGGGGGGGGGCAGCGGCTGCCCCCTGCCCACCCCTGGCCCTTGGGTAGAGCATACGGTAGAGTAGCATGGTGAAGTACTATCTTAACTATACTAATGTAGACAGCTTTGGTAGAGTAGAGTAGCTAGCACCGTGGGTAAGCTACTCTATCGCTCTACCATTTTCCATCCCCCCACCCCGGCGTCCATTCTACTCTACCGTTCACTTTACCGCCCTCGACTCAAGTATATGCTTAGTAGAGTATTTTTATTTATGATTCTCGACGTTCATGGCGTTCTGAGAATTTCGCAACTAACCTTTCGACCAAAATTAAAATTACGTATAGATAGTTTTTACTCTCCTTAAACTGGTAGAGTACTTGGAACTGATAGAGTAGTATGCTAGTTGATTTTACTATAAACTCTACCCATAGTAGGGTTACCATATGACTGGATTTTTTCTGACACGTCAGCAATTTTAGCCATCAGTCAGGAAAACAGGGCAAAATTGTTATTGTCAGGGATTTTTGAAATTACATTGTTACATTTAGCATTGTACATTAATAACCGCAAAAGTTATAAAACTAATTAATGAAAATACTTAACTGTAAAAATGAATCATTTCGGTAAAAGAAAATAATAAAAGTCAACTGGATATATAAGGAATGTAGATGTAAGTAGAAAATGTCAAACGTCAGCAAATTTTCTGGAAAGTCAGAGGAAAATTCAGGAAATCTCACTATGGGAGAAGATAACCGAGCGCAGCACCCTTAAGTATTGAAATTAATTCTAGTTGAATGCTCACCGTCCAGGTTGTCCCCGAGGTCGGTGTTGTTGAGGAAGGCTTCCTTGGCCGCCAGCCAGTCCTCCGCCTGCCGCGCTTGCTCCTTCAGCAGTTGGAGTTGATGCGCCTGGTAAATAATACACAAAACTAAGTTCATTTTTAATGGACAACAACAAAATAGCGTTTTTATTGTTCAATTATTACTAGTTATCTAAGTAGGTAGATTGATTTTGGGGTCAACAAACTGACACATATATATTAATATGGATATGCCTCCGGAATTCCGGCATATTTTAATTAGAAAGTAAGAAAGAAAAAAATAACATTTAATTAATAAGATTACTTCCGAAATTAAAAATTTTATAATGTGTAGAATGAAGTTTATATTTTTTTAACCCTTTCGCCGCGACTCTTTAAGTGATCGACCTATAGTAAAAAGACGCCATGGACATGGCTAAACTTGAGTAAAAACGTAGCAAACGTACAGTGGGATTCTATTAATAATAGTTACTGTTAATGCTGCATTCACATGCATGCAAAAATTCACAATATTTGATTCAATCCCGTAATACGAAATTCCGGAAAAAAAAGGCTTATCCATGTTCTGATTTCTATGACTATTCATGATGCAAGTACGTAAAATCAATCTACCAAATCCGATCACTGATTATTATATGAGCTTTTTTAAATATTGACTTGGTTTATGAGTAATAAAAATAAATGTATTGGCGGCGCTAGATGTACTACCTACAGCGCCTCAAGAGCCCGTTACGATTTTGCCGCTGACTGCAGCTCTCGCTCGCACATTTTATGTTATCTCAAGATTTCTTAAATCTGAGTGCGCAATTGAAAAATGTGTCTCGGCCACTTTTCGCAATATAATATTACAGACATTTTAAAATATATTCCAGTTTTTTGTTGCTAAAGTACAAAAAGGTATCGATTCTAACAGTTATTTAAACTGACAAATACGATAACTTTTTGTACTTCAGCAACTCGAAACTGAAATATATGTTGTAATCTTATATTGCGGAAAGTGGCCGAGACACATTTTTCAATTGCGCACTCAGATTTAAGAAATCTTGAGAAAACATAAAATGTGCGAGCGAGAGCTGCAGTCAGCGGCAAAATCGGTACGGAGCCTTAATAAAAAAAATGTTGCTAGTGCTAAAAGAAAGATTTGAAATGTTAAAAGAGAAGATGTTTTGTCAAATACTACTGTAAAAATGGTTCAACAGCTTCAGGTCTGGCAATTTTGATGATAAAAATATTCGTCGCTATGGTACCTTTATTATCTTTAAAAAACATGTATCAGATCCATTTGCAATCTGAGATCTGATATATCATGCAAGCCCTACTTCATCTCCCTCAATATATTAACTTTGCCTTGCCTTTATGTACTTGAAGTAGGAATCTTTGTCAAGCAAAATAAAAGGTTGTTTACACAGGCTTGTCAACTTTATCCAAGAAATACGCGTAATCACAACAGACTCGTATTAGAAACGGTCCTGAAGACAGCACGTTTTAGGAAGAATAGTTATGCCATGTGCATTAAAATATTTAATAAAATTCCAGAACATTTTAAAGATATTTCGATTAGTCGCTTTAAATTCGTTCTTCGAAAATGGTTATTGGAAAAGGCTTTTTACTCGATAAAGGAATTTTTGGAACATTAATATGTCGCTTTTTTTTCTTTTATTATTCATTGACATTGTTTTAATCTATTAAAGTTGACATAATTTATTATTGACATTTTTTTTGACATACCTACTTCATTCTTTTGTGCTGTTGACATTTTTAATATATTTTTATGTCATTATTGGCCGAATACTCAAACGCTACTGAACTTTGAGCGGCTCTCAAACAACATGCTGTCTTTGTCATATCTTTGACATTGAATGCGACAGGACGACGTTTGAGAGCCCCTCAAAGTTAATGAGCGTTTGAGTATTCGGCCATATGAGTGGTAAACTATGTAATCGTTATTTTAATAATTTGTGTTGTTATAAATTTGCATGCTATGTAAAATGGCTAAATAGGTTAAGGTACCATTTTTATTTAGACCATCTGAATTGTAAGTAATCACCCTATTTACAGCAAATAAAGTAATTTGAATTTGAATTTATTACAAAAGGTCGCGAACTTTTCCGACTACTTAATATATCTCAATAGAATCGGGTTTCTAGTGTTACCTGCGTGAGATATGTCTTCCTCTGCAGCCACGCGTCGTCCAGCGTCTTGGAGAGCAGTTCCAAACGTTGCTTCTTCTCAGGAGTTTCCTCCACCTCTTTTGCTAGCGATTGGATAGCTTTCTGACGACCGTCGATTTCAGCCTAAAGATAATTAAATAGAACGGTAAATATAGACGGTAAATATCCGTAAATATACGGATAGTTTCTGATTAAAAATTGATGTTAGATAATTTTTAAGAAAATCTGTTCCATTTTTTAATTTAACTGTAAGATTATTGATGATCTGAAACTTTCCCAGTTTAAGGATATCATAAACTAGAAAAAAAAGTTGTTTCTATACTAAAGTTAAAGTAAAGTAGTCGAGCTTAGATGTTCCGTTGACTAACTCCCGTATTCACAAACATTACTATGAGGTCTCACAGTGCCCGAAGACGCATAGCGTCCCACAAACCAATCACACGTAATACGTAAAACAAACGAGCCAATCACAGAGCTTTATTTCGTCGCAGTGAGTTCGAGTAGCCAATGGTTGTTTGTGAATACAGGTGTTATATTTTGATTTTTTCACAGTTCCAAGGGGCTAGAGATTTGAGTACATATTTATATTAATTTCAACTTGATAGCTTCATGCGTTCCTAGGAAAAAATGGTCTTGACAGACAGATGGACAACAAGGGTTCCTTCTATTGTTAAATGTTGATGTAATTTTTCAATGTTGACGACTCTGTATGAAATATACAGGGAGAAGAAAGCAGTCTTTGACGAGTTTCTTGCCGGTTCTTCTCGTTACAAGGTCTCCCGCTTAGGGTTTGCGAACCGATGGCGTAGCTTCTATGACATTCACAAGTGCTTGTAACAGCCTAGACTGAATAAATTAATATGAGTTTGAGTTTTTTTCCTTTTGAGGTAGGGAACCGTAAAATTACCTTAGTTTCGTGGTGCAAGTCGAGTAGCGCTTGTGCCTCGCGCTCGGTCTCCGGCGGTTCCGTGCTCTCCATACGTTTGATAGTTTCACCCACCCACGCTTCTAGTTCCTGTACAATACAAGTTAAATTATTGAACCATTGTTATTATTACAAAGTGATATGATGTCCTACTAAAACCACTCGGTAACTGTAGTAAGAAGTTTCAATAAAAATAAAAAAAACATCAAAAATGGAATGGAATCTTTGTTCAACAAAGAGTTTATTATTTAAAACTAGCGGCCGCCCGCGACTTGGTCTGCGTGAAAAGATTTTTTTGCTATCCCTCGGGAACATTACTTTCTTTCTGGATGAAAGGTACCCTATGTCCTTTTCTGGACCCCTGAGAACGTGTACGCAAAATTGCATGATGATTGGTTTAGTAGTTAAGACGTGAAGGCGTAACAAACAAACAAACAAACGTACTTTCACATTTATAATATTAAGTAAGGATAGTCTTTCACTCTTTTTCTTAGCACTCTAATAATCACACGAATGAGTCACTCCGAGTGACAGAGACAACACGTCATGTTATTGGGATAGGTAATAAGTTTTGGATGGCATCTAATATAGAGATAATATACAGGCTGCATTTTTACTCACTCTCCTTAAAATTTTGGTTATCCCATACTAAAATGATCACGTGATCTCTTTCATTTGTATGCATAGTTTTTTTTATATTTTACCCTATGTTTCTTAGAGAAAGTTGTTCAGTTTCATGGGCTGAACACATCTTTAAAATTTGGAGAGTGAATAAAAAGACACCCTGTATGACACAACCACGATTTATTATTATTATGATAAATCTTTATTAAGAGTTCCGCTAACGGTCAATGATTTCACAAGGTGGTTATATCAACTCTTTATATTCCCATTTTCTATTCTAACCAACCTATAAAATGATATACCTTAAATTTTTCCTCAAACTTATGCTTAAATTATAGCTTCATCTAGTAGTTCTCATCAACGAAGAGTTTATTTAATGTAGAGTTGTACAACCTTCATTTTACAATACACATTCTAGTAAACACCTGTAACACCTGAAGCTGGTTTTATTAACTCTATAATATCAACATTTACCATCAGATTTTTCTTCAAACCTATCTATAGCTTCGTCCAGGGGCCGTACCGGCTAACTCATCGATTATCGAAAAGTCTGCCGAGTTTCAACTTAAAATAGAAAAATCAAAGTAAGGAATTTCGTCTTGTACTTTCTGTTGACGTAATTTGGAAGATAGCGATGTTCGTGTGACATCATAAATTGGGGTTCGCCATTTTAGCCCAATTGGGGCTCGATTTATCTGTTTTAATTTGAAACCCGACAGACTTTTCGATAATCGATGCGTTAGCCGGTACGGCCCCAGTAATTCTGATGGTTTAGCCGCTTGTTGTTGCAAGTTTTCCCAACCTCTTAGACTAGATTCTATCTCTTTCACTCTTTGGCGTGTCATTCTATATCTCTTTCACATTCTCAAGCTATTTCATTCATACAAGTGATAGTTAATTACGTAGAGTTTCGGATAGGGATCTAACGTAGAGAGGGTACAACCACCTTTTTTACGAGACAATCAAGTAAATATCCTAGGCTTTGCAAGGTGGTTATACAACTCTGTATTGTATACTCAAAACTTTCACAATAAGTGTTAAAGACAGCACTTACCTTCAGATTTTCTTCAAACTTATGTTCAGCGATAGCTTCGTCCAACAGTTCTGATCGTTTGGCAGCTAACTGTTGCAAATTGTCCCAACCGGCGCGAAGTCTTTGGAGGCTTGATTCTATCTCCTTGGCGTGTTCTGGGTATCTGGTGGTGGAAGGAGAGGAATTAGTGATTTGGACACTTGTGATAAAAAGATTAAGGGCTAAAATGGCTTGTTTAAATTAAAATTATCGAGTGGAAATTGTAATCATATCGAGCACAAAAATATCAAATGTTAGTATGCATATACACCGTCACCCACTTCCGTAAATGGAATCAACGTTTCCATTTGACACGTATGGGGGAAGGCAACTGTCAAAGTGGCTTGTTCCACGAAAACCGTCAAAACAAAGTGCTTTTACTTTAAAAAATCGCTTTATAACTTTAAAATGACCAAATTCTGTGTAATAAACTGTAAAAATGTTGGCACTTACTTACACATTTATAAAAAAACTAGGTATTAAGAAAAAATGAATAAATTCAGTAAGAATAAAAACGCCTTAATTTGGCTTTCAATGGGGATGGCAACGTAGGGTGGATGGTGACGTACGTGGGGTAGATGTCGCTGCGTACGCTTGTTCTTAAGACAGTAGACGTTTAGAACAAAATGTATGGGAAAATAGGTATTTATTTTGTGGGTTTTTTTTACCGAAAAAGACCCATTGACCCAAAATGGATATAAAAGACTATTCTACGATGCAAATGCTGGAATGGGGAAGGCAACTGTCAAAATGGCGCTGCGTACGCTTGTTCCACGAGAACTATGAAAACAATTTGGTTTTCTTCAATCTTAAATTCGTTTACCTTCCGACTTCCATAATTATTATTAGTATCAACCATTTTTAGATATAATTTGAAATAAATGGGAAAATCGGGGATAAATGCCCATAAAAAGGTCTCCAGCACCAGTGGCGCCACTAAGTAGGATGCGTTTTGTTACATCCCGCCATTGTTATGTATGATACTTACTTAGTGGCCAGCCGCTTTCCCTCCAGTTGTAAGGCATGTATCTTATCCGCTACCACTCTCGCCTCCGCCGCTCTCGCGTGGTGTTTCCGCTATAATTTCCGCTGTAATTCCTTAGTTAATACTTACTTAGTCGCCAGCCGCTTTCCCTCCAGTTGTAAGGCGTGTATCTTATCCGCTACCGCTTACGCCTCCGCTTCTCTCACGTGCTGTTTCATCTAATAATTCCTTAGTTAATACTTACTTAGTGGCCAGCCGCTTCCCCTCCAGTTGTAAGGCATGTATCTTATCCGCTACCGCTTGCGCCTCCGCTTCTCTCACGTGCTGTTTCATCTAATAATTCCTAATAATTCCTTAGTTAATACTTACTTAGTGGCCAGCCGCTTTCCCTCCAGTTGTAAGGCATGTATCTTATCCGCTACCGCTCTCGCCTCCGCTGCTCTCGCGTGGTGTTTCCGCTATAATTTCCGCTGTAATTTCTTAGTTAATACTTACTTAGTGGCCAGCCGCTTCCCCTCCAGTTGTAAGGCATGTATCTTATCCGCTACCGCTTGCGCCTCCGCTTCTCTCACGTGCTGTTTCATCTAATAATTCCTAATAATTCCTTAGTTAATACTTACTTAGTGGCCAGCCGCTTTCCCTCCAGTTGTAAGGCATGTATCTTATCCGCTACCGCTCTCGCCTCCGCCGCTCTCGCGTGGTGTTTCCGCTATAATTTCAGCTGTAATTCCTTAGTTAAGAGCCCGTTACGATTTTGCCGCTGACTGCAGCTCTCTCGCTCGCACATTTCATGTTTTCTCAAGATTCCTTAAATATGAGTGCGCAATTGAAAAATGTGTCTCGGCCACTTTTCGCAATATAAGATTACAGACATTTTAAAATATATTCCAGTTTTTTGTTGCTAAAGTACAAAAAGTTATCGTTTCTAACAGTTATTTGAACTGACAAATACGATAACTTTTTGTACTTCAGCAACTCGAAACTGAAATATATGTTGAAATGTCCGTAATCTTATATTGCGAAAAGTGGCCGAGACACATTTTTCATTTATGCACTCAGATTTACAAAATCTTGAGAAAACATGAAATGTGCGAGCGAGAGAGCGGCAGTCAGCGGCAAAATCGGTACGGAGCCTTAATACTTACTTAGTCGCCAGCCGCTTTCCCTCCAGCTGTAAGGCGTGTATCTTATCCGCTACCGCTTACGCCTCCGCTTCTCTCACGTGCTGTTTCATCTAATAATTCCTTAGTTAATACTTACTTAGTGGCCAGCCGCTTTCCCTCCAGTTGTAAGGCATGTATCTTATCCGCTACCGCTTGCGCCTCCGCTTCTCTCACGTGCTGTTTCATCTAATAATTCCTAATAATTCCTTAGTTAATACTTACTTAGTGGCCAGCCGCTTTCCCTCCAGTTGTAAGGCATGTATCTTATCCGCTACCACTCTCGCCTCCGCCGCTCTCGCGTGGTGTTTCCGCTATAATTTCCGCTGTAATTCCTTAGTTAATACTTACTTAGTGGCCAGCCGCTTTCCCTCCAGTTGTAAGGCGTGTATCTTATCCGCTACCGCTCTCGCCTCCGCCGCCCGCGCGTGGTGTTTCCGCTGCAGTTCCGCGGCGGCGCTGAGGTCGCGGCCTCGTTCGTTGCTGCTGAATAACGCTGCTTTCTTCGCTATACGCTCCTCTGTATCTTCGACGTCTCTGTACGAAAGAAAAAAGTGTGTTTGTGTTAAATTTTGTACAGTCAGAAACAGAGGGGTTATTGCAAGTCCTTAAAACAAACTCAACAAAATCCTTAGTAATATTATAAAAGCGAAAGTCCGTTTGTTTGTTTGTTTATTTGTTTGTTTGTTTGTTTGTTTGTTACGCCTTCACGTCTAACTACTAAATCGATCATCATGAAATTTTACATACACGTTGTAAGGGGTACAGAGAAGGACATAGGGTTCCTTTCATCCCGAAAAAAAGTATTGTTCCCGAGGGATAGCAAAAAAAACTTTCCACGCAGACGAAGTCGCGGGCGGCCGCTAGTATGTTATAATAGATTAGTTACAGGCACTATAAGTCTCTAGCTGTAATCACATTTACAATGTAACCATTTTTATCTATATGACTGTTTGTTGCCTTAAATAAATAAATAATAAGTCCTTAAAACTAGTCAGTTTTCTAAATGGGTGTCAAAGCATCTCTTTTATTTGACGTTAAGGTTCGGTTATGCGGGAACAATTTTGCCTCTGTTCTTTACGTGTAAAGAGTATGGAAAATAACCTCACTTCTGCACTTTTTCGAAGTTTTTCGTTGTTTATTCATCATTAACTTTAGCACAATTATCTTACTTGAAAAAAAGTTATTGGAGCAACTACGCAGTACGTTAAAGTTTATTTTGATGTGGAATACGTTTCCCTTTAATTTACGTCAGAAATCTGAACCTACGCAAGCCCTTTTGATGTTTTTTTTTACAATCATCTGTGACATAGCCTTCTCTATTGTTCTACAAGCCATGCTATTAGGTTTGGCAACGTTGTGCGTGAACCTATCTGTATCGGCTGTTGATTTAAGATGGTCAAAAAAACACCATGGCTACTAGTAAACGGCGTCTTTTTAATTTGTCTAGTTGCTATAAATCTATGGCGGATTTGTGTCAAATCGGTTCACGCATAATATCGAAATGCGATGTTGCCAAACCTAATAGCATGGCTTGTACAACAATAGAGAAGGCTATGTCTATGAGGTTTATACGTAGGAAAATATAGACGATTCAAAAGTACTTAATAATTAAGTTTATTTGAATAAAGCTTATTTGACTTTGACTTAATACTTGTATAGCTACTAGAGAATCTGTTAAGCTTGTCGTATGTTTTTTTGTGAGTACAATTTTACGTTTTCTATATAATAAAAAGACCCTCACAACAAACCACGTTTTCCTACGGACCCTTAAGTTCAATAAATCTATAAATAAATGAATACTTTACCTGTTGAACAAGTGTATCTCCAACGCAGCGGCTAAATGATCCCTATACGACTGTAAGTCGCCGCTGAGAGCGTCCTACTTGCGTAAGAACGCGTCGCGGCGAGACGAATAATGTTTATATGAATAATAAGTATTGTAACTTATCAATTAATGGAGGCAAATGAATGAAAGAGGAAGAGGTCACATAGATATTACGTACGAGTACGTCAGATAAAATAAATTATAAATACCGCGTCGTAATAAGATATCAAGGAGGTTGCAATGTGTAAAGAGGAATAGAGGAGAATTCACCAAAAAAAGGGAAGTTCTTAAGTTCAATAAATCTATAAATAAATGAATACTTTACCTGTTGAACGAGTGTATCTCCAACGCAGCTGCTAGATGATCCCTATACGATTGTAAGTCGCCGCTGAGAGCGTCCCATTTGCGTAGGAACGCGTCGCGGCGAGACGCAACGCCCGCTGCTTGTTGCGTGGGACCCTGGTAAGAAAAACCATATTTTAAATGGTTTTTAAATAACCAAGATAGAGAAAAAACCGGTAAGTGCGAGTTGGATTGGAGCACGAAGGGTTCCGTGTACGGAATCCGTACCATTATCTATAAAATACCTATTGTTGTATAAGATGAATGAAGGGGGGCTCATTTATTATAATTTCATTATTTATTTTTACATACATACATACATACACTCACGCCTGTTTCCCATGGGGGTAGGCAGAGACTATGGATCGCCACCTGCTACGATCCTTGCACACTTCTTTCGCTTCATTCATATCCATCAATCTTTTCATACATGCCCTGCGGTTTTTGTCACTGCGTACACCAGCCTTTTTTATAATAACCTCTATTTGGTCCGCGTAGGTTTTTCTGGGACGCCCTCGTGCAATCGTTCCTTCCACATTCGCACAGTATATCTCTTTCGTGATTCGCCTTTCATTCATCCTCTCTAAGTGACCAAACCACTGGAGCATTCCTTTCTCAATTCTTGTCACTATATCATCTTTCAGACCACACCTTTTGCGAATCACCTCATTGCTCACTCTATCACTCAGTTTTACTCCACATATTTTCCTCAACGATCGCATCTCTACCGCATTTATTCTGCTTTCATTCTTCTTCTGCCATACCCAAGATTCACTTCCATACATCAGTGTCGGTACCAGCACTCCGTTATGAATAGCCATTCGCGCCTTTGCAGAAACGGTTTGGCTACTCATAACCGAGTGTATAGCACCACTCACCGAATTTCCTTTCTTCACTCGTCTTTCTATGTCTTCCTCACTCTTTCCGTCCCTTGTGAACAAACTCCCCAAGTATACAAACTCACGGACTTGTTCCACTTTTTCGCTACCTAACATTACCGTACAGTCAGTCATTTCTTCATCTCTCTCAAACACCATCACTTTAGTCTTAGTTACATTCACTTTCATCCCTTTTCTCACAAAATCTTCATTCATAACCGACATCATTTCCTGCAACTCTTGCGCAGAAGACGCAAGTATAACTTGGTCGTCAGCGTAGAGAAGGCACTTGATTTGAGTCCCATTCATCACAACCCCACAGTCACGTTCTTTCAGACCTTTCATACAACTGTCCAAAAACAGATTAAAGAGCCATGGTGACGCAACACATCCCTGTCTGACACCCCTAGAGATGCCAAACCAGTCAGTGTATACGCCGTCAATCCTGACGCATGCACGGGAATCCTCATAGAGAGATTTCAGTGCATGAATCAGTCTGCTCTCCAATCCGTATTCGGACAACACCTTCCATAGCTCATTCCTGTCAACTCGATCGTAGGCCTTCTCCAGGTCCACAAAGGCACAGTAGACCTTTTTGTGCTTAGCCAGGTGTTTTTCGGTTAAGCACCTCAAGGAGAAGACCTGATCCGTGCATCCCATTCCCTTTCTGAATCCCGCTTGCACATCCCAAATACTCTGATCAGTTTTTTGCATCACTCTTTCAATCAGTACCTTTGCATACAATTTACTGACAATGCTGAGAAGACTGATCCCGCGGTAGTTTTTAGCATCCTGCCGTGACCCTTTCCCTTTGTACAGCGGCACGACCACGGCTTTACGCCAATCTTCCGGCACTTTGCCACTGTTCCAACATTTATTAAAGATCAGGCACAGCCAGGACGCAACCAGCTCTTTCCCACCTCTCAGCATTTCAACAGTAATTCTGTCATATCCTGCTGCTTTCCCTTTTTTCATGCTCTTCATTGCACTAATAATCTCATCCATATATATATCTCTTTCATCCACTTCTGTCTCTTCCTCGTCTTGGAAGACGAGGAAGTTTATCCGAGGCTTCTAGCATAGAGCCATCCGCCTCAAACAAACTCTCAAAATATTTCATCCACTCCTGTAGTACACCTTTTTCATCTGTCACTAGCTCACCTTTTTCATCTCTTATCACATTCATTTTAGACTTATGTGATCCACTTCGAGACGTTTTCACTTGTTTCCAAAACAATTTTATATTGTCTCGAAAGTTATCACAGAGTTTGAAGTCACACTTTTCTTTCATCTTTCTCTTTTTTTCGTCTACTTTTTCTTTCACTACTTTCTTAATCCTTTTAAACTCCCTTGCAACTGTATCAACATCATCTTCTGTAACACTTGCATTCACTCTTTTACTGGCTTTGATGGCCAGCAGATCCTGCCATACTTTTTTCCTTTCATTCACTATCTGTCTTACCTCACTATCCCACCAGTTTATTGGGGGAGCATTCTTCCTTTTACTCACTCCACATATTTCCTCAGCTGTTTCAGTCACACCTTTTTTAAACTTTTCCCAAACTTCCTCAAGCTTGCCATCTTTCACTTCAGCCACATTTCCCAATCGTTCTTTCAATTTGCACAAATATGTCTTTTGCACTTCCACTTCATCCAGGTTCTCAACTTTTACTCTAGTCAGCTCCGTTGTTGACACTGTGGGACGATGACGCCAACTTTTGAACAGACCACTAACCCGAGACACTACAAGAAAGTGGTCTGTTCCAATGTTACTACCCCTAAAGACCCTGGTGTCTACAACTCTGCCCTTCAGTCTTTCATCAACAATCACAAAATCGATCATACTCTTCTTTTCCCCTCTCTGCCAAGTGTACATATGAATTTCCTTGTGGTCAAACATGGTGTTCGTTACCACAAGATTCTTTTCTAAACATACCTCAATCAAACTCCTGCCATTATCATTTACTCTTTTGTCTCCATATATTCCTAAAACTCCCTCACATCCCTCTCTTCTCACACCTACCCATCCGTTAAAATCTCCAAGCATAACTATCCTTTCATTATCTTTGCATTCATTCAAGATGTCTTCCACACTTTTCCAGAAATCCTCCTTTTCCGTTGCTGACTTGGATATATCGGGAGCATACACGCCAATGACGCGTATCCGAAGTAATCCTACTTTGAGTCTAACCCAGAGAAGTCTGGGACTAACACACTCATACTCAGTCATGCATTCTATCATCCTTTCCGACAGCAGGAGTCCCACGCCCATACTCGCGTGTTCATTTTCGGCAACGCCCGACCACAGAACTTTAAACGGGCCATGTTCTGAGACTCCTTTGCCCTTTCTTTTCGTCTCGTTCACGCATAAAACATCCAACTTCTTTTCTTCCATAATCAAACACACCTCATCCATTTTCTCCTCCATCGCTCCACATACATTCAGCGTAGCAAAACGGGTCTCCGATGCCCGCTTTTCGCCCCGAGAGAAACAAGTTACGCGTGATGAGTGGCGAGCTCTATCGCCGCAGCCAGGTTTATTAAAAAAATTTGAAACCATTTTGTTCCCACGATTAGCTAGGGAAAGACAACTGTCCACCACACAGAGCCCCGCGTGTGTGGTAAGGCTATTTACGCCTGGAGGGCACCAATTTCCAGGGTGGCACGCTTATGACTAGGCACGCCCCTAGCCATGCAGCCATCGGCACGGCAGACCTTAGCTTAGCGGAGGGGAAGGAATAGGATTAGGATAGGGATGTGAGGTGGGTATAGGAGTGTGTAAAATGGGACGGATCAGGGTACAAAAAGGACACCGTTGCTGCGGGGGGGTTGAGAGGTTGCAGCAGCGGAGGCTGAGGGTCCGGGGGCGCTTACCCGTACTTGTCATAGGGAAACCGGACAAGTCCTCTGAACTTTGAAGTGAATATATACCTACAACTAAATATTTTGTGAATATTTCTAGCGTCTACCTGTTGCCGTTATTAATATCGAGCAAACAAAGGCCAACAATACGTTTGTTGTATGGGAGCCCCCTTAAATATTTATTTTATTCTGTTTTTAGTACTTGTTGTTATAGCGGCAACAGAAATACATCTGCGGAAAGAACAATGGCAAACCTCCATACAAATTTTTGTTGACCTAATTTTTGTGAGTATTACTATGAAAAATATGGTATAGTATAGTGCTTAAATCCCTTAATAGATTGACGTTAAGTATACGATTGCCACAAGTCTAGAAATAAAGATTCTAGTTTGAAGTTTTTATCGTAGTCCTAATCCTAAGTCTACAGCGAATAGCAAACACTTGACACTGGCAAAAGTTACTTCTAAAAGGAAAGTAGATTGCCAAAGCAAAAAGAGAAAGAAGAAGAAATATGTCAGTTTTTGCTGTTTCCTAATCAATCACAGTACTTGTTGTATGGTTTGTGTTCCTAATAAACAGACATTTGATTTTCTTTTTAAATTGTTTTCTTTCCCTGACATAATAAATAAAATAAAAAATTAAAAAGCCTTTTATTTCTTGCCAATTAACAAAATAAAATAAGAGTTCATAAAAATAATTAGTTACTAAATTGAATTAAATTACATAATATTTGATTTCATAGCATTAAATTAAATTATGACCTGACATAGTCAGGACTTAATTATAATTTCAAAAATCTTATTAATTTATAATACGTAAATTCATAATAATGACATTTTAATACGCTAAATAATTAACTCAACAATTATTTCGCCGTTGTTCTTTCAACTGTCTAGCTATAACGGTTCATGAGATACAGCCTGGTGACAGACCAACGGACGGACAGTGGAGTCTTAGTAATAAGGTCCCGTTTTTACCCTTAGGGTAAGATAGAGAAAAAACAGATCTGTGTTTCAGACAAAAAGAACTTCAAAGAAATGAAGTTTTCCCGCTAAATGACCTTTATTTCTGTACAAATAAGGTAGATTATTGCTCACCTGTTGCAGTAATTTATCTGCCAGTGCGCATATATTGCGCACGTGCTTATCGTCTACTTTCATGTCGCTGTCTAAATCGTCCAGTTTTATCTATAACGCGCTATAATGACCCTTATTGCTATACAAATAAGGTAGATTATTGCTCACCTGTTGTAACCGTTTATCTGCCAGTGCGCATATATCGCTGTCTTAATCGTTTAGTTTTATCTATAACGTGCTATAATGGCCTTTATTTCTATACACATAAGGTAGATTAATTGCTCATCTGTTGTAATAGTTTATCTGCCAGTGCGCATATATTGCTGTCTAAATTGTTTAGTTTTCTCTATAACATGCTATAATGACCCTTATTGCTTTACACATAAGGTACATTATTGCTCACCTGTTGAAACAGTTTATCTGCAAATGCACATATATTGCGCACGTGCTTCTCGTCAACTTTCATATCGCTGTCTAAATCGTTGTTTTCTATATTACGCGCTATAATTACCCTTATTGCTATAATCATAAGGTACATTATTATGTACAGGCCTTGTTGCTATACTATGATAATGACCCTTATTGCTATACATTTAAAGTGCATTATTGCTCACCTGTTGCAGTAGTTTATCTGCCAGTGCGCATATATTGCGCACGTGCTTGTCGTCTACTTTCATGTCGCTGTCTAAATCGTCCAGTTTTCTCACTAAAGCGCTGCAATGCTCGTAGTCGCGACCGAGCTCGTGTGCTTGCACCTTGAAGAGAAAATAAAGACATAAAAAAAGCGTAAGTAAGTTGTTTGTTTGTTATGCCTTCACGTCCTAAATCTCTCAAATCAACAGATCAGCATGAAATTTCGCTTACAGATTATCATTTTCAAGGATACAGAAAGGGAAATAGGGTATAATCCAGAAAATACTTTCATTCTGAAAAAAATAACTGTTCCCGAGGGATACAAAAAATACTTAAAGATGCATTTCCACCATAACAACGCGACCTTCTGACAAGAATATTTTTTTTAAATATTATAAATGCGAAAGTATATGCGATTTTCTTTCTTTGATCCATATGTGTTTATGTTAGTGATTTGTTCCAAAAATGCCGAAATGTTGTATGATCTCATCGGGACGTACCATCATCTCCTTGTCCCGGATCCAGGCCTCGATCTTGTCCAGGTGCTGGTTGAACTCTAGGATGTCCTGGGCTTCCTCCAGGCCACGACCTGGGACCAACCAAATTAATGTACACGTTAGTTAAAACTACAGAATGATTTTTAGAGCAGTCAACAAAAATGGTTTAGTAAACCTGACTAAACTGACTAAATTAACTAAACTGATTAAACCATTAACTAAACTGACTAATCTGCTAACTAAACAACTAACAAAACTGGCTAAATCACTAACTTAACTGATAATAGTGACTAAACGACTAACTAAACTGACTAACCCACTTACTAAACTGACTATACCGACTAAATGACTAACTTAACTGACTAAACCGCTAACTAAACCAACTAAATCAGTAACTAAACCGACTAAATCACTAACTAAACGGACTAAACCGCTAACTAAACCAACTAAATCACTAACTAAACTAATTAAACCCACCTCTCTTCTCCGTAGCATCTTCTAACAGCCCCCAGTCCTTCTGCAGCGCCCTCAACTCCGTGTCGACCGCTTTATCGGGTCGCAGTTGTTCCGCTAACGCTGTCACTTCTTGTAAGCGAGCGCGGTTTGCGGCTAGTTCTGCGGTGAACGCTTGGTGCTTCTGTAGCTTCTTGATTTTGTCTTCGAGGTTTGTTACTTCGCCTGTGGGGGTTTATTGTCAAAATTAGGAGCATTTTTAAAATAGTCGTCGTAGTATAATTGATGAGCTTGTATTACATTACATGATCAACAAGAAATCAAATCAGAATTGGGCCTTAAATTAACTAAAAGTCGGATAACAAATAAGTCTCCTCGCTCGTTTGTGTAGACCCTTGGATTGTAAGTTGATTGAAAAAAAACCAGCCAAGTGCGAGTCGGACTCGCGCACGAAGGGTTCCGTACCAAAAAACAGCTAAAATAGTTCACGTTTGTTGTATGGGAACCCACCTTGTAACACTGTTTTTCACCTATCCTTACGGTAGCAAGCACTTGATTTTAAAGTACTTTTTATAGCGAAATTCTCGTTATAGTCTTGTAGGTTGGACAAGAAACATTAGGTATTAGGTGTAGGTAAGAGTTTAGATAGGTTTTACAAAACACACATAGTGTTTTCACATAGCTTTTGATATGGTTTGTGTAGGATAAATGCTCGAATATTTCTACCTTTGTTTGGGTCAATTTCCAGTAGTTTAACGAATGTCGGTGATTGTACCACACACTTCGGCATTCGGGCATCCACTTGAATTCACTATAAAACCTCATTCATAAAGAGTTTTAGCACTTTTCAATAATTAAAGCAAATAAACTTTCTTGTTTACATATCTCACAGCCGTCTTTTCAATTGACAAGTGACAACTGTCAGATGTGACGTTTGGCGTTCCGATTCCAGCTAATTGAACGTTTCGGACCAATTAATTTACACTTTGGTGATAAAATCAAATAAATCCTATTTGTTATTTTAATTAAATAAAGTAAATACCAATGTCTCGCATGCTAGTTAAACGTTTTAATATTAATATTCAGACAAAAGGTAAGTAAGTTCAGGGAGTGCGATTGTCTATGGTGTGTCTTTTGTCGATGGTACCATAGCCTTCTTTAATTGCAAGCCGTGAACATAAGTTTGGCAACGTCTGTTACTGTCAGTTCGTGGTCATGTCGTCGGCCAGTCTCCATACTAAATGTATGGGAATATTTAAATTTTAAGAGGTCGATATTTTTTTTCATAGTAATCGTGTGAGGTTTAAAATATGAAATTAATTTAGTTCTGTTATTGAAATGCTTTGTATATTAAACAATAAGAAAAATATCAATGTTAACCAGGAAAAAATGGCTGTCAAAGATGTCATCTTTTTTGTTGATTTTCTTCAGCAGGGAGTTGATTAACACGCCCTCTAGCAATAAATGATATATCATTAGAAAGGTCTTTTAAAGACAAATATTTGCTGTTAATATACTTTATATCAGTTGTTAATACTTTTGGAGTTAAAGGTTATTAAAGTATAAAAGTGGTTTATTGTCTATGGGAGTTGATCTACCACACCTATAGAAATGAATGATATATCGTAAGAAAGGTTTTTATATGATAAATATTTTCTGCAAACATACTTTATATTAATTGTTAGTTTTTTCGGAGTTTTAGGTCATTAATGTTAAAAAAAAATGTCAAGTTTAGAGCGTTATAACTCTCAAAGTACTAATAGTTGACGTTTATAGTAATAAAATAAAGTGTTTCAAATTTAAATACCTTTCTAATGATGTAAGATTTATTGCTAGAGGAGGCTTAGATCAAAATGCTCATCGTACTAAACGACCCCCGAAAAGTTCAAATAATTTGACTCAAACCTTATGTTCTAATAAATAAATAATAATAATAAATATAAAACTTTATTGAAATAATCTTACATCACAATTTACAACTAGTTTAAACATAGATAATATAGGAAAAACAAATAATAAATAATTTTTAAAATAATTTTATACTATGTGCTTGACCACATGCGATGTTGCCGTTCTGCTCAACTTCAGGGCTTGGAAGATATAGAAGGCTATGATGGTACTCATTCGAGAGAATTCTAGCAAACTCGGTGGATTTCCGCCATATCACTTTTTCGCCTGTGTCATTCAGAGATGCAGGAAATTTTCGTCATGTGAAGTCAATCCATGTAATTGCTGTCTGGGTTTTCTTTAATTTCATAATGTGTTGAGCCTGAATTGTAGGGGTGAGTGTTCTACCAATGGATGTATCTATTTGTCTGTTTTTTTTTAGTAGTGAGATCCAGATTGTAACCTCGTGTCGTATTGTTCTCAGGGCTCCAGCTCGTCAATTTATATTTCATCATGTCTTTCATGAGATAAAAACCTGTGATAATTAAAGCCCAAATTTGGTAAGTTTCTCAACCTTGTTATAATGTTAGTTGTAAGGAAAACCTCATATTCAATGTTGGACAATTTGGTGACTTTGATTTTTTATTACAGGGCTCCACAGTTTTACCTCAAAATTTCAAGATATAAGTACTTCCAGGTTTACCTCAAAATTTCAAGATATAAGTGGTTCCAGTTTGGTCCAGGGAATACTCCCAAGGTTATGGTTTGAGTTTGTTTCGATGTAACGTCGTCTGTGCAGCGGCTTGGCGAGAATTCCATGCTATGATGTCTCATTAAAATCAGCGCGACGAGCACAGGTTAAACCGTACCATTGCCATGGATTTATAAAACTAACCAAGGTATTCGTCAGCCTTCTTTTATTATCATCGCGGCAGTGATTCTGTAGTATGTACCCGGTGAAGTAATTAACGTTCATATCCAGTACAAAATGATGTTTTGATGACATGTTCAGACTCAACCCGGAGCAGGTCTACAGCCAATAAATGTACCTATAGTCATGTTTCAAATTTATTTAGCTTCAGCGTAACTGGCCCATGAGCCAGAATGTATTCTATTTTACTATGAATGTCTTGTGTTAAGATGATAAGTAATAGGTATCTTAGCATAAGTTTTGTGAGTACATATGTGTTCGGTTCTTAACGGTCAGCCGGCTTGAGAGATTGGTGACGTTTGAAAACTTATTTCAAATGCGGAACCGGCCTCTTAATCCGTCTGACTAACTGGAAACGAATAGATATGCCCTCACCTTTACTTTTAAGGGTTTATAGTTTAAATCCCTACTTCTTTATATGGTTTTAATTTTATAATGAACCCAAGGGTATTGTTTTTGTAATTAATGTAGGGTCTCACTTTAACCTGTTAAGGGTCCCTGTTAAACCATTTGCCCTTCGTGCGGTTTTAACATTATAATGGGTTCTCAAGGTATTATGTATTAATATAAAATGTGTGACTTCATTTTAACCCTTCGGATTCTTCGTTAAACCATTTATACCCCCTGTGGTTTTAAATATTTTTATGACTTATCTTCTGCGAATCGTTGTTAACTTGGTATTAATTATACAACGTGTTAAATAAATGTTTATATCAACGTAAATATTGGTTTGATTTATTAAACTCACTTTGTTTCGATCTGTGGACAATTTATCTTTTAATTTTTAACTTTCATTGATATTAACGGCGCCCAAAATCATAGTTGTTCCATGGATGACTGAGAGCTGACGCGAATCCACAAAACCCCTTTGCTCTACCGACTAACATTTTCAGTGGGGTAATTTCCATCTATACCCCGGGGTAAAATTTTTCCCATTACAGTGGCGCCCAACGTGGGGCCCGAAAAGTGAGATTAATAATTCAATATTTTAGTGCTTTATTTAACGTGAATTTTTTTTTTTTTCCAATATGGCTGAACTTAATTGTAACATTAATTTCTTGCTCAAGGAGGAACTTGAACATGAATTATCCGTTCTTAAAGTCTCTTTTGATGAGCATAGTAGTGTCGACCAATTACGAAAACTTTTAAGGAATACCTTGAAATTAGCTCGGAGGGGTAGCTTAAAAATTCCTTCTACAGCTGTTTCTACTAGTAACGAGGAAACGGAAGTCTCGGTTCTTCAATTTAAGGCTGGTCTGCTCGTTAATTCTTTTGATGAGGAAAGCATTCCGGAATCTACGCGTTCACGCCTTGTCGGTCGTGCGAATTATATTCTTTCTAGAATCTCCAGAATCGCCAACCCTCCGGAAGAACTTTTGGTGTTGCAGGGGAAGCTGATTAATTGTATCTCAGAAAATGATGAATCTTCGGAATCTGAAACAGAAGATAGCTCTCCCCGTGTCAATAATACTCAGACAGTCATTTACAAACCAGAGAAATCTTACAATCTGTGTTCTCTCAACTTGAAGTTTAATGGTGACACTTGTGTCCGTGCTTTTTTATCTAGGTTGGAGGAGCTTTGCGCTGCTAGGAAGATACCCAAGGAGTATGTTTTTACTGGGTTTCCCGATTTGATAGAGGGTCCTGCTCTTTATTAGTATCGTGCTAGTAAGTCGGAGTTCCACAACTATGATGAGTTAGTTTCAGCATTAAAATCAGATTTTGACCTTCCTGGTTTCGACGATCGGCTTATGCAAGAAATGCAATCGCGCACGCAGGCTAAGCACGAATCCTTAGTTGTGTTCTTATCCGTCATATTAGGAATGATGTCTCGTTTGAGTACGGAGTTGTCCGATTCGGAAAAACTGAAGATCGTGATGCGTAATATCCGGCCTGAGTACAATCGTGAATTGATGCTGGTTGACGTCCGGTCGATTGAACATCTTAAGGAACTAGGAAAGCGAATTGAAACCTGTAAACTACGAATTGAAGGGTTTTCCGAACCATCTTTTACCAAACCAAGTGTTGCACCAGATTTTCACTATAAACCGAAGACTAAGCCTGATATTTCCGAATCTAAAAATACTGCTAACCTTAATAAAAAGTTTTCGGTCGCGTCTGTTCAGAATTCCAATTTTAAGAAGGGTTCTGTATACTGTTTTGTATGTCGAAATAACGAGCATGCTACGTTTCGTTGTAATGCATCTCGTCCAATTTTATGTTTTAAATGTGGCAAACTTAATGTTAAGTCCACTGAGTGTCCGGATTGTAATCGGCCAAAAAACTAGGTAACTTAGTCTCTCTGAGTAATGTTAGTACTTGCAGAGAGACCTATTTTAAACCTAATTTGGAGGACAATAGGCCGTATTTAACCGTTAAGGCATATGGCGTCCCTATCAGTGGTTTACTTGATTGTGGTGCTAGTTGTTCAATTCTCGGTGACAATGCCCACAAACTTTTCATTAAACTTGGTATTCCGTTGAGAGCTCTTAATAAACCTTGTTATATTAGAGTTGCTAACGGTTCCGATTATTATTGTCAATATTATATGGACGTTCCTATTGAATATAAAGATGAAACTAAAATAATAAAGTTTTATGTTCAACCCAAGATTACACTTCCAGTCCATTTTGGAATTAATTTCTGGAAATCGTTTAATCTTGCTCCCGATGTTTTAGCTTGCATTCCCTCTATTAATTCTGATAGGGTTTGTGAAATTATAGTATCTCGGAGATTGGTCTAAAACCTTTTGATTCTTTAACTGATAAACAAAGGTCCGTTTTGGAAAATGTTAAATCTTTGTTTGATAATATCGACTCTGAAAGAGTTGGTCTCGGTCGTACTCATCTTGCTGAACACCATATTGATACCGGGGATGCTAAACCCGTGAAACAAAGATATTATCGTATGAGTCCGGAAAAACTTAAACTCTTAGAACAAGAACTTGATCGTATGTTAGACTTAGGGATAGTTGAACCTTCGAATTCACCTTGGAATTCTCCCACTACTCAGGTTCCCAAATCAGATGGTAAAGTTCGAGTATGTTTGGATAGTAGGATGATTAATGCTGTGTCTAAAACGGATGCCTATCCTCTTCCATATATAAATTATATTCTGGATAACCTTCGGGATGCAAAATTTTTAACCTCTCTTGACCTTAGCGCCGCGTACCACCAAATACCCTTGTCGGCCAGTTCCAAAGAAAAGACAGCTTTTACTGTCCCTGGTCGTGGTCTTTTCCATTATAATGTCATGTGCTTCGGTTTGGTGGGAGCTTCTGCTACAATGCAAAGACTAATGGAAAGCTTGTTTGCAGCCCAGTTTGACAATAAGGTTTTCTGTTATATCGACGATATCATCATCTGTACCGATTCTTTCGAGGAACATATCTCTATTTTAAAGGCTGTTTATGAAAAACTTAAAAGTGCCAACCTTACTATCAACATGGAAAAATCCCTTTTCTGTCGATCCGAACTAAAGTATCTAGGTTATGTGGTAGAATGCTACGGCTTGAGGACGGACCCGTCCAAAGTAGATGTTATTGCTAATTTTCCCGTTCCTACTGATGCTAAGCAGGTCAAGCGTTTCCTTGGCATGGCCGGATGGTATCGACGTTTCATTAAAGATTTTTCTAAAATAGCTAAACCTTTATCGCGGCTTACTAGTAAAAAGGTTCTCTTTAAATGGATTCCTGAAGCTGAAGAATCTTTTTCCACCCTTAAAACCGCGTTAATTTCGGCACCAATTTTAAAATGCCCTGACTTTAGCTTACCGTTTTACATCCATACGGATGCTTCCTCTTATGCTATTGGTGGTGTTTTAACCCAGAAGTTTGAAGGCGTTGATCACCCCATTGCTTATTGCAGTCGGACTCTTACCGACCAAGAGGTCAATTATACCGCAACTGAGCGAGAATCACTTGCTGTTATTTATGCTTTGGAGCAGTATCGAGCTTATGTTGAAGGCACTAAATGTTTTATAGTAACTGACCATGCTTCTTTACAGTGGTTTTATAAACTTAAAAATCCCACTGGTCGCCTTAGTAGATGGGCGTGCCGTCTTAGTCAGTTCGTTTTTGAAATTATCCATAGAAAGGGGAAAGAGCATGTCGTTCCAGATGCGTTATCTCGTATGAAAATCGACTCTATTGAAATTGATCCTCACCAGATCACCGATCCTTGGTATATTAAACTTTTTGAGGGATGTTCACGTAATCCTAAACTTTTCCCTAATTTTTCTATCACTGAAGGAAAACTGTATCGGTTGACTAAGAATAAATATAACCTTACATCTCAACACGAGTGGAAAATTGTGGTTCCTGCTGAGAAACGTGCGGAGATCATTCAGAAGTATCACGACTATTGGCCGTCTTTATTTTGCGACGTCAAGAAGTATGTTAACGATTGTGAGATTTGTAACACTTACAAGCCGGTTAATACTGCTCGTCCGGGTTTGATGGGTGATCCCCGACAGGTTACTAAACCTTGGGAAGCGATTTCTTGCGACCTTTTGGGACCATTTCCGCCTTCTTACTCGAGAAATCAATATTTATTCGTTGCCTCCGATTATTTTAGCAAATATGTCCTTCTCTTTCCTTTGCGAAGTGCTACGGCCAAGGCTGTGTGTAAATGCCTTGAAAAGGGCGTGTTTTTGGTGCATGGAGTTTGTCGTATCCTATATACAGATAACGGTCCCCAATTCACCTCTAAAGAATTTAGAGATTTGTTAAAATCTGTGGGAGTACCTCACATTTTCTATAATCCTCGTTACCACCCTCAATGTAACCAAACTGAAAGGGTTAATCGGGATATTGTTCGTGCCATTGCTTCTTATGTGCGTTTCGATCACCGCAAATGGGATCAAAACATTCAGGAAATCCAATGTGCCCTCAATACCTCCGTTCATGCAGGAACTAAATTTACTGCTTATTACCTTAATCATGGTAGGGAAATGGTACTCGATGGAGCAACTTATAACTCGGATCAACCTTTTGATGGTCAGGCTGTTACTGTCCATTCTGATAATTACACTTCTGGTTTGCCCAAGTTGCAGAAAATTTTTAAGGACGTTGAATGCCATTTGCAAAAGGCTTATCGTCATAATGTTAAGTATTATAACCTGAGGAAACGCCCTCTCGAGCTTCGGGAAGGTCAGATAATTTATAAAAGGTGTTTTCCTCTTTCTAACGCTTCCAAATATTTTTCTGCCAAATTATCTCCCAAATTTGAGAAATGTGTAGTAGATAAAAAACTGGGTAACGTGGTTTATTCTTTGAAAAGTATGGACGGGAAACCGCTTGGTTCTTTTCACATTAAAGATATTGTCGTGCGGGGTCACAGTGAAGGCGCTTGAAGTCCCCTTATATGGTTTTTGGTTTCAAGTTTGCCATTGTGTTACCTTGTGCACGATGTTGTTCTTTCATTGCTAGTTAAGTAAGTTATAACTTTGTAAGTTTTTAGGGTATATTTTATCCGCGTTACATCCGTAGGTCTTGTCGCATTTGTGTAAACCACAAATGATACCAAGGATGGTAACATTTCTGTTTTCTTTATTATGATGGCAGGTCGTCCTGTGTAATGATTTGCTTTTGCCTGTGTTGTGTGTTTTAAGGGATGTTGGATTTCCACTCCTCGCACTTTACTTTTAGAAGTCACTGTTTTGCATACTTCAACTTTACATGTAATTTACCCATGTTTGCAGTTTGGTAAATTACGTGCTGGTTTTTGTTTAACCAACCTGTGTTTAACACTGGTTATGGCTAGAACCTGGATTAGCTCTCCTTTTGTGTTATTGAGTCTATGAAATGGTTCTACCTTTTTCCATTTTCACTCTTTTGAGTTATTTATTAGGTTTCCCTTGATATGACTCAAGCTTTTTTGTCTAAGTTTTGAGTCTTGAGGTGGTTTATCTTTAAGTAAAGTAGGATTAAAGCTGTTTTGTTCAGTTTAGGTTGTAGATTTAGATTTCGTCGTTCCTCTTGACGAAAAATTTTATTCAAAATATTCATTTTGAATAAAATTTTTCTTTCCCAACGAAGACGGTACTGTAACACTGTTTTTCACCTATCCTTACGGTAGCAAGCACTTGATTTTAAAGTACTTTTTATAGCGAAATTCTCGTTATAGTCTTGTAGGTTGGACAAGAAACATTAGGTATTAGGTGTAGGTAAGAGTTTAGATAGGTTTTACAAAACACACATAGTGTTTTCACATAGCTTTTGATATGGTTTGTATAGGATAAATGCTTGAATATTTCTACCTTTGTTTGGGTCAATTTCCAGTAGTTTAACGAATGTCGGTGATTGTACCACACACTTCGGCATTCGGGCATTCACTTGAGTTCACTATAAAACCTCATTCATAAAGAGTTTTAGCACTTTTCAATAATTAAAGCAAATAAACTTTCTTGTTTACATATCTCACAGCTGTCTTTTCAATTGACAAGTGACAACTGTCAGATGTGACGTTTGGCGTTCCGATTCCAGCTAATTGAACGTTTCGGACCAATTAATTTACACTCTGGTGATAAAATCAAATAAATCCTATTTGTTATTTTAATTAAATAAAGTAAATACCAATGTCTCGCATGCTAGTTAAACGTTTTAATATTAATATTCAGACAAAAGGTAAGTAAGTTCAGGGAGTGCGATTGTCTATGGTGTGTCTTTTGTCGATGGTACTCATTCGAGAGAATTCTAGCAAACTCGGTGGATTTCCGCCATATCACTTTTTCGCCTGTGTCATTCAGAGATGCAGGAAATTTTCGTCATGTGAAGTCAATCCATGTAATTGCTGTCTGGGTTTTCTTTAATTTCATAATGTGTTGAGCCTGAATTGTAGGGGTGAGTGTTCTACCAATGGATGTAACTATTTCTCTGTTTTTTTTTAGTAGTGAGATCCAGATTGTAACCTCGTGTCGTATTGTTCTCAGGGCTCCAGCTCGTCAATTTATATTTCATCATGTCTTTCATGAGATAAAAACCAGTGGCGGTACCCCCATACAAGCCGAAAAGCCCGGCTTGCCCTAACAATAACTTACTTACACTACTAATGAATCGTAATTAATAACAACAAAACAATATTATTAACGAATGTTAATTTTCAATAATCAATAACCACAAATTCATTTTTTACAACAACTGATCGAGAGACAAGTCGCTAAACTGCGTTACTTTCCTCAATAAACCCTACAAATGCATTTCATCTCCCTCGCACTCGTTGGCTTGCAACCGGGCTTTGCGATCTGTATATATCCGCTCTCTTCTTACTTTAACAAAACTGCTACCGCATCATATGCATACTGCTGTAGGTACTATAGATTCTATGAGAAATACAGAAGCCGACTAAAAGCCTGGCTTTTTGCTTCAATCTGTGACGACAGGTGTTTTGAAAAAACAGTTTTGCCTTTATTAGTGTTTTTATGTTAAAAATGAATTAAAACTTCAGTTTAATGATTGATAATGGTCCCTTGTGATGGATTGAAATGTTTATTAACTGTTGTGTGATCTATGAAAGTGTACCTACGAGTCGAGTCGATTCCAAGAGAAATACAAAATAACGTAAGTAATAAACCTTTTCATTTGAGTATTTTGCAAAGAAATATAATATTCTTCAATGTATCGTAATATTGTAGTGGACTCTTTACATTGTTGGTTGTTCTTATAAAAATAAATAAGTAAGGTTAGTTTTGCGTCTTTCATTTGAACGAAAATTTAAATGTTTGTTTGTAAATGTTTGTTTGGAATGCAGGGGATAGGATTTGAATTGCCTAGCAGGGACGCTATGATTTTGTGAAATGATTTAGATATTTATTATGAGTGACACATTTTAAACGAGAAATTTAGTTTTGATTACACAATAATTAAATTTGATAAAGCCACGCCATCTAGCATTTTGCGGCGAACTAATTTATGAATAATTAAAGTACGCTTAAAAACGGGTTGTGCATTTGGTGCTTTTTTGAGAGCTATCTATGAATTCGTTTAGATGGCGCTGGGCGGTGTCGCATCGATATTTTGGTAAAGATCATCGTATGAAAAAAATCTTAAATTAGTAACGAGAAATTGTGGGATGCATTGGTTTTTTGCTTGTATTGAGCTGATAAAAAAATTGCTTGATTTGAGGGTTCGGGCTTGCGCTACTATGTAGGCCTGGGCACGCCACTGATAAAAACCTGTGATAATTAAAGCCCAAATTTGGTAAGTTTCTCAACCTTGTTATAATGTTAGTTGTAAGGAAAACCTCATATTCAATGTTGGACAATTTGGTGACTTTGATTTTTTATTACAGGGCTCCACAGTTTTACCTCAAAATTTCAAGATATAAGTACTTCCAGGTTTACCTCAAAATTTCAAGATATAAGTGGTTCCAGTTTGGTCCAGGGAATACTTCCAAGGTTATGATTTGAGTTTGTTTCGATGTAACGTCGTCTATGCAGCGGCTTGGCGAGAATTCCATGCTATGATGTCTCATTAAAATTAGCGCGACGAGCACAGGTTAAACCGTACCATTGCCATGGATTTATAAAACTAACCAAGGTATTCGTCAGCCTTCTTTTATTATCATCGCGGCAGTGATTCTGTAGTATGTACCCGGTGAAGTAATTAACGTTCATATCCAGTACAAAATGATGTTTTGATGACATGTTCAGACTCAACCCGGAGCAGGTCTACAGCCAATAAATGTACCTATAGTCATGTTTCAAATTTATTTAGCTTCAGCGTAACTGGCCCATGAGCCAGAATGTATTCTATTTTACTATGAATGTCTTGTGTTAAGATGATAAGTAATAGGTATCTTAGCATAAGTTTTGTGAGTACATATGTGTTCGGTTCTTAACGGTCAGCCGGCTTGAGAGATTGGTGACGTTTGAAAACTTATTTCAAATGCGGAACCGGCCTCTTAATCCGTCTGACTAACTGGAAACGAACAGATATGCCCTCACCTTTACTTTTAAGGGTTTATAGTTTAAATCCCTACTTCTTTATATGGTTTTAATTTTATAATGAACCCAAGGGTATTGTTTTTGCAATTAATGTAGGGTCTCACTTTAACCTGTTAAGGGTCCCTGTTAAACCATTTGCCCTTCGTGCGGTTTTAACATTATAATGGGTTCTCAAGGTATTATGTATTAATATAAAATGTGTGACTTCATTTTAACCCTTCGGATTCTTCGTTAAACCATTTATACCCCCTGTGGTTTTAAATATTTTTATGACTTATCTTCTGCGAATCGTTGTTAACTTGGTATTAATTATACAACGTGTTAAATAAATGTTTATATCAACGTAAATATTGGTTTGATTTATTAAACTCACTTTGTTTCGATCTGTGGACAATTTATCTTTTAATTTTTAACTTTCATTGATATTAACGGCGCCCAAAATCATAGTTGTTCCATGGATGACTGAGCGCTGACGCGAATCCACAAAACCCCTTTGCTCTACCGACTAACATTTTCAGTGGGGTAATTTCCATCTATACCCCGGGGTAAAATTTTTCCCATTACAACCTTAAATATTTTTTTCTTTCTATTTATTATTTGTTGTTATAGCAGCAATATAAATACATCATCTGTGAAAATTTCACCTGTCTAGCTATCACGGTTCATGAGATACAGCCTGGTAACAGACAGACGGACAGCAGAGTCTTAGTAATAGGGTCTCGTTTTTACCCTTGGGTACGGAACCCTAAAAATATAATAATAAAATGACTTTTTATAAGGTTCAATAAATTATACACATATTGATCAAAATAGTAGATTGTACAACAAGTGCATAAAATGAGTTTTATGTACTAGTCGTACACTTTGTTTTTCACTTCAATTGTGAGGAAATTAAACAGCAATATTGCAAAAAAGATAGTATTATAACATGGATTATGTATAAAAATGAAGAAACAGAACGAAATAAGAAGTTTAATGAACGAAGTTTAATTAACGAAATTTAATTGCGTATGTCTGACCTGACGACCTTTGCCAGAGTCTGGAGACTAAGACGAAGATTTTACTTTATGAACTACATGGGTCTCCAAACTTTTAAGCATAAGGGCCAGACTAACTCCTCCATGAAGTCCCAAGGGCCAGGATCTAGCTAGCTCCGTACCAACATACTGTAAATTGTAGTATTGTTGGTGCTCGCGGGCCGGAATTGGCCCGCGGGCCGTAGTTTAGCCCCGGACTCTAAATCTCTCATGCTCTCTTTATGCTCTAGTGAACGGTCTATTTCACTAGAGCATGAAAAGTGATTTTATGCAGCCTATACCTGACATAAAGACGAACTTTACGATCATGAGAAGTGAAAACATATATAATAATTCGATAAACAATGTCCAAAATATTGCAGACGATGCACAAATAATATCAGAAAATTTTAGCTTTTTAGTTACCTTGATTATTATCCGCCTGCAACTTGGCCAGTTTGTCGGCGACCCACGCGCGCGCCTCGCCCGCGTCGCGCGCGAACTGTGCGCGGGCGCGCGCGCGCGCCAGGCGAGCGCGCTTCGCCGAACATAGCTCGTGTAACTGGTGGAGTTTTAGGGGGTTTAGCGAACGAGTTTTGAAGGAACAAGTGATTTTTAAGAATTAACGATTTTATAATTTGGATGGGGTATGTATTAAAATTCCGAAAATTCATCCTACTATATCCTAATAATATTATAAATATGAAAGTTTGTGGGTTTGGATGTTTGTTCCTCAATCACGCAAAAACTGCTAAACGGATTTGCTTGAAATTTGGCACACAGATAGTAGATAGTCTAAATTAAAACATAGAATACTTTTTCTCCCGATATTCCCACGGTAACGGGAACCACGCGGGTGAAACCGCGAGCGACCGCTAGTAACACATACGATCGAAATATCAACTCATAAAACGCCTATTTTGAAAATACCGATAATCCTAAATGTCGATATCCGATGGACCGAACTTGAAAGATCGATTTTATTAAATTACAAATAAGTTCGAAATCCCGAAAGCTAAAATGCCGATAGTATGAAATCCCGAAAGTGTGTTTAGTGATTAGATGCGAGGAGGTTAGGTTCCATTGCGACCAACAACGTAAGAGCCGAGCGAGCGAAGCGAACGTTTCGTGGCAGCGGTCTGTGAAACGCCAGAACCGACCGGCTGGCGTGTAACCCTCAATTTAATCTTCGGGATTTAGTCTTTTAGGTAAAATGTCCTTTCGTGATTTGAAACGTTTGGCGAAACAACCATTCGACCGTTCAATTTTCGGTCTTTCGTCTATAATAAATACAATGTGTTAATGAAATAGCGCAAAATGGTCTTGTAAAATTTGAACTTTTCAACTTCTTGTGCAATATCTTTCTAGAACTAAGAAGACGCATTCTGGCAAAATAAAAATGTTTGTTTTTTTTATGTTTCGGCATTGTAATACACACCCTTTGGATGTTTTTGCTAAAAAAGATATTTCAAAAAAACAACTAATTTTTTGGGAACAGAGTATACTTATTAGTCTTATTGTCTATCTATTAGTTAGTTACCTTCCTGCGTCGCTCGTTGATAGTCTGCAGTTCTTGCGCGATGCGCTCGCTTTCCACGTGGTTTTGTTCCAGCAGCTTGTCGCCGTGGCTGTTCAAGGTTGCCAGCTTCTCGTCCTGAATAAAACAATCGTGTCGTTAAAAGCATCCATCCATACACATAGCTTAGTTTGCAAAAGTAAAAAGAATGTGTGTAGAGCGAATGGACAATACGACAAAAAATATTATGCAAAAAAAAACCGTTTCTAGATTTGCCCCTCAGGAGTAATAAATAATAAATAAAAAATAAAATAAAATAAATTTATTTTTCATTTAAACATTTTACAATTAATGCAATAAGTTGGTGTCTCTCCATTTAAGCTGCAAGCCTGTGTTTGTAGAGACGCCGCTCTTCCGTACTTAATTAACAAAACAAGTAAACTTATGGTCTAACTAATTAATATTACACTGTGTGTATGTGTGTGTGCGTGTGTGTGTGTGTGTATGTGTGTGAGTATTAGCAGTGCTACAATTAGAAATCTGTGATGAGATGAGTAGGTATACTAAATAAAACTCATGAGTCTCATGACATACGAAGCAGTAAAGATTCGGTTTCTTCATATGTTTTGAGCTGAACCCATTTTAATAAAAGTTTCTTACATTCATGATGTGTTTTATCATATATGTATAAATCTTTGTTTATTTTATTGTACAGATAGGTAGATTGCGAGTTAAATTTTCTAGATGCAAATGCCGTCCTATTAACGGTTGACTTAAGTATGATGTCTTTTCGCCGTTTTTTCAAGATGGCAGGATCAAAGGGCAACGAGTTGTGGGTTTTAAGGATAATCCCAATAATATATAATTTCCTGACAGAAAGTAATCCACTTATGCGATACAATGTTTCGGTAGGAAAGCGTCTCTTCTTAAAATACATGACCTTAATAAGGGACCTTTGTGCTCTTTCCAAATCGAGAAACTGGGTCTTCGAAGCACCGCCCCAAACAGGAATGCAGTATGTTATAATGGATTGTGCAAGAGAGATATATATTTGATTGAGGAGACACTTCGAAGAGTCCCTCCGGTCAGAGCTTTCCGGTATAACATGTCTGAGGGTTTTGAAGATCCAGATCAGTTTTCTAATTCTACTTATAACGTGTTCAATATGCGGGTACCACGACAGCCTCTGGTCTACAATGACACCTAAGTATTTGGTTTGTGAAACTTTTTCTATTGATGGACAGCTACAAGAATTTTTATTGGCATCCCCAGCACACCCATGTATTTTTAGGCTAAAGTCGCTCTGTGGCTGCGAGCTGTTGTTGATGCTAAAACAAATAAATTTGTTTTAGATGTATTTAGCGTTAGAAGATTTTGTTGCAGCCACAGAGCGACTCGAGCCAAACCAACTTCAGCACTAGTTTTAACTGATTCCCATGATTCACCAGCAAAGACAATGGCGGTGTCATCGGCGTACGACAGGATTTTAGCATTAGGTATGTTCATACAACACAGATCATTGATGTAGATAAGAAATAAGGTAGGTCCTAAGACGCTACCCTGCAGCACGTCACAAGTAACGATTGCCTCCTCACTAATGCATCCAGGAAGTTTGACTTTCAGACAAATAACTGTTGAAAAGAGCAAGCGGATTACCCCTTATTCCTATTCTTTCTAGCTTGTGCAGAAGGACAGGAATGGAGACGGTATCAAATGCTTTTTTCAGGTCGAGGAAAACCGACAGACACTTCTTACTTTGGTCCAGCTGTCCAGTTACGAAGGAGGTCAGCTAAGTATGTAACGTTACAGAGAAGAGGGAAGATAGATAGAGATCCTACCTAGAGTAGAAGGATTTAATCTAGCTAGTTAAGGAGCAAAGTAGAAAGATGGAAATATAGTACAATTAACATTTATTTACACTAAACCTAACAGACAAGAAGCTAAGGAACTTAAATGCTACGAGGGAGGATAGGGGAAGGGGCGAATCTTCAGAGGCTTGCAGAGGGACAGGGGAACGTAATCTAGCGCGCGGAGAGGGGTCGCGGAAGGGACGTAGAGGTACCGTGGATGAGCAGCGTAGACAGGCCGGAGATGGAGCGCAGATGAACGGAGGCTGGCCGCAGATGGAGCGTTTCAGCAGTAGAATAATTGGTGCTGACCAGCAGGAGTTGGAGACTCGCAGCACCCGTAGAACTAGTTGTCACTTCGCGGCGCGGGCTTTCTTGTAAGGCCCGGAACGGTCACTACTTGTTTTCACCGTAGATCTCGAAGACTGACTGACCCACGTAGTAGGTTTGACAATCCTTTTATACTTACAGTAAATTTTGAAAAACCGAAAGAAAAATGTAGAAGAAAAATAATACAGCATTTCAAAATGGGAATTCGTGTATTCGCTCGGCAGCAATACAAAAGAGCGGGATGGCCAATAAATTGATAGACAACCTACGCGAAGTGTGAGTAGAATTGAAAAAAACAAATAAACTTAGCTGTCACTTGTAAACAAGCAGCTGTCAAAATAAATACAAAATTATAACCTCACTTTTCCACTAAGTATGAAATTTATGTATGAAATTCAATAAAATTGTATGAAAAAGGATGAAACTACAAACCTAATAAGAATCGCCGTAAAAAGACGAATAAATTGCTGCCAAGCAAATGCTTATTTACAAAGAATTTGGAAAGTTATGGCCAAAAATACTTATTCCCTAAGAAACTTAAACTAATTAAAACTAGCTTAAAACTAAGAGCTCAGGAGCGACAGGCAGCACGCTACAAGTAATTGCGTCTTCTGTCGATTTTCCTTGTCATAAACCAAACTGTGTAGGTAATAGTATATCAAATGTATTTAAATAATTAAGTAATCTAGAATTAAGTAACTTTTCCACTATTTTTGATATAGCCGGCAGTACCTAGAAAAATAGTTTTAGAATATTTAAAGCAATATTTATGGAAAAAATAAACGAAAGGTAAAAAACCCTTAGTGACGTCACAACTCGACACGAACAAAAACATACACCTTTGCTCTCGTTGTAGGCCACATAAAAAAATTTATCACTAAAACTGTGACTTTGAGATGGGCAAAAGACTCGTTTCCCGCGAGTTTTCTGAATGAATCACTACAATGAATCACTCAAGAGCTACGACACTTCCGGAATAGTTTTTAAACTTTTAAAACATTTTTATTTTAGTAAAAAAATATTTAACAAAAACTAAAATATATGGGTCATCTTTTTTCATTCTCTATTCGAAAAACAAATAAACAGGGCATATTATTTTTTGTCGTATTGTCCATTGGGCCTACTTGTAATTGTTTGACAAATACTTATAGGACTGTCCTGTAACATTTATCTATGAAAGTTATGGTTACCTGCGTGGCTATCAACTTCTCGAACGCCTCATGTTTCTTGAGTTGGTTCTCAACTTCCTCCACGCTGCAGTCCGGAGATATTTCCACAGCTGCAATAAAATGGTGTTATTACAGATTTCGATTGTGTTTGTATGCTTGTGGCCCTGATGAGAGCGAGAGTGGGCAGCGAGGTGAGAAGTCAGCGTGTCTTCACAGAAAGGCCCTGTCTGCCAGTTTTAATAGTGCAACTTGTGTATATTCCTATGTATATGTGTGTGTATGGCTACTAAAAGTGTGTGAATGGCTAATAAGTGTGTGTATGACTATATTTACATGCGTCGTGCGTGTTCTTGTGCAGCACAAGTATCGTGCAACTTACCACAACTCGCAAGAAGCAGTGTAGATCTATAAGTTGGTCTAAGTCAATTTATGTGTGTACTAGCTGCCGCCCGCGATTTCGTCCGCGTGGATATTAGAGAAAATCCTTAGGGAACCCTCTACGTCTTCTATCTCTAATATGCATCCCTCTCCCTCTCCCTCTCCTCCACCTTTTTAGGGGCTGAATCATGTCATGTCCACCGTGTCGGACTTCAAAATAAATGTTATTTTCGCAATCGCCATCCCATAAAACCTCAAGAAAGATATCCATATCGATTTTGATGGTTACTTACCTCATTAGCCACCTAAGGGGTTGATTTTCAAAATCACAAAATAATTGTTTGCCTATTTTCGTAGACGTGCTCCTGCGAAGTTTAAAGTTATAATGTCTATTTTTTATTCTTTTTCCATACAAAATTTGCACCCCAGTTTCAGCCTTTTAGGAGTTAAATCATTTCCACCGCATTGGACTTCAAAATAAATGTCATTTTCGTAATCACCATCCCATAAAACCTCAAGAACGACATCCATATCGATTTTTATGTTTTCGTACCCCATTTACACCCTTAAGGGGTTGATTTTCAAAATCTCAAAATATAATTTGTTTGCCTATTTATTTTTAGACGTGCTCCTTCGAAGTTTAAAGTTGTAATGTCTATGTTTTATTCTTTTTCCATATTCAATGTGAACCGTATTTTCACCCCTTTAGGGGTTAAATCATTTCCACCGTGTTGGACTTCAAAATAAATGTCATTTTCGCAATCGTCATCCCGAAAAACCCCAATAACGACATCCATATCTATTTTTAGGCTTATTTACCCCATTTCACCCCCATATCAACCCCATAGGGGTCTAAATGCTAACAATAACAATATACGTTGTGTTAGATTTCCATCCATAAGCCTAAATAATAAATTTAGTGATTTTTACTTCGAAAATGAAGGATTTTCTATACACAACTTCATCCCCCGTTTCACCCCTTCCAGAGTAGAATTAGACCCTAGCTTCGAAACTGAGGGACTTTCATACAAACTTTGGACCCCCGTTTCACCCCCTTGGGGGGTGAGTTTTGAAAAATCCTTTCTTAGTGCACCCCTAGACCTCAAAAGGAACCTATGTGTCAAATTTGATGTCTCTAGACCCAGCGGTTTGGGCTGTGCGTTGATATGTCAGTCACCAATCAGTTTCTTCTTTTATATATTTAGATTTCAAAGTATCTGTATGATTGTGTGTCTGTATGTATGAGTGTGTATGGCTATAATTACCTGCGGCATGCTCCTGTGCAGCACAAGTGTCGTGCAACTGAGCCACATCTCGCAGGAAGCAGTGTAGATCTATAAGTTGGTCTAACGCAATTTGTGTGTGTGTATTTAAGAGTATCTGTATGCTGGTGTGTCTGTATGTATGAGTGTGTATGGCTATAATTACCTGCGGCATGCTCCTGTGCGGCACAAGTGTCGTGCAGCTGAGCCACATCTCGCAAGAAGCAGTGCAGATCTATAAGTTGGTCCAGAGCCACTTGTCTGGCGGCCCACGCGCCCGCGGCCCGCGCGCGTGCTTCTACTAGCTGCGAGCATTTCTCTGCTACCTCCTAGACAAACGATATTGCACGTTTTAGTATAAAGAAAGAGAAAAGAACCTTTTCAAACAGAGATGCGCACGGTATGCCGGTTGGAGGTGAGGGAAATTTTGCTGCAGTAACTTCAAGGAAAATAACAAGTAAACAATAATTAATTAGTGTTTTTTTAATTTACTTTGACAAGGTTTCATTATTCTATTCTCATCGCGCGTGGATTATGACATTTACGTACTACTACGACTAAATAGATAATTTACTCCTGCTGAACACTTCTCTGCTACCTCCTACACACATCATAACTGTTAACTGCTACTTACCTAATAAACTAAAATAACTTTAAACTCAGTGTTTTAACTTCCAACTGAATGATCTATCTACTATCTACTCTACACTCTTCAAGGCCCATACATAGTCATATAGTAATTTTGTCTTTTTATTTTGTTAAGGACTAGGGAAAGATTATCTAAAAGTCTTTTCAAATAATTTTCAGTTTTTGTAGTTAAAAGTAGGTAGCATAGCAGGATGTTGTTCCTCGATCAACCTCTGCCCGTGCTGCAACGCGGCGCTCACAGACGCGTTGCGCGCGTCTAGCTCGTGCGTATGTACAGCGGGCGCAGCTCTTACGATAGCTCACTATACGTGTAGGATACTAAATCTACAGACGAAGTCACTAGCTAGATTGTATGACGTTGCTATATAACCTCGTAGATAGTGGTAGGGCGTCTGTCTGTCATATAGATGGGAAATTGGCAGTAATAGTTAAGTAAATGGGTGAAAACGATTTAGATATTTATGGTAGGTTTTTTACAGGGAATACGGTCATTACAGTCATGGGAGTAGGAGGGGTAGAAGGTTTTTTTTACATTTCTTTTGATGAAGGAAAGCTAGGAAAGAAAACCAAGTTAAACATTGTAATTTTTATTGACTTACTTGCATAGCCGGATGTTGTTCCTTAATCAGCCGCTGTCCGTGTTGTAAGGCGGCGCTCACAGACGCGTCGCGCACGTCTTCGGACGACGCGCCTTTTAGGGTACTAGGTCTATAGGCTAACTAAATCACTAGATTGTGGTACTTGGTATATTAATGAGGAACAGAATTTAGTATTTATCGCAGATGGGAAATTAGGAATGCTGGCTAATAGTTAGGTCAGTAGTGGCACTCATGTATGGCGAGGTCAAAATTTGTCATTAGATGAATTCACTTGGCACATATGTAGCTTAGGTAAAACTGATCTGATTTAGCCCGGCAGCCATCCGCCCCCCCTTGGCAGGTAAGGGGGGGTGGCATTCAAAGTTTCGCGCCGCCGCACTTCAGAAAAAAAATCATATCTCCTTCAATATACCTACCACCTTGAGTGTGGTATCATTATGTGATAAATCAAGGATGAGGAAGCCATTTTTGAGACATTTAATGTACAGTTTCATAGAAAAAAAGTGATATATTTTACTATATTGACGACATTATCAAAATCAGTTTGCTATTTTTTTTATTCAACAGTTGGTATCTTTGAAAATTCAAATTTTATGCAAAGGAAAAAAATACTATCTTAAAGTACATTTATTCAGCTTTAAATACATACAAACTTATATATAGTTATCATACAATATCTATCTGACAAAAATCGAACATTATATGCGAAGGTGTTTCCAAACGTCTTTAATTTCAAGTTAAGTTGGTTTTTCATACAAATTGTATAGAGTACAAACTTAACTTTGCGGCCAATTGATGTTTATGTTTCTACGGTCTTATAGTCTCTCTCAGCTATCGTACAGTCTAATTTATACTTAAATTTTTTTGTGGAAGTCATAACGACAATTGAAAAAATAGACAGACTTGATCTCAGAATGAGGAAGTCACAAAACGTCGACGCGACGTGGCGTCAAAAGATCAGCTCAAAACGATCAGGTAGGAAAACGTCCTATCCTACCATATTAAGTTTACAGTGCAAAAAGTGTTTAAATCATAATAGGTAGGTACCCTAAGAACCTAGGTATACAAATATATCGTAAAGATAAAACTACTGTTGCATTGAGTATTTTTATACACTCGTGAGCAGAAAAATGGTACAACAGCCCTATTTCATACAAACAAGGTAATTTTAAAGCTTTGGTTCTCCGCCCAAGATTAAACGGGGTATTATGTGATGATGGCAATTTAAAGAGTGAATGGAGAAGGCACAGATCGCAAAAGAAACCCAACGGATCAGAAGAGTCGTTTACACCAGAGACCGTCTAGAGTGTTGAGTGTTACATTTTCCATACTTAAAAATTTTCGCTTGATATTTTTTTAAGTTCAACCCTGAGCTAAATGACTTATCTAATCCGTTCGATTTCTTTAGCATTATAAGTCTCCGCCATCCATTCTTTAAACTGCCATCATCAGATAACATCTCGTTTAATCCTGAGCGGAGAACCAAAGCTTTAAAGTTACCTCGTTTGTATGAAAATAAGCCTGTTAATCATTTTTTTCAGCTCAAAAGTGTATAAAAATACTTAATGCAACAATAGTTTCATTTTTACGATATATTTATATGCCTAGGTCCTTGGGGTACCTAATAATTATAATTTAAACATTATTTGCACTTTAGACTTAATTTGGTAGAATATTTTCCTACCTGGGTCGTTTTGAGATCTAATCTTTTGACGCCACGTCGCGTCGTCGTTTTATGACTTGCTCGTACTGAGAACACGTATGTCTAATTTTTTCTATAGTCGTTATGACTTCCACAAAAAGATCTAAGTATGTATTAGACCGTAGGATAGTTGAGAGAGATTGTAAGACCGTAAGAACATAAGCGACAAAATATACCAAAGTTAAGTTTGTATTCTATACATTTTGTATGAAAAAACCAACTTATATTTGCAGTTGGAAATTCTTGGCAACACTGTCACATACTGTGTTCGATTTTTTTCAGAGAGACATTGTAAGATAACTATATTTAAAGTATACATATTTTTAAAGCTGAATAAGTGTTCTTTAAGTCAATTTTTTTTTCTCTGCACAAAATTAGTATTTTCAAAGATACTGACTGTTGAATAAAAATAATAGCAAAACATTTTTTGATACTTTTAGCAATATTTTTTTTTTTCAATGTCTATAAAATTAAATGACTCAAAAATGAATTTCTTTATGCTTGCTACAGAGTTAAGTTTGTGTTCTATACATTTTGCATGAAATAAAACATCTAATACTGGCTCTTGGAAACGTTGGGAAACACCGTCGCATACCATGTTCGATTTTTTTTCAGATAGACATTGTACGATACCTATATATAAAGTATATATTTTTTAAAAGCTGGATAAATTTGCTTTAATACAATATTTTTTTTCTTTGCACAAAATTAGTATTTTCGAAGATACCGGCTCTTAAATAAAAAAAATAGCAAAGAGATTTTGATACTATCCGTTATATTTTACCTTTTTTCTATGAAACTGTACATGAAATGTCTCAAAAATGAGTCCCCTATCCCTAATTTATCATAAAATGATACCACAGTCGAGGTGATAGGTATATTGAAGGAGATATGATTTTTTGTCTGTAGTGCGGCGGCGTGAAACTTTGAATATCACCCCCCACTACCTGCCAAGGGGGGGAGGATGGCTACCGGGCTAAATCAGCTCAGTTTTACCTAAGCTAAATATGTGCCAAGTGAATTCATCTAATGAAAAATTTTGACCTTTTGCCACTACTTCCTAGGCTATAAGGAAATAAGGCAGTTACTCTGGTATAGTGTCTAATGGTATAATCTGGTAAAGTGTGAGAATAGTGTCTAGAGTAGGATTGTCAGTAAGGGTCTGTAAAAGTCAGTCCGAGGTAGGTAGTATTAGTTAAGGAAATAGACGATAACGATTTAAATATCTTCGGTAGGTTTTTCACAGGGAATAGGGTCATTCTGTTAGAATAGTTATTTTATCAATCAGGGGAATAGTATTGAGTATACTTGGGACTCTTAACTTCAGTAAAAAGATTACCCCACCTTTCTGAAGTTGGGAAATAAAACCAAGTCAAACATTGTCATTTTAGCGACTAACCTGCATAGCCGGATGTTGTTCCTCGATCAGCCTCTGCCCGTGCTGTAAGGCGGCGCTCACGGACGCGTCGCGCGCGTCTAGCTCGTGCCGCAGCGCGTCATGCTCGGCGCGCGCCGCCTGCGCGGACGCGGCGTCCCGGACGCCGGCCGACGCGCCTTGGAGCGACGCCACCACGCCCGTACACCAGGATACTAGGTCGCGGACCTGGGTACGAAGAAATAACTATTTAGAGTATCTTTAGGACAATTTAAAACTGTATACATTGTGTTAATAAATAAACCTAAAATGAGAAAACCGTTTCTTCGGACCATCAAATTGAACAAATTTTATAAAGGGACCAACTCTGAACTGCAAAAAAAAAACAATATCAAATACAAACGAAATAAGATTGAATTGAAAGCAGTTCGTTCCATCTCTAGCTGTTGGACGTTATATACTACATTGTCGATCTATATAGCTTAGAGTAAGACGGGCTTCTTTACAGAAAGAGAAGCCATACGAAGCGTTCCCCTCTGCCGAAGTACAAGCCCAAATGGGCATACGCGTTAGTAAAACCAGTTGCGCCCGGATTTCTTTCTAGACCGAGTCCAGTCGCGCATGTGAACGCTGCTCTGTTTAAAATGTCGAATTGATGAGTTTTATGCTGTTAAAAGAGGTCTCGAACATCAAGTATACAAAAAGACGGTGTTACATTTTACATGAAAGTATTTTTTTATCGTATTATTGCTATTTGTTTACATTAAAACATTAAATTCGTATATTTTTTTCTTGATTAGTTGTCAAATTTGTTCAGTGACATCGGATCTGCTAGTCCATGGCTCGTCCGTACAAATTTCAGATCTGTCGCTGGATAAATCCGAGTTCTCGGCGATGGGCAACTTAGTGATGTTACCGTTATAATAATGTTTGTCGATAAAGTTTTGGTCAATCTGGCACTGATTCTGCGTCAAATTGATTGCAAGATTTTTGCATGATTTGCTCTGCATTCATGTGAGCGCGACAGATATCGCGAGATAAATGTCGAGAAATAGTCACGGCGCTCATCCTAGCCCGGCTGGTTTATACGATATTAACCTACTTAACTTACTTAAGGTTTATACTAGTCGGTCAGCTGACCGACTATGGAAGGGCGAATAAAATCGTTTTTCGACCAAGGTTCCTTGGAGCACACTATGTACCAAATGGCCGATCTAGCTGGACCATATTATTTTCACCTCTCCAGCACGAAAAGGGTGCTTTTGGCGCGTAAAAACTCGCAGCAAAATCGATTTTTGCTGCGAGCGTGAGACAAAGTGCTTTTTTAATTTCTAACACTACTTTTAAAATAATAAAGGAAAAACAAATAAAGTGACAAGGATGACACTTGTAAAATTGATATGTGAGAAAAGGATAGATAGAGTGCTTTATGGTGTCATACACGGATTAAAAAGTAAAAAAATAAAATACACGGATATACCAAGGAGTTTTAAATAAGGATTGTTAAAAAAGAAGGTTGATAATTCGAAATAAAGAGTATGAAGGTAATGAGGTCAATGTATGAAACAAATATGAAATAAGAAAAATTAATGAAATTTACTAACAAATTATATGTTTTATGATTATAAATAAATAAATAAGACGGAATATTAATGAATAAGAGAAAAACACAACGTAATGTAATCAAAACGACGGGAATTACTGACTCTATGGATAAAATTTTTCAGCATAGGTTTGATTGAATTATTTTTGTGATAAATTACAAAAATGAATGTGTCCAACGATCAAGATAGTTTCCTAACTCCAAAAGAGTTAAGTGAACAAGTTTCTTATGCTGAATTAAGCTTTTTTTTACCAGGAAAGTCAAGTGAAAATGTTTTCGCTGGTCGAGGTGAAAAGTTGTATGTTTTACACGAGACCAAAATGTTGTTCTGCCTCGTGTCTTTAAATCACTCACTGTGCTCAGTAGTCTATATTAGAATCACTATTTAGACTTAAAATGAGTTGTAAATGAAATGTTTTGATGCCTTATTTATCAATATAATAGTATTTATTAATATGATAGAAAACAAGCTGTAATTACGTAGAAACACAAAGCCAGTGTAAGCTGCTTGCATCGATGAACTACGTGTACTGAACTGAGGTCAATCTATATTGGACATTTATTTGAGGTTGTACAAACTTTGTTTTTGCTTTATTTCAAGTGTTATTAGTGTATTTTTTTTAATTTATGTAATTATAAATTAAAAAAAATACTTTTATAAATTATATATTTATTTGTTTTTTGACATAAGTATCAATCAAAATCGGAATCACTTTCAAAACTTGAAACCAAACTCACATCACGTATGGCCGATTGCACTAAACTTAAGAATCGTTAAAATTTTCACAATTTTTTCCACACTGCAGCCATTTTTCTGATAATTTCGAAGAAACCCGAGATATGTTTTACCTCTAACTGCCGGAACACATTTTTTTTTGATCAGACAGTTCATATCGTATTCCATCGGATGTAATTTGTATGGGATGACATATGTTATGATACAATATGAACTGTCAAATGAATACGATTGACTTTACGCAATCGCCTAACTGATTGTCTTTTACATATTAATAAAATGAAATACTTCACAAGATATCTAATGTTGTTAATAAGATGAGATGATGAGATAATGATGTAAATAATGATTTAACCGATAAATAAAGATAATTAAAATAATAAAGATTAATAAGTACGTAAATTTGAGTTTTTTACCTTTATTCCTTTTTCAAAATTTATCGATATTGCTGCATCGACAGTTGAGCCCAGCCCTTTATGTCAAAAACGTGTCATATTTTGATGTGTGACTCATCCGTACACAATTTTTTGCTGTTTTGTTTTATTTTTTATGTGTGAGTGTCGTCATTACAGTGTTGTTTTTGTATGTGGGTATGCGGAACTGCACTTGTGTGCATTTCCCCCCCCCCGCAAAATATGCCAGAATAATTTGAATAGAGTTTAATCGCTAAGGCTTCCCTTCGTGAAAAACGAAGCCTTTGTTGCTCGAAGCTATATAGCATACATTACCTGTGACAGAAACTGGTCCAGATCAGCTTGCTGGGCCGCCGCCTGGTTCCTGGCGTCTGCGGCCGCCTGCAGCTGCTGCCAGGCTTCAGCTAGAGCAGCTCGCTGCATTTCCAGCTGTTGGACATTGCTGCCAGGATATAGCTTCATGAGGCGAGCGCCTTCTTCTTGGAGCACCTGGAGAAAAAAGTTATGTCAACAAACAAAAGAAAAAAATGGATACAAAATAAGAATATCGAGCTTTAATTTCCACATGAATAATACCTACCTAAAATGGAGAATACATAAAAAGAAAGTAAGTCACAATAACCAATACACATTATTTTCATTGATATAAGGATTAGGGCCGATTCATGCTGGCACTGAGTCGAAGCGAATCTAAAGCAAATTCCCTTATTATTACTATCGAAAATGCCCTTATTATTACTATCGTAATTCTCTCAAGATAATTAATTCTTGCGCATTCGCGCCCATTCAACTGAATGCGCCTGTTAAACCCAGTGTTCAGTGTAATATACCTGCATCTGCGCCTCTGCCTGTGGCGACCAGTTCCGGCGTGGCGACGTTATCGTGAGCTCTTGCAAATCGGCAACATCTTTATGGAAATGGTGGTACTATCTATCTACTTAAATACTCTAAGTGGGTACCTAACGTAACCTAACTTAGTGTGGCGTGAGTCTAGTCAGTGATCAGTGACTGTTATTTACCTGCATCTGCGCCTTAATGACGACCATTTCCAGCGTGGCTGTTTTTCGGCGGCGCGGCTAGAATTGCTCGTTTATCGTGTGCTTTCGCTAGTAAATCGACGACGTCTCTATGGAAACGGTGGTACTATCTATCTACCTGTCGCTTTAAATGTTGGTGCTAACGTATTAAAGAGTGTCTAATAAATATGTTGGTATTGTACTTTTGGTTTCAGTAGAAATGTGTTGCTATAGTTAGCAACTTTTTACACTGTGATTATTAAGTTTTTAGGATAGTAAGTTTGTAGCGAATAAATACTGTGTTTTAGTGTCGTATTGTACGTGATCAGTGAGTGTTGTTTACCTGCGTTTGTGCTTCAATGGCGACCAGTGCCGGCGTGGCAACGTGGCTGTTTTTCGGCGGCGCCGCTAGAGCTGCCCTCTTGTCATGAGCTCTCGCTACTAAATCGGCGACGTCTCTATGGAAACGTTGGTACTATCTATCTACCTAAGAGTCGCCTTTTACAACATCTACATCAAATGTTGGTGCTATTTTATTATTGCTAACTTAACCTCTAATAAGTATGTTGCTACAGTTGTCAAGTTTTTAGTCAGTGATTATTAAGTTTTTGACAAATTTTGTAGCGATTAAACTATGTTTTAGAGGGTACATGAGTAATTAGTGATCAGTGGGCGTTGTTTACCTGCATTTGCGCCTCTATGGCGACCAGTTCCGGCGTGGCGGCGGGGCTGTTTTTCGGCGGGGCGGCGAGAGCTGCCCTCTTGTCATGAGCTCTAGCTAATAAGTCGGCGACGTCTCTATGGAAACGTTGGTACCATTCGTCTACCTAAGAGTCGCCTTATAGTACATCTTTAAATGTTGGTGTTAGTTTTATATTGCTAAACTATTAACGAATCTCTAGTTAGTTTGTTGCTATTGAACTTTTGATTTCAGGAGAAATGTGTTGCTATAGTTATCAAGTTTTTAGTCAGTGATTATTAAGTTTTTAGCACAGTAAGATTACAGTGAATTCATATGTATTTTAGTGTGGCGTGTGTCTAGTTAGTGATCAATAAGTGTTGTTTATTTACCTGCCTCTATGGCGACCAGTTCCGGCGTGGTTGTTTTTCGGCAGAGCGAGGTTTATTAAGCATTTAATTTTTTTTATAAAAAACACTGCAAGTTTTTAGCATAGTAATTTTATAGCATAGTATGGTGCAATAAATACTGTGTTCTAGTGTGCAACGTGCGTTTATTTACCTGCATTTGCGCCTCAATGGCGACCAGTTCCGGCGTGGCGGCGTGGCTGTTTTTCGGCGGCGCCGCTAGAGCTGCCCTCTTGTCATGAGCTCTCGCTAGTAAATCGGCGACGTCTCTATGGAAACGGTGGTACTATCTATCTACCTACCTCACTACCAAGTCAGGAATCGCCTTTTATGACATCTTTAATCGTTGGTGCTAGTTTATTATTGCTAGCCTAACCTATTAACAAGTCTTTAATAAGTATATTGATATTAAATTTTTGATATTAGTTATAAAGTTTTTAGTAATTGCATTGATTATAAGTTTTTAACATGGTGTACATGCCAATCTATTACCGAATCTCTAGTTAGTTTGTTCAGTAGAAATGTGTTGCTTTAGTTATCAAGTTTTTAGTCAGTGAATATAAAGTTTTTAAAATAGTTTGTAGTGAGTTAGTGTGTGTGTAGTTAGTTTGTAGTGAATAAATACTGTGTCTAAGTGTGGTACGTGAGTAACTAGTCAGTGATCAACGAGTGTTGTTTATTTACCTGCATTTGTGCCTCAATGGCGACCAGTTGCGGCGTGGCTGTTTTTCGGCGGGGTTTATTAAACGTTTGATTTTTTAAAAACACGGTAAGTTTTTAGCATAGTAATTTTATAGTGTATGGTGTAATAAACACTGTGTTTGAATGTGTGCAACGTGAGTCTAGTCAGTGATCAATAAGTATTGTTTATATACCTGCATTTGTGCCTCTATGGCGACCAGTTCCGGCGTGGCGGCGTGGCTGTTTTTCGGCGGGGCGGCGAGAGCTGCCCTCTTGTCATGAGCTCTGGCTAGTAAATCGGCGACGTCTCTATGGAAACGGTGGATCTCGCCGGCGGCGTGTAAGCGAGCGCCTCGGGATTGGATCTGGTCTACTAGGCGTTGCCATGATTCGCTAAAGGTTGAGAAATGAAATGTTATGAATATAAGAAGTAATAAGAGATATAGAAGACTAGCGACCGCCCACGACATCGTCTGCGTGGTTAGTTATTTCTCTACACCTCGAGAACAGTACCTTTTTTCGAGATGAAAGATACCGTATTTCCTTTCCTGTACCCCTAAAATGTGTATGCAAAATTTCATGATGATCGGTTGAGTAGTCGTATTTTTTCTAGTATATTATTTAGTATTGTAAAAAAATAGGATTGTGGATGCAAAAAATCTCAAATTTAAAAATCATTAGCTACCTATTTCATCTTAATCAATTGTATATAAGATATTTCAATTGAATGTCGAGGTAATTCCTCACATTGGTGAAATAACACTGGCTTGCAGCGTAGGAGTTGGATATACCTACTAGAAGAAATTCGAAGATGCCACTAGTGACTCGGTAGCTCAGCGGTCAGAGCATTGGACCGGATATCCAAAGGTCACAGGTTCGATTCCCGTCCGCGAATTGATCTGGTGCGAATCGTATTTTCTTCTAGTATATTATTTAGTATTGTCTTTGGTTTGTATTAAAAATGGAACAAAAATTTTGATTGAAAAAAAACTGAATAGCCAGGGCAAATATTTTTCAGAATTTTATAAATTTGTTGCCATGTTTTTTTCTTGATTGGCAGCGCTAGTGGACCTCTTGAATTTCAAATCGTAATCTATCCCTAAAAAAATTAAATATTCAATCTGTTACTATTGTAAAATACCAAATTCAATCTATACCCGAGCGCCTCCTGCCTCCTCTCTATGTCGGCGATGTAAGGGCTGTCAGTGGCGAGCAGTTTCTTGGCCAACTCCTCGCACTGGCTGAACCGCTCCGCGCCACTCTCAACCCTGAGACGAAGCTCCTCGAATTTGGACCGTAAGATCTGGGGGGTAAGGGTTGTTTTTAGAGAGCTATAAATAAACTTGTAGTCTAAGAAAACATTTTAACAATTATTGAAAGATTCACGTAACCAACAACTGAATTGAAAGGCAGGTGAATAAAGTATATTCGACATTAAGGTCAACCTACGCTTTAGCAGTGTACTAGACTTATGCATTGTATTAGATTTATGCAGGGTACTAGACTTATGCATTGTATTAGATTTATGCAGTGTACTAAATTTATGCAGTGTACTAGACTTATGCAGTGTACCAGACTTATGCAGTATACTAGACTTATGCAGTGTACCAGACTTATGCAGTCTACTAGACTTATGCAGTGTACCAGACTTATGCAGTGTACTAGACTTATGCAGTGTACCAGACTTATGCAGTGTACTAGACTTATGCAGTGTACTAAACTTATGCAGCGTACTAGACTTATGCAGTGTACAACACTTATGCAGTTTACTACACTTATGCAGCGTGGTGTATGTCGTAGTGTATAGTATACTCACGAGTAGATGCTCGTAGTCATGTCCGTAGTCCTCGCTGGAGGCAGCAGCATACTGTTCCTGGATCCAGCTCTCTAACTCCGCGCTCTCCGCCAGGTACTCGTGTCTGGTGATAAGTGACAATGTGGTGAACACATATTGATCAAAAAATTCGATAAAATCTGATGCAAAATCAGCAGAACGGCTAAATGATGTCGAGTAAGGGTCGAAATTCATCAAAATTAGAAAGATCCAGTTACAGAAGGTCGAAAAGTATTTAATTCAATTCGACGGTTCTTGGAAAAAGTTGTGAAGTTTAATGGACTAAACTATTAGCGTATGCTAATGGTTTTCGTGGCAACTGTTAATAAACCTGCAAACGTTGTCAAGTACCGCACGCTGTTTATGCTGCAGCAAATTATCCGTTAGTATAATGAGTGTCTCTGTACTAGCGGTTCGCGTTGTAACACGATATATACGTGTCAGGGGCCCTATTTTCGAAAGCAGTTAAGCGTTCTTTACTACTCATGTTCACTCCACAGTCATTTTTTCATCAGTGATATTTTCGTAAGAGAAACAAGATTTATTACGTTATTGTTGTAATTTTGCTATGATAACTTTGTCTAAGATTTTATGTAATTGTACCCATATTTCTTAGAGTATATTGTTCGGTTGACATATCCTTATAGTTTTTTATGGGGAATTAAAATTCAAAATTCAAAATAATTTATTCAGTCTAGGCTGTTACAAGCACTTGTGAATGTCATAGAAGCTACGCCATCGGTTCGCAAACCCTAAGCGGGAGACCTTGTAACGAGAAGAACCAGCAAGAAACTCGTCAAAGACTGCTTTCTTCTCCCTGTATATTTCATACAGAGTCCTCAACATTGAAAAATGCCCTCCACATTTAAAGTGCGGTCATTTTCCATCACAATAATTAACAAAATCAGAATAAACGTGGGATAAACTCTGTTATATAAGAAGCGATCTTTTGGGTCGACTCACTTCATTATGGATCCCAGCTTTCGGGCTAAATTGGGGGCAAACACTTTGATAAATAAAAAAAACTTAGCTTATGTGTATATTATGTGTATGTATGTTTACCTGCAGACACTCTCTACTAGCGCTCGCTGCCTCAGCTCCGCTAGCCGCTGCAGCCGCTGCAAGCTGTCCGCTAGTAGCGCGTGTCGCTGCACTAGCGCCTCGCCGGATGGGTGACCGTTGTCCGCCATTGAAGTGGCGCAATGCCCCATTTCCGCCACTATGGCGGCGTATGTATCTAACTCTAGTTCTACAGCCTGTAGGGGGAAACAGAAATTAAGAGCCCGTACATATTTCGCCGCTGACTGCTGCTCTCGCTCGCACATTTCATGTTTTCTCAAGATTTCTTAAATCTGAGTGCGTAATTGAAAAATGTGTCTCGCAAACTTTTCGCAATATAAGATTACGGACATTTTAAAATATATTTCAGTTTTTTGTTGCAAAGGGTGTTTATACACGGTGCATGTAGCTTGCGCAAATTGAGGCGCTGGTTACTTGCGCGGGTGTACAATGCTATGGAGCTGGACCCGCTTTACGTGTTTCCACGGAGCATGTAACCTGCGTAAGTAGCACCGTGTAGAAGCACCTTAAAGACAAAAAAGTTATCGTTTCTAACAGTAATTTGAACTGTCAAAAACGAAAACTGTTTGTACTTCAGCAACTCGAAACTGAAATATATGTTGAAATGTCCGTAAGCCTATATTGCGAAAAGTGGCCGAAACACAATTTTCAATTACGCACTCAGATTTAAGAAATCTTGAGAAAACGAATGAATTGTGCGAGGGAGAGAGCGGCAGTCAGCGGCAAAATGTGCACAGACTTTTGAGGGGTGGAAGTTACAAAGTTGCTAGTGATTTTTACATGAAACAAGAGATAATAAGCGAAAACTGTTTATCGACCGCTTGTGACTGTTTGAAGCGCGTCATCTTTGAATTACGCTCCTACACTATCAAAGATATTGACTTGGATCCTTTGTACGGACATTGGCCTATGCAGATAGCTTCTTATAATAGTTAGCACCTTTGTAACTTTCACCCCTATTTAAGAAATAAAATTATATTTGTTTGAAATCATGATGTCAATGATCAATCATAATAATATAGCTTAAGTCAAGGTTTTTATTTGGAATCGGTTATCGAATATAACATTACGTAAAATTAAAGAAAACCAAACTATTTTGATGCGAAAAGAAAAACACGAAATAATTGGCAAGAGTTATTTAGTAACTGAGGAGCTCGGTGGCGCAGTGGTTTAGCGCCTGGCCCAGCGATTGCAGAAGTTAAGCAACGTTCGCAAGGGTTGGTCATGGGATGGGTGACCAAAAATTTATTATCTCGAGCTCATCCGTGCTTCGGAAGGCACGTTAAGCCGTTGGTCCCGGCTGCATTTGCAGTCGTTAACACCCACCAATCCGCACTGGGCCCGCGTGGTGGGTTATGGCCCATCCTCCTTACCACCCATAAGGAAGGCCTGTGCCCCAGCAGTGGGAACATCAAAAAAAGGCTGATAGAAGGATTTAGTAACTAACAGTATTTTCTTCCTAACTTCAATTTTAAACTTCGTTTGCACGATTACACCAGTAACTAGTCAGAATTCCATACATTAAAGTTTAATGTAATCACTAATCACATAAAAAGATCTCGTTAATTTCTCTTTGTCATTATTGGCTAAATAGCGATTTTCGCGTCTCTAAGAAAGAGGGCTTTTCAAAATGACAAAAAATCTGTAAGCGCGATAGATGGCGTTGATAAAAATGTATGTGTCAATGTGATATTTTTTTACTAAGCTTTGAAGAGTACTCAGGTAGGCAGGCAGTTGTAACCCTAAAATGTTTCTCTTTGGGCAGATGTCAGCCAGCGAGCGCTTACTTATCTCTATGGTACATGCCGTTTATTTTTAAAAAACAATTTTGACACTTCTCTTTCCATCAACGCCATCTAGTGAGGCACATAGTTACTATTTTTTTTTTTAAATACCACTTTGAAAAGCCCTTATTAAAAACTGACAGTGACATAAGTAATAACTTTTTGACGACCTCCGTGGTCGAGTGGTTTGCACGCCGGTTTTCAAGGCGTCACCATCTCTTGAGGTCCCGTGTTCGATCCCCGGCTGGGTCAATGTAGAAAATGAACTTTTCAATATTGTCTCAGGTCTGGGTGTGTGTCATACCACCGTTGTTTCTGATTTCCATAACACAAGTGCTATAGCTACTTTGGAATTGGAGCAATTTATGTGATGTTGTCAAATATTTATTTCTTTATAAATAACCCCTATTGTAATGAAACATAACAGTAAAAAAAAAACTAAATTCATAATTAAACACATTATTTATTCATTTTATTTATTTAATCTCTATTGCAAGGATACAACACAATACAAACAATGGCGAACTTAGTACCATTAGGCATTCTCTCCCAGTCAACCAGTAATTGTGTAAAAGAATACATTATTATACATTTAAAGCGTACTGCCAATCATTTTACACGTGTAATCTGTGGGTTACTTACACGCAGCGAGCATACAACGACCTAAAAGTGCAATATAACAATGCATTGAGAGTGCTTTTGGGGCTGCCGTGGCGATGCAGCGCTTCCAATATGTTTGCGGAAGCTCGAATCGACAGCTTTAGTGCGATAATGAGGAAACGGTGCGCCTCGGCGCTGAATCGTTTGCGTAGCGGCACTAATAGCATCTTGAACGTATTTATTGATAGGTGGGATATGCCATTATTACAACGGTGGGTAAAGTGTCACACAATATTAAAATTTATATGATCCTTAATTTAATAATTAATAATAATATTGTAATAATGTTAAATTGGTAATGAATTTGAATTGAAATGACATGTAATTTTATGAATATTTTTATTGTAATTTACTAACCTTAGTTTTTAATGATAATTGTTACTAACACTAATATGGGCTATGCCTGAAATAAAGGACTATAATAATAATATATGTTTTTTTATTATTTAATAACGTTTAAGTTATAATAAGTGTTTGCTATCTATTATTGCAGTTGTGCCCGACAGGGTCCATAGTGATCTAATCAATAATATAAGAACTACTGTAACATTGTGGAATGCAATAAATGAATTGAGTATTGAATATTGATAGTGACAGAAAGTTTTATGTTACTACTAGCTTTTGCCCGCGACTTTGTTCGCATGAACATTTTAGAAAATTATCAGTATGGTGGTAGGAGGCGTTCCCGTCCACATTCTCGTTCTTGTCCCTACCCCTATCCCTTTCTTCTTTCCAAAACTCTTTCTTAGTATTTATCTACACCATAATAAAAAAAAAATTAACAACATCACATACATTGCTCCAATCCCAAAGTAAGTAGCTATAGCACTTGTGTTATGGAAATCAGAAACAACGGTGGTATGACACACACCCAGACCTGAGACAATATTGAAAAGTTCATTTTCTACATTGACCCAGCCGGGGATCGAACCCGGGACCTCAACAGACGGTGACTTGCCTTGAAAACCGGCGTGCGAACCACTCGACCACGGAGGTCGTCATGAAAGGTCTACCCTCCAAAATTGTTTTTTTTTACCTTCAGCCGGTAGGGTTCTAATAGCACATTTCAATTTTCCTATACAAATTTCTATACAAATTTTTATCCCCCATTTCATCCCCTTAGGGTGTGAATTTTCAAAAACCCTTTCTTAGTGCTCACCTACACCATGAATGGTATCTACTAGCCAAAAATGGTGTATCTACTTTCAGCTCCTAAGCACAAAACAGAGAGTACAGATGCACAAGTCGTATTAAGATGAATAAATAATGAAAAATATTAGAAAAAATCGGCTCACCCGTAGCAACTTAGACGGGCTACGGGTGAGCCGATTTTTTCTAATATTTTTCATTATTTATTCATCTTAATATAAAAATAGCATTGTGAATGCAAAAATCTAAAAAGTTCACAAGTCGTATGTTTTTTTTATTAAGTGTTTTTAAAAGTGTGATTTATCTTTGTAAAACTAATTATTAGTACCTACATAAGATTGAGACAAGCGTAATGAATAATATTCACTATGTATGTAAATGGGGGTAGTCATAGCTTTTACAAGCCATGCTATTAGGTTTGGCAACGTTGCACGTGAACCTATCGGCTGTTGATTTAAGATGGTCAAAAAAGCACCATAACTTCTAGTAAACGGCGTCTTTTTAATTTGTCGTAGTTGCCATTTGTGTCATGTGATTTGTGTCAAATCGGTTCACGCATAGTACCGAAATGCGACGTTGCCAAACCTTATAGCATGGCTTGTAGACAATAGAGAAGGCTGTGGGGTAGTACTTAGCTTAACTTCTGTACTTTATGTTGTGCGTTAGGGCTCTAGGCTTATCCCAACAATCAATCAATCAATTTAGAGTTTTATATGTGTAGATACTCGTAACTGACCTTGTGCCTGGTCAGCAGCTGCGTGGCGCGGTGCGCGTCGCGGCCCACGTCGGCGTCGGCCAGCGCGGCGGCCTGCGATGGGAAATTACATTAGATTAGATCATATTTTATTCCATTGAAATCGGGTGGGAATTGCGCAGAACGCGTATTTAGTGTATGCGTAGCGGTGAGGTGTCTATTGGTCGCTCACAAGTGCACATGCGCGAACTTATTAAAATGTATGAAAATCCTGAAAGGGGGCGTCCATTAATCACGTGATGTTTTTTTGGCCAATTTATAACCCCCCCTCCCCCTTGGTGATGCATGGTGAGGTTTTACGTTTACCCACCCCCCCCTCTAAATCACGTGTATTTTTTTTGATCTCAAGATTTTTCAGTACAAATATGTTGCGGTGCGCGGGGAAATCGTCCTGGTAATGGTGAGTCAACAATCACACGCAGTTTTCAGTTAAAAATGACGAGTTCAACGAAAAAAATTAATCTCGCTACACCCCCCCGTCCCCCCTTGTGATACTACGTGATTTTTTCAACTACCCCCCCCCCCCCCCCCCCTTCGAGGCTCGCGTGATTAATGGACGACCCCAAATTGAAAACACTGATCCTTCTATCTCTGTATGCTGATCAGATAAGTAGGGTGTGTATAGCGATCTGAATCTCCTCCATTTAGTCCCTGAATAGCCATCATTTGATCACAGCTAGTTCAATCCTGGGCGGAGAACCAAGGCTTCAAAGTTACCTCGATTGTATGAAAATCGACTGGTGTCTTTATGTGACCGCCACTGTATGTATGTGTATGTATTCTATGTATGTTTGTATACCACTGTGTGTATGTGTGTGTGTATGTATGTATGACTCACCTTATCAGCCAACCACGCGTCCAGCTCTATGGCATCGTTCAAGAACTGTTGGGCTTTAGCAGCTTCTTCGAGTCTCGCGCCTCGTTCTGTGGCCGCGGCCGCTACAGTACTGTATTCCTCTCCGAGAGATGAACACAAGTCGGTTATCTGTGAATAGACATTATAGTACATTATTGTTCAGTATGTATATATTGTAAATCTAGACTGAAAAAAAAACTATGATATAGATTCGTTTTCCTTTTGAGGGCATTTTTTCCTAACTCTTTATGGCATAAACATCTGTTTTCTATCCTGCAACTCAGCTAGTAACTTCCCGTGCCGCTTCAGCTGGGCGTGAGCGTGAGCGTTAGCGACGGCGACTTATTGCTATACTAATATTTATCTTATCAATTTGAAGTTGTATTTCTTTCTTCCATTAGCACCTTACTTTGTCCTATTGTCTTTATAGATATTTTTACTATAGTTTCGCTAGCAATTTGCCATAATGTTATTGCAATTTATTACGCACTAGAACTATATATCTTAATGAAATATGAGTTTTCTAATCGTAGTGTGTCTCAAGACGTATTTAACGGTGATTTTTTTCTATATTTTTTCAAAATCAGCCTAAAAAAACCTATGATGTATTTTATGACCTCACCTTTTCCTTCTGCGGATGCCCATCTTCCACCAGTGTTCTTCCTTGATTAACAACCCTATCAATGACAGGTTTCCTTCCCTGCAACTCGGCTAGCAACTTCCCGTGCCGCTTCAGCTGGGCGTGAGCGTGAGCGTTAGCGACGGGCGCTAACGCTGCGGCGCGGCGTTCTTGTAGCCACGATTGTTCGCCCGACACTTCAGCTGCGAATTTGTGCTGTCTGCGGGTGAGGATAGACGAATGTTATCAAAATAGTAATGAGGATCAGTAACAGGTTTGAATCCTATAGTTTTATTGATAGAATAAAATCATATTAATAGCTATAAAACTTAGTGAAAAATTTTTTGAAATCCGTTTAGAAATGGTTGAGTTATTAAGGGTTTGAAGGAAATGCCAAACTCAATGCAATATGTGCTTTATCACATACGGCATAAGGTTCGCGTACGTCTCGATGACGTCATAAGGACCCCCCAAAATAAAGGTTTTAGCATGTTTTAGCTCGTATAGCTTCTCAAGTTTAAGAGATATCGCAAAAATTTCTTCACAGTTAATCATGTGGTGGCATAAGCTTTCTGATAAGCCACTAAACAAAAATCGTTACTGATCCTCATTGTTGGACAGGAGTTTTGTATTTACGGTTACGTCGCTCATTTTTAAGACCGCCTTTATTTAATTAACTGAATATGTAACAAGTGGCTTTGTAAAACTGTAGACACGCGTTTCGCTTTTCGAATTGACTGAAATATGTAATTGAATCGAAAAAAAATACAATTATACAATTATAGAACCTGCTCACAAAATTTCACGAGAATCAGTTGAGAAATGTGACCGGACGGACATACAAAACGAAAGCATTTTTGCTCAAGCTGAAATAGAGACGTTTCGCGTTCGCTCGGTATATTAGAAAAATATCACTAATGTTATGATATTTTTGTTTCTGCATTCACAATGCCATTTTTAACATTAAATTGTAAATTCAGAAATGAATAATAATTCAAAACTGTAGATAAGAAGGGAATTATTAGTATTTTTTTGATTTAAACTCGTGAATTGCAGTTTTTGAAATTTTTATTTTTCCACCGTTTCGTGATTTTTATGTTATCATAGACAATACTTACTGCAAACTGCTCTCTAAAGCCTGCCTCCTCTTCGTCGCTGGTTCCTTCAATGCTCTAACAGTTGTCATCAGAGCAGCAGATTCCTTCTCTATGGCGGGCGCGTCGAAATGTCCCGCCGATACAAGGTCCAGACCCTGTGCTTGTAAAGTGCCTGCTTTCACTTCCCATTGGGATAGCTCCTGTTCTAGAGCCTAGAGAGAGAAAAAATAAAGTTAAAAATAAGATCACGGGATTTTAACAACTTAACTTAAAAGATCTTCACTGTTGTTTTATTTTTTTTAAATAATTGCTGTTGGAAAATAACACACCTGTATTCAAGAATAATACTCAAACGACCCTTGTCTATGCGAACGCATTGCGTTGAAGTAGAGCCACGGTAAAAAAATCTACCAGTATTCTAACTTCATACAAATAGTCGAAAAGCAAGCCTTACGCGCCTCGAGTCCGGTCTTCACTCGGTACACAAAGTCGCGAATGCGCCTCACAGTGTCGAACGAAAGATTTACGTACCATTAATTAAAATACAAGTATGTACTTACTATGACAAAGTGCAGAATTGTGCTGTTTTTATTATATTTAATTAAACAATTAATCTAGACCTAACATTTTTTAATACCTGGACAGTCTGAAAAATAAGATAAAAGTATACTTGTCTCTTTTATTATATAGGCATTACATACTAACTAACTATGGCCAGAAGAATTTAAAACTAATTTCTCCCTTTAATATGTTATGTAGGTGTTTAGCTTTTTTGTTTTTTGTTTTCACCATTCGTTTTGTTAACCTAGGTATTTTATTGCTTGGAAATTGATTACTCTGCGAAGGTATAGCCTATAATATTCATATTGAAGCAACTATGAACAGAATTAGAAAACTGATTTGGTTATTTAAAACATTGAGGCACGTGATGAGAACTGAGCTATTACATAAAATTGAAAATCTACTTATTCGAGTAACATGAATACACCCCATATAGGCATACACACACGCACACACACACACACACTTACACATACACACGCACACACGTACTAACTTAATCGTAATTTTACAAATATTATAATATAATTAACTGTAAGCTTGCTGTAACCCTTTAAATTAAATCGTTGCTGTAAGCCAATTGGGAAGTTACGAGTCATTCTCACCACAAGTATCTTTGATTACTTACCGGGAAGCGAATTTACAAAGGCTATACTATTTCAGTCACGAGTCAGACTCTAATGGTTGAGCTTTTGTTTATGCATATTACTCAACAATACCTAAACTATTTCAGTAAAAAAATGACTCAAATGGATTAGCTATTGCGTTGATATTTTCAAAGAAAATGCACGGACAAAACCTAGTACGGTATTATACATATTCACTCAAATAGTTAAGCTTTTGTCCTAGTCGAGTAGAGTCTCACTGCCTTGTTTATCGCGAATTAAATTATTAAAATACTCATTTTTATTCTGTATTTGATTGACAAAAAAAACGAATCTACAAACGAACATTTATTACGAAAGAAACAGGTACACACTCAACACTTGTTGAGAGTACTTACAAATAAAAATAAAATACTTTTTCCTCTAATGTAAAATACAAAAGGCAGATAATTATTTTTATCTACACCCATGCTTTAAATCCTCTGTAAAGGGTTCTGAAACGGTTATCTTACTGCCAACATTACGATATCCGAGCGAGAGGTTAGGTTATCAGTACAACATTATAACACACTTTCGGAAGATATCAAAGGAGGAGGAGTAAAGTCAAAGACAAAGTCAAAGTCAAAACCCTTTGTAGAGTATACATATCATGGGTGTAGATAAATATCATGGGTGTTTTTAATCCATATGTATTAAAATATTGTTGGTTTCCCAAATAAAAATATAAAAAATATAAAAATGGGTGTAAATAAGGTCTTGTATGCAACTGTACTTAATTAGGTATTAAAACACTCATGTGATACTATTATAAACCCACATTCGTGTTTTAACACCCCTCATTATAGTACAGTTGCATAAATAACTATTATCTTCACACACAACGTAAAGTATCATATGGATTCAAAAAAGATAGTATAAACACGTACTTTTGTTCATGAATAAAAAAAGCCATCACAGTTCAACATTCTGCATCATAAAATACCTTTTTTATTTTTATAGCACACTTTTACTTTTTAATTTTAATAAAATAATAGTACTAACCACAGACTATAAAACAATACTATGTAGTACTAACGTATGGGCTCTAGTATAATACGGTCTGTGGTGCGGGGTGCGCCATTTACAGAAAAGTTTTGAATTCCATTTTTAACTGTTTGTTGTACTGTTTTTATTCTTGCTTTAAAATGTCTGATAGCGGTGAATGTGAAGATTTGACTCTGCCCCATATTTTAGATGCAGCGACGGAAATGACTTCTATTGAAGGTACATACAAGCAAAAGTCTCACTCTCTTTCTTAGTAAAAAAAAAATTCTTTCTTAAATCACCAAATGCAAAATTGTAGTGAAACAGTAAAATAAAGGGTTTTTAAACAAATTAAAAAAAAGTGACACCTATCGGCAATAATTTGTACTAATAAGATTGTTTTGCTTTTTGCGTTTCCAATATTTTAACGTCTGTTTGGAAAGTTTGGTAAAGTTTGTTGCTATCTATCTGTGCTAAGCGTGCTGCGTGCGACGCCACCTAGCGTTTTATAAGAAAAACATTTTTAGTAGCCCTGCCAAAGCATATGAATACAAGATTCTTGAGCCCTGCTAATCGCCTTACGACGACACGTGCCATTTCTTTGTTTGGGATGAGGTATCTGTAGTAGTTAACAGTATTATATTATCTGTGACTCGACTAAGTATTGTTCGTTCGTACGTTATATTTATATCATTCTCGGCAAAAGATTATCTATTTGAGTGGCAAAATAAAGTCTTATTGAGATAGGTAACGTTTTACACGCAACTTATTAGGTTAGTCGTAGGTATGTATAGATATAAAGTAAACGGTTATAAAAGGCGAAAGTGGCGCATTTCATAATACCTAGGTCGCATAATGGTAATAAAACTCTAAATTGATTGACTGATTCATTCACTGATTCATTGTTGGGATAAGCGTAGAGCCCTAACGGCTGATATGAAGGTAGAGACACCATTTTTGGAGGGTAGATAGATACCTTTCATGGTGTAGGTGAGCACTAAGAAAGCATTTTGGAAAATTCCCGTTATACAGGGTGTTCCAGTTTGTAATTGTACCTATGGGGATATGTATAGGGCTGAACCATTTTTGCTGGTAGAGATACCATTTTTGGAGGGTAGGTACCTTTCATGGTGTAGGTGACCACTAAGAAAGGGTTTTGGAAAATTGACGTTATACAGGATGCTACAGAGTGTTCCAGTTTGTACATGAATTTTTATGGGAAAATTTAAAAATTAGGTCTAAGTACTGCTAAATACCTAGGTTGTTAATCCGTGTCTTTCAAAATAAATGCACATCAGAATCAATCTTAACCACGCGAATGAAATCGCGGGCAAAAGCTAGTGTTTTATTGTAACACGCAGCACGCTTTACTTTAAAGGCGCATTAATGTTTTAAAATTTTCTTTATAAAACGATTTTATCCTTTTGGTTCACAATTTCGTTTCTATTCCTTGTGAAACATAGTTTTATTGGTATAATATAAAAAAAACACTAGCGGCCGCCCGCGGTTTAACTCGCGTGGTTCCCGTTTCCGTGAGAATATCGGGATAAAAAGTATCCTATGTTTAAATCTAGACTATGTACTAACTGTGTGCCTTATTTCAACCAAATCAGTTTAGTAGTTTTTGCGTGATTGAGGAACAAACACCCAAACATCCAAACCAACAAACTTTCATCCGTTTAGAAATGGTTGAGTTAAAGGGTTTTGAAGGAAATGCCAAGCTCAATGCAATATGTGCTTTATGAAGTACGACATAAGGTTCGCGTACGTCTCGATGACGTCATAAGGACCCCCCAAAATAACAGTGTTTTTGCACGTTTTAACCCGTATATCTTATCGTAAAAATTTCTTCACAGTTAATCATGTGGTGATGGCATAAGCTGTCTGATAAGCCACTAAACAAAAATCGTTACTGATCCTCATTGCACAAAGAAATGAAACAAGGTTTACATATCATTGAAATTAATATTGAATCTATATTGATTGTGCAGCTGGTAAATTCGAATTGACGTCTATATTTCTATGGGAATGTCACTTTATTGGTATTGTATGTGATGATATTTCGTTTTTTACTGTAGCGCTCCAAAGATATCTGAAAATTCGTCAATTTATAACAATACATTTAAAGGGTTTTAAAGATTTAAGGTCAGCCATTGTTGTACAAGTCATCACATCAATAGACTATTATTTGTCTGTAATATGCGATCGAGCGCCATTGCTATTTGTTTTGCTTTAATAAAAATAAATAATTATAATTTTGTTTTATTATATTCTTAATAGGACATTTATAAAATATGTTGTTATAAATGAAAGACATATAACAGGATGATGAACCGAAACTGTATGTATTGACAAAGTTTTTGTTTTACGTTAACAAAACCAACTGTTGAATAAAAGGTATATTTAATAGTTAGACTTATATCTTTATATTATATTGAAGTCATCCATAATTCCACTATATAATCATTATATTAAGGTTTTTTAAAAACGTTTTTAGACCAACAATTTGTTTAGATGTTATAATAATGTCCCTATTTTGATGATATTGTCTTAAAAAAAACCTTTTTACGACTGAAACGTTCTTACGACTTACCATTATATTACTGTTACTTGAGTTGAAAAAACATTTATTCGAGGTTGTAATTAGACTCGTTAGACGACTTAATCATCAGATGTACTTTGTCTATAAGAACGATAACAGAGTTAGTTAATAACCAATATAAAACTTTAAAAGTAAGTAGTACATAACCCTTCATTTATACGACTTGTTTGCTTGTACAGTACTAGGTTTTGTCCGTGCATTTTCTTTGCAAATATCAACGCAAAAGCTAATCCATTTGAGTCATTTTTTTTTACTGAGGTATTGTTGAGTAATATGCATAAACAAAAGCTCAACCATTAGAGTTTGACTCGTGACTGAAATAGTATAGCCTTTGTAAATTCGCTACCGGGAAGTCTCGGCGTAAAAATTCAGTAATAAAGCTATTTTTATTTTTTATTTAATATGGATTCTAAAATATTACGAACAATCATAAAACTAGAAAGATACGAAAGTACTTAGATGAAATTAAAATACTGTAGTCGGGCGGCCCTATCGCGTGTTTATGTACCGCGCGGCTCTAGGTAATTATTTCAAGGATAGGGCCGAGTTAGAATACTGGTAGATTTCTTTACCGTGGTAGAGCTCTGTGTTTGGTTCGTTTGTTTTGCGTATTACGTGTGATGGGGCACTGTGAGACCTCATAGTAACGTTTGTGAATACGTGTGACAGTTACGTGACTAACCTAAAAAAGGTTTACATCAGTAACATGTGGACATGTAATAAGTTTTGATAAACAGGTCACTGGTCTGTTATTCCTTCCAAATAAATGATTGTCTGGGCTTCTCAGTCAAATTCCTGATATGGTTCCAGTCAAATGATGTAGAGAAGTGGTTTTTGGCGTATAAATTAATACTGGGTGACAAACGTCACAAATTTGGGCTCGATAATTTGGAAAAAATACTTAATTGTACCTATATTGTCACAAAAACTATGTATATTTTGCTGTTTATGTACAGTCATTAATTAAAATATATAAAAATAAAAAGGCATTGTGTTTATTTCGACCAATTTAGTGCATATCTGCATGCAGATTTTGGCACTTTTTCAGTGCATATAATCCGATGTCTCAATAGACATCGGATATCAATATAAGGGTTTATACATACCTGATGCTGGTTCATAAGCCGCTTACAGCTCCTCAGATCGCTGCCCACTTCTTCGCTCTTCAGCGCGCGCTCCAAGTCTACGAGGCGAGCTTTAGCGTCTTCGATGGCCCTGAGAATAGCATGCTTTTATAAATAGGTGGGTACAATACTAAATAATATACTGGAAATAAACAGACTTGTCACCAGTGTTGTCTCAGGCGGGAATCGAATTCGCGATCTTTGGAGAGGGAGAGGGAGAGGGAGAGGGAGAGGGAGAGGGAGAGGGAGAGGGAGAGGGAGAGGGAGAGGGAGAGGGAGAGGGAGAGGGAGAGGGAGAGGGAGAGGGAGAGGGAGAGGGAGAGGGAGAGGGAGAGGGAGAGGGAGAGGGAGAGGGAGAGGGAGAGGGAGAGGGAGAGGGAGAGGGAGAGGGAGAGGGAGAGGGAGAGGGAGAGGGAGAGGGAGAGGGAGAGGGAGAGGGAGAGGGAGAGGGAGAGGGAGAGGGAGAGGGAGAGGGAGAGGGAGAGGGAGAGGGAGAGGGAGAGGGAGAGGGAGAGGGAGAGGGAGAGGGAGAGGGAGAGGGAGAGGGAGAGGGAGAGGGAGAGGGAGAGGGAGAGGGAGAGGGAGAGGGAGAGGGAGAGGGAGAGGGAGAGGGAGAGGGAGAGGGAGAGGGAGAGGGAGAGGGAGAGGGAGAGGGAGAGGGAGAGGGAGAGGGAGAGGCCGCTTGTCTCAGTTTGCTGCCCTTATCTCTTAAAGCTAGAACTAGTTCCTCCCACGCGGCGCGGAGCGAGGCAAGGCGAGACAATACTAGAAGGATTGGCCGATCTAACAGAGAAACAGCTAGATATATGGCCCATTGTCTGGTTATCTCTTGTGTTTCCTCTGCACGGCCGCTTGTCCGTTTGCTGCCCTTATCTCTTGAAGCTAGCACTAGGAGGGATTGGTCGATCTAAAGGAGAGAGAGGGAGAAGGATCGAGCGGCCAGAAACGCTAGATATATGGCCCACTATCTCGTTACCTCTTGTGCTTCCGCTGCATGGCCGCTTGTCTCAGTTTGCTGCCCTTATCTCTTGAAGCTAGAACTAACTCCTCCCAAGCGGAGCGCAGCGAGGCGAGGCGAGACGATACTTCTGAGGCGCGCGCCGCGTCCGACTCTTGGAGCGATTGGCCGATCTAAGGGGGAAACGGTTGAAAAATACTTGTACATTAAGAGCTCCCGCAAACTATAGACTTTTATCGGCCGACAGTTTGGTCAAACTTTTTTTAATATGAAGAATCGGCCGATACCAAATCGTTGTAATGTGCGCACTTGCATACTTCTTCATACTGATTAGAAATAGAAATATTTTTTATTTAAGGGCCCTATCACATTTTTTCGTCGAAATTTCGATTTTGACGGATTTTAGCGATACAACCTAGAGAAACCTTTGGGTCTACTAAATACATTTATATGTGTCCGCGACAAAAAGTAATATGATGATTCACTGGAAAGTTCTGTTAAAGGGTTAGAAAGGAAAATGAAAGTTGGTGAACGATTTCTTAGAGTCAACTTTGAACATACACAGAAAGACAAACAAGTACAAACAACAAATAAAAGTATGAAATTTGATTTTCTTACGAAGTAAAGATTATTAGGATATAATTTTTACGTAATAATAATAATGTATCTAGGAGAAATCCACAGTTAATTCTGAGCTTTTTTAGTAGTTTTATGTTTTTTGATTGGGATTTTTTTCCACATATTCCATACATAATTTCAAAATTCCGAGGCCGCTATGAACTATTCGACTATATAAGAGATAACATTCAATTTTTTTTATTTCAATTGTTCAGCACAGTTGTTCAATTCATGAGCTCAAAAAAGTGCCTTCGCGCATTTTATGAAAATCTTTCTCTGCAATTTCGGGTTTCATTATAAAGTTAAGCAAATTTTCAAAAAAGCGAGGCCGCTATGAACTATTCCAATAGCTATTCTGCACCATTCAATAAGTACAAAGTGTCAATGTATTTTTGTTTCCGAGATCGATAACGCCAAAATTGGCCATTTTACGCAAAAATCACAGTCGAAATGTAATATGCCTCTTAAATAGACTTATTTAAAAGTACTTTGAAACGTGTTTTTTTTTCGAAGTACATATATCGAAAATCTGTCTCGACAAAAACTATAAATCTAATAAGTCCGTGAGCTATAGACCGGTGACAAACACGGCGCCGTCGGCTAAAAGAAGACTATAAAGATAGAATTAAAAAAATACTTACGCTCTCAACGTTTCTCAGTTGTTTTTCGTTCGCTTGAAGCTCTCTTTCAAACGCTTCATGCTTCTGTAGTTTGCGTTCAAGATTAGCCAAATCCCTACGAACCAAATAATTGAATTTTTACACAATAAATAGGAAAACATGGTTTTAGGTATTTATTTTATAGAAAACGTAAACTTGTAGCCACAAAAAGAACATACGATATAGTTCAGTAAAATTACGGGTTCGCAAAACATTAAATGGTAATAAGCTGTAATTTTGCAATTTGACTTTGATGTGATTATAAAACACTAATATAAACGAATCCAACTAAATTTACGAATACAAAAAAATACAGCGTAGTTGTAACTTTTTTTTGTTGGATTTACATTCACAATCAAATTATAGTTCCAAATCAAGCAAAAAGTAAAGAAAGTTTGTAATAAGCAATTTTGCTAAAGCAATTAAATAAATTAATATTTTGGTCAGTAAAGTAAAAAAAAAAATTTATTGAAAATTAGTTGGATTCCTTTACAAAATGACAGCTAGCCATTTAATCTAACGATCAAAAGAAGAAAGACCGCTATTGCAAATTATTTCTATTTCGTCATACTAGCTCCCGTAATTTTACTGAACTAATAAGCTAAAGAGATTCTCTAGTTGCTACAAATAGTAAATTGCGTATAAACATTACAGATGATTGTAAAAAAAACAGAAAATCACAAAAAAGCGATTGCGTAGATTATTAGAATACTTTTGGGGGTAAATAATAGCGAAAAAGTATTGAATACTACATCAAAATACACTTTATCTGCACTCACAACGTAATGTTCCAAATATGAATTCAAAAAAGGTAATATAAATACGTACTTTATTTTCGTGGATAGGTAAAATTAAAAAATAAACTCATTACGATGCAGTCAACTGCATCATAAAATAACTTTTTTTCTCATTACGATACAGGGCAAATCCAAAAAGAAGGCAGTGCCGTAACATTAAAAAAAAACAACGAATATTTTCCCACATATTTTTCATGATTAAAATGTACTCTATGGTAATCGATGACTTTAGTGCGATTAGTTTGTTGAAATGCACTGATCAATTTGTTTTTCTAATGGAATGCGCGCCAAGCTTTTCCGATAAAGTTTTGATTTCAATTTTTACATTTTGTTATACTTACTGAATTTTGTAGGTTTTTTTTATTCTTGCTTTAAAATGTGAAAAAAAATTAACTCTGCCCGATATTTTAGTTTGGATGCAGCTAAGGAATTGACTTATTACAAGGTAGGTACCTAGCTAATACAAACAAAGTCTCTCTCTCTTTTCTAACGTTGATCTTTTATTTAGTAGGTTCAATCCCAAATGTATGAGTGTAGATAAAGTAGTGTATGAAACTGCACATAACTAGGTATTAAAACACTCGTGTGATACTATTAAAAACCTCGCCTACGGCTCGGTTTTTAAACACACACTCGTGTTTTAATACCCCTCTTTATGTGTCAGTTTCATAAACTACTATTAACGTACAGTGAAGTTACTTCAATTACTTTTATTCAAGAAAGATAATTGTGATAATGATAATTATGAAAAAACAACGAAAAACGTAGCGAAATGGCCAAGGAACATATTTTGACTAAGGTGTAGAGTTTTTAGCTTTCAAAACTCTACAAGGGCTTGTAGTTAGGGCGCGTAGAGTTAGAACTTAGAAGCTTGGCTCTACATGAGGTCTGATAACTTGTTGACAGTGCGAGCCATATGGAAGTCTTGGCAACATTATACATGAAAATGATTTTGGTGGGATTTAATTTACCTGTAACTCTGGTCTTTAGCTGTTCTAGTCTTGTCTTGGATCCAGGCTTGGAGCTCATCGGCGGCTTCGATGAACTGAAACACAAATATTTGTCAATATTCGCCTGTGATCTAGTGGGTCACCTCTCCGTGTAAGACGCAGGGGTCCCAGGTTCGATTCCCAGGGGGGTACAATTTGTACTCAGTTTGTTTGATGGTAGGGCTTAATTCAAGTCCGCCTGGCTAGCTACCACCATCTTATCTAAGTCTGACGTCATAACAACAATTAAAAATTGTTGTGTTCCGGCAGTTAGAGGTAAGATAGCCAGTTCCTCAGTGGTGAGGATTCCGGGTGTAGTGCACTTCCACCTTCGGCTTTATCGTCACTTAACAACAGGTGAGGTAAAGGCAGGTGAAAAAAGGGAAAGGACGTGAAACTAACAGTCACCCAGTGGACAACATTTCATTTTGAAAAAGTACTAAAATGGAAAACCATTTCAAGATTTTAGTGTTCTAAGCTCTTTTTTTCAGAATTTCTAAATCAGATTTTTTACGTTAATTAAAAAAAAAACTAGTCCGAATTCAGAAATTCAGGAATTTTGAATTGAGTCTTTGTCATAATGACAATATGTCTTTAAAGTGAATTTCATAGCTGCTCAGTAAAATTTTGATATTTTTAAAGTATTCTTGTGGGCTGATTTTTCAATCCTCAGATAACAGATATCAGTCAGTTAAATAGGGATGATGACTAATGAATAAAATAACAAAATACTAATAAAAATCGTACACATATTAATCTTTTAGAGTACCTTGTATACCTCTTGGTTTAATACGTTGCGTATTATTTGTTTTATGACCCTTCAAAGTTGTGTGGAAAAGTCCAAATTTATAGCAAATTTGTCTAAGAAACCATTTTGATAAACACATTATTTAATATACCTGCCTAACAAATTTCCTACGCGTTGCATACAAACTACTCAAGCGTGACGTCATAACTGAGTAGCAGTTAGTATGGAGCGGTTTCGGGTGAGTCCAATTCTGTACATTTCAAACTGTGATATCTCGGGCAGTTTTCATGCTAGCTAAATAATTCTTTTACTAATGTTTCTTTTTTTTTGAGAGGTAATTTATGTAACACTAGCTTGTGCCCGCGACTTCGTCCGCGTGGCAGTCGGAAAATCGCTATGGAACCTTTGACCGAGATAAAAAGTATAATAACTATCTGTGTGCTATTCCAAATTCGTTCAGCCGGTTTTACGTGATTGAGTAACAAACATCCAATTATATTTTTCCATACAAAGTTTGAACCCCATTTGACCCCTTTAGGGGTTGAATAATGTCTACCACTTAAAAATAAATGCCATTTTCGCAATCATCATCCCATAAAACCTCGATAACGACACCCATATCGATGTTGAGCTTTTTTTACCCCATTTACCCCCATTTAGGGTTGAGTTTCGGAAAACCACGAAACACGTGTTTGCTCATTTGTTTTTAGAAGTATTCCTACGAAGTTTTAAGTCGAAATGTCTATTTAATATTTTTCTTCCATACAGAATTTGTACCCCCATTTCAACCCTTTAGGGGTAGAATTTCCAAAAATCCCTTCTTAGTGGGTGTTAACACTGTATAAAATATCTATGTACAAAATTTCAAGTCTCTAGGTTTAGTGGTTTGGGCTGGGCAATAGTCTGTCAGTCACCCCTTCACTTTTATATAAGAGATAAAATAAAAAAAATGTCATCATGCCTATTGAATCAGTTACCTGTTGATGTGCTAAGCTAGCCAACAGCGCCCGGCGTCGCTCGGCCGCCGCGCGCCTCACACCGTCGCGCCTTTGTACTACGGCGTCTCTTCTAGCTGCGATACTATGGGGAAAAATATACAGGGTAATTTATATAAATTAAAAAAGGTATAAAAATTTTTTTTATTGGTAACTGGGTAGGCATTTGACCACCATTTTGCAATACATATATGAAAATTTAGTTTATGTAAGGAATGATTCATTTGCCAAAAACAGCAATAATCACAAGAAATAAAGATAAACTTGCCGTTACAAGATTTAGGCTTGCAAAAACCAGAGGTTCATTTAAGGGGGAAAAGCATAGCCTTTATTAATAAAGTTCCACAACAAGTGATTGATCTGCCTTTGCATGAATTTAAAAACCATGTTAAAAATGCTCATGGGTAAAGGTTATTATAAAGTAGACGATTATCTTATAGATCAAAATGCGTGGAAATAATGTAACACATAACTTGCTACTATAAGTACTTTGTTAAAGTAATATAATAAGTCTATGTTGTTGCCAATAATCCTGTCACCCTGTTGTAATTATCTGGTAACGATATATTTAAGTTTGTGAATATCGTTACTTATTGCTGCTTAAAATGATAAGTTTCTTGCGCCCGTTCTTCTTGTCAGTAAAAAAGTCTGGAACAGGTGGTAGGAAAATATAGACGATTCAAAAGATTTATTTGAATAAAGCTATTTTTGACTTTGACTTGCTTGATAAACAGGATGTGGTCTAAGGTGTAGCACGCTTGCTTAGGAAATGCCTATTCACTCTTGCCTTGAAGAGACCAAGGTTAAAACTATCGGGGAACACATGAGCAGGCAGCGTATTCTATTCTTTAGCAGTTCGCATAAGAAATGTATTGGAAAAGCGCTTGGTACGGACCCTTAGAGTATCTACAATGTAAGGGTGATATGCTAACCTGCGTCTGGTACCCCGATGGTGGAATGGGACTGGAGGAACCAGGTCGTGTATAAATTCAGGTTTCAGTCACTTTTTATATCCTAAAATCTAGGCACGCACGCTCACCCTCGCGCTCGGGGCGCGAGCGGGGCATGGCTCGCGCGGGTCGCCCTGTGCGATGCGCAAACGTTTCGTATGTCCGTCTGTCTGTCTATAAATAAGCTTTTATCCGGAGCGCGCGATGATATATGAAAAGTCTGTGCCGGTAAACCATAAAGGAGTTTTGACGAAGAACGTCATATTCATAAAAATCAAACTCTTTCATCACGAATAGTAAGTACTTGTTGAACTTATGGTCTGTGATCAGATCACGAAAAAATTGGATTATTGTTGTTGATAGGGGGTAAGGGCCCAGCTTAGGAGGCCTGAGACGGTAGATACCACAACTTTAATGAAATCACAGGGACAAAAAATGGCGAATGACAATCTACGAAAGTGACCTTTTGCGAAAGTGACATTCTGCGAAAGTGTAATTTTGTGAAAGTGACCAAATTTTTCGCGATGACATTTTGCAAATATGAAGTTCTGCTTCACAAGTTAGTTATATCACATAAAAAAAATACCCATACGATCTGTGCTAGAATTTAAAGCCCTTTCCTTGTTGCATTAAAATAGTAATTACTTTTATTAGTACCGCTCATTTCAACCAAACACGGTCCCATCCCATCCGGCAGAAAGCATGAAACTTGGCATGCGTGTAGCTTTTACGTATATAATAAAATATAGAAGTAGCAGCAAGTCGTAAAGTGATTCCCCCCCCCCCCCCTGGGGGGGCGTTTTGTGTCCCCAATTGCAGTTTTTATTTTTTTAATAAAAAACGGTGAAGGCTACAACAAAACTGTCTATGAACAATATATTTGTCATTAAATTTTCTATTAACCATTACTTGAATGAAGGTGATAGCACTTATAGTTTTCAAATTATGTTTGAGTTACTTCCGATATTTTTTGAAAAACATCACCCTGTGGGAATCTTATGGGAAAACACCGATATTTTTGGCATTAAAGAATGAGACTTGGCACACTTGTTCCTTAGATAGACCAGAGTGGAAAACGCTCGGGAGACAGCGGGAGACACCCTGCTGGGGGGGAGGGGGAGGGGGTGAAATTTTCTAACGCCACGCGTTCTGTTGGGCGTAATAACTGCTAATTTATAGCTACTATGGGAAATCGGGTATCATTTTCGGATAAATAAAGGATAGCCAATCATTTTCAGAAATAAAAAAACACCTTTACATTAAAAAAAATGAATTGCCGTAATTGAAACGCCGAACATATAAAATTTTACAAAAAGAAATTTATTCCAGTGACGATAAATTTCTAACGAATACTGATATCGGCTTGAAAAAAATATGATAAGAAAGCCATATTCATACAAATTCCAAAAATATAAGTTTTATTGGAATAGTGGCATAAAAAATGTGTTAAAAATATTATATAAAGCGTGGCAGTGGCATAAATAAATCTATAAAAACTCCCCATTTCTTATTCTAATTTAAAAAAGTTACCGTAAACGGTAAAAGCTACAGCAAAACTCTCGAAAAACAATATATTCTTTATTAAATTTCCTACAAAAAATTTCTTGGAAGTATGTTGATAGGACTTATAGTTTTCGTAACAAACTCACAATCACTGGGTAAGTAACGGAATTTAGACAATTAATAAAAATACCAACCTATTTCATGACTAATAAAAAAGAAAGTTTTTTTTTATTAAAATCACATGAATCTGTACTAGGCTCTGTTAATGAAGTGGAGACTCGTGTGATTTGAATAAAAAAATTCAGATTTTACAGTCCCCGCAAGAATCGGAGCATTGAAAATGAACACAAAAATTTACGAAAAACCAAAATCAAATCAAATGCAAAGTCCTATTATATTTTTACAGTTACCTAGGTAGTACCTATTTATTTTTACGATTGTGACACTCGGCTCCACCTCGTGTCACAAAAGCGCCCGCTGACTGCCTCGACGCGGCCGAAATTATACTAACCAATTTTCGAAATTCCAACGAATGCACTTCTCGTCCACTTCTGCATCTTTTAACAATGACGATCGGTCAATAATCATAGAAGCTACATCACTTTTTATGTAAGGAAACAACCCTTTTTTCTACAATTCCAAATCTAAAGGGACCACCTACAGGTCACAATTATAAACCGATTTTCAAAATTATTTCGCCATTTCATTGCTAAACTAATACCCTAGGACCCTTTTTTTCTTTTTTTCTTAAGTCGGTTTTTTTCCGAAATATTTACAATTTATTAAAAAAACATCCCCCAAAAATCCGGAATTTTTGGATTTTCACAAAATTCCAAAAAAAGTTACAGTAGATTTTCAAAATTCAAACGTTCACACGTGTCTCGATAAATTCCTTAACTTTTGGTACTATTTTTATTTCGATCCTCCCAAAATCCTCGGAGATATGGCCAAAAATACGTCTCAGGCGATTTGCATCTGATAACCATTTTCAATGGTAAAAATACAATTTGTGATTAGTCATGAAATAGGTTGGTATTTTTATTAATTGTCTAAATTCCGTTACTTACCCAGTGATTGTGAGTTTGTTACGAAAACTATAAGTCCTATCAACATACTTCCAAGAAATTTTATAAAGAATATATTGTTTTTCGAGAAGGTGATTTTTTTATTTCTGAAAATGATTGGCCATCCTTTATTTATCCGAAAATGATACCCGATTTTCCATAGTAGCTATAAATTAGCAGTTATTACGCCCAACAGTACGCGTGGCGTTAGAAAATTTCACCCCCTCCCCCTCCCCCCAGCAGGGTGTCTCCCGCTGTCTCCCGAGCGTTTTCCACTCTGGTCTATCTAAGGAACTAGTGTGCCAAGTCTCATTCTTTAATGCCAAAAATATCGGTGTTTTCCCATAAGATTCCCACAGGGTGATGTTTTTCAAAAAATATCGGAAGTAACTCAAACATAATTTGAAAACTATAAGTGCTATCACCTTCATTCAAGTGATGGTTAATAGAAAATTTAATGACAAATATATTGTTCATAGACAGTTTTGTTGTAGCCTTCACCATTTTTTATTAAAAAAATAAAAACTGCAATTGGGGACACAAAACGCCCCCCCAGGGGGGGAAAAATCACTTTACGACTTGCTGCTACTTCCATATTTTATTAAATACGTAAAAGCTACACGCATGCCAAGTTTCATGCTTTCTGCCGGATGGGACCGTAACCTAGTACAATATAGGTTGAAATGAGCCGTACTATATACTAAAAATGATATTCTTTTCTTCAGTAATGAAGAGAGAATACCCCAAAAATACTAAGACCCGATTTCACCAACTATTTAAACAGCCGATTAATTGCTCCGTGGGCCGCTGCACTTCACTGCACCGCTACGATGTGCAGCCATTGCGATTCAACATGGTATAGTGACATCTAGTTTTTACGTTGGTAAACTTTACTGTAATAGAAACTTTGCAGTGGAGAAAGTAGTAGGAGTATATCTTTTTTGCTATAAAAGGGTTTAGCGGTCTGGAATAATTTTTATTTCGTTTAATTTTATTTTATTTATGACTATTGGCCGGTATATCTTCTATACTAAATCAGATTAGGTATTCAAAGGTTTCTAATATTTGTGACTGAATTGCCCAAAATCCACTATGTTATTACATACTTTGTTTTATTTTTATCAAAATCAAAATATTTTGAGTTTGCATAGTAATAAAATCATAGAAAACTTAAGAGCGCTTATTCTGCACACTAGCGCCGCCACTGGAAAAAAAATCATAATACTCAAATAAAGACGAAATTGTGAATTATCTCTTTGGAGTGCTCTCCGAACTTACTTTGTGGTACTTTTTATCACTCAAACAATATTTTTGGGCCTGTAGTTTAGTTTAATGGACTTTTATTGCTAAAAGTGACCACTTTTCGCAATAAAAGTCCATTAAACTAAACGGCACGCTAGAAAAAATTGATTAAGTGATAAAAAATACCACAAAGCTTGTTCGGAGTGCACTCCAAGAGAGATAATGCACTATTTCGTCTTTATTTAACCACTATGATTTTTTTTCTAGTGGCGGCGCTAGTGTGCAGACTGCGCCCTCTTAAGTTCATAAATTGTGCTCTACTCAACTCTAATTTTGACGTCCCTCAATAGATGGCGTTGGATGCGTATAATATTCATTTGATATTTTACATTACGAAACAGATTTTCGTAGGAATGTAGCGTTTAACCTTTATTTAATTCATTTGCATTTTTAAAAAGAAAATAAAGTTAACAGTGTTCCTTATTATCAAAAAGATAACATTATGAGTAAAGTTCGTAATTCTTACTAAAACAAGTTACATGGTTTAGAAATGTGTGGATAATATTAATTAATTATGAAAGCAGTATAAAACATGTGGGTAAAGTCTAATTAAAGCTAAATTTAGCAAGTACCTTCCCGGTTTAATACTTAGTTTTCATGTTATCTAAGAGATGGCGTGGTAAAAAATTAAATATGTAGTTGTCACCTATAATTAAGTTTCCACTAAGCTTTGTACAACTAATTTTGTTCAATTTTGTATCATAATGACAGTGTAAACTTGTTGGTGATCTAATAAATAAATAAATAAAATAATTAACTTGAATATTTTTCAGACTCTTTTTTTCAGTCCTTTGTCTGTCAACATCGACGAACCCATTATACCATCGGAAAAACAGTTTTTATGGACATTTCTATCATATATTCATCCACGAGGACAGAAAAAAAATAAAACGACCAATTTAAATGACCTCTCAGTGTACGAAAGCTAGGACTACTCACTGTGTCTTAGCAGTATGGTTCTCATTAATAAGCGTGGTAGCTCTCGTCACGAAGGCTGCTAATCTCTCATCTTGCGCCGCGAGCCGAGCTTCGAGTTCCTCGTGCCGCTTTATAAGGGCTTCTACTTCGTCGACTGACGACTGTGGGCAAAGATAATGTAGAACATAAATAAATGACGGACTATTGAACATAGTGGGGTGAGGTATGACGTCACACAGGTGCATATGCAGGTTAAAGCTAATAAGTTTCTTGCGCCCGTTCTTCTTGTCAGCTAAAAAAGTCTGGAACGGGTGGTAGGAAAATTTTATATTTTTATATTTTTGACTCTGACTTTGTGACGTCACTTGGTAAGATTGACCTAGGCCGCGTTCCGAATCACGCTGACAGCACTGTTAACGCGAATCCGACCAAATTTAATAGTCACAAAATATTACACAAAATAGGGTATTTGTGTATCTACCTACTGCATTTATTTACCTATTGCGCGAGTGCTGTTGGCGTGATTTGGAACTAAGCTATAATCATGATCAATCTGTGCGGATTGTCAAATATACTTACAGCTTTTTTTACGACATTTTTTTTCGACAATAAATGAAAAATAAGTACAAATACTGGCCTATTCCGTTGTCCCCCACCCCCCACTGAGGGATATCGGGAAAAAAGTGTGTAAAAAATTTTTTTTTTCGGGATTCTCAAGTGGGAAACAACGGGAATAGGCTTAAATACTTACCCCACAGTGCTGGTACTCCAGATATGCTGAATGTGCCCCACTGGAGGCGTCGATGCGGTCGGCTTCCCGGTTGAAGCTCTGTAGTTGTACCAGTTGTTTTAGTAACGCATCTTTTTCGGCCCATTCTGTGGAGAAAGAAAGCTTATTACTATTAGGTGCCCTTTCAGACGAATACGGGCTGAAGTGTGGTGTCAGGCAGGGGGGGTTGACCTCACCCCTTTTATTTAATATTTATGTAAACCAGCTTATCGAGGAACTGAGCAGCACACATGTCGGCTGTCATATTGATGGCACCTGCATTAATAACATAAGCTACGCAGACGATATGGTGCTGCTCAGTCCATCGATAACGGGGCTTAGAAAACTCATTTCTGTCTGCGAGGCTTACGTGAAGGTGCATGGCTTAAAATACAATTCCACAAAAAGTGAAATACTTGTCTTCAAGGCACCCAGACAGCGGCTACGTTTAATACCCCCTGTATGTCTTAATGGTGTAGCTTTGAAAGTAGTGCAGACATTTAAATATCTGGGCCACATCATCACGGAGGACTTAAAGGATGACGAAGATATAGAGAGGGAACGCAGGGCGTTAACGGTGAGAAGTAATATGCTTGCCCGCAGATTCGCTCGATGTACTGCAGAGGTGAAAGTGACGCTATTTAAAGCGTTTTGTCAGTCCTTCTATACGAGTGGTCTGTGGGTGACATATTCACGGCGATCCTATGACATCCTGCGTGTTCAGTACAACAACTCCTTTAGGATGCTGTTGGGGCTGCCATGGCGCTGTAGCGCCTCAAAGATGTTTGCAGACTCACACACAGATGGATTTCATGCTATTATGCGCAAAAGAGCCTGTTCCCTACTACAGCGACTACGTAATAGCGGCAACAGCATTCTGAAGGTGATTGCTGCCAGACATGATTGCCCCATTCGAAGACACTGGGTCGAAATTGCAATGGGGCTTAAGAAATGAAATGTTATTACTTAAATAAGCTAACAATACTAACGTAGGATTAAGTAAAGGACCATGCCCATGGGTCTATAGAAGTTCCGGCCCACGGTACATCGTGGTGTACACAGACGAATTGTGTATTAAATGAAAGCATGGCATGTCAAAAACTCAATAAACTGAATGTTGGTTAAGAAAATAAGTCGCCTTTTTTAGATAAATCGACTTTTTTTTCGTCAGTATGGGCACAATTTATTTCAACAATTTTCATATCAGAGGCATTTGTTTTATCGTTTTAGTCACTCGAAGTCAATTTTAACTAAATGTAATGTTGTTCACTTTGAATAAACTAACCAGAGCTGCTTCCAGAATCCAATGCATGCGAGAGTCAAGTGGGCATTTCCATTCCAGATTATCGTCATATAAAATAGCGGGGCCTAACTCCAAAGTTCGGGATAGGGTCGGAGACTCGGAGTCCATTAGCGTAAAATGGGTCAAAAAGTAAAGGATGCACGAGAAATACACACTCACTGCAAAACACTTCCAATACAAAACAAAACAACAAAACACAAACAAACGACAATCAAACGTTGTGACGTCGCCGTCGTCGTACTGTCACCGTTGTCAAACTGACAGTAGATCAGCCGAGTACATAGTGCTGCCATTGTTCTATTGGAATCGATTACTAAATCGATTTTAATCTTGTTCAGTACTGTTATAATCTAAAAAATATTTTATCATTTCACTGGTTTTAATAAAAACTATATTTTTTGAAGTTATACTCAGTCAAACAAGAATTGCCGTTACAAATAATGTTAGTAATTAATAATATATTTTGTTGGTATCGATTTTTATATCGCATCGATTGTTTACGAGATTTTTTCGTACCTCGAGCAACGTCACTCGCATACAAATCTTTGAATTGTTATTAAAATGGTTTTGGTGATGGCGACTTTATAACACAATAATTCCAATTGCATTATTCATAATAAATTCAATAATGATTTTTAAAGGCTTACGCCCATCTACGGCCCAACTTTAAAATACCGTGTACAAACTTTCCATAAAATTTAAAAATCATTATTGAATTTATTATGAATAATGCAATTGGAATTATTGTGTTATAAAGTCGCCATCACCAAAACCATTTTAATAACAATTCAAAGATTTGTATGCGAGTGACGTTGCTCGAGGTACGAAAAAATCTCGTAAACAATCGATGCGATATAAAAATCGATACCAACAAAATATATTATTAATTACTAACATTATTTGTAACGGCAATTCTTGTTTGACTGAGTATAACTTCAAAAAATATAGTTTTTATTAAAACCAGTGAAATGATAAAATATTTTTTAGATTATAACAGTACTGAACAAGATTAAAATCGATTTAGTAATCGATTCCAATAGAACAATGGCAGCACTATGTACTCGGCTGATCTACTGTCAGTTTGACAACGGTGACAGTACGACGACGGCGACGTCACAACGTTTGATTGTCGTTTGTTTGTGTTTTGTTGTTTTGTTTTGTATTGGAAGTGTTTTGCAGTGAGTGTGTATTTCTCGTGCATCCTTTACTTTTTGACCCATTTTACGCTAATGGACTCCGAGTCTCCGACCCTATCCCGAACTTTGGAGTTAGGCCCCGCTATTTTATATGACGATAATCTGGAATGGAAATGCCCACTTGACTCTCGCATGCATTGGATTCTGGAAGCAGCTCTGGTTAGTTTATTCAAAGTGAACAACATTACATTTAGTTAAAATTGACTTCGAGTGACTAAAACGATAAAACAAATGCCTCTGATATGAAAATTGTTGAAATAAATTGTGCCCATACTGACGAAAAAAAAGTCGATTTATCTAAAAAAGGCGACTTATTTTCTTAACCAACATTCAGTTTATTGAGTTTTTGACATGCCATGCTTTCATTTAATACACAATTCGTCTGTGTACACCACGATGTACCGTGGGCCGGAACTTCTATAGACCCATGGGCATGGTCCTTTATGGAAAGTTTGTACACGGTATTTTAAAGTTGGGCCGTAGATGGGCGTAAGCCATTGTTACTAACATATTACTAATAATCTATGGATGTCTAACGTCTGAAATAAATGTTATATTATTATTATTATTATTAGGGGTGAAGGCATAAAATACTATATAAAAATGAATTTAATTATTTTTAGATCATTGATCATTAAAGTATTCAAAGTAATGAATAAAGTATTTTATCTACACTCACAACGTAATGTTCCAAATATGAATTCAAAAAAGGTAATATAAATACGTACTTTATTTTCGTGGATAGGTAAAATTAAAAAATAAACTCATTACGATGCAGTCAACTGCATCATAATAGTAGATTGTATTACAAGGGAGCAAAATAATATTTTTACGGCGAGGGCGCTTTTTTGAATCCAGAGCGAAGTGAGGGATTCTAGAGTAGAATCCCGAGCGTAGCGAGGGATTCTTCAGTAGAATCCTGAACGTAGCGAGGGATTCAAAGTATGTCGCCCTCGCCAAAAATATTTTGCGCCCGAGTCATATACTCTACTTTTCATCCCCTTTCTATGAGAAAATAAATAGGAGACTGTGTTTATGTAATTAATGAAAAAAGGACACGTGAAAAGTAAAAATAATTACAAATTTATAGTTACGTTTGATACACTAGCGCAATTTTCAAAAGTTATTGTACTAAGTACGTAAGTATGTACTAATAGGGAATATGCATAAGTCACCGATTTTGATGTATTTGAGCTTGATCGCTGCGGACACGTATAATAACATGATGGAACAGGAAAAAAAATAAAATAAATGTATTATTTTAGTTTTATCACACGATGAAATCAGGGGAAAATAACGATATTTATTTTTCATTTTCGGATATAATGCACTTTACAGTCCGATAGAATATCGAATATGAAACAATATTTTGTATGACACGTATGTACTTAAACGCAAAATTTAGGCAGATAATTGAAGATTATTGGCTAACTCCATATTAAACGCGCCGAAACACACCTGAAACGTGATGTGTGACGTCACCGTTTTGTATGGAGCGTTTTCGGCGGGTGCTGCTGCGCGCTAACTTCAAGTAACTATATCACGAGAACAAAACGCAAGAGAAAAGTTTTAATATTACAGTTAATTTTCTCACGCATTATACTTTTGATTAAGATTAAAAAAAAAATTGATGCATATTCCCTATTACAAGAACACAGACTTAATTCGCGCGCTTATGTTTTTTTTTCAGTTTGCGCGGGTTATCGCGCCGCGGCGACCTCGCCGCGCCGTCTATACAGCCAGTCAATACATACCAGCCGGCGCGGCGGCGTTCGAATTCTTTGAAAGATACATGTTCTAAATTCAAATCTCTTTTCCTCCCACTAAAAAGTTCTTACCAGGAAAGAGCTATTTTGGTCCCACTTATATAGGAACAATGCATCCTTTTTCGAATAGAAGGGATGAAATAGTAGATTGTATTACAAGGGAGCAAAATAATATTTTTCCGGCGAGGGCGCTTTTTTGAATCCAGAGCGAAGTGAGGGATTCTAGAGTAGAATCCCGAGCGTAGCGAGGGATTCTTCAGTAGAATCCTGAACGTAGCGAGGGATTCAAAGTATGTCGCCCTCGCCAAAAATATTTTGCGCCCGAGTCATATACTCTACTTTTCATCCCCTTTCTATGAGAAAATAAATAGGAGACTGTGTTTATGTAATTAATGAAAATGTTCTTTATTTAAAAAAGACACGTGAAAAGTAAAAATAATTACAAATTTATAGTTACGTTTGATACACTAGCGCAATTTTCAAAAGTTATTGTACTAAGTACGTAAGTATGTACTCATTCTAATTACAAGAACACAGACTTAATTCGCGCGCTTATGTTTTTATTTTAGTCTCCGCGCCTTCTATACAGCCAGTCAATACATACCAGCCGGCGGCGGCGTTCGAATTCTTTGAAAGATACATGTTCTAAATTCAAATCTCTTTTCCTCCCACTAAAAAGTTCTTACCAGAAAAGAGCTATTTTGGTCCCACTTATATAGGAACAATGCATCCTTTTTCGAATAGAAGGGATGAAAAATAACTTTTTTTCTCATTACGATACAGGGCAAATCCAAAAAGAAGGCAGTGCCGTAACATTAAAAAAACAACGATATTTTCCCACATATTTTTCATGATTAAAATGTACTCTATGGTAATCGTTGACTTTAGTGCGATTAGTTTGTTGAAATGCACTGATCAATTTTTTTTTCTAATGGAATGCGCGCCAAGCATTTCCGATAAAGTTTTGATTTCAATTTTTACATTTTGTTATACTTACTGAATTTTGTAGGTTTTTATTATTCTTGCTTTAAAATGTGAAAAAATATTTACTCTGCCCGATATTTTAGTTTAGATGCAGCTAAGGAATTGACTTATTACAAGGTAGGTAGGTTACCTTGCTAATACAAACAAAGTCTCTCTCTCTCTTTTCTAACGTTGCTCTTTTATTTAGTAGGTTCAATCCCAAATGTATGAGTGTAGATAAAGTAGTGTATGAAACTGCACATAACTAGGTATTAAAACACTCGTGTGATACTATTAAAAACCTCGCCTACGGCTCGGTTTTTAAACACACACTCGTGTTTTAATACCCCTCTTTATGTGTACATACATACATACATACATACATACACTCACGCCTGTTTCCCATGGGGGTAGGCAGAGACTATGGATCGCCACCTGCTACGATCCTTGCACACTTCTTTCGCTTCATTCATATCCATCAATCTTTTCATACATGCCCTGCGGTTTTTGTCACTGCGTACACCAGCCTTTTTTATAATAACCTCTATTTGGTCCGCGTAGGTTTTTCTGGGACGCCCTCGTGCAATCGTTCCTTCCACATTCGCACAGTATATCTCTTTCGTGATTCGCCTTTCATTCATCCTCTCTAAGTGACCAAACCACTGGAGCATTCCTTTCTCAATTCTTGTCACTATATCATCTTTCAGACCACACCTTTTGCGAATCACCTCATTGCTCACTCTATCACTCAGTTTTACTCCACATATTTTCCTCAACGATCGCATCTCTACCGCATTTATTCTGCTTTCATTCTTCTTCTGCCATACCCAAGATTCACTTCCATACATCAGTGTCGGTACCAGCACTCCGTTATGAATAGCCATTCGCGCCTTTGCAGAAACGGTTTGGCTACTCATAACCGAGTGTATAGCACCACTCACCGAATTTCCTTTCTTCACTCGTCTTTCTATGTCTTCCTCACTCTTTCCGTCCCTTGTGAACAAACTCCCCAAGTATACAAACTCACGGACTTGTTCCACTTTTTCGCCACCTAACATTACCGTACAGTCAGTCATTTCTTCATCTCTCTCAAACACCATCACTTTAGTCTTAGTTACATTCACTTTCATCCCTTTTCTCACAAAATCTTCATTCATAACCGACATCATTTCCTGCAACTCTTGCGCAGAAGACGCAAGTATAACTTGGTCGTCAGCGTAGAGAAGGCACTTGATTTGAGTCCCATTCATCACAACCCCACAGTCACGTTTTTTCAGACCTTTCATACAACTGTCCAAAAACAGATTAAAGAGCCATGGTGACGCAACACATCCCTGTCTGACACCCCTAGAGATGCCAAACCAGTCAGTGTATACGCCGTCAATCCTGACGCATGCACGGGAATCCTCATAGAGAGATTTCAGTGCATGAATCAGTCTGCTCTCCAATCCGTATTCGGACAACACCTTCCATAGCTCATTCCTGTCAACTCGATCGTAGGCCTTCTCCAGGTCCACAAAGGCACAGTAAACCTTTTTGTGCTTAGCCAGGTGTTTTTCGGTTAAGCACCTCAAGGAGAAGACCTGATCCGTGCATCCCATTCCCTTTCTGAATCCCGCTTGCACATCCCAAATACTCTGATCAGTTTTTTGCATCACTCTTTCAATCAGTACCTTTGCATACAATTTACTGACAATGCTGAGAAGACTGATCCCGCGGTAGTTTTTAGCATGCTGCCGTGACCCTTTCCCTTTGTACAGCGGCACGACCACGGCTTTACGCCAATCTTCCGGCACTTTGCCACTGTTCCAACATTTATTAAAGATCAGGCACAGCCAGGACGCAACCAGCTCTTTCCCACCTCTCAGCATTTCAACAGTAATTCTGTCATATCCTGCTGCTTTCCCTTTTTTCATGCTCTTCATTGCACTAATAATCTCATCCATATATATATCTCTTTCATCCACTTCTGTCTCTTCCTCGTCTTCCACCCTTTTATCCGAGGCTTCTAGCATAGAGCCATCCGCCTCAAACAAACTCTCAAAATATTTCATCCACTCCTGTAGTACACCTTTTTCATCTGTCACTAGCTCACCTTTTTCATCTCTTATCACATTCATTTTAGACTTATGTGATCCACTTCGAGACGTTTTCACTTGTTTCCAAAACAATTTTATATTGTCTCGAAAGTTATCACAGAGTTTGAAGTCACACTTTTCTTTCATCTTTCTCTTTTTTTCGTCTACTTTTTCTTTCACTACTTTCTTAATCCTTTTAAACTCCCTTGCAACTGTATCAACATCCTCTTCTGTAACACTTGCATTCACTCTTTTACTGGCTTTGATGGCCAGCAGATCCTGCCATACTTTTTTCTTTTCATTCACTATCTGTCTTACCTCACTATCCCACCAGTTTATTGGGGGAGCATTCTTCCTTTTACTCACTCCACATATTTCCTCAGCTGTTTCAGTCACACCTTTTTTAAACTTTTCCCAAACTTCCTCAAGCTTGCCATCTTTCACTTCAGCCACATTTCCCAATCGTTCTTTCAATTTGCACAAATATGTCTTTTGCACTTCCACTTCATCCAGGTTCTCAACTTTTACTCTAGTCAGCTCCGTTGTTGACACTGTGGGACGATGACGCCAACTTTTGAACAGACCACTAACCCGAGACACTACAAGAAAGTGGTCTGTTCCAATGTTACCACCCCTAAAGACCCTGGTGTCTACAACTCTGCCCTTCAGTCTTTCATCAACAATCACAAAATCGATCATACTCTTCTTTTCCCCTCTCTGCCAAGTGTACATATGAATTTCCTTGTGGTCAAACATGGTGTTCGTTACCACAAGATTCTTTTCTAAACATACCTCAATCAAACTCCTGCCATTATCATTTACTCTTTTGTCTCCATATATTCCTAAAACTCCCTCACATCCCTCTCTTCTCACACCTACCCATCCGTTAAAATCTCCAAGCATAACTATCCTTTCATTATCTTTGCATTCATTCAAGATGTCTTCCACACTTTTCCAGAAATCCTCCTTTTCCGTTGCTGACTTGGATATATCGGTACTTTATGTGTCAGTTTCATAAACTACTATTTTATTGTAGGGAAAGAAAGCTTATTAGTGAGTGATAAAGTACAAAATTCAATAACAAAATAAATTCGATTTTTAGATCATTATGTGGGGAAAGCGAGCTTATTATTCAGAGTTAAAGTACAAAATTCAATAACAAAATAAATTATTAAATGCTAAACAACAATTTTCACTTTCTTATTACTAGTTCAAATGCTGTTTCTGGATGATTCAGATTATAAATACACATTATATTTTGATGGCAATTTAATTTAATCAGTATTAAAAAAAACTTTAACATAAAGACATCTCAAATTTACACACAAAATGTGTTTGTTGGTGTTCCAAGTATAAAATAAACTTAAGTTTAAAGTTGGTTTAAGTTTTTGTAGCAAAATAAAGATTATGATTATTACTATGACTAGATATTATAAGATTATTATATTATTTTAATTATTGTAAATCTGAAATTTTTCATGTGTTATTTTTATTACCAAATTTTAATTTTAAAGTATGTAATGAATTGTAATAGTTTGAAATTTTCCATAGATTTTATAAGTCTTTACTAACAATAATGGATTTTTGTTTATTTATTATTATAATTATTTTATTTTACAATCTTCGGGAAGCTTACAGCTAGATTAAAAAGAAAGTGGTTAACTTAAATAAATATTAAGGGCCAATAACAAGCTTTTATATATTATTTTTACTAGCAGCCGCCCGCGACTTCGTCTGCGTGGCAAGTTTTCTTGCTTTCCCTTTTTTCGGGATGAAAGGTACCCTATGTCCTTTTCTGTACCCCTGATAACGTGTATGCAAAATTTCACGATGATCGGTTCAGTAGTTAAGACGTGAAGGCGTAACAAACAAACAAACGGACTTTCGCATCCTACTAATATTATAAACTAGCGGCCGCCCGCGACTTCGTCTGCGTGGAAAGTTTTTTGCTATCCCTCGGGAACAATACTTTTTTTCGGGATAAAAGGTACCCTATGTCCTTTTCTGTACCCCTGACAACGTGTATGCAAAATTTCATGATGATCGGTTCAGTAGTTAAGACGTGAAGGCGTAACAAACAAACAAACAAATAAACAAACAAACGGACTTTCGCATTTATAATATTAGTAATGTTGGCGATCAAGCCAACCTTCTTTGTATATCTTTTTAATACCTTTTTTTATACTTCATTGTAAAGTACCATAAATAAACAGTTGCCGACAATTACGTCTATTATTAACATGTTGGTGTCAGAGTGAAAAAATAAAATAATATAAAAAAATAGGGTAAATAAGCAACCCATGCCACAAAATGCCGATCACAAGATCGCACAGCAAATCGACTGCAGCTTTAGTGCCACCTCGGCGAGATGCTCATATCTTTGGCGCTTCCGAAGACGGTGCCTCTACATACGGCGCGCCCGTGCTCGGCGGCGCGTCGGCTCCGTCCAGCGCCCTGCAAAATGAGGAGAGGTTTTCCGCCCCGAAGAGTGTGACTTCCGTGAGCACCGCACCAAAAAGTGCTCGCTCATCGCGTTCGCATGAAACAATTAAAGCCCAAATACTTGCGGCCAAATCTGAACATGCTCGCCGCCTCGCAGAGGCTCAGGCTGAACGCGACCGTGAGGCAACTGAACGGGAGCGTGCTGCGGCTGAACGGGAGCGTGCTGCGGCTGAACGGGAGCGTGCTGTGGCTGACTTGGAGCTTGAGGCGGAGTTAGCCGCCATAGAAGCTGTATCTAGGCACAGCAGCTCAGGATCTCAGCGTGTGGAAAAATGGTTAGCACATTCTAATAATATTCCAACTCGCTCTAAACAAAACAATAAAGCGTTTTCGTTGGTTGATAGGGAGAAAGATCAACCGTGGCTTAATTACGAGGCGCCGCGGTCGACACCCGCCACGGCGATTCAGTACGGCGACGGCGATGCTGCCGCAGGGCCGTGCGTGCGTCCGGCCCCAGCTCGTACGACGGGCCCGCTTCCTACGGGCTCAATTCCTCCAGCTGAATATACACCACACGCACAAGAAATAGGCTTAGGCACACGTAAAGATGATTGTTGCTGCTACAAAAATAAAAGCCATAGTGAAGATGTAGGTACACCATTTATTCAGCTGGCCAACGCCATCACAAGCTTGGGTAAGAAGACGACAAAGGTTTGTGATATTTCGAAGTTCGACGGACGCGCCGCGGATTGGCTTCTCTTTAAAAAATCCTACGACCAATCCAAAGCGCACTTTTCTTCTAGCGATAATATAGCTAGGCTTAGCGCCGCTCTACATGGCGCCGCTCGTGAGGCAGTCTCCATCAGACTGGTGGCAGCTGACGACCCGGAGCAGATCGTGCAGGCCTTGGAGAATAGGTTCGCTCAGCCGGAGGTCATTGTGCTGCATCAACTTTCGCTCGTAAGGGCTCTTCCTAAATTAGGTACACACGAAACGACCCGCGAACTGAACATCTTCGCTTGCCGCATCCGTAACTGCGTGGAAGTCATTCGTCTTCTGAACCAGCCGGAGTATCTTGCATCTCCCGAGCTTGCTAACTCCATCATAGGCAAGTTGACTCCTCTTTTAAGGTCCAGATGGGCTGACTTTGCATCCGTAAGGATTGGCTCTGGCAAACATAAATTAGAAACTTTGGCCGACTTTCTCGAACATGAAGCATGTTTACAAATTCAATTTGGAGTTATTATGTCAGAGTCAACACCTGTCACCAAAAGTCAGCCGTCACCGGGCAAAATGCAAAGTCAACCTGTCACACCTTTCAAAGACAAAGTTTTTCCGTACTCATTGTCAGACTCACCTGTCAAACCAAAGAGTTCGATTTTATCATGTAAATATTGTTCGAAGTCCGGACACGAAATAAGCGGTTGCGGAGACTTTCAATCGCTCTCTTTGGACGATCGTTGGCAGTGGGTGTTGGACAATAAAGTATGTCGTAGATGTTTAAAAAAAAAAGGCTCGCATCAGTATAAGAACTGCAAAAATAGGTGTAAGGCTGAAACCTGTGCATCCGATCGGCGGCATCATACGCTTTTACATAGACCGCGATCGGAAGCGCTGGTTGAAGTCCAAACCATCTCTGATCAAGTCGGTGAACTCCCTGCCTCACAGTCACAGGCCGTCCACCCAACCGCAAGTCAGTCCGCTATTGTAGCACACAGCGCCGCACCAAGTGACGTTTCCAAGCCCCTTCTCCTTTGTTCGCTTTAGGACAGATTCGCTTTACGACAGATTCGCTTTACGGCAGATTCGCTTTACGGCAGTTTCGCTATACGACAGAAGTACAGTCAACTCGATATAGAATTAAGACATATCTTCGCGGTACGAAATCAAAATAACTCCTCGTAAGTTATGTTGCCCTGGTACTTTTGACTGAATATTACATTATTTCGTAATTGAATAAGTATAAAAATTATTTGAAATCATTGCATAGTGTTAAATTGTGATTGTGATGCGATTACTTTAATAAAGAAAATATTTATTTTATAGAAAAACTGAAGTATATTTTAGCGGCAAAATGACAAGAGAGTGACACAGCAAAAATCATACAGTAATACCATAACAAAACGGTGTTGCCAATATAATAAAATATAAATGTTGCGTTCACTATCCAACACATAGCGATACTAAATTTACGATAGTGGCCATTTACGATATTGACAGCAAAACTGAAAAACTATGCTTGACAACATACCTACATACATTAAAGAAAACTTCGTGGAAACCAAATGAAAAAAAATCTTCCTAATTTTGTAGAGTATGCAAATATATTTTTTTGTAGAGACTTTTTAAAACGACTGTACAATTTCTGTCTTAAAGCGAATCTGGCGTAAAGTGAATCTGCCGTAAAGCGAATCTGTCGTAAAGCGAATCTGTCCTAAAGCGAACAAGGGCCCCTTCTTAAGGTCATTCCAGTCACGTTAACCGGACCAAAAGGGAGCGTGGACACGTACGCTCTGTTAGATGACGGTAGTTCTGCTACTCTTGTAGATAAGTCGGTGACTGACGTACTCGCTGATAGTGATGAGACATCGAGAGTTCCATTACAGATTAATTGTATCGGAGGGCTCACTAAATTCACAGACGCTAGTTTCATCAACATCAAAGTGAGAGGCCGCCATAGTTCGAATGACTACGATATCCGGGTTCGCTCTATTCCTAATTTAGGTCTTCGTACTCAGTCCGCTAGTATCAGTGATCTCAAACGCTACAGGCATCTTTTCGATATAGCTGATGTACTAGCTTACAATGTCGCGAAGCCAACTTGTCTCATTGGAACAGACAATTGGCATCTGCTTTTGCCCCAAACCATCCGACATGGTACTAAATTCGAACCAGCTGCAGCCCTTACTCCCCTGGGCTGGGCTCTTTTTGGGTTTATTGGAAGTAAGGCCAATCCGGTGGAGTTTGTTAATCATGCCGAAGTCATTGACCACGACTCTCATCTAGACGATCTCATAAAGTACTACTACAAGTTAGATTCTATAGGCATAGAGAAGAAACCTCACTGTAGCCCTAGTGACAGGCGCGCCTTAGACATTTTGGAGGAAACTGCTATGCGCTTACCTTCCGGCAGGTTTGAGGTCGGACTCTTATGGCGCAACGACATCAAGGATGTCCCCGATAGTAAACGCCTCGCTTTGTCCCGATTTTCTAGCCTGGAGCGAAAGATGAAAAAAGACCCCGCTTACGCAGCCTCTTATAAACAAAATGTGCAGGGCATGATAGATAAGAGTTATGCCGAGCTATGCACCGGTCCTCCACAAGGTATAGTCACCTGGTATTTACCACATTTCGGCGTAGTCCACCCGCATAAAAAGAAGCTACGCGTCGTCCACGACGCGGCTGCCAAGTGCAACGGTGTCAGTCTGAACTCAATGCTTCTATCAGGTCCAGATTTACTTCAGCCTTTGCTTGCTATAGTAATGAGGTTTAGGGAAGGTCAAGTCGCGCTCACAGGAGATATTAGGGAAATGTTCCCTCAAGTAAAAATAAGAAAGAAAGAAGAAGAAAGAAAGAAAATACATTTATTTGGGACCACACAACGATACACATTAAAGATATTATTATGCACAATAAAGATTACTATTACTATTACACAATAAAAAAAAAACAAAGAAAAACAAAACAAAGGAAATAAACATATAGAATACACGTTGTGCATCGTCGTGTGATGCCAAAATGTGCCAAGCTCAGTATAAGCAACAAGCGGGGGGCCTGTTGCACTGATATTCTGCTTGACACATTTGTGACACCAAACACGACAGAACAAAAACAAGAACTTATGAATATAGTTACAAAAGACAAGAGAAAAGAAACAAGAAATAATAATGATAATAAGGTAACAAAACAACAACAATATTAATAAAAAATAAAAACGGAAATAATAAAAAAGAGGTAAAAACTAATTTAAGAACTAATCTGTGCTGTGCATCATACTAGCGTATAATCCATTAAATTAAGTAGGTACACAAATACCCTATTTGTGTAATATTTTGTGACTATTTAATTTGGTCGGATTCGCGCTAACAGCGCTGTGAGCGTGATTCGGAACGCGGCCCTAGTCTCTGGCTGGACTGACATGACTTAGGCTATATTCCGAATCACGACAAAATCGATGTCAGCGCTCACGTTATCTGTCAAACCCATACAAAATCACCGACTCGGAACGCATTTTAGTGCGCTGTCATCGATTTTAGCGTGATTCGGAATGCAGCCATAAGCTAAGCTGTCATTGTCAATGTCAGGAAAAATATTTTCACTGTCAAAAACTTTTCCGTAACTTTTCTTTTACATTAATTTTATAAGTTTAAAGTATAAACATTAGAATAGAAATGGACTAAAATTATACTTTTAAAAAGATAATGAAGTATAATAATGTTTACAGAATAACACAATTAACAGGTTACACAAAGGCTGACTATGAAACAGTGTATAGGTAAAGAAGCTTACAATTAAATATTGGCAATAAAAAGTTATAACTAAGTAAGTGAACGAAAAACAAAACCGCCTCAGAACACAGCGTGTAAAACGAAACAAGTGAGTGAGTATATACGCAGGTTTATAGCAACTGAGACTTTAATAAAAACGCTTTTAAACTTTTACTAAACGAGTTTCGCGTTTTCATTTTGTGAAACGGGGGCGGCAAATTGTTCCAACACTTCGAGGCTGAGTATTTAAAAGACCCACGAAATGCAGCAGTCCTGTGTGTCGTTGCCAGGATCATATAGGAGGAAGCTCTAGTGCGGTAAGGATTTGTATCCCTTGCCCATTTGATCTTGTTATATAGATACTCGGGTGATTTAGATTTAATGATATCAAAGAGCAAGGTAGCAAAGTGAAGACTTCTTCGGGAGCTCATCTTAAGCAGGTTGGAACTATTCAGGAAGGGAGTGACATGTGCTCTAGGTGGAATAGTAAAACAGAAGCGTGCACATGCATTCTGTACACGTTGAAGCTGTTGCTTGGTCCTAGAGAGTAAACAGTGGCCAAAAACAGTATCACCATAATTTAATTTAGATAGTACCAAAGTCTCACACAATCTTACTCTAAGGTCCTCTGATAGAAAAGGGCGAAACCTGTAAAGGACCTTAAGACGATAGAAGCAGTTGCGAACAACTTCGAGAGTGTATTTTTCAAAGCGCATGTTTGATTCAAAAATAACTCCCAAGTTTCTAGCTTCCAAAACCATGTCAACTGGTTGACCAACAATCATGATCTGAGGCTGTTGCTCAAGAATACGGGAAACCTGTTTCCTCGACCCGAGGACCATATATTTGGTCTTATTAGGATTCAGCATCAGACTATTTCGGCTGGACCATTCCGATATAAGGTGAAGATCTTCATTGATTTTCTCCACTGCACTTGATGTATCTTTAGGATCGAAACTGTAGTACAACTGAACATCATCAGCATATAGATGGTACTGACAATTTTTTATACTTTCAGTTATGTCCGCAGTGTACAGGATGAAGAGAATTGGACCCAAAATAGACCCTTGTGGAACGCCTCTGGTCAAGACCCTGCACTGAGAGTAGGTGACTGAACCATCATCTCCCTTCAACTCCACAATTTGTGAGCGGTTTAACAAATAATTATGGAACCAGCGAACCGTTGCTACATCAAAACCATAATAAGTGAGCTTAGAGAGGAGTAGTGGAATATCCAAACAATCAAAAGCACGTGAGTAATCGAGGAGAACAAGAAGTGTACCCATACCTTTATCCTGAGCAGAAAGAATATCATCCACTACATGAAGAAGCGCTGTGGATGTGCTACGTTTCTTACGGAAACCTGACTGAGCCACGGGCAGCAGAGAGTTAGTTTCTAAGTACTTAATCACTTGCATGCTAACTGCCTTTTCAACTATCTTAGAAAGACAAGGAAGAATGCTAATCGGCCGTAGATCGCTGACACTGCAAGGGTTAGATTTCTTAGGGATAGGCTTAATAAGAGCTGTCTTCCAGATTTCTGAGAAATGTGAATCAGTAAGAGATTTATTCACTATGGCTGTTATGGCACAAAGAGACTGAGGCAGGGTCATAACTATCATGTTTAAAGAGATACCGTCAACTCCAACAGCATCTGAGTGCAAGCCACGAATTATATCAACAATTGTTTTCTCTGAGATTGGGGAAAGTGAAAAAGTTGACATGCCATGCCTGTGGTGCTCGTAAAAAGTCATGTCTGAAATACTGGTTGAAGAAGTACAAGGAACATTAAGAAAATGATTATTAATATTGTCTGGATCTAAACCATGCAGAGGTAAGTCTTTATTATTCTTTATTTTTACGTGTCTCTTTAAATTTCTCCAGAGTGATTTTGGCTTATTTATATTCTTATTGATGTGCTGTTCAAAGTAACACTTTTTCTCTTGACATAGAGCTAAGGAGACAACAGACTTCATTTCTTTGTAATACATTTTGTGTGATTCACATTTGTTTTTCTTTGATCTAGCATGTGCCTCGTCCCTAGTGAGCATCATTTGCTTGACAGTGTCAGTGATCCAAGGGTAGGATTGCTCTTTAATGATAACAGTTTTGAGAGGAGCATGAAGTTCAAAAAGTTGTAAAATTATTGAATTAAAGGCAGCAACCATGGAGTCAAGATCAGGTAATTTTTCTATATAAGCCCAGTCAATCCGACCTAGATCTCTTTCGAATAGCTCTGGAATTATATCTTTGTATGGCCGATATGTGACTTGGTGAGGGGTTGGTTTCTCTTTCCTGATGCACACCTTTCCATTTCCTGATGATAAGAGCCCAGGATCGAGATGCTCAGCGTTTTTTCTGGCGAGACGGCCCTCAGCGTCCTCTCCAGGAATATCGAATGTTCTCCATGATTTTTGGAGCGACATCAAGTCCATGCACGGCACTCTTTCTCAAAAACAAAAATGCTTCAGATTTTCAGCATCTTTATCCTGAGGCCACACAAGCCGTAGTACAAGATCATTATATGGATGACTACCTCGGCAGCGTCAATAGTACAGAGGAAGCAGCGCGCCTAGCCATGGAGATAGTTACTATTCATAAAGCAGCAGGGTTTGAGATGCGCTCATGGGTCTCTAACAAACCTGAGGCCTTGGCTTTAATACCTCCTGACCTTTGTGCCACTGATGCTGCAGAAGTAGGCTTAGGACCGTCGTCACCTTCTCAAACCCGCGTTTTAGGACTAACCTGGTTAGTCAATGACGATTCCTTGCGCTTCATAAAATCCATTCCAAGTCTTCCTGAGATATACACTAAACGCTCTGTCTTGTCCCTTCTTATGTCAGTGTATGACCCCCTCGGTCTAATGACTCCTCTAGTAATAAAGGGCCGCATTATTTTTCAGAAGACTTGGAAATTAGGACTCGACTGGGACCACAGTCTACCTGAGGTACTGACTAATAAGTGGAAGTCCTGGTTTCATGAACTTAAGAGTCTGGCCGAGTGTTCAATTCCCAGATGCTACTCCGCACCGAAGGTTATTTTAGAAGTTCAACTTCACGTTTTTGCGGACGCTAGCGAGTTGGCCTACGCCTGTGCCGCCTACTGGCGTTTTACTTACACTGATGGTTCGACGCAGCTAGCTTTAATTGGAGGCAAGGCCAGGCTCGCACCTCTGAAGCCATCGACAATACCGCGATTAGAGTTGCAGGCAGCTCTCATCGCGGCTCGCTTTGCTGCATATGTTTCTGAGGCCCATAAAAGAAAACCCTATAAAATATTTATGTGGTCCGACTCCATAACGGTGCTCAAGTGGCTGCGTAGCGACGCTTGTTCTTTTAAGCCTTTTGTTTCTTTTCGTGTGGGGGAAATTTCGGAACTCTCAGATATAAAAAATTGGAGATATGTTCCCACGAGCTTAAACGTCGCAGACGACGCTACGCGTGACACTGGAGAGTTCTCCACTCGGTCACGTTGGTTCACTGGACCATCCTTTTTACTCGAATCTGAGGATTCATGGCCCAGCGAACCAACTTCTATCGTCCAGCCCGTATTGGACGAATATAAAAATGCTGCCGAAGCTGTTGTATTGTTGGTAGACGCTCCTACTTCTTTACCGCCTGTTGTTGACTACCATCGGTTTAGTAATTGGTTACGTTTGTTAAGAGCAACGGCTCGCGTCTACCAGGCAGCCAAATTGTTTCGGTCTCTTTTACCTCAAAATTCCCATTTGCTTTCAAATTCACTTTGTTGCAATCGTAATTATTTCCTTTTATCTCACGATGAACTGCATTCCGCGGAGGTCAATCTCTTTAAGAGAGTCCAACTTGATTCCTTTTCCGACGAACTCACGTGTGTGAACGCAGGACGCCTCGTTCCGAGCCACAGTAGGCTTAAGAATTTGTCTCTTCTCATCGACGTGGATGGTCTCCTACGGTTATCTGGTCGCACCTCTGCGTCCAGCGTAATAGAGTCTCGTCCCATCGTGCTGGATGGTAAACACCAAATCACCAAGCTGCTGATTCATTCTTACCACACCAGGTTTGCACACGCCAATCATGAGCTCGTTGTAAACGAATGACGGCAAAGATTCCACGTCGTTGGATTAAGACCGACCGTCAGACAGGTTGCTGCGAGGTGCCAAGCGTGCCGAATATGGAAAGCGAAGCCCGTTACACCGCCTACCGGAGATTTGCCTGATGTACGGATGGCCCACAATGAGCGACCCTTCACCTACGTGGGGCTCGATTATTTTGGCCCGATAAATGTCACTATTGGTAGAAGAACAGCCAAGAGGTGGATCGCATTGTTTACCTGCCTTACAGTTAGGGCAGTCCATCTTGAAATCGTCGAAAGCCTATCCTCCGACTCCGCCATTATGGCCTTGCGCCGTTTCATCGCTCGACGTGGTTGCCCTACTTGTATCTACTCAGACAACGGGACTGGGGGCCAATTCTCACGCGATAGACAAAATGTCGAAATAGAGATATGTCGAAATAAAATGGCGGATCCGCCATTTTGTCTATTCAAAACTGTTTTTGGTATTCTCGAAATGTCACCATAGAGATATGTCGATGGCTAGCCCTCGACATGCAACGTGTGGTCGATAGCAGTAGAGATTGAATATCTCGAACATTACTAACGTAATGTTCGAGATATTCAAGTTCGAAGTGTCGAATTGCCTCTTTCTTATGAGGTGGGTGACCATTTGGGACTACAATAACGAATGTTAAGCTACTTTTGAAAAGGCCGAGTACGAGATGGGTGACCGTTTGGAACAGCAATAACGAATATTAAGCTACTTTTGAAGAGGCCGGTTACTAGATAGGTGACCATTTAGGACTGCGATGACCAATTTTAAGCAATTTTAGGAAATGGCCGGGTGTGGGATGGGTGACCGTTTGTGACTGCGATGCGACGAAAAAAAAGTTAAATAAGGCTGGGTTTGGGATGGGTGACCATCTGGTAACCACTTTGAAAATGGTCACCCGTCTCAGATGGGTGACCGTTTGGAACAGCAGTAACGAATGTTAAGCTACTTTTGGAGAGGGCGGTTGCCATTTACTAGATGGGTGACCATTTGGGACTGTGATGATGAATGTTAAGCAATTTTAGGAAATGGCCGGGTGTGGGATGGGTGACCGTTTGTGACTGCGATGCGACGAAAGTAAAAAAAAATAAGGCTGGGTTTGGGATGGGTGACCGACGATGCCAGAAGTAATCAATTTAAACAACAATTTCAAAGACTGGGTACCTATGAGATGGGTGACCGTTTGAGACTTCGATAACATATGTTAAACAACTTTGTAAAAAGGTCGGGTTCGGGATGGGTGACCGACTAAGCCAACAGTAATCAATGTTAAACAGCGTTGCGTTTCTTGCACGCAGACATCGGGCGCGTGCCACAGTGTCAAATTCGAAATATCTCGAAAAAGTCAATAAATTGTAGAGATTCCAAAGACTTTCGACTTGTAATGTCGAAAATTGCTGAGAATAAGTTTTTTGGCTGCAATAGAGATTTTAGTGACATTTTCAATAGAGATTTGTGATTAGAGATTATCTCGAATTCGAGAAATGTCGCAGTGCGCGAGAATAGGCCCCCTGCGTTTGTTGGCGCCGCTAAAATCCTGCCCGAAATCTACGAGTTTGCTAATACCAGAGAAATTCGATGGAAGTTTATTCCCCCCTCGGCTCCATTCATGGGTGGATGCTGGGAAAGGCTGGTGAGAAATATAAAGAGCGCTCTCGTTGTCACCCTCGCAGAGAAAGCACCTAGGGAGGAAGTATTAGCTACCTTACTAGCCGAGGCTGAGGCTATTGTTAACTCCAGGCCGCTGACACATGTGTCGGTAGACCCAGACTCTGAGACGGCGCTGACGCCTTTTACGTTTTTGATTGGCTCATCCTCGAACGACATACAGAGCCGGACTTTGGACGACACCGACCTGTCTAGCCGAGCCCAATGGAAGAAGTCCCAACGGTTGGCGGATCATTTTTGGCAACGATTTGTCGCAGAGTACCTGCCAACTTTAGTGCCACGCCGTGCCTCTCCCGAATCCCGGGCACTTAAAAGTGGAGATCTGGTGTGCATAGCGGACGGGACTCTACCCAGGCGTTGCTGGCCTAGAGGACGGATTGTTGCAACCTATCCCGGTAAAGATGGCATAGTTAGGGTTGTCGACGTGGCAACGAAAGGGGGTGTCCTGCGTCGACCGGTTAGGAAGCTCGCACTATTAATCGCCTCCTAATTCAGTGTCCACACCGTCGGGGGCCATGTTGGCGATCAAGCCAACCTTCTTTGTATATCTTTTTAATACCTTTTTTTATACTTCATTGTAAAGTACCATAAATAAACAGTTGCCGACAATTACGTCTATTATTAACAAGTAAGGATGTGAAAGTTTGTGGGTTTGGATGTTTAGATGTTTGTTCCTCAATCACGCAAAAACTACTGAACAGATTTGGTTGAAATTTGGCACACAGATAGAAGATAGCCTAGATTAAAACATAGGACACTTTTTATCCCGATATTCCCACGGGAACGGGAACCACGCGGGTGAAACCGCGGGTGGCCGCTAGTTTATAATATAAGTAAGGATTACACCAACTCACGTTTGTGCACGTCCGCCTGCTCGTCCTGCAGGTACTTGATCTTGTCGGCCACGTCGGCCAGCGCCGGGTTAGTAGACAGAAGTTGCTTTCCCAAGCCTATCACTTCTGCGAACCTAGTACAGACAATACACATGTAAATGCTAATTATTTTAATGTAAGTAAAGTTAAGTGGTGACCGGCCCTACTTCACCAAGTCGACATTTGTCAACGACATATGTCGGTTAATTTTACAATTGTCGTTACTTTAGAAAGGGACATGTATGTTATGAAACAGGGATATTTTTTACAAGTCGACATATTTGTAGATTTGTCAGTAATTTTTGACATGAGATTGGAGCTGAGTCAACTTTGCGTGACAATTGTCGACTTGTAAGTTGTAAATATTATCCACTGTTTCACAACATAATTGTTGTGAAACAGTGAGTCCGAACACTACTCTAGTAAAGACACGCTTGTCGTAGCTCTCAACTGTAAAATCTTTTCGCTAATAAAACGTGCTCAAAACGTAGAAACTTATATATCTTCGTAACAATCGTCGAATTTCCTTTTTAATGGTGAAAACAGTGTCGTGATCCATGCAGTGATTGTGAAATTATAGCGGAATTAAGTTCAAAATCTATTCACTCAACCGACAAAACAGGTAAACAGTGAACGCCGAGACGAGGCGCACGCGCATGCGCACAAGGTCACTTGACTACATGACGCATCACTTCGCTACAACAGCTACTCGCTACGCCCGATAAGAACAAACATTTTGCCGTATTGCTTATAGACCACACGGCGCAGCGGCACGCATGGTCGACTCTCAACGTACGATCGTGAGTTCAAAACTTCAAATCAACATCGAATATTTTTTTATAGTTCTTTTATTTTCATTCTTATATTTTGAACTTTTAAATAATCTTTACACAGAAAATCGTAGAAAAGAAAGAAATTTAAATAATAAACTGACACTTGGAAAAAGTTTTGTTTCGGTTCCTTGTGAGATGGCGAGTAAACAGGCAGTTTGTGCAGGTTGCCGACAGCGAATAACGGACAGATACTTCCTAAAATGCTGTCTTTGCGATGAAACATATGATATTGAATGTGCAAACGTATCTGAAAAAAGATTTATAAATACAATGACCGCTGAACATAAACAACATTGGAAATGTTCTTTCTGCTACTCAAAACCACCCTTCAGACAAAGTGAAGAAATAGACAGCGATTCTAGCTATACACAGAATAATGTGTCAAAAAAACAAAATAGACGGCTCGCAATATCACCAGTAGCTGATGACTCAATGTCTTTGGCTGAAGGGAATACATTACCACTGGATGACTCATCTAAGCCCTTTTTGGATAAAAATGTGCCCACACTGGTATCAAAGGATATAGACCAAACGCTAATACACCAAATAAATACTTTTTTACAACAAAGCCTTCGCCAGAATAATGAGTCCATCCTGCGGGCAATACAAACAACCATACACGAAGAAATAGAAAATACACTTAAAGATCTTAGCACAGAATTGAAACAAAATATAGAAATTATCCAATCAAAATACAATAGTGTCGAAGAAAACATAAAGGGTCTAGAAAAGAAAATAACATTATTAACATCAGAATGTACTAAATTACAGGAAGAAAACACAAAAATTAAACAGCAACTAGATAACTTAAAGTTAAATCCTGTTGAAAAATCAGAAGACCATGAAAAACACTTTGTACTACATGGTTTAACCTCAAATTACTGGGAAACAGAAGACGAACTCATCGAAAAAGTTTCATACATATGCCATGATATATTGAATATAAACATACAACAATATATAGAAGATATTACGTACATAGGAAAAAGGGGAAATCGAAATCCACTCAAAATTGAGTTATCAAGTAAAAGAGTGAGAAAGTTTATACTAAGTAACTACATGTACTTTAAAGAAGCAGGCTTGGGTGTAAGCGAATACCTAAGTACAGCGGCGTTAAAAGAAAAAAGAAAACTAAAAGAAGCGCTTGTGAATGCAAGAAAAGAGGGAAAGCATGCAGTTATTAAGAATAACAAACTTTTCATAGATGGTAGAGAGACAATAAAAAACTATGACAGTCCAAATAACAGTACAACGGTAAAACCGGATGAAACTACTTATGCTCGTCAATCAATCACGTATACTAAAAGTGACCAAAATCGGCCAACCAGCTCTAACAGCAAAAACCACTCCTTTCGAAAATAAATTCTGCATCTTTTACCAGAATATGCAAAGCATAAATAATAAGAAACACTTACTTGAAGAGTTCCTAGATGAAAATAAACACGTACAAGCCGTGTGTATGACTGAAACATGGCTAAATAAAGAAAAACTCAAGACTTTAAATTTAGACGGCTTCCAAATAAGATCTCACTACTGCCGTGAAACTCGAAAGTTAACTGAAGGAGGAGGAGTATGTATCCTTGTCAAAGAAAACGTAGAATCAAGACCAAGGGAAGATATAGAAAAATTAACAATAGAAAGGGTCTTTGAAATAAGTGCGGTTGAGATTATTGGTGCTAATCTATTAATTATTAACTTGTACTGGCCTAATAGTCAAAAAAACAGAGACATATTTATGGGAAAAATAGAAAGCCTTCTCAAATTATTATCATTAAAAGATAAATCAAAATCAATAGTGATAGGAGGCGATTTCAATGTGGATTTCTTGGCTAACAATTCTACAAAAACGGTTCTAAAAAACTTAATGTTAACGTGTAATTTTAACCAGTTAGTAAAAGAACCTACGAGAATAACTTCAACGTGTTCTACGTGTGTCGATCTATTGTTCACAAATTTCTCTACTCCTGAGAACCTTTTAAAAGTACAAGAATTAGGTTTCTCTGATCATAGAGGAGTGTTTCTTACCATACCCGTAAACTTAAAACCCCAAAATAAATTTACCGCAATGAAACGAGTATTCAATAAATATAATATGAATAAATTTAAAAAAGAACTACAAAATATAAATTGGCCTAAAATTCTTATTCATAAAAACAATATTAACGAAAATTATAATGCTTTCAATGCTAAAATCCTACAAGTACTAAATAAAAGTATTCCTAAAATACTAACAAAACAATCACATAAAAAAATCAAGAGGCATATTACTGTCGGATTAAAAATATCTAGTAAAAATAAACGTTTATTAAAATCACTAAAAGACCAGACTAAAAATGAAACCATTAGTAATTACTACAAAACTTACAGTAAAACTTTAAAAAAAGCTTTTCTTATGTCAAAAAAAATAAATAATGCAAAAATATTTATAAATTCGAAAAATAAAAGCCGAGCTATGTGGCACATAATTAAAAAAGAAACTAATCAAAAACGTCCCGATATCAATCAAAATTTAGTTTTGAAACATAACAAAACACTAATAAATAACGCAAAACAAATAGCAAATATATTCAATACTTACTTCACAGAAATAAATAATACAAGCAATGAAACCGGCGATAAAAACATTGGTGCATCAAACTCTGCTCCTAACTCCCTTTATCTGAGAGAGGTTGATACCAAAGAAATACGTGAAATAATAAAAAAACTCAAAGTTAAAAGTAGTTATGGGATAGATGAAATCCCTTCAAGCCTGATAAAATTATGCATTGAAGAGTTAATCGTACCGGTCACCCAACTAATAAATCAGTCATTCCGAGAGGGTCGCTTCCCAGACGCCCTAAAAATATCTTTAGTAAGACCCATCCAGAAGAAAGGTGACAAGACAGACCCAGTTAATTATCGTCCCATAGCTTTATTGTCCACGTTTGCTAAAATCTTTGAAACTGCAATGGCAAATAGACTTTACGCTTTCTTTGAAAAATATAAAATATTACACGAAAGCCAACATGGGTTCCGGAAAAACAAATCAACTACTTTAGCTATATATAAATATATACAGAAAATTTTAGATGCAATAAATAATAAAAAATATGCGATCGGTGTACTACTAGACATGAGCAAGGCGTACGACAGGGTAAATCATAAGTTTTTATTGGAAAAATTATACGGGCTAGGAATAAGAGGAGTTGCTCATGATTGGTTTAGTTCCTACCTTAAAAATCGTTCACAATACGTTGAAATAGAGTATACTAACTTTAATACTGGAAAAATTGAACGTGAAAGATCAGAACAAGCTGCAGTGTTGGGTTCCATTCCTCAGGGGAGTGTTTTGGGTTGTATTTTGTTTCTAGTATACATTAATGACTTGCCGTCACAAATTGGGTTCTATAGTGTTTCATTTGCGGATGACGTTTCGGTAATGTTGTCTTGTTCAGATACTTACACATTAAAAATTGATTTAAACTTAATATTTAAAAATATAACTAATTGGCTAGATAAAAATAACCTACAATTAAACCTTAAAAAAACTAAATTGCTCCAATTTAAACCATACCAAAAAGCCCCTCTGGAACTAAAGTACGACTACAACTCAACATCTATAGAGACTGTAGATTCTGCCACCCTATTGGGAATAGAGATCGATACTCATATAACATGGAAACAGCATATTCAAAAGTTAGCTAAGAAATTATCATCCTTAATTTACGCACTTAGTCAATTGAAACGAGCTACTAACCAAGATATTGCACTTGCAGCTTATTACGCTTATGCACACTCGATACTGTCCTACGGAATCATCCTATGGGGAAACTGCACAGATATCCAGGAAATCTTCGTCCTTCAAAAGAAGTGTATTAGAATAATATGCAATATAGACCAAATGCAGTCATGTAGACCTTATTTTTGCAAACTCAAGGTACTTACTCTCACTTGCTTATACATTTTTGAAGCTTGTAAATTTATAACTAAGCATTCTGATCTATATTCGCCGCGAAAAGAGATAAGAAGAAATAACAGATATCAGAACATACTAAAACTACCATTCTCAAATTTAAGATTGCACTCGTCCGCTCCCCATTCAATGTTAATAAAAATATATAACCACTTACCCAATGAACTGAAATGTATAAAAGAAACAAAAAAATTTGAAATGCAACTTAAGACCTTTTTAATTAGTAAATGTTATTATTGTATGTCAGATTTTTTTAATGATAAATTTAATTAGAATCCATCGTATGTTATTATTATGAAATGAAATATCTAACAATAATGATGAATTAATATAATCCATATAATATAAACTACTAACTGTATAAATCTTTTTACAAGTAAAATAATGATAATTTTAAATAGGTAATAAAGTAAATAAGTAAATAAATGTATGAAATACTAATATTAATAATATAATATTATAGAATTTAAGTCACTCATTCTGCCAACACCCTTGCAGGGTGTCACATGTACTAATTAACTTAAATATTAACAACTTTATACCATGTGACTGTGCAATAAAGAAATTATGAAATTGTCCCTTATTAAAGTAAAAAAGACTGTAAAAATTGCCGACATATGTCACTGACAAATGTCAATTTGGTGAAATAGGGGCCAGATAATTAAGAACACCTGTCGATAGATTATTAGATAGATAGAATTATCTATAAGATCTATAAGAATTATCGATAGCATTAACTTTATTTAATAGTAGTAATTAGTCGTAATTAGTAGTAGTAATTAGTAATTAGTCGGTACCAAAAATCATACATAAAAGAGTTAACAATAATACTTAGTAAACTTCTATATTTATACAAACGATGTAACTTTGAACTTTTGAAACCTTGGTTCTCCGCCAAGGATTAACCTAGCTGTAATCTGATGATGGCCATCCAGGGAGTGAATGGAGGAGATTCAGATCGCTATACATACCCAACTGATCTGATCAGCATTCTAAGAGACATAAGGGTCATTCCATCATTCTCTCCTCACACACACACACATCAAGTTGTGTACTCACTCGTCGTCATGAGCTTTAATATCATCGAGTAGTTCCTGGTGTTGTTTGTGCAGCCCCTCCGCGGTCGCCACGTCTTTCGCAGAGCTCTCCACTGCCAGTTGCTCTTGTACTTTCTACGAGAAATTATTATAAAGTTTAGTTTAGTTAGCCTTTTCACTGGGCAAGCTAGGAAAACATGGTGTGGGAAGACTCTATTTTTATATAGAAAACGTAAAGTTGTAGCTACAAAAAAAAACACATGACAAGTAAAAGAGTTTATCTAGTTGTAACAAATATTAGATTGCGTTTAAACATCACAGATGATTGTAAAAAAAATCAGAATATCATCAAAAGTGCTTATCGCGGGTCATATTTTTGGCGTAAATAATAGCGGAAACGTATTGAATTCTACATCAAAATACACTTAAACATACTGTGCAGTTGCCCCAATAACTTTTTTTTTCAAGAAAGATAATTGTGCTAAAGATAATGATGAAAAAACAACGAAAAACACCAAAAAGTGCAGAAGTGAGGTTATTTTCTATACTCTTTACACGTAAAGAAAAAGACCGAGACAAATGATTTCGCGTAACGGAGCCTTAAGGGTCTGATATACGAAAACATGGTGTGGGAAGTCTCTATTTTAAAAGCTAAAGAGTTTATGATGTGTTGTTACAAATATGAGATTGCGTTTAAACCGCACAGATGATTGTAAAAAATAATCAGGAAATCACCAAAAGCGCTTGCGTAGTTTCATATTTTGACGTAAATAATAGCGTAAACATATTGAATTCTACATCAAAATACACTTTAACGTAAGTACTGTGAAGTTGTTTTAATTACTTTGAATCAAGAAATATGATTGTAAAAAAACAAATAGTTTTAAGAATAGAAATAATAAAAATACAATTTGCATACTATAAGACAAACGTATCAACTTATCAACTAATATTGTGGAACAGGGGGTAATATGATAATTTTTACAAAAAAAAATTGCTAAGTATCGGTCGCTGCCACAAACTTGTCAAAAGTGGTCACTTGTCAAAAGCTAAAATGGATTTTAAAAATTTCAGAAAAAATGAAAACTGTTGAAGAGAGAAAATATTAGAGACAATTTAAGAGGTCATTGCATGATCTTTTTAGGGTTCCGTACCCAAATAGTAAAAACGGGACCCTATTACTAAGACTCCGCTGTCCGTCTGTATGTCTGTCTATCTGCCACCAGGCTGTATCTCAAGAACCGTGATAGCTAGACAGCTGAAATTTTCACAAATGATGTATTTATGTTGCCGCTATAACAACAAATACTAAAAACAAAATATAATTAAATTTTAAGGGGGCTCCCATACAACAAACGTGTTTTTTTGCCGTGTTTTGGTACGGAACCCTTCGTGCGTGAGTCCGACTCGCACTTGGCCGGTTTTTTTAATATTGACTTGGTTTACGAGTAACAAAAATAAATGTATTGGCGACGTTAGTAGTACTACCTACAGCGCCTTAAATGTTTGTATGTGTTGAAATGTGTTGTTGTATACTGTAATACATACTTGTAGCCAATCCTGCAGAATATCTGAGCTATTCCCGAATATCTAGTGTCGCACAGGGCTCTCCAGCCGAGATCTGTCTGCAGCTAGTGATTATATGTATGTGTAAATGTTTGTATGTGCCTATATGTTGTTTAATACATACTTGTAGCCAATCCTGCAGCATGTTGGAACTGTTTCCGAATATCTGGTGTCCCACAGCGCTCTCCAAGCGAGATCTATCTGCAGCTAGTGCTTAATATGTATGTTAATCGTGTGTATGTGTCTATATGTTGTTTAATAGGTACATACTTGTAGCCAATCCTGCAGCATGTTGGAACTGTTTCCGAATATCTGGTGTCCCACAGCGCTCTCCAAGCGAGATCTATCTGCAGCTAGTGCTTAATATGTATGTTGTTTAATACATACTTGTAGCCAATCCTGCAGCATGTTGGAACTGTTTCCGAATATCTGGTGTCCCACAGCGCTCTCCAAGCGAGATCTATCTGCAGCTAGTGCTTAATATGTATGTTGTTTAATACATACTTGTAGCCAATCCTGCAGCATGTTGGAACTGTTTCCGAATATCTGGTGTCCCACAGCGCTCTCCAAGCGAGATCTATCTGCTGCTAGTGCTTAATATGTATGTTAATCGTGTGTATGTGTTTATATGTTGTTTAATACATACTTGTAGCCAATCCTGCAGCATATTGGAGCTGTTTCCGAATATCTGGTGTCCCACAGCGCTCTCCAATCTGGATCTTCTCTCAGCCGCTTGCGCTTGGCACCGATCCCACATGGCGGAGATTTGTTGCTGGCGAGCTTCCACGTTTGTGCGCTCTGTGGGGTACTGGTTCTTGACGCTGGGGTGAAATAGAGGAGGGATTAGAGTTATGGTTTTGAAATAAATTTTGAGGTCTAAAATCCCGTCATGATCACCGCTTTCGAAAAAGTTGAAAAATGAGTTGAAACTTGACATTTAGTGAGGTTAAATACAAATTCTTGTAAAATATATTGATTCAATCCTCAGACATGAGTCAGGTTTTTCAACCAAATAAAAAGAAATGTCACTCACAAAAATAATAACCAAATGAAGACAAAACATACTCAAGTATAAAATCAAATTGAATAAGTATTAAATTTTTTTTATCAAAGTTAACAAAGTTAAAAAAAAATGCAACTCTTTATACATACCTTTGGTTGTCGAACCAAGTAATAAGGCTGCATGTACAAAAATTTGAGAATTACACTATAACAGTTAGTCTCAATCATGTCTCAGTACTCTTTCAGCCACGATGTGTCCCCTTTTTTACAAGTACAAATTAGGAAAATGAAATCTTGTGTTTTGTTAATTTTAACAGATAATATGCTAAGATGAATAAATAATGAAAAATATTAGAAAAAATCGGCTCACCCGTAGCAACTTAGACGGGATTCGAACCCGCACCCTTAGGAATCCGGCCCAATGCACTACCAATTATGCTACCAAGCCGCTGAGGGATGTGGCGAAATTTTCTAATACTTTCCACGCTTCCGCTGAAGATCAGCGCCATCTCACCAATGTGAAGAGAACTACTTCGACATTCGGTTGTAGCACCTATTGCAGGTGCCAGACAATCAATTAAGGTGAAACAGTACAATTTTAAACTTTTTAGATTTTTGCATTCACAATGCTACTTTTATATTAAGATGAATAAATAATTATATTTATTCATCTTAATATAAAAGTAGCATTGTGAATGCAAAAATCTAAAAAGTTTAAGATAGTATGCTGTATCTATGTATGATTCAGGAAAATTGAGCAATATTCGCGAAGCAGCTGTTGTTCCTTCTTTATGATAGAGTAGTCTATGGTTTACTTACTCAGTGGCCAGTAGAGACAGTGTATGCACTTTATCATGCAACGGTTCCAATTCCCTCTCCAGTTGCGCGTGCCTGCGCTGCAAGGCGCGCACAGTGCGGAGGTCGGGCGCGGGCGGCGCGGGGGCGGCCAACTGTTGCTCCTTCTCCGCCATCCAGTCCAGGGCTTCGTCGCAGGTGCGGCTGAATAACTCCACACTAAGGGAAATTAAAAATATTAATTAATAAGTGCAGAGGATTTAAATGTCTCTTCTACAGGTAGCCTATCGGCAAAACTACGATCAGAAATATTCTAGCGCTCTATGAACTAAAACAGCACGCAAATGTGGCACCGACTGATAAAACAAACCCCACATGAATATTTGTATTTGGGTACAAATTACTATTTTCCAAATTCAACTTTAAATAGTAAGAAACAAAGGAAATACTTTGTACAAAATAGGCACCCAGTTTGTAAATGAAGCCTTTTTTGAAACTCTGACTGTACATCTAGAATCTATGGTATTCTTGAACGAAGCAGCAAGCGAACCTACACCTGATTTAACTATTTCGTATATATTCTAGTAATCGACGCTAATATTATATAGACAAATCATAGAAAATTTATGACACACTTTAGCTGTTAATCTTACCTCCTGACGCTTTATATATTCCTTTCATTCTGTTAAAATTACGTTTTTTTTTTGTTTTTACCTGCCAGCTCCTTCTAGACTTCTTTTAATTTGTAATTTTAGTTGTAATATTGTTGAAATAGAATTGCAATGAATAAAATGTCAATAAACGGGTGATCCGAAAAACGAATGTATACATTATATATGAGATACGTAAAATATGACTTACATACATAAAATATGACTATATTATGGCAAAGGAAATTAATAAACTATGTTCCATACTGTTTTCTTCGTCGATAAACGAATAAATGTAGCGAAATTTGGTTTTAGAGAAATGAGTGGCAATATCTTATTTACCTGTGAAAACTGTGATTACTTGGATTGTTTCTTTTTGTCACATCACAATCACTAACAGAACAAGACACCATGGCTCCACGATACCCTTATTTAAAATTCTAATCAAAATTACCAAATATTTTAAAGAAATTGTGATTGTTATTTTGCTAGGCGGGACGCTAGGGGCACTTACTGTAAAAAAATGTTGGCACATTGTCACTTGATCCTTTGTCTCTTTGGACCGTGTCCGTATAATGTTAACTTCTCTTTTCCACGCATTGTTGGTCTTCTTGAGCGCAGCGAAAAATTTTCTATGTCTATGTAATAGCTTGTCCCATTGTTTAGTTTTCTCCTAGTAGTAGTTCTAGCGGCCTGGCCGTGTTTGGCGGCCACTAAATCTTCTATAGCTTCAGTATTTAATAACATGACTATTTTTAGTTACGTTCTTACCTGCTAGCGCCCTCTAGACTCCTCTCCTTCTGCAGTTTCAGCCTCAGTAGCCTGTCCCATTGTTGCTTTAGTTGTTGCCTTCTGGCAGTAGCTCTCTTTTATAGCTTTAGTACTCAATAACTAGACTAGTTCTAGTTACGTTCTTACCTGCTAGCGCCCTCTAGACTCCTCTCCTTCTGCAGTTTCAGCCTCAGTAGCCTGTCCCATTGTTGCTTTAGTTGTTGCCTTCTGGCAGTAGCTCTCTTTTATAGCTTTAGTACTCAATAACTAGACTAGTTCTAGTTACGTTCTTACCTGCTAGCGCCCTCTAGACTCCTCTCCTTCTGCAGTTTCAGCCTCAGTAGCCTGTCCCATTGTTGCTTTAGTTGTTGCCTTCTGGCAGTAGCTCTCTTTTATAGCTTTAGTACTCAATAACTAGACTAGTTCTAGTTACGTTCTTACCTGCTAGCGCCCTCTAGACTCCTCTCCTTCTGCAGTTTCAGCCTCAGTAGCCTGTCCCATTGTTGCTTTAGTTGTTGCCTTCTGGCAGTAGCTCTCTTTTATAGCTTTAGTACTCAATAACTAGACTAGTTCTAGTTACGTTCTTACCTGCTAGCGCCCTCTAGACTCCTCTCCTTCTGCAGTTTCAGCCTCAGTAGCCTGTCCCATTGTTGCTTTAGTTGTTGCCTTCTGGCAGTAGCTCTCTTTTATAGCTTTAGTACTCAATAACTAGACTAGTTCTAGTTACGTTCTTACCTGCTAGCGCCCTCTAGACTCCTCTCCTTCTGCAGTTTCAGCCTCAGTAGCCTGTCCCATTGTTGCTTTAGTTGTTGCCTTCTGGCAGTAGCTCTAGCGGCCTGGCCGTGTTTGGCGGCCACTAGCTCTTCGGCCGCGGAATCTATCTGTTCAAGCCGTTTGGAGGCAGCTGATAGGTCCGTCACGAATTTCTAAAAACATAGTTTTGTGTTAATAAGGTTGTAAGAAAAATTTGTATATAATGGTGGGGTTTGAACCGAAGGACTTAAATACAACTTTGGCAGTAATAGTACTTGTGGGAAAATATTTAAAGTAACTGAGGTATCGTGGTTGCAATCATATTATTTTGCAGGTGTCTTTAATGGTCTGAAAAGTCGGAAAATAAAACTAAACAACACACAGTAAAAGATAATAAATTAAGTCAAAAGTTTATAGTACGTAATTAGATTGTAAGTTCAAATTAAGGCGAGAACTAAGGGAAACGAACGTAGAAGATACTATTAAAGCTGTGGACACTTATGGTCTCCACTTGAAGGGATAGGGTGACCCCAATAATAATGCGTGTTCACTGAATATACTAGGTTTTATTGAACTTGACATACAGCGAGCGCAGAGGGCCTCGACAGACAGAAGCTTAGAGCTTATACGGATACGAGTACAATGAAAGTGCTGAATTGCGATAATGATTACATGTGTGTGTGGAGGTGGACACACCTACAAAGCTTTAAAATAAGCAGTAAACTATAACATTACGTGCAGCAAGCTTGTGACTTCCATACAATACATCAAAATATGTAAGCTTATCAATTCTATACAATACATAAGTTGGCGACATGTGATTTAATCGGCCATTGCTCATATTTAAGTTTTAATTGTAAGCGTAGCGTTCAAACGTATAGACCACTAGCGGCCGCCCGCGGTTTCACCCGCGTGGTTCCCGTTCCCTTGGGAAAATCGAAATTAAAAGTATCCTCTGTTTTAACCTAGGCTATCTTACTATTTGTGTGCCAAATTACAACCAAATCCGATCAGTAGTTTTTGCGTGATTGAGGAACAAACATCCAAACATCTAAACATCCAAACCCACAAACTTTCACATTTATAATATTAGTAAGATTTGAAAACTTGTGGGTGCCTTTATTAGAGGCTTCAGAAATAGATATTTCTAGCAAACTGACCTCAAACTTTCACTTAGCATTCTAAACGCTGAATGAAGGGCTAAGCAATAACCAACTATTTCTATAGACCCAACACATATTTCCGTGTAGCATCCTTCTCTTTTATCCACTTGTTAAAGTACTGAACAAAAATCACATCTATTCTCATACACTTACCTCATACTTTCTCTTAGCATTATCCACGCTATCCTGCTCATCATCAGCTCGTAACAACCTCTCCTTCTCCTTCATCCACTTGTCAAAGTCATCGCACTCAGCGAAGAAGCTGTACAGTTTGATTGCGTCTTCGAGTTGCGAGCGACGCGCCGCTGATAGCTTGAGGAGTTCGTCTAAAGGGAAAATACACTTTTAACTAACAGCTTCGATCAAGAATACCTCAAAAACGGCACCTCGAATTAATGCCCGTTCAAACTGGGTTGAGTCCATTAATATGTTGGCACTTTTGACAGTTCGTCAATGTTTGTGCATTTGTAATAAAAGTCAATATCCTGTCAAACGTGCCAACATATTAATGGACTCGACTGTACAAAGTTCCTAGTTTTTGAGATCTGTGAGAAAAACTAAAAAAAGCACACTAATTTCGGATAGAAATTTATATAAGTAATTTTTTATGACGTATTAAAGTTTAAAGTTTACATGATTAATTGTTTTTCTTAATAAGTGATATTATTAGCTTTCGAAAAGTATTTTTTTATAACTGTAATACTTTTAAATCCGAAGAAATTAATATTTTTCGGCAGGGCCATCTATATAATATCTATATATATATATCTATCTAATATATATCTATCTAATAAAAAGTCAAATTTAAAATGCCGGTCATTTCAACAGGAGAGGGGATAGACCCCAACATGTGGGGGGTTTTATCGATAAAATTGATCATATTATCTGCCTTTAAAAGCTCCGACATCGCTAACCAAACATATTGTATAGCTGTCTTGTGTATGTAGCATGTCTGTCCTTTAAGTGTAGTATAGCTGTCCTATGTGTGTAGTATGGCTGTCCTGTATTACATGTATGTTGAAGTGTATTAATGTTAGCCACTTATCGTATCGTAGTTATAATCTGGTTCTCCGCACGGACATACTTGTTTGTGATATTGTGTGTTCTATATATGTAGTATATAGCTGTCTTATGTGTGTAGTATGGCTGTCCTGTAGGTGTGGTTTAGCTGTCCTATGTGTGTAGTATGGCTGTCCTGTATGTATGGTATCTTAAAGAATATGTGTCTATGTTAAAGTGTGTTGAGATTAAGAGTACTCACCGTAGTTATGTTGTATGGCAGTAATGGTGTCGCTGACAGGTGGCTGCGGGGCCGCAGCCTGGCGCGCGCGGCGGGCGGCGGGTTTGGTTCTCCGCACGGGCACTACTTGTTTGACGAGAACTGTCTTCTTTACGCGCTGGACTGTACGGACTTTTTCAGGGCGACGGACTTGGACCTGTGGAAGAATGTGAATGATAAATGGTGTCAGAAATTTGTTGGACATCGCTCAATAGTAATGGTATGAGTGACGATGACAATAGGGTAGAAGCGATGTAGCAATGACTAATCGGAAGGGTCCACATTGAAATAAAATAAACTTCAAACCAATTAATGTGAACTTTTTCGATAAAGTTAAACCTCCGATAAAACACAACAAATGGTCAAATTAGGGAAAATGATAGTGATGGTGAAATTGGTGGTGATGATGAAATTGCTGATGATATTGAAATTGGTGATGATGATTAAATTGATGATGATAATTAAATTGATGATGATGATGAAATTGGTGATGATAAATATGATGGTGAGTTAATCACCGGCACCGGTTCGTCCGGCTTGATCTTGTTTATCAGAGGTGATTACAATTATTTTCTATACCGGTGATGATGATAAAGGTAGATATCAAGAAATGATGGTGATGTTTATGAGAATAAGGGGGATGAAAAAGTTTGTGATGATGATCAAATTGATTTGAATGGTAATTAGAATGGTGATTACAATGAAGATCAAATTGGTGATTGGTGCTGGTCAATTTGGTGAAATTGGTGATGATGATGAAACTTGTGGTAATTTTTCAATTGGTGATGATGATGAACATGATGAAATATCAACTCACCGGCACAACTCTTGGTTCTATCTCCCTCACATAATTCGCAGGTACAAATCCATCAGTCCTGTCCGCTTTCCGCACCGACCACCAGTCCGGATTGGTCTTGTTCATCAGGAACATCACCTCGCCCTTCTGCATGGAGATGCCTTGGCCCGTGAACGCGTATAGGGCTTTCACCTAAGACAAATAATTATAATAAAGCTAAAAAATCAACGTGGACATCCCTGGGGGACTCCAATGACATCTTTGGCTGATATTTTGATGATGACGAATGTGACGAGCACTAATTGCGTGCAAAGGATTCCGTTATACACTAATCGGGATTCATTCACCCATTCCTCAATTTATGTTACTTTGAAATTGCCCTAACAGTGATAAAACAGAGTTTCAAGTTATCATACAACATATATAACACTGGCCCCAACACACATACCCGTGGGACGCTCCTCTCCTCTGTAACCGTTCTATGCTCGAGCAGGCATCCGTCACTCGCCCATACCTACCGCGATAAGTACCTACAGCGCGCGACAACTTGAAGTTGCAAAATCAGTCAGGGTTGCCGCCGCGCTTGTGAGTATACGCGTGCGTTATTTTGTGCCTCTGACGGTTAATCGATCATTATTTATTGCTCCCAGCACTGTACCGTACATTATTATAATTCATTAATTGTGGAGAATCGTAAAACTAATAATTGTTGCGTGGACGACTGTCCCGATAAACAGAAGGATACAAAGTTTTCATTTTTCACTTTACCGAAAGATTCTATAAGGTAAAAAAATAAATATTTTGTTTATTTTACTCGTAATTTTTATGAGTACTTACCTATTTTTGATAAGACAAGTAGTTGTAACAACTACCTACTATATGTAGGAAAGCGTGTAGTTATAGGTACTTATATTCAGAGGTGGGTCGTGAGAATTTTTCCTAAGTAGGTACCTACCTAATTCTTTTTTGTTAGCGAATTATACCTATTTAACTAAATACATACATTCAGGCATCCGTCACTCGCCCATACCAACCGCGATAAGTACCTACAGCGCGCGACAACTTGAAGTTGCAAAATCTGTCAGGGTTGCCGCCGCGCTTGTGAGTATATGCGTGAGTTATTCTGTGCCTCTATGACGGTTAATCGATCATTATTTATTGATCCCAGCACTGTACCGTACACTATTATAATTTATAAATTATGGAGAATCGTAAGTTGCGTGGACGGCTGTCGCAATAAACAGAAGGATTCAAAGTTTTCGTTTATCATTTTACCGAAAGATTCTATAAGGTAAAAAAAAAAATTGTTTATTTTACTCGTAATTTTTATGAGTAGGTACTTACCTATTTTTGATAAGTAGTTGTAACAACTACCTACTGTATGTAGGAAAGCGTGTAGTTATAGGTACTTATATTCAGAGGTGGGTCGTGAGTATTTTTTCTCGATCAAATTTCCTAAGTAGGTATCATCAACATCCTCTACATCTAGCCTAGGTTTATTTGAAACGTATTTTTTTCACATTTAAGTAGGTACACATTATAACCACAATACTTGTAATGAAGTTCCTTCAAGCACAGAAAATGAGACAATATATTTTCCATTGTTGTGTTGTGTTGTGCAGCCCGACGCGGGGCCGCTCGAGCGTTGAAGGATTAAAAGAAGACAACCCTGAAGTTGCTAGAAGAGGTAAGAGCTACGCGATAGAAAGAGAGGCAACCTGTAGGTGAATATAACTGTAGGCAAGGAAGCGGTGTGCGACCTAAATTGCACTTTATTGTGTCTGAGAAAGAGTCGAATTTATTTAAATGACTATACGGAGTGAATTTTCTGTACTTTGTACTATTATGTATTCTGTGATACATTTCTGGATTTAAGGATTCCGTAACCGGTTCAGTTCCGCAACAGTATGTTGGCGGTGGCATAAAAACTGCCTTAAATTCAACATATAGTCTAATGTGGCGTTAACTGTACATCTAGCCTAGGTTTATTTGAAACGTAATTTTTTCAATATTTAAGTAGGTACACATTATAACCACAATACTTGTACTTAATTTAACAGAAAAAAGACAATAATATATTTTCCAATGTTGTGTTGTGCGGCCCGATGGGGCCGCTCGAGCGTTGAAGGATTAGTAGAAGAAGACAACCCTGAAGTTGTTAGAAGAGGTAAGAGCTACGCGATAGAAAGAGAGGCAACCTGTAGGTGAATATAACTGTTGGCAAGGAAGCGGTGTGCGACCTAAATTGCACTTTATTGTGTCTGAGCAAGAGTCTCTGTTTATTCAAATAACTATGCGGAGTGAATTTTCTGTACTTTGTACTATTATGTATTCTGTGGCTCGAGCCTTTCACCGGTTCTTCCTACCACACTTCAGTAGGCACTAATCGGGATTCATTCACCCATTCTTCAATCTAATATTAGTTTGACTTTTCTTTTACAGCACAGACTAAACTTTTTTTATGATAGATATAGTCAAACGCTTGACTGCTACCACTCCTGGCGGTAAGCAATGATAACGATCTTCGATGAAACGCGCTTGCCTAGAAGTAACCTATTCACTCAAGCTTACACGCTCACTAGACATAAAATAAAACACTTTTTAACGGATACTAGCGCGGTTTTATTGAAAGTACATTAGTAATTAGTTGGTATTTGGTTTGATTTTTTATTTTCTTGACGTTAGAAGTAACCTATACCTATTCACTCGCGACTTGAAGGCCCCAGATTGTATCTATCAGGAAACGCAGACTCAAGGAGTTCCACTCTCTAGCGATGGGGATGATAAAATTTGAAGCAAAACGCTTAGTTCGTTAACTTGCAGGTTTCCATACAACATATAATAACACCAGCCCCAATACACATACATGTGGGACGCTCCTCTCCTCAATAACCGTTCTATGCTCGAGTCTTTCCACCGGTTCTTCCTCCCACACTTCAGTAGGTACTAATCGGGATTCATTCACCCATTCTTCAATTTATGTTAGTTTGAAATTGCCCTAACAGTGATAAAACAGGAGTCTCAAGTTATCATACAACATATATAACACCGGCCCCAACACACATACCTGTGGGACGCTCCTCTCCTCAGTAACCGTTCTATGCTCGAGCCTTTCACCGGTTCTTCCTACCACACTTCAGTAGGCACTAATCGGGATTCATTCACCCATTCTTCAATCTAATATTAGTTTGACTTTTCTTTTACAGCACAGACTAAACTTTTTTTATGATAGATATAGTCAAACGCTTGACTGCTACCACTCCTGGCGGTAAGCAATGATAACGATCTTCGATGAAACGCGCTTGCCTAGAAGTAACCTATTCACTCAAGCTTACACGCTCACTAGACATAAAATAAAACACTTTTTAACGGATACTAGCGCGGTTTTATTGAAAGTACATTAGTAATTAGTTGGTATTTGGTTTGATTTTTTATTTTCTTGACGTTAGAAGTAACCTATACCTATTCACTCGCGACTTGAAGGCCCCAGATTGTATCTATCAGGAAACGCAGACTCAAGGAGTTCCACTCTCTAGCGATGGGGATGATAAAATTTGAAGCAAAACGCTTAGTTCGTTAACTTGCAGGTTTCCATACAACATATAATAACACCAGCCCCAATACACATACATGTGGGACGCTCCTCTCCTCAATAACCGTTCTATGCTCGAGTCTTTCCACCGGTTCTTCCTCCCACACTTCAGTAGGTACTAATCCGGATTCATTCACCCATTCTTCAATTTATGTTAGTTTGAAATTGCCCTAACAGTGATAAAACAGGAGTCTCAAGTTATCATACAACATATATAACACCGGCCCAAACACACATACCTGTGGGACGCTCCTCTCCTCAGTTTACCGTTCTATGCTCGAGCCTTTCACCGGTTCTTCCTACCACACTTCAGTAGGCACTAATCGGGATTCATTTACCCATTCTTCAATATAATATTAGTTTGACTTTTCTTTTACAGCACAGACTAAACTTTTTTATGATAGATATAGTCAAACGCTTGACTGCTATCACTCCTGGCGGTAAGCAATGATAACGATCTTCGATGAAACGCGCTTGCCTAGAAGTAACCTATTCACTCAAGCTTACACGCTCACTAGACATAAAATAAAACACTTTTTAACGGATACTAGCGCGGTTTTATTGAAAGTACATTAGTAATTAGTTGGTATTTGGTTTGATATTTAATTTTCTTGACGTTAGAAGTAACCTATTCACTCGCGACTTGAAGGCCCCAGATTGTATATATCAGGAAACACAGACTCAAGGAGTTCCACTCTCTAGCGATGGGGATGATAAAATTTGAAGCAAAACGCTTAGTTCGTTAACTTGCAGGTTTCCATACAACATATATAACACCAGCCCCAATACACATAACTGTGGGACGCTCCTCTCCTCAGTAACCGTTCTATGCTCGAGCCTTTCCACCGGTTCCTCCTCCCACACTTCAGTAGGCACTAATCGGGACTAATTCACCCATTCCTCAATTTATGTTAGTTTGACATTGTTTATGTTTAAAGCATAGACAAAACTAACTGGTTTCCATCCTTACTAATATTATAAATGCGAAAGTCCGTTTGTTTGTTTATTTGTTACGCCTTCACGTCTTAACTACTGAACCGATCGTCATGAAATTTTGCATACACGTTGTCAGGGGTACAGAAAAGGACACAGGGTACCTTTCATCCCGAAAAAAATTAATGCTCCCGAGGGATAGCAAAAAATCTTTCCACGCAGACGAAGTCGCGGGCAGCCGCTAGTACAATATATATAACACAGGCCCCAATACAAATACCTGTGGGACGCTCCTCTCTTCAGTAACCGTTCTATGCTTGAGCCTTTCCACCAGTTCCTTCTCCCACACTTCAGTAGGCACTAATCAAGACCTATTCACCCATTCTTCAATTTATATTAGTTTGAAATTTCCCTAACAGTGATAAAACAGAGTCTCAAGTTTCATACAACATATATAACACCGGCCCCAACACACATACCTGTGGGACGCTCCTCTCCTCAGTGACCGTTCTATGCTCGAGCCTTTCCACCGGTTCTTCCTCCCACACTTCAGTAGGCACCAATCGGGACTCGTTCACCCATTCTTCCTCTTCTAATGCTGAGGACGCTTCAACTTCGGTTGGTAGCTAGCAACAAACAAATAAAATAAGATTTATTACTTTTAAGGGTCCGTAATAAAAAATATCGTGTGGGAAGTCTCTGTTTTATTAATAAAATTAAAGTTGTAGAGAAAAGAATCGACCTAATTTAAAAAAAATATAAATAGTAATCGTTCAGATTCGATTCAGTTGTGATTGTGTCAAAGACAAAAATATCTAAGATTATGAAATAACATGTAAGAGACCTGTGATACTACCACGTCTTTCCAACAAACGCAATGTGGTGTTAACAACTCTGTAACATAAAATCCTAATACCGAATATATTATGGTAGATAGGGACCATAAAACTGAACAACTTTTACTATGGAACCAACTCTGAAATCGCGAAAATATCAGCTGTTTCATACATTTTGATATTTTCGTTATTAATTTTTGTGTGAAACAACAGGGCCATGTTTCATAAAGCTTGACAAGTCGACAATTTGTCAGAAATCATGACATATGTCGGATTGTCACGACAATTGCCGTTTCATAAAACTTGACATATTTATAATTGTGTACAAGAATTCAGTGGTAAATTGACACTTTTTTCCGTTTGTTTCATAAAACCGTAATCATGACAAGTCTTGTATTTATAAAACAACTGTCGGAACAGGTAAATCATTGTCGGTGTCATTTAAAAAAATGTCAGTGACAGGTAAATGATTGTTAGCGATTAGTAAATAACTGTGTTTATTTTTTAATTAATACCCTCTAATATACTACCTACCAACAAAACATGCACTGATATTCAATCAGACGCAAACATGGCGGAGGCAAACAAGATGCTAATATTAAGTTGTGGAAGAACCTGATACATTAGAAAATGGCCTTCAATTATTATTTTCCCATTGGCTTGCTAACGACGAGCATCTTGGTATTCTTGAGTCGTGAACCTAAAGTGGCCACCGTGCGCTAGCATAAAAGAATCCCAGATTTAGATCACATATAACCTTTAAATTTATAAAGTGGTTTCCGTATCGATCAACAAAAGCTTTTTAAAAAAAAAGAAAAACCGCCTTCAAAAAACTGAAAACAAAAACAGCTTAAAAATTAAATACCTCTAAAAAGCAAGAAATAATATTCGAATCATTCGTTACACATATCAATATTAATAAAACACGTCTATTGAAGTCGGGTGGGGCTGGAGGACAACTTAATTTTTTTCTTAAAGCCCCACCCGAAAAAAATTAAAAAAAAATACCGTCGACTTGAGAACCTCCTCCTTTTTTTGAAGTCGGTTAAAAAGCAGCTTCAATTTTTATTACAACTAATTAAAAAAAAAAACTACCGCACCTTATACAGAATTTTTCTTTGAAAGTAAAGTCGGTTACTTCCAAAGAAAAGTATTTTTTTCTCCAATTATTCTCTCCTCCGCCTATTTTCTTCCAAATAATTATCATCACTGTCACTACTATTATCACTGCTATAATTTAGCATTTTTACTTAAGTAGCATTGATTTCCTTAATCTTATCCTGAGTAATCCTGTCACAGCCCAAGGGTACCTGTCATAAATGTGCGACAATTCGACAAGTTTGTAATTGTGTATTGACAATTATGTGTTTCATAAACGACACTTGTCAGAAAATGCTCGACAATTTGTCGAATTTTCATTGTCACCTGTAAATTTTTATGAAACGCTAAAGTGTCGAATTGTCGCGACAATTTGACATATATGTCGGCTTTTCCGATGACAAATATGTCAGATCAAATGTTTTATGAAACGTACAATAGGGAATATGCATCAATTTTTTTTTAAATCTTAATCAAAAGTATAATGCGTGAGAAAATTAACTGTAATATTAAAACTTTTCTCTTGCGTTTTTTTCTCGTGATATTGTTACTTGAAGTTAGCGCGCAGCAGCACCCGCCGAAAACGCTCCATACAAAATGGTGACGTCACACATCACGTTTCAGGTGTGTTTCGGCGCGTTTAATATGGAGTTAGCCAATAATCTTCAATTATCTCCCTAAATTTTGCGTTTAAGTACATATGTGTCATACAAAATATTATTTCTTATTCGATATTCTATCTGACTGTAAAGTGCATTATATCCGAAAATGAAAAAAAAATATCGTTATTTTCCCCTGATTTCATCGTGTGATAAAACTAAAATAATACATTTTTTTTATTTTTTTTCCTGTTCCATCATGTTTTTATAAGTGTCCGCAGCGATCAAGCTCAATTTCATCAAAATCGGTGACTTATGCATATTCCCTATTGTCGAATGGGGAGGAAAAGCACAATTTTATCCCGATAGGTGGCGTCTGGTCTTTGGTACCCGGCCGCCTCAAAGAAAGTGTCAAAACATATGGGAATCTCTTGGAGTATTGCACTTTTTAATTTTATACTGAGAAAATGCCGCATTGTTATGCATGTAACTTGTAAAATATTGGAGTTCATCGATTTCCCAGTAACAAAAAAATAGTGGGCAAAAAAATATCAAAAAAATATGCTTTTCCCTCGATTTTCTCCTTTGCTGAGCCTGAGAAACATTATAAATCAAAAGGAATGTTTCATGAATTTGATGAAGCTTCGCCAAAATAAAACAACATTTGAATTATAACAGCTTTGTTCTTTAATTTCAACCTCAGCAGTTTCTAACATATTTATAACTTGGATGAATTTGATAGGTATATCAAATTTATGGAATAAGCCCAATATTGGGGCCAAACAGAGAATTAATAGAATTTTATATGCCAGAGTTATTCAAGAAACTTAGAATAATAAAATAAATATGATAAAACGGTTCGTGTAATTTTGGATGGTACAGAAATTCCAGTACAGAAACCTGAAATTACTATTGCACAGAAGGCATCATCAGGCAACTATAAACACGGAAATTCACACTCAGTTGCTTTGTTAAAATTTAAATCATATGCTTCTAATCTGAAATAAAAAGATTACTTGTAGATCTTACACGAAATTTAAATAAATGTAATGCTTGTTAACAATTTTTTGTAAGTTGCTATAAACTTTCTTGCCTGTTGTTTTGGCTTTTCTTTTCCGTAATTCTTCTTTTATATGAGCTAAAGTTAGCAAAGAATACATTGTTGTACGATTACGTACAAAATGTGTGATTTGCTGACTACGCGACCTACTTTGGCGCGCCGCCGGCCGCCCGGCTGTTTCCATCTTTATGATATAATAATTAGTTCTATACTAAACTCATAACTGTTAACTTGTACTTATTTAATAAACCAAAATTACTTTAAACTCAGTGTTTTAACTACCAACTGAACTATCTATCTATCTACTTTCTACTCTACACTCTTCAAGACCCATACATCTCTTCGTGGTCCTTCGAAACTTAACAGGTACTTATATAGTGAATTTTGTTCGGTAGCGAATCGGTTTGTCTGGCCTCCCACAAGCGGGTCTCACCAGGCAAATTGAGACTGGCGCACATATCGTGCAAAAGGAACGGTTGTAAGTACCTAAAATTTACGTCCACGTAACCTGTGGCTGTAAAGAACCATCACCTATTGGAAAATATTTTTGGTTAACTTATACCAAGAACTTATCATGTCAACTGAAACTCAAGAACTTATTCTGCGTCAGCAAGACAGCTTCCTCAAAATCAAGCAAATCTGCACCAACTTTAAGAAAGATAGTGCATCAAGAAAAACTTTAGAATATTTGGAAAGAAGACTTAGTGATTTGAAATCGCAATGGCAGGAATTCCAGAGGAATCATGAGGTACTTTTGCAATTAGAAGATAAGAATATTGACTACTTTAATGATAATATTTTTGAACGTACCAAAGCTCTGTGTGAAGAAACTGAAAACGAGATTTTGAACTTGCAAAATGAGATTGTTATGTCATTTAAAACTCCTTCTGGATCTCAGGGAGGTCAGAGAAATCCTGAAAACCGGGAATCGAAAGAAACTACTGCTTCATCTGTGAGTAACAAACGCAACGAACTTTTACGTTATCAGCAGTGTAACTTCAAGATGCTGCGACGCGCTTTATCTAAATACGAGACGGTCACCATAACTGAAAAATGGGAATTAGAAGATGCCTTGAGTGACATTAAATCAAAATGGCAAAGTATTGAAAAAACCCACTTCGAACTGGAGTATTTGTCACCTGAAACAGATTACTTTTACGAACACGAGTACAACGAGCTAGAAAAGTCATACGATGGTATCAAAAAGCAACTTAACCATAAAATATGGAATAACATCCATTACGAAAAAGCAACTCCAAGAATAGAAATTCCAGACTTCTATGGAAATTACACCCAGTGGTCATCATTTAAAGATCTTTTCGTCGAAAGCATTCACTCCAATCCCTTGCTGGCCAAGACTCAGAAGATGCAGCATCTGAAATCCAAACTGAAAGGAGAAGCTGAAAAACTTGTGCAGCATCTGAACGTCAGCGCGGAAAACTATGACGCGTGCTGGGACATCTTAACTCATCGCTATGACAATCAACGACTTTTGTTTACATCTTACATGAAAACGATGCTCAACCAACCAACTATACAACATAATAATGCTTATTCCATCAAAAAGTTACATGACACCACTGTGGAGTGCTTAAACGGTATCACTAACCTTGGATTGGACTTATCGGCATCGCATTCGATTCTCGCGCATTTAATTTGTAAGAAACTTGATAGCGAGGTCTATGCCGAGTATGTGAAGGGACTTAAGGCCCCGCGAGAGTTACCAAACTTAGAAGAGCTTTTAAACTTTTTGGAATCCAAGTTTATTGCACTCGAGACTTTGCAAAATGGACAGAATCCTAGACCGTCAGCAGCATCCAATCAAGTACCAATTAGAAAATACGACAGCCAGAAGAAGCCGACTTTTTATAATAGATCTGAAAAAGCGCATAAAACTTATAACTTTACTTTCTCACTTCAACGATGCCCGCTATGCAAACACAATGGACACGTTTTAATGCAATGTGACAAATTTTTAAATATGACTAATGACGCACGGCGCAGCGCGGTCGCAAACCTGCAATTCTGCAAAAACTGCTTATACAGTCACAATAATAAGGCATGTAACTCCGATAAACGATGCAAATTATGTAATAAGGCTCATCACACATTATTACATGAAAATAACTTTGAAACTTCGACATCTCAAAATAAACCACCTGCCGTGAATAGCATCACAGATGAGAATAGAGAGATTTTGCTAACGACTGTACAACTGAAGGTGAAAAATATACACGGAAATTACGTTACTTTGAGAGCGCTTCTGGACCAGGGATCTCAAGTAAGCCTCATTACGGAAGATTCTGCTCAATTACTTCAACTTCCACGACAAAAAATGAGCGCTGTTGTATCTGGAGTTGGAAGCATCAGTGGAAACAGCAAAGGCTTATTACAGTTAGAATGTAAATCAATACATTCTAATTTCACTTTCAAAACTGAAACTTTAATCATGAATAAGCTGACGAAGAAACTTCCCGCAACATCATTTTCTGTTGACAACTGGAACTACCTCGATAACATCAAACTGGCCGACCCTGAATTTAATATTTCGGGACCGGTGAACTTACTTCTTGGAGCTGATGTGTACTCAGAACTGATAATGGATGGAGTCATGAAGAGTGAAAGGAGCCTTCCTATCGCTCAGCAAACCAAATTAGGATGGATTATCTGCGGGAACGTCCAGACTTTTAACTGTTTTATTACTTTGAATGAACTTGAAAACATTACACATTTTTGGGAAACTGAAGATATTAACCAAAATAATCGCTGCGTAGAACTGAATGAAGAAGAATACTGTGAAAAATACTATACGAGCACCACTGAAAGACAAAGCGATGGAAAATATATTGTCAAAATGCCAATGAAACCTGATTTTGAAAAATACTTGGGAGACTCGAAACCGCAAGCTATGTCGCAATTTTTTCAACTGGAAAGAAAAATGCAGAGACAGAAACATTTTGCAGCCCAGTACACACTTTTTATGAAAGAATACAAAGAAATGGGACATATGAAACCTGTTACTATGAAAACTGAAAATCAACCACAAGCTTATCTTCCTCATCATGGCGTGCTGAGAAACGATTCCACGACCACTAAGTTGCGAGTAGTTTTCAACGGCTCCCAGAAAGCTAAAAATAACTACAGCTTAAACGATCTAATGTATACTGGCCCTAACTTACAGAAAGATATAATGTCGCTAATATCACAGTGGCGGCTCCACCAATATGCATTTACAGCTGACATGGAAAAAATGTACCGAAATATCTTGCTCCATGAAGATCAACAGCCACTTCAAAAAATCATATGGCGTGACACACCAAAAGAGCCATTACGTGAGATGCAATTATGCACCGTAACCTATGGAGTTAAGGCCTCACCATACCTAGCCATGCGAACTCTACAACAACTCGCACAAGATGACGGTCATAAGTACCCAGAAGCTGCGAAAGTACTTTCATCCTACTGTTATATGGATGATTTACTCTATGGATGCAATACGATAGAGTCAGCAAAAAACTTAATTCAAGACCTTATACTACTAGCGAAAGGCGGGGGACTTAACTTGAGAAAATGGACAACCAATGAGCCACTTATCTTACAAAACCTTACGGAAGAGCAGAAATCGAAGAAAACAGTTTTGAACTTTTATCATGAAAACTCTGAAAAAACAAAAACTCTCGGCTTAAATTGGAACCCACAAGATGACTATTTCTATTTTGACTTTAAGCAACCGCCTTCTGAAAAACATACAAAGCGCACGTTGTTATCAGAGATAAGCTGCCTTTACGACCCCCTTGGATGGCTGTCACCGGTTATCATTAAAACTAAACTACTTTTCCAAAAACTGTGGCTCAAAAACTATTCATGGGATGAAACTGTGCCCGAAGTAATCTATAAAGAGTGGGAAAAGATAAAAAAAGACCTTGAAAACATACAAAAATTGAAACTGAACCGATGGCTGTCGACAAGTGGTGACGAAATTGAGCTTCACGGATTCTGCGATGCCAGCGAAAAGGCTTACGCTGCCGTGGTATACTGCCGAGCTCAAAATAAGAACGAAATAAAAATAACATTAGTCGCTGCTAAAACTAAAGTGGCGCCTATAAAAACAAAGCTAAGTTTACCACAACTAGAATTATCTGGAGCCCTGATTTTGGCTAAGCTATTAGAAAAGCTCAATAACACTTTTAAAGAAAAACAAATAACTTATCACTGTTGGACTGACTCGAAAGTAGTATTGGCGTGGCTACAGCGTGACGTCAATAAGTCAGAGCGATACATCGCCAACCGCGTGAAACAAATACGCGCAGTTATTCCTGTAACACAATGGAAATACGTGAAAAGCGAAGAAAACTCAGCCGACTGCGCGACCAGAGGCCTCCTGCCGTCGAAACTTATGACCTTCAACTTGTGGTGGGAAGGACCCATGTGGCTAAAAAGATACAAAGGCTCTGAATCGCCAGATAAAAAACAATCATTCGTCACAGAGATTGGAATGATTAGTAACTGTTGTTTCGCAACTAAAAATAATCAAGACAATAATACAATATTTAATGCACTACTTATGAAATGCAGTTCTATGACCCGTGTAATTCGAATCGTCAGCTGGATACTTCGTTTCGTAGCAGCGACACGAAATAAATTATTTAATTGCACAAGTTATTTATCGAAACATGAGACATCCGCTGCTACGCTATTGATTGTGAAATACGTTCAAGAGCAATATTATCAACAAGAGATAGAACTACTGAAGAAAACTGAAATTATAAAAAAGGGTCCTCTGTTGAAACTGAGCCCGATACTTGATAAAACTGGTTTACTGAGAGTGGGAGGACGGCTGCAAAACTCTACGCTTCCATACGAAACTAAACATCCACTTATTTTGCCGCCAAGTAAACTGACTGAACTGATAATAGATTATTATCACAAACTGACACTACATGGTGGACCTCGCCTAACGTTGGCGCTTATCAGAGAAAAATATTGGATCGTGGGTGGCAACAAGACTGTCAAAAAGCAACTTCGACTTTGTGTTTCGTGTGCTCGATTCAAGTCACATCAAAATCAACAAATCATGGGCGATCTACCGAAAGCAAGGATAACCCCGTCAAGGGCATTTACGAACACCGCCACTGATTACACTGGCTACGTGGAACTGAAAATTAATAAAGGAAAGGGCGTACGAACTTGTAAGGGCTACATAGCTATATTTATTTGCATGGTGACAAAGGCCGTGCACTTAGAGTTGGTCAGTGACCTCAGCACCGAAGCTTTCCTGGCAGCACTGAAACGCATGTGTTCTAGGCGTGGCCGACCAAAAAACATGTACTCTGATAATGGTACAAACTTTGTGGGGGCTGCCAAAGTACTGAAAGAAGATTTTAAATACCACAAGACCTTTTCATCTCAAGAATTTTATGATGCTGTAAATGAACTAGATATTGAATGGCACTTCAACGCCCCACTGTGGCCGACTGCGGGTGGATTATGGGAGGCTGCAGTGAAATCAATGAAATATCACTTACGCAGAGTAATCGGAGAACAGAGACTGACGTACGAGCAGTTCTCAACTTTACTTACTCAAGTTGAAGCGTGTATGAACTCACGCCCACTATGCGCTTTAACCGAAGATATTGAAGATCTTGATTATCTCACGCCGGGGCACTTTCTAACCGGCAGACCGATCCTGTCAATACCATACGGCAGTGATGTTCATGATGGAAACTTAGACTTACGCAACCGCTGGAAACTGGTCGACCAAATGAATCTGCATGTGTGGAAACGCTGGTCACAAGAGTATTTGCAACAATTACAAATACGCAGCAAGTGGCAAATACCATCTAAAAATCTTGAAACTGGAGACATGGTGTTGCTGAAAGAAAATAACTTACCTCCAGGAAAATGGGCGCTCGGACGAGTCACTGAACTGCACCCCGGTGCCGACGGTTATGTTCGAGTCGTCACTCTGAAAACGAAAAATGCCAGCCTGAAACGCCCAATCACCAAACTTGCAAGATTGCCTATAGAAGAGAAAACTGCTACTTCAGAATCTGAAAATAAACACCATTGAAAATCAGCCAAAACATTTTGAAGAAATCGCGAAGATACAACTGATACACGATGACTGGTCACTTCTTATTTACTACAATTTAACATCATACTGGAACTCAATGACTCGTATCCAGACAAACGTCGAACACACCAACTACGTCACGAACTTGCCTACTTACTAAAATGCAACGACTTATTACTAACTACGCCAGCCACGCCGACGTTGTGACGCAATCGAGGATACGTCATACATCGCCATAAACTTAGCGAAGAATTCATATCTAAACCTTCAAGAACCAGAACTGCAATCATGCACTTTATGTAACAGAGATAATTATATTTGCAGTTTATATCAACTTATTTACAAACTACACAATCAAGACGCACCATGTGAAATAAAAGTGTTCAATCAGCAAAGGTCATTGTCATGCACCATTAATGAAATCGCGTGCACTGATAAATGGGTCAAACTTCATATGAGTAACATATGGTTATTCACGTGCTGCGACAAACACCTGTTACGGATTATGTGCAGTGATCAAGTTACATCAGCTGCGATAACGGGAACGGGACTTATTGCATTACAAGAGGGATGTGCAATACAAAAAGAAGACGCGACTATTTACTCATTTAACCATTTCGGAAGCGAATATAATTTAAAGACAAACGATGACGTAACGATTCTTGACTCATCGATAAATAAAATAATGAATAATACATGGCACAACACGCAGCTCAAAATTGACTTTAAAAGGTTGAATAATTCTGAAGATTATGCTAAAATTCAACAGAGTTTAATTGAGCAAAAACTGAAAGAACAAGAGCCACTGCCATCAGAAACTGATACTTTATCGCTTCACGACGTCTTCCACTACTCATTCTCTTTTGTCGTCGCGGGAGGAGCCGCTGCCTTTATAATATATTTTGTTATCAAGAAGCGAAACTTAAGACGGGCAAAGACAGCATCCGTGCAGCAAGATGTGCCCATCAACCAGCCACTAGAGATTGAGCTGCAAGAAATGAACACTGCGCCCACACAGCAACCCCAGAGTTCGACTTCGAAAATAACTTTTGATTTTAATTAAGTTTTTAATATTGTGTAACTTTTTACTTATATGTGTTTCTATATTTTACTTAAATTTTTATATTTTAACACGTTTTTATAACTTTACTTTTTTCTTTAGACATTTTTGTCATATTCATTTAATTCTTTACTTTTATGGATTGGATAGGTAGATTTTTTATGTTTTCCCCTCGGGAGCATGTACGATTACGTACAAAATGTGTGATTTGCTGACTACGCGACCTACTTTGGCGCGCCGCCGGCCGCCCGGCTGTTTCCATCTTTATGATATAATAATTAGTTCTATACTAAACTCATAACTGTTAACTTGTACTTATTTAATAAACCAAAATTACTTTAAACTCAGTGTTTTAACTACCAACTGAACTATCTATCTATCTACTTTCTACTCTACACTCTTCAAGACCCATACAATTGTTTTCCGCAAAACCGTAAAAAATACAATCTAAGAAAGTAAAATCACGTAATACACAGTCAAGACAATATAAGCTCAAACTGACAATTGTTCCATAGACTGAGCGCCATCTGTAATTCACTTTGCCTTCGCCTCCCCATTGTCGAGTTGTCGCCTGTCACCTGTCGCTGACAATTGTAATCTTTATGAAACAGGCCACTGATATTTTTTCTCGATTTCATAGTTGGTTTGGTCCTATAGTAAAAGTTGTTCAGTTTTATGGTCCCTATCTGCCATATTCGGTATAAGGGATATTTTTGTAACAATATAAATCTTTTACAATAACTACCTGTAGACTATGTATCCCCGCAGCTTCCAGCCTGCTCGCGTGCGCAGCTAAAGTGTCCAACTCCGAGGAATAAGCGCGCAACTCGTCGTGTAACAGCCTCTGCCTCGCTAATAGCGCGGCTGCCTCGAGCACGCCTCTATATCATACATTACCTGTAGACTATGTATCCCCGCAGCTTCCAGCCTACTCGCGTGCGCAGCTAGCGTATCCAGCTCCGAGGAATAAGCCCGCAGTTCGTCGTGTAATAATCTCTGCCTCGCCAGGAGCGCGGCCGCCTCGGGCGCGTCGCGGCCGCAGTCCTCGGTCGCCACGAGCGCTCGCTTCTCTTTCATCCACGATTCTGCCTCGTTTGCATCACCGTAGAACTGTTGAAAAGTGGTATAAGTTAGTCAAAGTAAGGAAATCAGAGGTCTTGGAAAATAACAAACAAATAAAGATTACTTCTGTTGTTATAACCTGTGAGACTGTACTCAGACAAACTACTTAATGTAATTTTGTGGGACCATACTTTAAACTTTGTACTCTAAGATAAATAAACAATTCATTCATTCATTCAATAGATAACGCAAAAATAGCTTAAAATAAAATTTATTTTATTTAAATTTGAATGAAACAATCTTTTTTTAGTCAACAAATGAAATGACTAAATTGTAAACCTAGGTATCCACCGAGTCTAGAAAGTACTAATACTTAAAACTACGATAATGAAACCAGCTCCCAGATTACGTAAATCAATTGAAACCGTTTGAAATCTTTTGTCAGTTTTATTTATTAGAAAAGTGCTATTATTATTCTGTGCTTTTACAGCATTTTGTTATCAACTGAAGCTGTCAAATTTAATTGATTTTCAAAAGATTTCCAACAGTTTCAATCGATTCTAAGCAAGAATTGTTAGCAACAGAGTTACGTAATCTGGGATGTGTTAAAAAATTCGAAACCTAAACTATTTAATACGCGAACAAATGTTTATTTCAGTTTTTTTCAGATTAAACTAAATGCCAACTTCTACAAATGCCAAATACTACAAATGCCAACATTTAGCAGTTGTGATATTTTCAATCACTTTTTGATATATATTTTTGCGTTTATATAGTAGATTTTCAATCAATTTTGGTTTTTTTCTTTCCTTCGAAATAAAAACGTCTCCAAAGTACCAGGATCACATAAATATGGAGAAAGTAAATAAATAAATACATATAAAAGTATGGAAACGAAAAAATATATATTAAAAAGTGATTGAAAATATTACAACTGAATGTTGGCATTTGTAGAAGTTGGCATTTGTAGAATTTGGCATTTGTAGGATTGGACATTTGTAGAATCTGGCGTTTTAAACTAAGTTGGCATTTATAGAAGTTGGCATTTGTCGACTAAACCTGAAATTTTAATGCCCATATTTGTTGTATATTGTCATGTTTATTACCTGGTGAGCCTCCACGGCGTCTGCCAGCTGCTTGTCCCTGGCATCGGCGAGTTGTCGCAGAGTCTCCCATTGTTGGCTGAGTGATGAGAGACGGCGCTCAATCTCAGCGCTTTTGGGGTGTTTCGCGTCGATCAGGCTACGGAAATAACGATGAAATTAACAAATAGATCTCATGAAACGGAAATGAAATTATTTTTACTAAAAACACGTGGTTGTTGCATACAGTCTGTCAAGAAAGTCATAAAATTACTTTCTTTGTCATTAATAATAATTGTACTGGTCTACCTATAACGATCATTTAAACAAATATATTAAAAAAAAAGTAAAATTATAAACGTAAGGAGTAATATCAGAAACTTTTTATCCGATTTAAAACATTATTTCATCATAAGAAAGATTCACTATTTCTGAGTGACTTAGGCTATATTTTATTATATGTAGAATTTAATTAAGGTTTACGATGATTCTTCAATGTTAGTAGTCACAAATTGTACAATCCTTGTTTTAAAATTGCGAAAGTGAGATTGTTTTGCAAACACGTTGTTAGGGGTACAAAAGGGGTCAAAGGGTATCTTTTATCCAGAGAAAGGGTTCTTGACGGATAGAAAAATAGTTGGCAACGTAGACGAAGTCGCGAGTAGGTTAAAATGAACAACACATGAACAACTGTTTTCGCGAAATCTCTTAAAAGAGAAAATTTATATGGTCTAGCTAGAACACTGTTATTTTGAGTTGTCGAATGACGTCATTAGTGATTGGACATACAGATGAACCTTACGTCGTACATAATAAAGCACATATTTCATTGCGCTTGGCATTTTCTTCAATTCCTTATAACTTTGAAACTACTCGCTTGATTTATATGAAACAAAAACATGCGTATTTCTAGATATTTAGCTACATGGTCATAAAGTTTCAAGTGATTTAACAGACCCAGTGACATTCTCCATTAAACTCTTACCTCTGTCCCTTAGCTCTATGCCTCTGCGCCACGTGATCTCTAGCCCTTAGCTCGTGTAGTAAGGCAGTGTGTTTCTGCCTCAAAGCCAGCACTCCTCGCAAGTCTTTAGCAGCGACTTCCGCGCGGCAGATGCGCTGTTTCTCGGTCACCCATCCTGAGGCAAGCCATAACGTTATGTTACATGAAATTAAATTAAATTCGGAATAGGTAATTCATACAATGGTTGAAAGTTTGATGTGACTTTTCGATTCAAATTAATTTCATTAATCTATATATATAAAATTCAAAGTCCTGACTGAGTGAGATATCAACGCACAGCCCAAACCACTGAACCTAGAGACTTGAAATTTTGCACACAGATACTTTATACAGTGTAGGCATCCACTAAGGAAGGATTTTTGAAAATTCCATCCCTAAGGGGATGAAATAAGGGATGAAAGTTTGTATGAAAGTCCCTCAGTTTTGAAGCTAGGATCTTCAAATTTTGTGTTTAGGCTGATGATTGAAAATAAATAAATACGTGTCTCAGCGTTTTTCAAAATTCTACCCCCAAAGGGGTGAAAAGGGGGATGAAGTTGTGTTTAGAAGATAATCCTTTATTTTTGAAGTAGAAATCGCTAAATTTGTAATTTAGGCTTATGGATGGAAATCTAACGCAACGCATATTGTATTGGTATAATTTCAACCCCCATGGTGATGAAATGGGGGTGCAATGGGGTAAATAAACCTAAAAATCGATATGGATGTCGTTATTGGGGTTTTCTGAGTTGACGATTGCGAAAATAACATTTATTTTGAATTCCAACACGGTGGACATGATTTAACCCCTAAAGGGGTGAAAATGGGGTTCAAATTTTGTATGGAAAAACAATATGAAATAGACAGTACAACTTAAAACTTCGTAGGAGCACGTCTAAAAATAAATATACATATATTTTGTTATTTTGAAAATCAACCCCGTAGGGGGTAAATGGGGTAAGTAAACATAAAAATCGATATGGATGTCGTTTTTGAGGTTTTATGGGATAGTGATTGCGAAAATGACATTTATTTTGAAGTCCAACACGGTGGACTTGATTTAACCCCTAAAGGGATGAAATCGGGGTTCAAATTTTGTATGGAAAAAGAATATTAAATAGACATTACAACTTTAAAATTCGTAGGAACACATCTAAAAATAAAAAGGCAATTATATACTTTGTTATTTTGAAAATCATCCCTTAGGTGTAAATGGGATAAGTAAACATGAAAATCGATGTGGATGTCGTTTTTGAGGTTTTATGGGATGGTGATTGCGAAAATGACATTAATTTATAGTCCAACAAGGTGGTCATGATTTAACCCCTAAAGGGGTGAAATCGGGGTTCAAATTTTTCATGGAAAAAGAATACGAAATAGACATTACAATTTTAAAATTCGTAGGAGCACGTCTAAAAATAAATAGGCAATTACATACCTATTTTGTTACTTTGAAAATCATCCCTTAGGGGTAAATGGGGTAAGTAAACATGAAAATCCATGTGGATGTCGTTTTTGAGCTTTTATGGGGACAGGGACGGGGACGAGATACCTACTAATATCTCTGGACCAATTCTGATTATTGTAAAAAACTAGCTTCCGCCCGCGACTTCGTCCGCGTGGATATTAGAGAAAATCCTTAGGGAACCTTCAACCAGGATCCGACCAGCCGTTTTTACGCGATTAGGCGGGTCCCCACCAAGCGAGCAGCCTCGTGCGAGGCCCGCCTCACGAGGCAAACGTCTTGCCTCGCGAGGCAGCGCGCTTGGTGGGGACCCGCCTTATCGCGTAAAAACGGCTGGTCGGATCCTGGTTGAAGGTTCCCTAAGGATTTTCTCTAATATCCACGCGGACGAAGTCGCGGGCGGAAGCTAGTCTAAATATTAAAATTACTTTTTAAACCTAGTTATTTAATTTTGAAAGTTGCATAAAAGTTCATTTTAGTTCTACAAACATAAAAAATATACTTATTTAACTCTACAAGAAAACCTTTTTTTATTGTGATCATACAAAAAATATCTTGCATTTTCAAAAAAAAGCTGTTTTATAATTCTTAACTGCCGTAGACATCTTCAAGTTACGCAAATTGTTGTGTAGCTCTATCTAAAATGATCCTTAAGTTTATTTCTACATAACTTACCCTCCTCCTCATCATGGTCCTCCAAGAACTGGTACAAGTTCCTCGCATCTTCCAATCTCGCTTTCCTATCTTTAGCCGCTGCTACTAAACTGTCATAGGCGTCTTCTAAGTGCGCCAAGTTTTCTGTCAACTACTACTTAATCTAAAATAATCCTTACGCCTATAGCAATAAGAACTTACCCTCCTTCTCATCATGGTCCTCCAAGAACTGGTACAAGTTTCTAGCATCTTCCAATCTCGCTTTCCTATATTTAGCTGCGGCCACTAAACTGTATTCTAAGTGCGCTAACGGTTCTGTCAACTACTATTTAATCTAAAATGATCCTTATACCTATGGCAATAAGAACTTACCCTCTTCCTCATCATGGTCCTCCAAGAACTGGTACAAGTTCCTCGTATCTTCCAATCTTGCCTTCCTATCTTTAGCTGCAGCCACTAAACTGTATTCTAAGTGCGCTAACGGTTCTGTAAACTACTATTTAATCTAAAATGATCCTTATGCCTATAGCAATAAGAACTCACCCTCCTCCTCATCATGGTCCTCCAAGAACTGGTACAAGTTTCTAGCATCTTCCAATTTCACCTTCCTATCTTTAGCCGCGGCCACTAAACTATCGTAGGCGTCTTCTAAGTGCGCCAACTGTCAACTACTATTTAATCTAAAATAATCCTTTTCCCTATAGTAATAAGAACTTACCCTCCTCCTCATCATGGTCCTCCAAGAACTGGTACAAGTTCCTCGCATCTTCCAATCTTGCCTTCCTATCTTTAGCCGCGGCCACTAAACTATCGTAGGCGTCTTCTAAGTGCGCCAACTGTTCTGTCAACTGCTGTTTGGGCTGCGGCGGTCCGGCGGCGGCAGAACCTAACAAAGTAATACAATGCAATTAAATTAACAATAAGGGGTAAATCCAGTAAGGGGCTATCCATAAATTACTTCACACGTTAAGGGGGTGAGACTCCTAAATTTCGTGACGTCACATTTCAAAATCATTTAAATTGAAAAAAAACAAATTTCGGAACTGCTGTTTTAATTCGATAATTATTTCTCACATATTTTAATGTGACCTAGCTGTGACAAAGAGGAGGGAGGGCGTCAAAAGTCATAAAATTTGTGTGACGTAATTTGTGGATCCCTAATCCGCTGCAACTTCACTCGAGAATGTTTGGCAAAGACAAAATTTTACAGATTAAACGTCTACCAGAAGGGCCTTACTACGCGCTCAAACTTTTATATTTATCCTATTGCTCTTGGCTGACTCAGTCGAGCCAGCGCACGAGGGATGGCATGTGTCGGTTGAGACAGAGCTACGCGACTAACGCGATAGAAAGAGAAGGGAACATGCATACATTTTTTTTTGTATCAAAATTAAAAGTATAATGCGTGAGAAAGTCAACTGTAATATTAAAACTTTCTTTTGCGTTTTTTTCTCGTGATATAGTCACTTGAAGTTAGCACGCAGCAGCACCCGCCGAAAACGCTCTATACAAAACAGCCAACATGTGTGACGTCACTCATGTCACGTTTAAGGCGCATTATTATGGAGCCAAGAATTTTCAAATATCTCCTTAAATATTGCGTTTAAGTACATATGTGTCATACAAAATATTATTTCTTATTCGATATTCTATCCGACTGTTACGTGCATGATATCCGAAAATGAAAAAAAAAATCGTCATTTTCCCGTGTGATAAAAGTAAAATATTTTATTTTATTTTTTATTTTTCTGCTCTATCGTGTTTTTATATGTGTCCTAAGCCATCAAGCTCAAATTTATCAAAATCGGTGACTTATGCATGTTCCCTATTACAGGTACGCAGAGCTGTGCAATTTGAAATTGTACTTTATTGCCGTGCAGCGAGAGTAGCTTATTATTTGATTGTCCTCGCGCGGATGGGCTACTGTACGTAGTACTGTTATATTCTGTGCGTTTACTACGTCGTTTTGTAAGTTGGTCACTTCTATCGTAATTGTTAAATTAATAGCATTATATAGACGCGATATTGATAAATTTAATTTCAGCGGCGGCGCTAGTGTGCCATGGTAAACATAGACTCCGTGTATTTTGCCGATTTAAAAATAATTCAAGTGTATTTTACTCCATGAAACTGTGATCCTTACAACCTTATAGTTCATCGTCTTAACCACAAGCGTTAGCAACGTACAACATAGGGAAAACACAAAGTTAAAGACATAAGAAGAGGAAAGTGCTATTTTCAAAGTTTTCTCCAAAACTACTGGATACATATTATTTTAGAGGAGTGGAACGCAGTGACAATTAATCCTATTTTACTACAAAGGTCAGTGCTAGAATAAATGTTGGTAATAAAGTGTAAATATTTTAAAAACTGAAAATCAGCTGTTGTGATTTAAATTGACCTACATACTGTTTTACCGACAACCATACAAGGACAATCACTGCTTGTATACTAACGCCATCTATTGTGTCAATTTATGCTGAATATTTTTACTGCTTTACCGAAACGATATATAGATTGGTAAACTTTATTATTTTACACGAAAATGGAGAATATCACAATTAGACGCAAATTAATAAGATCACAATCAAACTTTGACATATCAACACTGGACAATAATATAATGAATTCGACAATATTAGACTCGACTATGCTAAGCATTCACAGCGAACAACACAATGACATTTCAAGAAATGAAGAATTATTACGTGACATTGAAATCCTTAAAAATAACTTGGAACGTGCTGAGATTGAAATTGATAATTTAAGTTTAGAAAATACAGAATTAAAAAAGACATTGAGTAAACAACAACAACAAATTGAAGTACTAAAAAAACTTACCTCTGACTTTGGGCACAAAAACAAATGCGTAACTCCAATAAAACAGAATATGATTAATATACACTGTAGCCGCACCAGAATATCACCATTACACTGTGACAAATCAGTACTATTTAATGCAAAATCCACAACACACGCGCCCGATACTGACATATCGATCAATCGTACGACGGAGCAATCAATACTGCAAATTCGACATCGACAATTATTACTACTACCTGCAACAGCGCGCCAATTTCACCGTCGTTACCTAAAGATGTCGCGGACGACGGATTCACGTTGACAAACTCGACACAACATGAGACCAAATGCAGTAATAATAACAAATCAAGAACACAAGTTATAATTCTCGGGGATGACCAAATAAAAAACCTGTCAGAAAAATTACATAATTCTCGACAGCATTTGACACACGACCCATACAGCATAACTACAATAGTGAAGCCAGAAGCAACCTGTTCACAAATATTAAATAGCTGTGACCACCTGAAGAATACGTTGAACAAGGATGACATTATTATATTAGCAATCGGGTCACATGATAAAAATCCCTATTTATTATTCTCAGAGCTAGGAGTAGCATTACATAAACTTAGTCAATTTAGAGTATATATTGCTAATGTTCAGTATAATTACAATTTAAATATAAAATATTTGAACTATAATTTAAAACTGTTAATAAGGAACCATCCTAACTGTACATTTATAGAACTGGATAATGACATATCTACAATTAAAAGGGCAAAATATTTAGATAAATTATGTTTTAAAATTAATATTGCACTAGACTTTTTAATTTACAAAGAAAAATATCTGACACCACAAATGATTAAATTATATATTTCCAACAGTCATACTGTTAAATTACAAAAACATACATCATCGAATAAAGTTTTGGTTCAAAAAACAATTCCCTTTTTCTTTGACAAATCCAATAAGGAACCAAATGAAGATGTGTTTTTTCGTAAACAAAATTAGACTTAGCCTCCTTCATCAAAATATAGCAAGCATTCTTAGCAAACAGGATATTTTTCAAATTACTCTGAGTGAATTGAAAAACGAATTGAAGGATGTTGATTTTATATGTCTCACTGAAACATTCATTAAAAGTGGTTCTGAAAAAAACTTACACATAAAAAACTATACACTGGCAGCCTCATTTTGCAGGAACGAACGGCGAGGTGGTTCTTGTATTTTACTGAAAGATAACATTCAATTCAAAAAAATTGAAGTTAAGGAAGCAGTGCCTTTTTCATTTGAATGCTGTGCAGTGGAGGTACCGCTATATAATCTTATAATAGTGTGTATATACAGAACCCCGTCCTCTAAGGTTGAATCATTTCTAATTAGACTAGAATCTTTGCTTATGACATTGATACGTAAACGCAACAAAAATATTATATTGTGCGGGGACTGGAATATCGACATGTTACAGGACAATAATACAACAAAGGAACTGACTAGTATACTTAGTAATAATTATTTGACAAACCACATAAAGCAGCCAACACGTAAAAAAACATGTTATAAGTAACATTAAGGATGAACTTTCTTCAAAAATTCATACATTATGCTTATCAGACCATGAAACTGGACAGTCAATTTCTTTTCGGACAGAAATAAAATTGAATCGTAACAGAGATTTAAATAAAAAATCACTTACACGATTCGAATATAGACGTGACATGAGCAGAGATAATATGAGAAAATTTCTTCAACATCTTTCATCGTTATCATTTAATGACGTACTAAAAGAGTCTGACGCTGAAAAGGCGTTTAATATTTTTCACGATTTCTTCTCGCTACTTTTCAACTTGTGCTTTCCAATAATTAAAGTTAAAATAGTAAAAAAACAACCTAAAAATCGTTGGCTGAGTAAAGGAATCAAGAGATGCTGCATTAAGAAAAGACAAATGTACATTCAATGTAGGCTTACGACTGCAAATAAAAAAGCCAATCAAAAAAACTACATGAACTATTCTAAACTATTAAAGAAATGTATTTACCAAGCGCAAAAGAATATTAATACTCGTTGTATAATGAAATCTAAAAACAAATGCAAAACAGCTTGGGATTTAATAAAAAATGACATTCAAAAATCAGAAAACATTAAAGACATAGAAAATATAAAATTGGGACGAAATAGGTATATATTTGATAAAAATGACATTTGTAATGAATTCAATAATTACTTCATTAATCTGACAAATAAAATTGACTCTAATAAAAATAATGAATTACCCTATTAGACTAAGCTCCCATTGCATGAAACCTTACCTCACAAGGTGGAAGAGCAGAAATGTGTTGCAGTAATAGATATTACTTAGGAACACTGGATTTTAGTGGGTTGCCATCGCATATCCTGGAAGAACATATATTTTTTTTCGTTTTCGTACCGCAATTTTGACCGAAAATTACATCATGAGGTGGAAGATCGAAATGTTTACCCATCGAAAGAGAAACATTCGGAGGTCAAAACCCGCATGGGTTGCCAGCCCCTACCCTGGCAGGTTTCAAGGTCAGCCAAGTTTTATGAGGCCCAAAAATGGGGTCACTTACCTCATCAGGTGGAGAGATAAAATTGATGCAGGTCGATAGCCCTAGTCGTGCCGTTCATGAATATATAGGGTTGCCTGCCTTCAGCCTGGCAGTTTTCCTGGTCAGCCACCTCAAACAATCTATATCAATATCTCGGAAAAACTAAAAATTCTTGTAAAGACGCTTTGATTCGGAGTAAATTTTATACAAATCGTGGTACTCAATTAAAATCTACGCTCTGGCAGTCTTGCGCCTATTATAGTGTTGAAATAATAAGGTAAATGCACCAGTTATGGTCATTTTTCATTGGTATCTTCAAAATATTGAAAAAAGTAATGTAGTTGTTTAACCTCATCAAGTGGCTCGATGAAACTGATGCAGATCGATAGCTCCAGACGTGCCGTTCATGAATATATAGGGTTGCCTGCCTTCAGCTTGGCAGTTTTTCTGGTCAGCTACCTCAAACAATCTATATCAATATCTTAAAAAAACGAAAAATTCTTGTAGAGACGCTTTGATTCGGGGTATATTTGATACAAACCGTGGTATTCAATTAAAATCTACGCACTGGTAGTCTTGCGCCTATACGGTGTTGAAATAATAGGGTAAAGGTACTAGTAAGTGGTCATTGTTATCTTCCAATACGGAAAAATGTATCTGTTTTAGCGTTCTCATACCAGAGTGATAATCTTATACTACGTATAACTTATTTTGATATTACAATTGTAAAAAATGTACATAAAAAGGAAATACAAAATCACGTACATACTTTTTTTTATTCAAAACCAGTTCACAAAATCTTCTCTTTCTTACAACTGGTTGATTATTGCATAGCTTTTAATTGACACTTCGCTAGAAAAATGTAAAAATTTTAATATATTAAATTTTGGAATATTAATGTCGTAAAAAAATACTAAATTTGACGATTTGAAGTAAATACTTTTATTTGGTGATATTTAGGATTATTTAACAGAGTTAGTAAGTCATTTTTATTACACAACTATCCAAAAAAGTGTATTGTGTTCGGGTTTGATGTATTATGTATGTGAGTTTCTTATTTCACTATAACATCAAAACACCTGAACAAATTTGGCTGTGAGAGGTATCGTTAAATTAGAATCCTTACATCACCCCAAACGACACTAACAATAGATTTTTGAAAAATGACAATAATATATGTCAGCTGCATGACACCATTTATTTATTTTTTGCAATGGTTACAAAATTAAAGGCCTTGATGAACACATTCCAAAACTAATAATTTGTAACTAAAATGTATGAAATAAAAAAAAAACATCATATTTCATCTGACCAACTTTTTTAATAAATAGACAGTCACAGATATCAGTTGATAAGCCATCACAGTTATGTATTTTCAAATTGAAGTCGTTTTTCGGTTGTGTACTTTTGTTTATACTAAAACTTATGTAATTAGTTTTAGCTGTATTTAAAGTAAGAAGATTGTATTTTAGCCAATCTGCGGCCTGAGCCATTCCATGTTCGGCAGCAGTTTTACAAGCATCCCAGACCCTTAGACCTCATAAGGAACCTACGTGTCAAATTTGGAGTCTCTAGACCCAGCGGTTTGGGCTGTGCGTTGATATGTCAGTCACCAATCAGTATCTTCTTTTATATATTAAAAAAGATTACTAGTAGCCCCCCGCGACTTTATCTTCGTAAACAGTTATTTTTCTATCCCTCGGTAGGTAAAAAATAGCTATAAAGTACTTACTTTTAACATTGGAAATGTTTTTTCGATCGCATCTGTATAGGGCCCTGTTTTCGGCAAAAGTGGGACATGCCGATATTTCCGTTATTTCTAGGTCAATATAGTTCATTGATATGTCAAAATATTTGTATTTACAAGGCCTACAATGTACCAAAAAAGTCATACATTTATCTTTTAAACTTAAAAAAATGCTCTAAATGGGTCATTTTTTTGGAGTCCGTTATGTACCCAACATCTAGTCTTAATAGTAATAATGTTTACATAAAATCTACATTTTCTTATGGAGGTAGGTTATATCTCCGGATGCTTTTCGAATTAAAAAAAAAATTATTATTTTAGGAGTTAAGATGACTTTAAACTGTAGGTTTGAGCGTCTCGGCGCGCGCTTCTGGATTTACGTATTAGGAGTTTTTGTCGATAAATAGTTTGGGATTTCATTAAGTATATTTTTGTTTGTAATTCTGTTGTTTTGTAAATATTTACTAATTCGAAAAATATAATATATATGCATGTTCATACAACAAAGCTGTACCTAGTTAGCATGTAGGTAGTATAGAAGTAGTATTGGAACGTCTTTATTTTCATTTAACAATTACTTACTATAACAAGTTTTGAAAAATATTATAATATTAACTAGCTTCCGCCCGCGACTTCGTCCGCGTGGATATTAGAGAAAATCCTTAGGGAACCTTCAACCAGGATCCGACCAGCCGTTTTTACGCGATTAGGCGGGTCCCCACCAAGCGCGCTGCCTCGCGAGGCAAGACGTTTGCCGCGTGAGGCGGGCCTCGCACGAGGCTGCTCGCTTGGTGGGGACCCGCCTAATCGCGTAAAAACGGCTGGTCGGATCCTGGTTGAAGGTTCCCTAAGGATTTTCTCTAATATCCACGCGGACGAAGTCGCGGGCGGAAGCTAGTTTTTTACAATAATCAGAATTGGTCCAGAGATATTAGTAGGTATCTCGTCCCCGTCCCTGTCCCCATAAAAGCTTAAAAACGACATCCACATCGATTTTCATGTTTACTTACCCCATTTACCCCTAAGGGATGATTTTCAAAATAACAAAATATATAATTGCCTTTTTATTTTTAGATGTGTTCCTACGAATTTTAAAGTTGTACTGTCTATTTCATATTGTTTTTCCATACAAAATTTGAACCCCATTTTCACCCCTTTAGGGGTTAAATCATGTCCACCGTGTTGGAATTCAAAATAAATGTTATTTTCGCAATCGTCAACTCAGAAAACCCCAATAACGACATCCATATCGATTTTTAGGTTTACTTACCCCATTGCACCCCCATTTCATCACCATGGGGGTTGAAATTATACCAATACAATATGCGTTGCGTTAGATTTCCATCCATAAGCCTAAATTACAAATTTAGCGATTTCTACTTCAAAAATAAAGGATTATCTTCTAAACACAACTTCATCCCCCTTTTCACCCCTTTGGGGGTAGAATTTTGAAAAACGCTGAGACACGTATTTATTTATTTTCAATCATCAGCCTAAACACAAAATTTGAAGATCCTAGCTTCAAAACTGAGGGACTTTCATACAAACTTTCATCCCTTATTTCATCCCCTTAGGGATGGAATTTTCAAAAATCCTTCCTTAGTGGATGCCTACACTGTATAAAGTATCTGTGTGCAAAATTTCAAGTCTCTAGGTTCAGCGGTTTGGGCTGTGCGTTGATATCTCACTCAGTCAGTCAGTCAGTCAGTCAGGACTTTGAATTTTATAAAGCCACTAGCTTCTGCCCGCGACTTCGTCCGCGTGGATATTAGACGAAATCCTTTTAAGGAACCTTCAACCAGGATCCGGCCAGCCATTTTTACGCGATTAGGCGAGTCCCCATCAAGCGCGCTGCCTCGCGAGGCAAGACATTTGCCGCGTGTGGCGGGCCTCGCACAAGACTTCCAGTTCCCGTTCCCGTTCCCGCTTCCGCTTCCGTTCCCCGTTCCCGTCCCGTTTGCGTTCCCGTCCCGTAAACGTCCCGTAACCGTCCCGTACCCCTTCCGTTTCCGTTCCCGTTCCTGTCCCGTTCCCATCCTGTTCTCGTTCCCGTTCTCGTCCCGTTATATTCCCGTTCCGTTCCCATTCCGTTCACGTTTCGTTCCCGTTCCCATTCCCGTTCCGTTCCCGCTGCGTTCCCGTCCCGTAAACGTCCCTTAACCGTCCCGTACGCCTTACGTTCCCGTTCTTGTTCCCGTTCCGTTCCCGTCCAGTTCTTGTTCCCGTTCCCATCCTGTTCTATTCCCGTTACGTTCCTGTTTCGTTCCCGTTTCGTTCCGTTCCCGTTCCGTACCCGTCCCGTTTTAGTTCCCGTTACCGTCTCGTTCCCGTTCCGTTCCGTTCCGTTCCGCTCCGTTCCGCTCCGTTCCGTTCCGTTCCGTTCCGTTCCGTTCCCGTGCCCATGCCCGTTCCGGTTCCGGTTCCCGTTCTCGTTCCCTGGATGTGCATGTCCAGGTCCAGGTCCATATGTGTCATGTCCACCGTGTTGGACTTCAAAATAAATGTCATTTTTGCAATCGTCATCCCAGAAAACCCCAATAACGACATCTATATCGATTTTTATGTTTACTCACCCCATTTACCCCTTAAGGGGTTGATTTTCAAAATAACAAAATACATATCTGCCTATTTATTTTTAGATGTGCTCCTACGAAGTTTAAAGTTGTAATGTCTATTTTATATTATTTTTCCACACAAAATTTGGACCCCATTTTCACCCCTTTAGGGGTTGAATCATGTCCACCGTGGTTGGACTTCAAAATAAATGTCATTTTTGCAATCGTCATCCCACAAAACCCCGATAACGACATCCATATCTATTTTTAGGTTTTTTTAACCCTTTTCACCCCCATTTCATCCCCTTTTGAGTTGAAATCCTAACAAAAACAATATACGTTGCTTTAGATTTCTATCCATAAGCCTAAATTATAAATTTAGCGATTTTTACTTCGAAAATGAAGGATTTTCTTTAATACACAACTTCATCCCCCTTTTGACCCCTTCGGGAGTAGAATTTTTAAAAACGCTGAGACCCGTATTTATTAATTTTCAATCGTCAGCCTAAACACAAAATTTGAAGATTCTAGCTGCAAAACTGAGGGACTTTCATACAAACTTTCATCCCTTATTTCATCCCCTTAGGGAAGGAATTTTCAAAAATCCTTCCTTAGTGGATGCCTACACTATATAAAGTATCTGTGTGCAAAATTTCAAGTCTGTAGGTCCAGCGGTTTGGGCTGTGCGTTGATAGATCAGTCAGTCAGTCAGTCAGTCAGTCAGTCAGTCAGTCAGTCAGTCATTCAGTTTACGATTTTATATATTAAGATATTCCTCCCTATAAGTTCGTTTTATTATTTATTGCTGAAGATCATTTCCAATGCCATTTGAAAGTCATGTGGTGCATGAGATCTGTGAATTTTTTCCTGAACGATGGGTACTCTATTTCATTTTCTGTACCCCTGACATGCCATGATGATTGGTTGATTAGTTAAGACGTGAAAGCGTAACAAATAAACAGATAAACTTACTTTCGCATTCTGTAATATTAGTAAGGATAGTAGGATTCAGCTCAAATATGTCCCCCTCCTGTAATATTAGTAAGAGTTCCAAATTATATCCCCATCGAGGAGCATAGCCTACCTTACACGTCAACGATATTATTAATGTGGATAAAAATATTGAAAATAATTCCGATATTGGTTGTGATACTTCTTATGATAAAAAAACAACTGTGTGAAAATTTGTTTTTGATGTTAACTTGTCGGAATAATATCGGGCACCATTCGCCTCTGCACACACGCACGCACATGGCACTACACTCTGTATATTTTTTACAATTATAATATCAAAATAAGTTATACTTAGTATAAGATTATCACTCTGGTATGAGAACGCTAAAACAGATACATTTCTCCGTATTTGAAGATAACAATGACCACTTACCTGGTCCCATTACTCTATTATTTCAACACCGTATAGGCGCAATACTACCAGGGACCCTATTTTTGAATCGCTCGGCCGGCGTCGAGCGCTCGTTTCTACTGATTTTCGTTCGACAAATCAACTCAAATGTATGAGCTGTCGATCGAAAATCAGTAGAAACGAGCGCTCGACGCCAGTCGAGTGATTCAAAAATAGGGGCCCTGAGCCTAGATTTTAATTGAATATCACGGTTTGTACTAAATATACCCCGAATCAAAGCGTCTTTACAAGAATTATTCGTTTTTTCAAGATATTGATATAGATTGTTTGAGGTGGCTGACCAGAAAAACTGCCAGGCTGAAGGTAGGCAACCCTATATATTAATGAATGGCACGTCTGGGGCTATCGATATGCATCAGTTTCATCGAGCCACCTGATGAGGTTAAACAGCTACATTACTTTTTTCAATATTTTGAAGATACCAATGAAAAATGAGCATAACTGGTGCATTTACCTTATTATTTCAACACTGTAATAGGCGCAAGACTACCAGTGCATAGATTTTAATTGAATACCATGGTTTGTATTAAATATACCCCGAATCAAAGCGTCTTTACAAGAATTTTTCGTTTTTCCAAGATATTGATATAGATTGTTGGAGGTGGCTGACCAGAAAAACTGCCAAGCGGAAGGCAGGCAACCCTATACATTCATGAACGGCACGTCTACGGCTATCGATCTGCATCAGTTTCATCGAGCCACCTGATGACGTTAAACAGCTACATTACTTTTTTCAATATTTCAAGATACCAATGAAAAATGTCCGTAACTGGTGCACTTACCCTATTATTTCAACTCCATAATAGGCGCAAGGCTGCCAGTGCGTAGACTTTAATTTAATATCAGGGTTTGCCCTTGATCATAGCATCTTTACATGACTTTTTCGTTTTTCCAAGATATTGATATAGATTGTTTGAGGTGGCTGACCAGAAAAACTGCCAGGCTGAAGGCAGGCAACCCTATATGTTCATGAATGGCACGTCGAGGGCTATCGATCTGCATCAATTTTATCTTTCCACCTGATGAGGTAAGTGACCCCATTTTTGGGCCTCATAAAACTTGGCTGACCTTGAAACCTGCCAGGGTAGGGGCTGGCAACCCATGCGGGTTTTGACCTCCAAATGTTTCTCTTTCGATGGGTAAACATTTCGATCTTCCACCTCATGATGTAATTTTCGATCAAAATAGCGGTACGAAAACGAAAAAAAATACATGTTCTTCCAGGATATGCGATGGCAACCCACTAAAATCCAGTGTTCCTAAGTAATATCTATTACTGCAACACATTTCTGCTCTTCCACCTTGTGAGGTAAGGTTTCATGCAATGGGAGCTTAGTCTATATGTTTATAATAATAATATTCCTCATAATCCTAAATCAATTTTTTTGACTCCGGTGATAGAAAATGACGTATATAAAATTATGAAGGGATTAAAAAATACTCCTTCGGCTGGTTATGATGGTCTCACTACTGATATAATAAAAAGAAGTGCTTTTTATATTACTGTGCCTTTAACCCATGTTATAAACCTATCTATCTCGCAAGGTCAATTTCCGTCTCGACTGAAACTATCAGTAATAAAACCGATTCATAAAAAAGGACCTAAAAACGATTTAAGTAACTACAGACCCATAACGCTAATTACAATAGTTGCGAAGATCTATGAAAGGGTTATTTTAGAAAAGTTAACTGCATTTATAGAATCATCTGCATTGCTTAAAACAGAGCAATATGGGTTTAGAAAAGGAAGCTCAACCACTCTTGCTTGTTTTCAATTAATGAAGCATATAACAGAAACACTTGATAAGGGTAATAATGTACTAGCCATCTTTTTAGACATGAGCAGGGCCTTCGACTTTGTCTCACACTCATTATTAATACACAAATTAGAACGATATGGGATCAGAGGAACTGCCTTAAATCTGATGAAAAGTTATCTCGAAAATCGTCTCCAGAGAGTAGAAATCACTGGATTTTCAAATACGTCCAATAATCTGAGGAAATTTTTTGCTTCAGATTACATTAATAATGGTTGTGGCGTACCTCAAGGCAGCATACTTGAGGTACGCCACAACCTTGTGGCAATGCTCATGCCACAAGATGGCGGCCTACCTTCCTACACTAACTACAGTTACCCCACCTTGCCTGACGAGCCTCCTAATGCTCTCGTCCAGCGCCCCGAGCTGTAGTTCCTGTAGCGCGTGCGCTTGCAGCAAGCGCTCCACGTCCACAAGATGGCGGCCTACCTTCCTACACTAACTACAGTTACCCCACCTTGCCTGACGAGCCTCCTAATGCTCATGCCACAAGATGGCGGCCTACCTTCCTACACTAACTACAGTTACCCCACCTTGCCTGACGAGCCTCCTAATGCTCATGCCACAAGATGGCGGCCTACCTTCCTACACTAACTACAGTTACCCCACCTTGCCTGACGAGCCTCCTAATGCTCTCGTCCAGCGCCCCGAGTTGTAGTTCCTGTAGCGCGTGCGCTTGCAGCAAGCGCTCCACGTCCACAAGATGGCGGCCTACCTTCCTACACTAACTACAGTTACCCCACCTTGCCTGACGAGCCTCCTAATGCTCATGCCACAAGATGGCGGCCTACCTTCCTACACTAACTACAGTTACCCCACCTTGCCTGACGAGCCTCCTAATGCTCTCGTCCAGCGCCCCGAGCTGTAGTTCCTGTAGCGCGTGTGCTTGCAGCAAGCGCTCCACGTCCACAAGATGGCGGCCTACCTCTTCGGACTGGAATTGAGTCTGGAAGTAAAAGTTTAGTGTTAAAGTAGGAAACAATACTTTTAAAGCTACTAAAATTGCTAGCGAATACAAGTGTTAAGACGTTTGAAATAAAATGAACTAAAATGTCCTTAAATAGACTAAACTTATCAACAGGGTGAAATCGAACACAATCGACAAATTTTATGGAGTGGCTTATGGGCTATTGACATGGGTCGATTTTAGTCACCTCACCTATGACGGTCGACTTTAGTCACCTCAGCAAGTCGCTTCCAAAATTAAATCGCAGGTGGTGGCGTCGCTGTTTACTATGTAAGTTGATGGCGTAACCTACAAGGTAACAATATGTTAATAACGTAGTTCCAGTTTTGGCTACCGAATCAGATAATTTTGTTCAGTCACCTGCGGTGCGGCCTAGGCCGAATTGCTATTTACACGGTCGATTATCGTTTTTGTCGTCCATGTAAATACCCCATTAGACCGGCAAATTGAACAACTTTGATTATAGGACCAACTTTAATCAAAGCAAAAAATAATCAGTTGACTGTTTTCGATTTCACCCTGTATTTGTAAATACTTACAATAAAACTTACAGTACTAAAGTAACCTTTAATTCTATAGTAATTAGAGACCAACTTTACATGTCAATTTTATCCTTAGTTTTAAAATCATAGCAACTGTAACAGTTCCCTCCAGCGCAGTAACAGCTGTAAACAGCTTGTACAGTGCGAGTGACAGATTCAGCGCCGTGGAACTTCTCAGACAACATTTACCACTAAAATGACCCTTATTTCTACTGTCTTAAAGACTAAACCCGCCTGCATTTGCGACAAAATTTGCTATAGTAAAATGACTCACAATAGGTACTACAGTTGTGCAGATAAAGTTACTAAAACCAGTGTTGAAATCGTTGCATTAAAAGTAACTCTTAATGATATAGGCATTGACACTTAAAGATACTAACACCTGTAAAAATTGCTGCAATAAAAATTACTCTTATTTCTACTCTCTTAAAGACTAAACTGACTGACCTGCATTTGCGTCAATGTTTGTTGTACAGCATCTGCCTCTCTCAACAACGCCATCAAATGCGCTAAGCTAGCTAGCGCAGTTCTATGCCTCTCTAGCAGCTGCAGCAGTTCCCTCCAGCGCTGCAGCACAGCTTGTTCGGTGCGAGTGACGGTTTCAGCGCCGTGGTACTTCTCAGACAACATTTACCACTAACATGACCCTTATTTCTACTCTCTTAAAGACTAAACTGACCTGCATTTGTGTCAATGTTTGCTGTACTAAAATGACCAATACTGCAGTAAAATAGACCAAAGTTATCTGTATCAAAAATTGCTGCACTAAAATAACTTTTAATTCTACATTTATACAAAGTAAAGATACTTACATAATTTGTGTCAATGTTAATGTCCTAAAAAGACCCTTTAATCCAGGGGTCTCCATACTACGGCCCGCGGGCCAGGTCCGGCCCGCGAGGACCAAAAATCCTTGATTACTTGATATCTGGCCCGCCATAAACTGTTTTAAATATTTTGTACCATTTAAAATGTAAGTAAATAAGTTATGGGTAGTAAATTAAGACTCTTTGGTCATGTTAAACAATGTTTTATTTATTTTTACTAACTTTATTTATTGCAATAAAAAGTTATATTTACAAATTTTTTTTCGTAATTATACCACAAATACGTTAAGTTTCAGTTAATTAACAAGACAAATACAACTTGGACAACATAGGAGAAATACTGATGATATTCATCCTTACTAATATTATAAATGCGAAAGTCCGTTTGTTTGTTGGTTAGTTACGCCTTCACGTCTTAACTTAACAACTGAACCGATCAGCATGAAATTTTGCATACACGTTGTCAGGGGTACAGAAAAGGACATAGGGTACTTTTCATCCCGAAAAATAAGTATTGTTCCCGAGGGATAGCAAAAAACTTTTCCACGCAGACGAAGTCGCGGGCGGCCGCTAGTATATTTATAAAACATGTAATGAAAAAGTCCTTTTGAGGTTAAGTATGGGCAGTTTGTTTGTAAACATTCTTTCCCTAAGTTGGCTGGAGTATAGGTAGGGTTGCCAGATGGTCAGGATTCGCCTGGATTCCGGTATACAAGATAAGTGGATGAAACTAATTAAAAATCGCGCTACGCGGCCGTTTTGTTTTTCTATGTCTATAACTACTATTTATATTACTATGTTTTATTTTACTATGTCTATGCTGTCTAGGCAAGAGTACAAGTTTAGTGGAAGAAACTAACTAAAAATCGCGCTGCGCGGCCGTTTTTCTACAAAAGACAAGCAGTAGTATAAGATTAGTGGATGAAGCTAACAAAAAATCGCGCTGCGCGGCTTTTTTTTTTACAATAGACACTTACAAGATTAGTGGATTAAACTGACTAAAAGTCGCGCTGCGCGGCTTTATTTTAAGTATTTATTTCTCCCGACAACAACCGCGAAATCCCGACATTTTAAAATTTTCTCCAGATATTTTTGACTTCCGAATTGGCAACCCTACTAAGTAAAGGTCCTTTTTTTTTGCCCTTTCGACTTCGTAGAAGAGTCCGGCCCTTGGGCCAAAAAGTTTGGAGACCCACGCTTTAATCCTATGATAATTTAGAGATTTTGTGGGTTTTAAGTCAAAAACTGACCTGCATTTGCGTCAAAGTCTGTTGTACAGCATCTGCCTCCCTCAGCAACGCCATCAAATGCGCTAGGCTAGCTAGCGCAGTTCTATGCCTCTCTAGCAGCTGCAATAGTTCCCTCCAGCGCTGCAGCACAGCTTGTTCGGTGCGGGTGACGGTTTCAGCTCCGTGGTACTTTTCGCGAACTAATTCTGCCGCCATCGCTGATAGGTCTTCGAAGCGTTCCGTTCTACGAAAGATGATTGTTTAATTAGCAAAGTTGTTATACTTGGGAAATAGAAGGGGACCTTCAGGATTAAGTTAAGAATACAAAAGATATTTATTTATTTAGCAAAGTACTTTTAAAAGGTTTACACCGGCTTTTAATAGGATCAGCCCCCTAGCATGGCCACCTAAACACGATTTATTTTATATCGCGTGGTATAACGTTTTATTGACACTCAACTGTCAAAATTCATTGTCTTTTGACAGTTAAATGTGACCAATCGCTATATCATATCGCGTTTGAATGACTGGCTTTTAAATGACTTTCAAAAATTCGATCAAAAATACTCATTTTGGTGGTGTACTCCACGTGGGCCCAATGCGGATCGGTGAGTGGTGTGTATTCCACACGGGCCCAATGTGGATCGGTGGGTGGTGTATATTCCACGCGGGCCCATCGCGGATTGGTAGGTGGTGTGTACTCCACGCGGTCCCAATGCGGTTTGGTGGGTGGCGTGTACTCCACGCGGGCCCAACGTGGATTGGTGGGTGGTGTGTACTCCACGCGGGCCCAATGCGGTTTGGTGGGTGGCGTGTACTCCACGCGGGCACAATGCGGATTGGTGGGTGGTGTGTACTCCACACAAGCCCAATGCGGGTTAGTGGGTGATTTTACTCACCTGGCGAGTATGTCAGCAGAAATAGCCTCGTGTTTCTTGACCGTGGCATCTACTTGCGCGACGTTAGACCCGTAGCGTGGGTCCGACAACACTTGGATCATTTCTTTAAGGTACCCCTTACGGAGAACCGACTGTGGGGAAAAAAACATTTTTTTTAAGTCAAAAATGACTAAAGATAATTGACAACATTAAAAAAAAATTGTGATGTGATATTTTGGGATGGTTAAATTGCTCTCACAGAAAGAAGAGACCTTTTTTCTAAATTTTCACTTTAAAGTCACGTAATTTTCACATCTTGTTTTTTGAAGGGACTAAGGGACTAAACTAGTACGCAATTTTTTAGTTTTCAATACCTAATAAAGTTCTATTGACACATTTTACAAAGATTGATATTAAGAGAAATACTAGAAAATACTACAGGATCCTGTCGGAGCTGCTACGGGTGAGTCGAGTTTTTCTAGTATTTTTTCAATTACATTAATTCTCTTAATATAAAAATAGCATTGTGAATGCCTAAATCAAAATTTTCAATAAGATTGATATTAATTTGTCTTAGGAGGCTTCAAAGAAGGGGAAGGGGTACGCATTAAAATGCAAAATTTTCAATTTTCAAAAAGTTGCTAAAAATAATCACATTAACATAAATCTTTGTGAAAAAACTTTAATTTTCAGTAAAACTAAATTGTTCGTCCTGAAAAATCCTTCATGTTTATGCTAAAAAATCATAATTATAAGTAGGGCCCGGATTAATATGTATTAAAAATTTCAAAATATGTAAATATAATATGGACTAAAAAAACCAAAATATGGGAAAAATATGATCTTTCAACATCACAGGATGTGATTGGAGCATATTTAAAATTGCATTATTCAGCAAGTGTGAGGGCATGTCTATGTTGCCTTCTAATGTTCCGCACAGTATGCTGTTAATTTTTTTGAGGGTATGAAATCCTTTGTTTTTTTTCAAATAGGTACTTACGTAGCTTATTTTTTGCCTAGCCAATTCAGCCTTCTGATTCTAAAACTCTCTTTTCGATATTTTCTGCTCGCATGTCGTTTTGTCGCAAAGCTTAGATTTTTAGTAATTTCACAGCACTGTTGGTCCATTTAAGGGTGACCGAGCGTCCACTAGCGCCGCCAATCAAGAAAAAATCATTACAACGAAATAACTACGTTTAACAAAATTCTGAAACATATAAAAACTAGTATTAGTTATAAACTATTTTTGTATGCGTAAAATTCTAAGTTTAAATGCGTTCGTGTGGTTAAGATCTGGATTAACGCCTAAAGTGGCCACTTTAGGCGTTAATCCAGGTTTTAACTACACAAACACATTTAAACCAGGAAAAAAACGCATACAAAAATAGTTTATAACTAATACTAGTTTTTATATGTTTCAGAATTTTGTTAAACATAGTTATTTCGTTGTAATGATTTTTTCTTGATTGGCGGCGCTAGTGGATGCTCGGTGCATCCTTAACGTAAAATGATGAAAATATGGATAAATTGATATTTTTTTGATGAAATATGGATTTTTACTTAAAATATGGAAAATAAAAATTGAATTTTCTCGATCTAAATATCATAATTTATTTAGAAAATATAACTGTGAACGAAAACCACGTTATTTAAAAATATGTATTTACAAATTAATATTATACTTTGGGAGTTGTGTGATGCGTTTACCTTAGTATTGAACTTGTAATTGAGTTGTTCCAGTCGTTGCTGCCGCAGTAATTCCGTCCTCAACGCGATTTCTCGCGCGTGCTCCGCCTGTGGACAACAAACTATATATGAATATAATTCGCTAAATTTTTTTTTATGCACAACGGGCTAGTGCTTGGCCTTCACCTCGCCTGATGATAAGTGACGATAAGGCCGAAGGTGGAAGCGCACTACACCCGGAATCCTCACCACTAAGGAACTGGTTATCTTACCTCTAACTGCCGGAACAACAATTTTTAAATTGTTGTTATGGCGTCAGACTTAGGTAAGATGGTGGTAGCTAGCCAGGCGGACTTGAAATAAGCCCTACCACCAACCAAATCGAATACAAATTGTACCCCTCCTGGGGATCGAACCCGGGACCTCTGCGTCTTACCTACTGCGTGCAATCTGCGTGATTGGGCGAACCACAAGACCACAGAGGCGGTTTCAAGTTTAACGGACCCATTGGACTTCTCCAATCTTAAGTAAATGAATTTTTATTTAACAAGAAATAGGCTAGTCGACAAAATTTGGAAAATAGTTTAAAAATAAAGTTTAGTATCTATTTTACCCCAAAAATATATTATTTAAGAAAAATAAGTCATTTTACCTATGAATTTTGCGTTTTAAGAAATGAACTCAAAATGACATCGAAAAAGGCCAAAACTATCATGGCGTCTTGAATGACGTCACGCCTCACGAAACATTCGTCTACACACCTACACCTGTGTATGTGTGTGTGTGTGTGTGTGAAAAACAACAACAAATGTGACGTCACGCGTCTCTGATTAGTGTTCAATGTCACGTGATTAAATGGCCAATTTTGCCGATTTTTCCGTAAATATTGGTAATCTTTATTTATTTTAATGAAAAAATTGTTTTTTTTGTTACTATTTAACATGATTGATTAATCATTAGATACCTTATGCTAGCCGATTTATTCTTAGTGGAAACAAGCCTATTGTACACGTTGATATGCCAGTGTTAGTTGCTGATTTAGTCACCTGTTCCAGCTGCTGCCAGGCTCGCTCCAGGTCCTGGGGCAGTTGTCCTTCATTCGGGGCCCACGTTTCCCCCACCAAGCTCTTCTGCATCGTGTTGATGTGGAAGAACAGAGCTTCGATCTCGGACCGCTCCTTGTATCTGGGAAGAAGGAACTAACTTTAGAACATTGATATACAACGTGTTAATGAATGTAGCCAAAATGGGAAAACCATTTCTTCGAACCATAGAACTGAACAGGGGCCATACCGGCTAACGCATCGATTATCGAAAAGTCTGCCGAGTTTCAACTTAGAACAGAAAAATCAAAGTAAGGAATTTTAAGATGAATAAATAATGAAAAATATTAGAAAAAATCGGCTCACCCGTAGCAACTTAGACGGGATTCGAACCCGCACCCTTAGGATTCCGGCCCAATGCAAGGAATTTTGTTTTGTACTTTCTGTTGACGTAATTTGGAAGATATCGATGTTCGTGTGTGTATATCATGAACTGGGGTTCGCCATTTTGGCCTGATTGGGGCTCCATTTATCTGTTTTAATTTGAAACCCGGCAGACTTTTCGATAATCGATGCGTTAGCCGGTACGGCCCCAGTTAGTAGGTTTCAATAGTAAAAGTTGTTCAGTTTGATGGTCCCTATCTACCATATTCGGTTTTATAAGGCTTTTAGCAAACACCTTGTATACTGCTTGAACATCAGTAACAGTCGTTGTATTTTATCCAAACAGTTAGGCATGTGCTTACGAGTTTCTGCTCTACACATTCGGCGAACAGTTTTTCGGCAGTTTTTTTAATATATTTTTTTTCGTTGGGCAGTTGCCCTATACAATGGGCAATTGCCTTACAATTTAATACAACTTGGGCGGTTTTTCTACAGTCCTATACTGCTTAAACGCTAACAGCAGCAGTGGTATTTCATCCAAACAATTCTATCCAACATTTGCCTTTCTTAAACGGTAACTGCTCTACATATTAGGTAATTGCCTAAGATATTGTGCAGTTGCCCTATAAAATGGTGCTCTATAAATGGCCCCACAATTTAAACAATACATAACTTACTAAGGCGGTTCCTCCACAGTCCTATACTGCTTAAACGCCAGTAGCGTCTATGTATTCCATCAAAACAATTAAGCAGGTGTTATGGACATTTGCATTATTTATTGGGTAATTTCCCTAAATATTAGGCAGTTGCCTAACCCATTTGACAGTTTCCCTACAATTCAAACAAAAAACTACTTACTTAGGGGTTTCTCCACAGTCCTATTCTTATTAAACGCCCGTCAAAGTATTTGTATTCCTTCCAAACAGTCAGGCAATTTCTGCTCTACACATTGGGCAGTTTCCGAACACATTGGGCAGTTGTCCTATACAATGGACAGTTGCTCTATACAATGGGCAATTGCCCTACAATTTAAACAGAGAGCCACTTACTTGGGTGGTTTCTCCACAGTCCTATACTGCTTAAACGCCAGCAACAGCCGTTGTATTCCGTCCAATTGTATTGCATTTGCTTTTACTCATTGGGTAAAATACCTAAAAATTAGGCAGTTGCCCAACATATTTGGCTGTTTCCCCACAATTTAAATAAAGAGTCACTTGGGCGGTTTCTCCACAGTCCTGTACTGCTTAAAAGCCAGTAACAGTCGTTGTATTCCGTCCAAGCAGTTAGGCAGGTAATAAGTGTATTTGCCACATTTATTGGGTAATTTACCTAAATATTAGGCAATTGCCTAACACATTTGAGAGTTTCACTACAATTTAAACAAAGAGTCACTTACTTAGGCGGTTTCTCCACAGTCCTGTACTGCTTAAACGCTAGTAAGAGCCGTTGTATTCCGTCCAAACTGTTGGGCAGATCTCTGTCGGCCAACTCCAAGATCTTCGCCCTGATCCACTCCATGAGGACGGAGAATAAGCGGCCGTATTCCGCTTTGCGCATGTCGCAGTCCATTAGTTGGCCGATTATCTGGAAGAAAAGGAGGGTTTAGTCTTTTCCTGAAACTACAACTTGACCAAATGGGGATGGCAACGAAAAGCTAATTGTAGATGTCGCTGCGTACGCTTGTTCCTAAGACAGTCGATATTTCGCCTATTTAAATAGAAAAATACTAGCGGCCGCCCGCGGTTTCACCCGCGTGGTTCCCGTTCCCGTGGGAATATCGGGATAAAAGTATCCTATGTTTTAATCTAGGCTATCTTCTATCTGTGTGCAAAATTCCAACCAAATCCGTTCAGTAGTTTTTGCGTGATTGAGGAACAAACATCCAAACATCCAAACCCACAAACTTTCACATTTATAATACTAGCGGCCACCCGCGGTTTCACCCGCGTGGTTCCCGTTCCCGTGGGAATATCGGGATAAAAAGTATTGTATGTTTTAATCTAGGCTGTCTACTAACTGTGTGCCAAATTTCAACCAAATCCGTTTAGTAGTTTTTGCGTGATTGAGGAACAAACATCCAAACATCTAAACATCCAAACATCCAATCCCACAAACTTTCACATTTATAATATTAGTAGGATTAGTAGGATAGACGATTCAAAAGTAATTAATAATTAAGGTTATTTGAATAAAGCTATTTTTGACTTTGACTTCGATTTATTTTGTGGTTTTTTTTTACTGAAAAAAACTAATTGACATAAAATGGAATTGATAGCCAGATTAAGACGTTTTATTCTTACAGTATTTTATCTTAATATCCAAATTTTTCGGAGTAAGTGACAATATTTACTTGTACAGCCTGCCTATACACAGTATTTGATTTTTTAAACTTTTAGATTTTATGCATTCACAATGCAATTTTTATATTAAGTTCATTATTTTAATTGAAAAATATTAGAAAAAATCGACTCACCCGTGTCCCGTCTGAGCTGCTACGGGTGAGTCGATTTTTTCTAATATTTTTCAATTAAATTAATGATCACAGTATTTGATCATTTAAAAGCTAAAAACAATTTTTAAGGTAAAAGATTTTTGCAGACCCGATTTATACGATTATCTGAGGACATTTACGAGGGTGGATTGATAAGTCCATGACTTTTTAATGAAGAAAGACTTTTTTTCGGAATATTTTGTTTTATTTCTGTACATAATCTTATAGTAGTTCTGCGTATTCAGTCCAACGAAGTTCCTACCTCTTTAACCCATTATTTTTTTCTTTCATCGCCTGAAAACTGGTAACTGAAATGAGGGCCCATTTCAGACACCACCTTTTGGCTTGATGAAAATCTTTGCCCGCCAAGACATTTATTCATGTTTGGTAGGAGAAAATATCTCACTGGGGTTGAATCTAGAGAATAGGAAGGATTCGCGTCTTCATTCGTTGAGTTTTGATGTCATCAGTGCCGCCGAGAGGGTCGACAGGGTCAAGTCAATTAAGAAAAGTTAGAACTCGCTTGAGCTTTTTGATTCCAAAAGTAATAATGAAATTGCCGAATTTGAAAAAAAAATAGTGTAAAGATGCCTTATAGGAGTTTCTTTTTAAGACACAAAAATAAATTATGAAAAAAAGTATTTCTTCTTTTCAAAGTCATGGACTTATCAAACCACCCTCGTATACTCACATTGGCGATCCTGCGGCCGCTTTTCTGCTCGTTCTTCATGCGCGCAAACGTATGGTAGTAGCTCGCTACGTACGTCATCACGGATTTCTCGTCGGGACGAGTCGTGTCCACGTCTGTATACAAAGAATTACAATATCTATAATTATGTACAGACGACGACACATACTGTACGTAATAAAATAAATTGTTAGAGTGTCAAAACGTCAGACAAAACGATTTCGGCGGGATACCTACCTATAACTTCATAGAATGTTACCTATCATTTCAAACAACTTTTACTATGGTACCAACATTGAAATCGCGAAAATAAAGTCAGCTGTTCCATAGAAAGTTTAATATCGAATACTTAGATCAAAATGTATTAAACAGCTGATTTTTTTCGCGTTTTCAATGTTGGTACTGTAGTAAAAGTTGTTTGTATACATGAGTACATTGACCCCTTAAAATTTCGTGCACTATTTAAGGACCTTATATTTCTGATACCTAATTATATGTAGTCAGTTTTATTTAAGTCGGTTTATGCATTTTACGATTTTTAGTATTTATATATGAGGTTATAGGAAAACACAGTTAATTTATATATAAAAATGACCATACCTTCAGCATCCAACAATTTGGGTATCCCGAGGTGTTTGTGTGCCGTGTCGAACGCGTGGTTGAGCGTCTCCACGTGGTCCGTCGCCGGAACTTCCGCCCAGCGGAACAGGTCCGGCCTGCGACAAGGGAAAATAGCCTTAATTACCTATACAATAAGGGTTATAATTAATATATACGTATACCTCTGTTCACGGAAACGAGTTAGTATAGCGCCTTCTTTATCACACATTTTCATACAAATAACGAAGACAAAAAGAACTTTTTTAGGATCAGTGGGCGTTAACAATACCTTAGAAAAGCAAATGCGCGCTCACACTGCGCTTCTTAAAAATTAGCTTAGCTTATACCCGCGGCTTCATCTGTCCTATTTGAGAGCCATTAATTACAGAGAATAACAATGGAACTAGCACACCTGGGCTATTTTATTGTACAAAAATTTGGAAAAAAGTATTTTCTTAAGTTATTGCTCATTTATGACAACAGAACAATACGGGCCATTAGCATACCTGCGCCACCTTGGGATTCAAATTCAAAACACAAGCCAGGTAACGAATTAAGCATACAGTCACAAGTAAGAGCACGTCTGCACAGTACGGGGAGTATGAGTAGACTAAAAAGTACTCGTACTGTGTACACCGCCTTTGCGTTTATCAGTGACATCACAGTTAAAAAATTGTGTGAGAGATATCACCGCCTTAGCGTTTATCAGTGACCAATCCTTAGAGAAGAGAAGTAAGGGGAGCAGGCATAAACTGCAATAACAAAGCATTCGTGACGTCAGGCGCGTGCCATGTCCGCCATATTTTGTTCCTGTCACATGTTACAATTTCCAACTCTATGCTGTTAACATAAGGTGTATGTACACTAAGCTAAGCCGCCATGTTTTGTTCCATTACAATGGAGAACAATGAAGTAGGTATGCACGCTTTTTTCGTAGGTATGCCTGCTCCCCTTACTTCCCTTCTCTAAGGACCAATCACAGTTAAAAAATTGTGTGAGAGAGATCGCCGCCCTAGCGTTTATCAGTGACCAATCACAATTAAAAAAATGTGTGAGAGAGATCACCGCCTTAGCGTTTATCAGTGACCAATCACAGGTAAAAAATTGTGTGAGAGAGATCACCGCCTTAACGTTTATCAGTGACCAATCACAGTTAAAAAAATGTGTGAGAGAGATCACCGCCTTAGCGTTTATCAGTGACCAATCACAGGTAAAAAATTGTGTGAGAGAGATCACCGCCTTAACGTTTATCAGTGACCAATCACAGTTAAAAAAATGTGTGAGAGAGATCACCGCCTTAACGTTTATCAGTGACCAATCACATTTAAAAAAATGTGTGAGAGAGATCACCGCCTTAGCGTTTATCAGTGACCTTCTTCTTCTATCAGCCTTTTTTTGATGTCCCCACTGCTGGGGCACAGGCCTTCCTTATGGGTGGTAAGGAGAATGGGCCATAACCCACCACGCGGGCCCAGTGCGGATTGGTGGGTGTTAACGACTGCAAATGCAGCCGGGACCAACGGCTTAACGTGCCTTCCGAAGCACGGATGAGCTCGAGATAATAAATTTTTGGTCACCCATCCCATGACCGACCCTTGCGAACGTTGCTTAACTTCTGCAATCGCTGGGCCAGGCGCTAAACCACTGCGCCACCGAGCTCCTCATTATCAGTGACCAGTTGTGTGTTGAGTGACCAGTGATCAGTATCAGTTATCAGTGACCAATCACAGGTAAAAAATTGTGTGAGAGAGATCACCGCCTTAACGTTTATCAGTGACCAATCACAGTTAAAAAAATGTGTGAGAGAGATCACCGCCTTGTTTATCAGTGACCAATCACAGGTAAAAAATTGTGTGAGAGAGATCACCGCCTTAACGTTTATCAGTGACCAATCACAGTTAAAAAAATGTGTGAGAGAGATCACCGCCTTAGCGTTTATCAGTGACCAATCACAGGTAAAAAATTGTGTGAGAGAGATCACCGCCTTAACGTTTATCAGTGACCAATTACAGGTAAAAAAATGTGTGAGAGAGATAGCGCTCTACTAACTCGTTTCCGTGAACAGACTATAGCATGGTGGAGAGAGTTTCAAAGAGGAATCAAGCATCGACACTTAAGAGATAAGATAAAGTAGCATTTATTACAAATACAATAAGGGTTATTATTAATATATAGCATGGTGGAGAGAGTTCGAAGGTGGAATCAAGCATCGACAATTTAAAAGACAAGAGAAAGTAGTCTTTATTACTAATACAATAAGGTTGACAATAAGCCACGATAGAAATAGGTCCAGCCTATGACAAGATAGTTCGGAAGAGACTTCTTCTCTTGACGATACATTTGTTAGTCTGATGTGCTGTTGCCTGTACTTTGTTTACCTGTGTGCGTGTATAAGGGCGTTGAACCCGAGCCCAGATCGCCATGAGTCGGTGAAGTTGTGTATATGGACGCCATGGTAGCCGCTGGTCTTGCGCTGGCACCATAAGAGCAAAGCATCTTTTGCTGACTTCTTCTCTGAGGATACGTTTTCTTCGTCCTGAAACAAAATAATTTGGATATACACTCGGCGTCAGAAAAACGCACCTTTTAAAAAAAATCTTCAAAGTAAATTGAATCCTATATAATTTAATGGTAAGTGTTGTTATAAGCTTTTTCCCCTTCGGACATAGCCAGCAGTTTCTAGAAACCGTTGGAATACTCGTCGAACGAAATCAATTACTGAGTTTCAGTTTCCGAGCAACATTACATTGCCTCATTTTTTTGCAATATTTGAGAACTTCATGAGCAATAGTACCCGTCTTGGGTTTTCCTTTTTTTAATTGAACTGTTGAAGTGTGTTTTCTCCATAGACATAGAAAAAATTTCGCTGCGCTCAAGAAGACCAACAAAGCGTGGAAAAGAGAAGTTAATATCATACGGACACGGTCTATGTAAAAAAGAGACAAAGGATCAAGTGACATGTGCCAACATTTTTTACAGTAAGAGCCCCTAGCGACCCGCCTAGCAAATGAGCAATCACAGTTTGTTTAAAATATTTGTTAATCTTAATTATAATTTAAAATAAAGGTTTCGTGGAGCCATGGTGTCTTGTGCTCTAAGTAATTGTGGTGTGACAAAAAGAAACAATCCAAGTAATCACATTTTTCACAGGTAAATAAGATATTGCCACACATTTCTTTAAAACCAAATTTCGCTACATTTATTCGTTTATCGTCGAAGAAAACAGTATGGAACATAGTTTATTAATTTCCTTTGCCATATATAGTCATATTTTATGAATCTAAGTCATATTTTACGAATCTCATATAAAATGTATACGTAAAATTTCGGATCACCTGTTTATTGACATTGTTGTTCTTTGACATTCTATTTCTATGGTTTTCTCCATCATCTCAATAGCTCATTTCCTGAATTGACCCCTTTTGTTTCCCTTTTATGACGGCGCAAGCAATAACGCTTTAAGCGTTTAATTATAGCAACTGTTATGTTAATTAAATCAAACAATTATTAATTGAAAGCTCATTAAATGTACTTTCAACAGATATCAACATTTACACAATAAAACGTTAGCTAGCAATAGCAGGTGGCCAAGTCTAAACTTATTTTCGAAGAGGTGCGATTTTTCTGACGTCGAGTGTATAATGTACTGACCACATCAATCTCGATCTCCTGTATCTGGAAGCGCAGGATGATGGTCCAGATGAGGCCGAGGATCAGCCGCGGGTTGCCGTCCACTATGTCCTCCGCGCCAATTGATTCCAACCGCACCTGTCATCAACATAAATGGGCATTTAATATTGGCAAAATATAATCATTTTATGTATATTCGATGTTAAAAGAAAGGCAATAGTAAAGGTGCGGCCACATTTGTCTGACGCCACGTGTTAACACGCCGTATTTATATGGACGTGTTATAAGATAAGTGTGATCCTAGTCCATACATTTACTATGAAAGAAAACCGATGTCATCTGACGGCGCGCGTGTTAAAACGTGTTAACGCGTGGCGTTAGACAAATGTGCCCGCACCTTAAAGGAGAGGCTTGAAGACTATCAAGAATCTCTTAAATCTTGAAGAATTAGGAATCTGATATGCTGGTCATCTGGTAGTTATTTTGGAAATCTGGTAAAGAGGGAACAGAGAGAAAATATCAATGAGTACCGACTTATTACGGGACACAACGATGTTTAAATTGTTGGTATGGCATATAGTTGTAAAACAGCGGTTGTTATCGGGTAGTTATCTAAAGCAGCCGATAATATCGTATAGACAGCGGCTGACAACCGGCTGCTTATCCGACTCAATACCAAAAGGTCTTACAATTTTTACAGTTCCTGCATAGAATTTTTTATAAATACAAGCCGTTATATAAAAATAGGTATTTTTACTTAATTAATTACCTACTCTAAACCATGTGGTTTAAAACATAAAATGTTAAATATAATGAATTAGGTATTTTGCAATGTCCTTCAACAAGACAGATAATAAACTAATGTACCTACTTATTTATACGATACATAATTAATATTGAATCTGTAGGTATAAAACTCCGTTTCGCCATTTTTATTATTATTATTGTATAATTGTAATAAGTAGGTTAATGCAAGGCTCGCAAAGCTTGGCGTTTAGCAAAGTTTTACATGTGTAGGTACCTCCGATGTCCGTTTTGTGTTTCGTGTTTTTGGTATTAATGTGATCAGCCCGAGTAAGATGAAACATCAAATTCAAATTATTTTAAAATAACATCGGCGCAACTAAGAAATAGGAAAGAGCGCGTACCTAAATTATTAAATCTGAAGTAATGTATAAAGTAAGTAGGTAGTATGTAGATAAAACAAAATAATCACTTAGAACATAAAACAGATTCAATAAAACATAATGACATGTCTTCAACCGTAGACAGCCGCTGTTTATGGGTGATCACCGTAGTCAGCGAAAAAAGCGGCTGGTAACCGGCTGGCAGACTAAGATAACAACTGCCTTCACATCTATAGTATGGCATCAGACTTAGGTAAGATGGTGGTAGCTAGCCAGGCGGACTTGAAATAAGCCTTATCACCAACCAAACCGAGTACAAACGTACCCTAGGAATCAAACCCGGGACGTCTGTGTCTTACACTGGTAGACACACCACTAGACCACAGAGGCAGTCGAAAATGCTGCATAACTAAGACCGCCTACGCAGCGACACTAGCCCCTGGATCCTAGATATGTATCGAAGTGAAACGAACGTTCACGAATGCAGGCGAGCCTAGCATGTATCGTAGGCGCGAGGCTTACATTACAACCAAAGGCCATGTGACTAAGGCTCCTATCCTATCCATATCCAGTGCGGTCACCGAGTATCCTAGCAAGTAACAGGATGTATCTAGCCGCTAATCTAGCCACCTAGAACATTTCTCACAAAGTGTGAGTGAGTGAGCGAGGAGAGAACATCGTACAACGCCATTTCCAGTCCCATTCTTTAACAGCGCGGGTTGTATAATTTATAACATGGTACAAGATTTTATGACATACATACATACATACATACACTCACGCCTGTTTCCCATGGGGGTAGGCAGAGACTATGGATCGCCACCTGCTACGATCCTTGCACACTTCTTTCGCTTCATTCATATCCATCAATCTTTTCATACATGCCCTGCGGTTTTTGTCACTGCGTACACCAGCCTTTTTTATAATAACCTCTATTTGGTCCGCGTAGGTTTTTCTGGGACGCCCTCGTGCAATCGTTCCTTCCACATTCGCACAGTATATCTCTTTCGTGATTCGCCTTTCATTCATCCTCTCTAAGTGACCAAACCACTGGAGCATTCCTTTCTCAATTCTTGTCACTATATCATCTTTCAGACCACACCTTTTGCGAATCACCTCATTGCTCACTCTATCACTCAGTTTTACTCCACATATTTTCCTCAACGATCGCATCTCTACCGCATTTATTCTGCTTTCATTCTTCTTCTGCCATACCCAAGATTCACTTCCATACATCAGTGTCGGTACCAGCACTCCGTTATGAATAGCCATTCGCGCCTTTGCAGAAACGGTTTGGCTACTCATAACCGAGTGTATAGCACCACTCACCGAATTTCCTTTCTTCACTCGTCTTTCTATGTCTTCCTCACTCTTTCCGTCCCTTGTGAACAAACTCCCCAAGTATACAAACTCACGGACTTGTTCCACTTTTTCGCCACCTAACATTACCGTACAGTCAGTCATTTCTTCATCTCTCTCAAACACCATCACTTTAGTCTTAGTTACATTCACTTTCATCCCTTTTCTCACAAAATCTTCATTCATAACCGACATCATTTCCTGCAACTCTTGCGCAGAAGACGCAAGTATAACTTGGTCGTCAGCGTAGAGAAGGCACTTGATTTGAGTCCCATTCATCACAACCCCACAGTCACGTTCTTTCAGACCTTTCATACAACTGTCCAAAAACAGATTAAAGAGCCATGGTGACGCAACACATCCCTGTCTGACACCCCTAGAGATGCCAAACCAGTCAGTGTATACGCCGTCAATCCTGACGCATGCACGGGAATCCTCATAGAGAGATTTCAGTGCATGAATCAGTCTGCTCTCCAATCCGTATTCGGACAACACCTTCCATAGCTCATTCCTGTCAACTCGATCGTAGGCCTTCTCCAGGTCCACAAAGGCACAGTAAACCTTTTTGTGCTTAGCCAGGTGTTTTTCGGTTAAGCACCTCAAGGAGAAGACCTGATCCGTGCATCCCATTCCCTTTCTGAATCCCGCTTGCACATCCCAAATACTCTGATCAGTTTTTTGCATCACTCTTTCAATCAGTACCTTTGCATACAATTTACTGACAATGCTGAGAAGACTGATCCCGCGGTAGTTTTTAGCATCCTGCCGTGACCCTTTCCCTTTGTACAGCGGCACGACCACGGCTTTACGCCAATCTTCCGGCACTTTGCCACTGTTCCAACATTTATTAAAGATCAGGCACAGCCAGGACGCAACCAGCTCTTTCCCACCTCTCAGCATTTCAACAGTAATTCTGTCATATCCTGCTGCTTTCCCTTTTTTCATGCTCTTCATTGCACTAATAATCTCATCCATATATATATCTCTTTCATCCACTTCTGTCTCTTCCTCGTCTTCCACCCTTTTATCCGAGGCTTCTAGCATAGAGCCATCCGCCTCAAACAAACTCTCAAAATATTTCATCCACTCCTGTAGTACACCTTTTTCATCTGTCACTAGCTCACCTTTTTCATCTCTTATCACATTCATTTTAGACTTATGTGATCCACTTCGAGACGTTTTCACTTGTTTCCAAAACAATTTTATATTGTCTCGAAAGTTATCACAGAGTTTGAAGTCACACTTTTCTTTCATCTTTCTCTTTTTTTCGTCTACTTTTTCTTTCACTACTTTCTTAATCCTTTTAAACTCCCTTGCAACTGTATCAACATCATCTTCTGTAACACTTGCATTCGCTCTTTTACTGGCTTTGATGGCCAGCAGATCCTGCCATACTTTTTTCTTTTCATTCACTATCTGTCTTACCTCACTATCCCACCAGTTTATTGGGGGAGCATTCTTCCTTTTACTCACTCCACATATTTCCTCAGCTGTTTCAGTCACACCTTTTTTAAACTTTTCCCAAACTTCCTCAAGCTTGCCATCTTTCACTTCAGCCACATTTCCCAATCGTTCTTTCAATTTGCACAAATATGTCTTTTGCACTTCCACTTCATCCAGGTTCTCAACTTTTACTCTAGTCAGCTCCGTTGTTGACACTGTGGGACGATGACGCCAACTTTTGAACAGACCACTAACCCGAGACACTACAAGAAAGTGGTCTGTTCCAATGTTACCACCCCTAAAGACCCTGGTGTCTACAACTCTGCCCTTCAGTCTTTCATCAACAATCACAAAATCAAAAAACAATCACAAAATCAAAAAAGATTTTATGAAAATAGCGCATTTCTGTTTGTACGCATGCGCGCGCAAGCTTCCTACTCAATTCCTACTTAATTTTTTTTTAAATCATTAACACGGCTTATAAAACTATTGAGAATCTGTCCTTATGAGAATAAAGGGGTGTGTAGGCGGCCTAAACTCCAGCATTTTTATGCCCGGCCACTTGGTTGTAATTTTCACAGAACATAGAAGTAGATAGAAGTAGTTTGAGCTCAATTTAGTATGAAAACCAGTGTAACCAAACAAACACATTAAACATCGAAGCCAAGCCCCCCACTCAATAGTTACATGCTACGCACACACACTTTGTGAACACATAATTGGATAAAAAGTAAAAATGTATAATATCCAGAAAGCCATAAATCACAAAGTTTATTTATTTAGATTCAGTCGTATTACTATAGCAACTTGGTACCATATTAAATAATACGTATATTTATAATGCTGCTACTCAGCCGCTAGATGGCGTAAGCTAATTTTAATAGAGCGATTTACCACCTTACTTATTAACACATAAAGTACTTTAAGAAAATTTAATGAGATAAGGGAAACCGGGTTGGTTAACATTCTTCACTTAGCTTATCCTAAATAGTTTCATATCAATAATTCGTGTAAACCCTATTTCATAATTCGGTGGAATCCTGATATTTCTTAATTACTAGGCAAAAAATATTTGAATTTCAAAATTCAAAAACCCAAATAAAAAAAATATATCGGATGTTTCGAAAAGCAACACTTACATATAGATACCTCAATGGTGAATTCCACCACCATCCTTTACAGTTAGCTACCTACCATAGGGAAATCTTTGATTCGGAGAGTACGCGGGAATTATAAGTAATCACCCTATTTACAGCAAATAAAGTTATTTGTATTTATTTGTATTTGGGATCTGTGACCAACAAGACCTGACAGCTGAGCTTCAACATGTCAAGCACGTTCTGCGAAGTAACAAATTGCCAGTACCACGCCTCCCCTCCAACCCAGAAACCGTGTCAAGCCAGCCATAGTAGAACGACGACCTGCCATTCTACCTTACATGAAAGGTGTCATTGACAAGATTGTAGGTATTCTGAAGAGTGTGTCTATCAAGACCTCAAGCCGACGAGAAAGATAAACCAACTCTTACGACCTGTCAAGTGCAACATCCCTTTTCAAGGTGCAGGCGCTAGGCGTCTACAAACTAGATTGCTACTGGGGTCTCTTACATCGGGCAAACAAAGAAAAGTATAGGCGTAGAAGTATATGCGCGTTAAAGAACTTGCCAAGTTACTTTCCGCCCCGCACAAGTTCAGGGGGTCAAGTCTGCTAATGTTAACGTCAAAAACGTGGATCAATGATGTTGGAATGGTAGTGCTTTTTGACACAGTTCTTGTTTCTTATACCCAAAATCGAGATACAATGTGTTTCCGTTTTGGGTTTAAGAATCACAATGTGTTTCGGTTTTGGGTTTAAAAAACAAGAACTGTGTCAAAAAGCATTACCATTCAAACACCACTGAACCACGATTTCGACGTTAACATTAGCAGAATTGACCCTGGGGGTCAATTCTAAATCTAAAAATAACTATAAAACGTTTTTTTATAAAACTTTATGGCTACATGACCAATTTTAAAATTACATTTTAACTAAGAATTTTTTTCCTCTCATTTCTTGAGACTTCGCAGCCTTGTAGGGGAAGCAATTTTCATTAAATTGCCTCGAATGATTAAAATCCTTGACAATAAAATGCTAGCTTCCCGGACTCGCCTGACTAAAATTCCGTGCTGTTTTTGCGTGTTTTCAGTGGTGAGTGTATCAAATCAACTGTTATTTAGACGTTTATCATTTACTTATCAAGTTTTTGCTATGGTGATAATACTTTTCAACTCTTCACAGTCACATCTTTTCTCGGTCTCCCCTATTGAGTGACATTTCCGCCATTCTATATTTTAGTGTTCATGAAAGTTCAAGAATATGTCAAATTATGCGTTGGAATATGGATCATAAGTGTATACCGCATAAAGGTGGATATTTATTGTTATGAATGTTAAAAGGAAAATATCAGTTGAATTTTTAATTAAAATCAAAATTAATTAAATAAAGCTCGCCTCCGATATTTTATGCACCCGTTTGCTAAATGATATATGTGGAAATCGATTTTGCTCTTTTATATAATGCACCTCGGCATTTTTATATTATTTTTGAAGATTTTTTTGTTTGGCGTTCGTTCATACGATTGACGGAGCAAAATTCAAAGATGTGCGGAGCTTCGCAGATATGATGTTACATGGGTGCCGCCCACATGCGACTTCTACTGGGGGAAAAAAAAATTTCTTTGTTCTGTGGTAATTTTTGTGCCGAGATTTCACAGTTTTGTTTGATTTCGGAAAACTTCTTCATTGCGTTAATTACCATGACTTTGCGATGTTTTTTTTATGTCCGTATTACACGCGGCCAGCATACACTGGGCGCCTGCGAATCCTTACAAGCATGAAACAGATACGGCTTCTCGTTATTATGTCACTGGGTTGTGCTGATATAAGAGATAAACAGATTATCTAGTTGTTTAAAGTAAACTACTCTTCAAATGTAAGCACATTCGCTGTTGAACCGTACACTAGAAAAATGCTGAATTTTTTGGGTGTATTCTAAGCGCTACCGCACACGAGAAACTTTTGTCTCCGCAACTATTTTGTCACTCACATCAAGTCCACGGGTTTATATGAAAGCGCGCACAAGAGCGACGCAACAGCCGGGCGACTTTCCTGTCTGCGGGCCTGGATCCACCAATGGCAAGAGCACAGACCACAGCCGTCTCTTCGAAATCCATATTGAGGCCAAAGGGTCACGGTCAAAATGGGCGTAAAACCAACAGCTTTAAAATATATTTTATGTGGAAGCTAATGACCCTTACTTAATTTTATACTATGACGGCAATCACCCAAACAACCGGCGAGCAGAGATATTCAGTGATGTTCAAACGGATAGATTTATTTATTTGTCATACAATCCTAAACAATCTCTTATACAACGGAGATAACACGACACGATGTTGTGCAGAGCTATTCAAAAGAAACCAATCTATTGGTTGGTAACCTAACGGAATTACTACATTCCATCCCTTTCTAACGTCTTTCTTACTCAGGCGCCGACCAAAAAACAAGCGCGCGGGTAGGCCGGGTGCGTGCGCGTGAGCGCGTCAGTCGTTATTAATATTTCGTTGCCTTCTCACGTTTTGCTATCATCGGTTTATTTTTATACGACTTGTGACCCCTGCCATCGCTTTCTTGAACCGTTGTCGCTTTCGGATTGGACTGTTGTAGAGACCAAATCGGTAGAAATGCGATAGTTGAGCATTACTGTACTTGCTTAAAAAGCAGAAGAACAGTAGGGAGTTGTGCCCACATAGTGTCAGTATTGTGTTTTTTAGGATTAGGACGGCACGAGCATTGCACCCGCAGAACATTTATTAGATGTTATAGTTGATGATTACCATTGATATTTAAATAAAAGGTATCAATAAATAGTAGTTTTTAACAAATATGTGGGTTTTATTTAACCAATCTTTGGGATTTTTTGCAGTGATACCCGGTCTATAACGGGGTTAACAAGTATTTAGGGGGTATTTAGAAGCACAATAAAGTAAATTACAACACATTTTATTTCTGTTGGTTTTACGCCCAGCTCCCATACAAAAATGCCCATGATCCTTTCACGAAATAGTTGCGTCGCTGTCGCTTCCGTGTGCGACAGACGACCTTCTAAATCTCGACAAGGAGACAGCGACAGAGACAAATAAGTTGCTGGGCGACTATGTTGCCTGTGTGCGCGCGCCCTAACAGACAAATAGCTAAGTCATCAATCACCACATTTTAACCACGGAAAGTAATTAGTTTTAATATTTAATTTCATAAACTTCCCATGGTTAAAATGTACTCTATGACGATCGATGAGTCAGCGATTAGTGTGTTGACTGATTAATTGAGTATTATTATTTGTATTAGATTGCAGGTGTATTGTATCAGCGTATTCTAAATGTTTCATGAAGTAATTAATTTAACAATGTTCAAATGAAGTGGGTAACTTCAGAGCGGTTGCGGTACAAAGAGACTTATTTTATTTTAATCTGTAAAATGTTCTTTTTGCCAAACACTCTCGAGTGAAGTTGTAGCGGATCGAATGACCCTTTATTGTCAATTTAATCGCATTGTAGACTGGACGAAAATCCTAAATATCCGCTTCCTTTACCGTTTCAACGGCATTTTGTGAACCATTTGGGCAACATGACTTTTCCAATGTAAAAAAAGCTGCTGAATTTAATTCTGAATGTTGCCAAGCCGAATTTTATTTTATTTTTTTCAAGCGTGTTTTTATCTTATAATGACTTGATTCAAGAAAATATCTCTATAATTCTCTACAGAAAATCCTCTATAGAATTAAAACTATGAAGATTTGCCACAGAAAAAAACTGGTAAATAGCCCAGTTATTTTACTATATAGTGAAATAAACATTTCACATTCAACATTTTTGTCTAGAAACTGTGTTAAAAAAAAATTGTGTCGCGTGGCGGAATTTTCTCTCCTCGAGCAACATCTCATACTTCCGGTACCCGGACGGACTTCCGGTTATCAAAATTGAGTTCAGCGACCCCCAAAACCTATGCCAGGACAACTCACACGACCAGAATCGAGTTCTAATAAGATAAGGCTCCATTTTGTCCGCCATCTTGAAGTTTGGCTGGCAACATTCGGAACCGAATTCAGCAGGGTTTTTAACTTCGGAAAAGTCATGTTGCCAAAATGGCTCACAAAATGCCGTTGAACTTGAAAACTTTAATTTGAACTACTAGTCTATTGTATATTGAGTACCTAAGTAATTTCTACTGAGGTAGTAACCACTACTTATAAAAAGTCTGGTTCACTCACATCACACTACCGAGATCGCACCTAATATTGATGTCCACTTGCGAAGGCATAAATCTACACCAGAACTGCAAACAATTAAAATAGCTGCCGACCGAACTTCGGTTCGGTTTCACGTTATTATATATTTTCTTTGGTTCGGTCAATGATTTCATAAGACTATGGGTTCGGTATTATAAAGGAGGGCTTTTCAAAATGGCAAAAACTGTACGCTCGAAAGATGGCGTTGACAAAAATGTATTCGTCAATGTGATATTTTTTTAGTAAGCTTCGAGGAGTACTCAGGTAGGCAGGCAGATGTAACCCTAAAATGTTTCTCTTTGGGCAGATGTCAGCCAGCGAGCGCTTAAGCCTCGATTACATACGCGGATTTAGCATCCTAGCTAGGAACCAATTTAGAGTTGCCACCCGTATAAATAAGTTCAATTTTAACAGTAAATTTGCACAAATAACGGAAAAGTCAATTTTTTTTTATGATTTTTTATTTTCTATTCTCATCTACAATCTTAAACAATGTTTACTTTTCCGTTAAAGTGTTAATTCAATTTTAAAATCGATGTTATTGTACAATATTTTATTATATAATACGGGTGGCAATGGCAACCCGAAATTGGTTCCTAGCTAGGAAGCTAAATTGGCGTATGTAATCGAGGCTTTACTTTCCTCTTTGGTACAGGCCGTTTATTTTTAAAAGCCAATTTTGACACTTCTCTTTTCATCAACGCCATCTAGTGAGGCAAATATTTTCTATTTTTATTTTTTAAATGTCAATTTGAAAAGCCAAAAAATAGCTGCCAACCGATTTTACTGTATTATTAATAGTCACAAATTAATAGTACTAAATAACAGTCGACAAAATCGCGTCAAAATAACACCTTCGTTTTAAAAAAGAAAGAACCCAAGGCACTTTCTTTCCAACTAAGAAAGGCAAGGAAACAGTGGCTTGCAGCCAAGATTTCTATCTTATACATTAAAGGTGATGTTTATAATGCTAATGAGTGCATACAAAATGCATGCAGCGGTGCAGATCGCTTATTGCATTGGGAAAGGAAACAAGCGATTCGATCTCGCTCCCGCCATTGCGAAAATAAGTTTTTGTTTGTTGGACTCTTCTGTTTAAGTCAAAGGAAATATTGCGCCATACAGCCAAGTATTTTTTTTACTTAACGTGGTTTGGTTATGAAACCTTCTTACAATGCGTTCTTAGTGAGAGCATTCGTGTTAATGTAATAATTAAAAATATCTCGTAATTTTTACGTAAATACGTTGCAGACATAAAATTACAACATAATTCAACCTTTTGTAATAAAGCGACATCAAATCAATGCAATCTTTTTTTAGATTTTTTAAACGACTTAAAAAAAGAAGGTTCTTAGTTTGACCTGTATGTATGTTTGTCCGCGATTATCTCGCGTTTCGCTGAGCCAATTTTTCTATCTAAATAATTACCTACACTACCTAAAGGTACTTACACTAAAAAAATGTTTAAAAATCAAAAAAACTACTTCAATAAACCTACCTCTAAAAAGCAAGAAATAATATTCAAATCTTTAGATACCTAGGTTAGGTACGCATTATCATTGTTATAATAAAAACAAGTCTATTGAAGTCGGGTAGGGCTTTTATTTGAATATTTCTTGCTTTTTAGAGGTAGGTTTTTTGAAGTCAGTTTTTTTTATTTTAAACTTTTTGCAATAGAGTGTAAAGTTAACTTCGCTCATCATGACTTAGCTCTATCAAACATTCTTTAAAAAGGAACACATCTAACAGGTTTTAAAACTTTTCTAATATGTCCAAAAAATATACAAAACGATAATATCAGCTGCCTCAAAGACAATCACTTAATTCCAAGGTCATCTGGCGATTGCAGTAGCCTTACATGTGTATTCGCTTTAGTTAGATAATCTGCCACAGATAAGATAATTGTATCGCGACGCGACCCTTCGTTACGTAAAAACAAGGACGTTTTGATAATCTGATTTTTATGGTTATTGTTGTCTTGACAGAAGCGTCGAAATTAGGGTTACCAGACGTCAGAATTCTGACGAGCCATGTCAGGATTCCCAACGGAGTGAGTGAGGGCTTTTCAAAATGACAATAAACTGTAGGCTCGATAGATGGCATTGATAAAAATGTATGTGTCAATGTATTTTTTTTACTAAGCTTCGAAGAGTACTCAGGTAGGCAGGCAGATGTAACCCTAAGATGTTTCTCTTTGGGCAAATGTCAACCAGCGAGCGCTTACTTTCCTCTTTGATACAGGCCGTTTATTTGTTCGATTCCCGGGGGGGGGTACAAGTTGTACTCAGTTTGGTTGGTGATAGGGCTTATTTCAAGTCCGCCTGGCTAGCTACCACCATCTTACCTAAGTGTGACGCCAAAACAACAATTTGAAAAATGTTGTTTTCCGGCAGTTAAAGGTAAGATAGCCAGTTTCTCAGTTATGAGGATTCCGGGTGTAGTGTGCCCACCTTCGGTCGTCACTTAACATGGTGAGCTGAAGGCCAAGCACTATTCCGTTAAGCATAATAAAAAAAAGCTGAGACTCTTGTGCACGCGCATGCGACCCGCCAGGCGCTCGCCGCTGATGATCTACATCAGCTCGAGTGCTAATCTACCTGCCTGCATCCTACCTTAGTGTGCAGGAAACTGAGGCTTTTGTTGACGTTCTCTATCTTGTGCACGCGCATGCGGCCCGTGTTGGGGCGCGGCAGGCGCTCGCCGCTGGCCGCTGACGATCTGTTATAGTGTGAGTGCTATTCTACCTGCCTGCATCCTACCTTAGTGTGCAGGAAGCTGAGACTCTTGTTGACGTTCTCTATCTTGTGCACGCGCATGCGGCCCGTGTTGGGGCGCGGCAAGCGCTTGCCGCTGATGATCTACAGCAGTGTGAGTGCTATTCTACTTGCCTGCATCCTACCTTAGTGTGCAAGAAGCTAAGACTCTTGTTGACGTTTTCTATCTTGAGAACGCTCATGCGGCCCGTGTTGGGGCGTGGCAAGCGCTTGCCGCTGATGATCTACAGCAGTGTGAGTGCTATTCTACCTGCCTGCATCCTACCTTAGTGTGCAGGAAGCTGAGACTCTTGTTGACGTTTTCTATCTTGTGAACGCGCATGCGGCCCGTGTTGGGGCGCGGCAGGCGCTCGCCGCTGATGATCTCCAGCAGTTTGAGGAGCCGTCGACCGTCCGCCAGGTCGATGAACAGGTCCTCCACCTCCATCCGCGCCTGAAGAAGAGAGATTACAGGTTAAATAAAAATTTAAAAAATAATAATTAATTAACGGTATACATTTGATTCCCTTCGATATTCATTTTCGACACAAAAAATTGGTCCAATCCTTCTAAGGTCCCGTAAAATACAGGACAGTTGGCCTTGGCCCGTCCTGTATTTTGCGGGACGTCCCGTTTTCAGCTATCATTTTGGCCATGACTTGTATTTTATTCAGTAAAATACAGGACATATAAATTCATGGTACCTATAACCATTTTACGCCAATTTATTCCCTTCGATATTCGTTTTCGAGACAAAAATTTGATCCAATCTATCTAGGGTCCCGTAAATTACTGGTCATTTGCCTGTCCTGTATTTTACGGGACGTCCCGTTTTCAGTTATCGTTTTGGCCATGACTTGTGTTTTATTAAGTAAAATACTGGACATATGACTTTAAATTACTTTTTTAATGCTGTCCCGTATTTTTCCTTAATCCTGAAAATGTATATCACTTGTACTGTAAAATTAGCAGACAAGGTTGGTCACCCTATCCATTTCTATACTAAAATTCTTCAACCGCGACAAAGTCCGCGCGGGCAAAATCGCGAGCGGCCGCTTGTATACCACAAAGTCACTCTTTTTCTATCCTTGACTATTTTATCTTTTATCATGACAAATGACCATCGTTAACCGATGCATCACGTCATGTACCATGTACGTACATACTGCAGATATGACGTAATGTTTACTCATTAAAACTGTATGCCAAATATGCCAATATTTGGAAAGGATTCGTTTTCTTTGAACAGACTTAATAAGCTCATTATCTGTAATACCAAGAACTGAGATTATGCAAATCTTAAAATAGGATACATATTTTGCAAAAAGTTACCTAATCGTTATTACTGTTCTAGAATTGAAACCAAGATCTCAAAATTTTTCCCCAAAATATTGCGCGAAATATTTTTACCACAAAGGTCAACAAAAATAATAATCTAATACAAAGTCACCTTTGCCAATGCTTCAATTATGAACTAAGCGTTACTGTGTCAAGTTGAGTGCGACATTGGCAGATGATATCATGGTCGGCTATCTGCGCGTACGACTATGTGTCATTAATTACCTCCTTATCTCACGTACTTTAAATTAAAAATCTTCTATATAAAAGTAAAGGGGTGACTGACATATCAACGCCCAGCCCAAACCACTGGACCTAGAGACTTGAAATTTTGTACATAGTATGCTTTAGACCACAGAGGACAACAAAAACAGTGATCTATACAAGGGCACCTTTAACAATGATTCAATTATGAACTAAGCGTTACTATGTCAAGTTGACTGCGACATTGGCAGATGATATCATGGGCTTATGTGTTATTAATTACCTCCTTATCTCATGTACTTTAAATTAAAAATCTCTTATATAAAAGTGAAGGGGTGACTGACATATCGACGCCCAGCCCAAACCACTGGACCTAGAGACTTAAAATTTTTTACGTAGATACTTTATACAGTGTAACTTGACCACAGAGGACAACAAAAACAGTGATTTAATACAAATTCACCTTTACCAATTAAACATGAAATAAAACAAGTTTTAACGGATACTAGCGCGGTTTTATTGGAAGTACTTTCATAATTAGTTTGGTATTTGGTTTGATTTTTGGTTTTCAAGGCGTTTCGGCACCTTTGCAGCTGCCGTGGTCACGGGGGGCTGAAGTCACTCGTGAGCATCAAGCGATGATTTTTTTAAGACGTTCAGAAATTCATATTTAATTTAACTTTACCTTTGAACCTGAACTTTACCAATTATTCAATTACTAGCTAATGCCCGCGACTTCGTACGCATGGACTTTGACTTCGGCGAATGCATATAAATGAACTATGTACTTAGCTGGACCATTATGTTTCTGCATCAGGTGTTCCAGTTCTTCGATTATTGTACCTCAACAAAAAATGCTCATCAGGTTGAACAACTTTTGCTAGGGTGTCATTTTTATATTTTGTATAGTTTAGCTGGACCATTATGGTTCCGCATCAGGTGTTCCATTTTCCAAAATCAATTATACCCTAAGTTATGCCCAGGCTTAACAGCTATCTATCAAAAAAAGTTTCATTCGAATCCGTTCAGTATTTCCGGAGATTAGCGTGTTCAAACAGACAAACAAACAGACAAACAGACACACTTTTTTTTCAAATTCTTACTCTATTACTATGTCTTCATCGCCCCAGATATTTCTTTTTCAAATATATGTAATGTACAGACACACTTTTTCTACTGTTTTATTATATATAAGGACTAGCTTCTGCCCGCGACTTCGTCCGCGTGGATGTTAGAGAAAATCCTAAGAAAACCTTCAACCAGAATCTGACCAGTCATTTTTACGTTTTCCGTTCTGTTCCCGTCCCTTTCCTGTCCCGTTCCCGTACCCCTTCCGTTGCCATTCCCGTTCCCGTACTGTTCTCGTCCCGTTCCGTTCCCGTTTAATTCACGTTCCGTTCCCGTTCCCGTCCGTTCCCATTCCGTTCCGTTCCGCTCCGTTCCGTTCCGTTCCGTTCCGTTCCCGTTCCCGTGCCCGTGCCCGTTCCGGTTCCGGTTCCGGTTCCCGTTCCCGTTCCCTGGATGTGCATGTCCAGGTCCAGGTCCATATGTGTCATGTCCACCGCGTTGGACTTAAAAATAAATCTCATTTTCGCAATCACCATCCCATAAAACCTCAAGAACGACATCCATATCGATATTTATGTTACTCACCCCACTTACCCTCTAAGGGGTTGATTTTCAAAATCCCAAAATATATATTTAGACGTGCTCCTACGAATTTTAAAGTTGTAATTTCGATTTTGTATTCTTTTTCCATACAAAATTTTAACCCCATTTTTACCCCTTTAGGTGTTAATCATGTCCACCGTGTTGGACTTCAAAATAATGGACTTCAAAATAAATGTCATTTTTGCAATCGTCATGCCAGAAAACCCCAATAACGACAGCTCTATCGATTTTTATGTTTACTTACCCCATTTACCCCCTAAGGGGTTGATTTTCAAAATAACAAAATATATATTTACCTATTTATTTTTAGATGTGCTCCTATGAAGTTTAAAGTTGTAATGTCTATTTTATATTATTTTTCGATACAAAATTTGGACACCATTTTCACCCCTTTAGGGGTTAAATCATGTCCACCGTGTTGGACTTCAAAATAAATGTCATTTTTGCAATCGTCATCCCAGAAAACCCCAATAACGACATCTATATCGATTTTTATGTTTACTCACCCCATTTACCCCCTAAGGGGTAGAATTTCAAAATAACAAAATATAAATTTGCCTTTTTATTTTTAGATGTGCTCCTACGAAGTTTAAAGTTGTAATGTCTATTTTATATTATTTTTCCATACAAAATTTGGTCCCCATTTTCACCCCTTTAGGGGTTAAATCATGTCCACCGTGGTTGGACTTCAAAATAAATGTCATTTTTGCAATCGTCATCCCACAAAACCCTGATAACGACATCCATATCTATTTTTAGGTTTTTTAACCCTTTTCACCCCCATTACATCCCCTTTGGAGTTGAAATCTTAACAAAAACAATATACGTTGCTTTAGATTTCTATCCATAAGCCTAAATTATAAATTTAGCGATTTCACTTCGAAAATTAAGGATTTTCTTCAATACACAACTTCATCCCCCTTTTGACCCCTTTGGAGGTAGAATTTTGAAAAACGCTGAGACCCGTATTTATTAATTTTCAATCGTCAGCCTAAATACAAAATTTGAAGATTCTAGCTTCAAAACTGAGGGACTTTCATACAAACTTTCATCCCTTATTTCATCCCCTTAGGGATGGAATTTTCAAAAATCCTTCCTTAGTGGATGCCTACACTGTATAAAGTATCTGTGTGCAAAATTTTAAGTCTCTAGGTCCAGCGGTTTGGGCTGTGCGTTGATAGATCAGTCAGTCAGTCAGTCAGTCAGTCATTCAGTTTACGATTTTATATATTAAGATGAACTAAGCGTTACTGTGTAAAATTGAGTGCGAAATAAATTGGGATAAGGGTAGGAGGATGATGATTGGTAGGTGATATCATGGCCGGCTATCTGCGCGTACGACTATATGTCATTAATTACCTCCTTATCTCACGTACTTTAAATTAAAAATCTCTAAAAGTGAAGGGGTGACTGACATATCAACGCCCAGCCCAAACCACTGGACCTAGAGACTTGAAATTTTGTACATAGTATGCTTTAGACCACAGAGGACAACAAAAACAGTGATCTATACAAAGGCACCTTTAACAATGATTCAATTATGAACTAAGCGTTACTATGTCAAGTTGACTGCGACATTGGTAGATGATATCATGGGCTTATGTGTCATTAATTACCTCCTTATCTCATGTACTTTAAATTAAAAATCTCTTATATAAAAGTGAAGGGGTGACTGACATATCAACGCCTAGCCCTAGAGACTTAAAATTTTATACATAGATACTTTATACAGTGTAACTTGACCACAGAGGACAACAAAAACAGTGATCTAATACAAAGTCACCTTTACCAATTAAACATAAAATAAAACAATTTTTAACGGATACTAGCGCGGTTTTATTGGAAGTACTTTGATAATTATTTTGTTATTTGGTTTGATTTTTGGTTTTCCCGACGTTTCGGCACCTTTGCAGCTGCCGTGGTCACGGGGGACTGAAGTCACTCGTGAGCATCAAGCGATGATTTTTTTAAGACGTTCAGAAATTAATATTTAATTTAACTTTACCTTTGAACCTGAACTTTACCAATTATTCAATTATGAACTAAGCGTTATTGTGTCAAGTTGAGTGCGACATTGGCAGATGATATCATGGCCGGCTATCTGCGCGTACGACTATGTGTCATTAATTACCTCTTTATCTCATGTACTTTAAATTGAAAAATCTCTTATATAAAAGTAAAGGAGTGACTGACATATCAACGCCCAGCCCAAACCACTGGACCTAGAGACTTGAAATTTTGTACATATACTTTATACAGTGGACAACAAAAGCAGTGATCTAATACAAAGTCACCTTTGCCAATGATTCAATTATGAACTAAGCGTTACTGTGTCAAGTTGAGTGCGACATTGGCAGATGATATCATGGCCGGCTATCTGCGAGTACGCTTGTGCCATTAATTACCTCCTTATCTCACGTAGTTTAAATTAAAAATATACATATAAATCTATTGACACAGTGATCTATCACAGAAGTTGTATAAAGTTATGTAAAAGTGTTAAAACTAAACAACTAATATGCGTGCTAGTCTTTAGACTTCGTAGGTACTGAGAAGAACCGCCTAAAACAATATCTGTAAGCACTATTTTTAGCTTATGATAAATCAAAACTGTAAGTCGTTTCCTTCTTTTAGCGTCATTTCAGTTATCAATTTGAGTTAAGGTCAAGCAATGCAATAATCTAGAGAACCGCGTAGGTATTACCTATCTGAAATTAGGTGGTTTGACCTTAGATGAAAGAATCTTTCATCTAAGGGTTTGACTAAACAAGTAGTACTGTATAGTTCGAATCACGAAAGACCACAAATGGCACCCATCTTCGCGTCATAACTCACGAAAAAAAGACTTTTGCAAAATAATATTTCATATATTTAAATAATATCGATATATCTCTATGAATATGAAATATTATTTTGTCTAAAGTCTTTTTTTCATGAGTTTTGACGCGAAGATGGGCGCCATTTGTGGTCATCTTTCGGAATTCGAACTATACCTATAAATTTATTTCAGTTATCAATTTGAGTTAAGGTCAAGCAATGCAATAATCTAGAGAACCGCGTCGGTATACATATCTGAAATTAGGTGGTTTGACCTTAGATGAAAGATTCTTTCATCTAAGGGTTTGACTAAACAAGTAGTACTGTATAGTTCGAATCACGAAAGACCACAAATGGCACCCATTTTCGCGTCATAACTCACGAAAAAAAGACTTTTGCATATATTTAAATAATATCGATATATCTCTATGAATATGAAATATTATTTTGTCTAAAGTCTTTTCTTCATGAGTTTTGACGCGAAGATGGGCGCCATTTGTGGTCATCTTTCGGAATTCGAACTATACCTATAAATTTTAGGTCAAGCAATGCAATAATCCAGGGAACCTGGGAACCGCATAGGTTTTACCTTTAATACTTGGGTGATTTTTTAAAGGTAAAAAGTAAAGGTAGTACCTACTTTTCCAAGCAGCTTAAGCCGCGATTACATATTATTATACCAATCTAGTGTCCGATTTATGAAGCCACCCATATAATTAGTTCAATTTAACAGTGAATTTACTCAAATAACGGAATGGTTTAGATTGTTTATGATTTTTTTATTTTCTATTCACATCTCTAATCTTAAACAATTTTTACTTTTCCGTTAGAGGGTAAATTCACTTTTAAATCGAACTTATTATAACAATATTTTATTGTCAAGTACGGGTGGCAACCCGAAATTTGTTCCTGAATCGGATGCTAGATCGGGATATGTAATTGATGGACTTTTCCGGCGGGATAATAAAATTGTCTATGAAATTCCGGCGGAAATATTTTTAAAGACGGGAAATTGTTTAGACTTGTTTTCAATAACATAGACGATCGTGGCGTCGCTTCGTGTTAATGCTAATTCGCAAGGTGACTGATGATATCATTACTAGCTGTTTACCAACATATTTGTGATTAATCGTGTCATGTTTCTGAAATATTTGGTTGGTTTAAATCAATTAATATGGTTTTAACAGATATTTGAAACCAAAAACAAAAAACCGACTTCAAAAAACCTGCCTATAAAAAGCAAGAAATAATATTCAAATCATTAGATATGCTTTATCATTGTTATAATAAAAACACGTCTATTGAAGTCGGGTGGGGCTGGACTGGAGTACAACTTCCTTTTTTTTATTCTAAAAGCCCCACCCGACTTCAATAGACGTATTAGGTAGTGTAGGTTAGGTATATTATTTAGGTAGAAAAATCGGCTCAGCCAAACATGAGATAATCGCGGAGAAACATACATGTCAAACTGAGAATCTCCTTTTTTTGAAGTCGGTTAGAAAGATTACACTAACTAAAGTATCCCTTTTCAAACAAAAAAAAATCATCTAATTCGGTTCATAAATGTCGAAGATACGCGCGAACAACGATAAAAAAAATATACAATCGAATTGAGAACCTCCTCCTTTTGTTGAAGTCGGTTAAAAATAAGATTTCTAACTAAGCTAGTAACTTGACTATGGGCAGAACAAATCCAAGGTGAAAAGCTCGAGCAAATTGACTTTTCAGGGCAGCTTGCTTCTTCATAGCCTTAGATTTTAAATGTGACTTAGTATAAGTCCATCTATATAAAAAACCGGCCAAGTGCGAGTCGGACTCGCGTACGAAGGGTTCCGTTCCAAAAAAAGGCAAATAAATCACGTTTGTTGTATGGGAGCTTGGGAGCCCCACTTAAATATTTATTTTATTCTGTTTTTAGTCACTAAGACAGACAGACGGATAGTGGAGTCTTAGTAATAGGGTGCCTATGGCGTAAACTAGTAGTAAACTAGCGTCAAAAGTAACTAGAATTTCAGTTTCATCACTTTTGTGTTCCACCGCGTGTTCTGGGCCTTATTTTGAATGTGGCTTAGCATAAGTCGATAAAATATAAAAATTCTACTTGCATTGGTTACCTTCTGCAGGAAGGAGTTGATCCATTTGGTGAAGGTCTTCTTCTGTATGTGCAGTCGCTCCTCCTGTAGCGCCTTGATGCGGCTCTGCTCGAACTTGAGCGCGTCCTCGCGCTGCGTCATGTTGGTACGCTGTTGCACTGCGTTCGCGTACCCGCCCGGCTCATACTGTGGCCCTGGGGGAGAAGGAACTTGTTAATACGAAAAGTTTGGTGGAAGACGAGACTTGAGCACCGGCACATTGAGCCACTAGTCGCAGCCACTAAACACGACCACAAGCTGCTGTTCCTGCCACAACCACAACACGTATAAAAAAAATGTTTTGACATTTTGTGTTCAAACTTTTTTAAATACCATCTTGTGGTTGTGGCAGGTAAGGCATAAAGGTATAATGCTGTTACTTTCGTACATTTTGTGAAGTCGAATTGACTTTTATTTTTTTATTTTTTTCTACGCAACTGAAAATTCTGTAACATTTTTCTATTGTTAAGGGCGCTTATTCCTACCTATCAAAAAATATTCAGCCAATTTGATTTTTTTTAGACGGGGACTGGGGAATCCGTTGGCATGGCAGTTAAAACAATATTTTGCCAAAATATGGTTTCAAACTGTGGTCCTTTGTGATAAACATTTACCGTATTTCCTCGTCGGCTGATAATCCTGGTAAGAGTGGAAGCTCACGTTGCTTAGTTGCCGCTGCATATTTCACTTTATTCACACTCACTCCATCTAAATTTACTTACACTGTTACACTATTCAATTGGTCTATCTATCTATTCTATTTAACTATTAATCTTTGGTTGACAGTGGTGACAGCTGTAAATAAGTTAGTTAGGTTTTTTGCTTTAACTTTTTGGCCTTTTAATGTTAGATTTGATGTAGGTTACGTATACTTAATATAGGATAGCTTTATTATAATGGCATTTCATAAGGTAATTCCTGATTACCTAGTTCAGCATTTTCTATTTGGTTTAATTTGTTGTGTGAGTTAGGTACTTGGTGCGAAGTATGCAAAAAATGTTTATTTTTACCTATTTCAAAGTTTAAAAACTGTTCTGCTTTGAAAATTTAAATTCATAGGTGTTAGAAATGCTTTCCGATGATCGAGATCTTGGCTGTAAGTACGAGGACTCCTTTGCATATGTTCTGCAATGCGACGATTTTTATTTATGATATGTCTACTTCGAACGTTGTCTGTCAAAAAGAATCGCAGGTTAATCTGTGGTGAGCCATCATTCATGTTATTGTAGGGAGTTTTGGCGCCATTTTATCGAGTTCTGTTCGGTGTTTATTTCAATTATTTGCAAATTGATTCATAGTGGATATTGCGTAGTAAAATTGGTGCAGTTTTGTGGTACAAGTGTCTCCACAACTGAACAATATTTGGGATAATTGAAATAGGCGCGATATTGTAGTGGTAGCTACCTCGACAGAACTAACCGAGTAAACTGTCTTGATATACTTGGTGCCAAATGCTCCAAGCAGCATTGGAATGCGATGCACCCGCATTCTAATGAAAATTGAAACAATATCTACCACTGAACTATTCAACACTTGACACTGGCAAAAATTACTTCCAAGAGGAAAGTAGATTGCCAAAACAAAAATAAGAAGAAGAAGAATGTTTTTGTATTTTTGATTTGGTTCCTTTTATTTAATTAATTGTTTGTTATTCTATCGTTGGATATTTGAAGAGAAATACTTGTACCTACCGACCGTTTACGGGACTGTTAATAGGCTTGCCAACCGTCCCGGATTTTCCGGGACCGTCCCGTTTCTGATTCAATTTTGGGTCGTCCTGCCGTGACCCCATGCGGGACGCCTTCTGTCCCGGAAATCAGTTAAAGTCATTCATAGGAGAAAAACAAAAATCAGCCCCTGACAAGTATTGGGTGCTTATGAATTAACATGACAAAAAATATTTATGTCCATAAAAGAGCCACCTCTCTAATGCATGGACAGGCAGCAGAAATAAACTTTCTGTTGATGCCGATTTTTTTGCTATAAATTGGCAAAATTACAAGATTATTTGATGAAACTGACAAAAAATCTCGCTGTGCGGCTGTTTTTTTACTTTAGTCAGGCAAATTTACAAGATTAGTGGATGGAACTGACAAAAAATCGCGCTGTGCGGCCGATTTTTTTACTATAAATTGGCAAAATCATAAGATTATTTGATGAAACTGACTAAAAATCGCGCTGCGCGGCCTTTTTTCTATAGACAGGCATTTTTCTAAAAAAACAGGCGTTTCGTGCATCCTAGACAGGCATCCTCCCTTACGTAGATCGCGACCTTAGGGGCGGCATACCTTATTTGCCTAAGGCTTAAATTTAGAAAATAACTAAAATTTAATAATTTAAAATTTTTGTCATACCTATATTTTGCATTGATTTTTTTATTAACTGATTAAAAAATATATCTACCTAATAGATTTTTCTAACCATTTTGTATGTGGTGTGTTGTGTTGTGTCCCGCGTAATATACCCAAGTCCCGGATGTCGAGCTAAGTAATCCCGGAAATGCCTTTTTTGGAGTTGGCAAGCCTAACTGTTAACATGTATCTACGAAAGGAAAAAAATATTGTACACTAATAAGTGGGATTTTATTGATAACGAGCATCCTTAGAAAAACAGAAGTAGTCCCTACCTAGTACAGAAGAATTTAAGTAATGGCACGGAGATTATCTTAATTTTCTACGCAAACTCTGTGTTATTTAACGTTAGCGCGCCCTTATGCTAAACAGCATTTAACAGTCTGTAGGTATGTAGGCTGTTGCCTTGTCTCATTATCTCGCTACAGCCGCAGTTTAAGTTATATTAGTTCCATTAATGTAGATTTTCCCCTTATCAATGCTATAAGGTATGAATAACAAACGGCATACCAACCGTATACATTAGATACTATGGGCATACCGATGAATGGTAAAACGGTAGCCAGAAGATGAGCCGCGAAAGTTTGACGTGTGCCGCATCATAAAACAGCGCGAAAGTAGAAACGGGGCGACTCTTGAGCGCAGTGAAAATTTTTCTAAGTCTATGGGGCGACTACGGACAAATCATACATACTTACTGAAAGGCCAAAGACCATACAACGAATACCTATAAAGTGTTTATGAAATACTATAACAGACGCCATTTTAGCGCACATCGTATTCAGAGTGACAGTTTAACGTTTAGTCCCACCGTTTAAGGATTAAAAGGTGCATTCTGATTGGTTTACAATCATTAAACCAGTTTTTGTTAGAACAGTCTTGCACCCCAGTTTTGTGAAACATCTCTGAATAAGACAGTTTGTGTACCTACGTTCATAACAAGAAATTTATAAAACGAATTTAAAGTTCTTGGTTTTTATAGTTGTTGTCAGTTTTAACGGAAACTATGGAACTGATAACTTCCTTAAAGTTATACCTCAACAAAGATTTTAGCTCAGAAACTTCGAGTATTCGGCCGTTAGTCTTGAAAATATTTTAAAGCTTTTTTTAAACCAACTGGTGCGCCGAGAGTTCAAAGAGTTCAGACCAACTGTATGAACACTATCAACTGACCATGAAGCGAGCGCTGCCTATTTTCCATTATTACGGTTTACAAAATAACAGCCAACAGGCGGCGTATGGTAGAATGCGCTCCGCCATATTGTGTAATTAGTATACCGATGACCGGTCATATCGCGCGGTAACTGTTCTTTTATTATGCGCACGCGCTGAGAGATCGCGATGTGCACACAGGGTTACCAGATCTAATAATAAGATTTCCTGACCTTTTCCCTGACTTTTCGGGAAAGGTAAATGACCACTAATAATACCCTTTTTAGGCCTTGTGCCAGGGTGCGATTCGGTTGCCATAAAAACAGTTAATCTAATTTCAATGCCACTAACGTTGACTTCATCTAATTTTTATTTGACCTAAAAATAAATGACATAATTTTTATTTAACCTATTATTCATTTGTCATCATTATTATTTGCCATATTTACATTTGCTCTAACATTTATATCCCATAAGTATCATTTGATATATTGCTTTTTTATCTAACTTACATTTCTTAAACATATCATTTGATCTAATTTTATATGTTATAATCAACTTTTATTATAAAATAGAAATAACTAGCTTTTGTTATTATGATGCTTGCTTAATTTTCAAATCCACTAATTTTTTATGTAATAACATCAATAGCATACATATATTATAACATAACAATGACTAGACATGCAAGCAAGCATACAAGAATGCATGTAGCTTGCCAGTAGCTTAGGTTAGGTTAGTGTTTTGACCACTCGCAGCGGAGCTCCACAATGCTTGCATGCATGCTGCATGCTTGCTTGTATGCTGCATGCTTGCTTGCATGCTGCATGCTTGCTTGCATGCTGCATCCTTGCTTGCATGCTGTATGCTTGCTTGCTTGCAAAATGCTTGGTGGGGGGTTAGTGTTTTGACCAGCGGAGCGATACTGTTATGTTGGCAGTAAGCTGTTTCACAACCCTTTATAGAGGATTTAAAGCGTGGGTGTACAATATATAAGTAATGAAATCATATTTTTTGGCTATGCTTGTTTTTATAGCATTTAAATCATAGGTCAAATAAAATTATTTTAAATGTTGAATAGAGTAAATGAATGTTATATGAAATGTGCTTTATATCATCTGTTAATTAGATCAAATGATTATTATGTCAAATAATTTTTATATCACATGTATTTAGGTCAAGTGAAATTATATTAACCGTATGTTATATTATTCGATCGGTATGTCAAATGAAATTATAGGAAATGTTATTATATCCTCTGATCGTTAGTGCATGTAAATTTAGGTCATACATTACACACCCATTTTTTTCTCACTAAAATGATTAACAAATTATGTGTTTTCATTAAGTACTTACACTTTTTGAGATTTCATAAATCCATGACAACTACAGTTTTTCCCTGTTTTCCTGACGGATGCCTAAAATTCCTGACGTGTCAAGAAAATTCCTGTCATCTGGTAACCCTATATGCACACAGTGTTGCCATAACTTTGCTTCCGGGGTTACTAAAACATGTTATAGTTACAATACAAAAGTGTTACAGCTTCCGGAATAGAATGGAATGTTTTTTGGCAATTTATGGCTATGTGTCATCTCATGAGTATTGTTTGAAAAAGTTTGCGCTGTTTTCTTCACCGGGTAGGCACAGTACGTTCTCCTTTTTAGAGTTCTGTACCCAAAGGGTAAAAACGGGACCCTATTACTAAGACTCCGCTGCCCGTCTGTCTGTCTGTCTGTCACCAGGCTGTATCTCATGAACCGTGATAGCTAGATAGTTGAAATTTTCACAGATGATGTATTTCTGTTGCCACTCTATATCAACAAATACTAAAAACAGAATAAAATAAATATTTCAGTGGGGCTCCTATACAACAAACGCGATTTTTTGCCGTTTTTTTGTACGGAACCCTTCGTGCGCGAGTCCGACTCGCACTTGGCCGGATTTTTTAAATTCTTTTCTTTCAGCAACTGCAATCGCATACAAATAATCGTCATTTTAATGTCCTCATTGCAGAGTAATGGACTCTCCACATGAACAGGCTCGACCTGCAGGATAGTACGGAGAGGCGCGGCCACTTAAGTCCTGAGGCCCGGCGTACAGGATCGTACGGAGGCACAGCCTTCCGGCCAAATCTCAACGTGTCTGAGGGGAAACACGGCCTTTTCAGTCCTGAGTCCCGGTCTGCAGAATCGTATGGAGGCGCGGCCTTCCAGCCAAATCTCGACGTATGTAGGGGGCGAAGCGGCTTCTTAAGTCCTGACCTGAGGGGGCCGTGCCTTCCCCTACCAAAATACTTTTAGATTTGGCCGGAAGGCCACGCCTTTTCGTATGTTCCTGCAGGCCGAGCCTGTGGGCGAGGAGAATGGATATTACCATGGACAGACGTAGCAAGGACCAACAGCTTAACCTTCTGAAGCGCGTAGGCGCTCCCGGTAATATATTTTAGGTCACCCACCCAATAGGCAACCCTAGCAAAGGCGCTTCCACGTAATGTTACCAGATGACAGGAATTTTCCTAACATGTCAGGAATTTAAGGCATCTGTCAGGAAAACAGGGAAAAACTGTAGTTATCAGGAATTTTTGATATCCCAAAAAGTTTAAGATTTTCATTTTGGTGAAAAAACAAAAACGTCAACTAAATGAAGCATGTAGACGTAGGTGACAAAATGTCAGGAAATCTCATTATTTGATCTGGTAACCCTACTTCCACGGCGCTTCACCCTCCGCCAGGCAAACCTCGCCACCGAGTTTAACGATTAATAAATTGTTTAATTAATCGATTGTTAATCGGTAATCAAGTGTCACAGCTGGCTGAGTGGTGCACTACGCGGAACGCGACGGCGACAAATTAACAATGCTCCGGTCACACGCCGTTGGATGCGTCACAACTCGGAAACTTGCTTTTATTCTTAAAAAATATATTTTTGATCTGTATTTTTTTTTATAATAAGTCATATGTAGGCAATCACGTTTTAGGTACAAAAATGATTAGTGCGGGAACCTCATTGTCTATGGTTTGGTTCAAGTTATATTGCGCGAGCCAGTAGGTACCTACCACTACCACAAAAGAAAAAAGGAATACCGTTAAACTGGGGTGAATAGCAATTTGCGCGGTCGACAGTGACATTTTCGATAGATTGGTAACAGACAAACATACAAACACACACACACACACCTCTAACCCCAAACGCATATACCACCTTCGTTCCGTCCGTCGTAGGTAAAAAATCGACATGAAAACCACTGGGGTGAATCGCAATTTGCGTGGTGTATTACGACAGTGACATTTTCGAAGAATGGTAACAGACAAACATACAAACACACACACACACACACACAACCTCTAACCCCAAACGCATATACCGCCTCCGTTCCGTTCCGTCCGTCGTAAGTAAAAAATCGACATGAAAACCCCTCAGTGTTAGAGTCAATTTACACTCATCGAGTTTATAAGTAAAGAAAGTGTTTTAACATGTGTTAATAAAAAAAAATCTCTCCTTTGTCCATCTGTCTTTCAGTGTTTTGACAAGATGTTTTGCAGGAACTCTGATTTTTTGTTTAAACTAAAAAAAAGGTGTTTAATCATGAACAATATGAAAAGATGCGCACACGATGGGTGTGCGCTTTTTGAATATTCATAGAACTATACCAAGTTCATCGACCCCATGTCTACAGAGCACAGAGTATGCAAATATGTGTGCATGTAATAACGAATGTAATTGACTATCTAATTACGGTAAAGCGTGGGCGAGAACATACTACTCACACAATCATTATTTAAGATCGGTGCAATATCAGGTATTTTTTTCATTAAGTGCTTAATAACTTTATTACGTCCATCCATCAGCCATTTTTAATGTCCCCACTGCTGGGGCCTTCCTTATGGGTGGTAAGGAGGAAGGGCCGTAACCCACCACGCGGGCGCAATGCGGATTGGTGGGTGTTAACGACTGCAAATGCAGCCGGGACCAACGGCTTAACGTGCCTTCCGAAGCACGGAGGAGCTCGAGATAATAAATTGTTGGTCACCCATCCCATGACCGACCCTTGCGAACGTTGCTTAACCTCCGCAATCGCTAGAACTGAACATAGCATTGAACGAACCGTTGAGTTATCGTGCGTGGAACTTGATCAAATAATTATAGTATGTGTATATAGACCCCCCAAAGCGAATTACTCTGAGTTTAAGTCCACTATGGAGGAAGTTTTAAAAATAACTTGTAGGAAGAATAAAAAAGTCGCAATTTGCGGAGATTTTAATGTCGACATCTTAGACCCTAAAATAGCCAAACTGTCGAGCAGGTTCATAAACCTATTTAAATCATTTAATTTGCTACATATTTTTAATGAACCAACGCGTATCACACCCACATCGGCAACCTGCTTAGATAATATTTTCTGTAACTGTAATGTCATTGAAAAATCAATTTTAAATTGTATTAAATCCGACCATAGTGGACAATTAGCCTCCATTGAGCACCATCATGTTCCGCCTAAACGGGAAATAATGTGTAGGCCAGTAAAAAAACACTGTATTGAAAAATTCAGAACCAATGTCACAAGTAAAATTGAAACATTACCAGAACCAAATTTTGAAGCCAATAACCTATATAATCATTTATTTAGCATAGTTCAAACTGAATTTAGTAAAACTTTTAAACAAAAAGTCATCAAATGTAATGATAGTACGAAATTTAGTGACTGGGCCACACCCGGCATATATCAGAAGGAAATTATACGAACTTTATGCAGAGAAAGCTACTTCTAGTGATCCTAACTTCATTGAATTTGTCAAGAAGTATTCACAAACATTCAGAGAAGTCTGTATCTTAGCAAAGTCCAAGTACTTTGCAAATAAAATTAAATTAGCTGACAATAAAATTAAGGCTACTTGGAATATTATTAACAAAGAAACGGGCAAATCAAAATCCAATATAAATTCCTTCTGTTTAAAAACTGGTGATCAAACTTTTGAATCTGACAATGAGGTCGCAAAGGTTTTTGAAGATTTCTTTGCTAGAATACCTGTAGAAACTACCAGTACTGTGCTTGTCCCAACATCGCTGTCTCCCTTCTGGAGTCTAGTGTTGATAAGTGCAATGAAAGTTTTTCCTTTAAATATATAAATAGTGCAGACATCATTAAAGCTTTTAAAACAATTAATGTTAAAAAAACAGAAGATCTTTGGGGCATGTCAACAAGCATAATTAAATCAATAATTGATATACTAGCCCCTTACTTGGCTTTTATTTTTAACAAATGTATTGACGAAGGGGTCTTTCCTGATCTAATGAAAAATAGTAAATTGATTCCTCTTTTTAAATCTGGGGATAAAAGTGACCCAGCTAACTTTAGGCCAATATCTATACTACCAGCACTTAGTAAAATATTTGAAAAAATTATATATTCCCAATTATTAGATTACTTCACATACAATAATATACTTCATAAAAATCAGTTTGGTTTTTCCAAGGGTAAAAGTACTACTGATGCTGGAATTGCACTTCTCAAACATATTATTGATGCTTGGGAAGAAAAGCAAGATGTAATTGGCATTTTCTGTGACCTTTCTAAGGCATTCGATTGCGTTGATCATCAAACACTATTAATGAAGCTAGAACATTATGGTGTCTCTGATAAATCAGTTAGTCTTATGAAATCGTATTTGTACAATAGAACTCAGAAAGTAGTGATTAATAGAACTGAATCTACTGGAGCCCCCATCAATATGGGTGTGCCACAGGGATCAATATTGGGCCCATTGCTGTTTCTAATTTATATAAATGACCTTCCCAACTACGCGAATAATTTATGTGAAACAGTACTATTTGCGGATGATACTTCTTTAGTTTTTAAAGTAAACAGAGGTAATAACTGTTCGGACGAAGTAAATAGTGCCCTCTCTAAAGTTTCATACTGGTTTAATAGTAATAATTTAGCACTTAACCCCAAAAAAACTAAATGTGTTAAATTCTCATTACCTAATGTTGAGCAGACAAAATTAAATATTAATTTGAATGACGATGAAGTCGAGTTTATCGAGAGCACAAAAATTCTAGGTATCACACTAGATTCTCGACTGCAATGGGATCCACATATTGAAGCCTTGTCAAGTAGACTTAGTTCAGCGGCATTCGCTGTTAAGAAAATAAGGCTTTTAACTGATATTGAAACGGCAAGGTTAGTATACTTTAGTTATTTTCATAGCGTAATGTCGTATGGACTGCTATTGTGGGGCTCAGCTGCCAGTATTGAAAATATTTTTGTACTCCAAAAAAGAGCTGTTCGCGCCATATACAATCTACGGCGGAGAGATACCTTGAGAGAAATGTTCAAAGAAATAAATATTTTAACTTTGGCAGGCCAATATATTTATGATAATTTAGTTTATGTAAGGAAACACTATGATTCATTTGCTAAGAACAGAAATATTCACCAGTTCAATACAAGAAATAAAGATAAACTTGCCGTTCCAAGATTTAGGCTTGCAAAAACTAGAGGTTCATTTATGGGGAAAGGCATAGCCTTTATTAATAAAGTTCCACAACAAGTGATTGATCTTCCTTTGCATGAATTTAAAAACCATGTTAAAAAAACGCTCATGGGTAAAGGTTATTATAAAGTAGATGATTATCTTAAAGATCTAAATGCGTGGAAATGATGTAACACATAACTTGCTAATAAGTACTTTGTTGAAGTAATATAATAAGTCTATGTTGTTGCCAATAATCCTGTCACCCTGTTGTAATTTTCTGGTAACGATATATTCAAGTTTGTAAATATCGTTACTTATGGCTGTTACAGCTGATAAGTTTCTTGCGCCCGTTCTTCTTGTCAGCTAAAAAAGTCTGGAACGGGTGGTAGGAAAATATAGACGATTCAAAAGTACTTAATAATTAAGTTTATTTGAATAAAGCTTATTTGACTTTGACTTTGACTTTGACTAGACCAGGCGCTAAACCACTGCGCCACCGAGCTCCTCTCCTTATTACGTCACTCGAAGTAAAAAAATGTAGCCAACTTTGCCAACTTAGATACATGGGATGGGATTTACATTAATTTTCGCTTACCATTACACAAAATATATAAGCGCTTCGATGTCATTTTAAAGACAATTTTATTTTTTTTATTGCGAAATTCGTTATCAAGTTCTATCCAGAAATACCTATAATTATTTTCAACACGTTTTTAATAGGTTGCTTTCTCCCCCCCCCCCCCCTACACTACACACGATGAGATTTTGACGGAAGGCCGCGGGAGGCTGGGCAACTCCGTACGATCCTACAGGCCGGGCCTATGCATGCCAGAAAAAGAATTGCAACTACTTAGAACCCCCCAAAAAGTGAATAACTTAAATCACACATGACTTTAAATTTTTAAGTTCGACCTGAAAATGTTAACATTCTAAAATCAACATTCACTTTCCACAGCTCGTCTCTAAAACGACAAACCGCTAACTTTGTTGTTTGTCAAACCAACTTACATTGCACTTTACGACATTTGCACACAAGAGCAATGAACTCTGTAGGTAGCATGTTAAAAAGTTGTCAATTTGCTTCTTTTTGTATAGATTGACCGAGCGGTATTGAAATTTTAAAAGTTAAACTTATAACTAGAAAAAACTGGCCAAGTGCGAGACGGACTCGCGCACGAAGGGTTTCCGTACCAAAAAACGGCAAGTTCACGTTTGTTGTATGGGAGCCCCCCTTAAATTTAACTTTATTCTGTTTTATTAGTATTTGTTGTTATAGCTGCAACAGAAATACATCATCTGTGATTTTCAACTGCCTATCTATCACGATTCATGAGATACAGCCTGGTGACAGACAGAGAGACGGACAGTGGAGTCTTAGTAATAGGAATAGGGTCCCGTTTTTACCCATGGGTACGAAACCCTAAAAACAACTCTTTCTGCTGATCTTAAAGGCGGGAATTGAACATGTGACGACGTTTGCTTGCTTGCAGGGACTTCAAGATTTTTTTTTTTTAGTTCTGTGTTAACGGACATCCAAAAAAGGGCCTTTTATTTCCCGCTGTCCCCCACTGTATGTCCACCACTGGTGGATATCGGGAAATAAAATATAGACGGTCTATTCCCGCTGTCCACCACTGGTGGATATCGGAAAGTAAAGTGTGGACGGTCTATTCCCGTTGTCTACTACTAGGGGATATCGGAAAATAAAATATGGGCGGTCTATTCCTGTTGTCCACTACTGGTGGATATCGGGAAATAAAGTATGGACGGTCTATTTCCGTTGTCGGATATCGGGAAATAAAGTATGGACGGTCTATTTCCGTTGTCGGATATCGGGAAGAAATGTATATTTAGCCCCTCCGCACCGCACACGGCGTCGTAGCGTAAGCGTATCGTAATACGCGCGTCGTACGAGAGCAATACGAGCACGTACATGTTCAAAGAAGTAAGTAAATCTAATTCATGTATCTCATTATCTTTAACAACCACAAGAAAACTCGCGAAACGGAATCAAATAATTGAGTTGTAAAAAAAATGTCTGCCGTTTCTTTTCCCACGTGCCAAGTACTTACATACAATCATACAATGGCTTAACAATGTCTGAGACCCACTTCTCATAGTTTCCCTTAACATACGGAGTCGGAATTATAAACAAACGCAGACATTACTTTAAAATATGTGAGGAGTTTTTATATTGTATGCGAATTCAAGGCATTCAGGTCGTTTATCTAAAAAGATAACGATAGTGAAATACGTAATGATTTTTATGGTTTGTTTGGATAAAGAAACTGTTCGGTTGGAAAATTGTGTTATATGATGAGAACTTAATAAGTTAGGGAACGTGCCCATACTACGTGCGTGACCCATTTGTTACAATATTTGACCACCCTCCCCCCTTGGTGACCACCCGTAGTATATTCAAATTTTTCGCTGCAAGTCATATTTGAATACAACTCGAAAAAGAACCAGATTTCCATAGAGAATATTGACTACAGCTACGTGATAAAACCTAGACCCCCTCCCCCGCCCCTGTCACCAAGCGTGGTATTTTCAAGACCCTCCTCCCCCTCCTTAATGGGTCACGTAATATGGGTACGTTCACTAATGACAATTGACAATAGTCAACATTTAATCAACGTACTAAGTTAGATCCATTTTAATTGTTTTTGCGACAGTGGTCATAGATTCCCTGATTATTTAAAGTCATAACTTTGTAGGAAGTGTAGTATGGTATTATGGAGATGGGTAGCCACTAGAAGGAAGGCCAAAGTGGAAGATCTTCCTCCGGGCTGGGTGATCTTAGCCCGGGGACCGCGGTCCAACCGATGATGGTTGGCAGTTGTATATATGCTGCTTCGCTGAGAAAACTTCGTCAGCGAGATGTAGGTTGCTCCATATATTTTTCCATACTACGAGTTGCTGTACCTTATTAATCTTTGTGTTTATACGACACTAGCGCCATCTAGTCACATGGTGATAAATCTTGTTGCAACCATGTGTGGTATGTGCGGCGGTACGGTAGATGCCGCTACAACTTTTTAAAGGGCTAACCAAAGGAGTAAAAAATTACATATTCCATGGGACTAACCAAGAACTTTACTTAAATTCATTATGAATTTAAAATTCCTTTGATTAACCAAGCTGAATTTAAAGTACTTGCTTGGGACTAACGGCGACCTGAGGATTAGCAGGCTAATCCTCAGGTTATCGAATCAGCACAGTATACTTTTTATTTTAACCATATGGAAAGTAATTTATTCTAATTTTCTATTTTATTATTTTCCATGGTTAAAAATGTACTTTACGGCGACCGATGACTCAGTGATTAGTCTGTTGGAATGCACCCATTTTCACTATATTATTTCATTCAGTGGTCTCGCATTCCACAGAGTGTTTGTAAATATTAATTTAGGGAGTATTCTGTAAAACTTTTTTGTGAAAACAAGGTGAAAACAACCGAAGTAAAGGTTGCACCGACGACGTACAAAGTGAATGATGCATTCCTTGGAGTGTCGATAAGATACCTAATGCTTGCCAGTTATCTGCGCAAACATTAGATAAAACGGCTGCACTTATCGGTTTAGTCGACGTTTCTTTACTACGAAAAGAAAATACTTAATAACTTTTTGCCTAAAGATAAATAGTACCTACGTACATTACAAAACGGGAAGTTAGCAGTTACATGGTCGAGGATGGTTTGAAGCCAAAGCCGATTTGGCAAGGGCTTTAACCATTCGAGGCAATGTAAATAGCTTTCAGTACAAGGCTTATATAAGAAATGCGAGGACATAAAATTTTCTTAATAAAAATGACATTTTTGACAAACGCATTGAATTATTGATGCATCGAATTTCAATTTATTTTAATTTTATTTTCATTTAAAATTTTGAACTTTTGAACCGACCACCGATATGTGGAACGTCCCGCATTCTTTTTTAAATGAAATGATAACCTTTCTGAGCTTATGAGAAAAATATTAAATATCTAGGTTAGGCACAGTAACAAGTTACGTGCCTGCTTTCAAAATAGCACTTTCATTAAAAATCTGAATTCCAAACATCGCTGTACCGTGGTATATAAAACTACATTCTTGCCAATTAAAATTCATTTGCCGGACGCCGGGAGACCGGTTTTAAAACGTTATGTAACTTGTCTATGGAATAAGGACAGCCTGTTACGCGCCAAAAATCGCAATGAGTAATGTGCATGCATAGCAAAACGTATCATTAAAAATATAAGAAATAAGCAAAAATAACAATGACCACTTCCCATACCAAGTTTGACCTGGCAAATAGCTTTTATAAAAGTTGATAATATTTTGAATAGTTCACTTCTTAAGCTTACGCGCTCACTAGACATGAAATAAAACACTTTATAACGGATACTAGCGCGGTTTTATTGAAAGTACTTTGGTAATTAGTTGGTATTTGTTTTTATTTTTTTATTTTCCCGACGTTTCGGCACCTATGTAGCTGCCGTGGTCACGGGGGACCACATAGATACTTTCAATAAAACAGCGCTAGTATCTGTTTTATTACATTTGAATAGTTGCTTTGACTGTAGAGTGTTTATTGAATTTTTGTTTGGCAAATAGAAAAAATATCATGGTAAAATAATTATGTACTAGTTTAATATTAATTGTAATTATTGCTAATTTTCATTATTATTTTTTCCAATTTCTGTACTACCGATTTTTATTTTCGTTAGCAATTAATAAATAACAATTAAACTGCAATTTGATGAGCTATATTACTTCTATAAATACGATAATTGATAAAATCAACATTTTAACAGGTCCTTCCACGGTCCTTCTTTCTAATCGTCACTTAATTTCGGTTTTTTTTCCACTACTTATACCTAGCATGGCAGAGCATAGGTAATGTACCACCAATGGTAAATCCTTGATCCAGAAAAGATCCTTGTCTATTTATTATTATTTATTACAATAATTAAGATTGCTTAATTAATCAATCCTTATAATAGATGCAACTAGATTCAAAGACAACTACATTGACCTCTTTTCCCGTATTTATTAGATATTTTTTTTAATTTTCAATCTAATTAGTTTCCATGGTTAAAATGTACTTTACGGCGACCGATGACTCAGTGATTAGTCTGTTGGAATTTGGTCTCACATTCCACAGAGAGTTTGTAAAGACTAATTTAGGCAGTATTCTGAAAAACATTTTTGTGAAAACAACCGAAGTAAAAGTTGCACCGACGACGTGCAAAGTGAATGATGCATTCCTTGGAGTGTCGATAACTAGATGCAACTAGATTCAAAGACAACTACATTGACCTCTTTGCCCGTATTTATTAGATAATTGAGTTTCGTATTATTGACTCTGCTTTACTGGGGTTAAATTACGATAATTCGATTAACGTAGCGTAAAATGTGGCGCGGCGCGGTCAGTGATCGGTTTTAAATCCGTCATTTTGACTGTCTGGAGTTGTTCGCCCAGATAAATGTTTGATTGTTTGTCTATAATTAGTCTTTTTAACTTCGAAAAATTTTGTATTTTTTTCTGCACAACGGGGCGGTGCTCTGCCTTTATCTCACCTCATGTTAAATGATGATAAGGCCGAAGGTGGGAGAACTATACACCCGGAATCCTCATCACTGAGGAACTGGCTATCTTACCTCTAACTGCCGGAACACAACAATTATTAAATTGTTGTTATGGCGTCAGACTTAATAAGATGGTTGTAGCTAGCCAGGCGGACTTGAAATAAGCCCTACCACCAACCAAACCGACTACAAATTGTACCCCCCTGGGAATCGAACCCGGGACCCCTGCGCCTTACACGGGTGGGCGAACCACTAAACCACAGAGGCGATTAATATGACTGTAAGTATGACAATGGAATTTTTTGTATATTTTGTATGAAAACTTTCACATTCATAATCCTATTAAGATATTTGCTTTGGTTCTCGTAATGAAATAATTATTTGCCAATATTGCCGATTTCAAGTGTTTCAGTAAGTAATAACAGTCTTATTCTACTGTAACTAGATAAGATATGTACTGTATATACTATATGATATATACTGTATCTATATATAGATAATTTATAACAACAATAATAAAATGTAGTCGGCTGTGATCTGTAGTAGTCGGTAACCCTACGGCACCGCAGACAGACGAAACTAGGTAACTAGTTTGTTTTTATTGCACATTATTAACATAATTTGGGGCCGCGGCGGCTGTATAATCAGATTCCTTTGCCAACTTTTGCTTTTCGTTTTACGTGCTTGAAATCAACAAGATTTGCTACTAAGCTTGGTGTAGGAACCAGCTTATTTATATTGTCAGAAAATAGGGTTGTCACAGGCTAGATGGGGGTCAAGGTTGGGTTGGTGATGCACAAGTCATGGACTTTCTGGCTGTATAGTTTTGTTTCTCACGCGCATTATACAAACAAATGTGGAGAAAAACATGGTTGAAAAGGAGTTTTTGGCGCCATTTTGTCGAGTTCGGTTTGGTGTCTATTTTAATTATTTGCAAATTGATTCATAGTGGATATTGTGTCTTAAAATTGGTGCAGTTTTGTGAAACAAGTATCTACCTCTACGCAACTTAACAATATGTTGGATAATCGAAAAAGGCACGATCTTGGTTTTGTGAAGCTGAGACTTTTATTGTAGTGGTGCCTAACTCGGCCGAACTAACCAAGTAAACTGTCTTGTTAAACTTGATGTGACATGCATAGTTAGTTGCATTTCAGAAATAAATTAACAATAGGCCAATAAAGACACAAGTTTGAAGTAAATAACTCTTGAAACATGTTCCGGCAATCGAGTTTTATCTGAACAGCGGCCGCTCCCATCGCAAATCAGTCATGGCATACATTTACTTTGCAACAGCATTTCATACTGTTTTGAAGTAACACTAAATTCAGTACCAATGTAGATGGAACAAGGTAAGCAGTTATTGTTAAAAGATGTTAGCGATATATTTCCGAATACTAAAATATCGCATAGTTTTAACGAGGGATATTTTGTTATTCTAATTGTGTTTCTAACGCCATTTTTAAGACTAAAAAACAATCAAACTTCAAATTCGCGCCAAAAGCGCAGGTATAGAGAAAATCTTGAGCACGTTTATTTTTTCTATAACAAGTTTACGGCCTTGGACCGAGCATTTACATTGCGGAAACCACAGGGAGTCCAGCAAACAATTTTTTTAATAGTATGTATGTAATTTATTTTTACATTTCATCTTATCGTCATAATATTACTTAAGTTTCAACGGTCATTTGAAAATGCGTAGAATTTCGGGGTATTCTTTTGGTGCCTTTAAGTTGGATGTTACTTACACCCGTATTCAAGAATAAAACTTAAACGACCCTTGCCTAGGGTATGCGAACGCACTGCGGCAACTGCGTTGAAATAGAGCTGTACGATTGGTACGTTTATTTTAGGTATTACGTCACAAATGATACGTGAACAGGCTGAGCGTCCGTGTGCACTGTGAGACCTCGTCATAATAAAGTTTGTGAATGTTCACCTTAATTTTTGAATTGGCCGTTAATATTTCTCATTAAACTATGCGATAATTCTCATGATTTCATTGTCACGATAATTTTTCTTATTAAACTAATTTAATAGCGGTACATTTTGATGATTTCATACGTCCTCAGTACCGCATCGGAATCAACGATTCAAATTTTACGTCAAAATTATTGGGAAGCCTGGTGGTTCGAAGACATTCTTGTTTGATTTATGCCAAGAATATAGGCATATCAAAGGAGTCACTGACTTGTTAACATAGCGATAACATTGTAACGGAAAAAATATCAAATACAAAAACTTGCACTACTACGTGCCTACTGCAGGCCGTGTTGAATAATTGATACGCTCAAGTCAAAAACAGACCAAGTGCAAATTTTTAAATGATGGGATTAAAAAAAAAAGTCTGGTTAAAAAAAATGTACCAAGCATCGGAAATAAAAAATATAATAAAGTAATTTCATTCTTTAGTCACACTTTTACGTTATCAAAATAAACAAAGATAATCTCTTTATATTTTTAAAAATAAAGACAAAATTATTTATATGGTCTGTTTTTGATTTGAGTTCTAGTTTGACTTCGTAAAATGATACAAATATACAAAATTTTATATTAATTCATAGCCAGTCTCATTCCCATCATTTGCATCAGACTCGGAATTATTTTCAGTATCATCAGTTCATCAGGTCCCATATTTATTTAATTAAAATTAAAAAAAGTCATTTTAGAAAAAATATGGATAATGCATTTTTATCATTAAGTTTATCTTCTTTCATACGCACATTTAATCGATTCATATTTATTAATCTGTTTTGTCCAGATTAAGGTAGGTTACCGGGATTTATTCTTTTTTCTCCAATTAAATTCAAGACAAAAACCACCCATCCAATCGAAACATGGTCTGTTTTTGACTTAAGTCGAATTTCGGTCATGTGTTTTGACCGTTTAAAGTGAGAATTTGGTCAGTTTTATATACTAGGCATGTGGATTTCACAAAATACTACCGATCTGCATCATTAGCTCTATTTCGCCAAAATTGCTACTTGGTCCGTTTTTGACTTGAGCGTATCAATTATAGTATACATTTCGAAATACAACATTTTCATTGTAAAACTTTTCCCGTTGTCCACCACTGCCTGCCTCGCATCACCATCAAAACACGATATGATATAGCAATTTGTCACGTTTAACTGTTAAAAGACAATGGATTTTGATAGTTAGGTGTCGATAAAACGCTATATCACGAGATATATATCGTGTTTCGTCGGTCATGCTATGGGGGCTTGGGGATGTCAGGAAAAAAGTATTTTTCTATACATTCCTTCCCGATATCCACCAGTGGTGGACAACGGGAATAGACCGTCCATACTTTATTTCCCGATATCCTCCAGTGGTGGACAACGGCAATAGACCTTCCATACTTTATTTCCCGATATCTCCTAGTGGTGGACAACGGGAATAGACCGTCCATACTTTATTTCCCGATATCCTCTAGTGGTGGACAACGGGAATAGACCGTCCATACTTTATTTCCCGATGTCCCCCAGTGTTAGACAACGGAAATAGACCGTCCATACTTTATTTCCCGACATCCACCATAGTAGACAATGGGAATTAACCATCCATACTTTATTTCCCGATATCCACCAGTGGTGGACAAACAGCGGGGGACAATGGGAATAGTCCTTTTCACACGTCAAAACTTTACAAAAAAAGTATTTAAGTAAGTACTTATTTTAGATATCTATCTTAAGGCCGCCGGTAACGGCCATTTGCGATTGTCAATTTTTACGTCATTGACGCCTGTTTTACGTGATTGATGCGAAAATTTATCGTTTACGCGTGCAAATGAAGCGATTATCAATTGCTCTAACAATGGCATTGACGAAAAAATTGACAATCGCAATTGATCGTTACCGGCGGGCTTTAAGGGTATCTCATCTTTCGTGTGAAGAGGTGTTATAGAATATAAAAGTAAGTATTTAAAAAAATATGATCGGCCGCCATTAACGGACCATAGCGTCGGCGAAGAGTGAAAACCTCGTAAATCTCATTTTTGTCTAGAACATTTTTTTGCCGTTTTTGACAGAAAACCTCTCACGACTCTATCCCACTCATATTTCATTTAAACGCGTACAACGCCATCTATTGCATTTTATGAAAACCTCGTCAATGACAGAAGCTGGTCATGAGTGACGAAAACTCGGCAAAAGTGTTCTAGACAAGAAAGTGGATTTACGAGGTTTTCACTCTTCGCCGACGATAGATAAAAAGTCTATAGTTTGAATGTTAAGCGAATCGAATGACCGTGTACCAATCGCATGCAGTGGGATCGATTCTAACGGATTCTAATTTTTTATAGATGAAATGACCTGTTAGGAAAAAGTTTGAATTGTTAAAAAAACAGAAAAAACTGTCTGCTCCTTGATTCTTTAGACTTCTCATTGAGTTATTAATTTATAAGTAATTTATGCATTATGGGGAAAAGCAAGCGGATTGATTTATTAAAACCTATAAAATGAGACTAATTCTTTTTGACCGAACGAGCGCGAAGCGCGTGCGAAGCTTCTCCGTTTCAGCTTGGGCAAAAATGCCTTCGTATGTCCTTCCGGCTGTCCGTCTGTTCTCCTCTACAGGTCGCATTTTTCAACCGATTTTCGTGAAATTTTGTGAGCAGGTTCTAATAATATACTTATATATTTTTTGTCGATTCAGTTTTTCGAAATTTTTCCAAATGGCGGAGATCTGGAGAAAATCATAATTTAGCCATTTCTATGTAGATTTTTAGAACATTTTGACGACTATTTTGTACTTTTACGACGCTAGCACTATTAAATTCTGTGATTTTACTCTATATTCCTTTATTAAATGCAACTCTACTCTACTTCTTTTAAAATTTTATTCTGCAAAGTATAATCATAGTGGTAATATCCAATATCAACTTAGTTAGTGAAAGTGAAAGTGAAATATATTTTATTTAAATAAGCTCACATAATAAGCATTTTTAAATCGTCAATTCTTTTACCCTACCACCCATTATGACGTCTTTTAACTGACAAGAAAAATGGGCGCAAAAAACTTGTCAGCTTTATCAATCAGATGGAACGATATTTTCAAATATGTATATCGTTTCCAGACTTTATATTAACAAAGATTAACAAATAAATAACATTATTGAATTAGCTCATTTCTTAATGAGTTTCAAATTTCTTAATCAATTTACAGATTTTAAGCTAAATTCATAGTTTGAACTTGTTATTCAGTCTAGGCTGTTACAATAAATAAAAATAAAAGAAAAACATACAATTCAATATGCATTAAGATAGGTAGTCAGAAGCAGACCCATTCCCACTGGCAGCACCAGTTCCCGAACATGACGCATGAACCAGCCATCTCTTCGCTCAACCATATTTGAGCCTCATACGACACCACCGCAGAAATGATTAAAGAGAGCATGACATACTAAGACTACCTATGTTAAGGCATCGAATTGAAAATTTATATCCAAAAGCTTTTCATAGGTCTTTCACTAAACTACTGACTATAGAAAGTAAAAATATTGCAATTAAATAAATCAAAACAAGGTAAGCTATTAAGAATTATATTTTTTGAGTAAGAAGTGCCATACATACAGACAATATAGTTAATATAGTTAGAGCAAGCTTTAAATTATTAGATTCATAAACATTTAAGATAAAGTCCTTAAGATGAGTTGATTAATGCTTTATCTGTCTAGACATAAATAGACAAAACTACACCTAAAGATGCTTGTAACAAAGTTACTATTTCGTTCATAGCCATAGCTCGTGCTTTCTGTATGGCATGGCAAGTGAGCAGTTATCAAACAATCATAAAGAATAATCGTTGCGCGGCCTCGCGTCAAGCCAAGGTCACATGACGAACCTTGTATGGGTTTAAATTTAAATATGGAATCACGCGTTCCACAGACGTTACGCGATAAGAAACGGCGGCTTTGGCCAGTACGAAATTTGAATTTTGTGACGTTCCATTAGCATAGATCTATAGACATAATAGAGGAGAGTCTCGCACGTTTGTTATATTCTGTGGTCTCGTTAAGCGAAACGTTCCCAGTTCCATGAGCTGGTTGTGGTTGGTGGTTATTTTAAAATTAAGGTTATCTTTAAGTTTTTAGGTAAGATTATTGAGAATAATTTAATACTAAAGGATCATGTTGAATTATTAATTAGCTATAGCGGTTTCGAACTATGCAAATGAATGTTTTCGATCTCGGCTCTTTATAGCTTAAGGTTGGCATTAGACCCACTTAAGTCAATAACTTAAGCGTCTTACTTAAATTTTGGTGTATCTAATCTGGCACATGAAAATTATAACCGTTATTTTCACTGAGATTTTCCAGAAACTTACAACAATAACAGACATTCATTGACGTTAGTAGATATCATATCAATTTGTAATCATCACAATAAAAACTAATTTAATAAAAAAACATTTAGATGATGTTATTTTATTTTGATTGTCAATCCAAAATAGCGAGTAGTTTATTCAAAGTTTACCAGAAGATCTTAATGCGAGCTTTTTCAGGAAGAACATTGTAACCGCCATTTTGCATATTTTACAGGAGAAAGTTTTTTTTTATATTTTTAAAATTGCATATAAGTAATGTTTTATCTTGTGTAAAGATTATTAAGATGAGATATTCAAAGAACAATTGGCGGCCTTATCGCTAAAAATCAATTTCTTCCAGGCAACCATTAGTTGAGGTTGATAAATTTACAGATATATATTTTTTTCAAATAGAAGTAATTTTCATATCTCTTAGATATATGAGATAATTATATCCCTATGAAAATAGCCGCAATACGAAAGCTTCATAAAATTTCCGCTTGATTTTAAGCGGAAAACAATTATTTTTTCGTTTTCCTTATGATTAATCAATGATTAGTAATTTTTTTCTACAATAACATGTATTTTGCATCGAATCATGAAATTTTTTGACTTTTTCATCATCATCTTTAATATCTTTTGGGATTTGGATAACTATAACCTGTTTTTCATCATTGATATTGATAAACAGTGACGTCATTGACTGATAACACAATTGCATATCCTACAAGTAACAGCTATCAGATTGTATACTTATTGATAACTCCGACATTTTGTTATTAATAGTACAAAAACTTGTTTTAATTACTTATATGAATTTGTTTTTACTTTATTATGCGTAAATAAATGGTGACGTAAGTTCTCTTACGTCACCATTTATTTACGTTTATTTACGTTTTTGTTGTTTTTTTTTTCAGTATTTTGCCATATCATGAAATATACCATTTTGATTTGATAATTCTTGCAAGGACCTATTTCCGTTGTACCCTACTGGGGATTTCAAAAAAGTTGTTTTTCTATATTTTTCTTCCCAATATTCCCAATGATGGACAACGGAAATAAACCGTCCATACTTTATTTCCCGATATCCCCGTGGGGGACAGTGGGAATAGGCCCTTGCAAGCTCAGACCAAATAAAAAAGTCTTGCAAGTTGTATTGCTTGCAAATTAACATCTAGTTTTTCCTAAAAGGCCAAAAAGTATTGAAACTGTTTAGTTTCACCAAATTTCTGAGAAAGCCGGATGAGCAAGTATGTGGATCCGTCACACGCCGGTGCCCACCGATCACAATATAAAACATTCACACTTTTACAAAAACACACTAACAAAAAAAAAGTTTTTTATACAAGTATCGAAACTTTTTTCAAAACTTTTTTGGCACAATATCACTGCTTCCTTCGTGTGAAATCACCTTTTTATTACCGCGGAAATGGTATTGCACTGACTTTTTACTTTTTAGAAAACGACGCGGCAACGTCGGCGCGTGGCGCGTGTCTTTCGCGTACTGGCGTGTGTTGTGCCGCTTGCCGCGTTTCCGCCGCAGCTGAGATAATGGAATTATGACTAATGTTTTAGGGATGGAAGCAAAAAATTTTAAAACGGTCTTTCATTGTATTCTGCGAAAAGTTAAGTGACCGAAATTCGTTTCAACGGATATTTTTTAAACCGATGAGTCTAGTCTTCCTTATCCGATGATTATTTTAAACTTTGACCAACGGGAATCGTATTCGTATCCCCGGAGATAATGGGTGCTTTTCAGCAGACCCATCGCCAAGTCATCGACCACCACAGTAAGTATACCTATACATTTAAACTATGGAACATTATTTGTTTTATTGTTTAAATTTATTATTTTCTATGGTTAAAATGACTATCTATTTCAATTGCTGACTCGGCGATTAGTCTGTTGGAATTGGAATGCACCAACCTACTTATCTCATTCGCGAAATGTCAAATATTTCTATGTGTACCTAGTCTAATAAATGTATAAAGCATAAACGTAATATTCGCGAAAAATTTTCTAAGTCTATGTATAAAGTCTGAAGTTCAAATTGATTTTCCGCTAATCTCTCTCATTAGAGAAATGTCTAGATCACTTAGCGGGAACCCAGCGAGTCATAGACAAATTGATGCTTTCTATCCAATCATTGTTTTCCGGTAGATTAAACGTGAAAGTGATCTCTATATCGAGAGATTTCCTCTTATAAACCGATTAGGTGTTTTCATGTTTTCCAATATCTGCAAATAATGCTATTAATTTACCTTTGTTCGCTTTAGGACAGATTCGTTTTACGACAGATTCGTTTTACGACAGATTCGTTTTACGACAGATTCGCTTTACGGCAGATTCGCTATACGACAGAAGTACAGTCAACTCGACAACAATAATCTTAGCGCGAGAGCGACAGAGATAAAGTATAGACGGGTCATTGCACAAAATTCCATCTGCTTATCGATAACCTCCTCTGAATTTATGCTACCCTGGTACTTTGGTAACGTAATTTAAAGATAAAGATTTTTATTAACTGGCAGTCAAAAAAGGATTGAAAATGGCCGGCTCACAATAAGTGTGGGTAAGTGAGCGAGAAGAGAAACATGTACGACGCCATTTCTAATCCCATTCTTTAACTACACGGGTTGTATTATTTATTATATTTTTGTGAACGACAGTACAATTTCTGTCATAAAGCGAATCTGCCGTAAAGCGAATCTGTCTTAAAGCGAATCTGTCCTAAAGCGAACAAAGGGTTTTTTCAACCAAAATGTGTTAGAAGAAAAAATTATATTTACGAAAATTCGCTTCTAACATACTTACCTACAAAAATTGATAGCAAACATAAAAAACAACAAAATGATAGGTCTACATCTACACTAGCGCTAAGTTAGCGGTAGTAAGCCGACTGGTGGACGATTTCTGAATCAGCATTATCCTGCCATTCACCCAATGTAACGTACATACAGTCAAGTTAGAGTTTTTGGTGCCATTTTGTCGAGTTTGGTTCGATGCAAATTGATTCATAGTGGATATTGTGTCTTAAAATTGGTGCAGTTTTGTGTTACAAGTGTCTACGCAACTGAACAATATGTGGGATAGTTGAAATAGGCGCGATCTTGGTTGTGTGAAGCTGAGACTTTTATTGTAGTGGTAGGTAGTTACCTCGGCAGAACTTAGGGGGCGTCCATTAATTACGTGAGGCATTTAGGGGGGGGGAGGGGGTCGAGCCTAATCTCACCCAATCTCACGTGGGGAGAGGGGGGGTCTCGGCAAATATCACGCAATTATTTTTCTGCAGTGAACAGTATCGCGAAAAAACTAGGTTAAATAAAGTTGAACATTTTTCATACCAAAATATGGCAATCCTAAACAATAATGTTTATTTAAATAAATGCAAAGCAAGCAAGCACAGAATAACGTAATCACACTAAAATTATACGTTTTGAAAAATCTCACGTGAGATATATAGGGGGGGAGAGGGTCGAGCCAAATCTCACGACATCTCACCAAGGGGGGAGAGGGGGTCGCAAAATCGCCAAAGTCACCTCACGTAATTTATGGACGCCCCCTTACCGAGTAAACTGTCTTCATATACTTGGTGCCAAATGCTCCAAGCAGCATTGGACTGCGATGCTACCGCATTTTAATGTAAACTGAAAAATCTACCACTGAACTATTCAAAACTTGACACTGGCAAAAATTACTCCCTAAAGAGGAGAGTAGATTGACAAACCAAAAATAAGAAGAAGAAGTACTATTATTGGTCTTACTCTGAAGGTTTTAGGCTAGCAGTGCTAGCCTAGCACTAGCACTGTTTACCTATGTACTTACATCTGCATGACAGTGACCGCAATACGGTAATTAGATCAATTTCTCTCGGACCTCGGACACGCGAGTACCCTATACGTCCAAGCTTTCTTGGCGTTATTGCCTTGCTCGACTCGTACGTAGTAACTATATAAGTAATCTGGGGACTCGTGATGTCAAATTACTATGATTGCATTTGTAGGGAACTGAGGTAGTAGGTGGTAGGTGGATACTGAGTTTCCTGAACGATAAGGCGTATGCCTGGTTTATACGGGGTAAGTAACATGGCAGTACAGTAACCCAGTACCCAGTCCAGTACTGACTTCTCGCTCGCAAGTCAGTCCAGCTGACTAGCCACACGTCCTATTTTCGGGCACAGTACGACTTTCTGCCGATCCTCTCTGCATGTACCCAGTTACTGGGTCCGAATTTCTGAGTCCAGTCACTGACCCCTTATAAACCAGCCCTTATGGGAGATTTCGACTCACCCAATTTCTTTGTCTAAGATAAGTTGAATAAAAAACCATAAGAATAAAATAGCACTAAGTAACTTCATCCAATTTACAAAAATGGGCGATTTAAATAAGAAAAACGTAATTAAAAAAAATCTAGCCATGGGACTTGCCTCAATATTTTTGTAAACGAGTCTTTAATTTGCATAAACTACAAACTTCTTACTGTCTTATTCAGAGATGTTTCACAAAACTGGGGTGCAAGACTGTTCTAACAAAACCTGGTTTAATTCTTGTCAACCAATCACAATGCACCTTTTAATCCTTAAACGGTGGGACTAAACGTTAAACTGTCACTCTGAATACGATTTGCGCTAAAATGGCGTTAGTCCGCAGTCTAACGCCATGTTAACTTTGGCCCTAGTTTAACGAACGCACTCAGGACTAAAACATTAAAAAAAAGATATTTTTAAATTCCGATAGTATTAAAAACTCCTTTCATTTTTATACAGAACCCGAGCACAGTAATCGTAAAGCCATGCCTATGTTTAAGGGCCAACATGTGCGTTGCCATTGTCAACACGTGCGCGCCACCCGCTTCTAAATATGGCATTTCAACCGAAATGGCCAAACGTTGATTGAGACGAGGAAGACCGCTCATTTGTTCTTTAAATAGTCTTAATTAGGAGCCCAGTAGGATTTTTAGTTTTACAAAGACCTGGGGGGTTACTCCCGAAACGTGCCGAAACACGAACGAGGTTCTGAGCACTGAGCAAGTACAACGAGGTTCTGAGCACTGAGCAAGTAAAACGAGGTTCTGAGCACTGAGCAAGTAAAACGAGGTTCTAAGCACTGAGCAAGTAAAACGAGGTTCTGAGCACTGAGCAAGTAAAACGCGGTTCTGTCTGAGCACTGAGCAAGTAATAACTGAGATCGAATCGAATTGGTATCGATTGGATCGAGTGAACGTCAAAACATAAACCATGGCAACCCTTTTCAATAAAATTGTAGTGATTTAGAATATAATTAATGAAAAATAGTACTGAAATTGATGTCAATTGTATTGTCCTTTCTAGTTTGCCGGAAATACATTTTATTTGTAATTAAAACTTGCTTAAATCGGAAATTAATATATGAATTTATGTTTGTTATTTTGTTATTAATTACACTAAATCAATTCTCTTTGTTATTTTAAATTAATAATTTCGGAAACGGATACGGTACACATTTTTGGTAGGTACCAACTTTGTTTAGAAGCCATAATGGTTAATTACAATAAGTTTGCTGTAAAGTAGTTTTAGATTGTAGAGGCATTGTAAGGACTTACTTATTTACAACTGTGGAAGGAAAATAAAATAGTGATCGGACTACTGAAGTTTTTATTAGGTATACATTGTACTAAAATAACATATTTTTGACGTTTATTGGATACCAATTCGATCTCAAAAGCTCGTTCGTGTTTCAGGAGTAAGCCGTGTTAAAAGACACTCAAATGGATGATAAAAATCTGCATATCTTTTTATATATAGGAAGGAAGGAACTCAAAGTCAAAATCATTATATTCTCTAGGTTAAAAACAATTAAGTACTTAGCTACTTCAATTTTTAAGGGTGAAGTTGATAAAATAAGAAAGAACTTAATTATACTTAGTTCGTTGTAGTATAGTAGGCAAAAGTGGCTAAAGTGGCAATTTTTGCTCTTTTGCCTACTTACTAGAACGAACTATAGTAGAGGCACAGAATATATACTCTAACGCGACGTAGAGGACTATAGTGGCCTTAAAACGAATTTTGTCACAAATATCAACAATGGCATTGAGTAATGGCAAATATTGCAATATCATCCAAACTAATATCATAAAAATGGCTTTCCTTTCCCAGTAATGTGTATCGGATATCGGAAAGATGATAAAATGCTTTATGACAAAGCAAAAGTATTCTGAATTTCTGGTACTTACCTACTATTTCAAGGGCTACACGAGTAGAAGAAATATGCAAATAGTGGAATTTGGTGTCGTGACATAAAAAGCTTGGACGAATTAACCACTAAAAAGCGATTAATTCAATGTTCAACAGAAGTGCAAACTTCAGAGCACTTGCAGTACAAAATGACGCATTTTAATCTGTTAAAATTTACTCTTTGTCATTCATTCTAGAGTGAAGTTGCAGCGGGTCACTGTTAAACCAAGAAGTTCATAGATTACTATTGTACGATTAACATAAACTTGCGAATTTGCGATTGCGAACGCATCAACCATTTGCGTTATCTTTTGTTTATTTATTCATAAATTTAATTATGCGATGGGAGTAGGGTTAGGTACCAGATGACAATAATTTTTCTGACATGTCAGGAATATAAGGCATCTGTCAGGAAAACAGGGAAAAACTGTAGTTGTCAGGGATTTGTGAAATCCCAAAAAGTGTAAGTACTTAATGAAAACACATAATTTGTAAAAAAAATTGGTGAGAAAAAATTATCAAACGTTAACTAAATTAAAAATGTAGAAGTAGGTTTACAAAATGTCAGGAAATTTCCTGAAAAGTCAGGGAAAAGTTAGGAAATCTCATTATTAGATCTGGTAATGGTAACCCTATATGGGAGTAGTATTTAATTTTATTTTTATTACATAAACAATAGCAACTTTACTACGAAGAGTAATATCTCGATTAATCACGGATTAAAATACCAAATATTATCTGAAGGTAAGTAAGATAGAGCTAGGTATTTATACATTAATTATTTTAATATCGTGTATTTGTAACACTAACTAGCTTTAAGAGCCCGTTACGATTTTGCCGCTGACTGCAGCTCTCTCGCTCGCACATTTCATGTTTTCTCAAGATTTCTTAAATCTGAGTGCGCAATTGAAAAATGTGTCTCGGCCACTTTTCGCAATATAAGATTACAGATATTTTAAAATATATTCCAGTTTTTTGTTGCTAAAGTACAAAAAGTTATCGTTTCTAACAGTTATTTGAACTGACAAATACGATAACTTTTTGTACTTCAGCAACTCGAAACTGAAATATATGTTGAAATATCCGTAATCTTATATTGCGAAAAGTGGCCGAGACACATTTTTCATTTACGCACTCAGATATACAAAATCTTGAGAAAACATGAAATGTGCGAGCGAGAGAGCGGCAGTCAGCGGCAAAATCGGTACGGAGCCTTAAGGTTACCAGATACAATAATGAGATTGCCTGACTTTTCAGTTTTCCTGACATTTTGTACACCTACATTCTTCATTTAGTAGACGTTTGATTTTTTCTTACCAGAATGATTTACAAAACCCCTTTTTGGGATACGTTTTTTCCTGTTTTCCTGAAAGATGCCTTAAATTCCTGACATGTCAGGTGTCAGGTCGGGAAAATTCCTGTCATCTGGTAACCTTAACTAGATTGGCACTTATGTAATCGCAGCTTAACATTCTGTGCCTATACAATACAAACAAAAGTAATTATTGAGCTAATATTGAATTTTCAGCTGTTTCTACAAACGAAAGATATACCGAAATCTTGCTCAATGTTATTTTAGAAAGATGTTATCTTCATAAAATATTTAATGGTTGAATTATCATTTCGCTTATAATATAAATAATCTAAGGATGCGCATTAACCATACATATCTGTGACAGACTCATGTCATGTCAAAAAGGGGTAGATAACAAAATGTCATTTAATAGGAAAATGTCAAACAATTATAACCCCAAACGGCTCCTTGAGATTGAGATTTCTCTTTTTTCCCGCATTATATTTTAATGATATTCCCACGCAATCAGTATAAAATTACTATAGTATTTTGGTAATTTCATCAAAGCGCATCATGGCCTAGCTTGTATAGTAAAATCGGCACACCAACCAGTCAGTGAAGCTACTATTTAGCTTACAATAATAACACCTAGAAGCCGTGTCCCAGTAAGTGAGGCAATACTAAGCCAAAATGGCTTAGTATTCAGATTTGTATCCTTCATACGTTACCTAATCGAATTAAAATCCAATAATATAGTAACTAATGTCCTGAATGTAGGAAAATTGAAACTGTTTTGTACTTATTCGGTATGATTTAGGTAATAATGGAGAATAAAATTCTGAAAACGGAGCCATTTTGGCTGTTTTAGTTGCCTCACTTTTGACAGTGCGCTTTTTAGAGAACTATTATTATTCTAAGTTATTTAGATACCTACTTAGCATAATAACACCTAGAACGATGATACTTAGAATAATAACACCTAGTAATAACACCTGATGAGGTAAGTGACACCATTTTTGGGCCTCATAAAACTTGGCTGACCTTGAAACCTGCCAGGGTAGGGGCTGGCAACCCATGCGGGTTTTGACCTCCAAATGTTTCTCTTTCGATGGGTAAACATTTCGATCTTTCACCTCATGATGTAATTTTCGATCAAAATAGCGGTACGAAAACGAAAAAAAATACATGTTCTTCCAGGATATGCGATGGCAACCCACTAAAATCCAGTGTTCCTAAGTAATATCTATTACTGCAACACATTTCTGATCTTCCACCTTGTGAGGTAAGGTTTCATTCAATGGGAGCTTAGTCTATAATAATAACGATAGTTCTCTACAAAGCGCACCGTCAAAAGTGTGGCAACTAAAACAGTCAAAATTACTTCGTTTTCAGATTTTTATTCTCCATTATTACCTAATCATACCGAAAACAGTTTCAATGTTCTTACATTTAGGAGACTAGTTACTATATTATTGGAATTTAGTTACGATTAGGTAACGTATGAAGGATATCAATCTGAAAACTGAGCCATTTTGGCTCAGTATTTAGTTGCCTCACTTTGCATACGAGGACACGGCTTCTAGGTGCTATTATTTTAAGTTTAGATAAAATTACTACAATATTCCGTTGCTGTACCTGATTGGAGCTCCGCCCGCGTACGAGTGCGACAAAGACAGAAGATGTTACAGTTGTCACTTGTCGCACCAATAAGGTTGTCAAGTTCAAGTTCAAGTGGAGGCTGCGCCTGCGCGTGTCATTAACGTTTGTGATGCTAATTTTAGTAATCTTCTCCTATTTAGTAAACAGTTTTTGAGAGTCGTCGTACGTCTTTTAAACTTAGATCGCTATTTAAAAATATGTTGACTTATTAAATGAAATTGTCATATAATTAGTATTTTTTACGGATTCTGTGTGTGGAAAACAATTTGTTGTATATAAATGATTATTTCAATAAAGAGTAGTAAAGATTATTTAATAGGACAAGTACTGCCTCTGTGCTCTAGTCGTTCGCCCATCTGTGCAAGACGCAGAGGTCCCGGGTTTTTTACTCGGTTTGTTTGGTGGTCTTATTTCAACTCCGGCTGCTAGCTACCATCATCTTACTTAAGTCTGACGCCATGACAACTTGTGTTCCGGGCTCCGGCAGTTAGAGGTAAGATAGCCTAATGCCTAATTTCAAAATCTATCGCAATCGCTTTATTTTAACAGAACATTAATACTTCCTTTTGTCACAAATAAAAAACTTACCAAAGAAATGCAGCAATGTGTCACATCCATCTTTCAAATGAAAGCGATTGCGGTAAATTTCGAAAATTAGACAATAAGTACCCTGTTCCTCAGTGACGAGGATTCCGGGTGTAGTGCGCTTCCACCTTCGGCCTTGGTGTGAAGGCCGAGCACCATCGCGTTGTGCATAAAAGTAAAGATAAACGTACACATTTATTACTAAGCCTTGGCGAACGATGCTGTCATTTTTCATCAGAAGCGCATGGCGATGACGCCACTGCCCAAAGGTCACATTCAAAGGCCCTAGACTTTGTGCGAACTTCCGGTATGACGTCATGACATCTGACTCAGAAATTCCTCTCATGGGAGTCTATTGAAGTCACAGAACAAATTGAAGCCGTTCTTATCCTACTAGTATTATAAATGTGAAAGTTCGTGGGTTTGGATGATTGTTCCTCAATCACGCAAAAACAACTGAACGGATTTGGTTGAAATTTGGCACACAGATAGTAGATAGCCTAGATTAAAACATAGGATACTTTTTATCCCAATATTCCAACGGGAACGGGAACCACGCGGGTGAAACCGCGGTCGGCCGCTAGTTTACTTATAAACCGCTTTCAACGTTGAGAGCTGTCTTGAGATCATAACTGAGATGCTGATCCTTTAAGTTAGTGATGTACAAAACTCGAGTCGTCGAGTTCTACTTTTGAAGGGGATGTATTTAATAGCACTTTAAATTTGATGAAAACAGCTATAAAATTGTATATCAGCACTTTAAAATAATGATAGACCTATAATTCAATATTATCACTTCAAAAATAATGCTTTGCACTATAAAAATTTTGTCAGCACTTTAAAGTAATAATAGATCTAAATTAATATTATCACTACAAAAATAATGGTTTGCACTATAACTGTGTCCCAACTCCGAAACCATTTAATTTCTGTCAAACAATGTCAGACTGACCACTGTTAAAATGAGATGGCAAAATGATAACAATTTGTGGCATCATGCATACACGCATCATACACGCATATACACGCCATCAGGTCGGTTCTAGCGTTGTTGGTCGCAATGGAACCTAACCTCCTCCTCAGCTCCTCTCTCGCTACGCCCGCTCGTCGTCGCACCGACTCGTCTGTTTACCAGTACTAAAGTTACAAAATTAATTTGTATGGTACAAAGTATTAATTTTAAAGCTAAGCAATTAAATTGTAAAGTGAAAAGTATTAATTTTAAAGCTTAGCATATTTATAGTGGAAACCATAATTTTTATAGTTCATTCAATAAATTTTGAAGAGTGTGTTATATTATTTTTAAAGTGCATTTATATATTCCCCCTTTTGAAGACTCGACTCGGATTGGCAGGACTCGGTGAGCTCAGTAGGCTCGTAAGCCCGAGCCTAGCCGAAAAACGAGCTCTCTGAGCCACGCCTCGAGGCTTTAAAAGAGTTTCAAGCCATCAAAAGAGCACGAACCTATTAATAGAGCTCGAGCCTTCAAAAAAGCTCGAGTCTTAAAATGAACGCGAGCCTCATAAAAAGCTTAGAGTTCATGTTTATGACTTTAATATCTCCGTAAATAATAATATTTACAATATTATTAATTACGGAGATATTAAATCCAAGCCTATCGAGCTCACAGAGCCCTGAAAATCTGACTCTAGTCTTCAAAATTAGAACTCAAAAAGATGAATGTCTTATGTTATAAAGAGCACCATAGATACTTAATCTATAGTGCTTTAGCTCTACTTATCCTCATTCATCAGCAGCCTATCACAACTAGTGCGCCGAAAAAGACTCGAGTCGTGAAAAAGCCTCAAGATCGACTGAGCTCTCCAAAAAGGCTCGAGCCGTGAAAATGGCTCGAAGTCGGCCGAGCTCTGAAAAAGGTTCGAGCGCTGAAAAAGACTCCCGAGTCGTCAAGCTTCGTACAAACGAGGCGAGCCCTGTAAGACGACTCCGAGCTCTGGACAAAAGGACTCCGAGGATTCGAGTCTTGTACATCACTACTTTAAGTCCTGATCTGTTTAACCGCCTCTGTGGTCTAGTGGTTCGCCTACCCGTGTAAGAAGCAGGGATCCCGGGTTCGATTCCCAGGAAAATACCATCCACCACCATCTTACCTAAGTCTGACGCCATAACAACAATTAAAAAATTGTTGTGTTCCGGCAGTTAGAGGTAAGATAGCCAGTTCCTCAGTGGTGAGGATTCCGGGTGTAGTGCGCTTCCACCTTCGGCCTTATCGTCACTTAACATCAGGTGTGGTGAAGGCCAAGCATTATCCCGTTGTGCATTAAAAAAACTCAAGAGTTTTTGGCGCCATTTGGCGGTTTTCGGTTCGGTGTCTATTTTAATTATTTGCAAATTGATTCATAGTGGATATTGTGTCTTAAAATTGGTGCAGTTTTGTGGTACAAGTGTCTACGCAACTGAACAATATGTGGGTTAATTGAAATATGCGCGATCTTGGTTGTGTGAAGCTGAGACTTTATTGTAGTAGTGGCTACCTCGACAGATCTAACCGAGTAAACTGCCTTGATATATTTGGTGCCAAATGCTCCAAGCAGCATTGGAATGCGATGCACCCGCATTCTAATGTAAACTGAAACACAGAGTACACTGAACTATTCAACACTTGACACTGGAAAAAATTACTTCCAAGAGGAAAGTAGATTGCCAAAACAGATATAAGAAGAAGAAAGAAACTCAAGTATGATCTCAAGATAGATCTTAACGTTGAGAGCGGTTCATAAATACGGGTCAGAGTTTGAGATAAACCTCCGACCGAGGCTCGAGGCAAGGCCACGCAAGGCAAATAAAATACATACTTACCTACTTACTTATACCAAAACGGAAGCACAGAATAAATAATAGTACAAACGGAAGTAGTTAAAGTAAGTAAAGAAAGGGTGATATTTAATGGACAAAAAATGTGGTGCTAATCGCGATAGCTTTTATTAGTTGTAAGGAACCGTACAATTATTTTTATATATGTTACGGCTAATACCCGAAGTGCGGCTAAACCTAGTTCTAGTCGGCTAAGTTAGTCGGATTAGTTACAAAACAAAACAAAATGTGGTTTTATTCAACGCAGTCGAAAACCTAGGAAATATCAAATTACGAGAGATAGTTTTCATTGATGATCAGAAAGCGGAAAGAACGGTAAACGAACCTATTTGGTACACAAACTTCTTTGTGTGGTTCCTGGGAGGTGATCTGTGTTCCCGGCACAATATAACCAAAACCTTTGCCTCGGCCCTATTGTTCCAAAATAAAAAAGACACAAAAAGTCTGCCAACGGAACAAACGGCCGTCCAGTTTGAAAATGGAAACAAAAAACGCGGGCGGTTGGCGTTACGTCATCCCTAATAATGCGCGAAAATAACTTTTTAATTGCTTGCGACAGCAATGGTTTCGCAGAAAATTAAACTTAAAAAACCGGCCAAGTGCATGTCGGGCCACGAACAGTAGGGTTCCATAGTTACCATATACCATACCTTATTTAATGAATACCACTGTAATTTTTCACCTGCACAAATAGTTTCAGTTTTATGTATGGGGAGCCCCCATTTAATCTTTTATTTTGTTAAAATCGTTTCACAGAATACATCTACATACAGTCAGTGGCACGAATCATGAAATCGGGTGGGGATTGCGCGGAACGCGTATTTTGGGTATGCGTTGCGGTGAAGGGCGCGGGCGGCGGGGGACGCGCTATTGGTCGCTCACAAGAGCACATGCGCGAACTTATCCCCACTCCGTCGAAAAATATTCAAGATACATGCCTCGCACTGTACCAAGTTTCAACAGTGAAATCCTAATAGTTTCGGAATAAAGTGGCTGTGACATACGGGCGGACGGACAGACATAACGAATCTATAAGGGTTCCGTTTTTTGCCTTTAGGCTACGGAACCCTAAAACGGTACTCTGCCATAAAAAATCTAGGCAGATTTAGTAAGCACATGCCACACTAATTTATACACTAGTTTGTTCCGCTGTAACGCTACAATGTATAGTATTGTAGTTACACATATTATGTTTCGTAAGCTATGATATCACCGTGCCATTACATAGTATGAGGATGTACATGGCTTTTGCTCTAACATACCTATTGAATTATTGGTATTAGTTTGCGGTAAGTTAAGGAAAATCGGCATGTCTGTATGAAACTAGGTAAGTGGGTACGTTTTTGTCCGCATTTTATTTTGCTTACGTCATTTTTAAACCGTTCTTGTCACGATTTAAAACTCAATTAAGTATGTATTATGTATGTTATATGATACGTACATAAAACCTTATCAAATAAATACCTAAATTACCTACATCGAAATGTACATTTCAGTGATTACCTAATATCTAAGTATCAGAAATAAAATTGATTTGAATAATTGGAAATGGACTGGACGTGTATTTTCATCATAGGTTTTCCTGGATGTTTCAGATAGATAGGTAAGTAAAGTACATTACATACTTTCCATGGTTAAAATTTACTCTATGGCAGCGATTAGCCAGCTGGGAGGTATAAGCTTCTCGGTTTTGCCGAATATTTTTTTAAGACTCGTGAACCCAAGTTTATACAGCCTAATGATATTATTTTTAATTGTTTAAATAATTTCTCACGTAAGTAGGTACCTAATTTTCTATAAAACTACAGTACAAAGTTAAGAAACAGTTGTAAATTTTATTTAACTGCTAAACAAATCCAATAAATTTAAATTTAATACTCACATCAACCTTTAAAAAGTCTATTTTATGGTTAATTTTTAGGCGACCTTGCTCCTTTTTATCTACTCTATCATCTTCAACTATTTACACAGACAATATTTGTAGAGCCAAGGTGACACTACACTTTATAATAGATCTATGGTGTTATTTTCAACCATAGAATGTAGTACATCCCTTTGGTATTTTTCTATTGAAAATTTAGCTGTTATTATTTACCACGCATGTTGCTAATCACCCCAGTTTACGGTATAAAGGTGCCGGCACATAGCTTGGCAAGACAAAGATGAGACAAAAAATGCGCCGATTTTAACTTGGCAAGACAAAGATGAGATAAAAAATGCGCCGAGTTTAACTTGGCAAAGCAAAGATGACACAAAAATGCACAGAGTTTAACTTGGCAAGACAAAGATGATACAAAAAATGCGGTGAGTTTAACTTGGCAAGACAAAGATGAGACAAAACATGCGCCGAGTTCAACTTGGCAAGACAAAGATAAGACAAAAATGAGCCAAGTTTGGCAAGACAAAGATGAGACAAAACATGCGCCAAATTTAACTTGGCAAGACAAAGATGAGACAAAAATGCGCCGAGTTTAGTGTCTGTAGTTGCTACGCATCTTTTGTTTGTCTCATCTTTGTCTTGCCAAGTTATGTGCCGGTACCTTTTACCTAAGCCATCGACATAGCCCACCGGATTAGCAAGCTGAAGTGGCAGTGGGCCGGTCATATTAGCCGTAGAACCGATGGCCGCTGGGGCAGACGAGTTCTTGAGTGGAGACCGCGTATGGGCAAACGTAGTGTGGGACGCCCTCAGACAAGGTGGAGCGACGAGCAAGCAAGGTGGCTGGCATAAACTGGATGAGTGTAGCCGCGGATCGTGCTCGGTGGCGTGCACTCGGAGAGCCATATGTTCAGCAGTGGACGATTATAGGCTGATGATGATGATCTTTTATACCTACTTCGTAAAGCTAACTATTAGGAACATTTTCTCTTCTCTTAGTTGCAACCTGCCTATTTTTCTACAAATGAAAAAAAGGTTACTATGCTGCTCAGACCAACAGCACAAATGTTTACATATAATTACCAACTGATGCCCACTGTAAAAGTACATAATAAACTTTAAGTACGTTTGCACAAGCCATACTTTAACGCTAATTTTATGCGTCTACCCACAAACAAGGAGAGGACATGTCACCGACCTTTCTCGAAATATTTCTATGGACTTTATAAAGAGAGACATAAAAGCCATTTTTGCATTTCGTGTCTGAGACAAAATGAAATAATGGATATTTTTTAGACACACAGTTAAGAAATCAAGTATTTGTTGAGGTATACCAACTCGGTCTGTTAATTTAAATCGGCGGATCACCGCTCAGTCACAAGGGTTAGTTACAAGATGGGTGACCAAGTCTGATACTGATACTGTAGCGGCATCTACCGTACCGCCACACATACCTACACATGGTTGCAACGAGATTCATCACCATGTGACTAGATGGCGCTAGTGTCGTATAAACACAAAGATTAGTAAGGAACAGCAACTTGTAGTATGCAGAATGTATGGAGAAACCTACACCTCGCTATCGGAGTTTTCTCAGCCACCAAACTATATATACAACTTCCAACCATCATCGGTTGGACCGCGGTCCCCGGGCAAATACCACCCAGCCCGGAGGAAGATCTTCCATTTTGGCCTTCCTACTAGTGGCATTCCCATACCATACCATACCATACTTCAAACCCTACAATACTAATATGTGTCGTTAACTCACCGGGGTGGTAAACGCCACCCGATAACAAGCTCGAAGGGGGCAGATGGGAATAAAGGCAATTTTGCAGCTGAGTGGCAGCAGTGGCAGCCGTCTGTTAGATGCCTTATATGCAGCGATCAGTTGACGATCGGCCACAAATCGCACGTTCGTGACTGAATGCGGCCGACGTACGTGCTTTACGCGGCAAAACAGAAACAATGCAACTAATAAAGTGTTGATACTTACCATAATATCATGTGGCATTTGATAACGCTAGGAAATGTTTGGCCGATTTTTTTATAATTAATGGGTTTGCTCTTGACCCCAGTCTAGCCCAAAAGCAAAGACAGGGTCTACGATGGATCGAGCTTGCGCAGAAGGTGCTTATTCACTCTGGCCTTGAATAGAGTCTGGTTGTAAGCGATCGGAAACACAGACGCCAGCATGGAATTCCATTCCATAGCTGTGCGCATTATAAACGACTAGCGGCCGCCCGCGACTTCGTCTGCGTGGACAGTTTTTTTGCTATCCCTCAGGAACTGTACGTTTTTTCTGGACGAAAGGTATCCTATGTCCTTTTCTGTACCCCTAACAACGTCTATGCAAAATTTCATGATGATCGGTTCAGTAGTTAAGACGTGAAGGCGTAACAAACAAACAAACAAACGGACTTTCGCATTTATAATATTAGTAAGGATAAGTAAGGATGTTGAGTAGCGTTTGGTACGCAGACAAGGCATGCCCGCAGTGCGTCTGGATGTCCGATGGTAGAAAGGAGAAGGTGGAATGAGCTCATGCAGCTCTTGAACACACTCAACGGAGTACAATCTATAAAAGACAGACTGGTGTAGAGTACCATATCACAGCACCAATTTAACCGCCTGTGGTCTAGCTAGTGGACCACCCGTTTAAAACACAGGGGTCCCGGGTTCGATTCCCAGGGAGGGTACAATTTGTACTCGGTTTAGTCGGTGGTAGGGCTTGTTTCAAGTCCGCCTGGCTAGCTATCACCACCTTACCTAAGTCGGACGCCATAACAACAATTTAAAAATTGTTGTGCTCCGGCAGTTAGAGGTAAGATAGCCAGTTCCTTAGTGGTGAGGATTCCGGGTGTAGTGCGCTTCCACCTTCGGCCTAATCGTCACTTAACATCTGGTGAGGTGAAGGCCTATCCCGTTGAGGATAAATAAAAGTTGGCTTTAGCTGTGCCATGATGATTATTTAATCAGTCAGGCCAGAAAATCTCTGTACTGTGGCCAGGACAGGATGTTATAAGTACAGATGTTGCCTGAAATAGTTCTGACAATCGCTCCAGCTGATAAGAACTGCAATTGCATTACGATTCCGGTAAAGTCATGTTTCAATGGTGAGGTCACCCGCACTGTTGACTTCACGTTGTTATTTTTAGATGAGGAAATCGCCATGTACATTTTATCGCTTAGTAAATATAGTGCTTAAGGGGCTATAATAGGAAAACATGGTTTACGCGGGCCATATTTTTATATAGAAAACGTAAAGTTTTAGCCACAAAAAAACATACGACAATCTAAAGAGATTATCTAGTAGCTACAAACAAACAAACAAAATCAGAATATCATCAAAAGCGCATGTCGCGGGCCATATTTTTGGGGTAAATAATAGCGGAAACGTAATGAATTTTACATCAAAATACACTTTAACGTACTGTGCAGTTGCTCCAATAACTTTTTTTCAAGAAAGATAATCGTACTAAAGATAATGATGAAAAAACATCGGAAAAACATCGAAAAAGTGCAGAAGTGAAGTTATTTTCCATACTCTTTACACGTAAAGAAAAAGACATAGACAAATGATTTCGCATAACGATGCGCCTTTTACCGATGTAAAACTCGCATATGCATATTATTGCTTTAAGACGTAGATGGATACTGCCATTATAAGTAAATGCGAAAGTAACTAGTTTAATAGACTTTTATTGCTAACTAAAAGTGGCTACTTGTCTGAATAAATATCAAGCGACAGGCTAGAAATTAATATTGTTTAAGTGATAAAAAAGTACCACGAAGCTTGTTCGTAATGCACTACAGAGAGCTAATTCACTGAGGGCTTTTCAAAATGACAAAAAACTGTAGGCTCAATAGATGACGTTGATAAAAATGTATGTGTCAGGTAGGCAGGCAGATGTAACCCGAAAATGTTTCTCTTTGGGCAGATGTCAGCCAGCGAGCGCTTACTTGCCTCTTTGGTACAGGCCGTTTATTTTTAAAAGCCAATTTTGACACTTCTCTTTCATCAACGCCATCTAGTGAGGCAAAAGTTACTATTTTTATTTCTTAAATGTCACTTTGAAAAGCCCTCATTCTCGTTTCAATGGTGGCGCTAGAGTGCAGAATAAGCCCTCTTAATACAGTTTTAACAAAAATTACAAATAAATAATTGTATGTTTGTCCGCCCCAAATAAGTGTCACTAAACTTCTTTTCTTTTACTATTATATATTAACTTCTCTCAAGGTCAGCCAATACCTACTACAAATTCCTCATAACAAAACACGATTGTTATACGAAGCAAAATGTCGATTACACTTGTACGTAGCTTACGTAAGGTCAGCTACATTCTTAACATAAGAGTTCATAACAATAAAATTATGAATGTCACGGTAGTTTCAAGGTTTTCATTTTAAGATGGGTCACTGAAAAGTGGGAAAATGTTGAATTAGTAAATAAAAGAAAACAATTAGGCCGTTGGAAATAGACAAAAAAACAGGCTAAATTCGCAAAGCGTGATGTAGTTCTGCATTTTTGGTATGTTGTATGGGTCTGTTAGGGTAGTGTGAATTCAAATTTGCAACTTCGAAAAACCTGTGGAAACTGAGAAAATTGAGAAAAACTAGGACTTTTTTCACTATTTGCTCTCCAGGGCCAAAACTATGCATTTTTTGTGAAAAATGTCTTCTACACTTATAAACTGTATTAAATTACCTACAATTTGAGCCTAATTTCAACTCTATTGACCCCATAACAACCAAGCTATGGTACTTCAAAGATGACAATTTTTTCTCAAAATTTGAAATTTTAAGGTTTTACTCACGTATTTTACGAAATATTGGAAAAACCGTTTGCCCTATAAAGAAAAATTACTAAAAATATTTTGTAGTACATTTATTTAGCTTTTATTAAAACTCAAAACAAAGTCTGTCAGACTAATAGTTCGTTCACAATCTTTAAAAAATAAAAAAGATGGAGAAATGGGTTATAGAGGCAAAAGTTTCAATGTATACAGGGGCCGTACCGGCTAACGAATCGATTATCGATAAGTCTGCTCGATAAAACAGATAAATCGAGCCCCAATTGGGCCAAAATGTCAAACCCCAATACAAGATGTCACACGAACATCGATATCTTCCAAATTACGTCAACAGAACGTACAAGACGAAATTCCTTACTTAGATTTTTCTGTTTTAAGTTGAGTAATCGATTCCTTAGCCGGTACGGCCCCTGGGTTATTGGTAATTAGATCGGAATCCTATAAAGGGTGATGGGGGAGGTCATTTGTAACATTATTGACCCCAAAAGTCCGATCATCGTGGAGATCCTTGGGGGAGGCCTAAACCCAGCAGTGGGTGTCGTGCGGCTGTTATGATGACCCCAAAAGTAATGTAACCTCTCCGTCCATAGTATAAAGACTTGTAGTTGTAGATCGTAGTTCTTTCTTTTGTCTTTTTTGTGTGTGGGTGTAGATAAATGGCGTTAAGGTCACCAATGTACCATTGAAGTTAACTTCAATGGTTAACATTACCCAATATATTTAGTCTTTTGTTTCTATAACCCATTTTACCTTCACTTCGTTTTTTTAGATTGTGAGTGAACTGCTAGTTTCACAGACTTTGTTTTGAGCTTTAATGAAAGCTAATTAAATTTACTACAAACTATTTTCAGTGATTTTTCTTCGTAAGATAAGTGGTTTTTCCAATATTTCGCAAAATAAGTTCGTAAAACTTGAAAATTTTAATGTTTGGGGAAAAAGGTCATCTTCGAAGAGGCATAGCTTGGTTCCTATGGTGTCAATAGAGCTGCAATAGGGCTCAAATTGTAGGTAATTTAATACAGTTTATAAGTGTAAAAAACATCGTTCGCAAAAAATGCATAGTTTTGGCCCTGGAGAGCAAATAATGAAAAAAGTCCTAGTTTTTCTCAATTTTCTCAGTTTCCACAGGTTTTTCGAAGTTGCAAATTTGAATTCACACTACCCTAACAGACCCAAACAATATACCAAAAATGCAGAACTAACTAATTTAATGTCTATTTCCAACGGACTACATATAAAACAGGTAAGTGCGTGTCAGAGATTATTCCCTTAATTCTAACCTGGCTTCCAGCTAAACTTTACGTTTCTAGGTCGATAAGAAATACACTATTGGCCAACGGGAACTGTTACCTAACTGCTAAAAAAAATATTTTTTACACGACTGCCCAAAAGGAGTGTATATGTGTTCAGGGTTCATGTATGTTTGTGGGTATGTGAGTGTCTTTATTCCACCATAACTTCTAAATGGCTTAACGGATTTGGATGTATGGGGTATCGTCCTTACATCATATCGAGTGACACTGGCTATATTTATTTTTAATATTGTACCGTGTATGTGCTGGGTGCCATGTATGTGCCGGCCTTGAATAGCACTACCCCCTCTCATCCCGTGGGTGTCGTAAAAGGCGAATAAGGGAACACAGCCATCAGGAGACGGGCAACAGCGTCACCATAAACCTTGGCCTATGCGATCGCCAACCTGCCTGCCAAGCGTGACGATTATGGCCAACCCCCCCAATATAATAAGACACCAAAGGGAGATCCTTGGTGAGGCCTATACCTATACTCAGCAGTGGGTCACAGAATAGATGATTGATCCTAAAAAGATTCCCACATTTAGGTACCTTTTGAGGTATGGAACCACAGCTTACCATTAGGTAAGCTATTAGTTAAACTATTAAGTTTACTTAATGAAACCCCAAAAATTAAAAAAATATTAAAAACACGACTGCCCTGCCAAAACGAACTAAAAAGTTAAACAACAAGTGTCATTGCAGTCGGGGGACCTTATCAAGGAACAATTTTTGATCAAAGAGGTCCCCCGACTGCAATGACACTTGTTGTTTAACTTTTTAGTTCGTTTTGGCAGGGCAGTCGTGTTTTTAATATTTTTTTAATTTATTTATTTTTATTTCACACATTTTAGTGACATATTATATAGTTTTGGAATGTGCTCATCAAGGCCTTTCGTTTGATGCCCATATTGTAATAATAGAAGAAAAAAATGTTTTTTTCATATTTGAAAATGGTGTCGTACAGTCGCCATAATGATTTTTTCTAAAAAAAATATAGCCAGTGTCACTCGGGATGTTGTAAGGATTCTAACGATACTCCATTTATCCAAATCAGTTCAGGCATTTAGAAGTTATGGTGGAATAAAGAAACTCACATACCCACAAACATACATGAACCCTGAACACATAACACTCTTTTTGCTTTGGGCAGTCGTGTAATAACTCATGCTCATGGCCGATTTCACCAACATCCCCTAAACCGTTACCTAACTATGTGCCCCTTTAAATAAAAGAGCCCCCAAACGAACCCCTTGTTTAGAATACGTTTCACCAACTAAAGAGCCCATTAACTATGAGACCATAGCTACGGGACAGTTTTTTTATCATTTTGGATGTGTTAACCGTAACTTTTGACCTTAAACTTAGTAATTATTACGTTAATTTAATTCTATTGATTTATTAAAGCAAATGTTTGACCCTAGATAAAAATATAAATATAATAAAAACACTTAATTCTAAAACTGTTTGAAGCATTTGGACTACCGTAGAACAATATGTGTTCAGATATTCCTTTAGAAAGTCTGAAATCACTTTCTTATTTATTAAGCCGTATTCCACTATATTTTTCAAATAAATAAAATATTAAAAATATTTGAATAAAATTTAAAGTAAGTATTTAAATAATAATCACAATTAAATGTAAAAAATCACTATGTTGAATTTTATTCAGCCGTATTTCACTATTATCCATATAAGAAATAAATTGTTAAAAAATATTTTGAATAAAATATTAAGTAACTATTCCAATAATAATAAAATTACAACTCAATATAAGAAAGCTTTTTCACCTACGGTCATAAAAATCATTCTTTTTCCAACCTTCTCTATTATAAATAAATATTTGATAACCTTTTATTTTTAAAGAAGCTTTTTTATTAAGTTACATGTCAGCCCTATCGTAACTTTAATTTAATGTGGGGACTTATATCAAAATAATAATTCTTATATTTTTTATTGTATTTTTTATATTTTTTATTTTTTATACTGTATATTATATTTTATAGAACTATATATTTTTAAAAGTCCACATCATCACTTTTTTAAAATAGTCCAGTCTTTGTCGAATTATTCGATGTCGTCTAAAGAATGTATTTCCCAGAATTAACTCAAAATTTTTAAAGCTTTCTACAATTTAAAGAAATACCTATCCATTTTCTTTAGTAATTAACAAATATTACTCTCGAAAATAGATTTTTAAACTGGCACATAACGTTATGGACTGAATATAGCATCCCCTAAACTTAGCAGTCCTTTTAGCACCATAGGGGTCCCATGTGCGTTGGTGAAACGCATGAACGCGGTTATGTGCTCCCCTAACAGCTTTGCGGGTCCTGTTAAATTTAGGGGACGTTGGTGAAATCGGGCATTAGACTCTTTAAAGTGCAAGGTCACCCGTTGTAAATAAATTACGAATTGACGGCGACTGTAAAATCTGTAAATCCTAGCTAGGCTGCATTAAAAAGTTTGAGTTACTTTTTGCCTTCGTTCAAACATTGATCAGCCAAATCAATCTTGCAATACACGCAAAAACTCCATATTGATTCTTCAATTAATAGCAGGTTAATGAGAAATGGCGTCGGAGATATCAGTATGTTTTTGCGTTGCTAATGGCGGAATACAGTTAGGAACCGGTCTGAGCGGTAGACGGTATACAGACGGCCGATGGCTGTGCAGTGGAACATATGTCGACATATAGTGGTGGCCGGATAATTAGAAGCACCATTCGATTTTCATACAAACGAGGTAACTTTGAAGCCTTAGTTCTCCGCCAGAGATTGATCTAGCTGTGATCTGATGGTGGCCATCCAGGGAGTGAATGGAGGAGATCCAGATCGCTATACACAGCCAACGTGTCTGATCCGCACTTAGGTATAAATAAGGTAACTACGGAACCCTACGGCGCGTGGTCCGACACGCACTTGGCCGGTTTTTTTACACACAACGGGATTGTGCTTGGCCTACACGGGGAATCCTCATCTCATCACTGAGGATCTGGCTATCTTTACCTCTAACTACCAGAACACAACAGTTTTTAAATTGTTGTTATGGCGTGAGACTTAAGTAAGATGGTGGTTAGCCAGGCGGACTTGAAATAAGCCTTACCACCAACCAAAGAGAGTAGAAATTGTATCCCCCGGAAATCAAACCCGGGACCCGTTACACGGATGGACGAACCACTAGACTACAGAGGCGGTTATCGCAATGCTAACACACTAGAATTAGTATGATTGTGTGTTTGTTAATCAATCGTTTCATTTGTTATTATGATCATTACCATAAAAACTTACTATGTAAGATAAAAAAAATATATATCCTTTATGGTATGCGATAATATCACAAACGCATCCTTTCACACTTTCGACTCATAACAAGGTGAAGTTGATAACGTTTTTAAAAACATGTAAGTACTTAACTTCCAATGAACAAACAATTCATTCAGAGTCCAGATAACAATATTTATGTCGGCGTAAATTGTTACAGAAGTAAATGCAACTATCTCTCTCCCGTAAGTGTGCTACAAAGATAATTAAGTAAACAATGGTATTTTGTGTCTGTAATTGTTCAGAAATCTAGATTTAGCTCGTTATTATGAAGGTACTAACATATATTTCAGAACTAAAATACCTACATTTGAAAAGATGTATGTATCAATATAGTTTGATGCAACAAAAGCGATACTCCCTCACGTTTGTGTGATGAGATGAGCGCATTTTGTTTGTGGGTCATAATATTATTAGATGTTCATATATGTATTCTATTTGTTATGAAGTCACTATAGTACACAAGCAATGTGCCTAGATTCTGCTAGTCAACATAACAAAATTGAGATATAAGGTAGTAAAAAAATGGTTTGCCACCAGATTATTTTCTCAGGCAGGACTCGAACCCGCCGAACCAGCCTACTTTAGAACTTCCAACTGAGCTACCGAGTCATTAGAGGGATCATAGAAACTTTTCAAGTACCTAATCTCTCGCACTAAGCCAGCATTATTTTTAGCAATGTCAAATTGCATTTCCCTCTACTTCCTTGCTACTAAAGTATAAAAAGCAATTACTATTGAAACACCATTGAGGCACAATTATTACATGAACAGAATCAAAGCCCTATTTAGTTTGGGATAAACATCACTCTCTTGGTCTAATTTTCTCAAAAAGAATACATGATTTCATGTTCCAAAAAATGTGTGTTAAGTATTCATATTTTATCACACAGATAGTGTAAGTGGCTTTACTAACATAGGAATCCTACATATCATTGGTACGTATGAGTTGTCCGTATTTAAAACTGAAGATCAAATGTTTTGTTGCTTTCTCAGTAAATGTTTTACTTTGCTAGAAACTATTACATTAATTTTCTTAGTAACTGCCATATGTTGGCTAAATGTTTCTTAGCATTGAACTAATTTCATGACTTAGAGCAGGGGTCTCCAAACTACGGCCCGCGGGCCAGATCCGGCCCGCGAACACCAATAACCCGGCCCGCGAAAGCCGACGGATCGAACCAACAATACTGTAGTTTACAGTATGTTGGTAAGATGAGGTAGCGAGATCCTGGCCCTTGGGTCTTCGTGGAGGAGTTAGTCTGGCCCTTATGCTAAAAAGTTTAGAGACCCATGACTTAGAGTAACAAATTGGATAGCAGTGAATGAAGCGTAAAATTATGTGTCACAGGTTTCTACCTGGCAGAAAGAAAAAATTGTCAAAGAAAGGGTGTAGTCAGGATTGTATATAGGGGGGAGGGGGGCAGACAAAGTAAATCCTAGATTAGTATAAAGTACTGTCCCCGTATCCCGTACTGTCGGATTTCACAAGCTTGTTAGCTTCTACGGTCTTATATGAAGCGTGAACCTATGAAGCTCATCAGAATTAGTTTACCAACGAACGACCACTCTTCTAAGGGGGGCAGCTGCCCCTCCCTGCCCATACCTCACTACGCCCATGTTACGAAGTATAATAAATAGTCAAACTACAAAACCCAAGTGAATTTCTAACAGTACCTATTATAATAAGAAACATATAAATATCAACTATAGGAAGTTGCTTCTCCACACAACAGGGTATTATGGAGTTAGCAGATTCTTGGTTTTCATAAAGGATTAATCAGGGAAGAGTTTTTCGGGATCATGGGATGGAATCGGACGGGAGCGGGAAAAGATTGTGGGACTTAAAAAATTAATAAGTCATAAAATATAAGGAAAGATCATTTCCTAGTTTACACCTATGTTACAATACCCAGTAAACATCTTGAAACCGGGTGTGGATTGCGCAGAATACGTATTTTGGGTATGCGTAGGGTTGCCAGATGCCCCGTATTATACGTAATAACCCGTTTTTTAAGCTAAGATAATACAGAAACCTGAATCATCTTAATTATTTTCATGAAAACAGCAGTTTTAAAATTAATTGTCTCCCGTAAAAAAAACCTAAAACCCATATTTTTATGCTGGTAACCCTTAAATCAAGTAGTGGCAGGTGGCAACCCTAGATATGCGTAGTGGTGAGTTAAGGGGGCGGTGAAAGAGGGGCGCTATTGCTCGCTTGCAAGTGCACATGCACAAACTTATCCCCACTCCGTCAAAAGAGCATCAATATGTTTGCCGGAAGCTGTAACTTGAGCAAGCAATCCTTTCTATACTTACAGTAATCTCAATAATTGCAAAAATGCAAGAATGAAAGTACTACGACAAAGTTGCTAATGATTATCAGAATGAAAGAAACGTGTAGAGGAATTGAAACCATAAATATAGACCATCGAAATTGATTTACCACAGTATTAGACACAGTCTAAGTTAATTTACGAGTTGTCAATTCACTTAGGTAAGTCCTAACAGGACACTATTACAACTCCAATAAAAGTGGACTTTTAACTGATTAGATGTCGTAGAAAGTTAGCATTATCTAAAAGAACTCACCTTAGACCGGGCAAATGCTTATTTGTCACCTCCAAAGCAGCGAAACTGGGTAAACGCCACGGTAATATGATCCAATCACTTCATCCAAAAAAACACTAACACACACTAAAGTTAACACAATTAACACTTAAAACAAGTCAAGAACACCATTAAAACGGTAAATAAGGCACTTTCGACTGTCTTTTGTTGAGAAATAGGCGAATAATTAGAACTAAATAAGTCGGCGTTTTAAGTTGCGGAAAAGTTGCAACTTTGACAGTTCAATTTCTTTCAAGACGTTTACGTCAGCGAGCGTCCAATAGGTGCAAAGTCCGAAATACACAAAACATTGTAGGACAAAATAACGTTATATTTTGATAGCATGCTATTTTATTTAATGTGTTTATCAGATTGCTGTGAAATTAAAGCACCGACCAACACGCGTTAGAGGCCTATATTACACTATAATATTTTCATATTATGATGTCATTTACATTATAAACGCACATTTAAATTATCATAATAAATAAGAAGGGATCAAAGGCATGTTACTAGAATGTTGAGGGCTGGAAAGTAAGAGAAAGACCGCAGCAAAGATGGATGGATTGTGTGCGGAATGATATGAATGTGAAGGGAGTGGATGAGGAGATGTCGAGTGACAGGAAGGAAAGGTAGAGAAGGACGCACTGCACTGACCTCAAATAAATTGGGATATGGGTAGGGGGATGCTCCAGCACACCGAATGCGTAAGCGTGCACGAAGACGTACCATGACGTTGTAATGTCTGAAACTTTATGAGACACGGCACACCGCTTGCGTAACGTACGCGTGCACGTAGACTGATGCGTAACACTACGCATTGCAGCTCTCATGAGACAACCAGGCTGCGTACTTACGCAGAGCGGAACGCATTGATGACGTTGTACTCAATGGCATTCCCTATTGGACGTCACACCGAACAAATACGAACACGCACGTAACTTTCCTGCGCGTCACTACGCGCGTAACCACGCGCGTGACTACGCATTCAGTTGTATTTGTTTAGAAATAGTACCGGTACTACCGGTAGTAGGTTGTGTTTTATTTTGTTTTTAAGTAATGAATAACGATATTAGAGAAAAACTTATTAAACTAGTGGCTCCGTGAGCTGTAGACCTCGCGAAAAAATAAAATAAAATGTCGCCATGAAGTTTTCTAAGCACACAGTAGGTACGTGAGTATTGCAGCTAGATGGTGCTTCTAATTTTGATCACTTTTCAAAATGGGTGAGTATTTTTTTATAAATTTGGAAAAATTGGCTTTACTGAACAGTTATATATAATTATTGAACCTACTCACAAAATTTCACCAGAATCTGTTGAGAAATGCGACTTGTAGAGCAAAACAGCCGGAAAGCTGGAATGAAATACGGTTTTTTACATAACTCCGTCATTTTCACAAATTTCGAAAAACTGTCTCGATAAAAAAAATATGTATATTTATCAAACTTGCTCACAAAATTCCCCCGAGATCGGTTGAGAAATGCGACCTGTAGAGGAAAACAGACAGCGCCGGAAATACGGACTGAAATTTGATTTTTTTACATTATCTCCGCCATTTAAAAAAAATGAAAAACTGGCTTGACATAAGAAATCTATACAATTTTCAAACCTGCTTACAAAATTTTACGAGAATCAGTTGAGAAATGCGACCTGTAGAGGAAAACAGACAGCACTGGAAAGCCGGACTGAAATATGTATTTTTAACATTTCTCCGTCATTTTAAAAAAAATCAAAAAACTGGCGTGACAAAAAAAAATATTTTATTTTCGAACCTGCTCACAAAATTTCACGAGAATCGGTTAAGAAATGCGACCTGTAGAGGAGAACATCCAGCGTCAGAAAGCCGGACTGAAATACATTTTTCTTACATATCTCCGCCATTACGAAAAATTTAGAAAAACTGTCTCAACTTGAAAAAATCTATATGATTTTCAAACCTGCCCACAAAATTTCACGAAATTCGGTTAAGAAATGCGACCTGTAGAGGAGAAAAGACAGAGCCGGAAAGCTGGACTGCAATTTGTTTTTTTTACATATCTCCGCCATTTTGAAAAAAATCGAAAAAGTGGCAAGACAAAAAAAAAACTATATTATTTTTAAACCTGCTCACAAAATTTCACGAGAATTGGTTGAGAAATGCTACCTGTAGAGGAGAACAGACAGCGCTGGAAAGCCGAAAAACCTGTTTTTTTAACATTTCTCCGCCATTTTGAAAAATTAAAAAAATCTGGCTCGACAAGAAAATTCCATATAATTTTCGAACCTGCTCACAAATTTTCAAAAGAGAATCGGTTGAGAAATGCGACCTGTAGAAGAGAACATACAGACATACGAAAGAATTTTTGCCCAATTAGTGCGAAACAAGTACGAGTCGGACTCGCGCACGAAGGGTTCCGTACCAAAACGGCAAAAAAAACTGTTTGTTGTATGGGAGCCCCCCTTAAATATGAATTTTGTTCTGTTTTTAGTATTTGTTGTTATAGCGGCAACAGAAATACATCATCTGTGAAAATTTCAACTGTCTAGCTATCATGGTTCATGAGATACAGCCTGGTGACAGACAGACAGACAGACAGACAGACGGACAGACAGACAGACAGACGGACAGCGTAGTCTTAGTAATAGGGTCCCGTTTTTACCCTTTGGGTACGGAACCCTAAAAATTAGTTCATTTACTCAATCTTCGTCTGACATCGCGCACTAGAATCGCAAACATGGCTGCCACAGCGGCTGGGTACGCAAGGGACAGGTTGCGTTGCGTTGCGTGCCACGTAGACGTATGCGTAACCCAGTGTGTCAGGGGGTTACGCGCGTCACTACGCGCGTGTCTACGTACGCGTGACCACGCGCGTGTCTAGCCGGTGTGCCCAGGCCTATCCCATATCCATGACGATAGATAATACGATATGTATGGTTAATTGACAGACGTGCGACTAAAACGCTTATTTTTCTCCTATAAACTATAAAAACCAGAAAAGTACGTGCCGGGCGGGCCACGCGCAGTAGGGTCTGTGAACAACAGAATACATCTACCTACCTAGTTTCAAATGTGTTATCCTAATAGTTTCAGAATAAAGTGGCTGTGACATACCGACGGACAGACAGACAGACATGATGAATCTATTAGGGTTCAGTTTTTAGGTATTAGGCTACGGAACCCTAAAAATGACTTGTAGAGATCTATTATTCATTTTTAGAGGAGGAATTAATGTGTCTGTCTATTGGGCAAAGCCAGATGACGAAGCTGAAAACTGATGACGGACGCATCATTTCATCGAAGCCTGAAATCCTGAGGGAGATCGAGAGCTTCTATGGGCAGTTATATTCCACGCAGACACCTGTTGAAAGCAAGGCTAAAGACCCCAGAGCCAAGCTTACCCGACACTATACCCAAGATATCCCGGACGTCAGCCTGTACGAGATTAGTATGGCTCTCAAACAGCTGAAAACAACAAGGCGGCGGGTGACGATGGAATCACTACAGAACTTCTGAGAGCGGGCGGTAAGCCGATACTCCAAGTCCTCCAGTAGCTGTTTAATTCCGTCGTCGTCGAGGGCAGAACGCCGAAGACATGGAACATAAGTGAGGTGATCTTGTTCTTTAAAAAGGGTGACAAGTCCCTCTGAAATTTTCATGGGCCGAAAATTGATTATATCATATTGATTAAATTATGCAATATGATAAGCAAATATAAGCAATTCATAAGCAACTTTTACACAATTTCAAAGTTAAATACGACGGTAAACCAGCGATTCAATTGACCCCTCAAACCTTTTGTAATATAAACGCAATTAGCAACATACGTCACTTTGCTGTCAAACTTTTAACAGGCGTTAGGGACTTTTAAACTCGTACCTAGTTCATGGAAAGAATAACAGGCTCTAGGCTTGTAAATTGTGGAATAAGCAATTCATAAGCAATTTTTGGCTCATGAAAATTTCAGTAATTCTACATAGTTATTATTCTACAGGTCAACCTTAAATGTTTTATTTCTTTTAAATTATGCAATAAGCAATGATAAGCAAATATAAGCAATTCATAAGCAATTTTTAGACACTATTTCAAAGTTAAATACAACGGTTGACCGGCCATTCTGACGTTCACACATGTGCGAACTTATCCCCACTTCGTCAAAAGAGTGTCAAGATCTTTGCCGGAATCTGTAAGCAATGTGTTGATTTCGTAATCGAAATATTTTTCTTGTCAAACGACCTTCTACCATAATGCTTCTACCTCAATCTTTTAGTTTCTAATAATATACGGGAATATGAGAAATAACTATTTTATAACGTGAGATAACGGTTGCATTCGGGCGCGTGCTATAGTGCGATTCGGACAGATCTCTGCATTCCAAGCATTTTTCCCGCCACAGCCAATACGCGAACGAAACCGGTCGCCCCACACTTCTGACAGCTCAATTTGACGCCTTAACGGCAATATAGATTAATGACGCGTACATTGATGCTTCTGTTTTAAATTCATTGTACAAACAGCTTTAAACACAGCAATGGATTACATTATAACGTTGTCATCGTATTTTAAAGTTTTTTTAAGAGTAATTTAGTAGCGATAACGTAAGATTTTACTAAATAATTTTGTTTGCGTCAGCTTATTAGCCAAGTAAGGAGTTGTGAGATCATTTATTGGTTTTTATAATTACAAATAAATTATTTCTAAAACGCAGATGACCGTCTTTGTGTAGGTATGGTGTTTAATCAATTAATCATAGGAGATGCGTACGTACCCGACACATCCTATAGAAAAAATGCTAAACTTGTATAGTAGGTATTGAATTTGTCCTTAAAATATAGCCAATAATAAAATAATATCTGTTACATGAATGAAAGAAAGAAAGAAAATATTTTTTTTTGAGAATCAAGTAATAGAATCAAGTTCTTTCTTATTTTTAGCGCATACATGTAGAAGAAAAGTTATTATTTGATGAATATTTCTATAGAAAATATGGAAACGTTACGTAAACGAGTCATCAAAAAACGTTCTGTTATCCAACTTATCCACATTAAATATTCAAAGGGAAGAAAATTCGCTAAGAAATGTAAAAACGTGGCTCCATAAATCATAATTTCTTTACATTTTTCGAAATTAAAAAAGCGAAATGTCAACTTGACTTTGGCACTGACAGCTGACATTTGGTTGACAGAAACCACAGATTATTATGTGAATAAGTACAGGGGTGCGTTCCTAAAGTTCACTCGACGACGGACCTTCACTCCAAGGCGTGCGACGTTCGTCATCCGACGTTTACGAACGACATGATTACTAGAACTATCTAATCCAGTTATTATCTTATTTTCTAATTAGTTGGAGAATGATTTGATATGTCCAATAGATACAATGAGATAAAATTAAGTAATTCTGATCACCAATAACACTATAAATTAATTAAACAAAATCTCACACCAAGAAACGCGTCCGACATGTCAAACGTTTCCCGCCTTTTTTCCAAAACCAATGTTTATAAACAAAGAAGACGTGTCAACTGTCCAATAAAACGTCAGAGCGAATTTCACCCACCTATTTCATGGGGTGACCGGTGCGTTCGCCGGGCGACATTTACGAACGGTTAGAGTGATCATCGGACGATCGCCACAGTACTATACTATGTCATCGAGCGGTATCGTCGAGCGAACTTTACGAACGCACCCCAGCAGCTACCAAGAAGGTTGTAGATCTACAATCTTCTTGACAGCTATTAAGAGAAACCCTTCTCTAAGAGCAGCTATCAAGCTATACAAAACTGACAAAAATCTACAATAAATTTAGAACCTTATATTACTTGACTTAAAGTTTAAAAATGATTGAAGAAATTTCACAGTTTGTGGAAGCCCAGCGTGCCGTCGACCGTACAACGGTGCGGGCACATATTCCGTAATTTTACTGATCCTTTAATTAGGTACGTACAGTACGAGGCATATATCTTGAAATCGGGTGGGGATTGCGCGGAACGTGTATTTTAGGCATGCGTTGCGGTGAGGGGTGCGGTGCGGGAGGCGGAAGAGGGGCGCGCGCTATTGGTCGCTCACAAGAGCACATGCGCGAACTTATCCCCACTCGAAAAAATTTCAAGATACCTATATGCCTCGTACTGTAACTTTGTTGCTAACAATTCTCGATTGAAACCGCAGGCAGTTACATTGCTGCTTTAAGTAAGATAGTTGTCACATTGATTCTTAATTCTTACTAAACAACAATGTAACTGTGATGTCTCTCAGAGGTGATTGCGACAAAATTACAAAAGGTCGCTAGATGGTTTTTAGGCGATTCTCACACTGCCGCCGCGCGCCGTCGCGGGGCGCGGTTTGGCGTCTCACGCGCGCGGCGACGGCGCAGCGCACCGTCTATTCGGGCGATTTTATCCGCGCCCCTGCGCCGTTCGGCGTCTGACGAGTCCCCGCCGCGTTCCGCGCCCAGCGCGTTGTATAACCTCATGTGCTGCTTACTGTATCTACCAAATGGCACTAAAATGGGCGTATATCCAAGCCTCGAAACATTTAAAAAACCAGAGGGAATCCCGCCATCTTAATTATCATCGAAAACCAGCCGCGAGGCGCGTCGCAGTGTGTTGTACCCCGCGGTGACGCGCCTGCTGGCGCAAACCGCTCGCGTGCCGCCGGCGACACGCGGCGGTGCGCGCTCACGCGCCGCGGCGCGCCTCGGTGTATTGGACGAGGCGGTTTTCTATACAAATTGATGTACTTGCATACAACGGAAAACACGTCGCCAGTGAGAACCGTCTTAGGGTTCCGTACCAAAATGGTAAAAAGGAACTCTTACGGTGTGACTCAGTCTGTCTGTCTGTCACAGCTGGATATCGCGAGAACTACTAATGGTATCAACTTGAAATTTTCAATAGTTTAAGATGACGTTTGGCCAACTATTTTGCAAATAAGAAAGAAAGAAATAAAAACAAAATATTTTTTACAACAGGGACTGAAAAGGGGTTTTAAAAATTTAAAGTGGGGTGACTAGGGCATGTGGGGTATCATATGAAAGAGCGCTGTTTGCACATTTTAAAACATTTTTTTAATTCTTTTTAGGCTGCATAGTTATCGACTTATGATCAATGTTGGGGACAGTGCCCTTCCTATATAGATGGTGGAGTAAAGGGAATCCTGTCCTTGGATATAAATAAAAATTGAGCGGACTGTAATACTCATATACTGGTAATTAATCAGATTATAGAAAATAACGGTACAAAATCGCGCCCGACAGTTACAATGCAAAACGGTGAAGTCGTGTGTATGCGCGCGGGAGGACGAATCTCGACGCTCGTCCATTGTCGTCCATCTACGCCGTGTGTTCCCCGCGCCCCTCCTTGGCGGGCCCGGAACCGGTCGCCGCAGTGCTGTGGCCGGCAGCGGCCTCGTCTTCACCATATACTCCCCGCGTTGAAGTGTCTTCAATTGATTCCAATGGCAGGGGGCATATGTTGTTGAATGCCCGGCGTATGATCCCTTTCTTTGTCCTTATGTCGGCCACCCTAGCAACGCCATCTTGGCCGGGAAGGGTTCGTACGATGCGGCCAAGTAGCCACATTAATGGCGGCAATGCCTTGTCTTTAACTAGGACCAGGGTCCCCTGCTTCAGTTGCCCACGTGAACGCTGCCATTTAGTTCTCTGCTGAAGCCACAAAACATATTCATTAGAGAAGCGATTCCAGAATTGCTGCTTCAGGAACTCGATGCGCTGGAACCGCTGCAGTGAGGTGATCCTGGCTGTCTTGATCTGTGGGTGAGGCACAAAGATTAAAGACCGTCCAATCAGAAGATGAGCAGGAGTTAGAGGATAGAGATCGGAAGGGTCGTCGGAAAGTGGAGTAAGAGGCCTGGAATTAAGGATTCCTTCTACCTGCACCAACAAAGTAGACATCTCTTCGTATGTCAGATGGGTAGACTTTAGAACGCGCCTAAGGTGGTGCTTTGTCGATTTGACAGCAGACTCCCACAAGCCGCCGAAATGTGGAGTATATGCTGGAATGCAAGAAAAGTTTATGCCATGTTCTATCATGTTTGATTTTAAGGCTTTGATTACTCGGTGCAGTTCGTTGGATGCACCCACAAAAGTTGTACCGTGGTCAGAGAAAATGTTTCGGGGTTTGCCTCTGCGAGAGATGAAACGATTTAGAGCAGCAATGAAACCTTCTTTTGAAAGATTTGAGACAAGCTCCAAATGCACAGCCTTTGTTGCAAGGCAAACAAAAACGCATATGTAAGATTTTATTAATGTGGAACCTCTTCCCTTACGGTTTGCTATCATCACTGGTCCCGCGTAGTCCACGCCTGTCTCTAGAAATGGAAATTCTAGATGCACGCGCTGCTTCGGAAGGTCTCCCATGATTGGCTGTGCGTTTTGACTCTTGTGCCGATTGCATGTGACACAAGTGCGCACGATGCGCTTGGATAGGTTGGTGCCTCCTACAGGCCAGTAATTATGCCTTACTAAAGCCAGTAAAAGCTGTGGACCACAATGGAGATTTGTTATGTGAGTAGATTGTAGTATTAGTTTGGTGACATGATGATTGCTACAAAGCAAGATAGGATGCTTTACGTTGTAGTCATAACTGGAATTGTTAAGCCTGCCACCTACACGAATAAGGTTATCAGAGTCTAAAAATGGTGATAAATTTAATAGTCTGTTTTTGTGTGGCAACTCTTTGTTAGAAGCTAATAATTTGTACTCATCTACTATACTAAATGTCAATTATTATGTTATATCAAACCTAATTAACCTTAGATAATAACAATGAGTGCTTTTAAAATAAATTACCTTTGTACATTTGAAGGCAGATTTCGGCTAAAAAAAGCCTATTAAGCACCACTTTTTTTTAATTAGAATTAAAGCTTAGGGTCTTGTTAAGTTTTTAAAATTACTAAAAAGTCATGGAACCTTTTTTTTAATTTTTAATTCAAAGTTGAAATTTTAACTATGACTTGCTTTTACCTCAATTTTTTATTGTCGGTCAATATTTTTGGAACTTATTTTGATGATAGGAAGCTGGGTATTTTATGTGTTAAAGAACAAGTCATGAGGTCTATGTAACAAAAAAAAAATAAAAAAAAGATGTATAATTTCCGGTAAAAAAAATATTTTAGTCTGTCAAGTAAAAAAATCTCAAAATTTAAAAAGATTCCTGTTGAGCTATGCGGCATATAAATTGTAAGGAATCTTGAAGTTCTTTAGTTGAGAGACGACCAGAAACTTTAGATTTACGACAAACAATGTTTATAAAACGAAAAATAAATGCAATTACACGTTGTAATTTAGTAATATTTGAATGATTATGAATGATTGTAGAAAATAAATTAGACTGATTGTTTGAATGAAATGTTTGTATGATTTCTGGTAGTTCCTTGCGTGTGTTATTAGGATTTGTAGGCCACTTCGACTGATCCAATTTTAAGTAGGCAGGACCCGTCCACCAAACTGACGATGCGCCCAATTCATCCGCGCTCACGCCTCGAGATACTAAGTCTGCAGGGTTCTCTTTAGTAGGAACATAGCGCCACCCATGTTCTCCTGAATCTTCCTGTATCTCTGAAACGCGATGGCGAACAAACGACTTAAGCTGCTGTGGCGGTGACGAGAGCCATCCTAAAACGATTGTGGAGTCCGTCCAAAAGAAAATGCCGGTAGGTTCGAAAGTGACAGATTCTACTACCTTTTTACAAAGCCGTGAACCCAAGATCGCACCACAAAGCTCCAAGCGTGGGGTCGTGGTTGGTTTGATTGGGGCGACTTTGCTTTTGGAGACTAAGAGACGGACAGTGACTGCATCACCTGCAATGCTACGGATATAAACACAAGCACCATATGCACATTCTGATGCGTCTGTGAAGGTGTGTATTTCGATCTGTGATGGTGATTCACTAATGACATGTCTTGGTATATTTAAATTATTTAAGTAGTGCAATGTTTCAGCAAAATGCAACCATGCCTTTTTAATATTGTGGGGAACTTCTTCGTCCCATGAACATTTAAGTTTCCACAATTGCTGCATAAGTATTTTTGCCTCCACAATGCAGGGTGCAACGAGACCCAGGGGATCGAATACTTGAGCAATTGTGGATAGTATGATACGCTTATTGACCTTGTCTTGAGTGTCAACATTAATTTGAAAAGTTAGCGTATCATTAGTGCAACACCAACTCAATCCTAGTGTTTTGGAAAGTTCATTTTCACTTAAGTTGACAGAATTGGAGTGAGGTTCCCTATCACAAACCGCTTGCAATATGGTTTGGTTGTTGGAATGCCACTTATGTAACTCCATCTTGGCTGACTTCAAAGTGTCGGTAATTGAGTGGCACAAGTCGATGGTGTCTTGAATCTCATCTAGACCGGTTAAAAGGTCATCTACGTAAAAATCATGGCAGATGGCGAGCCGAACGTTGGCATCATTAGATTCAAGACCCAACTGCCTGAGACATTTTGTGGCAAGATAAGGAGCCGATGAAGTTCCATAAGTGAGGGTTTTTAGTGTATATGTGTTTAACTTTTCAGAGGGATCAAACCTCCATATTATTTGTTGTAGTGAGCGCTGTGATGGGTGCACTTCAACTTGCCTGTACATTTTTAAAATGTCAGATGAGACAACGTACTTATGTTGCCTGAAGAGCAGTAAAATAGAGAGCAGGTCGTCCTGCACAGTAGGACCGACCCTTTGAATGTCGTTAAACGACTTGCCTGACGTTGTGACAGCCGATGCGTCAAAGACAACGCGCAATTTTGTTGTTGAGCTAGACTCTCTTAAAACACCATGATGTGGTAGGTAGTATGATTGTTCTTGTGTATTATTGTTGGATTCTGTGTTTGTATTATAATTTGTTTTTAGATTTTTATCGTTTGTATTAATGCTCATGTGTCCCAAATGAATGTACTCCTTTATAAATTCTACGTACTTTTCTTTAAAATCTGGTTCTCTTTCCAAACGTCTTTCTAATGATAAAAACCTGTTTTTCGCAGATTGGAACGAGTTGCCTAACGAATTTGAACTTTCTTTTAGTGGCAAGGTTACGACGAAACGCCCATCAGTTTTTCGTGTGGTAGAATTTATAAAGTTTTCCTCGCATGCACGTTCTTCAAGTGTCAGATCATATTTGGGTAAAATTGTGTCCAACTCCCAAAAGCGAGAGAGGTCTGATAGTGGTGACGTGTCTTGAAGAAACATGCACACAGGCTCATCCGTATTGGGTTTGTGTACAGTGCCTGAAACAAGCCAACCGAGCTTTGTTTCAAACAAAGTTGGTTTGTGTTTGCCTAACTGGATACGATTTGTGCCTATAACGTTCCAAAATAAGTCCGCGCCTACTAGAATATCAATGGCTGACGGTATGTGGAAAGTGGGATCGGCTAAGCAAATGCCAGTAGGTATTTGTATGTTATGTGTATTGATAAATGTGTTTGGCACAGATGTGATGTTTGGCAAAATGAAACAGTCAATGTCCGTCCTGTAGTCACCTTGATAAGACTCCATTGTAAGAGAGCATCGTTGTGAGCTGCGAGACGTCAGATTGTTAATGCCGGTTATGTTTGAATGAGTTGAAAATGTTTGAAGACCTAGCTTATGACAGAGATCTTGAGTAATGAAGTTGGCAGTACTCCCATTGTCCAGTAAAAGCCTGGCCACATGCGAAGTGCCATTGCAATCTAGTACCTTAACTAGAGCAGTAGAAAGCAATATTTGCGGAGCGGCAGTAAGATTTGTATCCTTAACTGACAACGCGACATGACCCTGGATGGGTGGTTCTTGTGCATGTTCGAAATGCAGCAATGTATTGTGTTTTAATTTGCAATACTTACAATGACTAAGCTTGCATTTTAATTCGGAATGGCCCACTCTAAGGCAATTTAAGCAGACCTTAAGTTCCCTGGCTTTATGATTGCGAGCTTCCACAGATAGTCCACGAAAAGACTCACAACTGTACAATTGATGATTGTGATTTTTGCACAAAGGGCAGTGCGGACTATTTGTATGACCCTTACTGATTGAGGCTATGAAACTTTTTTGTCTAGAGGGAGGAAAGGAAGTGTGCTCTGTCCTATTCCTAAGTCCCGGTTTCGATTCCTCGATGGTTTCTAAGAGATCCGCCCTATTAGTGAGAAACTTAACAAAAACATTTAAAGTGGGGGGATCGTCCATGGAATTCCTACGTTCCTCCCACTCGCGGTTAGTGACGCTATCAAGTTTTGTAGACATCATGTAAATCACCAAAGTGTCCCAGTGATCAGTTGGCTGACCTAGGGTAGCAAGTGCTCTGAGATTTTTATTAGTGACGTCCACAATATAACGTAAAGCTTTGCTCGATTCTTTTTGTATGCTAGCTACATTGAAAAGCACTTGTACGTGGTTGTTTACCAGCAAGCGTTTGTTATCGAATCTCTCACACAACAAATCCCATGCTGCCGAGTAATTAGCGGCCTTAAAGTCCAAGCTTTTAATGACTAAAGCGGCAGAACCTTGAAGCGAAGCGCGCAAATAATGAAATTTGTTGATGGGATCTATGCTATCATTTGTGTGGATAAGCGAAATGAAAGTGTCGCGAAATTCGAGCCAGTGTTGATAGCAGCCGTTGAAATGTGGCAAATCAATTTTGGGAAGTCTCACGAATTGTTGTGCATTACGAGAGCTTACCTCAGATGTCTCATGGTCTTGTTGACCTTCAAGAAGCGCGCGAGCCGAAGAAACAAGCGAGAAGTACTGCTTCTCGAACGTGTCCCTGACGTCGAGTTCGGGTTCATCCAACAAACTGTCCATTTCATCCTGTAACGTATCGAAATCATTGTATAAGTTTTCGATTTTTTGAAGGCGTAATTTTAGTTCTATTTGAAGCGCTACGTCGCTTAACTGTTCATTATTTTCTTTAACATTATGTAAATAATTATCAAAAGATGTAAGTTTTGCTTTATAAATGCCCCGTTTTTTTCTTAAAGTTTTCATTTCTTTTTCCATATCCCCTTCAACTTCTTTCCCCATTTTGTAATATATTATTTTAATTTTGCAAAGTAATAAGTTTTAATAAGTAAGAAGAAAAAATATTCTAACTATTTATAAATAATGAACAGTTGTGTTAGAAAGCAAACAGCACAAAAAACTTAGTTGCTTACTTCACTGCTACGCGATTTCTACTTTAGACTAAGAGTAAAAACCAATCGTGTTTACTGACTACTACTATTGTACTACGATACTAAGTTATAACTTTATTGTGAATAAAAAGCACGATTAAATTTAGTAAAATAGTCTACTAAATTTAAAATCAAAGATAACTACTGCGTTGATTAAGTTAAGCACTAACTACAACACGATATTATTATGCATCAAAACAATTAATTTTAGTAACAAGCGACTACTGATAAACACACGATTAATGAACAATACTGTCCTTGGTCGTAGCAGTCACAGGTGGCGGTCGTAGCCGTAGCAGCTACGCGCTACGGCCCGAGCGGTGAATGAGACCCAACAACTCGTAGGTGAGCGAGGTCCACCGCCCGTCTTGTGCGGTAGGATTACCAAAGTACCTTTAAATTAAAAACAAAGAAATTAATAGTTGAATGTGAATTATGTTTTATTGTGCACGGGATATGAAAGATGATTGTTTTAAATTGTGATTGTGAATATGTGATTAAATGTTTAGGGGAGCGAAATATGAAGTATGAAAGTGATTAATGTTTTTGTTGTCAATAATTACTGTTTATGAATACGAACTATAACACCTTTTACGTAATTATTGTTGGAAAAATTATAAGAAAGGTTTATTAGTATTTGTAATTTGTGTTTTGTATTTTTATGGTTTGCAAGTTGAATGATATTTTTACGTATAAGGTGTTTATAATGATTTTATGTTTAAAAAAATTACTTTATGAAATTTCGAGTTTTTATTGATGATAAACAATTAATGATTAAGCTGTGATTATGATGACTACTAGGATGATGCTACAATGTGATGCGATAGTAGAATGAGAAATGAAAAGAAAAAATTGAAATGGAACAGGGAGTGAGTGATAGAATAATTGGAACGATCTCACGGTCTTTGTGCACTATCCTCTTGATAAAATATCACTTTTCTTGACGTGATAATGATGATTATTCCGAAGTCGCTGTTGGATGGTTGCAGCCGTAGTGGTAGGTAACGATCACCAATTCTTGACCGACGCAATTTTGGTTTTCTTCCGTGAGTGTCAGCATAAAGGTGGCTTGAATCCGAAGTCCTCTGCGTTGTTCACTCGTAGAAAAATGCCTCACAAGCGTATCGAAGTCTTGAAATTGTGGCGATGACCTCCAGCTGACCGTTGATGACTCGCCCGTATTTTCAAAATCTAACCGTTTTTGACGGATCGAAGACCATATGTTGGGGACAGTGCCTTTCCTATATAGATGGTGGAGTAAAGGGAATCCTGTCCTTGGATATAAATAAAAATTGAGCGGACTGTAATACTCATATACTGGTAATTAATCAGATTATAGAAAATAACGGTACAAAATCGCGCCCGACAGTTACAATGCAAAACGGTGAAGTCGTGTGTATGCGCGCGGGAGGACGAATCTCGACGCTCGTCCATTGTCGTCCATCTACGCCGTGTGTTCCCCGCGCCCCTCCTTGGCGGGCCCGGAACCGGTCGCCGCAGTGCTGTGGCCGGCAGCGGCCTCGTCTTCACCAATCAAAAATGTGTTCAAAATAATACCGTTCCCCCCCTTATTTCTGAAGTTTGCAAAGAGAAAAATCAGAAATAATTCTATGTGATAGTAGTTTATGTAAAGATTACGGGAAAAATAAAACGATGTCTCAATATAACACACTTTTTTAGGAATTCAAAAAACAAACAAAAAATTCATTAGGTCCAACCAGTCAACAGATGGCGCTGACCTAAGAAAAATTAAATTAGTTCCTCTATAGATCAAGAGATGGCGCTGACCTAAGAACAAAAAAAGTACCACTACCAGTCAAGAGATGGCACTGACCTAATACTGTAATAATAATTTTATTAGGCCGTATACAGAGAGGACGCTGTTTGCAGACTGCCGCTTACTGCCACAGGTTCGCGCAGGTAACCGTCACACAAAGCAAGCAGGTTGAAGCAGGATTTCATACTAAACGAGCCAGCGCTGACCTGCGCGTGTAGGCGCTTATCAGCGCTTGTTCATACAAAATACCTTCGCTGGTTACCTGCGCGAACCTGTGGCAGTAAGCGGCAGTCTGCAAACAGCGTCAACCTGCTTCCTCTCTGTATACGGCCTTATTCTACTCTGCAGTATTAAGGCTCCAGCACACCGGATGCGTAAGCGTGCACGTAGACGTTGTAATGTCTGAAACTTTGAGACATGGCAACCGCTTGCGTAACGTACGCGTGCACGTAGACCGATGCGTAACCCTACGCATTGCAGCTCTCATGAGACAACCAGGCTGCGTACTTACGCAGAGCGGAACGCATTGATGACGTTGTACTCAATGGCATTCCCTGTTGGACGTCACACCGAACAAATACGAACACGCACGTATCTTTCCTGCGCGTCACTACGCGCGTAACCACGCGCGTGACTACGCATTCAGTTGTATTTGTTTACAAATAGTACCGGTACTACCGGTAGAAAGTGGTGTTTTATTTTGTTTTTAAGTAATAAATAACGATATTAAAGAAAAACTAATTCAATTAGTGCGGAAAAATTAGTCCATTTACTCAATCTTCGTCTGACATCGCGCACTTGGATCACAAACATGGCTGCCACAGCGGCTGGGTACGCAAGGGACGGGTTGCGTTGCGTGCCGCGTAGGCGTATGCGTAACCCGGTGTGTCAGGGGGTTACGCGCGTCACTACGCGAGTCTACGCACGCGTGACTACGCGCGTGTCTACGCAGCCGGTGTGCCCAGGCCTTTATGCTGTATGAGTACGGAAACCCTCTCGGTGCGCGAGTGCGACTCGCACTTATCCGGTTTTTAGTTAGATAATCAGCCTGCGCCGCGCCGGTCTCCTTTATATTTTCACTATTTCTTTCAAATTCATCCGGATTTTTCTGGACTTCTAGTAAAGAGTAGGTTTTAAGGGTTAAGGGTAGGGTTACAAAGTTACATTATCTTCTTTTTCTGGCTCATAGCCGGGGATCGAACCCGGTATCTCAGAAATGGCGACACCATAATAACCGGTCTCAACCACGAAGGTCCTATCTAATAGTACAGTAGCCCGTAGTACATTTAAATTACCAAAAAGGTTACCGTTCGCCGTTGTGATATAGTTATTTGTTACGAAATTATAGATACTTTAACCCAAGTTTTACAGATCGCAACCCGCACCCGCCGTAACTATTTGTGTGTGTCTGTCGTCATTATATAATTAAAAGATCAGTATTTTATGTAATTAATGTATTTATGGCACCAAGCCCACAGAGAAAGCAATAACTACGTGACCAAGCCATTACTCACACTCTGCTGTGACCGACATTTATAATAAGACATGAAAGACATCTGTCAAACGCTAGTGCGGTGAAATAGGGATGTCCAACTACACCAACAGTAACCTATATTTGAATATCTGCAAAAATGATATCTTTTTATTTTTCGAGGTTTACCATATGGTTTAGCTATTGTCGTGTTCTACAGCTTTGTTTCATTGCCACAGATAATATGTAGTAAGATTATAAAAAGTAGCCATACACAGATTTAAGACCAGCTAAAGTCCATCCATTTTCATCTGGTCTTAAATCTGTGTATGGTCACTTTATCAGTGGTAATCAAACAAAGCTGTAGAACACGACAATAGTTATACCATGTGATTAACCTCGAAAAAATAAAAAAAATGCATTTTTGGTGATATACAAATATAGGTTACGGCGGGTTGCGATCTGTAAAACTTGGGTTAAAGTATCTATAATTTCGTAATAAATAACTATATCACAACGGCAAACGGTAACCTTTTTCGTAATTTAAATGTACTACGGGCTACTGTACTATAAATACATCTCGACCGGGAACCGAACTTACTAGGTATATACTTTCTTTCGAAAAATCAAACACATAACATTTGATATATTTGTTTATTTATTATCTTTGGTATTGGCAATGTGGCAACGTAAATCATTATAGTAAATATACATAATAGTCCCGTGTCTATGCTTTTTATGAGTAAACATACATAGTTGATTGTCAATAAGTATTTTGTGTAATCCATCAATTTGGGCATTTTTATTAAAAAATTAAAACTGTCAAACACCGTTAATTTCAAATAATTTTAATCAATGACGGCTTTTCACAATGACAATTTTTTTAGGCTCAATAGGTGGCGTTGATAAAAATGTGTAAGTCAATGTGTTTTTTTTTACTAAGCTTCGAAGAGTAGGTACTCAGGTAAGCAGGCAGATGTAACTCTAAAATCTTTTTGGACAGATGTCAGCCAGCGAGCACTTACTTGCCTCTTTGGTACAGGCCGTTTATTTTTAAAAGCATTTTTTAAAGCCATCTAGTGAGGCAAATAGTCACTATTTTTATATTTTAAATGTCGCTTTGAAAAGCCCTCATTCGCAATAGAGTAACATAATCAAGGAGCGTGTTAATTGAGGGCCATTCAGTTTTGAACTTTAAAACCACTGCTTTACGGTTTAAAATCATTTGACGAGGCAATTTTACTAGAATAGGCTTATTTTTTTGTGTAAATCAAATTAATATCTTATACAACACAAGTAGTAAGTAGTCATTGAGATTTTCTGATGGAGAGCTGACTGGAATGCCGCGATTTAATCACAGTCTGTTTATCCTTACATGTCCTATCTCGTAAACAGTTTACGTAATGTATTACTTATGTAATAGGTATTTACAAATTCTACGGGGTTATTTTTAAAACACCACCAACCTCGCAGGAGTCTAGGTTACTAACATCATAAAAAAAAACAACATTTGTTCTACGACTTGCCGAAAACATATAAAAAAATTAGGAAACACATGAAACACACACACACACACGTGAAAAAACGGCCAAGTGCGAATCGGACTCGCGCATGAAGGGTTAGTCCCAAAAAATGGCAATATTTATTTTATTCTGTTTTTAGTATTTGTTGTTATAGCGGCAACAGAAATACATCATCTATGAAAATTTCAACTAACTATCACGGTTCATGAGATACAGCCTGATGACAGACAGACAGACGGATAGCGAAGTCTTAGCAATAGGGTCCCGTTTTTACCCTTTGGGTATGGAACTCTAAAAATCGACTTTCCACCATAGAAATGTCCGAACAGCTGATCAAGATTTGTATAAAAAGTAGATTTTTAGGGTTCCGTACCCAAAGGGTAAAAACGGGACCCTATTACTAAGACTCCGCTGTCCGTCTGTCTGTCTGTCTGTCCACCAGGCTGTATCTCAAGAACTGTGATAGCTAGACAGTTAAAATTTTCACAGATGATGTATTTCTGTTGCCGCTATAACAACAAATACTAAAAACTAAATAAAATAAATGTTTAACGGGGGCTCCCATACAACAAAAGTGATTTTATTTGCCGTTTTTTGGTACGGAGTCCGACTTGCACTTGGCCGGTTTTCGGAAAGTCGTAAAATAAATGTTGTTGTTTATGGTGGTGGTGCTAATACCTAACAGAGACTGATAACGTTATTTTTAAATGTAACGTTATTTCTTACTTTTTTACCGTTACTTGTAACATTAACGTTATGTCAATAAATAACGTTACCTTGAAATTAACGTTATTTCAGTAAATAACGTTAATTTTAATGTTATTTCTTACTTAACATTAACGTTATTCCAATTAATAGCGTTACTTTTTTACCAATAATTTTACCGGCACTATATTTAACGTTTACCGGTACAATCATTTTAACGTTATTTTTACCGGTAAATTTACCGATAAAATGTTTTAAAGGTATTTTTAACGTAATTTTTTTATATCGTTATTTTTTTAACGGTATTTTAACCCCTGCTACCTAATCTACTCCAGCGAGGTTGTTGGTGTTTTACAAATAACCCTGTATTTAGTAACAATAATAAACATTGATTTATTCATATTTTTGTTCTTATTATTAGCAATAAAAATTACTTGATCATTGATAATTTATTGTTCAACTAATACACAAAAGTATAGGCGCGGTAAGGGTCGTCCATTAATCATGTTATGCTCGAAAAAGGGGGGGAGGGGGGTTCGGAAAAATATAAAATATCAGAAGGGGGAGTACTGAGATATCAAGTATATTTATTTCTGCATCTAATGTTTGCCTGGGCATTTATAAGTACTTTGTAAAAAAGAACACGTTACTTTGTGGAGAGGAGAGGGGGTCAGTCTAAAACCTCACCACGTACCACCAGGGGGAGGAGAGAGGGGTTAAAAAGTTGCTATAAAACATTACGTGATTAATGGACGACCCCTTATCAGTTATTATAAGTTCAAAATCACAATAATTCGTTTTAACGAGAGACTTTATGTAAACAATCTTGCTATTTCACTTTATCATTTAACTAAATTATTTAAGAAAATTCCGACATTTTTTAAATTGAAATAAAATTTCTCATTCGTTTTTTTTTGTTAAAATACATGTAGCGATTTTAAGTTTTTAACTATCATTAAAACAAATACGGTATAATGAAAAGATATTCTAAGAAAGGCTGTTCAAATAAACAAACATTCTAATTTCAATACAGATGTAAAATGTCCACAAAATAATTATGGAAGTTAGGCACCCTGTCCGCGTTTCTTTGGCCAGTTCTCCCACTTCTGATGTTTTGTTCCCCACTCGTTATACGAATACTTAGTTAGAATTAATGCGACTTTTTTATCACCAGTTTTCGGCCCTGTCCTAACTGGCCATCAGTCGTGCGATGGTGCGTCTGTCCGATGAAACTGGTCGTGCGACCGTGCGATCAAACCTAGTGAAATCTATTGAATGTCCTAATTGACGGTCGCGCGATCATGCGATGCGTCTATTGTTCTGTTTCATCGCACGATGAAATCGCAACGCATGATCGCACGACCGATGCCAATTAGGACAGGGCCTTACGGTAGAACTGCCCAGTAGAACAAAACATTCGGGTGCGGACTATGGTGAAATCAGTCAAACCTTCAAGTTCATAATGTCCAATTTCCAGAATGTCGAGATCCCAGAATGTCCAAATATTTTAGTATACTCAAACGAAATTATTATGACTCTTATGCAAATATTTACGACTGATAGCAGTTGTTGTTCTTTAAAATCAAACATTATACGAGATCTGGACATTTTGGGATAATATGGACATTCTGGGATATGTTAGCTATGAATATTGGATATAATTAATAAATTTGACGCTCACTGTACTTTATTTATTATTTGACAAGTAGGCAGTCTGTGAAGTAGTCGCTTAGAATGTAGACTGTATGCGAAGAAGGATAATTGCTAGGTTGGGTAACTGCGAAGTTGTTACATTGAGAAGTAGTCGAGGATGAGAAATTGACTAAAAGGAGACGCCTGGCGCCGAAGGGGGATATTTTGGGACTTGGACATTTTACACCCGCTGGGCATTTTGGTAATTGGACATTCTGAATCCAAATGGTTTCAAAAGCATTTTATTTTTTACGAGGACTGTTTGTCGCCTATTAGCGACATTGGCATTAATTTTTGACGTCCCTAAGCGACATTTGCTATTAATTTTTGTCGCCTTAAAGCTGCATTGGCATTATTTTTTGTCATCTATAACCGACATTGGCACTAGTCTTTGTCATCTATAAGCGACCTCGGTATTAATATTTGTCAGTGGTCAGTACTAGTGTACTAACTTATAGTGTTTGTCGTCTATAAGCGACATTGCCATCATCTTTGTCATCTATAAGCGATAGTCTTTGTCGCCTATAGGTGACACTGGTACTAAATGTAGTGTCTGTCGTCTTAAGCGTCATTGACATAATCTTTGTCATGTATAAGCGACAATGTTTGTCGCCTATAGGTGACACTGGTATTAATAGTATAGTGTTTGTCACTTATACGCGTCATTGACATCGTCTTTGTCATCTAGAAACGACTTTAATATTATAGTTGTCGCCTAAAAGTGACATTATTATTAGTCTTGTCGCCTATAAGCGTCATTGAAATCATCTTTGTCATGTATAAGCGCCATTAGTAACAGTTTTTGTCGCCTATAGGTGACACTGGTACCAATAGTACAGTGTTTGTCGCCTTAAGCGTTGTAGCTACATTTAATCAGGCAGCCAGTGATGGGCTCTCCACAGCAAGCAGTATGGGCCGCCGAAGTTGCTGATGTTGTTTTGTTGCTAGAAACAATATTATAAGTTTAAATTCCGTTTGCACTAAACCTAAGAATCGCCCAAATCTTTTTTCTAACTAAAACTCGACCAAATTAAATCAGTGTCATGAACTTACCTGTCATGCGCCTAATTATCTTGGTCGAGTTGTACTTATGAAAAGACTTAGGCGAAGAAATACGGACATTTGATGTTCCAATAGTATAAAAAGTTTCTCATATTTGACCCATAACAAAGGCAATTCTTAAGTTTAGTGCAAACGGCCGTAAGTACTTAAGTAATGAAAACACATAATTTGTTAATCATTTTGATGAGAAAGAATTATCAAATGAAGAATGTAGATGTAGGTGTACAAAATGTCAGGAAATTTACTGAAAAGTCAAGGAAAAAGTCAGGCAATCTCATTATTAGATCAGGGCTCTATTTCACCAAATCGACATTTGTCAGTGACATTATATGTCGGTTAATTTTACAATTGTCGTTACTTTAATCAGGGACAAGTATGTTGTGAAACAGGGATCTTTTTTACAAGTCGACATATTTGTAGATTTGTCAGTGATTCTTGACATGAGATTGGAGCTGAGTCAAGTTTGTGTGACAAATTGTCGACTTGTAAAACTCATCCCTGTTTCATTACATAATTTGTACTTTATACTTACTTTATAAAAGTATAAGGAAACTGTAAAAAAAACGATGTCATGTCACTGACAAATGTCAATTTGGTGAAATAGGGGCCTGGTTACCCTGTGTGACAAAAAGGGACAGAAGTATGAAAAATGCGGTGGTTAACACATCTTATATTTAATGTAGAGGAATTTGGCTATAATGCAATCCTTACTAATATAGGTGCGAGCACATTTGTCTGACGCCACGTGTTAACACGCCGTATATAGATATGGACGTGTTATAAGATAAGTTTGCTCCTAGTGCATACATTTACTATGAAAATCGATGTCATCTGACGGCGTGTTAACACGTGGCGTCAGAGAATTGTGCCCGCACCTAATTCCTTATTATTCCGTGTCCTACATCTTGGCATGGACCACTTCGAAAACCGCAATTCTGACTACATGGAAAATTTCTCCCCAATTAGTCCTAACTAGTCCTACTTTTTCGGAATTAGTCCCAAAAAGGACTGAAAGATATAAGCGATTTAAATGGTCCATGCCAAAGCAAACCTTCATTTTGGCAGGGACAGGCTATATCTAGTGAACCACAACACCTAGCCAGGATCTGATTATTCAAAAAAAAAGTCCCTTTTTTATGGATCTCGCAACGCCTAGAAACAAAACGAAATGAAGCGCCGTTCAAAAAATATAAAGGAATGATTTGGTCCATGCCAAAATCAACCTACATCTTGGCGAGGACTTTTGAACCAGGTCACCCAGAGAAAATCTGCTTATTGGAAACGATTCGTGTAAATTAGTCCCAATTAGTCCCAAAGCCACAAAATCAGTCCCCCTTTGGTTTAGGAGATAATCGCAAATAAAATTTGGTTTTTATAGTACAGGAGCTGACTTCCTATTCAGTGACGATGTTTTGTAACTTGTTTTTTTTTGCGTACTTGTGTTAGAATAACGAAGTGTAATTAGTAACACAAAAGTATATCGTAAAGTAATACGTAACATTTATGCATTTTCGAAACTCAAATCTAAATTTTTAAGTCATAAAATAAAAATGTTTTCTTAAAGATATTTTGATCCTGGGTCTCCTGGACTATATCAAAATAATGTACAGTCGCGGACAAAATAATTTCAAAAGAAGTATAAAATGGTATTGCATTTTAAAATTAAATTGCTTTCTTTCGAAATTATTCATATTTGGAGTGGAGTGATGTTCTTCCTGGAATGGGTTCGCTTGAAACTTTGTACCTATACAGGGTTATTTGTGATTCATTTAAAACCTCTCGTGGGGTTGATCAGACCATCAAACTGAACAACTTTCATTATAGGTCCAACCTCAAAATAACGAAAAAAATCAGCTGTTTCATACATTACGATGGAGTAGTTACGCATTGTACTTTTGCCCAGTTTGATGGTCTGATAAAGTTCGTTTAAAAGGCTGCAGCTTTCACAAAGAGCCGCAAGATCGGATGCTTAATGTTTTACAATCTGAACACTGCGCATTACGGAACGGAATAGTTTTATGTAGGTACTTAATTAATTTTTACTGTACGCTTTTGTACGTGACTGTACTTATACAAAAAAACGGAATTTCTCCTAAACCAAAGGGGGACTAATTTTGTGGCTTTGGGACTAATTGGGACTAATTTACACGAATCGTTTCCAATAAGCAGATTTTCTCTGGGTGACCTGGTTCAAAAGTCCTCGCCAAGATGTAGGTTTATTTTGGCATGGACCAAATCATTCCTTTATATTTTTTGAACGGTGCTTCATTTCGTTTTGATTCTAGGCGTTGCGAGATCCATAAAAAAGGGACTTTTTTTTTGAATAATCAGATCCTGGCTAGGTGTTGTGGTTCACTAGATATAGCCTGTCCCTGCCAAAATGAAGGTTTGCTTTGGCATGGACCATTTAAATTGCTTATATCTTTCAGTCCTTTTTGGGACTAATTCCGAAAAAGTAGGACTAATTAGGACTAATTGGGGAGAAATTTTCCATGTAGTCAGAAGTGCGGTTTTCAAAGTGGTCCATGCCAAGATGTAGGACACTATTATTCCCTACTAATATTATAAAAGTCCGTTTGTTTGTTACGTGATCATCATGAAATTTTGCATACACGTTGTCAGGGGTACAGATAAGGACATACACCTTTTATCCAGAAAAAAAGTACTGTTCCCGCGGGATAGCAAAATATAATCCATGCAGACGAAGTCGCAGGCGGTCGCTAATTATAAACAAATAGAATAGCTGATAGTACCTGTGTGTTGACGGGCGCGAACCTGTCCAGGAGCGGGCGGTACGTGTCGCCCAGCGTGGCCACGCGCGGCACGCTCGCGCCCTCGTGCGGCAGCGGCACTATGCACGACAGCTACCAATACGGACATACAATACGATTATAAAACAATGTACCATCGGCAACAGCGTCGCTTAACCACTCCTAAGGTTAAAAAAAACCTACCTCTAAAAAGCAAGAAATAATATTCGTAATAATAAAAACACGTCTATTGAAGTCGGGTGGGGCTGGAGTACAGATTCCTTTTTTTAGTCTAAAAGCCTCAATATACGTGTTTTTATTATTACGAATATTATTTCTTGCTTTTTATAGGTAGGTTTTTTGAAGTCGGTTTTTCGGTTTTTTTATCAATTTTCTATTTTTTTATTTTTAGTGTGGTACCTTGTAGGTAAATTATTTAGGTAGTAAAATCGGCTCAAGCCTCGATTACATACGCCGATATCCTAGCTAGGAACCAATTTCGGGTTCCCACCCGTATAAATAAGTTCAATCTTAACAGTAAATTTGCACAATTAACGGAAAAGTCATCATTTTTATGATTTTTTTTTCTATTCTCATCTACAATCTTAAACAATGTTTACTTTTCCGTTATAGTGTTAATTCAATTTTAAAATCGATGTTATTGTACAATATTTTATTATATAGTACGGGTGGCAACCCGAAATTGGTTCCTAGCTAGGATGCTAAATCGGCGTATGTAATCGAGGCTTAAGCCAAACGTGAGATAATGGCGAAGAAACATACATACATACGGGTCAAACTGAAAACCTCCTTTTTTAAGTCAGTCAAAGAACTACACAGATATCCCTCTTCCAACAAACAAATAATTATCTTATTCAGTTCATAAACAAAGAAGTAATACGACCATTATCATCGAGGTAATTCACACAAAATCATTCTATTTTCGTACTTTTTACACGACTGCCCAAAGCAAAAAGAGTGTTATGTGTTCAGGGTTCATGTATGTTTGTGGGTATGTGAGTTTCTTTATTCCACCATAACTTCTAAATGCCTGAACTGATTTGGATAAATGGGGTATCGTTAGAATCCTTACAGCATTCCGAGTGACACTGGCTATATTTTTTTTTAGAAAAAATCAATATGGCGACTGTACTACGCCATTTTCAAATGCGAAAAAAATTTTTTTTCTTCTATTATTACAATATGGGCATCAAATGAAAGGCCTTGATGAGCACATTCCAATACTATATAATATGTCACTAAAATGTGTGAAATAAAATTAAATAAATTTAAAAAATATTAAAAACACGACTGCCCTGCCAAAAACGAACTAAAAAGTTAAGACGACGCCTCGTGAAAAAATTTTTTTACAGGCTCCGCCCACTCACCCCTCGTATCCCATAGTGACATTCTGCCTTCAATCGTAAAGTTTGATTTTCGCGCCAAATGCCTGTGAGGTTTCATCGAAAGTTTAAAGAAGAAGAATAGAGAAACGATGGAGTCGCAATACATTGTATTTAGAACATTTTCTTTGATAATTTAGGTATCTTCAAATTGAATGAAAAATGAAAATGAATACAAATACCTAACAATAGTTTATTAATTGTAAAAAAATACTATTATTATTAATAAAGTTGTACCATTCGGCGTTTTTCAATACATTTGCGAAAAACAGATTTGTAACTTTTGCGACAGAGGTCCATTTGGGGCCATCCATAAATTACGTCACACGTTAAGGGGGTCGACGACGTGTGGAGGGGTCCTAAATTCGTCAGTTCCAATTCAATAATTATTACTAGATATAAATCGTAAAATATGTGACGCCATCGTTTCTAGTTTTGCCCTTCAGAAGTGCGAGAAAAATAGTTTTAGAATTTTTAAAGCAATATTTATGGAGAAATGGAGAATGTGACGTCACTAAGGGTTTTTTACATTTCATTTAAATGTAAAAACCCCTTAGTGACGTCACAGCTCGGCACGGCGAAACACACACCTTTGCTCACATTTTTTTATCTGGCCTACCCACATAAAAGAAATAGGCCATTCAAAATGTCACATAAAGAGAAATGGGCAAAAGACGCGTTTAAGCCCGACCATTGGGTTTAAACACATAATTCCCCCCCTCCCCTCCCCCCCGTAGGAGCTAAATTTAATTAAACAGATTTTATGCAATATGTTGTGTTTAAAATGAAGATTATTGAATTTACTCAAAAAAGCTTGTAATATGGTAATTATTTTGACAACCTTCTTTGAACAAAGTCGAGGTTGCCGTGCTCCTCCGATGGTGACGCAGCAAAGTTGTATGGGATATCATTATTGTCGAGTTTTAGCCACCAGCAATTTCCTTTGAGAATCCATTACTGTCGAGTTTTGTTTCAAACATATAGGTAGTTGGCTGAAAATACAACATTGTACAACGCACTTGACTTCGTTCATAAACACATCCCGCTCGCACACTATACGCCACACCTATCGCTCTCTTATTCACACTTGTTGTGGTAAGCGTGGTGAGCCGCCATTTTCAATCCCATTCTTTTTCTGCGCGTGTGTTGTATTATTGTATGTAGGGGGCGATGCGGGCGACGGGCGACGAACGCCTGCCGCCCGCACCTCTCACGACCCCCGTTCTCGTCTCCCCTCGCGCCTCTGTGCCCCGCAGGCGAGGACTCATTTAACGTGTGCGTTACCCCAGCAAAAAGTTGTGCTTTAGAGAGATGAGACCTTATCAGATAATTAGTGTGTCATGAGGAGAAATCCACCCACCAATCCGCATTGGGCCCGCGTGGTGGGTTATGGCCCGTCCTCCTTATCCACCCATAAGGAAGGCCTGTACCCCAGCAGTGGGGACATTAAAATGGCTGATGGATTGGAGGAGAAATCTGTTTACTAATAGCAAAATTTGTGTGAATTGTAGTTTTTAAGATATTTGAGAAAGACTGATTTTGCTGGGGTCACGTTTTAAACATTACCCTGGCAAAAAAAGTTGTTTCAGCCTGGAACCAAATACATTAATAGATAGCTTTTGTTGCATAGTAAATGTTAGCAAATAGCAAAAATTGTGTGTGTTATGGTTCTTGAGTTATTTAAGTTTTTGCTGGGGTAACGTTTTGGGATTTCCCAGATCTCGAAAACGGTTCAACGCAGAAGTTTGAAAAAAATGCCACTAAGAGACCTTAATTTGTTTAAATTTGTTTAAACGTTAATTTCTTATTTGGTTGTCGCAAACCAACGTAATTAAATGGTTTCGAAAAACAGAAAAAACGAATTTGCAAGTAAACAAGTGCACTTATAATTAAATAAACAGCTGTAAAAAATAGCCGTGGTAGACACTTACTACGTCAAGAATTTTAGGCTTTGTTACTTTACACGATATAAAGATATAAACAAATTTGATAAATTTTAGACCGGTCGTACTTAATTTATCAAATTTGTTTATATCTTTATATCCTGTAAAGTTACAAAACCTAAAATTCTTGACGTAATAAGTGTCTACCACGGCTATTTTTTACAGCTGTTTATTTAATTATAAGTGTACTAGTTTACTTGCAAATTCGTTTTTTCTGTTTTTAGAAACTATTTAATTACGTTGGTTTGCGACAACCAAATCAAAAACTAACGTTTAAACAAATTTAAACAAATTAAGGTCTCTTAGTGGTATTTTTTTCAAACTTCTGCGTTGAACCGTTTTCGAGATCTGGGAAATCCCAAAACGTTACCCCAGCAAAAACTTAAATAACTCAAGAACCATAACACACACAATTTTTGCTATTTGCTAACATTTACCATGCAACAAAAGCTATCTATTTATGTATTTGGTTCCAGGCTGAAACAGCTTTTTTTGCCAGGGTAATGTTTAGAACGTGACCCCAGCAAAATCTGTTTTTCTTAAATATCTTAAAACTACAATTCACACAAATTTTGCTATTAGTAAACAAATTTCTCCTCATGACACACTAATTATCTGATAAGGTCTCATCTCTCTAAAGAACAACTTTTTGCTGGGGTAACGCACACCATTTAACCGGTCGGCCTATAGTACCAATACGAACAAGAATTGTTAACGACATAATCGCCTAAAACGTCACGTTTTCGAGTTGTAAGCTATTAAAGTTGAACTGATGGCGACACCACTGGGTAGATTTGAAGCTAAAATAAAACGTAGGTATGGGCTCTAGAATATTGTTTTATGGTCATCTAGGTCCCGTCTAAGTTGCTACGGGTGAGCCGATTTTTTCTAATATTTTTCATTATTTATTCATCTATAAAACAGCTTATGTCACTTTGTTAGATACCTACTTATTATAGCGTGCGCATGATGCGTGCCTAAATAAATAACGTAATAATGCGAGACGTAAGTATTCGTTTTGAGATTATTTATTATTATTGCTATTATTTTTGCTTTGCCGTTGTCGCGTAAAGAGACTAATGATTCTGCAAAATAATAATATTTGTTCACGATCGAAACTTGTAAAAGTTAAAAGTTGTACCACGGGTCGGGAAAGAAATTTTATTTCACAATATTTATTAGTTTATTGTTTTGTTACGCAATGGCGACTCTTGGAAGGTTTGTTCTGTTGATAATTTTCATCTCCTAAAAATAGGTTGGATAAGTATTAGAGACTCTTTGTCTTTGAAATGTGAGAGAAATTAAAACTGTCATTGTCAGTATACTGTCATTTTACGTGTTTTGGCTAGTAAATTTTTGGAGCGCTCAAGCACAGGTCTGTCCTCAAGGAAGGCTCGCGGCCGTCTGAAATTTCGGTGCAAAGAGGTAAAGTAATATAGCTTCCCAGCGCAAAGAAAGGGACAACAATAGCGCACGCATTCCGAAATAAAATAAAGTAAGCGACATTATGAAAATAGTTGATTTATTAAAAAACTAAATTATTTTTGAAAAAATTGGTTTTATCAAAAGTTGGAACTATTTATTACTTATCTTATTAACATAATTTCAGTTCAAACTATGAGTCCGTTTGCTTACAGTACTGCAAAAATGATATGAGAGGCATCAACTTTGGATTTTTTTTCTATCGAGAAAATTGTTTCCATTCATGTTTTGAGCTTGATCAAAAAATTTTGTTATTAGTCTATTTTAACATATTCCAAAATTAGAACAATAGTAGTAGGATCAATAGGACTAAATCTAAATTGAAAACCATGAAAATCCACGAGGTATCCTCTTAAACAACAAGTGTTATTGCAGTCGGGGGACCTCTTTGATCAAACATTGTTCCATAATAAGGTCCCCCGACTGCAATAACACTTGTTGTTTAACTTTTTAGTTCGTTTTTGGCAGTCGTGTTTTTAATATTTTTTAAAATTTATTTAATTTTTTTCATGATTACTTGAAAAGTACTGAACCGATTTCCAAATTTTAAAAAATGGGACCAACTTGGGAGTTTACCTAATGTAATAAAGTTTGAATCATTTCAATCGTTCCAGCCGTCTTTGCGTAATCGGTGAACATACACAAAGAAAAAAAAATATACAGACGAACAAATAACCTCTTCCTTTTTTGAAGTCGGTAAAAATTACGTCTTACTTTCAAACTGGGCGCTCATTCCAATCGGCATTACGGTTTTTTTGTAACACGTTGTAATAACTTATCTTTTTTTAATTGCAACATTTAGTCTCATATTTAGTTTTAGTAATGATAATTATTATTATTTATTTATTATTATTTGCAAAGACATGGTAAAATACAATTTTAATTGCTCGATAATCTATCTCAACTATTTTCCAAAATAATTTGTTCTAAAGTAGTAATAACTAAAATGCAATAGTCCGCTAGCTCACCCGCTGCTCGTAGGCGCGGCACACGGTGAGCGGCCGCAGCTCCAAGTCGGCCACTATGAGCGTGCCCGCCAGCGTGCCCGCTAGCACGCGCCCCGCGCACACGCACAGAGATAATACCTGTGTACAAAAAAACGGATTTACTATTTGATTTCGTGTGTTGCTGGAATGCAATGTCGTCATTTTCGCAAATGGTCATCGATCAAAATTTGGTCACTTTCGCAGAATGTCATTTTCGGAACTGGTCACTTTCGCATGTCATTTTCGCAACTGGTCACTTTCGCATAATGTCATTTTCGCAGAATGTCATTCACAATTGTTTCTCAAACTTACAATTCTGTGAAAATATAAAACAAATTGTGAAAGACATTCTGCGTAAGTGACCAGTTGCGAAAATGACATTCTGCGGAAGTGACCAAATTTTTATCGAAGACCATTTATATCTGCGTCAAAATCGTTTAGTTAACCGCCTCTATGGTCTAGTGTCGCCCACCCGCATAAGACGCAGGGGTCCCGGGTTCGATTTCCAGGGGGGGTACAATTTGTAGTCGGTTTGGTTGGTGGTAGAGCTTATTTCAAGTCCGCCTGGCTAGCTACCGCAATCTTACCTAAGTCTGACGCCATAACAACAATTTAAAAATTGTTGTGTTCCGGCAGTTCCTCAGGGGTGAGGATTCCGGGTGTAGTGCGCTTCCACCTTCGGCCTTATCGTCACTTAACATCAGGTGAGGTGAAGGCCAAGCAGTATCCCGTTATAAACTATAGTTATAGTATAGTTGAGATAGCTCTCAAGGTTGAGAACGGTTTATAAATACAGGCCTAAGAGTATAGCTATAAGGTCGCATATCGCTTACCTGGCAAGGTTGCTCCGGCTCGTCGCTCGCTATCAGCTCGGGCATAGAATGTAGACTCTCAGAACAAGGCGCGAGGCGACTGCAGTCGAGCCGAGCGGTGATCTCGCGGGTGACCACAGACCATTGGTATATCGTCACACCTGAACATAGAGGAATGTTAATATAGGACAGGACAACATGAAGATGTTAAAACATCTAAACATCTAAATAGAATACTATTAGAAGCAGCTATAAAATATAATAATTTTCTAAAGAAAAAGAAGCAGCTAAATAATATTCTAGAAAAAATTGAGTTTCTCAGATGAGAATCGAACGCGCAACCTTTGAAAGTCCGGTCCAATACTCTTCCAAATAGCATTGTGAATAATTTATAATTTAAATAAAGAAGAAGTTAGTTATATACTGTTTCACTTTTGTTAGAAAATGAACAAAAATTGACAGCTTAGCATTTTTTTATTTTAAATTCAGCTTGGCTTTCTTTTTATAGTATGAGGACTCACCGGGACTGCAGTACCCGTACACGTAGGGCTGGCGATGGTGCGCGGCCAGCAGGCGCGGGGACGCCGGCGCCTCCACGCTGTGCGCAGCCCTAACGCCGCCCGACCAGATCGAATACGCGTGCAGACCGTCCCCGCCCGCCCACACATCACAACTGGGAAAATAGAGATAATAAGTAGATTAATAGCTCGAATCCGGCCCGAAGGACCAAAAAATCATCAAACACATTTTTAGTAATTTTCTGAAAATTAATCTCATAAGGTCAACGCACAGCTCAAACTACTGGACGGATCGAGCTGAAATTTGGCACACTAATAGTCAATAGGTTCTTCTATTTTTATTTTGGCAATCTACTTTCCTCTTGGAAGTAATTTTTGCCAGTGTCAAGTGTTTAATAGTTCAGTGGTAGGTATTGTTTCAGTTTAAGTTTACATTAGAATGCGGGTGCATCACATTCCAATGCTGCTTGGAGCATTTGGCAACAAGGATATCAAGACAGTTTACTCGGTAAGTTCTGCCGAGGTAGCTACCACTACAATAAACGTCTCAGCTTCACACAACCAAGATCGCGCCTATTCCAATTATCCCACATATTGTTCAGTTGCGTAGACACTTGTACCACAAAACTGCACCAATTTTAAGACACAATATCCACTATGAATCAATTTTCAAATAATTAAAATAGACACCAAACCGTACTAGACAAAATGGCGCCCAAACTCCATAGTCAATAGGACGTAGACGTCCGCTAAGAAAGGATTATTTTTCACAAGGCTGCTCGCTTGGTGGGGACACGAATAATCAGGTAAATACGGCTGATAGGATTTTGATGGAATTAAAACATAGAATACTATTTATCCTTGTTAATGCTCCCTTAGGAGTTTCTCGAATATCCACGCGGACGAAATTACGAAATATGAATAAACATTTCTAATATATGTAGGCTGATAACTCCAGTCCCCTTTGCCTCTGTGTAAGAGCGATACAGAATGAATGAGTGAAAATGAAGATTTTTGATAATAGTACTAAGACGTATCACGACGGTCAAAAGGTCAAAAGTTTGATTATTTATTTATTTATCGTTTTTGGATAGCTAACAGCTTATAAACATACAGATAACAACAAATATATATAACTAAAAGCTATTGACAAGCTACCGCATTATCACGACTGTCTGATTATTTCTCTGCCTGCATCCCACATATAGCTGGAAAAATCTCGTCTTTAATACAATGAAGCAGTGCCACTTATAGATGAGTAATATAATAAGCTGGATAGATTAGACAGGAGCTAATCTAAGACCTCCACACCGTGGGCAGCCCTAACTCCACCCGACTATATCGAATACGCGTGGAGACCGTCCCCACCCGCCCATACTTCACAACTGTGGTAATAGAGAAAATAAGTAGATTAATAGCTCAAATCCGGCTCGAAGGACCGAAAATTACGAAATATAAATAAACATTTCTAATATAAAAGGTAAATTAATAGCTCAAATCAGGCTCGCATGACAAAAAAGTTCGCAATATATTGCTGAAAATCTTGTATTTAATCTACTAAAACACAATAAAACATAAATATACACGGTTATTTTTAAAGTATATCTAAAAATGAAAAGAGGTGTTCAGACCACGTTAATGAACAACTTTTACTATGGGGGGCCAATCACGAAATCGCGAAAAAAAATCAGCTGTTCCATAGAAAATACAAATAAGACTCGACTATAATGTGACAGCTGATTTTTTTTTCGCGATTTAGTTGTTGGCCCCATAGTAAAAGTTGTTCATTAACGTGGTCTGAACACCCCTTTAAATTTTTAGATATACTTTAAAAATAACCGTGTATAGTTTAATAAAGTGACAACTAGTTGTAGTGAGACTAATCTCATCTAGCCCTTAGAATAATTACACCTAGAACGATAATTCCCTACAAAGCGTGCTGTCAAAAGTGAGGCAACAAAAACAGCCAAAATGGCGCCGTTTTCAGATTTTTATTGTCCATTATTAAATAATCATACCTAATAAGTACAAAACAGTTTCAATTTCCCTACAGTAAAGAGATTAATTATTATATTATTGGATTTTAGTTACGGTTAGGTAACGTATGAAGGATATAAATCTGAGAACTGATCCATTTTGGCTCAGTATAAGTTGCCTCACTTTGCATACAAGGACACGTCTTCTAGGTATAATTATTCTAAGATCTAGCCCTAACGCCACCCGACCACATTGAATAGGCGTTGAACCAGCACCGTCTGCCCAGACTTCGCAACTAGAAATAATACGCGCGTCAATTCGTGTGGCAATCAAAACCTAGTTCAAATCCGTCTCGAAAGACCAAAAATAGCAAAATATACTTTCTTTATGCAAGTAAATAATAGAGTGTATTAATATTTGTTTAGTGTATGTGTATTGTATGTGTAGTGTAGTGGATATGTAGAGTGAATGTGTAGTGTATGTGTAGTGGAACTATTGTGTATGTGTAGTGTAGTGAATGTGAAGTGTGTGTGTAGTGTACGTGTATTATACAATGTGTTACAAAAATATCCCTAATGCCGACTATTGTAGACTAGCTTCTGCCCGCGACTTCGTCCGCGTGGATGTTAGAGAAAATCCTTAGAGAACCCGTTCCCGTTTCCGTTACCGTTCCCGTTCCCGTTCTCGTTCCCGTTCACCCCCTAAGGGGTTGATTTTCAAATTAACAAAATATATATTTACATATTTATTTTTAGATGTGCTCCTACGAAGTTTAAAGTTAAAGTTTAAATGTCTATTTTATATTATTTTCCATACAAAATTTGGACCCCATTTTCACCCCTTTAGGGGTTAAATCATGTCCACCGTGTTGGACTTTAAAATAAATGTAATTTTTGCAATCGTCATCCCACAAAACCCCGATAACGACATCCATATCTATTTTTAGGTTTTTTTACCCCTTTTCACCCCCATTTCATCCCCTTTGCGGTTGAAATCCTAACAAAAACAATATACGTTGCGTTAGATTTCAATTCATAATCCTAAATTATAAATTTAGCGATTTTTACTTCGGAAATGAAGTATTTTCTTTAATACACAACTTCATGCCCCTTTTGACCCTTTCGGGGGTAGTATTTTGAAAAACGCTGACACCCATATTTATTAATTTTCAATCGTCAGCCTAAACACAAAATTTTAAGATTCTAACTTCAAAACTGAGGGACTTTCATACAAATTTTCATCCCTTATTTCATCCCCTTAGGGATAGAATTTTCAAAAAACCTTCCTTAGTGCCTACACTGTATAAAGTATCTGTGTGCAAAATTTCACGTCTCTAGGTCCAGCGGTTTGGGCTGTGCGTTGATAGATCAGTCAGTCAGTCATTCAGTTTACGATTTTATATATTCAGATAGGAACCATTAAACTGAACAAATTTCACTACCGGACCAACTCTGAAATCGCGGAAAAAATCTGCTGTTCATACAAAAATTTATAACGAAAATATCAAAATGTATGAAACAGCTGATGTTTCTCACGATTTCAGAGTTGGTCCCATAGTAAAAGTTGTTCAGTTTGATGGTCCCTATCTACCATATTCGGCATCAGGGGTATTTTTGTAACACGTTGTGTTTAGTACATGTGTATTGTATGTGTACTGCATGTGTAGTGTATTTGTAGTTTATGCGTATTGTATGTGTAGTGTCTCACCCTGTGGGCGTGGGCACGGCGGCGAGGCACGTGAGCGAAGTCGCAGCGCCTAGTTCTGACAGCACGAAGCCGCCCTCCGCGCCCGCGCGTGTCGACATCACTAGGAATAACCTACAAAGAAATACATACACTTAGTACCTGTTTCACAACCTATTATTAGAGTGCCATCCAGAGGAGAGGGGTGACATTTTGGCGAAGTACGTTCTGCAAAAATGTTGTGATCTCTATATTGAATTGGTAGGATTTCTAAAAGGTAAGCCGATGCGAATCGGTTTGTATGAACCCTTCGACATACAAAGACCCTTCGACATATCATAACAAAATAGGTTACAGGTACAGATTGGTCGGCACAGGTAAGTACCGATCGGTAAGGATAAAGGTAGCCACATACCTTTCTAAGGAAAGCCGCTTTTCAAACAACAGGTTGAAACTTAAAAATCCTTATAATTTTTTTCGGCAAAAAATTGTTTTATACACAACATCTGAGCTTAACGTTAATAACCGAATATCCGATCTATAGTTATGATACGTACCTGCCGCAGTGCAGCGCTACAGCGACGCGCTGCAAGCGCTGCAGCGGCTGCAGCGCGCTGATGGCCGACGGAGGCCGCCCACAGACTCATGCACCGACACGCTCCACAAGGGTCCATCATGCATGGCATGTAGCTAGCTGTAATGATACGTACCTGCCGCAGTGCAGCGCTACAGCGACGCGCTGCAAGCGCTGCAGCGGCTGCAGCGCGCTGATGGCCGACGGAGGCCGCCTACAGACTCATGCACTGACACGCTCCACAAGGGTCCATCATGCATGGCATGTAGCTAGCTGTAATGATACGTACCTGCCGCAGTGCAGCGCTACAGCGACGCGCTACAAGCGCTGCAGCGGCTGCAGCGCGCTGATGGCCGACGGAGGCCGCCCACAGACTCATGCACCGACACGCTCCACAAGGGTCCATCATGCATGGCATGTAGCTAGCTGTAATGATACGTACCTGCCGCAGTGCAGCGCTACAGCGACGCGCTGCAAGCGCTGCAGCGGCTGCAGCGCGCTGATGGCCGACGGAGGCCGCCTACAGACTCATGCACTGACACGCTCCACAAGGGTCCATCATGCATGGCATGTAGCTAGCTGTAATGATACGTACCTGCCGCAGTGCAGCGCTACAGCGACGCGCTCCAAGCGCTGCAGCGGCTGCAGCGCGCTGATGGCCGACGGAGGCCGCCCACAGACTCATGCACCGACACGCTCCACAAGGGTCCATCATGCATGGCATGTAGCTAGCTGTAATGATACGTACCTGCCGCAGTGCAGCGCTACAGCGACGCGCTGCAAGCGCTGCAGCGGCTGCAGCGCGCTGATGGCCGACGGAGGCCGCCTACAGACTCCTGCACTGACACGCTCCCCACGGGTCCATCATGCATGGCATGTAGCTAGCTGTAATGATACGTACCTGCCGCAGTGCAGCGCTACAGCGACGCGCTGCAAGCGCTGCAGCGGCTGCAGCGCGCTGATGGCCGACGGAGGCCGCCTACAGACTCATGCACTGACACGCTCCACAAGGGTCCATCATGCATGGCATGTAGCTAGCTGTAATGATACGTACCTGCCGCAGTGCAGCGCTACAGCGACGCGCTACAAGCGCTGCAGCGGCTGCAGCGCGCTGATGGCCGACGGAGGCCGCCCACAGACTCATGCACCGACACGCTCCACAAGGGTCCATCATGCATGGCATGTAGCTAGCTGTAATGATACGTACCTGCCGCAGTGCAGCGCTACAGCGACGCGCTGCAAGCGCTGCAGCGGCTGCAGCGCGCTGATGGCCGACGGAGGCCGCCTACAGACTCATGCACTGACACGCTCCACAAGGGTCCATCATGCATGGCATGTAGCTAGCTGTAATGATACGTACCTGCCGCAGTGCAGCGCTACAGCGACGCGCTACAAGCGCTGCAGCGGCTGCAGCGCGCTGATGGCCGACGGAGGCCGCCCACAGACTCATGCACCGACACGCTCCACAAGGGTCCATCATGCATGGCATGTAGCTAGCTGTAATGATACGTACCTGCCGCAGTGCAGCGCTACAGCGACGCGCTACAAGCGCTGCAGCGGCTGCAGCGCGCTGATGGCCGACGGAGGCCGCCCACAGACTCATGCACCGACACGCTCCACAAGGGTCCATCATGCATGGCATGTAGCTAGCTGTAATGATACGTACCTGCCGCAGTGCAGCGCTACAGCGACGCGCTACAAGCGCTGCAGCGGCTGCAGCGCGCTGATGGCCGACGGAGGCCGCCCACAGACTCATGCACCGACACGCTCCACAAGGGTCCATCATGCATGGCATGTAGCTAGCTGTAATGATACGTACCTGCCGCAGTGCAGCGCTACAGCGACGCGCTACAAGCGCTGCAGCGGCTGCAGCGCGCTGATGGCCGACGGAGGCCGCCCACAGACTCATGCACCGACACGCTCCACAAGGGTCCATCATGCATGGCATGTAGCTAGCTGTAATGATACGTACCTGCCGCAGTGCAGCGCTACAGCGACGCGCTGCAAGCGCTGCAGCGGCTGCAGCGCGCTGATGGCCGACGGAGGCCGCCTACAGACTCATGCACTGACACGCTCCACAAGGGTCCATCATGCATGGCATGTAGCTAGCTGTAATGATACGTACCTGCCGCAGTGCAGCGCTACAGCGACGCGCTGCAAGCGCTGCAGCGGCTGCAGCGCGCTGATGGCCGACGGAGGCCGCCTACAGACTCATGCACTGACACGCTCCACAAGGGTCCATCATGCATGGCATGTAGCTAGCTGTAATGATACGTACCTGCCGCAGTGCAGCGCTACAGCGACGCGCTGCAAGCGCTGCAGCGGCTGCAGCGCGCTGATGGCCGACGGAGGCCGCCCACAGACTCATGCACCGACACGCTCCACAAGGGTCCATCATGCATGGCATGTAGCTAGCTGTAATGATACGTACCTGCCGCAGTGCAGCGCTACAGCGACGCGCTGCAAGCGCTGCAGCGGCTGCAGCGCGCTGATGGCCGACGGAGGCCGCCTACAGACTCATGCACTGACACGCTCCACAAGGGTCCATCATGCATGGCATGTAGCTAGCTGTAATGATACGTACCTGCCGCAGTGCAGCGCTACAGCGACGCGCTACAAGCGCTGCAGCGGCTGCAGCGCGCTGATGGCCGACGGAGGCCGCCCACAGACTCATGCACCGACACGCTCCACAAGGGTCCATCATGCATGGCATGTAGCTAGCTGTAATGATACGTACCTGCCGCAGTGCAGCGCTACAGCGACGCGCTACAAGCGCTGCAGCGGCTGCAGCGCGCTGATGGCCGACGGAGGCCGCCCACAGACTCATGCACCGACACGCTCCACAAGGGTCCATCATGCATGGCATGTAGCTAGCTGTAATGATACGTACCTGCCGCAGTGCAGCGCTACAGCGACGCGCTGCAAGCGCTGCAGCGGCTGCAGCGCGCTGATGGCCGACGGAGGCCGCCTACAGACTCATGCACTGACACGCTCCACAAGGGTCCATCATGCATGGCATGTAGCTAGCTGTAATGATACGTACCTGCCGCAGTGCAGCGCTACAGCGACGCGCTACAAGCGCTGCAGCGGCTGCAGCGCGCTGATGGCCGACGGAGGCCGCCTACAGACTCATGCCCCGACACGCTCCACAAGGGTCCATCATGTATGGCATGTAGCTAGCTGTAATGATACGTACCTGCCGCAGTGCAGCGCTACAGCGACGCGCTACAAGCGCTGCAGCGGCTGCAGCGCGCTGATGGCCGACGGAGGCCGCCTACAGACTCATGCCCCGACACGCTCCACAAGGGTCCATCATGTATGGCATGTAGCTAGCTGTAATGACACGTACCTGCCGCAGTGCAGCGCTACAGCGACGCGCTGCAAGCGCTGCAGCGGCTGCAGCGCGCTGATGGCCGACGGCGCGCCGCCCACAGACTCATGCACCGACACGCTCCACGCGAACGCGCACGATGATGCGCTAAGGAGAGAAAAATAAGGGATGTTAAAAAAATTCGAGGTGGCGACAAAGACAAACTACTAAAAAATAAATATATTAAAAAAATATTAGAAACACAACTGCCCTGCCAAAAACGAACTAAAATTTCAGTAACAAGTGTAATTGCAGTTGGGTGACCATGAACAGTTTTTAATCAACGAGAACTGATTAAAAACTGACTGCAATGACACTTGTTATTTAACTTTTTAGTTCGATTTTGGCAGAGCACGTTTTTTTAATATTTCAAAATTCTTTTATTTTTATATAACACATTTCAATCCAACAATAAAAAAAAACAAATTCGTAACATATACAAAAATGGACTTAATGAAAATAGCAATAACACTCACTAGTATACAGAGATTCGTCCATCGTTGTCGCCGAGCCATATTTTGGAGCCGACGCGGCAGATCGCTGTTATAGTCACTGGTTCGCCTTCCGCTGTTTTGTCTGTATAATTATTAAAATTATTGAGTAATTGCTAGGGGAACGGTTTGAACTAATAATAATAATATCTAACTTTCCTTCTTAACATAATTAATGGCAAAATGGATTGTAGTGATCTACTTTCTTTGATATATATAAAACTGCCCATCCGCATTAACACAAGACGAAATTACCTTAAATTTCAAGTAGATACATGTATTCCAAATTATAGATCTAATTCTTACTTTAACAGGGTATTAACTGATTTCAATCAAAATCATTCAGAAAATACTGACTTATTTACAGCGGGATCGAATTATTTCAAAAATAAAATTAATGTAGATTTCTTTGACAATTAAATAATGTAGTTTTTCTTTGACAGATATTGGTATGGCTCTCTCTATATATATATTCATATATTACTCTATTTTTTCTTATGTGTTATTTTTATTTTGTCTATGAGTAGGTACAATATTAAAAAGCAATTTTGCTCTTAGTTTGATAATGCATGTTTTTCATCTTTTTTTCTTTTTTCATCTGGATTGTATTAAATTTCTATGTGTGAAAACTGATAAAGGCATGTTTGTTCTAGTTTTATCTTATCTATAATTAATACATGAATGCTGTTTGTTTTCCATGAATAAATAAATAAATAAATAAGACACAACTTGAAACAAAAATGTCAACATGAATATTGAAAATTTATTTTAGCTCTGGCGCCTGTAGCACACCTCCGCCCGCGGAACACCGCAGTAGGTCCCGCCATGAGTTCGACAAGCGAAACAAATGCGAACAGCCTGTTCTAATGGATAACTTTTTCAAGCGCGATTTCGCCCGATCGGCTCCGTCCGTTGACGCACGCGAAAGTAATGACGCGAAACCACTTCGTCATATGAGGAGTAGGCGAACAAAAAGTCACATTTCCACTTTTGACTTTATAAATGTCGTTTTCATTTTTTTCTACACTTGCGACACTGGATTCCACCATATACACTTACTGTTTTCCGTCAAAACGTGATATTTCACATCGAAATAATTCAACAAAAGTGAAAAGTTCCGTCAAAAAGTCAGATCAGTTTCAGATTTACATTTCGTATTTAATTTTTGATAATGGCAGACATACCTGTGGAAGAAATCAATCAATCAACATTATATGGTCTTCGATAGAAGACAGTTCATGGTGAAACTATCGCGGTTTCACTGGTACCGTTTCGCGGTGGAGGTGTGCTACGGGCGTAATAATTCCAAGACAGAACTTCAAACATCAAAAATGTCAACATCAAAAATGTTTTTTTTTGTCTTTGAAAACCCGATTAATTTCCAAATCAACTGTAAAATACGATTTAGATTGCTTTATATCACGGGTCACCAATTAGTTTCGTTCGGGGTCTGTTTTAATAAATGAAATGCACATCGCGTTCCGCACAACATTTTATAGAAAATAATATTTATTACAGAAATGTAATTATTAGGTACTTAAAGTAGGTATTTTTATAAGTTCCCGTGTTCTCGCGATCCGTACAAAATGGGCCGGCGCGGCGGTCCGCACGCGGATCGCGGTCCGCCATTTGGCGACCCCTGCTTTGTATCAACAAAAGGTTGCTATGTAATATTTAGCCGCAGTCACGGGACTATTATCCCCGTCAATTGGTAATGCGCTGGAACCTTGTCACATTAACGTCCACGTTGACGTGATCGCAACTAAAAATGTCATGAAACAAGAAAATTCTAATAGGTAATCTAATATATTAATTGAATTATTATTTTCAATAAGATAGGGTCTAAGTATATAAAAATAATACAATTGTTTTTCGTTTTTGAGGTTAAAATCATGGCCGCCAAGCGCATTACCAATTGACGGAGATACTACACATATCCACGGTCCCTGACCGGAAAAGGTGTAGAAATAAAAGGCAAAACACACAAAACAAATAAGTATTTTATTAAAAAAAAAGTCCAATAAGTCTAAAAGACAAAGAAACCTATCTTTCCGACATTATAAACTCGTACTCACCGTACTTGAGCGGAAGCACGTGGTGGTTGGTGAACTTGCCCCCCTCCACCACCAGCGACCTCACGCGCCCCCCCTCCCCGCCCATCCACACCTCCCACCCTTCCGTGCCGTCTTCTACAAGAAGAAAAATAACATATTAATTGTGTATTTTTATAAAATAAGTCTATTAGGTTCTCTTATTCCAAAGTTTAAATAACTAGCAACTATTATTTCTCTATCTCTCTAAGTACTTTTTTTCTGGATAAATGGTACTTTGTCTTTTTCTGTACCTCTGACAACGTGTATGTAAAATTTCATGAGGATCGGTCCAGAAGTTAAGACGTGAAAGCGTAAAAACAAACAAACAATCTTACTTTCGCATTTATAATACTCGTCTTAGCAGTGGCGGATCCAGGATTTTGGTTTGGGAGGGGCTTAACGTAGGTGAGGGCAGGCTTTACCAAGGTAATCAACAGATTTGTCTGGTGGACCCAGTGGCGGTACCCCCATACAAGCCGAAAAGCCCGGCTAGCCCTAACAATAACTTACTTACACTACTAATGAATCGTAATTAATAACAACAAAACAATATTATTAACGAATGTTAATTTTCAATAATCAATAACCACAAATTCATTTTTTACAACAACTGATCGAGAGACAAGTCGCTAAACTGAGTTACTTTCCTCAATAGACCCTACAAATGCATTTCATCTCCCTCGCACTCGTTGGCTTGCAACCGGGCTTTGCGATCTGTATATATCCGCTCTCTTCTTACTTTAACAAAACTGCTACCGCATCATATGCATACTGCTGTAGGTACTATAGATTCTATGAGAAATACAGAAGCCGACTAAAAGCCTGGCTTTTTGCTTCAATCTGTGACGACAGGTGTTTTGAAAAAACAAACTGTTTTGCCATTATTAGTGTTTTTATGCTAAAAATGAATTAAAACTTCAGTTTAATGATTGATAATGGTCCCTTGTGATGGATTGAAATGTTTATTAATTGTTGTGTGATCTATGAAAGTGTACCTACGAGTCGAGTCGATTCCAAGAGAAATACAAAATAACGTAAGTAATAAACCTTTTCAATTGAGTATTTTGCAAAGAAATATAATATTCTTCAATGTATCGTAATATTGTAGTGGACTCTTTACATTGTTGGTTGTTCTTATAAAAATAAATAAGTAAGGTTAGTTTTGCGTCTTTCATTTGAACGAAAATTTAAATGTTTGTTTGTAAATGTTTGTTTGGAATGCAGGGGATAGGATTTGAATTGCCTAGCAGGGACGCTATGATTTTGTGAAATGATTTAGATATTTATTATGAGTGACACATTTTAAACGAGAAATTTAGTTTTGATTGCACAATAATTAAATTTGATAAAGCCACGCCATCTAGCATTTTGCGGCGAACTAATTTATGAATAATTAAAGTACGCTTAAGGGTTGTGCTTTTGGTGCTTTTTTGAGAGCTATCTATGAATTCGTTTAGATGGCGCTGGGCGGTGTCGCATCGATATTTTGGTAAAGATCATCGTATGAAAAAAATCTTGAAGAAATTGTGGGATGCATTGGTTTTTTGCTTGTATTGAGCTGATAAAAAAATTGCTTGATTGAGGGTTCGGGCTTGCGCTACTATGTAGGCCTGGGCACGCCACTGGGTGGACCCAAATGATTTTGGGGGGCTTGAGCCCCTTAGCCCCCCCCCTTCGTCCCTGGATCAGCTAGTGCGTCTTAGTTATAAATTATAACCTAATAATACACGTTGGACTAGCTTGTGAATTGGGTTGGTAAACTTTTTCAAAATTGTTGTGAATTATATATTTTCTGGTAGCTTTTGGCTTTGGAGTCAGGAATAACCAATTGCGGAATTTTTATAATACGTCATTTTAAGAAAGAAAGAAGAAAGAAAGAAATAAATTTATTTTAAATCGCTATTACGGCTGTATACGTAGTTAGTGCTTTTGCTCAAATAAAAAAAAAATGGCATTGGCAATGTCAACTATTTGTCATGTTAGTCACAGTCGGCTAAAATAAATAAAATAACTCTTTTGTAAGTTTGTAGATATACATATATTTACGTGAGCATCACAAACGTATAAAGCTTTCTGAATGCAATTCCTGTTTAATCCTCTGCACCCCACGTCTCTTTCAAAGGTATGGGAATTGTACAAAATTTGTTCTGCGGATGGTCACATCTATATTTCAAACTAAACGGAACAAAGCAGTGTAGGTACTTCATCGGCGTAATAAGCTGGATAATGGATTTCTTCAAGCTGATCCATTTACCATAACTGAACAATAAAAACACTAGAAAATCACAATAAATAAGCTGAAAAATAAACAACAACATTACGTCGTTATTAATGATTACCAAAGAGTAAAATAATTGGATTACTCTTTGTCACTTTCTGTCAAATCTGTCCTGTCAATCAGTTTTTTATCAGTAAATGCAAGGGAATTTCGTGTTCAGCCGTACGTTTGATATTTTATCGCGATAATAATATAAAAAAATATATTTCATTAACAAGGTGAAATGAAAAAATCATAATATTATTTTCTTTATTCTTCAAACTTGTGCTATCAACAAAAAATATAAAACAATTATTTTCGAAAAAGTTTACAAACCCAATTGTAAAGAGAATATAGTTTGTGGGAATAATGGAAAAAAATACACTATAAACTGAAAATCAAATTCAGATGTAAGAAAAGCAATTTGTATTTGAAGCGCTCATGGCGGAACTTGACAGGCTGATCGTACTCGGTCACGTTTGTTAAGCAACGCTCAGTCCGGCTAGGTGTCGGATGGGTGACCGTTAAGTGGCATTACAACTGAGCGCTTCCGTGCTTCGGAGGGCACGTTAAACCGTCGGTCCCGGCTGTTGTCATCTGATAACAGTCGTTAAGCCAAGTTAGAGGCCTTACAGGCGGCTTGATAAACTCTAACACCAGAGGTGGCCACTATTCCTCATTCGATAAGAAAGATTTAAAGATTTTACCAAAAAAATCTAATCAAAACTTTGTTTGTAAAGCCAGAAATGCGCCGAATCAAATAGACTGCGGACTATGGAAATGCGTTTCTTATCAACTTGCAGCGGAGCGCCAAATGCGCTTCGATTCAAAGTGTTTCTGCTTGTGTAAGTGGACGCAGCTTTGATAGTGTACTCTTGTGTGTAGTAATAGTTACCCGTCCTAATCGGCACCGCGGCCGCCGCATGTTGCCCGGGCGCATGATACGCCTGCGCAGCATCCGTCAGCGCTGTAAACTCCGGCGCCGCGGCCAACGATGCAAGCGCCGACGCGCCCGGCCGCAGCCCCGGCCGGCCCGACCAGCACCGCGACATGGTCGCCAGCACGCTGCACGGGTATGACAGCTCCTGCGAGTGGCGCAGCCCCATAGTAACACTCTCTCTCTCACACACAACTCCGGCCGCAGCCCCGGCCGGCCCGACCAGCACCGCGACATGGTCGCCAGCACGCTGCACGGGTATGACAGCTCCTGCGAGTGGCGCAGCCCCATAGTAACACTCTCTCTCTCACACACAACTCCGGCCGCAGCCCCGGCCGGCCCGACCAGCACCGCGACATGGTCGCCAGCACGCTGCACGGGTATGACAGCTCCTGCGAGTGGCGCAGCCCCATAGTAACACTCTCTCTCTCACACACAACTCCGGCCGCAGCCCCGGCCGGCCCGACCAGCACCGCGACATGGTCGCCAGCACGCTGCACGGGTATGACAGCTCCTGCGAGTGGCGCAGCCCCATAGTAACACTCTCTCTCTCACACACAACTCCGGCCGCAGCCCCGGCCGGCCCGACCAGCACCGCGACATGGTCGCCAGCACGCTGCACGGGTATGACAGCTCCTGCGAGTGGCGCAGCCCCATAGTAACACTCTCTCTCTCACACACAACTCCGGCCGCAGCCCCGGCCGGCCCGACCAGCACCGCGACATGGTCGCCAGCACGCTGCACGGGTATGACAGCTCCTGCGAGTGGCGCAGCCCCATAGTAACACTCTCTCTCTCACACACAACTTCGGCCGCAGCCCCGGCCGGCCCGACCAGCACCGCGACATGGTCGCCAGCACGCTGCACGGGTATGACAGCTCCTGCGAGTGGCGCAGCCCCATAGTAACACTCTCTCTCTCACACACAACTCCGGCCGCAGCCCCGGCCGGCCCGACCAGCACCGCGACATGGTCGCCAGCACGCTGCACGGGTATGACAGCTCCTGCGAGTGGCGCAGCCCCATAGTAACACTCTCTCTCTCACACACAACTCCGGCCGCAGCCCCGGCCGGCCCGACCAGCACCGCGACATGGTCGCCAGCACGCTGCACGGGTATGACAGCTCCTGCGAGTGGCGCAGCCCCATAGTAACACTCTCTCTCTCACACACAACTCCGGCCGCAGCCCCGGCCGGCCCGACCAGCACCGCGACATGGTCGCCAGCACGCTGCACGGGTATGACAGCTCCTGCGAGTGGCGCAGCCCCATAGTAACACTCTCTCTCTCACACACAACTTCGGCCGCAGCCCCGGCCGGCCCGACCAGCACCGCGACATGGTCGCCAGCACGCTGCACGGGTATGACAGCTCCTGCGAGTGGCGCAGCCCCATAGTAACACTCTCTCTCTCACACACAACTCCGGCCGCAGCCCCGGCCGGCCCGACCAGCACCGCGACATGGTCGCCAGCACGCTGCACGGGTATGACAGCTCCTGCGAGTGGCGCAGCCCCATAGTAACACTCTCTCTCTCACACACAACTCCGGCCGCAGCCCCGGCCGGCCCGACCAGCACCGCGACATGGTCGCCAGCACGCTGCACGGGTATGACAGCTCCTGCGAGTGGCGCAGCCCCATAGTAACACTCTCTCTCTCACACACAACTCCGGCCGCAGCCCCGGCCGGCCCGACCAGCACCGCGACATGGTCGCCAGCACGCTGCACGGGTATGACAGCTCCTGCGAGTGGCGCAGCCCCATAGTAACACTCTCTCTCTCACACACAACTCCGGCCGCAGCCCCGGCCGGCCCGACCAGCACCGCGACATGGTCGCCAGCACGCTGCACGGGTATGACAGCTCCTGCGAGTGGCGCAGCCCCATAGTAACACTCTCTCTCTCACACACAACTCCGGCCGCAGCCCCGGCCGGCCCGACCAGCACCGCGACATGGTCGCCAGCACGCTGCACGGGTATGACAGCTCCTGCGAGTGGCGCAGCCCCATAGTAACACTCTCTCTCTCACACACAACTCCGGCCGCAGCCCCGGCCGGCCCGACCAGCACCGCGACATGGTCGCCAGCACGCTGCACGGGTATGACAGCTCCTGCGAGTGGCGCAGCCCCATAGTAACACTCTCTCTCTCACACACAACTTCGGCCGCAGCCCCGGCCGGCCCGACCAGCACCGCGACATGGTCGCCAGCACGCTGCACGGGTATGACAGCTCCTGCGAGTGGCGCAGCCCCATAGTAACACTCTCTCACACACAACTCCGGCCGCAGCCCCGGCCGGCCCGACCAGCACCGCGACATGGTCGCCAGCACGCTGCACGGGTATGACAGCTCCTGCGAGTGGCGCAGCCCCATAGTAACACTCTCTCTCTCACACACAACTCCGGCCGCAGCCCCGGCCGGCCCGACCAGCACCGCGACATGGTCGCCAGCACGCTGCACGGGTATGACAGCTCCTGCGAGTGGCGCAGCCCCATAGTAACACTCTCTCTCTCACACACAACTCCGGCCGCAGCCCCGGCCGGCCCGACCAGCACCGCGACATGGTCGCCAGCACGCTGCACGGGTATGACAGCTCCTGCGAGTGGCGCAGCCCCATAGTAACACTCTCTCTCTCACACACAACTCCGGCCGCAGCCCCGGCCGGCCCGACCAGCACCGCGACATGGTCGCCAGCACGCTGCACGGGTATGACAGCTCCTGCGAGTGGCGCAGCCCCATAGTAACACTCTCTCTCTCACACACAACTCTGGCCGCAGCCCCGGCCGGCCCGACCAGCACCGCGACATGGTCGCCAGCACGCTGCACGGGTATGACAGCTCCTGCGAGTGGCGCAGCCCCATAGTAACACTCTCTCTCTCACACACAACTCCGGCCGCAGCCCCGGCCGGCCCGACCAGCACCGCGACATGGTCGCCAGCACGCTGCACGGGTATGACAGCTCCTGCGAGTGGCGCAGCCCCATAGTAACACTCTCTCTCTCACACACAACTCCGGCCGCAGCCCCGGCCGGCCCGACCAGCACCGCGACATGGTCGCCAGCACGCTGCACGGGTATGACAGCTCCTGCGAGTGGCGCAGCCCCATAGTAACACTCTCTCTCTCACACACAACTCCGGCCGCAGCCCCGGCCGGCCCGACCAGCACCGCGACATGGTCGCCAGCACGCTGCACGGGTATGACAGCTCCTGCGAGTGGCGCAGCCCCATAGTAACACTCTCTCTCTCACACACAACTCCGGCCGCAGCCCCGGCCGGCCCGACCAGCACCGCGACATGGTCGCCAGCACGCTGCACGGGTATGACAGCTCCTGCGAGTGGCGCAGCCCCATAGTAACACTCTCTCTCTCACACACAACTCTGGCCGCAGCCCCGGCCGGCCCGACCAGCACCGCGACATGGTCGCCAGCACGCTGCACGGGTATGACAGCTCTTGCGAGTGGCGCAGCCCCATAGTAACACTCTCTCTCTCACACACAACTCCGGCCGCAGCCCCGGCCGGCCCGACCAGCACCGCGACATGGTCGCCAGCACGCTGCACGGGTATGACAGCTCCTGCGAGTGGCGCAGCCCCATAGTAACACTCTCTCTCTCACACACAACTCCGGCCGCAGCCCCGGCCGGCCCGACCAGCACCGCGACATGGTCGCCAGCACGCTGCACGGGTATGACAGCTCCTGCGAGTGGCGCAGCCCCATAGTAACACTCTCTCTCTCACACACAACTCTGGCCGCAGCCCCGGCCGGCCCGACCAGCACCGCGACATGGTCGCCAGCACGCTGCACGGGTATGACAGCTCTTGCGAGTGGCGCAGCCCCATAGTAACACTCTCTCTCTCACACACAACTCCGGCCGCAGCCCCGGCCGGCCCGACCAGCACCGCGACATGGTCGCCAGCACGCTGCACGGGTATGACAGCTCCTGCGAGTGGCGCAGCCCCATAGTAACACTCTCTCTCTCACACACAACTCCGGCCGCAGCCCCGGCCGGCCCGACCAGCACCGCGACATGGTCGCCAGCACGCTGCACGGGTATGACAGCTCCTGCGAGTGGCGCAGCCCCATAGTAACACTCTCTCTCTCACACACAACTCTGGCCGCAGCCCCGGCCGGCCCGACCAGCACCGCGACATGGTCGCCAGCACGCTGCACGGGTATGACAGCTCCTGCGAGTGGCGCAGCCCCATAGTAACACTCTCTCTCTCACACACAACTCCGGCCGCAGCCCCGGCCGGCCCGACCAGCACCGCGACATGGTCGCCAGCACGCTGCACGGGTATGACAGCTCCTGCGAGTGGCGCAGCCCCATAGTAACACTCTCTCTCTCACACACAACTCCGGCCGCAGCCCCGGCCGGCCCGACCAGCACCGCGACATGGTCGCCAGCACGCTGCACGGGTATGACAGCTCCTGCGAGTGGCGCAGCCCCATAGTAACACTCTCTCTCTCACACACAACTCCGGCCGCAGCCCCGGCCGGCCCGACCAGCACCGCGACATGGTCGCCAGCACGCTGGCGCTGCACGGGTATGACAGCTCCTGCGAGTGGCGCAGCCCCATAGTAACACTCTCTCTCACACACAACTCCGGCCGCAGCCCCGGCCGGCCCGACCAGCACCGCGACATGGTCAACTGGAACTCCCTTATAGTAGTAACTCTCTTTCTTTTTCTCTCTCCCTCTCTCTCTCTTCTTCTCTCTCACACACACACACATATACACTCACACACACATACGTAGAAACCGCGGCCGCCCGACCAACACCGGAACACACGGTCGAAAGAACACAGTACGAGTATAAAAGATTCTTGTTTCACGAAGAAAACACATGCGTAAATGTCGGTTTTTTACGCGTAGTGTATATTTTCGTACTATCAACCGTAAGCGACATTATCGCAACAACCACTCACCCTGTTGGTCAGCGGCGGCCTGGCGCCTTCCAGCACCGCCTCCTTGACGGCCTCGTGCCCTTCAAACGGCTGCCGGAGCGACAGTACTTCGTATAGCACCATGCCATATGAGAAGCAGTCCACCTGTTATAGAAACAATTAATAAACAACTATTGGAACACATCGCAAATAGGTTAGGCAGTGACGTATCCAGACTTTTAATTCGGGGGACGACGACCGCACCCCGTAAACCAGCACCCTGATTATCTAAAAAGAAAATATTCTGCGACTGGTTGCATTTGACATACATTACCACTTTTCTTTGGTATGTTTTTTTAAACCCAAAAAGAAGCAGCAATGTATCACGATCATCTGTGAACTGCAACCAGTCGCTAGGTGGTTTTTTTAATTAGATAATCAGCCCGCCGGTGAGTGATAAATTTTAATTAGTGCTGTTCTATGTGTTACGTATTTTCGGGGGAGAAAAATCAGGGTTTATTTCCATACAACAAAATATACATTTCTTCGATTCGAAAGTAAGCAAGTAAAAGCTATTGTGTTATGAAAATCAGAGACAATGGTGATGCACCACAACAAACATCTCCCAGTCCCTCACTCCCAGAGACAATACGAGACGTGTCAGGAGTCCAAGCTATGTTGGGCGATCTATGTTCTACATAAAGGACCCATGGACGCCGGCAGCAGGTCGTTGCTATCCAAATAGGCATGTTGACTATTTTTTTATTTTATGTTACATAAATTACCCCTCAAAAAAAAGAAACATTTGTAAAAGAATTATTTCGCTAGCATGAAAACTGCCCGAGATATCACAGTTTGAAATGCACAAAATTGGACTCACCCGAAAACGCTCCACACTAAGGGCTACCAAGTTATGACGTCACGCCTTCCTACGTTGTATGCAACGCGTAGGAAATTTGTTCGGCAGCTATATTAAATATTGTGTTTATCAAAATGGTTTCTTTGACAAATTTGCTATAAATTTTACGGACTAATTAAATGTATTATTTATTTTAACAAATTTTTATACTTTTTAAATGGACTTGTCCACCCAACTTTGAAGGGTCATAAAACAAATAATACGCAATATATAAAACCATTGAGATATACAAGCTACTCCAAAATTGATATCTTTACGATTTTTATTAGTATTTCGTTATTTTATTCATAAGTCATCCCTATTATTGGATCATTTCAGTTGTTCAATTCAGTAATAATATGATGGTTAGACGCAGATGCACCTAACTAAAAAAAATCCTAGCGGCGCCTAGAAAAGGACCAACGTATTTAGAACTCCCACCGATGACGGAGCTCAACGTATATTTATTTCACATACAGAATAAGTTAGCTCGACTAACATAACTTGGGCCCCTGACACGTCCCAGCCCGGGTGGAGACAGACATTTAAAGATGATTTAAAGATTAAACTAGACACCCCAGTTTTCGTCACGGTCATATTTTCTTTGGTCGCGGTTAAAAGGAAGATTGATTCTTCTATTTGTATAAAACTTTTCTATATTTTTGTTCTCTGTTTATTATATTATTAGCGGCCGCCCGCGAACTTCGTCTGCGTGGAAAGTATTTTGCTATCCCTCGGGAACAATACTTTTTTCGGGATGAAAGGTACCCTATGTCCTTCTCTGGACCCCTGACAACATGTACGCAAAATTTCATGATGATCGGTTCGTGAAGGCGTAACAAACAAACAAACAAACTGACTTTCGCATTTATAATATTAGTAAGGATAGTAAGGATTAGTTCCCGTTCTCGTTCTTATTCTTGTACTCGTTCCCGTATTATTTTTGCATAAAAAATTTAACCCCCGTTTCGTGGCGCCGTGTAAACCTCGATAACGACATATCGATTTTGGGCTTTTTGTACCCCATTTACCCCCTAAAGGGTTGAGTTTCGGAAAACCACGAAACACGTGTTTGCTTATTTGTTTTTAGAAGTACTCCTACGAAGTTTCAAGTTTAAAAGTCTATTTAATTATTTTAATCCATACAAACTTTGTACCCCCATTTCAACCCTTTAGGGGTGGAATTTTCAAAAATCCCTTCTTAGTGGGTGTTTACATTGTATAAAATATCTATGTACAAAATTTCAAGTCCCTAGGTTCAGTGGTTTGGGCTGGGCAATAGTCTGTCAGTCACCCCTTTACTTTTATATGAGAGATAAGACCAACTAGGTCTTATAATAACGGGTGGCGCAAAAGTAAAGACCCTATTTGGTTCAGCTATAAATTTTTTTCTAAATTAGAAAACTAGATTTAGGTTTTTTTAAATGTATATTTGTGCCATTAAATTTCGTACCATTAGGATTTAAAGATGATGTCTTTTAAATGGTGACCTCCAGAGTTGATACACATTTGAGCCCTATTTATGACATTTTGCATAACTTGCCGTAACACTTCCTGCGATATGTTCGTTATTTCTTGACGAATGTTTTCTTTTAGAGCTGCGAGAGTCTGTGGCTTGTTCACATACACCCGAGATTTCAAAAAACCCCAAAGAAAGAAGTCTGGACTGGTCAGATCGGGTGATCTTGCAGGCCAAGGCAAATCGCCAAAACGAGAGATAACTCGGCCTGGAAAAGCGTCCCTCACTAAATCCATATTTATTCCACGTTCTTGGGGAGTAAAACGGTCCATGTTTATTTTCAGTGTATTTTATATTTGTTCACTACACAATTTTCAACAACAGAATGACAGAAAATGTCATATAAAAAAAATAAAAGTATTTTCTTTAGTGCCAGTACTTTTGCGCCACCCGTTATAATAAACAGAGCATAACATGTAGTTTACCTTCTCGTTGTATTCCTCTTCTCCGTTGTATCGCATGATCTCGGGCGCCATGAACCCCTCCGTACCACCGAACCCCTTCGTGCCCGACGGCGGCGCCATGCGGCTGATCCCTATGCAACACATTCCGTGCTTAGACACCGTAAGACCCTTCGCACATTGAGCCACTGGTCTCGGCCACTAAACGCGACCACTAGTGGCTCAAATTCAAATTCAAAAATAATTTATTCAGTCTAGGCTGTTACAAGCACTTGTGAATGTCATAGAAGCTACGCCACCGGTTCGCAAACCCTAAGCGGGAGACCTTGTAACGAGAAGAACCGGCAAGAAACTCGTCAAGGGCTGCTTTTTTCTCCCTGTATATTTCATACAGAGTCGTCAACATTGAAAAATGAGCTCCACATTTAAAGTGAGGTCATTTTCCATCACAATAATTAACAAAAGTTTGCACACAATGGGTAGGTAGGTTGAAATTAAATACCTACTACATATCGGATAGGTAATGAGAGTAAATAACTTTCAACTAGTTGAGAAATCACTGTGTCTGCTACTCGAAAGTGCACCTAAGTAGGCAAAATTTACCAAAAAACACATGTTACAAAATATAGCTAGCGGCCGCCCGCGACTTCGTCTGCGTGGAAAGGTTTTTGCTATCCCTCGGGAGGTACCCTATGTCCTTCTCTGTACCCCTGACAACGTGTAAGCAAAATTTCATGATGATCGGTTCAGTAGTTAGGACGTGAAGGCGTAACAAACAAACAAACAAATAAACAAACGGACTTTCCCATTTATAATATTAGTAAGGATAATTAAAAAAAATACAATTCTTACAATTCAATATGCGTTAAGATAGGTATTCAGAAGCAGACCCATTCCCACTGGCAGCACCCGTTCACGAGCATGACGCATGGACCAGCCATCGCTTCGCTCAACCATATTTGAGGGAACGTAACGACCCGCCCCACACGATGCGCACATGTGATCGGTGGCTGCGTCTCGTGCCTCAGTTAAGCCACAAGACGCAGCCACTGATCACAGCCGCTAGTGGCTTAGAATTGCCGCACATTGTAGACTGACCGAGTAGTCGCAGGCTGACTGGATATGCGGTGTTACGCCTCCTCCTCTGCCGGTGGAATCTTCATCCACCGTCGAACAGTTTTTCCAACTACCGCTGGATACGACACAAGCGCCCGCACTTTGAGCCTTGGTCGCGACTAGTGGCTCAATGTGCGGGCGCTCTAAGGCCTGTATTTATAAACCGCTCTCAACGATGAGAGCTATCTTGAGATCATACTTGAAATGTTCTTCTTAAAGGAACAGCATCGCAAGTATGATCTCATGATAGCTCTCAACGTTGAAAGCGGTTAAGGGACATTAGTATTGTGTGCCGCGGTAATGAGGATCAGTAACGATTTTTGTTAAGTGGCTTATTAGAAAGCTTATACCACCACATATTAACTGTAAAGAAATTTTTACGATATCTCTTAAACCTGAGAAGATATACGAGCTAAAACACTGTTATTTTGGGGGGTCCTTATGACGTCATCGAGACGTACGCGAACCTTATGCAGTACGTGATAAAGCATATATTGCATTGAGCTTGGCATTTTCTTCAAAACCCTTTTAACTCAACCATTTCTAAACAAATTTCAAAAAATCTTTCACTTAGTTTCATAGCGATGAATATGTTTTAATATTATACCAATAAAACTATAAGATTCAAACCTGTTTCTGATCCTCATTGGAAAAACTTCGACGGTGGATGGAGATTCCACCGCAGAGAGGGAGGTGTAACACCGCATATTCAGTCAGCTCGTAACTAATTGGTCGAAACGTACGGGACGTCGAGAAAATAAGACGGCGTGAAAATAACCGACATTAATTACGTAGGTACACGTTTAACACCTGTGATTTCAACTAAGTACATTCCGTGGTTCTATGCGACTTGGGACTAGATTTCATGACATTTTGATGTGCTTTGAAGTTAGTCACGATATCCTGAATTTAGTAACGTTTAAATTTTTTGCATATTTCTATAAAATCATCAGAACTACAACATAAAAACGCTAATATAGCTAGTGCATGGGTGTACCCTATGTTCTTCTCTGTACCCCTAACACCGTGTATGTAACATTTCATGATGATCGGTTGAGTAGTTAAGATGTGAAAGCGTAATCAAAAAACAAAAAAAAAACGGATTTATAATATTAGTAAGAATTCCCTAAATTCCTACATATATAAACCGTACTACTCACCGTAGTCCCCCAGCTTGACGTGCACATTGATAGGTTGCGGGCGCAGCTCGGCCGCCGCCGCCTCCTGCGGGCCCGGCATTGACCACACCAGCACGTTCTCCGACTATGGTCAAAAATACGGTAAAATACGTTAGGCTATACAACGTATAACAGAATTAAGAACACAACCCTGGGCCCTACTTTATGAACCTGACAATTTGTCACCTGTCCTGACAATTTTATATCAAATTAATTTTATAAAAATCACGACATTTAAAGCTCACGCTCTGTTGCGCTTCACGGTTCTCTTAAATTCCTAACATATATTCGGGACCTACGGGAGTAAAGTAGATCGGTTAAACCTAGGTTTGACCAACAGCTACCGTCTACATCAAAGCCGGCTAAAACAAGGTGTCTTCAAGTAATAGCAGTTACATATAAGGGGTGTAAAAAGACCCTCGACGAAGCCGAAGTTCACACATTCCGCCCATCATCAGGATCATTTTTGTCGTTCAGAATATACCTGTTAAACCAATAGCTACGAAGTTATTGAAGGTCAAAGAAAAAAAAAACAAAACCATTTTTTATGAAATCTTATTTTATTTGTTATTTCCTAATTTTTGTCTAAAGAAATATTATCAAAATTGTAAGTATTTCGTTAAAACAATGGCTTCAGAACGCCATCATTCAATGTATCTCACGAGCAACGCACATAAACGCTGCCTTTCAACTCGGCCGCACGCAGCTGTGTAGCATACACTCGCAGGCGCGGTCTGTTGCACGCAGTACATTACGTGGTAGGTACGTAATGCTTTTTAACACCAAAAATTTAAATCGTTTCCCAGCAATCATTTTGAACAGAAATGGTCCTGATGAAGGGCAGAATACGTAGACCTCGGCTTCGTTGAGGGTCTTGTTACATCCGGACCATCAAACTGAACAAATGCTCCATACCTTGAGGTCCCGGTACAGCACTCTAGCAGCATGCAGGTACTCCAGCGCGCTAGCCAGCTGCAGCGCCAGCGCTCGCAGCACGCGCTCGCTGACGCGCGCACCGCAGCCGCGGTATTCGCGCAGAACGCTATCTAGCGCGCCCTGCACAACACAAAACTATTACTAACCCTCTAAGCCCCTGGAGGTATTTAATGTTACTGGAAGATTTAGATTAAAATTCAATTATTTTCACATCACTTTGCAATCGATTTAGACTTGTATTGATGCTACATCCATAAACCTCAAATCTTCCCTCACATCATTATTATCCTTGATTCTATGGGGGTAAACCAATATCGCGTCGGCCATATTACTTCACTTCTGATCCACAAGACTATTTCTTAACCCCCTAAACCCCTGAAGGTATTTAATGTTACTGGAAGATTTAGATTAAAATTCAATAATTTTCACATCACTTTGCAATCGATTTAGACTCGTATCGATTCTACATCCATAAACCCCAAATCTACCCTCACATCATTTTTATCCTTGATTCTATGGGGGTAAACCAATATCAGGTCGCGTCGGCTATATTACTTCACTTCCGATCCACTAAACTATTACTTAACCTCCAGGGGTTTACCTGGAGGTATTTAATGTTACTGGAAGATTTAGATTCAAGTTAAATTCAATTATTTTCACATCTCTTTGCAATCGATTTAGACTTGTATTGATGCTACATCCATGAACCTTAAATCTACCTTCAAATCATTTTTATCCTTGATTCTATGGGGGTAAACCAATATTGGGTCGGCCATATTACTTCACTTCCGATCCAGCCTGCCTCCGTGGCTGCCTTCGTACACGACGCTACCAATAACAAACTGGTTTGTAATGCGTTAGTGACTAATCACTGGCGACCAGGAATGCTGGTCGCGTTGGGATGTGACCGAGAAAGCTTGGAGTGAAGTGGGATGTAGTCTGATGTAACAGAGAAGTAATAAAATAATACTTCATCGCTCGAATCGCTAGCCATTTCAATATTATTCCGAAACAACACACACACCGCTTTTAGTGTAGGTTTAAACTAAATTTGATAGTGCCCGTGTACGAATCTTTGTCACTAACTAGTTTGTAACTATAATTACTAACTAACTTGTGATCACCGAATATTACCGTCGGAGATTAGGGAAGAAGGGAGACGCGCGTCCACTACAACCAGCACGCAGGAGCAATGTCGAACCAGAGGGCCTAGCCAAAGTGACATTCGCAAATCTTCGTTATCGCTTCGCTTTCAAAACATGTATGGGATTGACATAAGGTTTCGTAAACAATCGAATTTTAAAACGTCAAATCTATACATGTTATAGCGATAGCGAAAATTTGCAAATGTTACTTTGGCTAGGGGGTCTGGTTAGCCCCCTCAAAATTCTTCCCCCCTTAAACTTTCTGCGCGAGTTACCGAAATTTCGTTGTACATAAATAATGCGAAAAATAACGAAAAATGTGTAAACTATAAAATACATAGGTTTTCCAAAAAAATAAAAAACGTAAGTATTCGTAAAAAAAAAGAAAGTTAATGTCCCATACAACCTGCCAGTAGTATAAGGTAAACAATATTGTAATGGTAAAGATGTTGTTTTGTGACTACGGCCACGAAAAGCAACCAACACGTCAAGAGCACTTAGCACTACTACACTACACTGGCGTAGTTGTTGAAGCACGGATGGACACTCCATACAACCGCGCCATTATAAACAGATGACGTCAGATGACGTTTTTGTACGCGCGCAACTGTGTGTGTAAGTCTACCGTGCAGTTTGTACTGTATGAGCGGCGTTCAATTCATAATTGGAACTTTTTGGTAAGTAAGGTTACGACGCATTGCTTTGAATATCAAAATAAGATGACGTTGACAAACACGACTAAAAGGTTACGACGCATTGCTTTGAATATCAAAATAAGTTGACAGTTGATAAACACGACTAAAAAGTTACGACGCATTGCTTTGAATATCAAAATAAGTTGACAGTTGATAAACACGACTAAAAAGTTACGACGCATTGCTTTGAATATCAAAATAAGTTTACAGTTGACAAACACGACTAAACGAGTACACGATTCGGCACACGAACTCGCGGGGTGGGGTGAGGTAATTGTTTCTGGGGCGGGGCGGAGAGTGTCCTTTCTGTACGGTAGTCCTTATATCTCTGTGCTCGCTTACCATGGGCGCGTGCTGCAGCAGTAACGCCAGCGGGCGCGCACAAGCTGCCCGCAGCGGCAGTACGTGCGGGTGGCGCACTTGTTGCAGCACGGATAGTTCCTGCACTAGTACACTACACACTAGTACACTACACACTCACCATGGGCGCGTGCTGCAGCAGTAACGCCAGCGGGCGCGCACAAGCTGCCCGCAGCGGCAGTACGTGCGGGTGGCGCACTTGTTGCAGCACGGATAGTTCCTGCACTAGTACACTACACACTCACCATGGGCGCGTGCTGCAGCAGTAACGCCAGCGGGCGCGCACAAGCTGCCCGCAGCGGCAGTACGTGCGGGTGGCGCACTTGTTGCAGCACGGATAGTTCCTGCACTAGTACACTACACACTCACCATGGGCGCGTGCTGCAGCAGTAACGCCAGCGGGCGCGCACAAGCTGCCCGCAGCGGCAGTACGTGCGGGTGGCGCACTTGTTGCAGCACGGATAGTTCCTGCACTAGTACACTACACACTCACCATGGGCGCGTGCTGCAGCAGTAACGCCAGCGGGCGCGCACAAGCTGCCCGCAGCGGCAGTACGTGCGGGTGGCGCACTTGTTGCAGCACGGATAGTTCCTGCACTAGTACACTACACACTCACCATGGGCGCGTGCTGCAGCAGTAACGCCAGCGGGCGCGCACAAGCTGCCCGCAGCGGCAGTACGTGCGGGTGGCGCACTTGTTGCAGCACGGACAGTTCTTGCCGCAATCCGCAGTACGCGCGGCACGCGGCGGATACTGGCTCGCGCTCCCAGCGGGAAAGGGCTGCCTACAGACGAAAAACAATAGCATACTTTTAAAAACCGATTTTAGCCTCAAACTTAATTAACGTCTGCGAACCTAACGTAGCTTCTTTGATATAGCCCACATTAGTTATTTCAAAGGAAAAACATCGACTATACAATATGTTTGGTTGGCGACATCAGAGCTTTTAAAGGCAGATAATATGATCAATTTTATCGACAAAACCGCCCCACATGTTGGGGTCTATCCCCTCTCCTGTTGGAATGACCGGCATTGTATCTTTGACTTTTTATTTTAGATGACCCTGCCGAAAAATATAAATTTCTCCGGTTTTAACAGTCCTACGGTAAAAAAATTATTTACGTAAACTTTTAACTTGAATACGACATAAAAAAATACTAAATTAAATTTTAATCCGAAATTAGTGTGCTATTTTTCAGTTTTTCTCACAGATCTCAAAAACTAGGACATTAATGTGCATTTTTTGCATTTTTATAATACACAAGAATATTATCTACAAAACGACATCAAAATCATTGTCGAAGTTGCATATTTCAAGAGTTATTGTTGTTCGAATCTCCTTCCCCCTACCTTATACGCGTGTACGCTGCACGTCGCTATTATTGGGCGGTGGTACAGGCTGCAGTGCTTTGACCGCTACTTGCTGCCCCTTCCCCCTCCCCCTCTAGTACAGTACTGAATGATCCCCTCTCCCGCTAGTATAGTACTGAATGTCCTCCTCCCCCCTACCTTATAAGCATGTATCTGCTGCACGTCGCTATTATTGGGCGGTGGTACAGGCTGTAACGCTTTGACCGCCACTTGCTGCCCCTCCCCCCTCCCCCTCTAGTACAGTACTGAATGATCCCCTCTCCCGCTAGTATAGTACTGAATGTCCCCCTCCCCCATACCTTATACACATGTATCTGCTGCAAGTCGCTATTATTGGGTTGTGGTACGGGTTGAAACGCTTAAACCGCCAATTGCTGTCTTTCCCCCCTCTCCCACCACATCCCCCCTCTCCTTACCTTATACGCATGTATCTGCTGCACGTCGCTATTATTGGGCGGTGGTACAGGCTGTAACGCTTTGACCGCCACTTGCTGCCCCTCCCCCCTCCCCCTCCACACCCCCGCCAGCACAGTGCCGAATGCCCCCCTCCCCACTATGCGAGTGCAGGTCACGTCTTCCCAGCGGGCGCGTTTGTCTTCTTCCACGTCTAGTAAAAGCTGTAACATATTTTTTTTTATTATTGACGAGTATGATTTGTCTTATGTCAGATTTTGGATGTCAGACGGGTTGAAAAAGGAAGATTCTACAAATGACAGATTCTATAAATGTCAAGTTTTATCAATTTCAATGTCATAAATTCCAATAACATTTACTACAATATCACAATCCTACTTCCTACTAATATTATAAATGTGAAAGTTTGTGGGTTTGGATGTTTGTTCCTCAATCACGTAAAAACTACTGAACGGATTTGGTTGAAATTTGGCATACAGATAGTAGATAGCTTAGATTAAAAAATATAATACTTTTATAAATTCAAGATGGCGATGGAATGCAAAAAGTGCAATAAAAGTATAACCAAACGAGATTATATAAACTGTTATAACTGCCAAGAATTTTTTCATTTAGATTGCACTAGCATTGGCGAAAAAATTTTCTATTTAATGACACGAGAGGGCAAGAAGAAATGCCAATGTGATGGATGTAACTACAAAAAAAGCTCAAATATCCAAATACCAATTCAGACGCAAAATTCTTTTGAAACGCTACCGATTGAAAGTGATGTTGAGAGCGATAACCAATACGACTTTGTCACATTGAGAAACCAAAAGAAAAAAACAACATCGACACCGGATTTGACTGCATCATTTGCTTCCATATGCGATGAAAATGATAATACCTTGCATTTAAATAAATCTATACATGATGTCACAGAAACACATGAAATAGATAATCTTGTTTTTAAAGAATTAAAAACTGAAATACAAAGGCTAAAGAAGGAATTAGAAAAAGCGAATGATGATATAAAACACTTAACTTTATCTAACCGCAATCTGACCGAAAAAACACAGGAACAAGAAAAAACCCTCAAACTCTACGTGTCACATAATACCGATGAACAATATAATAATAATAAATGTAATGACGCTACATCGACACCTATAGAACGGAAAAATAAATTAAAAGGAAAAGAAAAAATAATCAGCTGTTCGAGCATGAGCCACGACAAGCCAACCGATTTTTGTAATAACAAATCGCCCCCTCCGAAGATCCGCCCTGTTCAAACGGAACAAGAATCGAACGAGGGCCATAAATGCAATTATATCATCGCATCATCGATAGAAGGCGATACTGAATACAACTTAAAAAAAGTAAAAAGTCCGGTAAAGATTTGTCTGATTAGCGGTATTAAGGAAGATAGGAAGTCGAAAATAATAAGAAAGCAATTTGAAGATATACAGATGTGCCACTACCGTATTCCACATGGAGGAATTGAGCAACTTATAAATGGTTTAGAAACGAAGTTAGAGGATTATTCACTTAGTGATTATTGTATTATAATGTTAGGCGATAGTGATTTTAATGTTTCAAAAAATTATACCAATTTAGTAAAAAAATTAAGATGTATGCTCATGTCTGTACAACACACAAATGTTATTTTATGCCTACCAACATTTAAATACATGTATGGGGCAAATATTTTTACGAAAAGGCTTGAAATGTTTAATAATTTAGTGTATAATGATAACTTAAAGTATGAATATTGCTATATTCTAGATTCAAACAAAAATCTTTCTTACTCATTTAACATGTTTTCGAAATACACTGGAATTATCAATAACATAGCCTTTAAAATTATTGTAAACGATTTAAAGAAACTAATGCAAGAAATAAATGATGAAATTTCATATAACAATAATTTTATACCAAATTCCTCTTTAATTAATACAGTTGAAAAAGAAAATAATTGTTCAAAAAATAACTATTCCTTTCGAGCCTAAAAAGTTCACTATTATGAGTCAAAATATTCAGAGTTTAACAAATAAAACAGATGAGTTGAACATTTTTCTATTGGATTATTGTGATGTAGATATTATTGTATTAAGTGAACATTGGCTGTCACATGACAATTATCATCTGTACCAATTGGAGGGTTATGATTTGAATGCTAAATACTTACGCCAGAAACATGACCACGGTGGTGTGGCTATATTTACTAAAAACAGTAGGAAGGCCGTAGAACGTTTAGACATTCAAAATTATACGTTAGAATTCATAGTTGAGTTCTGTGCAGTGGAAATTACTGAAATGAACCTGATTATAATATCCATATATCGACCGGAGAGAGAAATAGATAAATTTTTTGACCAAATGCAATCATTACTTGAGTACCTTTCCAAATACTCCACCCGTAAAAAAATTATCATAGCTGGCGACATAAATATAGATGTCACAAAGAAAACCACAAATTCTGGTAAATTAATAAACCTTTTAAAATCTTTTGGTTTCCGCTGCCTTATAGATGTACCTACGCGAGTAACAAAGACCAGCTCAAGCTGTATTGATCAGTTGATAGTTAGCGAGAATTTGACAGTTCAATCGTCGGTAGAAGACTGCCAACTGTCAGATCATAAAACAATATTTGGTAAAATGTCGCTACAAGAGCCAAAAATTACAAAGAGTGAAGCGTATTACACAAAAACTCGAATATTTAATAAAAGTAAAATGGAATTATTTAAAATTGCTTTAAGAAAAATTAATTGGGGAACAATACTCTTGCGAAATGCAGACATAAATAATAATTATAATAGTTTTTCCTTTCAAATTAAAACACTACTAGACAAATATATACCAAACAAGAAAATAAAGTTAGGTAAATGTAAAAAAACAAAATGGGTCTCAAGAGGCATAAAAAAATGTTGCTTCCATAAACGTATACTCCGATATCTTGCTGATAAATTTGACAACGAATCTTTAAAAACACATTCTAAATTATATACCAAAATCTTAAAAAAAATCATAGCAACCGAAAAAAGAAAATCGAATATAAACAGATTACTTACCGCTCGTAATAAAAATAAAACTATGTGGAATATAATAAAAGAACACACAAAATCGTCTAAAAATTTTAAACATGAAAACATAACCTTGAATGTAGAAAATGAAAATATTACATCCCCTTCAGCTGTAGCAGAAATATTCAATAAGTATTTTGTGAGCATAAGTTCCACCTCAACTTCTTCTCAAACCACGTCGACGCCCAGCTTTGCCGGCGCCAAATCCCTTAGTAATTCTTTCTACTTAGGAGACGTGACCGAGGCCGACGTGAGAAAAGCAATATTAAAATTAAAACGCAATAATACTTGTGGTCATGATGAAATCCCAGGATCACTAATTGTACATTGCATCGACGAGTTAGTGCCACCATTAGCGTTACTGATAAATCAATCCTTTAACCAAGGTGAATTTCCTGAACAATTGAAAGTAGCTATCATAAAACCTATCTTTAAAAAGGGGAAAAAATCATGTGCTTCAAACTACCGACCAATCGCGCTCCTCCCTGTTATATCAAAAATTTTCGAAACTATTTTATATAAAAAAATATACAGCTTTTTTGAAAAATATAAAGTCTTTAGCAAATGTCAACACGGATTTCGAAGAAATAGATCAACAACTTCAGCAGTACTTGATTGCAATGTAGAAATATTAAATATACTAAATAATAAAAAAGCCGCGATTGCCATATTTATGGATTTGTCAAAAGCATACGATAGAGTATCGCATGATATTTTAATAAAAAAACTAGAACTTCTGGGATTGCGCGGTCAAACGAAGAAATGGCTTGTTTCATACTTACAAAACAGAAAGCAACTTGTCCAAATATCACATCTTGATGAACCAACTGGGGAAATTAAAAAAATTGCTTCATCTTGTAGGTCGGTACCCGGCTCAATCCCACAAGGAAGTGTACTGGGATGTTTACTATTTTTAGTCTATATTAATGAACTCCCTGCTGTAGTTGCTCAAAAACTTGTACTGTTCGCTGACGATGCAACCCTTATAGTTTCATGCGATTATGACGACATTTCCGGAGTACATAAAATCATATCAGAGTCCTTATCAAAAATTGTAGAACACCTAAAAGACATAAATCTCATATTGAACTACGATAAAACTAAAATTATGCATTTCAGACCACACCAGCGACCTGGAATTAGTCTCAACATAAACCATGAAGGGCATAAAATAGAAATAGTTGACTCATACTTGCAATTAGGGATTGTAGTAGATTCTAATCTGTCATGGAAACTCCATGCAGATTCAGTCACAAATAAGCTCAGCCGCTTCTCGTACGCACTTCGTGAACTCAGAAAATGTACAAACGAAGAGTGCGCGCTTGCAGCCTACCACAGCTACGCCGCGGCCTGGATGCGCTATGGCATTGTGCTCTGGGGTAATTCGACGGATGCGACTGCAGTGTCCATTTTACAGAAACGTTGTATAAGAATTATATCATTAGCGGGGCGAAGAGAAAGTTGCAGAACGTTATTTAAAAAATTCGGAATCCTCACGATAACTAGCTTATATATTTTCGAACTGTGTCGGCTGGTTAGAAAACACGCTCCCTACTTCCAGAAAGTGGGCGATAAGCAAGGGCGATATGTATCGCGCAGACGAGAGAATGATTTGGTTACACCATCAGTGAACCTTACCTTATTTAAAAATAACTCGTACTATATGGCCATTAAAGTCTACAATCACTTACCACAAAAACTAAAAGCCCTCCAAAACAGTACATTTGAAAGAGAACTTAAAAATGTTTTATTGGTCAAACCTTACTATAATTTAAAAGAATATTTTAAAGAAAAAATGTTATAAGCCTTAATTTGTTTCCATTTTTTCCATATTTTATGTTGTTGTCATTTTTAATTTAAAAATGCTTTGTTTTTAACGCCACGATACCTTGAAAAGGTGAAATTGTAATACCTAACATCTTCTACATTTACTCAATACTATTGTATGTACCATTTTATTACAAATTTCATGTGGAATAAATGAATCTATGAATCTATGAATCTATCCCGATATTTCCACGGGAACGGGAACCACGCGGGTGAAACCGCGGGCGGCCGCTAGTAAATAAATAAAACTCCTAATCCGAAAATGGCACTACGGCAAACTAGTCTATTGAATAGTTTGGCAAACGCCGAAGGTGCTAAGCCTAAAAATGTTATTAGGCGAAGCCGAAGGTTGCCGAATAACGCCGAAATTTGCCGAATGAGCCCGAAAGTTGCCGAATGAGGCCGAAATTTGCTTAATAAGGCCGAAGGTTGCCGAATGAGGCCGCAAATTCGTCCAAGCTGTAAACCACTCACCGTGTCGGGCGCGAGCTCCCTCAGCTGCACGGCGCCGTGCTGCGTGCACGCGGGCTGCACACCGCTGCACGCGCACAGTATGCTCTCCTCTAGAGCCCACGCTAATGCTATCATTATAGCAACGGCTATAGCTAGATACATCATTACCGATCGAAGTGTCCGACCAATTTCAGGCCGAGGCTGAAAATTTAATAGCCATAAGAAATTCAGTTGAGTGGCTTCTAGAATCAAGTTTGCGGCTTATTTTAGTCGAACCCGAAGAATCAGGCACATGTGTTTTTTGGCCAAACCGAATCGGTCCAAGGTATTCTTTTGCCTGAAGCCGAAGACTGTGACTTTGGCCGAAGCCAAATATGTTATTTCAGCCGAAGCCGAAGGTTGCCGAATGAGGCCGAAAATTCGGCCAAGCTACAAACCACTCACCGTGTCAGGTGCGAGCTCCCTCAGCTGCACGGCGCCGTGCTGCGTACACGCGGGCTACACGCCGCTGCACGCGCACAGTATGCTCTCCTCTAGAGCCCACGCTAATGATACAACGCAACGGCTATAGCTAGATACATCATTACCGATCGAAGTTTCCGACCATTTTCAATAGTCGAATCCAAGGAATTAGTGTTTTTTGGCCCAAAAATTTTATTTCTTTAGAAGCCGAAGGTTGCTGAATGAATCCGAAAGTTATTGAATGAGGCCGAAGGTTGCCGAATGAGGCCGAAAATTCAGCCAAGCTGTAAACCACTCACCGTGTCGGGCGCGAGCTCCCTCAGTTGCATGGGCCCGTGGTGCGTGCACGCGGGCTGCACGCGCACAGTATGCACTCCTCCAGCGCCCACGCTAATGATAGCAAGAGCTAAGCTAGATTTATCATTACCGATCGAAGTGTCCGACCGATTTCAGGCCGATGCTGAAAGTTTCATAGCCGGTTCCAGGTATTATTTTGCTTGAAGTCGAAGACTCCGCCTTTGATCGAAGCCAAAACCGTTATTTCAGCCGAAGCCGAAGGTTGCCGATTGAGGCAGAAGGTTGCCGAATGAGGCCGAAAATTCGGCCAAGCTGTAAACCACTCACCGTGTCGGGCGCGAGCTCCCTCAGCTGCATGGGCCCGTGGTGCGTGCACGCGGGCTGCACGCCGCTGCACGCGCACAGTATGCACTCCTCCAGCGCCCACGCGCACGCTAGCACGCCGCCCGCGTCTCTGTCCGGGCGCTCGTCGGCGCGGCCCTCCACGGAACCCATGCGGGATGACGCTACGACAAACATAGATAAGTTAAGGACGTTTTCAGACCAGCGTTTTGATATCCGCTTATAAGCTTGTTATTTTAGGCATACCAGACGCAGGTTACCATATCACCCTTATAGTACTCCAAGGGTCCGTACCAAGCGCTTTGCCAATACATTTCTTACGTGAACTGCCAAAGAATGAAATGCGCTGCTTGCTCATGTGTTCCCTACAACCTTGGTCTCTTCAAGGCAAGAGTGAATAGGCATTACCTGGGCAAGCATGCTACACCCTAGACCACATCCTGTTTATAAAGCAAGATGGTGATCAAATGTCTACCCTTTTACTAATAAAAAAACATGCATACTCGCGCGCTACATTTCGGACTTCAAAATACTACACGCGCGTCCAATATCGTCATGTTCGCTCGAACATAGGTCCGCGATTAGAAGAACAATAGACTATGGACACAAATTCCTTTAGTTAGTCCAATAAAGGGTTAATTTCAATGTATCTCTCACCGTTAGACTCGGCCCCGACGCCACTGTCTCTATCCGACGCGCGAGATTCTTCGGACATCCGTCGCGCGCCGCCCAGCTCCAACACTGCCAATGCCTGCCAAACAGAATAACAAGTATGTTGTAAATAGGGCCCAATGGGAAAGGCAACTGTCAAAATGGCGCTACGTGCTTGTTCCACGAGAACTGTCAAAACAAGGGACTTTTACTTTAAAAATAATTTAATAGCTTTAAAATAATCAAATTCTGTGCAATAGGCTGTAGAAATGTTGGCACTTACAAATTTCCGAACGATCTAATAAATTCTGTGAGAACAAAAACGTCTTTATTTGGCTTTCGATCTTGGCACTTGCATTGTAGAATAGTCTTTTATGCATTTTGGGTCAATGGGTCTTTTTTGATAAAAAAAATACCACAAAATAAATACCAATTTTCCTATAGATCTGTTTTGAACGTCTACTGTCTTGGAAACAAGCGTACGCAGCGCCAACTACAATTAGATTTGCGTTGCTATTCCCATTGAATTTGAAACTATGCTAATTACAGAAAACCGATTTTGAAATGTGAAACGCGGGCACTAAAGCTGCGCCGTGGCTATGTGGAATGTAATCAACATTTCACGCACGACTGGCGCACGAAGGGTTACGTACCAAAAAACAGCAAAAAAAACACGTTTGTTGTATGGGAGCCCCCCTTAAATATTTATTTTATTCAGTTTTTAGTATTTGTTGTTATGGCGGCAACAGAAATACATCATCTGTGAAAATTTCAACTGTCTAGCTATCACGGTTCATGAGATACAGACTGGTGACAGACAGACAGACAGACAGATGGACAGCGGAGGCTTAGTAATAGGATCCCGTTTTTACCCTTTGGGTACGGAACCCTAAAAATCAAAAAATACACTGTTCGGCGTGGTCGATATGTTCGGCGTGGTGGAGTGCGCTGTCGAGGTCGGCACCAGGCGGGCTATACCTTATGGCCCATAGACACAGAATAACTAATAGTACAAGTACAGAAGCAGCACTCGGCAAAGTCATTTAAATATATATTTTTTTAAAACCACGTTTTTAAAACAGATTATAAAAAAAATAAAAAAAAAATAAAAAAAAAATAAGTAAAAAAGTATAAAATAAAAAAATATATAAATAAAAAAGTATAAAAAAAGTTTTAAAAAAATATTCTTTTTACTACACGAACGTTCTTTTTACGAACTTCACAGAGATTTGTCCAAGGACGATTCGTTTTACAATTATCTAAAACACGAACGTTCTTTTCAGCAGTAAGTATATTTACTTATAAACTGATGTAGGATTATAACCCTATACAGAAGTTTTAAAACGAAAAACGTGGGGCGCATTTTGTATTAGAGAGAGAAAGCATAATAGTTCATGTCATTTGCATTATTATTTTTTAACTTGATGATGAATTCATGCATTAAATTATCTTTTTCATGCCTGCGCCCCACGTTTTTTCGACGACCTGACGACGCAACGTTAGGGTTGTCTTCTTTTAAATGAACTGTAGCATATATCATAATGTGAAAAATGACAACTGTTTCATGGTTTTTTGATTTCGATATCCGTACACAGTACAGTAATGTCGACTCGACATTGTTACTATTATAAAGAAGCAATACCTACTTGTGCAGTAAGATGCCGCGCGACAACTCAGGCGGGCGTGTGGCGGCCCTCTGCTCACTTGTGCGTTCGAACTAACGGCTAGCGGTAGGTGCTTATCACGCTACCTTGAGCAAGTGAAGGAGGCCTGCCATAGATAAACACAATTTATCATAATTCTCACCTGCTCGGCGTGGTCGGCGTGGAGCGCGCTGTCGAGGTCGGCACCAGGCGGGCTATACCTCACTATGTACTATATCCCACCTGCTCGGCGTGGTCGACATGTTCGGCGTGGTCGGCGTGGAGCGCGCTGTCGAGGTCGGCACCAGGCGGGCTATACCTCACTATGTACTATATCCCACCTGCTCGGCGTGGTCGACATGTTCGGCGTGGTCGGCGTGGAGCGCGCTGTCGAGGTCGGCACCAGGCGGGCTATACCTCACTATGTACTATATCCCACCTGCTCGGCGTGGTCGACATGTTCGGCGTGGTCGGCGTGGAGCGCGCTGTCGAGGTCGGCACCAGGCGGGCTATACCTCACTATGTACTATATCCCACCTGCTCGGCGTGGTCGACATGTTCGGCGTGGTCGGCGTGGAGCGCGCTGTCGAGGTCGGCACCAGGCGGGCTATACCTCACTATGTACTATATCCCACCTGCTCGGCGTGGTCGACATGTTCGGCGTGGTCGGCGTGGAGCGCGCTGTCGAGGTCGGCACCAGGCGGGCTATACCTCACTATGTACTATATCCCACCTGCTCGGCGTGGTCGACATGTTCGGCGTGGTCGGCGTGGAGCGCGCTGTCGAGGTCGGCACCAGGCGGGCTATACCTCACTATGTACTATATCCCACCTGCTCGGCGTGGTCGACATGTTCGGCGTGGTCGGCGTGGAGCGCGCTGTCGAGGTCGGCACCAGGCGGGCTATACCTCACTATGTACTATATCCCACCTGCTCGGCGTGGTCGACATGTTCGGCGTGGTCGGCGTGGAGCGCGCTGTCGAGGTCGGCACCAGGCGGGCTATACCTCACTATGTACTATATCCCACCTGCTCGGCGTGGTCGACATGTTCGGCGTGGTCGGCGTGGAGCGCGCTGTCGAGGTCGGCACCAGGCGGGCTATACCTCACTATGTACTATATCCCACCTGCTCGGCGTGGTCGACATGTTCGGCGTGGTCGGCGTGGAGCGCGCTGTCGAGGTCGGCACCAGGCGGGCTATACCTCACTATGTACTATATCCCACCTGCTCGGCGTGGTCGACATGTTCGGCGTGGTCGGCGTGGAGCGCGCTGTCGAGGTCGGCACCAGGCGGGCTATACCTCACTATGTACTATATCCCACCTGCTCGGCGTGGTCGACATGTTCGGCGTGGTCGGCGTGGAGCGCGCTGTCGAGGTCGGCACCAGGCGGGCTATACCTCACTATGTACTATATCCCACCTGCTCGGCGTGGTCGACATGTTCGGCGTGGTCGGCGTGGAGCGCGCTGTCGAGGTCGGCACCAGGCGGGCTATACCTCACTATGTACTATATCCCACCTGCTCGGCGTGGTCGACATGTTCGGCGTGGTCGGCGTGGAGCGCGCTGTCGAGGTCGGCACCAGGCGGGCTATACCTCACTATGTACTATATCCCACCTGCTCGGCGTGGTCGACATGTTCGGCGTGGTCGGCGTGGAGCGCGCTGTCGAGGTCGGCACCAGGCGGGCTATACCTCACTATGTACTATATCCCACCTGCTCGGCGTGGTCGACATGTTCGGCGTGGTCGGCGTGGAGCGCGCTGTCGAGGTCGGCACCAGGCGGGCTATACCTCACTATGTACTATATCCCACCTGCTCGGCGTGGTCGACATGTTCGGCGTGGTCGGCGTGGAGCGCGCTGTCGAGGTCGGCACCAGGCGGGCTATACCTCACTATGTACTATATCCCACCTGCTCGGCGTGGTCGACATGTTCGGCGTGGTCGGCGTGGAGCGCGCTGTCGAGGTCGGCACCAGGCGGGCTATACCTCACTATGTACTATATCCCACCTGCTCGGCGTGGTCGACATGTTCGGCGTGGTCGGCGTGGAGCGCGCTGTCGAGGTCGGCACCAGGCGGGCTATACCTCACTATGTACTATATCCCACCTGCTCGGCGTGGTCGACATGTTCGGCGTGGTCGGCGTGGAGCGCGCTGTCGAGGTCGGCACCAGGCGGGCTATACCTCACTATGTACTATATCCCACCTGCTCGGCGTGGTCGACATGTTCGGCGTGGTCGGCGTGGAGCGCGCTGTCGAGGTCGGCGGGGTCGGCGGGCTCGCGCAGGCACAGCGGGCACGGCACCAGCCGGGTTATGAGGCAGCGCCCTTCGGACGTGTGCACGAAACGGGTGCCTGCGGTAGATATGGGGTTTATTTATTTATTGATTAAGATACACCAGCGATAAAATCATTTCACATTTTATAACAATCCTACTAATGAGAGAAAATGTTGAGGTGGATGTGTGGTGTGACGCGAATGGATAAAATAAGGAATGAGTATGTGAGTATGTAAGGAAGTCTGAAAGTAGCACAAGTAACAGAGAAGCTGAAAGGGAATCGTCTGGCTTCGTTTGGGCATGTTATGAGAAGGGATGAAAGGCATGTTACTAGAAGAGTAATGGATATGGATATTGAGGGCTGGAAAGAAAGACCGCAGAAAAGATGGATGGATTGTGTGCGGAATGATATGAATGTGAAGGGAGTGGATGAGGAGATGACGAGTGACAGGAAGGAATGGAAGAAAAAGACGCAATGCACCGACCCCAAATAAATTGGGATAAGGGTAGAGGAATGATGAACAATCCTACTACTAATATTATAAATGTGAAAGTTTGTGGGTTTGGATGTTTGTTCCTCAAACACGCAAAAAATACTGAACGGATTTGGTCGAAATTTGGCACACAGATAGTAGATAGCCTAGATTAAAACATATGATACTTTTTATCCCGATATTCCCACGGAAACGGGAACCACGCGGATGAAACCGTGAGCGGCCGCTAGTTTTGCATAAATATTCTTAAAATAATGATATGCTTTTAGAGGCGTATATAGCACTTTAGGGTTAATTTTAGTCCCGGTGAAACTTTAAGAATGTATTTAGGCCACGAAACCGAACAATTTTTTAAAGAAATATTGATAAAAAAGTACTTTTTATCAATATTTCTTTAAAAAATAAAGAGAGTGAAAATGATCGATGTAAAGTGGATGGGGCGAACAAAATAGTTCGTATATTTTGAGCACTGACCTGATTTTTTTTTTCTTTTGAGCCATGTTTCCCATCATTTGCGATTGTCAATTTTTACGTCATTGACGCTCATTGATGCGAAAAATGATCGTTTAATTGTCAATGCCCCTGGTGCGTATTGGGACGAAAAGACAACTTAAACAACCGGCAGTTAGTAGCACACTACTAGGGCGAGGTGGGGCGTGGTGGTCGCAGCCACACACGTATAGATACAATACATAAGAGCCTCCAACAATGACCTTGACGAAAAAATTGACAATCGCCATTGATCGTTGCCGGCGGGCCATAGAGCAAGTTATTAGCCACAACACGAATTTCACGTTGTGGATTTCAAGAAGTGAATACCACTCGTTTTGAGCAGTTTTTTTCGTTCAATGAGCGATTTCGGCCTTTGAGCCTAACATATTCATGGATTTAGTTAGGGGATGATATGAAAGAGAGGATAATTCATGGATGTTGGACGTACCGAGCGAGGGGTACCAGTCTTCAAGCAGCAGGTCCACGTGGCCTCAGGTTTGGTTCCCGGCTGATGCTACACATACATGGATGTTGGACGTATATGTAGACAAGTTGTCACTCACCGAGCGAGGGGTACCAGTCTTCAAGCAGCAGGTCCACGTGGCCTCAGGTTTGGTTCCCGGCTGATGCTACACATACATGGATGTTGGACGTATATGTAGACAAGTTGTCACTCACCGAGCGAGGGGTACCAGTCTTCAAGCAGCAGGTCCACGTGGCCTCAGGTTTGGTTCCCGGCTGATGCTACACATACATGGATGTTGGACGTATATGTAGACAAGTTGTCACTCACCGAGCGAGGGGTACCAGTCTTCAAGCAGCAGGTCCACGTGGCCTCAGGTTTGGTTCCCGGCTGATGCTACACATACATGGATGTTGGACGTATATGTAGACAAGTTGCTACTCACCGAGCGAGGGGTACCAGTCTTCAAGCAGCAGGTCCACGTGGCCTCAGGTTTGGTTCCCGGCTGATGCTACACATACATGGATGTTGGACGTATATGTAGACAAGTTGTCACTCACCGAGCGAGGGGTACCAGTCTTCAAGCAGCAGGTCCACGTGGCCTCAGGTTTGGTTCCCGGCTGATGCTACACATACATGGATGTTGGACGTATATGTAGACAAGTTGTCACTCACCGAGCGAGGGGTACCAGTCTTCAAGCAGCAGGTCCAGGTGGCCTCAGGTTTGGTTCCCGGCTGATGCTACACATACATGGATGTTGGACGTATATGTAGACAAGTTGTCACCTACCGAGCGAGGGGTACCAGTCTTCAAGCAGCAGGTCCACGTGGCCTCAGGTTTGGTTCCCGGCTGATGCTACACATACATGGATGTTGGACGTATATGTAGACAAGTTGTCACCTACCGAGCGAGGGGTACCAGTCTTCAAGCAGCAGGTCCACGTGGCCTCAGGTTTGGTTCCCGGCTGATGCTACACATACATGGATGTTGGACGTATATGTAGACAAGTTGTCACTCACCGAGCGAGGGGTACCAGTCTTCAAGCAGCAGGTCCACGTGGTCGGACACAAGCGCCAACGCTTTCGCTAGCACCTCCGGGTTCGGTTCCAGGCTGATGCTCTACACACAACAGTCAAATATTATTCTGTAACTGTAGAAATTCTGTAGGCATTATTTCCATCTCAGCAAGTGCAGACTTCTCTGAGATGGTAATAATGTCATGGTGACATTTCAAAAGAATCTGGAGCTGAATTGAACTCGAGCAAAAACGTGTTTCGGATTGGGATTGATTTCAGTATGGATTTTCCAGGCCCTTGTTTCACCAAATTGACATTTGTCAGTGACATATGTCGCCAATTTCAAATGTTTAATAAGAGATAATTACGTTGTGAAGCAGGGGATAAGTTTTACAAGTCAACAATCATCATCACGGAAACCTGACTGAGCTCAAGAATCAGGCACGTATTCAAAAGGGGGATAGTTGGAATTTATCCCCCCCCACCCCCGAAATATGTAACCCACAGAACAGGACTAATTCAAATTTTAATTACCGAAATATCTACAAATATGTCGATTTGTAAAAAATATCCCTAATTCACAACATGTAAAATTAATCGTCAAATGTCACCACTCACACCCCGGACACTCCATACAACCGCGCCATTATAAACAGGTGACGTTTTTGTACGCGCAACTGCGTAAGTCTAGGGCAACCGTGCAGTTTGTACTTTATGAACGGCGTTCAATTCATAATTCGAACTTTTTGGTAAATAAAGTTACGACGCATTGCTTTGAATATCAAAATAAGTTTACGTTTGACAAACACGGCTAGCTAAATGAGCACATGATTCGGCACACGAACTCGCGCGGTAGAGTGAGGTAATTGATTGTGGGGCGGGGCGGAGTGTCCTTTCTGTACGGTAGCGATATCTATTCTGTGACCACTGGCAAATGTCAACTTGGTAAAATAGGGCGTCACTTTTTCAAATACCGTAATATAACTTTTTAAATTGTTGTAATGGCAACAGACTATATCAAGGTTTTATTCTACTATAATAATGTATTTGTGTAAATTGTATTTTAAAATGTGATTAAGTGACTATTTCACGACGTTTATTTTGCTATCTTCTGGGCCCTATTTCACCAAGTCGACATTTGTCAACGACATATGTCGGTTAATTTTACAATAGGGAATATGCATAAGTCACCGATTTTGATAAAATTGAGCTTGATCGCTTCGGACACGTATAAAAACATGATGGAACAAGAAAATAAAAAATTATAATGTATTATTTTAGTTTTATCACACGATGAAATCAGGGAAAAATAACGATTTTTTGTTTTCACTTTTGAATATAATGAACTTAACAGTCAGATAGAATATCGAATAAGAAATCATTTTTTGTATGACACATATGTACTTAAACGCAAAATTTAGGGAGATAATTGAAGATTATTGGCTAACTCCATATTAAACGCGCCGAAACACACCTGAAACGTGATGTGTGACGTCACCGTTTTGTATGGAGCATTTTCGGCGGTTGCTGCTGCGTGCTAACTTCAAGTAACTATATCACGAGAAAAAAACCCAAGAAAAAAGTTTTAATATTACAGTTGATTTTCTCACGCATAATACTTTTGATTTTGATAAAAAAAAAAATTGATGCATATTCCCTATTGTCTTTACTTTAATAAGGGACAGGCATGTTGGGAAACAGGGATATTTTTTACAAGTCGACATATTTGTAGATTTGTCAGTAATTCTTGACATGAGATTGGAGCTGAGTCAACTTTGCGTGACAATTGTCGACTTGTAAATATTATCCACTGTTTCACAACATAATTGTCCCTTATTAAAGTAAAAAAGACTGCAAAAATTGCCAACATATGTCACTGACAAATGTCAATTTGGTGAAATAGGGGCTTGGAAGTATGCGTGCATAATATTGGATCTGTTACAGTTACACTAACCTGGTACCCTCCTATAGGTTCACCGTCGTTCCTCCGCACTACAGCGGTGGGCGCGGGGAGAACCAGCTCTAGGCTCGGGGACGCGCCCGGGTCTAGGATAGTCCAGGAGCCTTCTGACCGCACGCGGTATCTATCGGCAAGAGGTAAAAAGGCCATTTAAATTTTATTAAACATCTGGCCTTAGATTTTATTGCTCTAAGGGCAAAAAATTGTGGAAAATCTCTCTAAAAATAACCCTAAACTAACCTTAGTACAGCCCCAGGCGCGTCTTGATCCCGCGGCAGTAAAGGATCCCTCGCCGGCGGTCGCTCGGACAGTGTGAGTAACGTCAGCGGGCCACAGGACAACTTCACGCCGGTACGCCATAGAGTCCAACCCCAGTTCAACTCCAGAGCTTTGGATACTGTGTCGTCTAACTCCAGCTAAAATAAACATTAAATAACATTACAGTACTTCAGGATAAAGAATGGGCATCGGTAAAGTTCGTGTTTTTGCTTTTCTTAGAAATGACGTTGAAATTTATTTTATTGCAATAAAGTTGAAATTGTAAATTACTTTTAGGGCTAAACTAGTTTTTGTTAATTGTCTTTGCTATGTTAGACGATAAAAAGGGTACTTAGTACCTTACAAATACACTTTCGCATTCATGATCATCCTCCTACCCTTATCCCAATTTATTTGGGGTTGGTGCATTGCATCCCTTTCTTCCATTGCTTCCTGTCACTCGTCATCTCCTCATCCACTCCCTTCACATTCATATCATTCCGAACACAATCCATCCATCTTTTCTGCAGTCTTCCTCTTACTTTCCAGCCCTCAACATCCATATCCATTACTCTTCTAGTAACATGCCTTTCATCCCTTCTCATAACATGCCCAAACCAAGCCAGACGATTCCCTTTCAGCTTCTCTGTTACTGGTGCTACTTTCAGACTTTCTCTGACATACTCATTTCTTATTTTATTCATTCGCGTCACACCACTTCACTTTCACCTTTCGCATTCTAACTATAAAAAGTGTATGTGTTTGTTACGATTTCACGTCTTAAGTACTCAACCGATCATCATGGAATTTCGGGTACACATTGTTAGGGGTACAGAAACGGACATAAGATACCTTTCATCCAGGAAAAATGTACTGTTTCTGAGGGATAGAAAAACGCAGATGAAGTCGTGGGTGGTCGCTAGATTATAATATTAGTGAGGATAAAAATAAAGTCTGGAACGGGTGGTAGGAAAATAAGACTATTCAAAAGTGCTTAATTAATTAACTTTATTTGAATAAGGAAATTTTTGACTTTAGACTTTGATGTGCGTTACCTCAGCTGGCCTCGCGTACAGTCGCCCCGGCAATGCAGCGAGCGTAGAGTCGGCCAGTAGTCGTGTAGTGAGGCGCGGCCAGAACCCGCGCGGCACGTACCACACTAATATAGCACTACTATATGACACTATGTACGTTACCTCAGCTGGCCTCGCGTACAGTCGGCCCGGCAATGCAGCGAGCGTAGAGTCGGCCAGTAGTCGTGTAGTGAGGCGCGGCCAGAACCCGCGCGGCACGTACCACACTAACAGTATTCGACGGAGAGGCATTGAACTGGCGCGTCCGCAGATGCTTACTGCTGGCGGATCGCCTAGGGGCAAGAAAGTTTATTAACACGTTTTTACTTTTTGTTTATTTGTTCACAAATTCTGCATATGATTTTTAGTGGTATTTTAAATGTCAATAATTTTATAGTTAGGAAAGAGACAATAACAGATTATTTATCGCCAGCCGTCCTCGACAAAGTCACATTTGCAAGTTTTCACTATCACTTCGCTTTCGCTCATTTTTAATTCGAAAATGACATTTAGAATAGAATAGAATAGAATAGAATTTTATTCGCATTAAATAGGGTTTACATTAAGGTGTTCGTACATCAATTTATAGTATCTTATACCTATTTAGCCATTACAATGACATGCAAAAATTTAAATATATTTTTTCCAAGGTTTACACAATATTAGTAGTAGAAATTTTTCAATAATAAACGGATTTCAATGTCAAATTCAATGTCAAATTCAATTCATGGATAATAAATAAAAAATAAAATTAAAAGATGTCAAATAGCACACAAACTCACATTACATACAAATTAAAATTAACATTTCATGTCAATCCATGCACAAAGTTAGTCACACAGAAGTTAGTACGTTATTTGCGGTATTTCAAAAACTCGTCAATACTATAGAATGTATTTTCTATCAACCAATTTCGTAGTGCTTTTTTGAAGTTATTAAAAGAGAGTTGTTTTATATCTTCCGGTATTTTGTTGAATATCTTAATTGCCATTGCTGGTGCGTTAGATTGGAACCGTTTTGTTTTTGGTATCGTGCGTTGTACTAATTTTTATATAATGGTAATATGTTAAGTTGTTTAAAGTAGGGTCGGCAGGAGACATCCGAAGCGATATTGCAAATGGCACGTATGCATCTCTTTTGGGATTTAAATGTTTTGTCCACTTGTATACCATTACCCCATATTAAGAGTCCATATCTTAGCAATGATTCAACATACGCAAAATACGCCGTGATAGCTGTATCTATATTCGCAACTTTTGCAAGTTTGAAAAGAGCAAATGCAAAACTGTTTATTTTACTGCTTACTTTCTCTGTCTGGTCTTTCCAGTTTAAACATGGTCCTATAATTAACCCTAAAAATGTCACAGTACTTTCATTTTTTATAACATTGCCATTGAATTCAATATCAACTGATTTGTCTTTAAAATCATTAAAATTTACTAGTTTCGTCTTTTTTAAATTTAATTGTAAATTATTTATATTTAACCAGTCTATCACCGAGGACAGGGTGTCAATAATTTCCTTTTTATGCTGATCCAAAGTACATTTTTTATCAGACGTTACTATAACTGAAACGTCATCAGCAAACAAAATCATTTTATGCTTTGTTACATTTGGCAAGTCATTCACATACAGTAGAAAAAGGAGTGGTCCGAGGACATTTCCTTGTGGCCTGAGTAGTTTTTCTTTAAAGCAGACTTATAGGCTTGTATCGTGTGCTCTTTGTCAAGTTGCTGAATTTCAACAAATTGCTCACGATTTTGTAAGTATGAATTTAACCAGGTATGCGCAGGGCCTCTTATTCCGTTGTGATCTAGTTTCGTCAGTAGTTTTTTATGTGAAACAGAATCAAAAGCTTTTGATAAGTCGAGAAACAATACTGACGTATAGTTGCCTTTATTTACATTTTGCAAGATTTCCTCAATAAGATAATATGTGGCATGAGTTGTTGATTTTTTTTTTGAAAGCCATACTGATGTACTCCAAAAAAGAGCTGTTCGCGCCATATACAATCTACGGCGGAGAGATACCTTGAGAGAAATGTTCAAAGAAATAAATATTTTAACTTTGGCAGGCCAATATATTTATGATAATTTAGTTTATGTAAGGAAACACTATGATTCATTTGCTAAGAACAGCAATATTCACCAGTTCAATACAAGAAATAAAGATAAACTTGCCGTTCCAAGATTTAGGCTTGCAAAAACTAGAGGTTCATTTATATTTATTGACGACCTCCGTGGTCGAGTGGTTCGCACGCCGGTTTTCAAGGCGTCACCATCTCTTGAGGTCCCGGGTTCGATCCCCGGCTGGGTCAATGTAGAAAATGAACTTTTCAATATTGTCTCAGGTCTGGGTGTGTGTCATATCACCGTTGTTTCTGATTTCCATAACACAAGTGCTATAGCTACTTACTTTGGGATTGGAGCAATGTATGTGATGTTGTCAAATATTTATTTATTTATTATTTATTTATTTATATTTATGGGGAAAGGCATAGCCTTTATTAATAAAGTTCCACAACAAGTGATTGATCTTCCTTTGCATGAATTTAAAAACCATGTTAAAAAAACGCTCATGGGTAAAGGTTATTATAAAGTAGATGATTATCTTAAAGATCTAAATGCGTGGAAATGATGTAACACATAACTTGCTAATAAGTACTTTGTTGAAGTAATATAATAAGTCTATGTTGTTGCCAATAATCCTGTCACCCTGTTGTAATTTTCTGGTAACAATATATTCAAGTTTGTAAATATCGTTACTTATGGCTGTTACAGCTGATAAGTTTCTTGCGCCCGTTCTTCTTGTCAGCTAAAAAAGTCTGGAACGGGTGGTAGGAAAATATAGACGATTCAAAAGTACTTAATAATTAAGTTTATTTGAATAAAGCTTATTTGACTTTGACTTTGACTTTGATGACTTGTAATTATATTGTGTGAATTGAAGAAAGAAGCAAGGTGGCCATGCATGATCTTTTCAAATATTTTTGAAAAGATTGAAACTGATACAATCGGACGATAATTACATGTTTCATCTTTATTTCCTTTCTTATGTACTGGTGTTATTTTGGAGATTTTTAACTTTTCTGGGAAAGTACCTTCTTCTAAGGATAAATTTATAAGAAAAGTGAGTACACCAGATACTTGATCTGCACAATATTTTAGTACTTTGGTAGAGACCGAGTCGTACCCTACTGTTGGAGTATTTTTTAATGACATTATCGCTTTCTTTGTGTCGTTATCATTTATAGGCTTCAGATATATTGAATTTACTAAATTATTAGACGATGTTGAAGGGTTATTTTTTACATTCGTGAGTGGCTCGGATTTATCATTAAAATAATTAATAAATGTCAAGGCAATTTTGGTGGGGCTTTTGATTTGAGTGCCATTTACTACTATTTTATTTATATAGTTTGTGTTATTTGTTCTACTACTTTCAGATTTTATAACCTTCCATGTTGCTTTGCATTTATTTAGCACATATTTTTTATTACTTAGCCTTTTCGCGTTGTCAATGCATTTCTTAAGTATTTTATTATAGTTATTATATTTGTTTCTATCTGTAGACGTTTTAGTAGAGTAATATTTATAGCGAAGGAATCGCTTCCTATAGCAGCTCTTATGTAGACCTTTAGTCATCCATGTAAGTTTATTTAAATTCATGATTTTCTGTTTTATTATAGGAAAACACAGCTCATAAAGTAAGCAAAATATGTCATAAAATGCATTGAATGCTTCATTTAAATTATTGTGTTTATAAACATCTGAGAATGAAAGACTTTCTAAATGTTTTTTGAATTTAAGAATATTTTCTTCAGAGTAGCAGTAGTAGTAGAGTAGTAGTAGAACTGTTAGATGTTAATATGAGCGATTAGGTAACCAGCAAAAGTAATAGTGATTCACAATCGATTTACTTATTACAAGTTTTTTCTAACTTATAAGAAAAGATCGCCCACACATTGTTTATTAAAATTACCTATTTTACATTTTATAGATTAAATAAATATATTTTACTGTCTTTGCAACTAATCTAAATTGAAAATAATTGTGGAAAAAAGAATTTAACGCCATTACATTTGGAAAAATATGTGAAACTATATTTATGACCTTAATATCTCAATGTACCATATTTTATGCAAATAAATTATCTTTCTTATTGATTATATCGTTAAATATCGTAAATAGTATATAGAGTTTAAATTCGCTATGATATGACCTGACCACACGAACTCGAACTTTCATGTCATGTAAACGCGTAACAATAGTAACTTACTCTGTAACGCAGGCGAGTCTGTCCTGGCGGGCGTGGGTGTGAGATGTGTGGGCGCGCCGCCCGCCCACGCGCGCGCGCCGCCGCGCGAGCGCAGCTGCAGCTGCGGAGGGGGCTAGGGTTACACACACGATCACTACGTAGTCAGGGCTCGAAACTGGTTGCAGTGTCAAAATTACTGATTTTACTTACTGTAAGACTCAGAAATACTGACCTATTACTGACTTAATTTTCCTCACTAAGTTATTTACTCTCACAATTACCTATCCGATATGTAATAGGTATTTAATTTCAACCTACATACCCATTGTGTGATTGTGTGCAAACTTTTGTTAAATATTGTGATGTAAAATGACCTCACTCTAAATGTGGAGGTCATTTTTCAATGTTGACGACTCTGTATGAAATATACAAGGAGATAAAAGCAGCCCTTGACGAGTTTCTTGCCGGTTCTTCTCGTTACAAGGTCTCCCGCTTAGGGTTTGCGAACCGATGGCGTAGCTTCTATGACATTCACAAGTGCTTGTTACAGCCTAGACTGAATAAATTATTTTTGAATTTCGAATTTTAATTTCTATGTTTAAATATGTATTAGTTAGTATAAAAAGAGGAATATAAAAAAAAATCCTCTTTTCGTCAGTTTCATTCACTAATATGTACTCTTGCCTATTTATAGTAATTAGTAAAAACAAACGACCGCGCAGGGCGATTTTTAGTTAGTTTCATCCACTAATCTTGTACTCTGGCCTATTTTAAAAACAATCGGTCGCGCAGCGCGATTTTTTGTGAGTTTCATCCACTAATATTGTACTCTTGCCTGTTTACAGTAAAAATAAACAGTAATAATAAAAAAAGTGTTCAAAAATGAACGTACTAAACTGACTTTACTGACAATTTTTTTGGAAAAACTGACTTTTACTGACCGAAGCCAAAAAAACTGACTTTTACTGACTTCACTGACCATTTTCGACCTCTGCATAGTATTGAACAATAGTACATTACAGCCGAGAACGGGAAGCTAGCATTTGCATTGTCGAGAATGGTTTGAAGCCCGAACCGCAGGCGAGGGCTTTAATCATTCGTGGCAATGCAAATAGCTTCCAGTACAAGGTTTCTTTAATATTTTACTCACGCAATGCGAGGAAATAAAATTTTCTTAACGCTGCGTTATTAATATTATTAATGATTTGTAATTCTTTCGTATCTTTTTTTCTTAGTAAATATAATTATGTTTATATTAAAATCTGAAGTAGTGATTACAACTTTTTCAAATGTAAAGATAAAGATTTTCAAAATGTTTATGGTAGCACATCCCGTAACTGCCTTTAATTAAGACAGCACTTAACTTTAAGACTTCCATCAGCCATTATTAATGTCCCCACTGCTGGGGCACAGGCCTTCCTTATGGGTGGTAAGGAGGACGGGCCATTAACCCACCACGCGGGCCCAATGCGGATTGGTGGGTGTTAACGACTGCAAATGCAGCCGGGACCAACGGCTTAACGTGCCTTCCGAAGCACGGAGGAGCTCGAGATAATAAATTTTTGGTCACCCATCCCATGACCGACCCTTGCAAACGTTGCTTAACCTCCGTAATCGTTGGGCCAGGCGCTATACCACTCCGCTACCGAGCTCCTCAACTTTAAGACTTACTTGTACTTTTTAAATTGTCATAGTGTATGTTTTGTTGGCGGTCCAAATATAATAAAATACCTGTGGCGTGGTAGGCGGGGTGGCGGGAAGTAACGGTGGTACTAGCAGTAATCTCGCGTCCCTACATACACACTAGTACTACACTATACTACACTAGTACTACACTATACTACTCTAGTACTACACTAGTACTACACTATACTACACTATACTACACTAGTACTACACTATACCTGTGGCGTGGCCGGTGGTGTGGCGGGCAGTAGCGGTGGTACTAGCAGTAGTCTCGCGTCCCACCCTAGCGCTAGTTCGAACTTGTTCAACAATGCCAGCCCTAGCCCGGCCGCTTCTTCCCCACTGCCCAACTGGGGGGACGCTTTGAACACGTGCGAGAGGTCTTCTGTGCGCATTATACCTGCATAAACAAATATTATTAAGGGTTCATAATAGGAAAACATGGTTTGCGAGGGTCATATTTTTATATAGAAAACGTTAAGTAGTAGCCACAAAAAAAAACATACTACAAGCTAAAGAGATTATCTAGTAGCTACAAGTATTAAATTGCGTATAAACCTCACAAATAATTGTAAAAAAAAAACAGAATATTATCAAAAACGCTTCCGTAGGTTCATATTTTTTGGCGCAAATAATAGCGGAAACGTATTAAATTGTACATCAAAATACACTTTAACGTACTGCGCAGTTGCTCCAATAACTTTTATTCAAAAAAGATAAATATGCTAAAGATAATGATGAAAAAACAACGAAAAACATCGAAAAAGTGCAGAAGTTAGGTTAACTACTAAGTGAATGTTTTAGAGCGAAGGGAGCGCTGTGCGACCTGAATTGCACTTTATTATGTCAGAGCAAGAGTCGCAATTTATTAAACGATTTTGCGGAGTGCAAGTGGTAAATTACCAAGCCTTGCGCAAATATTACAAACCGCAGTGCGGTCAGAAGCATAAATAAATAGGTCAGGAATTATTTTATTATTGTATGAATGACTGTATACAATTATGGATCTTGTTATCTGGAATAAAATAAATTATTATTATTATTATAAACCTCCAACAAGCACAAAACATTCGCGCGAATTTAAATCGCGTCGTTGCGCGGTGCATTCTGCAGCAAAACAATTATTTGGTTGCGGTATTATTTTCGCGCGATTTTTTTTGCAAGTGCGTGCAGCTTATACAATTTCCTTACGTCACATAATTTTGCGGAAGAAATCGCGCCAGTTAAATTCGCTATAATGTAGATGTATATGTATCGTTAGTTTATGTTCTTGTGTCAAATAATATAATAGCCTTACCATTGGCAGCGAACGGGTTGACTTCTCGCACAGTGACCACATGCGCTAACAAATCACACAGCCATTGTGGTCGCACGAAGTATAACTCTTTTAGGGTTGCGTCGTCGTAGTGAAGTAATACACCTGCACATATAAATATACATATAATTTCAATCTTAAATAAGAATTTGATTAAATCTTTAAGCAGAGAAAATATCTTTCTTTTCTTTTATGAGTAAGTGAGCTTGAACTTTATCGGTATTTTATACACCTGTTTAACTTAGAAACCCCAGAATAAAATCTATAAATCCCTAAATAATATTTACCGTGTTGAATAAATGAGTATAAATATAAACTATAACCTACTCTAAAAAATGAAATTAATATTAATATAAATATTGAAATTCAAGATCATCTAGACACTGTTTAAATGGGATGCTGAATCTTTCAAACAAAATTGACAAAAATGTGAGTTAATGAGGTGTTAAAAATTCATTTGTGAACGCCATATTTATTAAAATAAGACCTAAGAATGAGTTTAGAAAGTACAGAGCTTTTTATTAAATAACTTCAACTTAGAGAAAATAATGAATTTGGACACAAATAATTATATTTTAATTATTTTTGAAAACACAAAGAAAAAATCTAAATATGTTAATGCAAAAGGTCCCCTCATAGTTGTTTCCCTGACCGTTCTCATGCAGGAACATGGTGGCCTGGTGCAGCTCCGTGGCGTCACGGAACTGCCGCAGCCCGCGCGTTGACATGTACCCGGATACCTGCAAATAACACGCTTCAATGATATAAGTGCACCAATAACACGGTTGAGAAAAATCATTATTTTTGCAAAAAAATTAAAGGATCGTGATTTTTTCGATTTATCTAATCTTTCGTTGACCAGAATCTACCTACTCAATAAAAAACCTTTTATTACGGGACCAGTTCTGACATCACGAAAAGAAACAATCAGCTCTTTCATATACATTTTTATATTTTTGTTTTTAATTTTTGTATGAAACAGCTAATATTTTTTTCATGATTACAGAGTTGGACCCATAGTGAACTGTTCAATTTGATGGTTCCTCCTTTCTACCATATTTAACATTACCGATTTTTCGGGTTCCGTACCCAAAGGATAAACACGGTACCCTATTACTAAGACTCCACTGTCTATCTGTCACCAGGTCACCGAGCGGGATTCGAACCCGTAACACTCGTTTCTTGCCCTCCGCGTCTTAACCCGCTGGACCAGACGTACAGTGGCCGGCAGGACGAAATTAGCGACCATATTCTGTGTCGAAAGAATAACGCATAAAAACTCGAAAATACGCGTTTTCCCAAACATACGACTAATCTAGATCGATTGTTTACCCCCGAAAACCTCCATTATACCAAATAGAGATCACAGAAAAAAAAAATACATACATATAAATAAATATACAAGAATTGCTCGTTTAGAGGTAAAAAATCGGCATAAGGGGTTGTTTTGAAACACGCTGTATAAGTACTTACCAATGTCTTGTACTGGTCGTGCACTAATACAGGATGGTGCGAATCTGATAGTTGCGAGATGCACTCCTCTAAAGCTATGTACATGGCGGGGACTGGCTGTTGGAGTAAAGGTTCCTTGTTGCCTGCAAACGAAACATTTATTAAAAATCTCTGTAAAAATAATCCTTATCATGTGCTTGTACGTCTGTATGTATGTCTTTTGAAGCTTCAAAAATTCAGCCACACCCGGACACTCCATACAACCGCGCCATTATAAACAGATGACGTTTTTGTACGCGCGCAACTGTGTGTGTAAGTCTAGGGCTACCGTGTAGTTTGTACTGTATGAGCGGCGTTCAATTCATAATTCGTACTTTTTGATAAATATAAAGTTACGACGCATTGCTTTGAATATCAAAATAGATTGACATTTGACAAACACGACAGAAAAGCATTCAATTCGGCATACGAAGTCACGGGGTGGGGTGAGGTAATCGATTCTAGGGCGGGCCGGGGAGTGTGCTTTCTGTACGTAGTACTTATATCTATTCTGAGATTTAGCTTCACAAGAAACTTTTGCGTTGAGAACTAAAAAACAGTCAATTTATGCCGATGCCTTAGAGAAACCCATTAAAAAGGATCAAAGTTTTTTTAGCATGGTTTAAAAAAAAGTTATGTTTTAAAAAGATAGAACAATTTTTCACGATTTAAAAAAAAATAAAGCCATGGGTATTTATTATCTCGAGTTCCTTCATCCTTTAAAATTGCAAGGCACATCAAGCCGTTGGCCCCGGCTGCATTAACACCTACCAATCCACTTTGGGCCCGCGTGGCCCATCTACTTTATCCATAGGGTAGGCCTGTGCTTCCAGTGGGGACATTAAATGACGATTGCAAGAACCTTACTAATATTATAAATTTAAAAGTTCATTTGTTTGTTTGTTACGCCTTCACGTCCTAACTACTGAACCGATCATCATGAAATTTTGCATACACGTTGTCAGGGGTACAGAGAATGACATAGGGTGCCTTTCATCCCGAAAAAAGGTATTGTCCCAGAGGGATAGCAAAAGAACTTTCCACACAGACTATGTCGCGGGCGGCCGCTAGTATTCCAGTAAATAAGGCCTTGAACACACCTGGCAGTTTGACGCTGAACGCGATGGAGTAAATGATGTCGGCCAGCAGACGGATGTTGTGTTTCGAGCTGCATGACACCTGCCGGCAGTGAACAAAAATAATTTACTGGACAAACAAGAGGTATATTTAGTGTGACAAAGTACTCATAAAATCGTCTATGACGAATTCGTCTATGAATTGTCTATGACACAGCAGTGTACAGCTCGCGCAAAATAACTTGACCCCAATTTTAGTACCACGTGACTTACGCAGTAGCAATTTTAGGTACAAAAATGTTTAGTGTGCAAGCCTCATAGTCTAGGTTTGCTTCAAGTTATATTGTGCCAATTTATTATTTTAGTTAACCCGTTAAAATGAACATATTTCTTGTCGTCAGGTTTACCAGAAAAATTTACACATATTAGTTTTTTTAAAGGCCTCGTTTTCCTAAGTTCATAAAAATATAATGAGTAGCAAAAATTCGTTAGATTTGAACGAAATAAACTGTATTTGATTCACAAGTGTGATTTAAATAAATAAGTCAAATCAAGGCCTAATTATGATGATGATGATGATGATAGTGATATTGATTATGATGATGATGATAATATCGATGACGATGGTGATATTGAATATGATAATCATGATAGTGATACTGATTATGACGATAACCTCTATAGAGTCAAGCAACTGTGGCTGTCCAAGCTTGTCAGCGTCATCCACGCCCATAGTGGGCGCACATCAAGCACTGGATTATGATGATGGTGCTATTGATTACGATATAGTGATATTGATTATGATGATTACCTCTATAGTCGAGCACTCTGGGCAGGCCGCGTTTGTCACCGTCGGCGGTGCCCATGATCAAGCAACTGATTATGATCATGATGACGATAGTTATATTGATTGTGATGATGATATTGATTATCATGAAGATGTTTATATTGACTACGATGATGAATTTGATGATAATTATGATGGTGATATTATGATGATGATAATATTGACAATGATGATGGTGATATTGATTATGATGATTACCTCTATAGAGTCGAGCACTCTAGGCAGGCCGCGTTTATCAGCGTCGGCGGCGCCCATGATCGAGCACCGGATCAAACGCTGCAACGCTTCAGGACTCTCGCTCTCGGGCAGGTTGCACTACCGAACCAAACAACGCCAAAGAAAGTGTACTATACTCAGTCATTGCTTGTATCCTTATGAACGACTGCGTTGTTAATGCTTTAAGGCGAGGTGGTAGTGAAACTAGCACCACCACTACATTAATTTTTATTACTCGTAAACCAAGTCAATATTAAAAAAAATCTCATTTAATAATTTATTAAATTGTCTCTAATATTTTTTATATAACTCTTCAACAGTTATTATTCATTCTGTAAGTTTTAAAATCCATAATTGCCAAAAGTGGCCACTTTGAGTTAAAATGGATTTTAAAACTTACAGAAAGAATGAAAACTATTGAAGAGTTATTCAAAAAATATTAAAGACAATTTAAGAGATTATTACATTGAGCTTTTTTTAAATATTGACTTGGTTTACGAGTAATAAAAATAAATGTAGTGGCGGCGCTCGTTTCACTACCACCGCGCCTTAAGAGCGATTATTTAGCACACTAGCGCTGCCATTGGAAAAAGAACATAGTGCTTAATAATAATACATATTTGACAATATCACATACATTGCTGCGATTGTATATTATTGTATATTGAAGTAGCTAAAGCACTTGTGTCAAGGAAATCAGAGAAAACGATGGTATCACAAACACCCAGACCTGCCTGCCTAGCATCACCGATTTATATCGCGTGATATAGCGTTTTATCACGATTAACTGTCAAAAAGACAAAGGAATTTGACAGTTGAGTGTCGATAAAATGCTATATCACGCGATATAAATCGGTCATACTAGGCAGGCTGACACAATATAGAAAAGTTCATTTTCTACATTGAATCAGCCGGGGATCGAACCCGGGACCTCAAGAGATGGTGACTAGTGAATGTGGTGAATATGTGAATTGTGTTCGTCTCGTGCACTCCGAAGAAGATTTGTGGTACTCTTTATCGCTTAATAAACAATATTTTCTAGCCTGTCGTTTAGTTTTATAGAGCCTTTTTGCTAAAACTGACTATATTTTTACTGTTTTTTTTTTATGGTGGCGCTTGTGTATATAAACCCTCCTAATATTTGAAAAAAACTAGCCAAAAAAATACCATTTGTGTATCGGTATTTTTTTGCAAAAAAATTATTGGTAACTTGGGTTTAACCTTAAAATAGGATCAATGCCTACGTGGAATAAGTAAAACACAAATGAAAATAAATAGACGTTGCAGTTTTGCCCAATAAAATAATGAATCACATCCTCTGATGAAAGCAGAAAGTGTACTGGAGGTACAAATATTATTATATTAGAGATATAACATTGTATAGAAAAGTTTGATGTCCGTTCTCAGTGAATAAACTGTATTATTATTTGTATGATGTATGTATGATGAGATTACGAGTATTGTACTTACGTTGGCAACTTGGTCGTAGTGTGTGGCCACCATGATGACAGGCGAGCCCGGGGCGCGTGCTTGTATAGACCTGCAGTATTCCACTAACATTATGAACATCCACAGTTAATAACTGAAGGTAGTACGCAGATAAAAACGAATTTGCTTTTAGACCAAACCCAACAATGCGAGCCGAGTTTAAACAACGTTGGTCGCGTTAGCGTTCTGTATCAGACACCAGTGTTCGTTGAGCGTCGGTTGCCGCTCGGCCTCTGAATTCACGGGGCTCAAAATGCATTGGTTTTTATAAAGAATATTAGAGAAGACTAACATAGCTTGGACTCGGCTCGGACCCGGCACAGCGTTCTGAGTCATCCTTAAAGCACTGTTCCGAGAATTTCAGTTAGGCTGGTTTTGTAATGTACTTGATACTCAGGAATGTAATTTAGTATACGTTATGAAAAGTAAGGGACCCAATGTTGATCCTTGGGGTACACCCATTTCTTGAATGATTAATTTGACACAACAATATTATGTACTTTATTAGACAAAAATGTTGAAAAGAAACTGAAACTAATTTAAACGTTTAATATTAGATTTTTTGCATTTCACAATGTTTTTTTATACGTGGAAGTATAATTTTTAGGCTTGTATATTCATGATGAAATTAATCAAAATTAACAAAATCTGTTGGAAGAAAAGTCAGTTACCGAGAGTTAATTAACCTTCGAAGTTATTCGAAGGAAATGCCAAGCGCTCTGAAATATGTGCTTTATTACGTAAGACGTAAGGTTCGCCTGTATGTCCAATGAGGTCATTCAACAAAACAAAATAACAGAGTTCTCGACGATAAAACTTTTCTGTTTTAAGATATCATTTATCATATCGCGAAAATTGGTTCACATTTGTTCATGTGGTCCCATAAGCCAGGGGTGTCAAAGATACGGCTCGCGGGCCGCATACGACCCGCAAGCCATCTCAATCTATCCAGTGAAGATTTCAAATGGCATTCAATGCCACAATACGTTTTGTAACATAATTTGTATGAAAATTTACTTAAATTAAATAAATAAAGATTTTAATTTAGTACCTATATGTTTGAGTTTGATTTTGAGTCTGGCCCGCTGAAACACCCTAAATCTTATAAATGACCATTTAGAAAAATCAGTTTGACACTCCTGCCATAAGCTATTGGATAAGGATAAAAAAAACACTATTATTATCATTAAAACAGCAATAAATGAAGGCTTAATGTGTTCCGTACCTGAGCCAATCCAGGGCCGGCGCTAGGGCCGCGCGCCCGCCGGTGCAGCGCCACACCACCAAGTACAGAGAGCGCCGCGACAGGAAGTACTGGTGCGTCGAGTAGTATCTGTACGTACACGTATATACACATTTAATCACACAATCAATCTACTAGTCTGTCTAAAAAGTCTGTTTACATGGGTCATTTCAAAGGTAATTTTATTACCCACCTAAATCCCCAACCACCCCACCAATACCCATCTAAATAAATAATAGTAGTTTATGAAACTGGCACATAATGAGGGGTATTAAAACATGGGTGTGTTTTTAAAAACCGAGCAGTAGGCGAGGTTTTTAATAGTATCACACGAGTGTTTTAATACCTAGTTATGTGCGTGCAGTTTCATACACTACTTTATCTACTCTCATACAATTTGTGATTGAACCGATTGAACCTACAAAATAAAATATCAATGATAAAAAAAAATTCGTATTTTCTCTGTGGGTCGGCAGTACTTACCTAGGTTTTCCGTCGCCGCATCTAAAATATCGGGTGGAGTCAAATTTTTAATCACTACTCACAACTATTACATTTTTAAGCAAAAGTAAAAATTAAAATCTGAAAATGGCGCGTATGCAATTAGAAAAATAAATAATGAGATGAATGCATTCCAGCAGACTAATCGCAACGCTAAGTCATCGATCACCATAGAGTACATTTTAATCATGGAAAGTATGTGGGAATATCGTTGTTTCTTTTTAATGTCAGGGCACTGCCTTTTTCTTGGATTTACCCTGTATCGTAATGAGAAAAAAAGTTATTTTATAACATTGCTTAGTATAGCGAAGGTATATCATAAAATAACTTTTTAATTTTTTTTCGGTATTGCGTGTAAAAAGTATGTCAATATAAATTCGTTTTGAAATTCATAATTCGAATATTACGATATGAGAGTAGATAAATATGTTTACAATTAGAATTTTGACAGTACCAACAGGGTTACCAGTATAAGTTTTTATAAATAATTTAATAATTTCTCATGTAGACACTTTTTAGACACTCTACCCTACCTATTAAAGAAGACACCGTGAAGAAATTTTTTGCTCACCTACCATATTCAACTCAAAAACTCAATGCTCTGAAATATTATCATTCCATTTGAAAAAGGAATGCGGGGCGTTCAACATTTCCGTGGGGGTCTGGTTCATCACAATCTAAATTTGAAATTCAGTGCGGAAATGAAATTTGTGCGGGAAGTAACTCTGTACGCGGAAAGTAACGTGTAATAGTACATTACATCCGAGAACGGGAAGCTAGCGATTGCATTGTCGAGGATGGTTTGAAGCCCGAGCCGCAGGCGAGGGCTTTAATCATTCGAGGCAATGCAAGTAGCTTCCAGTACAAGGTTTGTATAATACTTTACTCACGAAATGCGAGGAAATACAATTTTCTTTGTAAAAATGTGATATTTAAATTGGTTCGCGTGGCCATGTTTACTGACCGGTCATGCAACCATAAAGTTTCATAAAAAGAATGCTAGCTGATAAGTTCTACAGATTTGAATTTGGAACACTTACTTCCCGCACTCAGTGCGGGAAGTACGTATTGAATTTCATTTCCGCACTGAATTTCAAATTTAGAATGTGATGAACCAGACCCCCACGGAAATGTTGAACGCCCCGCATTCTTTTTTCAAATGGAATGATAACATTTCAGAGCATAAGTGAGTAAAAAAATGTTACACACTCTCTGTAACATTTTTTTACAGAAACTTATTTCATTCATAGTTTCGGTTGACTCACTCTTGTTGTCCACCGAAGTCCCACGTCCTGAACGTGACTGGCCCACGCGTGGACCTTTGTTTTTCGTACACCCACGTACCGATGTCCACGCCCACGGTGGACAAGTTGCGGCGGCTGCCTTTGTTGCCCATGCGCTTGGCCCAATGCTGGGGAGGTAATACATAGTGGTGGACAACTTTGGAAGCAAAAGGACGTAAGCCATGGCATATTGTATACTATTCAAAAGTAAAAAGGGGCCACTATATGGTTTTTCATAATGTTATGTATCAGAATTCATATTATATGTAGGAAGTATCTTGTTATTTAATAAGATTAATGGCCGAATACTCAAACGCTAATTAACTTTGAGGGGCTCTCAAACGTCGTCCTGTCGCATTAAATGTCAAAGATATGACAAAGACAGCATGCTGTTTGAGAGCCGCTCAAAGTTAAGTAGCGTTTGAGTATTCGGCCATAACAAGTACTTTTTTTAAATGGCTGATGGAATAAGTACTTGTGATTCATTTTTAACCGACTTCAAAAAAAGGAGGAGGTTCTCAAGTCGACGGTATTTTTTTTTTATTATTTTTTTAATTTTTACTATGTCAATGTTTTTTGCCCCCAAGCTCAATAAACGTTTTCCTGTGAAATATAGTGTTTTGATGGACACAATTAATGCAAACGAGCTAATTTCTGAAAGTTTTTTTAAATATAATTTGAATCAAATTTTATTTGAATTTGATATTATCGGAAAGCTGACTTTACAGTCGAATTTGCGAATTCCTCATATTGGTCGTTTGTTAGTTAGAATAGCTAATGAAATTGGAGTTTATACAAATATAGGCAACATTTATCATATTCCGATACTTTTTTGAGCTTTATTCCATCAAGTTAAGCATCATTTTGCTTTGCAGAAAAGAGCTGAATCTAAATAGTAGCTCACCTCGGTCGGTTTCCTGCGGTGGTGTATGGCGGACTCCTGGCGCAGGCACTCCAGCAGCGTCGTCTTGCCGATGCCCTGATACAAATTATTTTATTTTATTAGAAATAAAACACTTTTTTATGGATTACAGCCAACAATAATAATTATTGAATTAAATTGATTTATTGATTAATTTTAAAATCAGAACGCAGCTATAAAATAATTTATAAAACTTGAATGCATTTTTATAAAGGTGCTCTCTCACTGGGAGCATTCACGTATACTGTAACATTATAGATTCGTCTTTGAGCATTACATTACAATAATACCTCCCTGACTGACGAGCATTCGCTCGGTTCTCCTCCTTCACTGATGTATTCATTACAAGGTGCGCATTGTAATGCTCGGTTCTCCTCCTTCACTGATAAATCTGTAACGTTACATTACACGCGAATGCTCTGCTCCCGGTGAGGGAGCATCTTAAAGTTCCGAGCGGGTAATTTCATAAAAATATGAGCAGCTTTTTTGCTTCAGTCGTCCCGTGACTATGACTCCTTGAAAGGTGTCGAAACGTCGCGAAACCCAAAAACCAACAAATCAAAACTAAATTATTCTAAAATAACATCTGAATTAACCAATATACGCGCTGTAATCCGTAAAAACTGTTTTATTTCTTATTAACTCTATTAATGTGTGTAATAATAAAAAAAATAGAAATTGTAAATTATTTTATTTTTGAATAAATTTCTAAAAAAATCTATGTAATTTTCAAACCTGCCCACAAATTTTCACGAGAATCGGTTGAGAAATGCGACCTGTAGAGGAGAACAAACAGCGCCGGAAAGCCAAACCCAAATTATGTTCTTTTTTTTTATATCTCCGTCATTTTGGCTGGTTCATGCGTCATGCTCGTGAACAGGTGCTGCCAGTGGGAATGGGTCTGCTTCTGACTACCTATCTTAACGCATATTGAATTGTATGTTTTTCTTTTATTTTTATTTATTGTAACAGCCTAGACTGAATAACAAGTTCAAATTTTGAATTTAGCTTAAAATCTGTAAATTGATTAATAAATTTGAAATTCATTAAGAAATGAGCTAATTCAATAATGTTATTTATTTGTTAATCTCTGTTAATATAAAGTCTGGAAACGATATACATATTTGTAAATATCGTTCCATCTGATAAAGCTGACAAGTTTTTTGCGCCCATTTTCTTGTTAGCTAAAAGACGTCATAATGGGTGCTAGGGTAAAAGAATTGACGATTTAAAAATGCTTATTATGTGAGCTTATTTAAATAAAATATATTTCACTTTCACTTTGAAAATTTTCGAAAAACTAGATCGACAAAAATTTCTATATAATTTTTGAACCTGCTCACAAAATTTCACGAGAATTGGTTGAGAAATGCGACCTGGAGAGGAGAACAGCCGGAAGGACATACGAAATAATTTTTGCGCAAGCTCAACCAGAGACGCTTCGCGCTCGCTCGGTCAATTATTATGAACCTGTATCTGGACATCTTCTGGTTTATAAAAAAAAATATTTCAAAAGAAAATTGCTATAGAGCATAGTGCGCCATCTAGTGAGGTCACATCATACTACACATACCTGCTGTCCAATCAGCATGAGCTTCAGTTTGGGGTGTGGTCGAGCCTCTTGCAGTACAGACTTGAGGTACCCCACCACGTCGGCCGACCGACACCCCCCACTCCCCCCTCCCCGGACCATCGAGCGGAGGGGCTCTTGGAGGGAGCAACCTCCCGCGTTGAGGTTCCAGAGGCGAGAGAGGAGGCCCATTTGTGGGGGGAGGTCTGTTATGTCTGATGGAGAAAAGTACAATTAAGGCGAGGTGGTAGTGAAACTTAATACTTGCCAAAAGTGGCCACTTTGAGCTAAAATGGATTTTAAAACTAACAGAAATAATGAAAACTGTTGAAGAGTTATCAAAAAAATATTAGAGACAATTTAAGAGATTATTACATAGGCTTTTTTTAATATTGACTTGGTTAAAGAGTAATAAAAATAAATGTAGTGGCGGCGCTAATTTCACTACTACCTCGCCTTAAGTTATTTGTGTAAAAAAACCGGCCAAGTGCGTGTCGAACTCGCGCACGAAGGGTCCCATACCAAAAACGGCAAAAAATCATGTTTGTTGTAAGAGAGCCCCACTTAAATATTTATTTTATTGATTTTTGTTGTTGTTATAGCGACAACAGAAATACATCTATAAAGGAAAGGGACTGTAATCTAAGGTATTAACTAATAAACAAGGCGACTGTTCGGCAGAGATATATTTTCGCTACACACAATTTTATCTCTTGACAAGAAGTGAAACAAAGTAAAGCAGAAAATAGACAAGATAGAGTAGAAATATATAAAACCTATACAAACTACATGAAACTACAATCCACCACAACATCATCTGTGAAAATTTTAACTGTCTAGCTATCGGTTCATGAGAATCAGGCTGGTGACAGACAGACAGATAGACAGCGGAGTCTTAGTAATAGGGTCCCGTTTTTACCCTTTGGATACGGAACCCTAAAAGTCCATCATTTTCATACGTGTGCTTCAATGTCGACATTGAAACACGCTGAGAAATGATTGTTTCTCTCCCCTATCCCCCTTATATCTCCCTCGTTCTGGTTTTCTTCATTTTCTACAAAAAATCATATCAGGCGCGCTTGTTCCAAATTCAAAATATTTTTATTCACTCGGTAAATAAAATCGCGTTTTATTCACTGTTATCAATGAATTAGACGCACTTTTTCGAGAGACGATGGTAAAATATTATTATTTGCATGTATGCGCACTAAACTGTTGCTGGAACTGCGTGTACACGTCCTGATCGCGAGCGGCGCATTGGCATTGGCGGCGCATTCGTTAGATCTGGGGCCCTATTTTTGAATCATTAGAATTCCAAATCGTGTATGAAATCGCAAGATTCGTATGCGAATCCCTAAAATCGCTATTTTTGAATATTCATACTCGTGAATTTTGCAACAAGTGGTCCGACCCACTCGTTTTCGATATTCTACCAGAGAGAGAGAGAGAGAAATATCAAAATCAAATGACTGACAGACAATGACATTATAACTTTTTAATTTACGTTCCGTTCCACCGTAACTCATTACCGGTTTTTAAAATCAACGAGTTATGGCTTTCCGGTTTTTATTTTTTCTGCATGAAATGAAAAATGTTATAAGATTCTAGTTTTAGGGCAACACTCATTTCTATTGTTTCAAAAATACGTAAAATTGGGAGCAATCGAAATTGATTTCGTATATGTTTTGCTGTCGTGCATGAATTTAAGATTCATTTCTAATGATTCAAAAATACGTCCCCAGATCTGAACGCTCCCTCAGGTGATTGTAGGTTTGAAGAATTTTACCTTTGTTGCCGCTGATGTTGAGCACGGCCAAGTTGGTGAGCGCGTGTATGGTGGGCGGGATGACGCGCAACATGTTGCACGACACATCCAGCATCGATAGCAGCGGGAACACCAGTCGAGACTTCAGACCGGCACCGCAACCCTGGTGGACAATATAGGGGTCCAATCAGATCTATAAAAACAAGCTGCGATCACAGTTGCTTGCTAAAGCCGCCTTTACTTTACACTTGAAAATTGCTTACGCAAAAAATATACAGGGTTATTTGTACCCAATACCAAATACCTGGCAAAAGTAGATTTCTAACTTCATAAACAACAACATTTGTTCTACGACTTTTCCGAAAACAGACAAAAACATATTTTTATACATAAATCAATCAGCTGTCTAGACATTTGTATGGAAAGTCGAATTTCTTTTTGTCTGTATTCAGAAAAGTTGCAGAACAAATGTTACTCCTGCAAAATTGTTGGTTGGTGTTTCACAAATAACCCATAAGTAATTTACAGCTGTATACGCAAGTAGTAATAAATTAAAGAAAGCTACTTACAAAAGGTGTTTGTTCACCTTTGCAAACTAATCGTGATTTAACGTAACTTAACTTAAGTGATCAAAACCACAGAATAGCTAATAGTTCTAGCGTACAGAAGTTGCAATCCGCAAAATCGTTTAAATAAATTGCGACTCTTGCTCCGACACAATAAAGTACAATTCAGGTCGCACAGCGCTCCCTTCGCTCCAAAACATTCACTTTTTTTTTCAATTATGCTTTAGCTCCCCGCTTTTTGGCAGGTCTTTTTTTGCCAATTACTTTTCTTTTGGTTTCTTACTTTTACAGTTTTCTTTCTTACAGTACTAATATCTCATTCTTAAATATAAGCACATTACATTTGTCATGAGGATATGTTTAAAACGCTGGACTGGAAAGGACGCGGTATTAACATCAACGGCGAATACTTATCACACTTGCGATTTGCGGATGACATCGTCATTGTGGCTGAAACGTTGCAGGATCTACAATGCATGCTGAACAGCCTAGCTGATTCCTCTCTACGCATCGGTCTTCAACCAAGATTATGTTCAACGAACAAGTAATTCCAGGACCGATTGCAGTACAAGGTAGTCCTCTCGAAGTTGTTACGAAATATGTCTACCTCGGGCAAACATTGCAATTGGGTAGAAACAACTTCGAGGGAGAGGCCAACAGAAGGATACAGCTGGGCTGGGCAGCATATGGGAAACTTCGTCGAGTCTTTGAGTCGCCTATTCCACAGAATCTAAAGACGAAAGTCTTCAACCAGTGCGTCCTGCCTGACATACGGAGCCGAAACGTGGACACTCACTGTAGGGCTGGTTCACAAATTTAAAGTCGCGCAGCGAGCTAATGAAAGGGCTATGCTCGGAGTTTCTCTGAGAGATAGGGTCCGGAACGAGGTGATCCGACAGAGAACTAAAGTCATCGACATAGCTCACCGGATAAAAGCTGAGTGGGCCGGCCATATTAGCCGTAGAACCGATGGCCGCTGGGGCAGACGAGTTCTTGAGTGGAGACCCCGAATGGGCAAACGTAGTGTAGGACGCCCTCAGACAAGGTGGAGCGACGATCTTCGCAAGGTGGCTGGCATAAACTGGATGAGTATAGCCGCGGATCGTGCTCAGTGGCGTGCACTCGGAGAGGCCTATGTTCAGCAGTGGACGATGATAGGCTGATGATGATGATGATGACATTTTTCATGTATTTACTTATACTTATTATTTTCAAAACTTATTTCTTATATTTTATTTTATAATAAAATTGTTTTCTTTACATTTATTATTCTTTGTATCTTTTAGTCTCTGTTCCTATTTATTACTTTCTCAGCCACTAATTGCGCAAATTCCATGAATAATTTTCTTTCTCTTTTGTTTCTTATTATCTCTTTCAGGGTGTCTTTGCTCAGTTTTGTGTCTAGTTTCTGTTGTAGAGTGTACCTATCAAAAACATTCACTTAGTAGTTGCCTCTCTTTCTATCGCGTAGGTCTTATCTTTTCTGACGTATGAAATTTGTCCTCTCAGAGGACGCCCAGCGCTTCGGACTCGCGCGCGGAGTGACAGAGCCCTGTAAAAACTAACGAGAGGCTAATAGTGACACAACAAAGGAAATACTAACATGGCGTGGCAGATAATGCCACTTAAGGTCAAACCGCACTACAGCGGAGCGGCGCGGAGCGGCGCGGCGCGGCGCGGCGCGGCCAAATATTATTTCTATTGATTGCAATGATGCAAACCGCACTATAGCGGAGAGGCGCGGCGCGGCGCGGCGCGTACCGGCGCGGCGCTGCAGATTTGGGTGCAAAAGAATATTTTGCCGCGCCGCGCCGCGCCGCGCCGCTCCGCGCCGCTCCGCTGCCGCTAGTGCGGTATAGCTCGCGGCGCGGCGCGGCCGAATATTCTTCATAATCGAGCTTCAGTCTATAGAGGGTATTTGGAAATATCTATTTCTACTGATATTTCAGTGTACAAATTTTGATTAAATTACAAAGTGGTATTTTACGTGATCATTTCATAAATCATCATAATCATAACTCAACACAAATAAATAAATAAAAAATATGAGGATGTGTTGCTAAATCGTTGCTTCGAAATTCGTTCTAGGGAACGCGTGACCGAGCGTTCCCTTTTAGTTCGTGCGTCAAAATTCAATGAAATCTTGCTACGTCTGGCAATTTGAGCCGCGCCGCGCCGCTCCGCTGCCGCGATAGTGCGTTTAGGAGAGGCCGCGCCGCTCCGCTGCAGTGCTGCGCCGCGCAGCGCCGCTCCGCTGTAGTGCGGTTTGACCTTTAATTATGAATTAATCGCTGAGCGATGAGCAAGTCAAACGCGCAATAAAGAGAGAGTTGAAGTTTCATTAGTGGCTGCTTCACGTAGCCAGCCAGTAAAATGTGAGTGTATCGCTATCTCTCTCACTCACCCAGTCGTCGTCGTCTCCGTCGCGCCTCGGCTCGGGCTCGGCCCGTCCCTATCGCCATCTCTGTCACTCACCCAGTCGTCGTCGTCTCCGTCGCGCCTCGGCTCGGGCTCGGCCCGTCCCTATCGCCATCTCTGTCACTCACCCAGTCGTCGTCGTCTCCGTCGCGCCTCGGCTCGGGCTCGGCCCGTCCCTATCGCCATCTCTGTCACTCACCCAGTCGTCGTCGTCTCCGTCGCGCCTCGGCTCGGGCTCGGCCCGTCCCTATCGCCATCTCTGTCACTCACCCAGTCGTCGTCGTCTCCGTCGCGCCTCGGCTCGGGCTCGGCCCGTCCCTATCGCCATCTCTGTCACTCACCCAGTCGTCGTCGTCTCCGTCGCGCCTCGGCTCGGGCTCGGCCCGTCCCTATCGCCATCTCTGTCACTCACCCAGTCGTCGTCGTCTCCGTCGCGCCTCGGCTCGGGCTCGGCCCGTCCCTATCGCCATCTCTGTCACTCACCCAGTCGTCGTCGTCTCCGTCGCGCCTCGGCTCGGGCTCGGCCCGTCCCTATCGCCATCTCTGTCACTCACCCAGTCGTCGTCGTCTCCGTCGCGCCTCGGCTCGGGCTCGGCCCGTCCCTATCGCCATCTCTGTCACTCACCCAGTCGTCGTCGTCTCCGTCGCGCCTCGGCTCGGGCTCGGCCCGTCCCTATCGCCATCTCTGTCACTCACCCAGTCGTCGTCGTCTCCGTCGCGCCTCGGCTCGGGCTCGGCCCGTCCCTATCGCCATCTCTGTCACTCACCCAGTCGTCGTCGTCTCCGTCGCGCCTCGGCTCGGGCTCGGCCCGTCCCTATCGCCATCTCTGTCACTCACCCAGTCGTCGTCGTCTCCGTCGCGCCTCGGCTCGGGCTCGGCCCGTCCCTATCGCCATCTCTGTCACTCACCCAGTCGTCGTCGTCTCCGTCGCGCCTCGGCTCGGGCTCGGCCCGTCCCTATCGCCATCTCTGTCACTCACCCAGTCGTCGTCGTCTCCGTCGCGCCTCGGCTCGGGCTCGGCCCCGTCGTCGTCGTCCGTGGTCAGCTGGATGCGAGTCAGCAAGTTGTTCGATAAGATCTGACCATACAATACATTCATGTATCAGGATTACGTTAAAGTAACGGTTAATATAAAGAGCAGATTTTTTAATAATGTAAAAGCAATAATAATAAAACTTAAATTAAAAGTTAAACAAAGTCAATAATTGGAGCAAAATTACATTTTCTCTTTTTTCTCTAAGTTCATCAAAAAGACATTTAGAAGATGTTTGACGTACCTTGACTAACCTAGAAAAATAGATCGATGAATATCAAGTAACTAAATCGGAGATATTAAAACTCCATACGATCGGTAAACCCCTCATAGTTTTTCAAAAAAATATTGGTTTCAGCAACTGTTAAAGGGCTGTTACACGAGGAGAGTTTCTCGCATGCGAGCGGCGATTTCTCCGAGGCAATAATATTATCGCCTAGTGTAAACAAATACCCCGAGCTTCGTCTCTCGAATACAGTTATCGCTACTAAAACTCTGCTAGGCCGCGAGCCTGTGTAACTAGTATAGTTACCCCACCCGTGACCCCTTTGAGAATTCCAGAGCAACCTACCCATGACCTACAAGTGACCCACCCGTGACCCCACTCACCAGAGTCCTCAGCCCCTCCAATCGTAGATGTCTCCTCGCAGGGCAGGCGGCGCTCAGTAGTTGTGTCCGCACGGAGCCCCCCGACCGAGGCCGACCTCGTATGGATCCCCCAGAGGGGCAGTAGCACGCGAGGGGGTCCTCCGATGATCCGAACGTGTCGATCTAGGCGAAAAGATTATATTATGGCTATCCTTACTCATATTAGAAATGCGAAAGTCCGTTTGTTTGTTACGCCTTCACGTCTTAACTACTGAACCGATCATCATGAAATTTTGCATACACGTTGTCAGGCGTACAGAGAAGTCATAGGGTACCTTTCATTTTGAAAAAAGGTTTTGTTCCCAAAGGGATAGCAAAAACCCTTTCCACGCAGACGAAGTCGCGGGCGGTCGCTAGTTGGCTATAAAGATTGATTAAAGTCACGTGACAAACTTTTAGGAGGACTTTAATCCATAAAATTGAACAACTTTCTCTGAAATATAGGTCAAAATACTAAAAAAAATCTCATACATAATCAGAGTAATAACAGTAAGTGGGTGGCCAATTTCAATAGTAGATTGTACAACAAGTGCATAAAACACATCATTTTACCCGAGACGTATATACAGTTGTGGCCACATAATTAAGAACGATTTTTATTTTCAATAAATTTCCATTACGACTGTGATTTCTCGATCGTGTTTCTTCTCAGAAGTAATTTATTGTATTATTATAAAATAGGTACATGAATAAAGCAAACTTTATTACGAGTACAAATATAATTTACACTTGAGTTTATTTACTAATGTACGTTTATTTCAATTCTAACAAATTTGCATACAACTTAAGCTGGACAAATAATTAAGAACGCTCAATAAAATATTCATCAGATGAAACTTATAGTCAATGAAGTTACACAAAGTAAAAGAACTTACGTTAAACAAGGCAATTTAATGCTTTTAGGTCTAATTTAATATTTAGTGGCATGTCCACGACTTTTAATTTCTGCCTTACACCAGCGAGGCATTCATTCAATAAATTTTTGACATTTTGTAAGTGAAACAGAGTTCTATTCTTCTAAAAAAGTCTCTAAAATTGCCACACTTACTATTTGAAACCTTTTTCTTAAATTCACACCAAAGATGTTCAAACGGATTTAAATCCGGGCTGTTAGCTGGCTGGCTAATTTAAGACGAAAAGATTGTGAGTCAAAAAATTCCGTTACTGAACGTGCAGTATGCTTTGGGTCATTGTCTTGCTGGAATATCCAAATGACTGGAAGGACGGCTTCAGCATAGAGTAACATCGTTTTCTCTAGTATATTTATGTACTGGAACTGATCCGTGTTTCCTTCTATGAGCCTAAGGCTGGCCCCAGACCTACCGGTTCCGTTTCTTTGCTTTGCTGTGCTACCTTGCTTGAAAGACCGCCGGCCAACCAGGGCAATTTTCAATCTATCACATTTTGGGACTAGACCAAATTGGCAAGATAGCCATTAGCTTGGTTTTATCAAATATCATCGCCTGGATTGCGAAGTAGGAAGCTTTTAGGAGATATGCCACCCTGAACATGGACTCCGATCGTTAAAAATAACTCGATCGCTTATTTATACAAGATGTTTGGTAAAGCCTTATAAAACTGAATATGGTAGATAGGGACCATAATAAAACTGAACAACTTTTACTATGGGACCAAATCTGAAAGCGCGAAAAAAAAATGAACTGTTTCATACATTTTGATAATTTTGTTATTAATTTTTGTATAAAACAGCAGTTTTTTTTTAAACGAAAACTAAAACTTCTCATCGCACCCCAGACGACGATATTTGATAACACCAAACTAATGGCTATCTTGCCAATGTGGTCAGGTCAAAATATGCGATAGATTGAAAATGAGCCTCTTGGCCGGCGGTCCATGGTAGAACAGCAAAGCAAAGAAACGGAACCGGTAGGTCTGGGGCCAGCCTAACAGGCCTGACTCCGTGGCCAGAAAAGCATGCCTAGATTTTAACATTTCCACCGCCATGCTTTAATGTCACTTTTGTGAACTTGGAGTCAAATATTTTTTTCGAAGGGTGCCGTAAATATTGCTTTCCATCAGAGCACACCCTGTTTATTTTAGTTTCATCAGAAAAAATATATTTTTTCCACTGTCGGGCTGTCCAGTTTTCATAACGTTTGACAAAAGCAATACAGGCTTGCTTAAGGCGCAATGTCAACATCGGTATCTTCCTGGCTATCCTCCTAAACAACTTCTCTTCCACCAAACGCCTTCGGGTGGTCCACGCCGAGATTCCCGAGGGGTTGTTTTCGCAAAAAAAACTTTTCATTAAAATAATATTATTTGGCCAAACGTATGATGTTTCTATCGACTCAACGACATGTTTTCCTCTTTCTAGGCACATGTGGAACATTTGAATTAGTTTGATACGTGTTAAAATGCTTTACAGCATGGAAAACCATAAATGTCAAGCATTGCAAGTGGTCTGCTATGATATTGGACGACCAGGGGGGTAATTATGTAACTTTGTTGCAATCAACTCTGACAGAAATCGCAGTTACATTGCTGCTTTAGTTAAGAACTAATGTGACAAGTATCTTACTTAAAGCAGCAATGCAACTGCGCTTTCAATCGATTTCAATCGAGAATTGTTAGCAACAGCTTACGTAATCAAGGTACTGGTCTTCTCACGAAGTTTTATTATAATTCCTCTTGTAGATTTATCGCAATTTTTACAATTTCCCATTTTTTTTAAAAGCAAACATTTTTTTAATAGTTTTCAGCAATAAAGGGTGCCGATATTAAACAATAAGTAACCAATCACAAAGTGTTGTTTATTAAAATTATAATTATAAGAAAAATATTTAGCGTTCTTAATTAAGTGACCAGCCTGTACCAATACTTCCTAGGTTCAGCTGCCACGTTATGTCCTGTATAATAATTATCTCTCTGTTTTTTTATTACTCATATTTAAAACGAAAGTCCTAATAGTACAGAAGTATTTTGCGATAGCACAATAATTAAAAGAAAACATATGTAATTTATTATGAGACATTATTTGTAAAAAATAATCTCATAAAATAAACGTTCTTAATTATATGGCCACAACTGTATATCCACCCGAGCCGCAGGCGAGGGTGGATAGTCAAGTCGAGGGTAAAATGGGTTTTATGTACGAGTTATACACTCTGCTTTTCACTTCGATTGTGAGGAAATTAAACAACAATAATTTAAAATTAAAAAAATAAAATTTTCTTACATTTTAATGACAAATTATATATTTTTAGAATGTGCTCATCAAGACCTTTCATTTGAAACCCATATTCAAAAATTGAAAAAAAAAAAAATTTTCTCAATTTTTTGTGACAAAATATATATTTTTGGAATGTGCTCATCAAGGCCTTTCATTTGATACCCATATTCAAAAATTGAAAAAAATAACTCATTTTTTTATAAAAAAAATATAATTTTGGAATGTGCTCATCAAGGCCTTTCATTTGATACCCATATTCAAAATTGCAAAAAAAACTATTTTTTTTATAAAAAAATATATAATTTTGGAATGTGCTCATCGAGGTCTGTCATTCTACCCATATTCAAAAATTGAAAAAAATTTTTTTTTTATCAAGGTCTTTCAATTAAATTGATAGCCATTTTCAAAAATAAAAAGTAATAACACAACAAAAAATGAAGAAACAGAATGAAATAACAAGTTAATTCAATGAAGTTTAATTGCATGTGTGGCTGTTTACCTGACGACCTTTGTCTTAAAGTCTGAGACTAAAGGTCAAACCGCACTACAGCGGAGCGGCGCGGCGCGGAGCGGCGCGGCCAAATATTATTTCTATTGATTGCAATGATGCAAACCGCACTATAGCGGAGAGGCGCGGCGCGGCGCGGCGCGTACCGGCGCGGCGCTTCAGATTTGGGTGCAAAAGAATATTTTGCCGCGCCGCGCCGCGCCGCGCCGCTCCGCGCCGCTCCGCTGCCGCTAGTGCGGTATAGCTCGCGGCGCGGCGCGGCCGAATATTCTTCATAATCGAGCTTCAGTCTATAGAGGGTATTTGGAAATATCTATTTCTACTGATATTTCAGTGTACAAATTTTGATTAAATTACAAAGTGGTATTTTACGTGATCATTTCATAAATCATCATAATCATAACTCATCACAAATAAATAAATAAAAAATATGAGGATGTGTTGCTAAATCGTTCCTTGGAAATTCGTTCTAGGGAACGCGTGAACGAGCGTTCCCTTTTCGTTCGTGCGTCCAACTTCAATGAAATCTTGCCACGTCTGGCAGTTAGAGCCGCGCCGCGCCGCTCCGCTGCCGCGATAGTGCGTTTAGGAGAGGCCGCGCCGCTCCGCTGCAGTGCTGCGCCGCGCAGCGCCGCTCCGCTGTAGTGCGGTTTGACCTTAAGAGCCAATTTCACCATTGATTTTAAACGCGCTTTGTCAAAAATAGTAGATTGTACAACAAGTGCATAAAACACACGAAGTCGAGGGTAAAATGGGTTTTATGTACGAGTTATACACTCTGCTTTTCACTTCGATTGTGAGGAAATTAAAAAAAATAGCAATAGTACAAAAAATCATTTAATTAAAATTGAAAGTAAAATTTGAACAATAGGGTATTTTCCACATTTTTGAAAACTGCTTATATTTAAGGATTGGGACGAACAATTTAACAGAAAAATAAAAAATAATTAATTAATGTCTTTTTTTCTCCATTAAACCAATTAAAATCAAATTTATTTTTAATTGTTTTGAATTTACCGCCAAAACGCTCGGTTCACTGACATCTACTGAGTGACGTCAACTTTGTGTAAACTATAGAGTAAATTGTAACACAGACTACAAAGATTTCGAAATTGTTTACACAAAGTTGACGTCACGCAGTAGACGTCATCGAACCGAGCGTTTTGGCGGTAAATTCAAAAGCATTAAAAATATATTTGATTTTAATTGGTTTAATGGAGAAAAAAGACATTATTTAATTTATTTTTATTTTTCTGTTAAATTGTTCGTCCCGATCTTTAAATATAAGCAGTTTTCATAAATTTGGAAAATACCCTATTAGATATGTTTAATGTTATACTTTTTCCCGGCATATTAACAGTATTCGATTGAATTTGTGACGATATTGTCGGTGTATCATGAACTTGAGCAGCCTCCGAAGTCGTGGGATTTTCATTTCGTTCCAATTTCAAGTTAGAAACTCTAGACGGGCCAGGCGCGTTCGGTACTAAATTAATTCCATCAGTTAGTACGTCGCAAATTTTAGATTTTTGCTCCACAGACTCTTCAATATATCCTTCTGCCACTTGGTCCGATTTCCAACCTCCATGCCGCTTCAACGTAGTCAGGTTTGCACCCGAATCGGCTAAGAGGGTCGCTGAAGTACGACGGAAGCAGTGGCCAGTGCTAGGATTTTCCAATTGTAGAAATGTTGCGATTTCTTTTGGCATTCCAGCAAATTTGTTCCGTCCTATGACCTGCCGCGTACATTTTCCATTCTGATAATTTAGAAAAAAATTATTAGTTGACACATTATCTGGGCGTAGGGCTTGATACTTTTTGACTATATTTAAGTATTCGCCTTTGACAACGAATGTTCTCTCTTTATTTGTTTTTGTGTTTGGTAAATTAATAGCCTGTAATTGACTCTCCGTCTTGACGTCATCCACGGTAATATTTGCGAGTTCTATTCCTCGGCATGCACCGCTAATTCCAAATATTAGCGCCACCTACAACAAAAATAGTATTTTTTTATAGTTACAACCTTACACAATAACTAGATGCAAGAAAGAGATTTACTTACTTTTGTAGCCAAATATCTCACATCGGGAGCGGTATTTAAGAATACTTCCATGTGTTTCGCAGACAAAACCTTAGATTTTTTGCTTTTATGTCCAGTGGAAAGCCTTTTGAGTAAAGATGTAAGTTTCACGTAAGTATTAATATTCACGTTGTTTTTCATCTGCAACGTTGATTTGAGCATAGAATAAACACTCCATAGAGTAGATGGCTGCAGTTTCTTGGACAACTCATCGAAATAAGTTAAGAAAACGCTTTCAGAGAACGTATTCACTTGTTTTTCGGCCCTCCAACGCATGAAATTTTTGTACGTGTTGAGATAAATTTGCTTAGATTTTGCCGGCAATATTTGCTCAAGGATATTTTTTGCATTCCTTTCCATTAAAGTGTTAGGTGTTAGTGTAATTTCCTCTTCAGTTGACGACATTATTAAACGTAAATATTGTTAAACAATTTCAAATTGCAACACAAAGAATAATTAAGGACTTCCCGCCAATACTTTTTTTTCTTTTTCTTTTATACGTGGCAATGGCACCTAGTATAGATCGCAGTCCATAATACTCTTGACATACTTATTTCTTAGAAAACTCATTATTTTTACATAGTTTTATTAATTTTGTATTAAAACATGGATTATGTACAAAAATGAAGAAACAGAATAAAATAACAAGTTTATTTAACGAAGTTTAATTGCGTGTGTGGCTGTTCTCCTGACGACCTTTGTCTTAGAGTCTGAGACTTAGACGAAGATTTTACTTTATGCTCTAGAGCATGAAAAGCGATTTTATGCAGCCTACACCCAACATAAAGTCGAACTTTACGAGCATGAGAAGTGAAAACAAGTTTAAGGCTGTCACTGTCATAACAACAAAGTAAAATTTGTTACAAAAATTTACAATTATGTTATGAACAATGCCTTGTTAAATCTTGATTCAATTTTTTTAATGACCTGGTGAAATTGATTTTTGGAATAAACGGGGAACGGGGTATCAAACTCGACACTTAAACTACATTACGTAAAACGTGATCTTAATCGCGTTTAAAATCAATGGTGAATTTGGCTCTTAGACGAAGATTTTACTTTATGCACTAGAGCATAAAAAGCGATTTTATGCAGCCTATACCCAACATAAAGACGAACTTTACGAGCATGAGAAGTGAAAAAATATTTCGACTTATATGTTTTTGACGGCTGCTGAAGGCAAAGCGTTTGACAACAAATGACTGCGCGCCTCGTACCATAAAACTAAGTTCGCGCGGTGATAAAGCGACGCTCCTCATACAGATAGCGACAATTTAGCAACAGTTGCTATTCCTAAACGTTTTCATAATTTTTATCAACTCTCGGCGAATAAACAAGCTTTAATCAGCAGATTTTAGAAGTTCTTTCTCAATGATAATTTGATAATAGTTGTCAGTTTACCTGAGGGAGGCTGGGCCAGCATGTTATTTCGTTGTGGCTGAGGTCCAGTTGGCGCAGGCCCGTTGGATATGACGTCACGTAGGACATCGATCTATGAAAAGCAATCTGAGATGATCACAATCTGTTATACGCTGTAAGCCGTTTTAAATGTTGTCGCACTATGATTGTGGCGATTGTAGAATTTCGCAACGGCAGCGATCACAGGCGATTGTGTGGAGGCGCTATAAATGGACTAAATTGGATTAGTTTATGATGTGGTGTGATGAAGTGTAGTGTAATAAAGTGTACTATAGTGTAGTGTAGTGCACACTCACCTCAGAGAATTGTAAGCCAGGGTGAACCTCGTGAGCGAAGGCGCGAGGCACGCTAGCGCGGGCGGCATGTATGTGAACTGTAGTGTGTGTAGTGTCAGGCGCGGTCGCAGCCTGAAATTTGGGGGGGGGGGTCACTAATAAATTTTGTAAATTTATAGAAGCAGTGCCGGTTTTAGCACTACCAGCGCCCTGGGTAATATTTCTACGGGCGCCCCCTATATGCGATTACAAGATTTTCAATTTTGCCTGTTAGGTAAAAAACGGCCGCCCAGCGCGTTTTTTTAGTAAGTTTCAACTACTAATCTTGTAACCTTGCTTGTTAGTGAAAAAAAAATGGCCGCGTAGCGCAGTTTTTAGTCAGTTTCATCTGCTAATCTTCTAATTTTGCTTATTTCAGTAAAAAACCGCCGCGCAGCGCGTTTTTTAGTCAGTTTCATCTACTAATCTTGTAATCTTGCTTGTTTATAGTAAAGAAAAACGGCCGCGCAGCGCGATTTTTAGTCAGTTTCATCTACTAATCTTGTAAACTTGCTTGTTTATAGTAAATACCATTTTGGTGCGGAACCTTAAAAATGGCCGCGCAGCGCAGTTTTAGGTCAGTTTCGTCTGCTAAACTTAAAATTTTGCTTATTACAGAAAAAAACTACCGCGCAGCGCGATTTTTAGTCAGTTTCATCTACTAATCCTGCTTGTTTATATTAAAAAATAGCCGCGCAGTGCGATTTTTTGCCAGTTTCATTCGTCGCTTGGTCGCTCATCATATACGATTGATAGTCGACCGGTGGTCGGGCGTTTTCGGCGCCCCACATACGAGGGCGCCCAGTGCAATCACACCGCTTGCATCGGTTTCTATTTGACGTTTACGATTTGGGGGGGGGGGGGGTCATGTCCCCCGTGACCCCCCCCCCCCTTGGGACCGCGCCTGTGTAGTGTAGTGTATTGTATGAAGTGTAGTGTATTTAGTGTAGTGCACACTCACCGCAGAGAGTTTTCGGCCAGGTTGAGTTTATTTTATTTTTTATTTTTATTTTTCATGGAAGATTTACAGACAAATACATCTTTAAGTAAGAATTATAAGTAAATACTATGCTATTGACAAATCTTCACAATTGAATTTACAATAGTGTTTTTACCATAAGGGCGTAGTGGTGTTATTAAGATTTTAGATAATAATTTAGGACAGAAAATTGCTAAACTTATTACATTATCCAATATTTTAAAGTTTTTAACAGTAAGCAGGGAAAATAGAAAAGAGGCATGCGTGTGAAACTTAATTATACTGTAACTTATTTACCCACTTAATTAGAATCATCAAAAAAATTGGTGCATACAAGACTTTTAACTGACGAAGTGCTGGAGCAAAACAATTCTATGTCGAAAGGAAGACGATTAAATGATTTACAAGCCCGTATCACGAATGTATTTTGATCTATATTTGGTATTTGCTGGAGGGATACTTAAAAGTGATCTTTGTCGTAGTCGGAGTGTGTTAGTTCTTTGGTGGATTTGGGACAACAGCTCAGGACAATCTACCTTCCCATTAGCGATGTTCATGAGGTAACAGACGTCGTTAATCATTCTTCTTGTTTTCAGAGGTAAAAAATGATATTTTTTACACCTATGATTATAGTCAATGTTGTATTGGCGAAACTTGAAATCCAAGTATCTTAAAAATTTCCTTTGAACACTCTCAACCCGTCTTATGTATAGTATATGTCATACTGAGGATTCCATATTTGGGATGCGTACTCCAGGGGGTATATATTGGAATGCCTAATTTTTTTGTCCTAACTGTCTTTGGCACACTACTTATTGGCCTAAAAACTTTTTGCACAATTTTCATTTGACCTAAATTTGTTTGGCCTATTTTCACTTCGCCTAAAATTTTTTCGCCGCATGTTTACTTCCTAAATTCATCATTAAGCATAACTATTCATAATCCCTAATGTTACGAAGTCCCTAAGGCTACGAACAAAGGCACAGTAGAGAACCTTCAGCGTCTTCATGCTTTGAAAGTTGGTGGAGTTTCGCAAGATGAAACCAAGAGACTGTGACGATTTTTTTACAATGTGGTCTATATGTTTGTCGAATAAAAGTTTTTCGTCGTGAATTATTTTTTTATTTATTACATGAAAACGTTACATATTTTAAATAATTCCATGTAGTTTTGCTTACTTTTATTTTTAGTTATTTTTAGTTTATTCCAAGGTCCCGGCTCTCGTGCACCTTTGACAGCACCTGACCCTTTAGTATGTATATGGAATCGATTATGTTGTGACAGCGTGTAAAGGACATATAAAAACACTTGGAAACATTGAGATCGAGTTTTGTGGGTGAAGGCGCGAGGCACGCCAGCGCGGGCGGCATGCTCGTGAACTGTACTGTTTGTAGTATAGTGTATGTAGTGTACTGTATATAGTGTAGTGTATGTAGTGTACTGTATGTTGTGTAGTGTATGAATTTACTCACCGCAGGGAGCTGTACGCCAGGTTGAGCCTCGTGAGCGAAGGCACGAGGCACGCCAGCGCGGGCGGGACGCACATGGACTGTAGAGTTTTTAGTATTGTAGTATAAGTAGTGTAGTGTATGTACTCACCGCAAGGAGTTGTAAGCCAAGTTGAGCCTCGTGAGCGAAGACGCGAGGCACGCCTGCGCGAGCGGGACGCACGTGAACTGTAGTGTAGTCAAGGGTAGTGTATGTATCGTAGTGTAAGTAGCGTAGTTAATGTAGCATAGTGTATGTATCGTAGTCTATGTAGCGTAGTGTATGTAATGTAGTGTACTTAGTGTAGTACATAGTGTTTGTGTTTGTAGTTTAGTGTAATGCACACTCACCGCAGAGAATTGTAGGCCAAGTTGAGCCTCGTGAGCGAAGGCGCGAGGCACGCGAGCGCGGGCGGCACGCACGTGAACTGGTTGTGCGCTAGATTCAGCGCTTGCAGCCGACTGCCAGGGGTGGAACCTCCAGTACTTATAGGGGTGCCTTCGGGCTCCACTTCGCCGCGCCACTCGTGAGCCCGCTTCGCTGACGAACACCTACAAACGACATATTTATTTATTTATTTATATATATATACATAATTATACGGGATAGACCCATATAGCTTAGGAGAACTAATTGTAGATAGACATGTTTGGAAGACTAAGAGCTAGCCCCGGACATAGGTGGACAATTTACAGAGCGACGAAATCCCTCTTGTTAGTGTGCCATACTATCATTATTAAAATATTTGACTCACAAAAGCTTGTAATATGGTTATTATTTTGACAACCTTCTTTAAACAAAGTCGAGGTTGCCGTGCTCCTGCGATGGTGATGCAACAAAGATGTATGGGATTTCATTATTGTCGAGTTTTAGCCACCAACAATTTCTTTGAGAATCCATTATTGTCGAGTTTTGTTACAAACATAGTTAAATGAAAAATAGTTCACTGTACAACCCGCGCAGATAACGAATGGGATTAGAAATGGCGTCGTTCATATACACTTCTCGCTCGCACACTAAACGCCTCATGTATTGTCCTCTCAGTCACACTCGTTGTGGTAAGCGCGGTGAGCCGCCATTTTCAATCCTATTCTATATCTGCGCGGGTGTTGTATTGTTGTACCTAGATGATGATTTTATACTTTTTGTACTTATTAGTGTGGAAAAATATAAAAACACACACTTGACCGTTTTTTGACCTTTCATTCAATACCTCTTATCTACTTACTTTCCATCATCATCGCTGCCAGCAACGCAGTCATTTTATACCGCGGCAGTAATGTACTAATTCTATTTTATTGTGTCTGACTCACAGCGTGTTGTCGGCGCGGTGCGTTATGACGACGGGCGACTCGTCGTCGTCCAGCTGCTCGCTCTCACTGCGCTCTATCGCCGGACTGCGCGACGAATGTTGCTACATGTATACTTGTAATATATGATGCACTCACAGCGTGTTGTCGGCGCGGTGCGTTATGACGACGGGCGACTCGTCGTCGTCCAGCTGCTCGCTCTCACTGCGCTCTATCGACGGACTGCGCGACGAATGTTGCTACATGTATACTTGTAATATATGATGCACTCACAGCGTGTTGTCGGCGCGGTGCGTTATGACGACGGGCGACTCGTCGTCGTCCAGCTGCTCGCTCTCACTGCGCTCTATCGCCGGACTGCGCGACGAATGTTGCTACATGTATACTTGTAATATATGATGCACTCACAGCGTGTTGTCGGCGCGGTGCGTTATGACGACGGGCGACTCGTCGTCGTCCAGCTGCTCGCTCTCACTGCGCTCTATCGCCGGACTGCGCGACGAATGTTGCTACATGTATACTTGTAATATATGATGCACTCACAGCGTGTTGTCGGCGCGGTGCGTTATGACGACGGGCGACTCGTCGTCGTCCAGCTGCTCGCTCTCACTGCGCTCTATCGCCGGACTGCGCGACGAATGTTGCTACATGTATACTTGTAATATATGATGCACTCACAGCGTGTTGTCGGCGCGGTGCGTTATGACGACGGGCGACTCGTCGTCGTCCAGCTGCTCGCTCTCACTGCGCTCTATCGACGGACTGCGCGACGAATGTTGCTACATGTATACTTGTAATATATGATGCACTCACAGCGTGTTGTCGGCGCGGTGCGTTATGACGACGGGCGACTCGTCGTCGTCCAGCTGCTCGCTCTCACTGCGCTCTATCGCCGGACTGCGCGACGAATGTTGCTACATGTATACTTGTAATATATGATGCACTCACAGCGTGTTGTCGGCGCGGTGCGCTATGACGACGGGCGACTCGTCGTCGTCCAGCTGCTCGCTCTCACTGCGCTCTATCGACGGACTGCGCGACGACGACTGCTATACGAAGCAACAAACAAACACATCACCTACACTTACTAAAACAAACGACTTAAGGACTATCCGTACCTTCTGATTCGATTTATACGATACAACAAACAATATCAGGGGCTCACACTCCGCGCTTAAGGCAAGGCAGTTCACGAAAAGACATGCCATATCGCGCCTATGTCATTTGCCCCACCATTCTCAAAAAATAAAAGTCTATCGCGTCTTAATCAAAGTAGTAGGTCGGAGTCGGTATTTTACTCTAGAATCAGATTGATAATTATTTTCTGCATTAAAAAGTGGGATTAAGTAAGTGGAGTTAAAACGCTTTTAAATTACAATTTTTTGGTACTATTTACTTACATTTTTTCACAAAATACTTCATAAAACAACTTAATGTTTTTGTAATTGTTTTTCTAAATAAAAAACAATTCTTGATACCTAAATAAAATGTATTGTGTCCTATTCGCCGTTATTCGAAGCCTTGGTAAACAGATTGAGAATAGCGAAGCCTTTCCGTTTCCCGTTCAGCATCATTATTATAGGTCTATCTTACCAAATTACGTCACATCCGTATCCGATCTCACCCCACTATGTTCACCAGGCGGCCATTGCTGGTTTTCGTGCTCATTGGCGTCCTTTTTTCGCAACCGTTCACATCTAGTCAAACGCTGTTGGCGTTCGAAATTTAAAATTTTTGCCTAAGTCATAGCCTTCTATATCTTCCAAGCCCTGAAGTTGAGCAGAACGGCAACATCGCATGTGGTCAAGCACATAGTATAAAGTTATTTTAAAAATTGTTTATTATTTGTTTTTCCTATATTATCTACGTTTAAACTAGTTGTAAATTGTGATGTAAGATTATTTCAATAAAGTTCTATATTTATTATTATTATTTATTTAGTAGAACATAAGGTTTGAGTCAAATTATTTGAACTTTTTGGGGGTCCTTTAGTACGATGAGCATTTTGATCTAAGCCTCCTCTAGCAATAAATCTTACATCATTGGAAAGGTATTTAAATTTGAAACACTTTATTGTATTACTATAAACGTCAACTACTAGTACTTTGAGAGTTATAATGCTCTAAACTTGACCAATTTTTTTAACATTAATGACCTAAAACTCAGAAAATACTAACAATTAATAGAAAGTATGTTTGCAGCAAATATTTGTCATACAAAAACCTTTCTTATGGTATATCATTCATTTCTATAGGTGTGGTAGATCAACTCCCATAGACAATAAACCACTTTTATACTTTTATAACCTTTAACTCCAAAAGTATTAACAATTGATTTAAAGTATATTAACAGCAAATATTTGTCTTTAAAAGACCTTTCTAATGATATATCACTTATTGCTAGAGGGCGTGTTAATCAACTCCCTGCTAAGAAAATCAACAAAAAAGATGATATCTTTGACAGCCATTTTTTCCTGGTTAACATTGATATTTTTCTTATTGTTTAATATACAAAGCATTTCAATAAAAGAACTAAATTATTTTCATATTTTAAACCTCACACGATTACTAGGAATAAAAATATCGACCTCTTAAAATTGAAATATTCCCATACATTTAGTATGGAGACTGGCCGACGACATGACCACGAACTGACAGTAACAGACGTTGCCAAACTTATGTTCACGGCTTGCAATTAAAGAAGGCTATGCCTAAGTAGGTCAAATGCTGTTAGCATTCGAATTTTAAAGTTTTCTAAAGTAGGTCAAACGCTGTTAGCGTTCGTAAAATTCTTAATTCGAATTTAGATTTTATATTACATATTTTTGTTGAAAAGTCACATCTTATACGATTTATTTTCGGTTATTTAAAATGCGTGTGCGTAGAAATTCCAAAAAACCATACGTAAAATCAGTGTTAGTTGGGTCCGACTTTGTGTCGTCTCCGTTTTCGTCATGTTCGTGGAGTAGCAGAGAACGAGGGCGAGGGCATGGATCTACAGTAAATATGACGCGTGATTTGAATTGGATTGAGGTAATCTAACGCCTCGCCATAAGGTCAGTGAAATTTTTCCATTATTTAATAATGATATGATTCTACCCACGATATGTTGAAAAATAATTTCTGTTAATTCTTACATTCGTAAAATTGCCGTTCATGAGTGATATTCGCTTTTGGCCTATGCGATCTCCTAAAAACGTTATAATTTTGACAAATTTAATGCTTATGAAAAATTTTATGTTACGGAAAACAAGTTTCGTTATATTGTCCTATTCATTTTTGGTAAAGCTATATTGTGTTAAGATGAATAAATCTATATTGTGTTGAATGTGAGCTGAGTGCACAAATACTTGTGTTTCTAAAAATATGAGAAAGTGTATGCTGCTTGAATCCTAGCACTATCCGGCCATTGCCGTGGCATTTCGTTCGACTCATAGTTTTACTTGAGATTAACCATTGTGCCCTATTTTATTGAGATATGTTGTTTAGCCGTAGTCGTTTGAACGAGTATATTTTTTTTTAAGTCACTGCTTTGAATCTGATTAGTGATACGTAACGAGGCACTTTGAACAAGAATAAGTAGTCAGTGGTTTTACAAAAGCATCTTGCCTGTAAATTGGTGTTTAATTAAAACATTTAAACAGTCAGATATTGACTTGATTGCGGAATATTACAATTGATGGCGTATTTGATGCAGCGGCAGTAAACGCTATCAATGCGCAAAATGGCCCGGGTTCAATTCCCAGTAAAATGAGCCTACTAATCTTTTCTTGTGTATAAATAAAAATGAATGCTTTTTATTTGTATGCTTTCCAAAACCATTAATTTGATTGTGATGAAACTTGAAGGACCTTATCTGCGTACACCACCGAAGGTTCCGGCCCAAAAAAAAAAAACTGTTTTAACCTTCGATTGAATATATGTGTGATACTGATATATATGCTTGTCAGGTACAGCTTTATCAATAAAATTCATTGTGGGAACTGTTTTAAATAATTTGAAATCTATTTTAAATTGCAGGCAAGTCAAAAGTTTATCATAGTAATTAGATATTTTCTATTATTATTATTATACCCCTCGGTTCCAGCTTGTTCCGCAACTGAACCGGGGAAGGTCTATCGGCTGCTCCTGGCACCGTTGACACAAGTTTTTTTTTTTTTTTTTTTTATTTATTTAATAATACACAATGATTCAGAACATAACTTCGACCGTACAGTGTTGCAAAAATCTGCATAGATTTTTCTGCACACTGCCATTCACCATCTATATCTAAACATTACAAAAACAATCAAAATACATATTTTATAAACTAATCATAGATATACCTACATTAGAATATAATTATGATTAACATAATAACAGTCCATAAAGTCCATGTATCATATTTGTAACAAATTTACGGAGGGTAAGATTGTAATAAACTGCGATCGCGGCTGTTCGGCACTACCTGCATACCAATCAAATAAATGAGCATACGAGACCAAACCCAAACGATAGTTTTTGTGTCAGACAGAACACACGCGCGCGTTCACACGGGAGGGTTCATATTTGGGAAAATATGCAGTTATTTTTTTGTAAGATTTTATGGAACTGTAAATAATTTAGTCCAATGTTTAATTTTAATTATAATAATAGATTAAGGAAGTGCATTTTTAATTTGTTTTTAATATTTAATATATTTAATTCTTGCTTTAGTTCTTGAGGTAAGTCATTTATTAATTTCGGTATCTGGTACTGTAGTAATTGTTTATTTTTATGAAAGTTGTATTTACATAATTTTGTAATTAAAACATGCTGTTTACTTCCTCTATGGTAGTAAGCCTTACATGTTAAGATCTGTGTGAGTTATAACAATATTTTGAATTTGGATTTATCCGGTCGCTTTTGAGCACCGTTGATTGAACTCTGGCGCTCACTCCTGATCGATTCCGTTGATTAAGTATACTATAGTAGTACTATTTAACATAAATTCGGTCACCCTCTGATGGGCACCGTCATTATAGTTATGTAATATTAATAAATATATTTACATTCGATAAACATTTATTATGGTTTAACATAAATTCGGCCGGTCGCTCCTGAGCACCGTCGGTTGATGTTTTGATATAAAAAAATATTTCGGTTGCTTTTGATGAGCACCGTACATATTTTAACTCATTTTATCTTATTATTTTATTTAATTATTCTGTGTAAATACTGTCCTTAATCCCTGAGGGGGAGGAACTTAAAAAGGGGATCATCCAAGATATTCCCGTACTTTTGGTGGGCACCATGTTTCTAACAACCACTAGTTGCTGCTTACAGAACAACCAGAAGATGACATTTTGAAATTTTCTTTGGTGAGTTATTTATTAATATTTATTTTTATAACCGTGGACCTGGTAAAACAAGTTATTACGATTGAATATTTCAATCAATATATTTTCCAGTTATTTCAAATGTTTCTTTTTTTTTAATATCGAACCGGGTGCTAGCTAAGTCCGGGTGTCGCAAAGGAGGTTCACCAACAGTTGCGTTCTGGTGCTTCACTGGTCGCTGCCGTGGCACACTCGATGCGCTCGCTCGGCTCGCGCTTTATTTTGCCGTTTTGTGACCAAAAGGTCACAGTTTTAATCTAACCTAACTGGTGATGTCCCTTTTGGATACACTGTAACCAAAATAAGTGTAGCAGATATTATGTTTTGTTTGAAAATTTTAAATTCATTTGTATGCTTTGAAGACTAATATTGTCTCATGAGTCCGAGGACAGATCAGATATCCTAGCTAGTTTTAAAGCTGTGGGTTTAGTTAAGTGGTCACTGCAAGGGTTGTGCTTGTTTTACATTTTAAATTTTATGAAGATAGTCTGATGATGTTGGTTTTATTACAAAGTGCATTGATATCCGATTTGCCGGGGGCGTGTAATGTGTATGTATGTACATAAATACATAAAGTGCTAGTTTTTATTGTACTTTGACCACGTTGTGGTGTACATTAATAGATAGGAATTTTAAAAATCACTTTAACTTGTAAATGTTTTGTTGTGATATAAACCCTATTTAATTCTTGGGGAATCTCGATTTTACTCAGACCTTGATTGAATCATTCTATATTTTGAATATGATCTTAGCACGGTGTAGATATCAAGTTAACATTTTGTTATATACTTACTTAAATACTTGTTGAATATTTCAGTAGAATATGAAAGCACTTCTATTTAGCTACCATACATGTACCATAGGTATTCTGGAAATCATTTTAAAATAATACCCCTAATTGCACTTTGACATAAGTCAGTTGTTGTAAACACTGTCGATCTGATGTTATATTGGTTGGTGTCTGCGATTAAGTTACTTAAATATGCTTTCCTAATCAAAGCTTAACTACCATGGGGCAGCACTGGCACCCGGCTCTTGTTTTATCCGGGTGCTAATACTTGATTTGTTAGATAACAGAGGTAATCTTCTTGGTGGATGATTCCAAAGTATTTATGTGATTTTAATTGAATAATTAAATGCAAGTATATTAATTGTAATTATTATTAATATCATTGTTGATATGCAACATTTTTGCTATATTGTTAGAAATTCAAGTTTAAAACGAATGTTATATAAGTATTAAGTTTATGCTGCGTGCAGTTTTTCCGATGGCCATAGAAACCATGACATTTAGAAACTTAATTGATTTAATTTTCTTTTAAATATTTATTTTATAGATTGATAAAAATAAAATATTTTATTTACTTACCTTTACCTACAAAAGACGAAACTTTGTCTACAGAAAGTAAAGACATGTTGAAATAATTAAAGTCATATTTCTTTCTTTGATATGCAGTACTGTCATATTTGTTCTTTTAATACATCTTTTGATTTTATCTATTACATTTATTATTTTGTCAATACCTAGTATTTTGATTCCCAATGTTAAGATGTCATTTAATTTTGCGATGATAATTAAAAATGTTACAGTTAAGTGTAGTGAGTACTTAGCTAAATAAGTATGTACCTACTTACCTAACTATTTATTTTTTGTTTTGTTTTTGGCTAACACAGCTGCTGTGTGCTGACTACTGCTGACCAATCGAATACTAAATGTTTTATTAAGTGTAAAAATTCAAAGGGACTTGTTAATGTTAATTAATATTCGATAGCAATTTATATAACACTTACGTGTAATACTAGTGCTTGTTCCACCTACACATAAAATTTATGTTAGACGTGACACAACAAGATGTCGCAGACAGTGGCGCACACATGTCTGTGTGCTCTCTAGCTAGCTAGTCGGCCTAAGTTAATCAACACCAAAGGTTAAATCTAAAAAAGTTACCTTTGGCTTAAGTCAGTCGTATAACGTTTATTTTTGGGTAGGTGTTTATTGAGTTCAGTTCGCAGTTTACGTTAAAGTAATTTAATCAAGTATCTGATATAGAAGTAATAACTTTGTGATCGCGTTCACAAAGGTTTATTTTATTATGATATCTAAATCCAGTTAGGGATTTTATAAAGATCTTTTTAGTAAGGTTTGTATCTTTAAGTGAAATAATTGTGCAGCAACTGACACCACAGTTGTAATTAAAGAATCTGAGAAGAAAACGTTGTCTTGTCCAAGATAATTTTGAAGTAGGCGATCGACGCGTCTTAAGCAGAGATGCACTGTCAGCCAGCAGCCATATTAAACGATAACATGACTAAAATATTATGAGTTAGATAATGTATGTTAAATAATTACTTAAGTAAATTTTATGAGAATTTATTTAAAGCTGATTTGTCAATGGACTTTGTTTCAGTTTTAATTGTTATGTTTTTGTATAATTTTTTTTTCTTCCCTTTACTAATTTTAAAGAAAGATTTCTTTTGATCTAAATTAAAATAATTTTTAAGAGTAATAAACTATTTAAAGTGTCACATTGGCGTCCTGTCCCTGTTCACCAGGCGATAACAAACAATGTCTCAATCTGTTTACCAAGGCTTCGAATAACGGCGAATAGGACACAATAGGAGCGTTTTACCTACCATTAAAACGCATATTGTGTCTGAAGCCTTATTCGAAGCCTACCTTCAAGGGCTGCCTGGTATGCATTCAATGCTAATTAGTTGTAAAGTATTTTTCAGATTTTGAGACTGCAATGAGCACGAAAACCAGCAATGGCCGCCTGGTGAACATAGTGGGGTGAGATCGGATACGGATGTGACGTAATTTGGTAAGATAGACCTATAATAATGATGCTGAACGGGAAACGGAAAGGCTTCGCTATTCTCAATCTGTTTACCAAGGCTTCGAATAAGGCTTCAGACACAATATGCGTTTTAATGGTAGGTAAAACGCTCCTAATTAGCATTTTTTTATTATGAAAGTAATTAAATAAAATGAAACTGGGGCAACGCTGAGACATCTCCTTTACTCTTTCACTATGTCTTTACAATAAGGTTGAATATTGCATAGCTTTAATTGACGCTTCGCCAAAAATTTGACGAAATTTAGTACATTTATATTGATTTCCGAAATACTGGATAATATGTCACTGGCAATGTATGAAATGCAGGCACTGTATACAATGCCTGCTGGCCCTTTTAGGCAATATATGAAATAGAATTAATATTATTGTCTATTTCACACATTACCTAGACAGTGTATACAATGCCTAAGCATTGTATAGAATGCCTGCTGGTCCACCGGCAATGTGTAAAATGAAAAGATTTTGATCTAAGTTGGTTAGAGGGCAGACACAAAAGCTCTGGGGTGGGCTCCGGGGGCTCGGAGAAAGCTCGAGGGGGGGCTCAAAGGGGGGGCTCGAGGGGGGCTCTAGGAGGGAGCTCGAGGAGGGGGCTCGAAGGGGGCTCGAGGGGGGGCTCGACTGCGGCTCGAGGGGGGCCCGAGGTGAAGCTCGAGGGAGAAGCTCGAGGGGGGCTTGAGAGGGGCTCGATGGGAGCTTGAGGTGGGCTCGATGGGGGGAGCGCTCACGGGGGGGCGAGGGGTGCTCGCGGGCGGTTCGGGGGGGGAGATCGAGGGGCTCGAAGGAGTGCTCGGGGGGGCTTGAGGGAGGCTCATTGAGTTTGGAATCGAACCTGCTTTACTCCTGTAGGTCCCGGGTTAGGTTAGAAATTTAAGGCGAGCGCGAAGCGCAGCGGAGCGTGAGCCTTAAATTTCGAGGTTATTTTTTTTATAACAGACATCAGAAATAAACTTATTTCACACATTGCCGGTGAACCAACAGGCATTGTATACAATGCCTAGGCAATGAATAAAATGAATAGTATTTCATACATTGCCTGATCGTTTCAGGCATTGTATACAATGCCGTTTTATACACATTGCCGGTAACAGATATACTGGAAGTTATTTTTATAAGTTTTTATGGTTTTAAAATATTTAACACTGCTATTAAAGATTTTTTTACAGAGTTATCATGCCATTTTTCAATATTCTGTTCGGTTATTGTGTTCCTTTATTTTTTTTTCAGTCTACAGTAATTTTTGTTAAATAGAATTCTACATCAGTTCTTCACATTGGAAGTTCAAAAAAATCTGCTGTTTCATACAAAAATTAATTACGAAAATACAGTTGATATTTTTTCGCGTATTCAGAGTTGGTCCCATAGTAAAAGTTGTTCAGTTTGATGGTCCCTATCTACCATATTCGGCTTTATAAGGTTATTTATTATCAAACACCTTGTAGAAAAAGTAAATAAATAAATATTTGACAATATCACAAACATTGCTCCAAGCCCAAAGTAAGTAGCTATAGCACTTGTGTTATGGAAATCAGAAACAACGGTGGTATGACACACACCCCGACCTGAGACAATATTGAAAAGTTCATTTTCTACATTGACCCAGCCGGGGATCGAACACGGGACCTCAAGAGATGGTGACGCCTTGAAAACCGGCGTGCGAACCACTCGACCACGGAGGTCGTCAATAAAGTCGTAACTACAGTGTCACATAAACCTTCCCTTTTTGGAAGTTGGTTAAGCAAAAACAGCATGTACTTGGACTACTCACAGATAGCGTCTCACTGGTTTGATCCACGCTGCACTTACTGGAAGGCGGCGTGGCTTCTGAAGGTGACTGAGGCACTGGACTTGTGCACTCCTGAATAAAACCGATACGGAACGTCACATACAGAGTGTTACATGAGTAAAGAAAAGAACCAGAGACAAAGTTTCTTCATCATCATCATATCAGCCGCACGACACCCACTGCTGGGTATAGGCCTCCCCTAAGGATCTCCACGACGATCGGTCCCGCGCCACATGAGTAAAAAGAAAGGACCAGAGACCAAGCTTCATACAACCGCGCGAATCGGTTGCACCACTACAAGCACGCGGGGCATGTGTGCGTGTCCACTGGCCGCTTGTCGCGTACGCGGAAAAAACTTGTTTTGACAGCCAGCCAGTGGACAATCATAGGGCATCATTTGTTTTGTTAGTTGCAAGTTTGAATTTCACGTTCTTAAGAAGCTTTATCTCTCCTCCTTTCTTTTTACTCATGTGCCCGCGCTGCCTGCATCCATCGGCTTCCCGCAACCTTCACCAGATCGTCGGTTCCCCTTGTCGGGGGCCTACCCGCGGAGCGTCGTCCGGTGCGCGGTCATTCCAGAACCGCCCCGCCCCAACGGCCATCGGTTCTTCTCGCTATGTGTCCCGCCCATTGCCACTTCAGCTGAGCAATCCTTCGAGCGATGTCGGTTACCTTAGTTCTCCTGCGGATCTCCTCGTTTCTGATTCGATCACGCAGGGAAACGCCGAGCATGGCTCTCTCCATTGCACGCTGGGTGACCTTGAGGCCCTCCGCTGCCTTGAGCGGGATCCCGGCGCGGGTACACGGTGCGGGAGCCCGTCGCGGGGGCCCGCACCGTGCTCCGTCGCGGACAAACAGCCCGTCGCGGGCTCGGACACGCAGCGCTGCTCTATGAATATACAAGAAACAGCCCCGCTCGCGTGACCCGTCGCGCGGGACCCGCGAGCGTGCTCGCCGCCCGCGCCACGTGCGGCGGGCATTCCGCCACACGCAGCGCTGCTCTATGAAAATACAGGAAACAGCACCCGGAACGGTCGCCCGCGCCGGGATCCCGCTCAAGGCAGCGGAGGGCCTGAGCCTCCTTCTGAAACCCATAGTTAGCGACCATGTTTCACTGCTTCTTAAGAACGTGAAATTCAAACTTGCAACTAACAAAACAAGCGATGCCTATACATTGTCCACTGGCTGCAGTTGTCACAATAGGTTTTTTCCGGTTTTTCCGCGTACGCGACAAGCGGCCAGTGGACACGCACACATGCCCCGCGTGCTTGTATTAGTGCAACCGATTCGCGCGGTTGTATAAAGCTTTGTCTCTGGTTTTTCTTTACTCCTGTGGTGTTCCAGTACGAGGCAAATATCTTGAATTTTTTTCGACGGAATGGGGATAAGTTCGCGCATGTGCTCTTGTGAGCGACCAATAGCCCGCGCCCCTCACCGATACGCATGCCCAAAATACGCGTTCCGCGCAATCCCCACCCAATTTCAAGATATATGCCTCGTACTGTGGTAGCGGAAACTTTCAAGGCATAGTCGACTCATGATTTTGAATCTATCTGAAGTGGAATTTTCCATCACAAAATTCATGAAAAAATGAGTTTTTAATTTTTTTAATCACACAAGAGTCTGACTTAGTTACATAGTACCTAAATTTACAGAAAAATAATTATTGAGTGTTATATCTATATAAAGGGCCCCACTCACGGGCATCGCCGCGGGCAGTGACTTGAGATGATTAAGGACCGCATTCAGGTCTCTCAGCGCGGGAGATCGCCACACGGCGGGCGGCAAGCAACATAGTTTGTTGTGGACTATCTAGCAACTATTTATTGAGTGTTATATCTATAAATAAAGGGTCGCACTGACGGGCATCGCCGCGGGAAGTGACTTGAGATGATTAAGGGCCGCATTCAGGTCTCTCAGCGCGGGAGATCGCCACACGGCGGGCGGCAAGCAACATAGTTTGTTGTGGACTATCTAGCAACTATTTATTGAGTGTTATATCTATAAATAAAGGGTCGCACTGACGGGCAGCGCCGCGGGAAGTGACTTGAGATGATTAAGGGCCGCATTCAAGTCTCTCAGCGCGGGAGATCGCCACACGGCGGGCGGCAAGCAACATAGTTTGTTGTGGACTATCTAGCAACTATTTATTGAGTGTTATATCTATAAATAAAGGGTCGCACTGACGGGCATCGCCGCGGGCAGTGACTTGAGATGATTAAGGGCCGCATTCAAGTCTCTCAGCGCGGGAGATTGCCACACGGCGGGCGGCAAGCAACGGAGTTTGTTGTTGGACTATTTAGCAACTATTTATTGAGTACTATTGCTATATAAAGGGCCACACTCAACGTAGTTTGTTGTTGGACTATCTAGCAACTATTTATTGAGTGTTATATCTATAATTAAGGGTCCTACTCACGGGCATCGCTGCGGGCAGTGACTTGAGATGATTAAGGGCCGCATTGAGGTCTCTCAACAATATAGTTTGTTGTTGGACTATCTAGCAACTATTTATTGAGTGTTATATCTATAAATAAAGGGTCGCACTCACGGGCATCACCGCGGGCAGTGACTTGAGATGATTAAGGGCCGCATTCAGGTCCCTCAACAATATAGTTTGTTGTTGGACTATCTAGCAACTATTTATTGAGTGTTATATCTATAATTAAGGGTCCTACTCACGGGCATCGCTGCGGGCAGTGACTTGAGATGATTAAGGGCCGCATTGAGGTCTCTCAACAATATAGTTTGTTGTTGGACTATCTAGCAACTATTTATTGAGTGTTATATCTATAAATAAAGGGTCGCACTCACGGGCATCACCGCGGGCAGTGACTTGAGATGATTAAGGGCCGCATTCAGGTCCCTCAACAATATAGTTTGTTGTTGGACTATCTAGCAACTATTTATTGAGTGTTATATCTATAAATAAAGGGTCGCACTGACGGGCATCGCCGCGGGCAGTGACTTGAGATGATTAAGGGCCGCATTCAAGTCTCTCAGCGCGGGAGATCGCCACGCGGCGGGCGGCAAGCAACGGAGTTTGTTGTTGGACTATCTAGCAACTATTTATTGAGTGTTATATCTAATATTAAGGGTCGTACTCACGGGCATCGCCGCGGGCAGTGACTTGAGATGATTAAGGGCCGCATTCAAGTCTCTCAGCGCGGGAGATCGCCACACGGCGGGCGGCAAGCAACGGAGTTTGTTGTTGGATACGTCTAGAGTTTGTAGCGCGGGGAGGGAGAATAGTTCGGGAGGAAGCTCCTCTAGACGGTTGTCCTGTGGACAAAATATAAGTCAAATATTTCATTGTACAAATCAAACGTGTCAAATGTAAAGTGTGACACAACATGACAAATACATCCAACATGTGAATATAAATCAATATAATCAGTATTTTGACAACCTCCGTGGTCGACTGTTTTGGACGCCCGTTTTCAAGGCGTCGCCATCTTTGAGGTCTCAGGTTCAATCCCCAGCTAAGTAAATTTATAAAATGAACTTTTCTATTTTGGCTCAGGTCAGAGTGTTTGTAGTGCCACCTAGTGAATGCAAATCCGTATCTGTTTCAAAATCCAGATTTTTAAAAACGGATTTCGATTAAATCCGGATTATCCGGATATTTCGGATTAAAAAAAAATGATTTTAATTTAAAAATCAATAACTCTGTCTTTATAAATACACTTATGTCATCACACGATGTCACACACAAAAAAATATTTTAAATAGCCATGAAATATGGCTTTATATGAAATATATTTTTACCATTAATGTTTAGTGACCGCTACAGCTGGCGTGTACACGGCGTAATCTGGAGGTCCAATGGACAATACGACAAAAATATTTTGTCAAAATAAAAAAAAACCATTTCTAGATTTGCAAACATAAATGGTTTAAGAATTTTTAAAGCAATATTTATGGAAAAAAATAAACAAATTGTAAAAAACCCTTCGTGGCGTCACAGCTCGACGAACAAACACTTACACCTTTTCTCTTGTTGTAGGCCACATAAAAAAATAGGTCACTCAAAATGTGACATTTAGAGATGGGCAAAAGATCCGTTTAAACCCGACCATTGGGTTTTGTTTGGCCCATAAATTCGAAAATAATTAAATAGATGTTTTAAACTTTTTAGATTTTATACATTCACAATGCTATTTTTATATTAATATTTTTTCTAATATTTTTCAATTATATTATAATCTAAACAGATGTTATGCAATAAGTTGTTTTTAAAATGAAGATGATTGAATTTACAACTCAAATTACAATAGTAATTTATTGTTTAGTCGCATTTCCATTGTATTTGACTGAAAAATAAAATACTTTTTGTTGTAATCAAAAGATCCGCATGGCAAATGTATTATGCTTATGAAATAAAATACTTTGACTGATACTAAGGTGGTTTTGTTGAATGGTTTTGATATGATTTTATTTTTTCTGCCATAACAGCACCTTTGCAGTTGCCGTGGTCACGGATAGACTTGCGACTAAAACTTACGACATAAAAACACTAGTCTCTTATCATTCAATCGCTTTTGCACTGTGATCGTGTAACAAATCCTATGTTCTGGGGTCACTCTATTGAACTAACGAAAATATTCCTGAACATGTGCTGGTGGTGCACATGTTGACTACATTAGATGACTATTTTGCACTTGTAGAATAATTTAAATATAACATTCAGGAATGTCCTTAAAGTTGTAATTAAATCTTAATCACGATTATTTTCAAATTACATTTGTTTTCTTCCCTCCTTACTTCTAAATCAAGAGTTAACAATTTTAAGCATCGTGGGTTTTTCAAAAACTTTAATTTTGTTTTTATATTGGTCTTATATCAATAATAATATGCAAGGATTCTGACAAAATCGTTAAAATGTCTTTTTAAAAAAGACCCGGTTTTTACCCTTGCCCATCTCTAGTCACATTGTTTGACAGTGACAGCGTTTCCCGCGTGTTTTCTGAATGAATGCCTCAAGATCAAGAGCTACGTCACTTCCGGCTAAGTTTTGAAACTTCTAAAACATTTTTATTTTAGTGAATTTTTTTTTAACAAGAACCTAAATATGTGTCGTCTTTTTTTTCATTCTCTCTTCGAAAAGCAAATAATCAGGGTATGTTACTTTTTTGCCGTATTGTCCATTTTGTTTATTTCTAGTTTATTGCGGCGTAGACATGCAACTTTACATATTTACAAAGAAAGTATTCTAAGCGTTAATCGATTTGACGAACACGTATACCACATTCATGCAATAAAAATATTTCTATTTCTAAAGCCCAATCTTAACTAAAACCTTAGTATGTAGGTACCTACTGCGAAGAGTGTGTGAAAATTGGTCATCCAGATTACGCCATGTAAGCGCCAGCCACAACGGCCACATGACCGAAAAAATATTCAAACATTAACAATGACAATTAAAAGAATATTTCCGGTTGTCTAGAAGAAATCGTTCTTAGCGATAATACCGCCATGTTTAGCAATGTAAGTTTTGTTAATTCTTTTTGTCAATTTCACCAATATTAAAAATATTTGTCTGTTTATTTAAATTTAAAGTCCCCTCTAATAAAAAATAAACTTTATTTGTGTAAATGAAATTAAAATAATCATCAGTCTATGATTCACGTCCGATTTGCGAATGACGAAACGTTAATAAAATAATGAATATCTACATTAAAAGACACTCTGAAGACCGAAGCTAAGGATCGTAGACTCTTAATAAAATTAAACATACAATTTACAAAAGTACCGTTTGTTAAGTATTAAAGATGCTTTAAGTGAAATAGTCCAGTGAAATCAGTTGCTATTCGCCCAGTTGCTGTTCGCTGGATTGCTCTAAGTGAAATACTTCTGAGAAAGTATTTTTTTGTTATAATTTGTTATTTTTCGAAAAATCCGGATTTAATTTTCAAATCCGGATTTGGAAGTATAGTAAAAATGAGCGGATATCCGGATTTTTCGGATTACGGATTATCCGGATTGCATTCCCTAGTGCCACCGTTGTCTCTGATTTCCATAACACAAGCAGGGATTGAATTACCGTTAAAAAAATAACGATACAAAAAAAATACAGTTAAAACATTTTATCGGTTTTACCGGAAAAAATAACGTTAAAAATATTGTTCCGGTAAAATTAGCGTTAAATATAGCGTTAAACTTTACCGGTACAATATACCGGTAAAAAAGTACCATTATTAATTGGAATAACGTTAATTTTAAAATTAACGGTAAAACAAGTAAGAAATAACGTTAAATTAACGTTAATTTCAATGTAACGTTTTCTAATGTAACGTTATTTATTGAAATAACGTTACATTAAAAATAACGTTATTATTCCCTGAACACAATTAGTACTTTAGCTACTTTACTTTGGAATCGGAACAATGTATATGATGTTGTGAATATTTATTTATAATATATTTATAACAATTAATTTCAACATACAATTGAAACTCTAAACTCAAAAATTTGAAAAATATTAGAAAATATCGACTCACCCTTAGCAGCTCAGACGGGACTCGAACCCGCACCCTTAGAATTCCGGCCCAATGCACTAACCAATTATGCTACCGAGTCGCCAGCGGATGTGGCGAAATTTTCTAATACTTTTCACGTTTCCGCTGTACGCCAGCGTTATCTCATCAAAGTGAAGAGAATTACCTTCGACATTCGAAAGCAACACCTTTACAGATGCCAGACAATCGATTAAGATGAAATAGCCATATAATCAGTAGCATAATTGGTTAGTGCATCGGGCCGGAATCCTAAGGGTGCGGGTTCGAGTCCCGTCTGAGCTGCTACGGGTGAGTCGATTTTTTGTAATATTTTTCAATAATATTAATCTTAACGTTGTATGAAGCCTGATAATAAGCAATATTCCCTCACCTGTAGATATATCTCCTGTAACGCGGCCGCGCTATAAACCTTCTGCCTGTTCTTTTTGCCGCGACCTTTCAAAGGCTCCTCCTCGAACAAGTCGCCTTCGGAGGGGAGCTGTTCGAGCTTGTTCTGGGCTGCGTTTAGGTATCTGAGAGACAGAGGGAGAGAGAATATGAGAAGAAGTATTTAGCGCGATTGTTTCTTCAGTTCAGTAAATAGCAAGACATAATGGCAGGATGACAGAAAATTTATCCCGCTTGGTGGCGCTGCTGTAGATGGAGAGCTTTTGTACGTGTACATACAGGGTAATTTTGCGACCCCTTTACAAAATCAAATAATAGTTCAAGGAAGTAATAAAAAAAATTGGTGAGATAATTATAAATTATGTCTTTTTAAATTCACAGTTTTCAACCACTTTTTATATCCTAAAAATCTAGGCGCGCACGCTCACCGTCACGAACGGGACGCGAGCGGGGGAAGGCGGGTGGCGGGAGGGGGCTCGCGCGGGGCGACCGTGCGACGCGCAAACGGTGACAACAAACAACAATTTCAATTTGTGTAGGGAAAAGTTTGGGGTAAAAATGTAAAAAAAAAATTTTGTTTTACTTCATAAATTGATTGTACTGCTGTTATAAAATGACCTGACAAAGTTTGGAAAAGGGTCCAAAAATGACCCTGTATTTGAGTGTGCCCCACACTCAAATACATGTGCAGCTCATATAAATATGTAGTCACTGGCACCTAAAAGATCTTTTGTGACATGTGCATATGGGTAATGTTCCCAGTTATTTTTCAATTATGTCTAAAAAGTTTGATAATAAAAATAATTATTATGGAAGTTGGACAGCTGTAAACAAATTAAAGATTCAAGAAAATCAAAATGTGTTGGAAGAAAAATTTATATTTACTCAATTCGCTACCAACATCCAAAAATTTATAGAAAATACGTAGCAAAAAAAAACAAAATGACAGGTCTACATCTACACTAGCGCCAAGATTTGTGAATCAGCAAGATAATCCTGTCGTTCCGTTTTCATGGAATCCTACTTCCTACTAATATTATAAATGTGAAAGTTTGTGGGTTTGGATGTTTAGATGTTTGTTCCTCAATCACGCAAAAACTACTGAACGGATTTGGTTGTAATTTGGCACACAGATAGTAGATAGCCTGGATTGAAACATAGGATACTTTTAGGGAACGGGAGCCACGCGGGTGAAACCGCGGGCGGCCGCTAGTTTTATAATACAACTAATTACAATCGCATTTATTGAACGTCTATACACTTCATCATCATCATATCAGCCACACGACACCCACTGCTGGGTATAGGCCTCCCCTAAGGATCTCCACAACGATCGGTCCTGCGCTGCCTGCATCCACTGGCTTTCCGCGACCTCCACCAGATCGTCGGTCCACCTTGTCGGGGGCCTACCCACGGAGCGTCGTCCGGTGCGCGGTCGCCATTCCAGAACCTTTCTGCCCCAACGGCCATCGGTTCTTCTCGCTATGTGTCCCGCCCATTGCCACTTCAGCTGAGCAATCCTTCGAGCGATGTCGGTTACTTTAGTTCTCCTGCGGATCTCCTCGTTTCTGATTTGATCACGTAGGGAAACGCCGAGCATGGCTCTCTCCATTGCACGCTGAGTGACCTTGAGCCTCCTTATGAGACCCATAGTTAGCGGCCACGTTTCACTGCCGTAGGTCATCACTGGCAACACACACTGTTCATAGACTTTCGTCTTGAGACACTGAGGTAAGTCGGACGCGAAGATTTTTCGAAGCTTCCCGAATGCTGCCCACCCGAGTTGGATTCGACGAGAGATCTCTTTCTCGAAGTTGGACCTACCTAACTGGACTGCCTGTCCTAGGTATACGTAATGGTCAACAACTTCAAGTGTAGTGTTCCCAACATGAACTGGAGAGGGTACAACATGGGCATTTGACATAATTTTCGTCTTATCCATGTTCATCCTAAGACCCACTCTTTGGGAAGCACTACGGAGATCTTCGAGCATTGTGTTCAGGTCTTCCATGGTCTCAGCCATAAGGACTATATCATCGGCAAAACGAAGGTGTGTTAGGTACTGGCCATTAATGTTGATGCCGAGTCCTTTCCAGTCCAAGAGCTTAAAGATGTCCTCCAACGCAGCTGTGAACAGTTTCGGAGAAATAACGTCTCCCTGTCTCACACCACGCTGCAGTTGGATAGGATTTGTGTTCTGGTTCTGTACTCGGATCGTCATGGTGGCATTTTGGTATAAGTACCTCAACACCTCGATATACCTATAGTCCACTTGGCACCTTTGGAGAGACTGCAGCACCGCCCAGGTTTCAATCGAATCAAAGGCTTTCTCATAGTCCACGAACGCCAAGCAAAGTGGCTCATTATACTCCTCAGTCTTCTGTATAACCTGCCGCAGCGTATGGATGTGGTCTATGGTGCTAAAGCCTTTTCGGAACCCGGCTTGTTCGGGAGGTTGGAAGTCGTCGAACTTGCGAGCGAGACGATTCGTAAGGACTCTCGAAAACAGCTTATAGACATGACTCAGAAGCGAGATGGGTCTATAGTTCTTTAAGAGGGACTTGTCACCCTTTTTAAAGAACAAGATCACCTCACTTATGTTCCATGTCTTTGGCGTTCTGCCCTGGACGATGACGGAATTAAAGAGCTTCTGGAGGACTTTGAGTATCGGCTTACCGCCCGCTCTCAGAAGTTCTGTAGTGATTCCATCGTCACCAGCCGCCTTGTTGTTTTTCAGCTGTTTGAGAGCCATACTAATCTCGCACAGGCTGACGTCCGGGATATCTTCGGTATAGTGTCGGGTAAGCTTGGCTCTGGGGTCTTTAGCCTTGCTTTCAACAGGTGTCTGCGTGGAATATAACTGCCCATAGAAGCTCTCGATCTCCCTCAGGATTTCAGGCTTTGATGAAATGATGCGTCCGTCGTCAGTTTTCAGCTTCGTCATCTGGCTTTGCCCAATAGACAGATCTCTCGCGAACACTTTGGAGCCTTTATTCCGCTCGATGGCCTCTTTAATACGATTCGTATTAAATTGGCGAAGGTCGCTCGTCAAAGACTTAGATATCTGTCTATTAAGCTGCCGATAACGATTAGCATCTACTGAACTCTGGAGCCTCATTTCACGTCTCTGATCCATGAGTAGGAGTGTGTGGTCGGAGAGTTTCTTTATCTTGGGACGGCGGGTCTTAAAGAGCTTGGACCCTACCGTACGGACAGCATCCACCACCATGTTGTTTAGATCGTCCACATCTATGCTGTTCTCAAGGGCTTCGAAGCGGTTTTGGAGTTCGAGTTGAAAGCTCTCGGGGTTTTGAATATGGGCCGGCAATGGTCGAATTGTTGATTTTATCAGTCGAGATCTTTCCAGCTTTGGGTTGATATTCAATGTGCCACGTACCAATCGGTGATCGCTCCCCGTCTTAACAGCGTTGATCACAGTGACATCATTGAATATTTGCTTTTTCGTCGACATGATAAAATCTATCTCATTTCTGACTTTACCGTCCGGACTGACCCAGGTCCACTTCCGGCATTCCGGCTTTCTGAAGAAGGAGTTCATCATAAAGAGGTTCTCCTTCTCCATAAAGTCAGCCAGCATCTGGCCTCTGTCATTCCGTTGCCCAACTCCAAATTGCCCCACTCTCAGCTCATCACCGCATCGTTTCCCCAACTTAGCATTGAAGTCCCCCATCACAACAGTGTAGTGGGTTTTGAAGCTATGCATGGCTTTAGAGATCTCCTCATACATAGCCTCCACTTCGTCATCTTGGTGTGTCGAGGTCGGTGCGTAAACCTGTATAACATTCAGCGAACACCGTTTGGATATTCTGAGTATAAGGTACGCCACCCTGGTCGACACACTTCCGATGGTAGTCACGTTGTTGACAAGGGACTTGTGGACGATGAACCCGATACCACCTTGGGACTGTTGGTCGCCCTCCCGGTAGTAAAGCAAGTTACCGGAGTTGAGGATTATCGAGTCCTCTCCCGCTCTTCGGACTTCAGATAAGCCGATAATGTCCCAGTGTACCTTGCTGATAACTTCTTCCAACTCGGTTAACTTCGCGTCGGTCCTTAGTGTGCGCGTGTTATAGGTTGCCAGGTGCAGTAGTCGTCGTTTTTGGTAGCCGAGCCGCACCCGGGGATTCTTAGCACCCCCTGCCCCGCCGTTACCGTAGCCGCTACCGTAGCTAGGAATAGCGGGGCTGCCGGGGACTGGGGGCCAATTTTTTGATCCATTATGCATGAGGGGGGGGGGTTTGCCATAATCGCCACGCTTGGCAGGCGGGTTGGCGATCGCAGTAGGCCAATGTTTTTTGGAGACGCTGCTGCCCGTCTCTTGAAGGCTATGCTCCCTTAGTCGCCTTTTACGACACCCACGGGATGATAGGGGGTAGTGCTATTCTAGGCCGGCACATACACGGCACAGGCCGTGTGCACGGCACAGGCACAGGCCGCCTATACACTTAAGCTTCGGTAACACTACTGGTATAGGTTTATTCTTCTCTTTAAAATGACACTATTTTATTTTATATACTGTGTAGATATGTAGACATCATCACCTAGTGTATATTGATGACATACCTGATTGAAGGTAACGCGAACAGATCCGGGGGTAATGTCCTCAACTCGTTGTTCGCTATATCCACCCTCGTGAGCGCTAGTAACTATATACTGTAGATATGTGGACATTATCTAGTGTATTGATGACATACCTAATTGAAGGTAACGCGAACAGATCCGGGGGTAATGTCCTCAACTCGTTGTTCGCTATATCCACCCTCGTGAGCGCTAGTAACTATATACTGTAGATATGTGGACATTATCTAGTGTATTGATGACATACCTAATTGAAGGTAACGCGAACAGATCCGGGGGTAATGTCCTCAACTCGTTGTTCGCTATATCCACCCTCGTGAGCGCTAGTAACTATATACTGTAGATATGTGGACATTATCTAGTGTATTGATGACATACCTAATTGAAGGTAACGCGAACAGATCCGGGGGTAATGTCCTCAACTCGTTGTTCGCTATATCCACCCTCGTGAGCGCTAGTAACTATATACTGTAGATATGTGGACATTATCTAGTGTATTGATGACATACCTAATTGAAGGTAACGCGAACAGATCCGGGGGTAATGTCCTCAACTCGTTGTTCGCTACATCTACTCGCGTGAGCGCTAGTAATGCGCCTGAGCCTGAAGACAGCTTTGGGTTGACTCTCATTACTGCTGCTCGGATCCAGGACATACTGTAGAATGCAAAATTCATTGGGTGTATTCCAGCAGGCTAATCGTTGGATCATCGATCGCTACATAATGGATTTTAACCATGGAAAGTAATTTGTTTTAATGGTTGCATTCCAAGAGACAAATCGCTGAGTTATCTATCGCCATAGAGTAAATAATAACCATGGGAAGTAATTTTTATAAAATGTTCAATATTTTATTTCCATTGTCCGGGCCGTTGCCGGATCCCGGGCACAAATAAAAGATGCTTTGATTTCACTGCATATTCTATAATGAAGATAATAGGTATATTTTTACATGAGCTTCACAATCACAGCATTATCAGTACTGTTCACAAAAACTAGGAGGTGCTATTAGCATCAAAGATGGTTGAAGAAGACGCGAGCTGACCTCTTTCGCGCTTTTTCTTGATGTCGGGCTCCAGCGGCGAGCTCAGTGGATAGCGTGGAGGCGCGTGACACAATCGAATTTATAGGGAACAAAATACTCCCATCCCATTGGTCAATGCGCGTGATTTTCTTTGGGAGTTCGTTTTGTGGAAAGGACTTTAGGCTATTGTAGTGTCTGTAGTGCAGTGTGTATTATTGAGTAGTATCTAGTTGTGTGTAGAGTGTAGTATTTTGTGTAGTGTATAGTTTAGTGTGTAGTGCAGTGTGGTGTGTAGTGTATCATACCGCACGTTGGCTAGGTGGCATCGCAGGTCGCACCACGTGATACCATCGGGCGCTGTACTCATACTAGTATGAGGGTAGTGTAGTGTTGTGCGTGGTGCGGGTGCATAGGGTAGTGTTGTGTGGAACGCAGTGTGTAGTGTCGTGTGCAGTGTGTAGTGTACTGTGTAGTGTACGTAGTGTAGTGTACATACCGCACGTTGGCTAGGTGGCATCGTAAATCGCGCCACGTGATCATAGTCGGCGTGCGAGGACACCGCGCGCTGTACGTTAATGCAGAGTCCGCTCGCGTGCTCAGTACTGCGGCTGAAATCGCCGATTTGTCTAACTTGTAATCGGGGTCGGGGTATGCCTGGAAAACAAAACTTTTGTTGGTAAAATATTAACAAAATAAGCTGAAAAACACGGGAGAGATGGTCATACGAAGAAATGTAGTGGTCACTATTGTTGCCAGTACGTACCTTACTGGTCACAATAGTTGCCAACACTTACCTTACTGACTACTGTAGTGTGTGTACTAACATGTACCTAAACACACACTCATCTCTCCTCGTATATAAGCCCTTGCGATTTTTGATGAAAATTACGCCGCCCCCTGGAAAATACACTGTTACCGCTTCCAGCACGCGGCTAGCACTTAACTTACTGTCCATTTAAGAAGCCAGCATTTACCTTAGTGGCCAGTATATTGGCCAGTAGCGGCTTCAACCCCATCCTCGCTGCCTGCCTGGCGGCCAGCGTTCGCTCGTCGGTGGCGCCCGCTTCTAGCAACATCTCCGCTAGAGGCACTAGCCCCATGCGAGCGGCTAGCGCTAGCGCTGTCCAGGATTCTTCCCCTAAGAAAATATGCCTAGCCTTTAGTCACACTGATCAATAGTTAACTGTGAAATGTGAAGATGAATTTACAATCTAGTGAAGTTTTATGCTGTGCTGTAATATTAACATTACAATATTATAAAACCATATTTATCTATAAACAGTGCATTGATTTCAAAATTAAGAAGCTGCAGCGTCTCCCATGCTCAATGAATATTAATATGCACTTCATATTACAGCTAGATTTTGTATTAATATAAAGCTAGACTCGATTCGAATCTTCATAAGGAATAACCGACTTTTTTGCCACTGCTTTGTATTTGAGTATGGCCATAGAAAACGATCCCCACATCTTAAACCCCACTTAAAAAAAACATGATATAATACTCACAAAAATACATATTAAAGGTCGGCGCCGACATATCAGCACGGAAAGGGATCGCCACCGCCTCGCCTTCAAACAAGTGTGGTTGCTATGGTTTTTGAGGCGAAGCGATGCTTTGCAGATTAGTGTGCTATGCAATAATGAGTTACAGACAAAGAATATTGAACGGCCCGATTTGAGGTGATCCCAATCTCTTTTATACGTAGAGCTGGCCACGGAAATAGGTGGACAATTTACAGAGCGACGAAATCCCTCAAGTTAGTTAGCCATACTATTATTATTAACAGATCCGGGCACCTCATAGATTTTGAGTGGTGGGGGTGGGAGTGTTTGAGCAACAAAAGGGCTGAAAAGCGATTGAAGGTACAAAATTTACAGTGCTCTGGATTTGGTGTGGTATAATAGCAAGCCAATCATGTATCTAAATTGAATATAACATTGCCAGGCATTTTGACTGATGGAAAAGTAATGCCAGGCGGCATTAAAATTCGCGAAAAAGTGGTAGTTTGATGCCACTTGGCACTACTTTTACTCTTTTTGTCCATCTATTTCCGGGGCTAGCGTTTAGTCCATTCTGCGCAGATATTTCGTTGGCAACCTTAAAGTGAAATAATAATTTAATAATGTATACTGACTGTCGGCGCTGCTGTGCCGGTGCGAGACGGCGGACGCGCTGCGCGAGCGGCGCCGCACGTCGCGCGTCTGCTCCGTCTGCACAGTTACATACACTAGTCCAATCAACGGGATTATTAATGATTATTATTTTTTAATATGTTTTTATACCTTTAATATATAGCTTTGTTCAGTAAGCCAATAAATTTTCTTCTTTAATCATATTTATACATAAACGTATAAAAATGGACTGACTATTTTTTCACATTACCTCTTTAGACCAAAAAATAAAAATAAATGATTAAAGAAGAAAATTTATTGGCTTACTGAACAAAGCTATAAAATAAAGGTATAAAAACATATGAAAAAATAATAATTAGCAAATAAAATTTTCAACAGAAGATATATTGAAAAATATTAAAATTTTAATTTGGGGTATCTCTGAAATCGAAAAAATGTTGGATTTCTTTACATAATTATTCTAACTAATGCATTACGTATACAGAAAGTATTTTAGCCCGAGGAAATATTCAGAGAGATATATAAGCAATTTTCATGTTTAGGTAAAAATACCTAACTTCTCGTAACAAAATTTATTGGATTATTGTTCATCTGTAATCTGCATTACCTAACTTCATCACATGCCAAATTTCGTAGACGGGAGAATTATTCGGAAGTCGCCATACAACAAATATCCTCATTGATTGGACTACACTCACTGTGTGGCTACAATAGTAGCCAATAGACCGTGGAAGTGACGTAAGGGTGTTAGGAATAAGTATTATGCCCTCCTGGGTGTGATTCCATGTGTCAAGAAGAGAAATTTGCTTGTGTCAAATGTTTGTTTTTACCTAAAATATCGAACTCCGCCATATGTCCGCCATTATGTGACGTCACACTTCCACGGGCTATAAACTATCTTCATAGAGGTCGTGTAAGCACGGAATTGCATTTATTGGATCTCCACCTATGAAATTAACGTAGAGGACTTTCACTTCTGTGATTTAGAATATTCATCAATTGCTTGCTATCTCAGACCAAATAAAAAAAGTAAGACGGAGTCTTCCGAACGAAGCGGTGAGGCCTGTAAAACTACGCCTTGGCTGTGTCGATACACAGCTCACGCACACACGTGTAACGAAACTACGCCTTGGCTTTACATATAAAACCCTGCCGCCCGGCCCCCGCCCGCCTCCTTGTACACACACATGTACCATCAAAAACCGGCCTCACTTCATTGTTCGCTACGCTCCATCTTTCTTTTTTATTTGATCTGAGCTTGCTATTAAATCGAATGATAAATAACCATCATAGACAACTATGAATAGTAAAAAAATACTTAGTATAGTTTTCTAAACATAAAACTGCCTTTAAAATGACTCCTCTTATTTGTTATAACTTAGCCAAAACTAATTTTATTCGCTTATCTTAAGTGGCATACGTTATCTGTGTTTGAACATTAGTGCATCAAAGTTTAAATTAATTAAGAATATGTTAGTATGGAACACGCAACTTTTTTAAAATTCTTCATACAAAACGCCGACTTCATAGGTGGGGACCGAATATTAAATGACGTTTCTGAGCGATAGAGTCGGACAGAGAAAAAATATTCCTGTCAGAAGTGGGACAACAACAAACTAAGTCCACTATTAACTAAAACTTAGTTTAATTCAAATATAGATAGAGCACTTGTGCACTGACGAGTATATACCTATGTCAGAATTTTCAAACAACTATTAAATCTCACTTTTAAAGATATTGTAAGAAAAACTGGAATTATTATGATACAAAATAATTAATAATAACTTACCAGTTCGCTAGGTGGCGCAGCGGGCGCATCGGGCGACGCTCCCGCGCGCAACAATCGCCGCAACAGTCGCGCGTTGTTGCTCCTCACGGCGCGAGCCACGCAACTGTCGCCCGCCACCACGCAGTCCGTGTATACGGGACACACGCGGGATAACTCCTCACCACTCTGCACAGACAGACACACACGTCACTATAACATATAAACATGACTGTAGCAAGCACATACACATGCCAACACATGTCACAAAAGTGACCACACACATACCGTCATTGTAGCACACACATACGTCACTATAGCACACACATACGTCACTGTAGCACTAACATACATCACTGTAGCACACACATACGTCACTGTAGCACACAAATAAATAAATATTTGACAACATATTGCTCCAATCCCAAAGTAAGTAGCTATAGCACTTGTGTTATGGAAATCAGAAACAACGGTGGTATGACAAACACCCAGACCTGAGACAATATTGAAAAGTTCATTTTCTACATTGACCCAGCCGGGGATCGAACCCGGGACCTCAAGAGATGGTGACGCCTTGAAAACCGGCGTGCAAACCACTCGAACACGGAGGTCGTCTATACGTCACTGCAGCACACACATACGTTACTGTAGCACTCACATACGTCACTGTAGAACACACATACATCACTGCAGCACACACATACGTCAATGCAGCACACACATACGTCACTGTAGCACACACATACGTCACTGTAGCACTCACATACGTCACTGTAAAACACACATACATCACTGCAGCACACACATACGTCAATGCAGCACACACATACGTCACTGTAGCACACACTTACGTTACTGCAGCACTCACATACGTTACTGTAGCACACACATACGTCACTGTAGCACTCACATACGTCACTGTAGCACACACGCACGTCACTGAAACTGAAAATATTATAACTTGACATTACAAAAATCATAGTCTTTTTCTTCTTCTAATAGTAACTTCACTAATTAGTGGCCAAAAGCCAATTGGCTTTCCAGTTCAGTGTAAATTAATGATACAGTACATACAACACAACTGACTCCATCGGCAGACGCTGCGATACTGAAATTTACTGAATGTCTCGGTCTCGCTCGACCCACAGTAGTGGATCTATACAAACACTGACCTTACTGGCGCCCGTGAGCTTGTTGACGATGGCGTGGATTCCGAGGGAGATGGTGCGCTGCGGGCTCAGCGCCGCGCCGCCGACTCCACGCCCCCGCGCCGCGTCGGGCGACGACGGACAATCCGTCTGGGATAAAAATGGGATGTATAGTCTGCAGCGTACTAAAATTTATGTAATGTGTAGCGGCGCGATCATACCGCTACATAAGCAATCGACGAATGACGAAGAAATGCAGGATCAGCGAAAAGTAGGTACAATATGTAAACATTATGCAGACGTGACGTCGCACTACGTCAAGCTTATATCGAGACAAATGAGACCTGACTCACGATATCGAAGTTTTATAAGCACTTCGCATAAATACAAATTCCAACATCAAGCAGTTGGACCGCGGTCCCCGAGCACAGACACCTAGCTCGGTCGGTGGAAGTACTTCCCTTTTCGCTGAATTCATATATGGTGAAGAGATACTGCCTCAACAATAATGTAATGGCGAGATGTCACTAAAGTTATCCCGCATGGCGACGCTATTGCTACTGGAGACCGTTGTACGGGCATTTATCCCCGATTTTCCCATTTATTTTAATTTATATCATAATATGGTTAATACTAATAAATTATTATTATGGAAGTCAGACAGTAAACGAATTAAAGATTCAAGAAAAACAAAATGTAGAGAAGAAAAATTGATATTACTTAAAAATAGCATCTGAAAATGGAAAAAAAGTATTCACAAATAAATCAATTCTTACAGAATGATGACATATAGCCTCATTGCAAAATTGTCAGGTTTTTCGTTAAAGATGGCATTTTATTTTCATATTGCCAACCAGTGGGAGGATTCTCTTTTTACGGCAAGCGCAGAAAAAATAATTACCCTTAAACCGTGCCCCTCCCTACCCCCTACATACCTGTACAGTGAACCCCAGCAACGCCTCGACGGCCGCCATGTTGTTGAGCGAGCACGCAATGTACAGCGCAGTCTGCCCGCTCACGTCCCGCGCGTTTACATCGAATGCCGCGTGGTATTGCCACTGGCCCGATCCATCGCTGGAACAATCCATACTAGTGAATTCATAGATTTTAGTCATTCACACTGCTATTTTTATGGTAAGACTAGCGGCCGCCCGCGGTTTCATCCGCGTGGTTCCCGTGGGAATATCGGGATAAAAATCCTATGTTTTAATCGAGGCTATCTACTATCTGTGTGCCAAATTTCAACCAAATCCGTTCAGAAGTTTTTGCATGATTGAGGAACAAACATCTAAACATCCAAACCCACAAACTGGGTGGTTTAAAACATAGGATACTTTTTATTCCGATATTCCCACGGGAACGGGAACCACGCGGGTGAAACCGCTATTAATGTTATAAATGTGAAAGTTACTGTGTCTGTCTGTTATCTTTTCACACCTGACACATAGAACAATAGTACATTACAGCCGAAAACGGGAAGTTAGCATTTGCATTGTCGAGGATGGTTTGAATCATTCGAGGCAATGCAAATAGTTTCCAGTACAAAGTTTGTATAATACTTTACGCACGTAATGCGAGGAAATAAAATTTTCTTAGTAAAAAGGGAGTTTTTAAATTGGTTCTTGAGGCCATAATGACCGGTCATGCAACCATAAAGTTTTATAAATATAATGCTAGCTGATGAGTTCTACCGATTGAATTTGGAATACTTACTTTCCGCATAAGTGCGGGAAGTAAGTATTGAATTTCATTTCCGCACTGAAATTCAAATGTAGAATGTGATGAACCAGACCCCTACGGAAATGTTGAACGCCCCGCATTCCTTTTTCAAATGTAATGATGACATTTCAGAGCCATAGACTTAGAAAATTTTTCGCTATGCTCAAGTAGACGGACAAAGGTGCGAGTGAGAAACCGATTCTTACGGCTTATGCGATGTGCGAGAAAGAGTAAAACAAAACTGACAGCTGAACCTAGTTTGACTTCATTTATAATCGTTTATCAACTTGGTGAAAAGCGTCAACAAGATTATTTTGTAATTTTGATCGCGATCGGGTCGGTTTGGCTCTCAAAGCTATATAAATCAATAATGGTGTCGTGTTCTGTACTGGATTGTAATGTTACTTACGACAATAACCCAAATAAACACTCATTTCACAGGTAAATATGATTGTACTATTACCATTTTCATAATTCATATTTTAGTTGAATATATTCCCAAACACACTAAGTTATATACTAATATGATGCTATTAAACGCCTATTTCCTAAATAAAGGCTGATTTCTAAACATTATGTGTTAGATAAAAAGATATTATGTCCGTGAACTTGAGAAAATAAGGCGTAGATATTGATCAAAAATTATCGATATCGATACTCATGTCGATGATTTCCAATATAACTTTGTTTGTCTTTGTGAACACTGTTAGTTTTATTTAAAGCTGCTTGTAACCGACAGTTTTCAAATGGTAAATTATACCAACTTAAGTACTAATTTAACAATTATTTCCAGGTTTTCTATAAATCCAGTGATTAAATTAAACTGGATAAATGTCATAAATAAATAAGCAGGGAGCCTCAAAGGAGACCTTAAGAAATTATTTAAATAATTTTTTTCAAAATCTTGTTTGTGTTTTATTTATTAGAGCAATAATACATTATGGTTATCGACAACCTAAAATGGACTTCAGTGCATCTCTAAATTCACGCACACGGTTACATATTTACAAACACTGGCTCATCTCACTTTTGGTTTCGCAGTCAAGTGAACTCTGTTCGTCTATTCCAGTGGATATTAAGTTTATGTTCAGAGCATACGTGAGTAAAAAAATTAAATTAGTTCGTTTTGGCAGTCGAGGGAGCTTTTTCCGAAACAATTTTTAGTCAAAGAGGTCTGGTCCCCCGACTGTGTGCAAAGAAATGTTATTAAAGTGACAAGGCAGTCATGTTTTAATATATCGGGTCATTCTGAACTTACCATCCTTTCAAGGATGTTTCCAGCCCATGAAACTCAACAAATTTCTCCAAGAAACACGTGTCGAAATCACGCCATAAAATGTCGGTCATGCCATACTAAATTGATCACGTGAACGTGATCTCTTTGATTTGTATGGATAATCGATTTTTTTCCAAATTTTTTGCCATGCGTTCCTTAGAGAAAATTGTTCAATTTCATCGTTTTTAGGGTTCCGTACCCAAAGGGTAAAAACGGGACCCTATTACTAAGACTTCGCTGTCCGTCTGTCTGTCTGTCTGTCTGTCACCAGGTTGTATCTCATGAACCGTGATAGCTAGACAATTGAAATTTTCACAGATGATGTATTTCTGTTGCCGCTAAAAACAGAATAAAATAAATATTTAAGGGGGGCTTCCATACAACAAACGTGATTTTTGCCGTTTTCTGGTACGGAACCCTTCGTGCGCGAGTCCGACTCGCACTTGGCCGGTTTTTTTTTAAACATGGCGCATGTAGAGGGAGCCATTTCTATCTCCATACTCGCGTATTGTTGAGTATCTCTATACTCGCGTGTAAGTGTTGAGTATCTCTCTACTCACGTGTAACTGTTGAGTATCTCCAGCGGGTACGGATAGTCGAGTAGTAGAGACACGAGTGTCGCGTGTCCGCCGATCACCGCCGCGTGTAGAGGCAGCCATTTCTATCTCTATACTTGCGTGTAAGTGTTGAGTATCTCTCAATACTCACGAGAAACTGTTGAGTATCTCCAGCGGGTAAGGATAGTCCAGCAACAAGGACACGAGTGCCGCGTGTCCGCCGATCACTGCCGCTTGTAGAGGCAGCCATTTCTATCTCTATACTCGCGTGGGAGTGTTGAGTAGCTCTATACTACGGATAGTCGAGTAGTAGAGACACGAGTGCCGCCTGTCCGCCGATCACCGCCGCGTGTAGAGGCAGCCATTTCTATCTCTATACTCGCGTATAAGTGTTGAGTATCTCTCTACTCACGTGTAACTGTTGAGTATCTCCAGCGGGTACGGATAGTCGAGTAGTAGAGACACGAGTGTCGCGTGTCCGCCGATCACCGCCGCGTGTAGAGGCAGCCATTTCTATCTCTCTACTCGCGTATAAGTGTTGAGTATCTCTCTACTCACGTGTAACTGTTGAGTATCTCCAGCGGGTACGGATAGTCCAGCAACAAGGACACGAGTGTCGCGTGTCCGCCGAACACCGCCGCGTGTAGAGGCAGCCATTTCTATCTCTATACTCGCGTATAAGTGTTGAGTATCTCTCTACTCACGTGTAACTGTTGAGTATCTCCAGCGGGTACGGATAGTCGAGTAGTAGAGACACGAGTGCCGCGTGTCCGCCGATCACCGCCGCGTGTAGAGGCAGCCATTTCTCCACCGTCTCTTGCTGTGAAGGAAAGGAAAAAAAAGTTTAAAGAAAAACCGGGCAAATTCGAGTCTGACTTGCGCTTCGAAGGTTCTATGGTTAATTTGTATAAACGCTCATTGAGCGAAAAAACAGTTCACAACGTATTGTGGTCACTATATAATATCCACATCACGAAATTCGTGTTATGGCTTTATGAAAACACCCATGACGCATCATGGGCCATGACACGTTGTGACAATCACATAAAGACCATATTTCTAATGGTGTCATGGCTACCATGATAGACGATCTCAACACGTTGTGGCAATGAAGAGAAGCCTTGATGCGTATGAAACTCACCTGCACTGCACGAGGGAAATGCGCTAACAGCAACTTGGCGATGTCCAAATGTGCTTGATAGCACGCCACATATAGCGGGCCGTAGAGTGACTGACTTTGTTAAAGTTTTAAATTTTTGACACCATGCTACGTATAGCAGGCCGTAGCGAGTGACTGACTATGTCAAAGTAAGTATCTTTCTATAGTTAAAAACGCTAACAACAACTTTGCGATATCCAAATGTCCTTCAAAGCATGTCACGTATAGCAGGCCGTAGCGAGTGACAATGTCAAAGTGAGTAGCTTTCTATAGTTAAATACGCTAACAGCAACTTTGCTATATCCAAATGGCCTTGACAGCGTGCCACGTATAACAGGCCGTAGCGAGTGACAATGTCAAAGTGAGTAGCTTTCTATAGTTAAATACGCTAACAGCAACTTTGCTATATCCAAATGTCCTTGACAGCGTGCCACGTATAACAGGCCGTAGCGAGTGACAATGTCAAAGTGAGTAGCTTTCTATAGTTAAATACGCTAACAGCAACTTTGCTATATCCAAATGTCCTTGACAGCGTGCCACGTATAACAGGCCGTAGCGAGTGACTATGTCAAAGTGAGTATCTTTCTATGACCTTGCTAGCATGCCACGTATAACAGGCCGTAGCGAGTGACTGACTAGGTATGTCAAAGTTGTTAGCGCTAGCTAGGAGAGAACTCACCTGGACTGCGCGAGGGAAATATGCTTACTATAGCTTAGCGATGTCCAAATTTCCTTGATAGCATGTCATATATAGCGGGCCGTAGAGTAACCGACATTGTCAAAATTGTTAGCGCTAGCTAGGAGAGAACTCACCTGGACTGCGCGAGGGAAATGCGCTAGCAGCAGCTTGACGATGTCCAAGTGCCCTTGATAGCACGCCACATACAGCGGGCTGTAGCGAGTGATAGAATGAGCGCGTCCGTCCGCGCCCGCTTCCAGTAATGCGGACACGACGGGAGTGTTGCCGGACTCGCACGCGCTGGGAAATGGAAACGGAACGAACAAATTATGAATAATAATTATCAAAAATTTCCTGTCCCATTCTTTAACTATAAAGGTCTCTACCCACTACACTGTACCATACCAGCACGGTAAAAACAGATTTCTTATAAAAAGACAAATTGCTTTGGCTTAAGACATATTTATTAAATCAAGAAAATGATCCTCTCCCTATAGACGCTAGACAATAATTTCTTCGCAATAGTAAATAATATTCTTAAAAATATTTAGTTGTTACAAGAATAATATATTTATTCCCAGACACGTGTTGTTTTATTCAAGACACCGTTATTTTGTACAGTCAAGTAAATGTATTCTTGATACGAAAAATCTTATATATCTCTTATAGACTAACTTTACTTAGAGTAAATAATAATTTTACTCATAATAAGTAAATGTTTAGTTGGCCTCAGTAATTACTGATTTTTGATGAAAAAAATAAATGGAGATTTTGTGTATTGAACGAAGATGAATATTTTGTTGTTGTTGTATATTAAGTGGAGATAATTAAAGAACACCGATGACTTCCTTTTCCTTGACTTCCTGACAAAAATCAAGGTAAAAGTGCTCGAAAGAGGAGTGGAGTCCGGGAAGCCGTTCCAAGTAGGACGCGACATTCAGAGGCAACAAACCCGATTGAGATTGACATAACAAAATTAATTCCGACTACTTAAAGAACTAGATAAAAATCTTAACACCGCGGGTCAGACCATGATGTCAACAAACCCACTAACTTAACTCTAACTTAAGTCATCTTAAGTTAAATACATTGCTTTCTTACATTACTATTATTTTTTTTAAGAAGAAAAGAAAATATACTCTCGACTTCAGGATAATAATCTTTGTTGAAGGATAAATTTCTCAAAGTAAAAATGTTATCGTGTTTATCGAAAACTATGATTACGTTGTTTCAAAATTTTAGTATTTCTCAGTTTAAAACAAAATTTTCATAAGCCGAACAAAATCATTTCTCAGTACAAGAAATACAATTTTGTTTTTGTTAAATTAAATATATTAAATTCGTACTCCAACTTATTATTAAATTATTTTGGGCCAAAATTGCATGTCTAAAAGTTAGACCGAATGTTTTGATTGAAGTAAATCTTTACTCAATTGTGTAATTTCTTATGCTAGACCTAAAACGAAAAAAAATTAAAATGAGCACACATTTTATCTTAAATTAAATATTATGTACTTCATAAACAATAAACTTTCTCTTAATCGAAGAAAATGATTTTTTGAAAAAAGTTTATCTAAATCCAAGTAACTTGTAGTTGATTTAAGATGATTTTAATTTGATGCAAGAAGATGGACATTTCTTGATTTTAATTAAGTCAATTTAATTGATATAAGTTTAAACAAGCCTTGAATCAAAAATATTTCTCTTAATAATTAAGAAAAATATTGTCTGAGTGAAAGATGAGCACTAATTTTGTTTTAAAAATATTGCATTGGCCTAAGTAAATATATTTTTAGAATAACCAAATATTTCAACAAATTGGTCTTTCTTATTTAAAGAAATCCTTTTTTACTGTGAGGCCTCCTTCACTCGCTCAAGGTCGCGCGATAAGCACCTACCGCTAGCCGTTCGTGCGAACGAACAAGTGAGCAAAGGGCCGCCACACGCCCGCCGCCGTACAAGCGCGGCATCTTACTGCCTGCGTAGATATTGCCTCTTTATAATAGTAACAATGTCGAATCGACGTTAGTGCCGTGTACGGATGTCAATATCACACTGACATTTATGCAGGTCAATGCAATATCAAAAAACCAATAAACAATTGTCGTTTTTCACATTATGATATATGCTACGCAGTTCATTTAAAAGAAGACAACCCTAACGTTGCGACGTTTACGTCAGAAAAGGTAAGAGCACGCGATAGAGAGGCAACTACTAGGTGAACTGCGCGACCTGAATTGCACTTTATTGTGTCGGAGCAAAAGTCGCTATTTATTTAAATGACTTTGCCGAATGCTGCTTCTGTACCTTGTACTATTATTTATTCTGTGACCATACTATGGTGTACTACTTAGAGTAAGACGGGCTTCTACAGAAAGAGAAGCCATACGAAGCGTTTCCCCTCTGCCGAAGTACAAGCCCAAATGGGCATACGCGTTAGTAAAACCAGTTGCGCCCGGATTTCTTTCTAGACCGAGTCCAGTCGCGCATGTGAACGCTGCTCTGTTTAAAATGTCGAATTGATGAGTTTTTTGCTGTTAAAAGAGATCTTGAACATCAAGTATACAAAAAGACGGTTTTACATTTCACATAAAAGTAATTTTTTATCGTATTATTGCTATTTGTTTACATTTAAACATTAAATTCGTATATTTTATTCTTGATTAGTTGTCAAATTTGTTCAGTGACATCGGGTCTGCTAGTCCATGGCTCGTCCGTACAAATAACAGATCTGTCGCTAGATAAATCCGAGTTCTCGCCGATGGGCAACTTAGTGATGTTACCGTTAAATAATGTTTGTCGATAAAGTGTTGGTCAATCTGGCCCTGATTCTGCGCCAAATTCATTTGCGAGATTTTTGCATGATTTGCTCTGCACTGATGTGATCGCGACAGATATCGCGAAATAAATGTCGAAATAGTAGATTATACAACAAGTGAATAAAAAGAGAATTTAGTTCGAGGCACTAACGGCCGTCTCTCGAGCAAGATAATTAGGCGCATGATAGCTGCATGACAGCTAAGTTCATGACACCGTTTTAATGGGGAGGAAAAGCGCAATTTTATCCCTATAGGTGGCGTCTTGTCGTTGGTACCGAGCCGCCTCTAAGAAACTGTCAAAACATATGGGAATCTCTTGGAGTATTGCACTTTTTAATTTTATACTGAGAAAATGCCGCATTGTTATGCATGTAACTTGTAAAATATTGGAGTTCATCGATTTCCCAGTAACAAAAAAAATAGTGGGCAAAAAAATATCAAAAAAAATATGCTTTTTCCTCGATTTTCTCCTTTGCTGAGCCTGAGAAACATTATAAATCAAAAGGAATGTTTCATGAATTTGATGAAGCTTCGCCGAAATAAAACAACATTTGAATTATAACAGCTTTGTTCTTTAATATTTCAACCTCAGCAGTTTCTAACATATTTATAACTTGGATGAATTTGATAGGTATATCAAATATGGAATAAGCCCAATATTGGGGCCAAACAGAGAATTAATAGAATTTTATATGCCAGAGTCATTCAAGAAACTTAGAATAATAAAATAAATATGATAAAACGGTTCGTGTAATTTTGGATGGTACAGAAATTCCAGTACAGAAACCTGAAATTACTATTGCACAGAAGGCATCATCAGGCAACTATAAACATGGAAATTCACACTCAGTTGCTTTGTTAAAATTGAAATCATATGCTTCTAATCTGAAATAAAAAGATTACTTGTAAATCTTACACGAAATTTAAAGAAATGTAATGCTTGTTAGCAATTTTTTGTATGTTGCCATAAACTTTCTTGCCTGTTGTTTTGGCTTTTCTTTTCCGTAATTCATATTTTATATGAGCTAAAGTTAGCATAAAATACATTGTTTGTCCGCAAAACCGAAAAAAATACAATCTAAGACAGTAAAATCACGTAATACACAGTCAAGACAATATAAGCTCAAACTGACAATTGTTCCAAAGACTAAGCGCCATCTGTAATTCACTTTGCCTTCGCCTCCCCATTTGGTCGAGTTGTAGTTAGGAAAGACTTATGCGATTCTTATCCAAGCTGAATACTGACCGTAAGTAGTACTGTTAAATAAACTATATTCAAATTAAAGCAAATAACACTGCTAAGAGCTGAATAGTAGCCGAAGATTCAGCATCGCTCTGTATAACTTAAAATAGCTTATTATTCACTCTTATGGTTGAATTAAACGCACTTTTTAGAGTGGCGATGGTAAAAAAGCAATTATTCAATGATGTAACTGTGATCAACGTTAAGACGGGGAGCGATCACCGATTGTTGTAAATTCAAATTGTTGGGTGTGCAGATGGCAGTACTGTCATGGAGCGGTGTTCAGTGTCAGCAGCCTGAGCCCAACTTCCCTGGGTACACATTAGTCCCAACCCAATCACCTACTCTCTCGAGCTTTTTGTATAAAGCTCGAGCGTATAAAAATGACCTCTTTGTTGTTATTCACCCCATCGTAAAATGATTGAGTTTGTAATCTTTATTCCTTTTTCCGTATCGATATTGCTGCATCGACAGTTGAGCCCAGCCCTTTATGTCAAAAACCTGTCATATATTCATCCGTACACAAATTTTTGCTGTTTTGTTTTATTTTTTATGTGTGAGTGTCGTCATTACAGTGTAGTTTTTGTATGTGGGTATGCGGAACTGCACTTGTGTGCATTTTCCCCCCCCGCAAAAAATGCCAGAATAATTTGAATAGAGTAATATCGCTAAGGCGTCTCCCTTCGTGACAAACGAAGCCTTTTGTTGCTCGAAGGTGTACTACGTGCTAGGAACGTGTCAGTGTCAAGCAAAAAATATTATTTGTATTCTTCTTCTTATCGAATGAGGAATGGTGGCCACCTCTGGTGTTAATAGTTTGAGACTTGGCTTAACGACTGTTATCAAATGACAACAGCCGGGACCGGCGTTTTAATGTGCCCTCCGAAGCACGGAAGCGCTAAGTTGTAATGCCACTTTAATGGTCACCCATTCTACACCTAACTGGACCGAGCGTTGCTGAACAAACGTGATCGATCACGTTTGTTCAGCAACGCTCGGTTCAGCAATACTCGAGTATGATCTGTCTGTCAAGTTTCGCCATGAGCGATTATTTGTATTGAAAAGCATGAAACTATTACCACTAGACCATTCCGTCACCGGCTATGCACGGAGCGTCAACAATGAGGATCAGTAACAGGTTTGAATCCTATAGTTTTATTGGTAAAATATAAGAACATATTCATAGCTATGAAACTTAGTGAAAGATTTTTTGAAATCAGTTTAGAAATGGTCGAATTAAAAGGATTTTGAAGGAAATGTCAAGCTCAATGCAATATGTGTTTTATCACATACGACATAAGGTTCGCGTACGTCTCGATGACGTCATAAGGACCCCCCAAAATAAGTGTTTTAGCACGTTTTAGCTCGTATATCTTCTCAGGTTTAAGAGATATCGTAAAAATTTCTTCACAGTTAATCATGTGGTGGCATAAGCTTTCTGATAAGCCACTAAACAAAAATCGTTACTGATCCTCATTGTCAGCGAGATTATTTTGCCGGTGATGACACGCTCTGTGCATGTCACGCGACGTTGCCAAGCCGGTGAGTATACGGGTTGCAACCGAGTATGATGACCGTTATAAAAGCAAAATGAAAGGATGCTGATTTGGATGTTGCATACGGGCACCATACGGGTTGCATACGGGCACTATAAGGGTTGCATACGGGATGTATACGGGCACAGAACGCCGTCGATCCGTTTCAGTGAGAGTAGAGCTTTTCGTGTTGCTTTTCGTCTCTGGATACGTTTCTAGCACGGTCATGGTATGGCACGGTGTAGTGGGTAGAGACCTTAATGGATTGTTGGACTGTTGTGATGATGACAATGATCACACTCACATGTAGAGCACCGTGTTAGCGCCGCCTGGAGTGAGATTGACCACGAGGCCTGCCTCGCGGCCGAGGCTCGTGAGCCGCGCGCGCAACCCCACCGCGTCACCGCGCGATACTAGCTCGCGGAGCGCCGCGTGCTGGGAGAGACGCTCGCGTTCGAGAGCATCTGTGACAAGGATATTTTGATGATGAGTGGGCGAACTAAGGAAATTGAACCAGGGGGTCTCATTCTAGCCTACAACAAGTCGAGCCAGGGTTCGATTCCCAGGCATACTGGCCTGGCTACACGTATGGAGTGCACGGTAGAGAGGTCTACCTGAATTTTAAATCATGCTCAGTACTTAACCAAACTTTACTAGTTTAGTTTGCCACGTCTGCTGCCGAGTGTTGACTATCGAATTATCACATAAATTGTGACATGTCACGAAATTGCTGGTCACAAACTTACCGCCCTCCCTCCACGGGTCGGCGACGTCATCCGCGAAGTAATGCGTGACGTCATACGCTGTGTCCGTGTCATTCTCCGCTCCATCGCACGCGTCATCGCATCGCTTGTCGCGAGTGCGAGCGCGCGCCTCCCGCGCCGCCGCGCGGAATCGTTGCAGCATCGCGTCCGTCGAGTTTGTTGACATAGTCAGTCATAGTCACTTACATTTTGAAGTTTTTTTTCAGGACTTAGTGTTCTTTTATTCGATTTTTATTTCTTATATTAGAAGGATTTGGTTCGTTCAAACCAATAGTTACCTACGTATGAAGATGTTATTGAATAAATACAAATAATTTAAATCAAATAACAGGGGTATTAAATTAAAGAAAATTGTGTAATATTTCGCTCTACTGGAAAGCCATCTCGTAATTCTAACGGATGTAACAAAACCCTCAACGAAACCAAAAACCACGCATTCCGCCCATCATCAGGATCATTTTTGTCTTTTAGACTATACCTGGGAAACCAATAGCTACGAAGTTATTAAATGTCAAAGTCAAATTTTTTTTATGAAATCTTATTTTATTCGTTATTTCCTAAATTTTGTCCAAAGAAAAATGATCAAATATTAAGTATTTCGTAACAAACAATGGCTTCAAAACGTCATCACTCAATGTATCTCATGAGCACGCACGCACGCACATAAACGCGGGCGGCCTTTCAACTCGGCCGTACGCAGCTGGTTAGCATACACTCGCAGGCGCGGTCTGTTGAACGCGTTACATTGCGTGGAAATGTAGGCAATGCTTTTTTTACACCAAAAATTTAAATCATTTCCCAGCAACAATTTTGAAAAGAAATGGTCCTGATGATGGGCAGAATACGTAGACCTCTGCTTCGTTAAGGGTCTTGTTACACTCGGTATAAGCAACGTTCATCATCGGTGCGAGCTAAAGGAACAGTTCACGACAAATAGACAAACTCCTTCTTTTTTGAAGAAATAGCAGTCATATAGGTATTTCGCCTGTAGCCGGGTAGCCGGTTCAACAGTTCCGCATGATCGGACGCCACCGCTCGCGCGTAAAACGGGGCACGTCACACTCAGCTGGCGTCGACGCGCGCTTGGCTGTACACCTGTCACTTTGACAGGCGGGCTGTCAATTGCGTGACGACTATTGAGTGTGAAATATGTGGTCTAGTGGTTTAGGCACCGAAACTTGTTATTATGGAGGCAGGGCTATCAGATGGTATATCTAAAAATCCTGACAAAAAGCCTGATTTCTACTAAAAAGTCCTGACATTTTGCTGAAGCGCCCACACGGGCGGAGAAGAACCGATGGCCGTTGGGGCGGGGCAGTTCTGGAATGGCGACCGCGCACCGGACGACGCTCCGTGGGTAGGCCCCCGACAAGGGGGACCGACGTGAGGGTGAAGGTTGCGGGAAGCCTCTGGATGCGGGCAGCGCAGGACCGATCGTCGTGGAGATCTTTAGGGGAGGCCTATACCCAGCAGTGGGTGTCGTGCGGATGATATGATGATGATGAAATTAATCGCATTAAATATTTCCGCGACCGCAAAGACAGATTACCTAAGTAGTATTATATTATGTTATCAATGCAGATTACTTAACAGTACCGGATGAGTCAATGTGATGAAATGGAGACTTGCATCGCGACCGCAGCGATACGGGAATGCATAATTACGTAACATCACACTTAAGTTTGTTGGTTCACTAGTATGGCGAATCAATCAGTTTTTCTTTAGATTATTATCCAAGAATTCTCTAGACCAGTGGTTAGTTTTTTCTAAGATCATATAAATCCTATCTAAGTATATCGAAGATCTTCCGAGATCATAAAAAAACTCTTTTTTATGAGCGCTTGCCCGCTATCACGCTTGATGGTATGCGATGATGCGATCTAGGATGAAACGCGCTTGCCTAGGAGATACCTATTCACTCGCGACTTGAAGGCCCCCCAGATTGTACAATCCTATAAGGAAACATAAACTCAGGCAAGGACTTCCACTCTCTAGCGGTACGGATGAAAAAATTTGAAGCAAAACGCTTAGTGCGAGTCTTTGGAATATCCACCAAAAAACGGTGGCGTTGGGTCGTATGCCTTTGCGTAATAATGTTGCCAAATTCACTAAAGCCGATGAAATCTAGATGAGTCTAGCTAGCCTTATAAAGTGTCTGTAATTTATTGACTTGCTTGTTATATAATCTATACTAAATTATAAATGCGAAATGACTGTGTGTTACGTTTTCATAGGACCAATTTTGATGTAATTTGGTACGGATATAGATGGGACCTTGGGGAAAAGCATGGGCTATTTTTTATCCCAAAGCTGGGCCGGGTCTCCGGCTCTCCGCCCCGCACAATACAGGGTGTTAGTAGCACCCTAGCAAAAACTTTCAGGGCATAGTCGACTCATGATTCTGAATCTATCTGAAGTGAAATTTTCCATTGCAAAATTCATGAAAAAAAATATATTTTTCTATCACATAGAGTCTGTTTTAATTGCATTGAACTAAATTTACAGAAAATTATATAAATTATAAACCCGCAATACACATTCCCATACAAATTGAAACAGCCTGTAGCACCCTTTATAACGGAAATTTTAAAAAACCCTTTCTTAGTGCTCACCTACACCATGAAAGGCATCTACCCTCCAAAAACGGTATCTCTACCTTAAGCCGTTAGGGCTCTACGCCTATTCCAATAATGAATCAGTGAATGAATCAATCAATTTAGAGTTTTATATGCAAGGGCGTCGCCAAGGGTGGGCAGGGGGGGCAGCGGCCCCCCTAGAGGTTAAAAAATGTAGCCAACTGCAACGTAACCAAAGTTCTAAAAGGCCGTGCTTGACTTGCTTTTCCGATATATCCTGCATAAATAAACTTGAATAATTTTACTACGTGCTCTTAACTGTACCTACAATTAATATTATTTTCATCTTCCTTAATAATAATAACTTGCCCCCCCCCCCCCCCCTGGGCAATGGGCAGGCGACGCCCTTGTTTATATGTATGTATAGATAACACTAAGTTCTAGTTTTGGCCACCGGGTCAGATAAATTTGTAAAGGGCGCTCAACGCCAGCCGAAGGAAAGAAAGAAAGAAAATACATTTTTTAGACATACTCAACGAATACACAACATGACAGTACAAAAAAGAGGCAAATTACAAAGACAATAAATTAACACATTGTGCAACGTAAGTGTACTGAAATAAAAGACTTTTTAACGGATACTAGCGCGGTTTTATTGAAAGTACTTTGGTAATTAGTTGGTATTTGGTTTGATTTTTGATTTTCCCTATAGGCTCACGAGTAGCTTCAGTCCCCCGTGACCACGGCAGCTGCAAAGGTGCCGAAACGTCGGGAAAATCAAAAATCAAACCAAATACTAACTAATTACCAAAGTACTTTCAATAAAACCGCGCTAGTATCCGTTATAAAGTCTTTTATTTCATGTCTAGTGAGCGCGTAAGCTTGAGAAGTGAATACATAAAAAATATTCTATTCTATCCCGGAAAGAACATAAACCAAGTCGTTAATTTACTCTCAACTTAAGTGTACCTTGATGATTATGATGAAATAAAGAATTATGAAAAGAAAAGCCCAAAAACAGCTGAACAACAATTCCCGTCATCACCGGTGTTATGTTACGGTGATCCGGCGCCGTACGGCTTCTAAGCAGCCCGCCACTTGGCTAAACTGGCTGAGTGCCGGCGATCAGTATGCTAATCCGCCTACGTCTTACTAACGAGGTCAATTGGGACAACAAGTTATACGTTCATCTAATGAAATTACAATTAGACAACTGGGTTGCGTTCAGAACCTACGCTCCGAGTGCAACCTATCCACAATCAAACGCTCTAACGGCGTTCCAAACATTAGAGCGTGACGTTCGGTTGACACAACCATCCCGTTCCAAACGTCAGAGCGTTGCGACCAAACAACCATCAAAATTGATAGTTGTAAAACGCTCTGACGTTTGTCTATAGAAAAAATGACAATGTCATTTGACATTATTTTGTATTTTGATGTTTTTGTGTCTAATTTTTAAAATAATCATAGTAGATGCACAAAAAACGGATTTTATTTGATCCTACTAATATTATAAATGTGAAAGTTTGTGGGTTTGGATGTTTAGATGTTTGGATGTTTGTTCCTCAATCACGCAAAAACCACTGAACGGATTTGGTTAAAATTTGGCACACAGATAGTAGATAGCCTAGATTAAAACATAGGATACTTTTTATCTCGATATTCCCACGGGAACGGGAACCACGCGGGTGAAACCGCGGGCGGCCGTTAGTTGAGTATAAAGAAAAGTTTAAATTTCAATGGAATTGAAATTTAAAAATTCGTATTTCAAATGGAAAATGAAGACTTTGTATTGACATTGATATTTAAAGTTCTTGGTCGTTCCTAACCTTAGAGTGAATTATAAAACAACCAAACAACCGCGCACTAAGGCTCTGAACGCAACCCTGTATAATTAGCCGGCGTCTGCCTGAGTCACACAGACCATACAGCAAGTAGCCTGAGTAGACTAGACCGCCTCTGTAGTCTAGTGGTTCGCCCACCCGTGCAAGACGCAGGGGTCCCGGGTTCGATTCCCAAGAGGGTACAATTTGTACTCGGTTTGGTTTGCAGGCTTATTTCATGTCCGCCTGGCCAGCTACCACCATCTCACCTAAGTCTGACACCATAACAACAATTTAAAAATTGTTGTGTTCCGGCAGGTATAGGTAAGATAGCCAGTTCCTTAGTGGTGAGCATTCCGGGTGGCGATATTAGAAATGCCTGTGGGGTACAGACACTGCCTGCTCTGTACCGCTCTGGGTTTTTCTTATTAAATAACGTCCAAAAAGCCTGTGTGTTTCAGAGCACCGCCTGCTCTGTATCGCGCGGGGTTTTTCACCTAAAAAATTGATAATATCACCCTAAAAAGCCTGTGGAACACAGACACTTTGCGCTGTGATGCACAGTGATTTTCTGAATATTAAGGACTGAAAATTTTCTAAAATTACACGTAAGGCACTGAGTATCGTGAAACTTGGATATAAAACTAATGAAACTAAAATACTTATCAAAATAACTTTTAACTGGTTAAAAAACATGGGTCGAAATTTATTTTTGGTAGGTCTTCTAAATCCTCAAAGAACAGCTGTTTTTATCGTAATTTGCCAAAAATCTCGAAAACGGCATAGCACAATCAAGTATTTTACAATGTGTGTATAAAGGGAAAGGACTTGAAAATACCCTGTAAATAATTTTTATTGAGAGTTTTACAAAAAAATTATTGTTATAAAAGAAGAGATTTTTTTTAGTTTTGCGCAAATTCCGAGCGCAATAACTAACAGCCGAACGTTATTTAATATTTTTTAATTAATTTTATAATAATTAACAGTCAACAGCACATTAGATTAGACTATATTTGACCTTGTGACGGCCTTTATGCCGTACGTAATTAAAGCTGTTTTCGCAGTTAAACTGTTTAACTTAACGTGCTGTCTTGTAAACCCACATCAAAGAGTACTTTTGTAATATAGGAAATAAATAATCTTGCAGGTTTTTCTGTTAAAGAGAAAATTATAATCACTGATATGGTCTGTTTTTGTAATATTCAATATTTATAACTAAAATATTAATGAAAGATAAATCGAAATGAATTTTAAATAACATAACACATAAATTATCACATGGATATTATGTCAGATTAGTGATACAATAAAACATAACTAGGTATTGTTTATTATTTATCCAAGAAACTTGAAAATGCGCAATATCAAGCTACCACCCCCGCGACGTTCTTATCTTAGGTTAGGAACCAAAATCTGCTATCTTTTGATCCAGGTTTAAGAAAAACTATCTCTGTGCCTTTCATCCCAATCCATCCCATCTAGCATAGCCTGCCATTTTTATGGGTATCATTTTAACATTTAAAATAAATTAATATGAATAGTAGGATAAACTAAAAATTATACCACTTTGGTAAAAAAAATCGCTAGTATGACTATATAATAAATATAAATCACTATATATAACTATATATAAATCACTATTTTAATATTCTTAATAATTTACCGAAACATAAAGAAGGAATACTTTAATTACAACTGTAATTTTCTGAATTGTCTGTGTTCTACAGGCTTTTTCGGGTGATATTAATAAATTTTTAGTCGAAAAACCCCGCGCGCTACAGAGCAAGCGATGCTCTGAAACACACAGGCATTTTCGACGTTAATTATTAAAAAAACCCAGAGCGGTACAGAGCAGGTAGTGTCTGTACCCCACAGGCATTTCTAAAGGCTCTTCCGGGTGTAGTGCGCTTCCACCTTATCGTCACTTAACATCAGGTGAGGTGAAGGCCTAGCACTATCTCGTTATGCATAAAAAATGTGCACTAAATAAAACGAGCGAACTAAAATCTATGGAAGTGTAATTGCAAACAAATATTGCTTAAAAATGGCACCACGGGACCGAAGAAGTACAACCCGCTCAGCTAGTCCAATTAATGAGCATATTTGTTGTATGGAGACTTCCGAATAATTCTCCCGTCTATGAAATTTGGCATGTGATGAAGTTAGGTAATAAAGATTACAGATGCACAATAAGCCAATAAATTTTGTGACGAGAAGTTAGGTATTTTTACCTAAATATGAAAATTGCTTATATCTATCTGTGAATATTTCCTCGGGCTGAAACACTTCCTTTAAACGTACTAATGTACGTTTTAGAATAAGTATGTAAAGGAATCCAATCTTTTTTCGATTTTAGAGGTACTTCAAATTCAATTTTTAACATTTTTCAATATATTTTCTATTGAAAAAATTATCTGTTGATTATTATTTTTTAATATGTTTTTGTATCTTTAAATACATAGCTTTGTTCAGTAAGCCAATAAATTTTCTTCCTCAATCATATTTTTTTAATTTTTTGACTTTAAGAGGTTATTAACGTAATGTGAAAAAATAGTCGGTCCACTTTTATACGTTTATTAGATAAATTATTTTATATTAAAACAGATTTAACAATAATCCAATCATTTTTTGAACGCGCATATATTTTTAAGGATAGTCGCCGATTTATGCTAGAGCATAAGGGTTGACCTCAACTTGACTACTCGGCGCTGCTTTGCCACGCACTTTTGGAGTAGAGTGTAGGCGAGTTTGGTGGCCACCGTGCTCACTACAGTACATAGTCTAAAACAATGTCGCTTCCCGCTGTTTGTCACTATGTATCCTTAGATGTTTAAAACTACGCAACGGCTTTTGATGCGGTTTTAGTGATAGAGTGATTCAAGAGGTAAGTTTATATGTATATGTTACGGCTAATACCCGAAGTGCGGCTAAACCTAGTTCTAGCGGGCTAAAACTAGGTGCAGCCGATAGCTGTTGGCTAAAACTAGGTGTGACCGATCTGCTTTACTCCTGTAGGTCCCGGGTTAGGTTAGAAAATTAAGGCGAGCGCGAAGCGCAGCGGAGCGTGAGCCTTAAATTTCGAGGTTATTTTTTTTTAACAGACAACAGAAAAAACTTTCTTTATGTCCCATGCATGAGCAAATCGGCTACACCTAGTTTTAACCAACAGCTATCGGCTACACCTAGTTTTAGCCGGCTAGAACTAGGTTTAGCCGCACTTCGGGTATTAGCCGTAACATATACATGGTGTCAAATTCCACACTACACCGAAGCGAAGCGAGGGCGGGTATCTATATGTTACAGTAAAAACCCGTTTTTAGTAAAAACGTTTGACTAGTCAAAACTAGTTTTTACTTAAGGCCTTTGTTGCAATTAGTATTTACTGCTGCTAAATAAATATTACATTTGACAACATCACATACATTGCTCCAATCCCAAAGTAAGTAACTATAGCACTTGTGTTACGGAAATCAGAAACAACGGTGGTATGACAAATACCCAGACCTGAGACAATATTGAAAAGTTCGTTTTCTACATTGACCCAGCCGGGGATCGAACCCGAAACCTCAAGAGATGGTGACGCCTTGAAAACCGGCGTGCAAACTACTCGACCACGGAGGTCGTCAATATTATTAGTTAAAACTAGTTTTGACTAGTCAAAACGCGTTTTAACAAACTGATTCAGTAAGAACTGTTTCGAGCTAGGTCAAACTTCATCGTACCTCATTCTGATTGGTCAAGAGATGTCACCTGACTCGGGAGTGACACCTGTTGCTTTGTAAACAGCAAACGTAGATACGTCCGTCAAACGTAGGTACATTTGCTGTCAGTTATTATAATAAAAGAAAATATTTCTGTTGTCTGTTATAAAAAAATAACCCCGAAATTTAAGGCTCACGCTCCGCTGCGCTTCGCACTCGCCTTAAATTTCTAACCTAACCCAGGTCAGGTTCTATTCGATTCGATTCGCTTGTGATTGAGTCATTTCTCCAAACACGATTCTCTAATACTAGTTTTAACTAAAGCTCTCAGTAAGAACTAGTTTTAACTCAAATTGAAATACACTTGGTAGTAAATTCTAGTTTTGACTAGGTAAAACTAGTTCTTACAAAGGCACTTAGTTAAAACTAGTTTTGACTAGTTAAAACGGGGTTTAAGGTGACATATACATATAATAAAATCGTAACGAGGCCAATTCTGTACATTCAACATTTTTTCAAAAAAGTGCTCCATGTTAAGTATATGATACTAAACCCAAAACAATCGTTTTTGGAATTTTTGTCTGTTTGTTTGTTTGTTTGTATGTATGCGCATAACTTTTAAACTACTGGACCGATTTGAACAAACCTTTTTTTTATTATGTTGGCAGTATAATCTTAGGTACAATTCATTACGCTATGTCATAAAGGAGATAGGTAAAAACAGTATCGTAACTAGGGAATGCAAAACCGAAGTGAAATGAAAACCGGTTTTTTTTTCCGGTTTTGAATCCAAAACCGGTTAAAACCGGTTTTGAAGAAAATATTGGAAAATGTGCAATACTAAATTTTTATTGATTTAGTTAAAAAATGTTTACAATTTTAAGAGTATCCCTATTCACAGTTTATCAAAAAATGCACAGTTATCAAGAACATTACCATTTTACACAATTTTTGTAACGCCAATCGATCCTGCTTCTCGATGATCAAATACTTCTATGGTATGGGACCAACCCAAGTTTGAGACTAAAAAGTCAGACATCTCAACAAACTCCCATATATTTCGTAGGAAATCATTGCAGTTCCTAGGAAATAATTTGTGTAACTAAAATACAAAAAATATAACTAAGGGCAAATGATTACGTAGACGTAATAAGCTACTAAAGAGCTCATTGTTTTCATATAAATAAAACAAAATATACATACAATTTGTTTGGTTAGCGATGTCGGAGCTTTTAAAGGTATAATTATATGCCGTTGATAATATTGATCATATTAATGATCAATTTTATCGACATAACCCCCCACATATTAGGGTCTATCCCCTCTCCTGTTGGAATGACCCGCATTTTAAATTTGACTTTTAATTTTAGATGGCCTTGCCGAAAATTTATTAATTTCTCCGGATTTAAAAGTCCTACAGTTATAAAATAAAATACTTTTGGAAAGCTAACAATATCATCTATCAAGTAAAAAAATAAATTATGTAAACTTTTAACTTAAATAGGTATGTCAAAAAATTACTAAAATAATTTTTAAATCGAAATGAGTGTGGTTTTTTTTTTCATTTTTCTCACATATCTCAAAAACTAGGACATTAATGTGCATCTTTTTGCATTTTTACAATACATAGAAATATTATCTACAAAACGACATCAAAATCATTGCTCTGAAATGCTGTGGCTGGCAAACGCACATCAGACACAATTCAAGCCATAAGAATCCTCATCAAAAAGGCAAAAGCTAATAGCACGAACCTGCATTATGGTGTTTATAGAACTGGAAAAGGCGTTCGATCACGTGCCTCGCGATCTGCCCCCCTAGCCAAAGTAACATTTGCAAATTTTCGTTATTGCTTCGCTTTCGAAACATGTATGGATTTGACGTTTTAAAATTCGATTGTTAACGAAACCTTATGTCAATCCCATACATGTTTCGAAAGCGAAGCGATAACGAAGATTTGCCAATGTTACTTTGGCTAGGCCCTCTGATCTGGAAAGCCCTCCACGCGCATTCTGTCCCGGAGTTACACATCGCACTTTTCATCGGCATGTCACAAATGTCTCAATCTCAACACAATTGGTCTGCCCTGCAGGCACGAGTGTAAGCTTTGACTTGATGGTAGGGGTACATCAAGGGTCTACTCTGAGTCCACTTGTATTCAACGTCACAATGGATTATTTAACTAATAAAAAGTGTCAACGAAAGGAGGGCCTTAGAATCTTCTCTATGCAGACGACCGACGTGGCCCTCATATCTAACAATGCGATAGATCTCCAGCGTGATTTAAACGGCTGGGTGGAGTCGCTGGAAGAAAATGGCCCCAAAATCAGCCGAAAGAAAGCGGAGCACGTATCATGTATTTTCGATAGCACATCACACCCCGATGACTTTAGCTTCTATGTGGGAAATGACCACCTACCAACAGTCAACCAGTTCAAATACATTGGCTCCGTGCTAAGCTATGACGGAAAGATTGACAGCGACGTCCTCCATATAGCTCAAACGGGCTGGATGAAATGGCGACAGCTCACAGGCGTCATGTGCGATAGTCGAATGCCTCTCTTTAGAGGCACAGCCATCTTATAGAGATCTTTGTGAAGGGACGAGTTTACAAAACAGCCATCAGACCTGCCATGCTGTTTGGATCCGAATGTTGGGCCACAAATAAACAACATTTAAACAAACTCCATACGTCAGAGAGACGCTGGTCAGCGGGCGTCACTATGCTGGCTAGTAGCACCCATAACAGAAAAGCTGAAAGAGACGTCTACGGTGGTTCGGGCATGTACCGAAGGCGCCGGACGATCACATGGTGAAAATAGCCCTAAACATCCCAACGACGACACGTAGGTGCGATGGAACATCTGCCACTTGGCTGATGACGGTTCAGCGCGACCTGAAAGAAGCCGACATCGACCCCAACCTGACACTCAACCATGCACAGTGGAAGAGAAGGACAGGGAAGGCCGACCCCAAGTAAATAGGAAAAGGCACAGCACAGCAAGAAGATGATGATGAATAATAAATTTTCGTTTAAAAAACCGGTTTTATTTTGCGTGTGAAATCGACCAAAAAACCGTTTTTTTCGGTTTCGGTGAAACCGGTTTGCATTCCCTAATCGTAACGAGGCCAATTCTGTTAACTTTTAAACTACTGGAACGATTTGAACAAAACTTTTTGTATTATATTGGCAGTAACCTGAGTTATTTCTTCCTTCTACGTTCACGTTCATTTTTTTAATTTGATATCGGTTCAGTAATCCTGAAAATACTGGTAAAATAAAAATGACTCGAGTTTTTATGGATCTACAGACATAACTTCTTTGTTTATGAACCGATTTAGATGATTCTTGTTTTGTTGGAAAGGAATACCTTAAGGGTGGTCAATGTTAATTTCATTGGCATTGAACCTTGGACTTCGAAGATATTCATGAGAATTCCTCAAAATCAAATAGGATCGTGTAAGCTTTGAGTTAGAGCAATTCAGCTGTATGAAGGACTATGTTACGCAAATACTGAAAGTAGCTCAACAGTTACGAGATATTGGTAAGGAAGTAGATGTTGGATTACTAGCAGCGCTTATGTTACAAGGACTTACTGAAGAGTATACATACACCCCTCAAGATGACAATAGAGAATGCAAACATCACACTGACATCTAACTACGTCAAAACAATATTGCTTCAACAGTATAGTCCAATACCTTCAACATCCACTGAGAATGCATTGGTTGCAAGAGATAGCCGTTCAAGGTACAAGAGTAGATCCACGAACAGTAAGTAAAGGCAATCAGCAAAAACAAACGCAGCAGAAGCGTGAAAAGCAGGAGAAAGAGATAAGATGCTTTATATGCAATGGACCGCATAAAGCATTGATATGTCCGAATAATCCTAATGCAAACAAAGAAAAAAAGGGTAACACTTTTCTAGCTGCTTATAGCACCATCAAGAGTAATGACAATGAATGGGTAGTGGACTCAGGAGCGTCCTTTCATCTCGCAAGCTAATTATAGAGACTTTAACAGTGATGTTGATATTAATGTAGCAAACGGCCAAAAGTTGTATGCATGTGGCTCAAGTGATGTCATTAAAGATGAGAGTATGCAATTTGGAGTGAGAGAGGTAAAGTAAGTCCCTGGATTGTCTGCAAATTTGTTGAGCGTGGAAACACTGGTAAGTATAAACTTTATAGTTGTTTTTTTCCGAGAAAGGGTGTGATATATATCACCCTTACAAAGTAGATACTTCAAGGGTCAGTACCAAGCGCTTTGCCAATACATTTCTTATGCGAACTTTTTGGGCAGTCATGTGTAAACCAATTTCCATTGGCTAGAATTAAATAAAAATTAGTGACTCATAATAGTCATTACTAATAAATTATCATCGGATTATATGCACTAACAAAGTGCCAAAAAATTAAAATATGCACTAAAAACTATTAATATGTCCAAAATATGCACAATGAAAACAACAAAAAAAATTTTTTTCACCCAATATCAATTTGAACGCCGAAAACGACCTCTCTATATCAACTGATGTCATTGGCCAAAGGATCATGGGCATTTTTGTATGGGAGCTGGGCGTAAAACCAACAGAAATAAAATGTGTTGTAATTTACTTTATTGTACTTCTAAATACCCCCTAAATACTTGTTAACCCCATTATAGACCGGGTATCACTGCAAAAAAATCCCAAAGATTGGTTAAATAAAACACACATATTTGTTAAAAACTAATACCAGTGGCGAAGGGTCCATACAAGCCGATTCCCATCGGCTTATTTTTCAGAAATCCCACCCCACAGATCCGCTATGCAGATCGCAACATTTTTTTACAACGGCTTACCTTCGCCATAATATCACTCCTCGCCACTGCTATTTATTGATACTTTTTATTTAAATATCAATGGTAATCATCAACTATAATATCTAATAAATGTTCTGCGGGTGCAATGAAAGGCTCGTGCCGCCCCAATCCTAAAAACCACAATACTGACACTATGTAGGAACAACTTCCTAGTGTTCTTCTGCTTGATAAGCAAGTACAGTAATGCTCAACTATCGCATTTCTACCGATTTGGTCTCTACAACAATCCAATCCAAAAGTGAAAACGGTTCAAGAAAGCGATGGCAGGGGGTCACAAGTCGTATAAAAATAATTCGATGATAGCAAAACGTGAGAAGGCAACGAAATATTAATAACGACTGACGCGCTCACGCACACCCGGCCTACCCACGCGCTTTTTTTTTAGTCGGCGCCTGAGTAAGAGAGACGTTAGAAAGGGATGGAATGTAGTAATTCCGTTAGGTTACCAACCAATAGATTGGTTTCTTTTGAATAGCTCTGCACAACATCGTGTCGTGTTATCTCCGTTGTATTAGCGATTGTTTTGGATTGTATGACAAATAAATAAATCTATACGTTTGAACATCACTGAATATCTCTGCTCACCGGTTGTTTGGGCGATTGCCGTCATAGTATAAAATTAAGTAAGGGTCATTAGCTTCCACATAAAATATATTTTAAAGCTGTTGGTTTTACGCCCATTTTGACCGTGACCCTTTGGCGCCATTTCTGGAGAATCTGGAGATACTTTTTACGCAGGGTACCTGTGCCATTGATGAAGGCATTAATGTTCTTCGTTTTCTTCGAAGCTCTGGTTTTTTGCGCGAAATAGCGTCTAACTTTAACTTTATTCGCAACTTTTCGGCTAAGGAATGAGGAATGGCGTTGGCATGTTCAATCATTGTTTACAGTGATACAGATGAAAAACGTAGATTTCAATCCTGTTATTACGTGTACAGACTCCAACCTCGCAGCGGATCTCTTGGTTAACTTATTATCCTCAGCCATTAAAAATTGCACAAAACCAGCTTCTACTCCCAAGCGTAAACTCATCTACAAGCCTTGGATAACGCCGGGTTTGTTACGCTGTATGAGAAACAGAGATAGTCTACACAAAAAAATCAAAAGAGATCCAGATAATGAAGTCTTAAAATTAACATACAAACGTTACAGAAATTTCTGTACTTCAGTTCTTAAAAAGGCAAAGAGGAGTTATGAGAAGCGAGAAATAAAGAGAGCCGGAAACAATAAAAAGAAACTTTGGGAAGTAGTGAAAGGAATTAGCGGCCAAAATAAAACTGTTGACCACTCTTTGTCTCTTGTGTCACATAATCACCAGCAGAGCGTTAACAATGTGAATACCTACTTTGTGAACATTGGCACAAAACTAACTGAGAAATTTACTTCTGCAAGCCCCTGCGCAGCTGTACCTAATGCTTTCCGCAACCATCCCCATCTAATTCCTTAGTTATAATGCCGGTCGATGAAGATGAAGTGGCTAGACTTATCCGAGGGCTAAAGGATAGCTGTGCTGTTGGTGTTGATCAAATCTCAAGTAGGGTTGTCAAAAGATATCTTCATTTGCTAACTGCTCCCATCGCACACATTTGCAACCTTGCTATATCGACTGGGAAGTTTCCAACTGCGTTTAAAACTGGGCTCATTAAACCTGTTCATAAGGGTGGAGAGAAAGATCGTGTCGATAACTACAGGCCTATTTCCATCCTGCCTACTCTTTCCAAGATCCTGGAGCGCATAATGAATGACAGTCTCATCAAGTTTTTAGAGTGTAACAATCTGCTCGCATCTTCTCAATATGGTTTTCGTCGCGGTAAATCCACCAATGATGCAGTTCTAGATCTTGTCAACTCAGTTATTACTACGCTAGATGATAAGAGAAGATGTGTAACTGTTTTCCTCGATCTTGCGAAAGCATTCGACACGGTCTCGATCTCACACCTTTTAGGGAAATTGGAAAATTTGGGAGTTAGAGGTACTCCGTTAATGCTATTCAAGGATTACCTTACCAATAGAACTCAGAGTCAGGATAGGTGAATGGTTGAGTGATGAGGCTGAGATCTCAATCGGAGTGCCCCAAGGTAGCATAGTAGGCCCAACCCTTTTTCTAGCCTATATTAACGACCTGTGTGATCTACAGCTTTGTGGGGGAAAGGTTTATACTTTTGCTGACGATACCGCTCTCTTTTTTAGCGGATCTACCTGGAATGAAGCATTTGAAAACGCTCAAAAGGGTCTTGACAAGGTTACCGATTGGCTAAAGCGAAATATGTTGACGTTAAATATCACTAAAACTAAATATATCGCGTTCGCATTAGTAACTTCTCAGCTGCCATCAGATAATTTTCAATTAACTGCTCATGAATGCATCCATGACCATGCGTTGTGTTCTTGTCCTACACTTGAAAGGACCAGTAGTGTAAAACATTTGGGTGTCATCATTGACCAAACTCACCTTCAGACAGCATATAAACTCCCTCGTACCCAGATTACGGAAGCTCATCTATATCTTTAAAACCCTCAAGCACGTAACGGACCGCAAAGTTATCAAGACGGTATACTTTGCGCTATGTCAGTCACTATTGGAGTACTGTATTGTGGTATGGGGTGGTGTTGCAAAAACTGATCTCCTCGAAGTAGAGAGGGCACAACGTGCTATTCTTAAAGTGGCCGCTGGTCTTCCTTTCCGGTACCCTACAGTAGACCTCTACAGAGAGTGGAAAGTACTCACAGTCAGACAGACCTACATTCTGAACACCATCTTAAAAAAACACACTCAGTTGAACTATGATCCTGATTTGTTAAAGGACAAGCGTAGAAAGGGCACCGTTTGTCAAACTCTTTCTCTAAGGACAGCTACCTCACACAATTTCTTTGTTTTCATGGGCAACTACCTTTATAATAAGTTAAATGGGATTCTTAATATCTATCCCCTCCCCAGAGCCAGGTGTAAAGTAACGATCACAAACTACTTAAAAGAACAGGACTACGAAAATACTGAAAGTTTACTTATTCCTCTAAAATAAAAATGTAAATTACCTTCTGCACACATAAAAAGTAATAAATACTTAAATATAAAAAATAAAAAAAAAACAAATTATAAAATAAAAACTTAATGAATAACATTGGCTTCTCCTTTCGACTCCTGTCGACTCGAGTAATATCGGCAAATATAATAACATTGGCTCATTATACACTCACACATTACACAATCACACACACTTACACACACAAGCACTCATACACACACAACCACAAAATTCTGCTACTATTTAAAATGTTTAGTATGTACTAGTTCTCTAAGTTATCTTTATTAAGATTTTTTTTTCTTGCAACAATTAATACCACCTATAAAGACACATAGGTCTACAAATGCGATTAACTGAACATATTTTGTATCCTTTTGCGGGGGTGGCCTGGTGACCTGTGTAACCGGTTTTTCTTTTTAAACCTATTGCGGGCACCAGCTTCTCACACTTCAGGTCTACATGTACTCAAATACTATGTTCTAGTCTTAAGCTACCTATTGTGAGAAGAGAAATAAATGATTTATTTATATTTTATTTATACAGTATTTTTATTGATTTAAATAGAGGCTAGCTTAAAAAGCTGCCTATATTTAGCTCCCGCTACTTAAATAAATATGAACAATTGGGAAAAAAGGCTAAAATATGCATTAACGCCGTAATTAGAGAGAGTTATATGCAAATGCATTAAATCTGATATCTACTTATAAACACACTTATTAATTGTTTTATTCAAAAATACCTACCACTATTCTTGAACTCTTGAAACTCTTAATTATTTTTGATAACAGTGGCCACCAAACTCGCCTACACTAGTCCAAAAGTGCGTGACAAAGCAGCGCTGAGTAGTCAAGTGAAGGTCAACCCTTATGCTCTAGCATAAAGCGGCGACTATACAAAAAAATATATGCGCGTTCAAAAAATGATTGGATTATTGTTAAATCTGTTTTAATATAAAATAATTTATCTAATAAACGTATAAAAGTGGACCGACTATTTTTTCACATTACGTAAATAACCTCTTAAAGTCAAAAAATTAAAAAAATATGATTAAAGAAGAAAATTTATTGGCTTACTGAATAAAGCTATGTATTTAAGGATATAAGAACATATTAAAAAATAATAATCGACAGATAATTTTTTCAATAGAAGATATATTGAAAAATGTTAAAAGTTAAATTTGGGGTATCTCTGAAATAGAAAAAAGATTGGATTTCTTCACATACTTATTATAACAAGTACATAAGTACGTATACAGAAAGTGTTTCAGCCCGAGGAAATATTCACAGAGAGATATAAGCAATTTTCATGTTTAGGTAAAAATACCTAACTTCTCGTAATAAAATTTATTGGCTTATTGTGCATCTGTAATCTGTATTACCTAACTTCATCACATGCCAAATTTCATGGACGGGAGAATTATTCGGGTTGCATAAGCCCCGTTGATCGGACTAAGCCTTTAGTCGGGCCAGCCGTGCACCCGGTGACTGACGTTAACGTTTCTACCATTGAAAACGAAAACAGCTTAAAAATTAAATACCTCTAAAAAGCAAGAAATAATATTCGAATCATTCGTTACACATATCAATATTAATAAAACACGTCTATTGAAGTCGGGTGGGGCTGGAGGACAACTTCATTTTTTTCTTAAAGCCCCACCCGACTTCATTAGACGTGTTTTATTAATATTGATATGTGTAACGAATGATTCGAATATTATTTCTTGCTTTTTAGAGGTATTTAATTTTTAAGCTGTTTTCGTTTTCAGTTTTTTGAAGGCGGTTTTTCTTTTTTTTAAAAAGCTTTTTATTTTCAACTTTTTAGTGGTAGGTATGTAAGCGCAGCGTGTAAATATTTTTTTACTTTATATTATAATATTTTCAATGGTAAAATGCCCAGAACTCAATTTCCAAATTTACGCTGTTTGTTTTTGAGGAGTTCCGTTGTGTCATCATAGTCCAAGTCTAGTCCAGAACGTTGCATCGCAAACCATGATTTGGTTTGTTTTGGATTGCCATAAACTTACCAAAACCTAAATCACTTTACTTATACTATTTGATTTTGAAGAGTTCCTTTATGTATCTTCGAAGTTCGAAGTCCAATAACAATGAAATTAAATTGTGACCACTCTTGAAGTATACCCTTTCAAATAAAAAAAGAATCATCTAAATCGGTTCATAAACAAAGAAGTTATGTCCAAAATTCCATAAAAACTCGTGCGATGGCGAGCTAAATAATTGATATTTTTCAGGATTATGAAAAAACTACTGGCCAGATCTCTGTAAAAAAATTATGGGACCACACACGAACTATGTTCTTTGAGTTAAAAAAAGAATTGTACAAATCGGGTAACAACTGACGAAGCTATGTTAAAACATACATAAAAAAAAAAAAAAATAAAAAAAAAAATACCGTCGACTTGAGAACCTCCTCCTTTTTTTGAAGTCGGTTAAAAATGGTTATCAAATGCAAATCGCCTGATACGTATTTTTGGTCATAGTTCCGAGGATTTTAAGAGGATCGAGATGGAAATAGTACCAAAAGTTGAGGATTTTATTGAGACACGTGTGAACGTTTGAATTTTGAAAATCGGTTGGTAACTTTTTTTGAAATTTCGAAAAATTCAGGTTTTTTGGGGGGTGTTTGTTTACTAAATTGTAAATATTTCGAGAAAAAACCCGACTTAAGAAAAAATGAAAAAAAGGGTCCTAGGGTATTAGTTTAGCTACAAAATAGCGAAATTTTTTTGAAAATCGGTTTATTTGTGACATGTAGGTGGTCCCTTTAGATTTGGAATTGTAGAAAAACGGTATATAAAAAGTGATGTAGTTTCTATGATTATTGACCGAACGTCATGGTAAAGGTATTGAAAGATGCGGAAGCAGACGGGAAGTGCATTAGTTGATTTTTGTGAATCGGTTAATAATATTTCAGCCGCGTCGAAGCAGTCAGGGGCACTTTTGTGACACGAGGCGCAGCCGAGTGTCACAATCGATCGTAAAAATAAAAAGGTACCTAGTATACCTTAGTAAAATTATAGGATTTTGCTTTTGATTTGATTTAGTTTTATCGTAAATTTTTGTATTCATTTTCAATGCTCCGATTCTTGCGGGAACTGCGAAATCTGTGAATTTTTACAATAGTTTGTATTGTAGAGAAAAGAAAGATAAAGTTTATTAGAAATGACGTCCTGTGTGGTAAGTAAATGGTGTAAAAGGCGCAAAGAAGGCAGTAAAAATATGCAGAAATAACGTATCATATTTTTTTTCGTTTAAGTATAGAAAATAATGAGTATACAAATTATGGTCGCTAATAAACAACCAGTGTTCAGACGCTTTGTGCTGCATAATTAAGTGCCAGCATTTTTAGCTCCATCTACTTAGTTGTACTTTTCGTGTGGTGCCATTTTTTAGCAGAATGCTTATTCCGTAAATTTTAGTTCGCTGACTAAAACATAGGTTTCAAGTGGCAGACGACCTCTCCTAATCATATTACTCGACTTCCGTTTGATACCGTGGCTTTGACCCCTACAATACGGTAACCCATCTTGAACCGGGTCAATTGTATCGCAATTGGTTCAATTGGTAAACCATTAGGCTATTACTTATAAAGACGCACGCAACAGAATCTTAAGGCTGAATCTCTACTGGATTAAAACTGTAACTAGACAAAGTGCCGCTCTGTCTGGCCGCATTCGAGAACACATCCGTCATTTTTTTTTCACTTTCTCTGTAGCACTAAGAGCTGCAACGGTACTGACTATAGCCTGGGGGCTAATTGTCTAATTTAACTAAACACATATACACTCCTTTTTGGGCAGTCGTCCAAAAAATCTATCGCAATCGCTCAGGATGCCAAAGAAATGCAGCAATGTGTCACATCCATCTGTCAAATGAAAGTGATTGCGATAGATTTTGAAAATTAGGCAATAAGTAGGCTGGTTTGGCTTGAGAATTGCTTGTGCACAATGTCTATAAGCCTCAGCACGTATCTTTAGCGGTGAGAGAAATTGAAGGGTATTAGTGCACATGTTTGCAATAGCTCCGCACCATGTCTGCCGCCAATGAGACCCAAAAATTACTTCTGCTTATTTCACTAAAGATACGTGCCGAGGCGTTGTTGTGCACGCACGGAAAACTACGGCCCGTATTTATAAACGGCTCTAAACATTGAGAGCTATCTTCAGATCTTTGGAGAGAGTTATCTTTAGAGAGTATGCGAGGGAACTACACGACCTTGTTCCTCCAGTTTCCACCATCGGGATAACAGACGCAGGTTAGCATATCACCTTAACATAGTAGATACTCCAAGGGTCCGTACCAAGCGCTTTGCCAATACATTTCTTATGCGAACTGCTAAAGAATGGAATGCGCTGCCTGCTCATGTGGTCCCCGATATCACAGTTTTAATAACTACTTCTTTATACTGTGCCGATATACAACCTTGGTCTCTTCAAGGCAAGAGTGGATAGGCATTTCCTGGGCAAGCGTGCTACACCTTAGACCACATCCTGTTTACCAAGCAAGATGGTGGTCAAATGCCTGCCCAGTTACCAATAAAAAAACCGGCCAAGTGCGTGTCGGGCCACGGGCAGTAGGGTTCCGTAGTTACCATATACCATACCTTATTTGATACCACTATCATTTTTCATCTGAATAAATAACATTGTTTTTCATAGTGTTTGTATAAATGACAAAGTAATATTTGCGGTTTTGGAAAATCTGCTATATCTCAAAACTACTAAATATATCTCGTGTTTATTAAGATCTACAGCATATATATTTTTTTTATTTTTCACTCTCTTATTTTAAAAGTTAGATGGGGGGGGACACATTTTACCACAGAAATCTATATCTTTTAAACGGTTGACTTTGAGAAAAAATAGTTTTAGAAACCTCAATGTAATTTTTAAAGACCTATCTCAGACACCCCGCACGTATAGGTTTAATGAAAAATATTTTTTTCAGTTTCAGTTCCATGTATGGGAAGCCCCCCTTAATCTTTTTATTATTTTTGTATAAAAATCGTAAAGCGGTTCAAAGTTTCAGAATAAAGTGGCTGTGACATACGGACGGACAGACATACAGACAAACATGACAAATCTAGAAGGGTACCGTATTTTGCCATTAGGTTACGGAACCCTAAAAATGTTGCCGCTGTTCTTATAAGAAGATCATCTTGATTATGATCTCAAGATAGCTCTCAATGTTGAGATCGGTTTATAAATACGGGCCTAAGATTTGTTCCGAGCGGGTTCTATCTACTTAACTTAATGCGAACTATCTTTAACCTTCAAAAGTATTAATATTGTTAAATGGCGCGCATACAACAACATCGCATCTGTGCCAGGCCTGCGGTCGCATTCACCGCAACAGGAAAAATACATCTAGAAAATAGGAGTTGGTTTCTATTTGTGATATTAATTTTACTCTTGTACTAGACCATGGGTTCCCAACCAGTGGGGCACCCCCCTCCCCAAGGGGGCGGGCGTAGAGCTATCCAAAGGGGGACGCGACGAGCTGCTCCAGATAGTAAGTACATATAAAAACCCTAAAAATCTTATTTTTTTCTCGCGGCGGGAACGGTGCCAGCCACCGATGAATTTGAATTAAAATAAACACACTTATATTTTCATAGATTCTTAATATGATCGATGTCGAGGGACCTAAATATTTTAGCATACGGTTTATACTAAGAGCTGGCCCCGGAAATAGGTGGACAATTTACAGAGCGACGAAATCTCTCTAATTAGTTAGTCAGTCTGTCATTATTAACAGATCCTGGCACCTCGCAGATTTTCAGTGGTGGGGTGGGAGTGGTTGAGCGAAATCGCTTTTCCAGCCCCTTTGTTGCTCAACCACTTTCACCCCCACCACTGAAAATCTGCGAGGTGGCCCGGCGGGCTGATTATCTAATTAAAAACCACCTAGCGACTGGTTGCAGTTCACAGATGATCGTGATCCATTGCTACTTCTTTTTGGGTTAAAAAAAACATACCAAAGAAAAGTGGCAATGTATGTCAAATGCAACCGGTCGCTAAATAGTTTCTTTTTAGATAATCAGGGTGCGGATCTGTTAATAATGATAGTATGGCAAACTAATAAAAGGGATTTCGTCGCTCTGTAAATTGTTCACTTATTTCCAGGGCTAGCTCTTAGTCCAGTTCGGTTGGGCACACAGGGTAAAAGGTTGGGAAACCTGTACTAGACTATAATAAACATTTATCTTTTTCATCTTTGACATTATCCATTTTAATGCGATTTTCAGGCGTTTAAAGATAAAGGATCGAGTTTCTAACATTAGTATGAATTCTAAAGCATGAATAAACAATAGGCACAATAGATATGTTTACACATAACATATAAATGATTAGCGTTTGTTAACCGACTTCAAAAAAGGAGGGGGAGGTTTAATTGTTTGTAATTTTTTGGCTCTTGAACCTGGGTCTATTATCTTGAATCTTAGGTCTATCGCGACTTCGCTAAGATACCAAACTTTGTACTTATAATATGTTTAAATGACTATCTTTCTATACTTTATCTACTAGATAAATAAAGTATATAGAAAGTCATAAAAATAAGTACCTACCTAGCAATTTTATTATCTAAGTCTGGTACGTATATTTGTTTAAAATCTTATTTTATTGACAATCTGATACAATAAAATAAAACCATAATTTAATGCACAATTTTCGTTCAAATCCCTGTATAGTTAATTCCTTAGAAAAATTATTTATCCAACTATAGGTCCTTTTTAATTAGTAAATAACTAAGATTATTAATATAATTGAAAAAATATTAGAAAAAATCGACTCACCCGTAGCAGCTCAGACGGGACTCGAACCCGCACCCTGTATTAGAAAATTTCGCCACTCCCACTAGCGACTCGGTAGCATAATTGGTTAGTGCATTGGGCCGGAATCCTAAGGGTGCGGGTTCGAGTCCCGTCTGAGTTGCTACGGGTGAGACAATGTTTTCTAATATTTTTTAATTATATAATAATCCTGATATAAAAATAGCATTGTGAATGCATACAATCTAAAAGTTTAAAAATAGTAAATACCTACATACTTTAAATAAAAATTTACCAAACCAAAAACAAGTTAATTCAATCCTTCACAAAAAACTATTTTTTTCACTTCACAGAAACACTCAAATTAAGTCTAAAACTAGAATATCACGTTTGTTAGCCTATTTCACCAGTCTACGGTTAGCACTATTTGGATTTGTAAGTAATACGTATTCTGTGCTTTCGATTTATTTATAAACTTAACATAAAATTATCTGTCAAGTAAATTAATAAAAACTTAAACTGGACTTTTAAAATGGGCCCATAATCGTAATAAACTTCGATAGCGCACTTTCCGTAAGTGGTCCAAATGGGACGAAACGCGTGCGACCGATAGCGCCGCCAAAACATACTGAATTACAAATTATACTTACTGATAGCCGGTCAGACGTAGGGTTGCCTAGTACCAATTATGCACTACGGGTTAGTTCTTAGCCTTCATCTGACCTTGTTAAGTGACGATCAGGCCGAAGGTGGAAGCGCACTACACCCGGAATCCTCATCACTGAGGAACTGGCTATCTTACCTCTTACTGCCGGAACACAACAATTTTTTAAATTGCTGTTATGGCGTCAGACTTAGGTAAGGTAAGGAATAATTTCCATTCTGCTTTAGTTTTGCGAAGACGAAAATATTTTATTATTATAGATTTTTTCACGCAACCGAATATTCTGAAACTCTTTCCTATTAATAAGGAAGCTTCCTTCCTAAGTATAGGTATAAAAGGAAGGAAGGAGGTAGCTTATTCCTACCTAAGTATATATAAAAAATAAGCCAATTTGTTTTTTTTTCAGACAGTCCCCATTGCCTGCTCTGCACGTAATGTCTAATGTCTACCCAAAGGGTAAAAACGGGACTCTATTACTAAGACTCCGCTGTCCGTCTGTCTGTTTGTCTGTTTGTCACCAGGCTGTATCTCATGAACCTTGATAGCTAGACAGTTGAAATTTTCACGGATGATTGTATTTCTGTTGCCGCTATAACAACAAATACTAAAAACAGAATAAAATAAATATGTAAGAGGGGCTCCCATACAACAAACGTGTTTTTTTGCCGTTTTTTGCTACGGAACGCTTCGTGCGCGAGTCCGACTCGCACTTGGCAGGTTTTTTGTTATAATTTAGCACAAATATAAATATGTTCCATATTTGTCACCCTCACCAAAACAAATAAGTGGCACTTAAAATTTTGTGAATGGCAGGATAATTTTGCTGATTCACAAATCGTCCACCAGTCGGTGCACTACCGCTAACTTGGCGCTAGTGTAGATTTAGACCTGTCATTTTGTTTTTTCTATGTGTTTGCTATCAATTTTTGGATGTTGTAAGCGATTTTGCGTAAATATCAATTTTTCTTTCAACACATTTTGGTTTTCTTTAATTTCAAGTTAATAAATATCGTTACTTACTTATGGCTGTTACAGCTGATAAGTTTCTTGCGCCCGTTCTTCTTGTTAGCTAAAAAAGTCTGGAAATATAAACGATTCAAAAGTACTTAATAATTAAGTTTATTTGAATAAAGCTTATTTGACTTTGACTTCGTTTACTGTCTGACTTCCATAATAATTATTTATTAGTATCAACCATTTTTAGATATAATTTAAAATAAATGGGAAAATAGTGATAAATGCCCGTACAAAGGTCTCCAGCAGCAGCAGCGCCACCAAGCGGGATAAAGGACAACATCCATTTTGGTCCAAATGTGAAAGTGCCGGCCAAAAAGCAAAAGTGCTTTATTTTGATAGATTTTGTCCACCTAAGCATTTCTTATTATGGCACTTAAGCTGTAGCACCGCTATACTCGATTTTAAATAAGTTCAAAAAGTTTGTTTTTCAAACATTTTGGCACAAATGTAAAAAAGTTGGCCAAAAAGCTAATCCTGATAGATTTTGTCCGCCTAAGCATTTCTTATTATGGCACTGAAGCTGTAGCACCGCTATACTCGATTTTAAATAAGTTCAAAAGTCTGTTTTTTCATACATTTTGGCACAAATGTAAAAAAGTCGACCAAAAAGCAAATTCTGATAGATTTTGTCCGCCTAAGCATTTCTTATTATGGCACCGAAGCTGTAGCACCGCTGCATTTGATTTTAATGGAGTTCAAAAAGTCTGTCTTTTCATACATTTTGACACAAATGTGAAGCGGTGGTACAGCTTCGGTGCCATAATAAAAAATGCTTAGATGGACAAAATCTATCAGAATAAAGCACTTTTGTCTTTTGGCCGGCACTTTCATATTTAGACCAAAAATGTATATAACGTGAATGATATCCTTTTGTGACATCCCATTATTGTGATTATTAGCAAGCAAGAAAGCAGAGTCCAGTGGAAGGACTTTTCCACCCCTCATGAAACACAAGTGGCAGCCCTGCCTGAGTTGCGTGCAAGGAGCGGCGGGCACGGTCGGCTGCGCGTTATCGCGCATATTGGGAAAGTGCAAAACAACTGAATCTACTAAAAAAACAAATAATAAACCGTTTAATTTTATCTGTAGAATTCAATGTCAAACTTTAGTGCTAAACAACTGAATAAACTGAAGCCATTATAAAACAATCAATCTGTAAAATTCAATATCAAACTTTAAATCAAAGTAGGTATTGTGTTATTAGGGTTCCGAACCCAAAGGGTAAAAACGGGACCCTATTACTAAGACTCCGCTGTCCGTCTGTCTGTCTATCTGTCTGTCCTGAACCGTGATAGCTAGACAGTTGAAATTTTCACAGATTATGTATTTCTGTTGCCGCTATAACAACAAATACTAAAATAGAATAAAATAAATACCTATTTAAGGGGGGCTCCCATACAACAAACGTGATTTTTTTGCCATATTTTGCTCGATATTAATAACGACAACAGGTAGACAGTTGAAATTTTAACAGATGATGTATTTCTGTTGCCGCTATAACAACAAATACTAAAAACAGAATAAAATAAATATTTAAGAGGGGCTCCTATACAACAAACGTGATTTTTTTTCCGTTTTTGGTACGGAACCCTTCGTATGCGAGTCTCGCACTTGGCCGGTTATTTTGTTTGTATATCACGCTAGGGCGACTGAAAGGATTCGTATGTGTTTGGTGTCATACACAGAGAACACATAGGGTATGCTATATATATTTTTCAAATGTTCACGCGAAGCTAGACTATTTATATAAAAATAAATAAATTAAAAAAATATTAAAAACACGACTGCCCTGCCAAAACGAACTAAAAAGTTAAACAACAAGTGTCATTGCAGTCGGGCCACATTATCATGGAACAATTTTTGATCAAAGAGGTCCCCGACTGCAATGACACTTGTTGTTTAACTTTTTAGTTCGTTTTGGCAGGGCAGTCGTGTTTTTAATATTTTTTTAATTTATTTATTTTTATTTTACACATTTTAGTGACATAATAAATAGTTTTGGAATGTACTTATCAAGGCCTTTTATTTGATGCCCATATTGTAATAAAAGAAGAAAAAAATTTTTTTTTTCATATTTGAAAATGGCGTCGTACCGTTGCCATATTGATTTTTTCTAAAAAAAATATAGCCAGTGTCACTCGGAATGTTGTAAGGATTCTAACGATACCCCATTTATCCAAATCAGTTCAGGCATTTAGAAGTTATGGTGGAATAAAGAAACTCACATACCCACAAACATACATGAATCCTGAACACATAACACTCTTTTTGCTTTGGGCAGTCGTGTAAAAATGAAAAGAAACTGACTACAGCCTTAACTCTAGGGATTAGGAACTTGAAAAGTTCTCAAGAATTTATTTTATATTGTAAGCGAACATTTAATACAACATCTGAATTAATACCAATATACGCGCTGTAATCCGTACCGTAAAAAGTGTTTTATCCTACTTAATATTATAAATGTGAAAGTTTGTGGGTTTGGATGTTTGTTCCTCAATCACGCAAAAACTACTGAACGGATTTAGTTGGAATTTGGCACACAGATAGTAGAAAGCCTAGATTAAAACATAGAATACTTTTTATCCCGATATTCCCACGGGAACAGGAATCACGCGGGTGAAACCGCGGGCGACCGGTAGTTTCTAATAAACATTTGAAAGTTTTACAAAATTTCAGCCCTTAAGGTGGCACCCTGACCGAATAAGTGGCGATGCTGCAGTGAATTTTATTTAATATTGTAATTCTAATACACAAATTAAACGTTACTTGGAATTTTTAGGGCCCATAGACGAATTTTCAGACGGTATCATTACATTCCCCGGATAAATAGGATTTCTTAAAACAAGTTATTTTGTTTCATATATAGGGAAACAAATATATTATTGGTTCAATGCAATTTTACTTTCTTTCAAGAGTAAATTGCTTTGAACGAAAGTAAATTGCATTGAACCAAGAAAATATTTGTTTCCCTATATTATGAGACACAAAATATCTTGATTTAAGAAACTTTTCTTGTTTTAAGAAATCCTTTTTTTCTGACTAGAAAAAAAAAGCAAAACTGCTAAAAGTGGCCGTTTTTGACACATAAGCTATCTACTTCTAAGAATAACTGTGGGGCAATGTAGTGATACCTTCTAAAAATACTAGACTAGCCCTAAAAATTCCACATAAAGTTTTATTAAAACACTTCTCTATTAACAACTTATTAAATAAAAACCTCTGAGGACGCCACTTTCGGTCAGGGAATCACCTTAAGCAAGGTTAATACTATTTCTTTCAACATTGTGTGTACAAAACAAAATGTATAAATAAATAAATACTTTAGTTAATAAAGTGGACCGCAAATTGTTGCCGACTAGCGTCTGCGGTTGACACACGCTAGGACAATAAGCGAAACAAATATTTATACACAGCTTGCGACATTGCTAGTACTATATACTAGACTAGCTTCTGCCCGCGACTTCGTCCGCGTGGATATTAGACGAAATCCTTTTAAGGAACCTTCAACCAGGATCCGGCCAGCCATTTTTACGCGATTAGGCGAGTCCCCATCAATCGCGCTGCCTCGCGAGGCAAGACATTTGCCGCGTGTGGCGGGCCTCGCACAAGGCTTCCAGTTCCCGTTTCCGTTCCCGCTCCCGCTCCCGTTCTTATTCCCCGTTCCCGTTCCGTTCCCGTCCCGTTTGCGTTCCCGTCCCGTAAACGTCCCGTAACCGTCCCGTACCCCTTCCGTTTCCGTTCCCGTTCCCATCCCGTTCCTGTCCCGTTCCCATCCTGTTCTCGTTCCCGTTCCCGTCCCGTTATATTCCCGTTCCGTTTCCGTTCCGTTCCCGTTCCGTTCACGTTTCTTTCCCGTTCCCATTCCCGTTCCGTTCCCGCTGCGTTCCCGTCCCGTAAACGTCCCCTAACCGTCCCGTACGCCTAACGTTCCCGTTCTTGTTCCCGTTCCGTTCCCGTCCGGTTCTTGTTCCCGTTCCCATCCTGTTCTATTCCCGTTCCGTTCCCGTTTCATTCCAGTTTCGTTCCTGTTTCGTTCCCGTTCCGTTCCCGTTACGTTCCTGTTTCATTCCCGTTTCGTTCCGTTCCTGTTCCGTTCCCGTCCGATCCCGTCCCGTACACCTTCCGTTCCCGTTCCCGTACCCGTCCCGTTCTAGTTCCTGTTACCGTCTCGTTCCCGTTCCGTTCCGTTCCGTTCCGTTCCGCTCCGCTCTGTTCCGTTCCGTTCCGTTCCGGTCCGGTCCATTCCGTTCCGTTCCGTTCCGTTCTATTCATTTTTACTCATTTTCATCATTTTCACCCCTTTAGGGGTTAAATCATGTCCACCGTGTTGGACTTCAAAATAAATGTCATTTTTGCAATCGTCATCCCAGAAAACCCCAATAACGACATCAATATCGATTTTTATGTTTACTCACCCCATTTACCCCCTAAGGGGTTGATTTTCAAAATAACAAAATTTATATTTGCCTATTTATTTTTAGATGTGCTCCTACGAAGTTTAAAGTTGTAATGTCTATTTTATATTATTTTTCCATACAAAATTTGGACCCCATTTTCACCCCTTTAGGGGTTAAATCATGTCCACCGTGGTTGGACTTCAAAATAAATGTCATTTTTGCAATCATCATCCCACAAAACCCCGATAACGACATCCATATCTATTTTTAGGTTTTTTTTAACCCTTTTCACCCCCATTTCATCCCCTTTGGAGTTGAAATCCTAACAAAAACAATATACGTTGCTTTAGATTTCTATCCATAAGCCTAAATTATAAATTTAGCGATTTTTACTTCGAAAATGAAGGATTTTCTTTAATACACAACTTCATCCCCCTTTTGACCCCTTCGGGGGTAGAATTTTGAAAAACGCTGAGACCCGTATTTATTAATTTTCAATCGTCAGCCTAAACACAAAATTTGAAGATTCTAGCTTCAAAACTGAGGGACTTTCATACAAACTTTCATCCCTTATTTCATCCCCTTAGGGATGGAATTTTCAAAAATCCTTCCTTAGTGGATGCCTACACTGTATAAAGTATCTGTGTGCAAAATTTCAAGTCTCTAGGTCCAGCGGTTTGGGCTGTGCGTTGATAGATCAGTCAGTCAGTCAGTCAGTCAGTCAGTCAGTCAGTCAGTCAGTCATTCAGTTTACGATTTTATATATTAAGATATTGCTAGTACCCGGTGCGCCTGCGGCAGGTCGCTACTTAAATTAAAATTTGAATTTATTTTAAATAGTGACTGAATTTTATGTTATTTCTTGTATTTTTAATTTGAATTTAAATTGATTTTGTGTTGATTTTATTTTATTTTATTTGATTTGATTTGATTGTATTTTAATTTTTTATTGCTTTCATTTCATATCTTATTATTTTGATTTTATTTTATTTATTTTGATTTTATAGATTGGATCTTATTTTGATTTTATTGATTAGATTTTATTTTGATCTTATTTTGATTTTATTTCATCTTTAATTTACTTAATCCTACTATGAACTCAATTAGTAAAAAAAAATAGTACCTACCTCTATAATGAAATTGTAGAAGTATTAATTTTACCTGCTTTTAAATTATTAATGAAATATGTAATTGTTATTTGTATGGACACTGTCTGAAATAAAATGTTTTTTTTTTAATTTTTATTGCATAGTCATTAGTTCGTTACTAATAGACGTATGTAGTAACTATTTAGTAATCTGTACTAATATCCACTTGTCGCATAGCCAGTCTCTAAGAGCGGGAACCGAATCTACAACCGATCGCAATCCGGGCAAATTCGCAGATTGGTATCGCTGAAAATTTCTAGTCATTTTTAGATTTTTGCTGTAAGCGAACGATAATTAATAAGTATGAGAAAGATGTTTCCAGGACCCTGGACTTTCGAAAAAAACCGGCCAAGTGCGAGTCGGCTTCGCGCACGAAGAGTCCGTACCAAAAAACGGCAAAAACATCACGTTTGTTGTATGGGAGCCCCCTAAAATATTTATTTTATTCTGTTTTTAGTATTTGTTGTTATAGCGGCAACAGAAATACATCATCTGTGAAAATTTCAACTGTCTAGCTATCACGGTTCATGAGATACAGCCTGGTGACAGACAGACAGACGGACAGCGGAGGCTTAGTAATAGCATAGTATGGTAATAGGGTCCCGTTTTTACCCTTTGGGTACGGAACCCTAAAAACTAGATTTGATGCTATGTTTCTATTGCACAATGTTAACAAAAAGAGAATTGTCAAAATTCTGTAAATCCGTCACAACACCTAATATAATACGTAACATGTAACCGGATTATTCTGAAGGTCTCTTGCGGTCAAATAACCTGAAATTGAAGTCGACGTCAGCGGTTCACAAACTGTGCGGGCGCCCCCACTGTGTCATGTCAACAGCTCCTAGCACGACCACCGAAACACGATATACCTTTATCACGTGATATTTTATAGCACGTCAAATCAAAATCCATTGTCTTTTGACAGTAACGTGACGTGATAAATCGCTGTTAGGCACGTATCCAGACTTTTAATTCGGGAGGACGACGACTGCATTCCGCAAACCGGGCGAATGACTCGCTCGCTAAATTTGAATTAGTTCTGTTCTGTGTGTTACGGGTTTCGGGGGGGACAAATCCCTGGGGTTATGCCATGCTAGGGGGGCTGGTCAACAAATGTAAATGTTGAACAACATCAAATAATACATTGCTCCGATTCCAAAGTAAGTACAATCGACCACAACGGCGCTTTACCACCTCTAAAGTTGAAATCGCTTTCAGGCCTCGCCCCGTCACTTTACGCACTGGGGCGAAGCGCGCACACACGAACTTTTCTGCAAAGTGGTAAAGCACTTCGTTGTCTGATCGTACATGGCTATAAAACACTTGTATTATAGAAATCAGGAGACAACGAATGTACCACAAACACCCAGACTTGAGACAATTATAAAAAACCGGCCAAGTGCGAGTCGGACTCGCTCACGAAGGGTTCCGTACCAAAATACAGCAAAAAAAATCACGTTTGTTGTAATATTTATTTTATTCTGTTTTTCGTATTTGTTGTTATAGCAGAAACAGCAGGGGTCGAAACTGTTTGCAGTGTCAAAAATACTGATTTTACTGACTGTAAGACTCAAAAATACTGACCTATTACTGACTTCATTTCTATGTTTAAATGTGTAGTGATTAGCCGAATATTTTAGATGAGATACCATGCATGCAACACACAAACCCGGAAAATCGCCATTTTTTGAAAAAAGAAAGAAGTTTTTGGTTCAATTTATTTACACTGAATAGTGGCAACCCGAGACCAAAATTGTTTAAGTCAGTTTTATCCATTAATCTTGTACTTTTTGCCTGCTATAGTAAAAAACAGCCGCGCAGCGTAATTTTTAGTCAGTTTCTTTAGGTAATCTTGTATTCTTGCCTGTCTATAGTAAAAACAAACGGCCGCGCAGCGCGACTTTTAGTCAGTTTCATCCACTAATCTTGTACTCTTGCCTGTTCACAGTAAAAACAAACGGTAATAATAAATACAGTCTGGTGACTGACAGACAGACAGGCAGCGGAGTCTTAGTAATAGGGTCCCGTTTTTACCCTTTGCGTACGGAACCCTAAAAATATCGTTTTTTAAATTGACTTATCCTGGGATCGAACCCGGGATCTCAAATATGGTGCCACTATAAAAACCGGTGCACTTGACTCCAATTTTTATGAGTTTTTCGTATAGTTGTTTAATTTCAACATGTGCTTGGTAAAATAAAAAATACTATTGGTCAAGTGGATTAAAGTTTGAGAATCGGTGCCAGATAATTAATTAGAACACTTTACTAGAAACAAGTTTTACTTGAATGCAAAAATATATCACACGAGATAGTGATAAACTGTTTCTATTATAATTTTTGGTTGACAACCAGACTGTGGTCGCGACATAATAATATGATGGTGTTTCTATTTGCATAAATTATCTGTTGACACTGGAAATTGGATTATTTTTGGAATGCGTGTCTTTTTTTACTTAACTCGGCCTATTCTGCGATGTTTGCATTTTATTTCACAGTTCACATACTTGAGTATATTCACCTCTCAAGCTTACGCGCTCTCTTGACATGAAAAAAATAATATCGCGGTTTTATTGAAAGAACTCGGATAGTTAGTTTGATATTTTGTTTTCTCGAAGTTTCGACATTTTCAGTTGCCCCGTTGGTCACGGGGGACTGAAACTTCTCGCGTGAGTCTACCCTCATAACCACGCTAGTATCCATTAATAGTACATTACATCCGAGAACGGGAAGCTAGCGATTGCATTGTCGAGGATGGTTTGAAGCCCGAGCCGCAGGCGAGGGCTTTAATCATTCGAGGCAATGCAAGTAGCTTCCAGTACAAGGTTTGTATAATACTTTACTCACGAAATGCGAGGAAATACAATTTTCTTTGTAAAAATGAGATATTTAAATTGGTTCGCGTGGCCATGTTTACTGACCGGTCATGCAACCATAAAGTTTCATAAAAAGAATGCTAGCTGATAAGTTCTACCGATTTGAATTTGGAACACTTACTTCCCGCACTCAGTGCGGGAAGTAAGTATTGAATTTCATTTCCGCACTGAATTTCAAATTTAGAATGTGATGAACCAGACCCCCACGGAAATGTTGAACGCCCCGCATTCTTTTTTCAAATGGAATGATAACATTTCAGAGCATAAGTGAGTAAAAGTATTTTATTTCACACGAGAATGCTCAATGATTGCCCATACTCTAAGACCAGCGTCTAAGACGATGATCTGTGGACGTGTCTATCGTGAATTACCCAAAAAACCCATGTGTTCCCTCAAGGCTTATGCTGCATTACTCTTTCTGTTACTCTCAGTTAACACTAACGGCGTTTCTCCTGCAGCTTTCTGTCGGCGGTTTAACGTGTCTGACCCTTCCTATCCTAAGATATAGGTAGTAATATCTATGTTACCACTCACCCCTATGTTGCTCATTTCCTTTCACCAACGGCATTACACTCTGTCATTCTTCCTACACGTCACATTTAAATAAAACCTTTCCCCTGTGTTCTCTAAGCGTGCCTTCTTCTGTTCTTCTCAGCTAACACCAGCGGCGTTTCTCCTTCAGCGTCGGGTAGTTCTAAGTCGGAGCTTTAACATTTATATTTCAATCTTACACAGCTATCATTACAGGATAATCCCAATTCGACATTGTGGGCAACTTATTTTTATATTATAATTCCTACTTACTATTACTTATAATAACTTATATAACTAACAATATATAAAACTACTCTTGCGAGATCACCCAAATTGCTTGAGAAAATGTCAATTCTCTCATGTACTTGATTCACTAGAATTATTGTTCGGACTAGAGGCGTTTTCGCCAGTAGATTGGTTCTAGCCACGGGCACGGCCAGCAGTGGCGGGCGGCGCCGCCTGCACACGTACTGGTCTGGCGCGCTCAGCTGCAGCCGACGCAGCACTCCCGGGTTGTGCGTCATCCCGCGCAGTAACTTCACCACATATCCGGCTAATGTAAACTCTCGCCGCACTCTGAGCTCGTTGTAACCTACCATACCTAGTACGAACAGTGTGGGGTACATTAATGGGTATAATGGATACACCCCGTACAGCTTGAAGTATAGATGCCTCGTGAATTTGTTTTGGACCCGTTCCAACATCACCCTATACTTCTCTTCGTGTGGAGCCCATATTACTGCCCCGTATTCCATATGACTCCTGACTAGTGCGTCATACAATACTTTTAGAGTTGTGATATTAGTGAACCCCTTTGACTGTCTCAAAACAAAGCCTAAGTTTCTATACGCTTTCTTACAAGCTTTTAGTATATGTTCACGAAACGTCAGATCGTGATTTAGATGTACCCCCAGATCCCGTACCTGAGATACTCGTTTCATCGGCATCGCTTCCATCTTATATTCATAATGAACGGGGGTCCGCGCCCGAGTGATAGACAACACCGAGCATTTGGACACATTAAAATATAATTTATTGTCGTGACTCCACTTAACCACTCTGTTAATGTCATCCTGCAAGCGTTCACAATCAGATCTATCTTTTACCTGAAGCAGCAACTTGAGGTCGTCTGCAAATAATAAACAGGTACCATTTTTGACGACTTCCGGTAAGTCGTTTATCATTATGATAAATTCGAGAGGCCCCAAATTGCTGCCCTGGCTTACTCCGGACCTAGTATAGTACAACTCGGATTCATACCCATTGTAGTCGACATATTGTTGTCTGTCTTTCATGTAGCTGACAAAAAACTGGAGCATATGTGGCGTACATCCGATTTGAGCTAGCTTTTTTAATAGGACATCATTATCTACCGTGTCGAAAGCTTTTTTAAAATCAAAGTACGCCACATCTACCTGTACTCCAGCATCCACTGCAGGTACTACATGCGTCATGAAGTCGAGAAGATTAGATGTGGTGTTGCGGCCCGGCCTGAACCCGTGCTGCGCGTCCGACAGCTGCGCTCGCACCTGTGCCTGTACGCACCGTTGGAAGGCGGACTCGAACACTTTCGCCGCCGTTGACAGCACAGCCACTGGTCTATGGTCGCTCACGTTAGGACCTGACTTACCCTTTGGCACGGGAACAACTCGTGTGATTTTCCATCTCGCCGGGAATGTTGTTTCCTTTAAACAGATGTTAAAAATATGATGTAGCGGTTCTGCTAATATTCTATTACAGTCCTTAAAAAGAAACGCTGGTATCCCATCTGGGCCAGCCGACCGTTTCGGCTTGAGACGAACGAGTGCCTCCCTTATCTCCCGGAGACTCAAAACGTCTAAATGCACGCGTGCGCTGGTCGCACCGGCCTCAGCTGCAGCCGCCCTTGCGTCTAGTTGCGGCGGATTTGAATTGTATACAGATTCAAAAAAACTAGCAAATTCCCTAGCACTTTCCTCATCACTGAGGTGCTTACCGTCTTTAATAATACATTGATTATTTATTTTAGTTCTTTTAGATTTAAAATATTGCCAAAACGATTTAGGATCCTTTGCAAACTGATTTTGAATTTTGATCTTGTGTTCATTGTGTGCAATTTCTATGGCTTTTTTAATACGGGTTCTACTCTTAGCAAATTCCTTGTAATCACTGTCGAGTTTGGTTTTCTTAAATTTTTTATGGAGTAAAGCCTTATTTTTAATTTCTATAATAATATCTCGTGTGTACCATACTGGGTACACATATTGTGACTGACTTTTATTGATATTTTTTATAGGTACACATATATCTAAAATATTGTTAAGGGTGTCATAAAAGTAGTTAAGGATCTCCTCTAAATCATTCATTTCATACAACGCACTCCAATCAGTAGATGTTAGCATAGAGTACAGTAATTGGTAATCGGCCTTGTAAAAATTCCAATGTGGTGTAATAGATGCACGGCTCGTGCTTGTGCTAGCAGCGGCAGTCAGCGGCGGCGCCGGAGGCGAGGGCACCATACGCGCGGGGACCGTGCTCACGCTCACCGAGAGCGGCGGATGTAGCGGATCCACGACGGGCACGAGCCCCTCGTCCGCCGCCGCCACCGATATCGACCCGCTAAAGCTCGTGCTCAGAACCAAGTCTAACTGGCGATCTTTAGAATTTGGTACTGCGTTACTTTGAGTGAACTCGCAATATGACATAAAACATTCAAAATAATTACAAATATTTACAGAACAAGAATATAAATTAAAATCTCCAATAACAATCACTTCCTTATATCTATCACATAATTTCTCTATTATCCTAAATAATATCATATAATCATTATCTGAACTTCGTGGAGGAATGTAAATTACACAGCACAAAAACAAAAATCTACTATTTAAATGAACCGTTGCACAAACAATTTCGAAATTATAACTATCTATACAAACGTCAGATATATATACCTGACGTAGCTCTAACCGGTGTGTGGCCACGAGAAGCGCACCACCCTGTTTCCGCCCATCTGTTCTATCACATCGTAATAATTTGTATCCTTGTGGTACGATTTCCGCGTCTTGTATCGATTCGTTGCAGCCAGTTTCCGTAATTGCAAACAAGTCCGAGTTAAAAGACACAATACTATTTCTAAAATGGTCCAATTTAGTTCTGAGGCCCCTCACATTTTGATAAAATATATCTATTTCGTTATTGTGTATCAACATTTTTTTTGGAAGATCTCCGAAACCAAATCCACTCTTTAAATTCAGCGTTCAGAGGCCATACTTCCGCATTATTCAAGTTCTCATACATCTGTTCCGGTACAGTACAGTACAGTACAGGTACAGTACATATCTGACCCCTTCTATCCCAACCTATAGGGGTAGTATAATCTATGTAATCACTCACCCCTGTGTTCTCTAAGCGCCTGTGCAGCGTGCCTTCTCCTATTCTTCTCAGCTAACACCAGCAGCGTTTCTCCAGCAGCGTCGGTTAGGTCCATGTCAGCGCTTTAGCGTATCTGACCCCTTCTATCTCAACCTATAGAGCGGTAGTATTCTCTATGTGACCACTCACCTATATGTAGCTCATTTCCTTTCACCAACAGCCATTACACTCTGTAATTTTCCTAAACATCACACAGAAATTAAAACTCACCTCTGCCCCCTTAGCATGACCGACGAAACACGATATACCAACTGTCAAAATCCATTGTCTTTTGACAGTTAAACGTTATAAATCACTATATTATATCGTTTTTCGGTGGTCATGCTAGGCAGGCTGTGTTCTCTAAACGCCTGTGCAGCGTGCCTTCTTCTATTCTTCTCAACTAACACCAACAGCGTTTCTCCTAAACGTCACATCGAAATAATAACTCACCCCTGTGTTCTCTAAGAGCTTGTGCAGCGTGCCTTCTTCTGTTCTTCTCGGCTAACACCAACGGCGTTTCTCCTGCAGCGTCGGGTAGATCTATGTCGGCGCCGGCGCGAAGCAGTGCGCGTATGTTTTCCACATGCCCGCGCTCCGCCGCGATATGTAGCGCCGTCTGGTAAAGTCGTTTACGTTAATAAATAAAATAACTAGAAATAATTTATTTTCAGTCCAAAGATCCATAGGTTGTTAGTAACAATACAATATAACTTATAGACCAGAGGTGCCCATACTTTTTCTTAAGGAGATCGTCCTAGCAAAAAATTATGATTAAGAGATCGACATTTTGACCGTTTAACCCACCAAATATTTATCAAGAATAGAAATTGCATAAGTAAAACTACATTGTGTGCATAAACTATCAAATGTGTGTTATCCTTGGCGATCGACCTTAAGACCTCTCGCGATCGACCGTACGATCATCGCGATCGACCGTTTGGGCACCTCTGTTATAGACTATGTTGGTATTCATGGAAACAAAAAATTAAGACCTCCAGTGGGCAGGCTAACCGAACCCTCAGTAAGTTCCCTTACCTTCCCTCCAGCCGTGTCTTCCGCCTTAGCATCAACGTCCGCTCCAGCGCTGCACAGCGCTACTAGACACCTGCTGCGTTCAGCCAACGCGGCGGCGTGCAGCGCTGTTCGCTGGCGAGAGTCGCGCGCGTCCACCACCGCGCCTGATGCTATCAGCTCTTGGAGCAGCTCTACGTTGTCCCAGAGTGCAGCCTGGATTATACAAATATTACTCTTAAAAGAGAGGCTTGATGGCTCAGTGATTTAAGCGCATTCGGCCTGCGATTGGGGAGGTTAAGCAACTTTTACTAGTGTCTATCGTCGCACAGGTGATTTCGAGCTCCTTAATGCTTTAAAAGGAAACGTTGAACCGTTGGTATCGTATAATCGTATGTATACTAGTGTGGTGTTATTTTGTGTTATACTCCGTCGCAGTACCACGACGCCAAACAAGTGCAAATCCTGTTTAAAATAATTGTAAATGAATTGTTCGTAATTTGTACGCCCATAAAAAAATTGTACGTTACGTATTTTAGTCTAAAAATAGTGTCGGTGTGGTACTGCCAGGGAGTATGCTCTGCCGCAGTACCACTCGTTTTTCTCACGACACAGACACAGTTTGCATGTTTTTTTTGGCGGAAAAAAATGTAAATTAATTGTACGTTTTAGTATCATACAAGAAAATGGCCAAGTGCGAGTCAAATTCGAGCTACAGGGCATTAACCATCTTCTGATATAAAATTGAAGGGATGACTGACAGTCTATTGCCCGGCCCAAACCTCTGAACCTAGAGACTTGAAATTTGGTACGTAGATACTTTATACTGTGGGAGCACCCAATAAGAAAGGATTTTTGGAAATTCCACCCCTAAAGGGGTGAAAAGAGGGTTTAAAGTTTGTATGGAAAAAATATCTAATAGATATTTCGACCTGAAACTTCGTAGGAGTATTTTTTAAAACACATAGGTAAACACGTGTTTCGTGGTTTTCCGAAACTCAACCCTTTAGGGGGTAACTGGGATAAAAAGCCCAACATCGATATGGGTGTCGTGTCGTTATTGAGGTTTTATAGGATGTTGATTGCGAAAATGGCATTTAATTTAATTTTAAATTTGGGGTTAAATGGAGTAGGTATAAACTTTGTATGTAAAAAATATAAAATAGACATTAAGATTTGAAACTTCGTAGGAGTACTTCTATAAACAAATGATCAAACATGTTTTTCGTAAATTTCTGAAAATTAACCCTTAAGGGGTAAACGGGATAAAAAGCCCAAACTCGATATGGATGTCGTAATTGAGGTTTTATGGGATGTTGATTGCATTATACAATGCAAATACAAAATTTACGAAAGAACATTTTTAAGCAAAACACGTTTTAAACGGACTAAAAAGTATAAAATAATGTCTCCCGTGAAGATTTATGAACCTTCAAACCTAAAAACGTGGGGCGCATTTTGTAAGATTTATCATCAACCAGCGGCCGCCCCGCGACTTCGTCTGCGTGGAAAGTTTTTGGAATAATACTTTTTTTCGGAATCGACTCGCACTTGGCCATTTTCTTGTATGATACTAGAATGTACAATTAATGTACATTTCTTTCAGCAAATAAAAACATGCAAACTGTGTCTGTTTCGTGAGAAAAACGAGTAGTACTGTGGCAGAGCATACTCCCCATACAAAATAAGCCCCACTTCACCCCTTTAGGAGTTGAATCATGGCCACCGTGTTAGACTTCAAAATAAATACCGTTTTCGTAATCAACATCCCATGAAACCTCAATAACGACATCCATATCGATTTATGAAAAAAAGTATAAGTACCTACTTACTTGTTAATATTAATTTAAAATAATGTTTGCATGCTATTTATTTTATTGTTAATGGTTGAATAGGCGGATGTTTTAAAGACCTCCAGTGTAACCTTATCTAATGCAAATAAATCATATTTTATTTTAGGGGTTAATTATCGGAAAATCACAAAATACGTGTTTGCTTTTAAAAGTTGTTAGTTTTTAATAGTACTCCTACGAAGTTTCACGTCAAAATGTCTATTCAATATTATTTTTTCACTCAAAAAATGAACCCCATTTTACCCCTTAAGGGGTTTTTTTTTTTTTTTTTTTTTTGTTTTTATTTGCAACTTCTCCCTAGATATGGAGGTCCAGGTCTTTATTTTACAATTTTCCTTCTTTTACACTCATCTTTTTTTTTTATCTTTCTTTTTCTTTTTTTATAATAGGTATCTTAATTCTAATACATTTCTTTCTGACATATATACTGTTCTTAATTTCTAATTGATTTATTCCAACATTGCATGTCTCAATATTATTTATTATATATATTTTTATTTACAATGTTTTCTATTCTGTCTTATGTCTTGTTTCTTTCATTTACTATTTTTATAATTTTCTTTGCAAATTCTATTAATTTATCTCTTTCTTTGCTGTCTCTCATTATGTCCTTTAGGGTGTCTTTGCTGAGTGGTGTGTCTAGTGTCTGTGTTAATGTGTACCTATCAATGCAGTGCAGAGGGCAGTCCAGCATAATGTGGAAGATGTCCTCGCTCGCTGTCGAGTCGCAAACGCATGATGGGTTGTCCTTGCATTTAAACCTGTACAAGTACGCCGCGAACCCACCATGTCCCGTCAGCATCTGCGAGGTCGGCCGGTCCACCTTCATCTTCCGCACTATGCTGTACGCCTCCACCCCATTCGGAAGGAAGAATTTTGTAGTGCTCGCCGTGCTTTCTGAAGTGTACCTACGGTCCCACTCCACCTTTGTAGCTGCGCGCAAATGTCGCTTCACAAAGGAGATGGGACAACATTCGTAATGCGGCCTACACTTCAGCTTGAGAGCCGCCTCCTTGGCTAATTGGTCCGCTCTTTCGTTCCCGTTCACACCGACGTGGGCCCTTATCCAGTAGAGTGAGACGAGTTGGTGGTTGTCTCTAAGTGTCTGGAGGTTGCCCTGAATCGCCCTAGTGATCGGGTGCGATGAGTCTGGATCCTGGAGCGTTTGGAGAGCAGATCTCGAGTCGCTAAGCACGGCGGCTTTTCCGAATTTTTTGCCAATGAGAATTTCGGTCGCTTGGAGAATAGCATACAACTCGGCCTGGAAGACTGTACAGTATGGTTCCAGCTTAAACTTCCGGGTAATCGTCTCAATCGGCCCTTCCCAACAGGTCAGGGCGGCTACAACTTTCCCCTCCAGTTTGCTACCATCTGTATAGATTCTTACCAGGTCTTCTGCCAGCTTGCCATCCTCGTCCGCGTTTTCCAATAATTTAAATTTTACGTCTACCGTTTTGCTGGGGTGATCTGCCATCAGGAAGGATTCGCGCTCCTCCACTTTTCTGCCAGATAGTACTGCCTGGGGTTTCCCTCGCTTCGCCTCATAAAGCTGGGATGCTTCTTGGACCCGAAGGTCCAGCGGAAGCAGCCCCGACAGTACTAAGGCGGCATTGAGTGAAACTGTTCTATTGCACTTAATTATCTTCTGCGCGAATCCTCTCTGCACTACATTAAACGCCTTCCTGGAGACTGCTTTTGTGGCTTCTCTGGCCCAAACACTCGCTGCATATAATATCACAGGCTCTATTACTGCCATGTAAATTGTTTTTATTACTTCTGGTTGCAGTCCCCAGGTAGCTCTAGCCGCTCTACTTATACCTTATTTAATGCTTTTTTGGTTACGTATGCTATGTGCTGGTTGAATGTTAGCTTATTATCAATTATCAATCCTAACACTTTCATTTCCTTAACCAGCTCAATGTCGATGCCTCCCATGTTCAGACGCGGCGTGTCAAATTTCAGTTTTTTCGTTACTACCATAGCCTGCGTTTTGTGGGGGGCAAACTTCAATTTGTTCGCCACACCCCACTGCTGAACATGGGAGAGAGCTACATTGGCTTTCTCTGAGACCTCTAGAGCAGTGCTCCCCTCTACTATCAGCACGATATCATCCGCGAAGGCTTGACAGTAGATGTTTTGTTCGGTGAGGTCGTCTAGCAGGGGGTCTAGTATCAAATTCCAGAACAAGGGGCCTCCAATCGAACCTTGGACGCATCCCTTGTTCGTTGACTTGCCAAACTCCTCCCCCGCGTACCTCACCGTTACCCTTCGATCTTCTAGGTAACTGTCCACAAGCCTTCGCAGGTTCACCGGACATCCCTTTTGTTTTAGTTGCACGACTATTTTTGGCCACCATGCGTTGTCGAAGGCTCCCTCTATGTCCAGCGAGATCAGGGTCATAATCTTCTTCTCCCCCAGATTATGTCTGATCCGCTGGAGCATATCATAGAGGGAGTCCTCGGTACTACGCTGCGGCACGAACCCGTACTGGCATGGGTTTAACTTAGGGAGCACATACCATTTAATCCTTTTAACCAGCATCTTCTCTAAAATTTTCCCTAACACCGCCAGGAGCCCTATCGGTCGGTACGACTTGGGTTGAGTGTAATCTTTCTTGCCGGGTTTTCTAAGGAGGATTATCGTGGCTTCCTTCCAGGGCTTCGGGAAGTGGGAGAGCTCGAGGCACTTGTTGTACATTGCCAGGGCTATGTCCAATATAGTGGCTATGTTTCAACCCCTTAAGGGGTTGAAACATAGCCACTATATTGGACTTAAAAATAAATACAATTTTTGCAATATTCCTTAAGCCTATTCAAAGATGCCACCCCGGGTCATACCAGGCGCAAATCCCCATAACACTGACGGCATTGCCGCGTTGAATGGCGATTGACAACCTTTGCGCCAAGTAGGAACCAGCGATTTTTGCAATCAACATCCCACACAAAACCTCAATTACGACATCCATATCGAGTTTGGGCTTTTTACCCCACTTACCCCTTAAGGGGTTAATTTTCAGAAATTTACAATATACATGTTTGATCATTTGTTTATAGAAGTACTCCTACGAAGTTTCAAGTCGTAATGTCTATTTTATATTTTATCAATAAAAAGGTTGAACCCCATTTGACCCCTTTAGGAGTTGAATAATGTCTACCACCTAACATTAAATGTCATTTTCGCAATCAACATCCCATAAAACCTCGATAACGACACCCATATCGATGTTGGGCTTTTTTACCCCATTTACCCCCTAAAGGGTTGAGTTTTGGAAAATGACGAAACACGTGTTTACTTATTTGTTTTTAGAAGTACTCCTACGAAGTTTCAAGGCGAAATATATTTTTAATATTTTTTTCTATAGAAACTTTGAACCCCCATTTCACCCCTTTAGGGGTGGAATTTCAAAAAATCCTTTCTTATTGGATGCTCCCACTGTATAAAGTATCTACGTACCAAATTTCAAGTATCTAGGTTCAGTGGTTTGGGCTGGGCAATAGTCTGTCAGTCATCCCTTCATTTTTATATCAGAATATTGTTAATGCCCTGTAGCTCGAATTTGACTCGCACTTGGTTATTTTCTTGTATGATACTAGAACATACAATTAATGTAAATTTTTTTCAGCTAAAAAAAACATGCTGACTGTGTCTGTGTCGTGAGAAAAACGAGTGGTACTGCGGCAGAGCATACTCCCTGGCAGTACCACACCGACACTATTTTTTGACTAAAATACGTAACGTACAATTTTTTTACGGGCGTATAAATTATGAACAATTCATGTACAATTATTTTAAACAGGATTTGCACTTGTTTGGCGTCGTGGAGTACCAAATAACGTGTTATACTCTGTCGCAGTAGCGACAGAGTATAACACATTATTTTGTCTTTATTTAAATGTTATTTCATTTTATTGTATAAGAAAATGTTAGTATAGCAAGTGCTTCTTTAAAGAAATAATAAATAAGAATCACATGTGAAATCACCTCACAATGTTATTAACATTGAAAGTGTGCTAATATGTATAAAAAAATATTCATAAGTAATGACATGAAAAACATTATATTTCTAATAGATTGAGTCAAGGGCACGGAACAGCTCTAGAATCATCTTTATAAGTTATACAAGCAAACCGGATAAAAGAGTATTTGTCAGAAAGAGAACAATGTGTGATAACCCAAAGATGGAGTCCTGAAAGTAAAAGCCTTGAATATTACAAATAACTTCCTTTAACGTAAATAAATTTGGAGTACCGCAGGGTAGCATTTTGGGCCCACTATTGTTTCTCTTATACATAAATGATTTACCCAAAAGCATAACTCATGAATGTATTCTGTTCGCAGATGATACTACAATTGTAATCAAAGGCGATAAAAATGTAAACTCAAATTATTTTTAAAACAGTATTAACACAGCTTTATTAAAAGTTATTGAGTGGCTCGATGAAAATAATTTAAAGATAAACATCGCTAAAACAAAAAACATTCAGTTTGGTAGTTATAAAAGAAAACGTCAGTCACTTAATTATAATGGACAAGTTATAGAAGCTGAAGAATGTATAAAATTTTTAGTTATAACTATAGCTTGTTATTGTAATTGGAAGCAACACATATACGAGCTTTGCTCAAGGTTAAATAGATTTGTTTTTGCGCTTCGTCGTATATGTGCAATTCTATGTGCAAGTACCCCTGAAATAAGGAAATTTAGAAAAAGTAAATACATTTTTTCCTTTTCTTTTTATTAGAAAGTATAAAGAATGATTTGCTTTTCAACAAAATATAATGTTTTATTTTTGGACTAGTGGCCGCCTGCAGTTTCACCCGTGTGGTTCCCGTTCCCGTGGGAATATTGGGATAAAAAGTATCCTATTTCTTAATCTAGGCTATCTACTATCTGTGTGCCAAATTTCAACCAAATCCTTTCAGTTAGTTTTGCGTGATTGAGGAACAAACATCCAAACCCCCAAACTTTCACATTTATAATATTAGTACGAAGTAGGATGAGAGAAAATTACTAAAAGACCCTAATAAGATATTGCGAAAATGCGAAACAAAAATGGGCTTGTGACATCGCACACGCATTGCGACATAAACACACTTAGCCATGCATTCACCACAACAATGTTTCATTCTTAAGGACAAAGTTACAATCACAATACTTTGCAGTTTCATCCTCAGATACTATACCTGGTGGAGCAAACGACCTGGGAAGTTGTCCTCGTCCGGTGAAAGGTCCATATTCAACAGTTTCTATCACAATAAACAGGAAAATAAAACATTTCCGGACACAACAATCGGTGGAGCGTTGAGACAGCGTTGAGACAGATTTAAACACCGTAAAACTTAGCTAAACTCTCGAGAAGTCATTGGAAAAGTTTAATACTATCACGTCATATAGTAACTAATATTTTTGGACACCATCATTTTACTTAGGGAAGGTTTTTATCAAACTTAATTTGATTTATTTGCTAAAACTATCGATTCGAAACACTTTCATGTTTTGTCAAATGACAGATCAATGACAGATGGCAGAGACAGACCTGTCAAAGTCAAATGATAATGTTACAGTCCACTTGCGTGAAATGAAACGTTTTTGTCGTTTTTACACGGTGAGGGTAGATAAAAAACATTTTCTGCTTTACTTGCAGTACTTTAACAGCGAAAGAAAATTTAAAATTGTACCAAAATGTGGCGTAATTTCCATGAAGACTGGGAACGGAGGAAAGCATATTTAATTAGGAGCTTATTTCAGGATATTCCGCGTAAGTATCACATTCGTTTACACCTTTTCTTCTCGTTAATGTGCCGTTTCAAAGAGCTATAAAGGGAGATTAAGGCGGGTTCTGACGGTTCAATTCAATGTTCAATAATTCTTGAATTCAAGATAATTGTTCAGTTCAATCGACACTCAATTTCATTGAAATTGTATTCAGACGTTTCAATAACCTTGATTGATAATAAATTGAACCGTCAGAACCCGCCTTTACACGATCATTCAGACTGGCGCCAGACGGCAGCTGCCCCCCCCCCCCCCCCCCCTAGAGGATAAAAAATTTAGCCAACTGCCAAATACGCAAAATCCTAAGGCCGTGCAATTTGAATAAATTCATTGACTGTCCTACAATTCATGTTTTTTTCATCCTCTTTAATATTAACTCCCCCCGGGCCGTGGGCTGGCGACGCCCTTGTTGGCGCCCGCCAGTCTGAATGATCGTGTAATCATAGCGCGCAGTGATTATTGAATTCGCTTGCCGCGCCGCCTGCCCACCTGTTGCCCTGCAAGCCTAGCATGACCGATTTATATCGCGTGATATAGCGTTTTATCACGTTTAACTGTCTTTTTGACAGGCAGCCTGCCTAGCATGACCGATGTATATTTTATTATTATTTGAATCCGTCATGCTAGGCAGGCTGACTGTGTCCGGGCTGTTAGAGCTTTTGTCCAAATTATGAACCTCATAATCCTTACTAATATTATAAATGCGAAAGTCCGTTTTTTTGTTTGTTTATTTGTTTGTTACGCCTTCACGTCTTAACTACTGAACTGATCATCATGCAATTTTGCATACACGTTGTCAGGGGTACAGAAAAGGACATAGGGTACCTTTCATTCCGAAAAAAAAAGCATTATTCCCGAGGGATATAAAAAACCTTTCCACGCAGACGAAGTCGCGGGCGGCCGCTAGTCTTATTATATTCCAAATTATTCATCTCATTACTCGCTACGCAAAGCCGCTGCCGCGCCGATCGGTGGTGGGCGGGAGGCGAGTGCATTCTTCATTCATGGCTTGTGAATCTTGTGGTGGCAAAGTCGCGAATTGTTAATTAATTAACTGCTGTGTAGTTAACGAGTCAAGTGCGCAACGAAATGAAGGAAGAATTCACTTACCACGCCACCGCCGGCGCCGCCGCCCATTTGCCCCTTGGTGTATCTGGCCCTTAGAATAATAACTCAAGGTTATAACTTTAGTTATTATTCTAAGATCAGTGGGTCTATTGCCCAAGTGTCGTCGACTTCGCCGTCAGATTCGTTTGACAGATGGTTGTCATACATTGCTACTTCTTTTTAGTACAAATAAAAACTTACCAAAGAAAAGTAGCAATGTATTACAACCATCTGTCAAATGAAACCGACGGCGAAGTCGACGACACTTGGGCAATAGACCCACTGGCCAGGGCCCCTACCGCCCAACTCAAAGCGATAGCCAAAGCGATAACTAGACTCTATCCGTTCTTGTCATATCATAACACGATGACAAGGACGGACAGAGCACTGACGTCATCAACCAAAGCCAGAGTAAAAGTCTGTCCTTGTCATCGTGTTATGATATGACAAGGATGGATATAGTCTAGCTATCGCTCTGGCTAAGCGTGCCCGCAGACTACAGACTTTCTATCGGCCGACAGTTTTGTCGGGCTCTCAATCAGTATGAAGGTGATGAATTTTAATTTGGTTTATGTAATGATCACCATACTAACCTAACCTTACCCAGAAGCAGTCAATGCTCACCAAATCTTTTTGGGTGGTTTAGGATTTGGTGAGCATTTACTAATTTTGGAGAACAAAATGATTTTTTGGTATGTATGCTAGATATTAATTCATTTCATTCCCTTTTAATTACCTACCTAGTAAAAAATCTGTTGTCTAGCATCCATATGCTATGTAGGTAGGTATGTTTTGTTAGTTATGTATGTAAAATCAAATATTCAGCTTCAGAAAGCTGAACTGACTTGGATGATTTTTTTTCGGAAGATCGAGTAATTTGGAATGTATCGTGTAAAATTTTCCATTTATTTAAACTTTATTGCATAAGAAAATTCAATTGGCGGACTAAATGCCTTAAGGCATTCTCTAACAGTCGACCGGAAAGGGTTTTAAAGAAAGAAATCGTGGCGGCAAAAAAAATGGATAACTAAATATCCGTTCATCATAAATAAGGATCTAGCTAAAATAAAAATATAAACCTACATTACAATACATACCTAAATAATCCTAATTGCTATAACATATATAATACATACACATCCATTCAATAATCTATGACTGAAGATTGGATGTACCCAATATTCTCTTCTCCATAGTATGAGAGCAGTAATAACCATTCTAGACAAAAGTAAATTAATTTTCATTGTGCGACAGTTCTCTTCAAAATTCGGTTACAAACTACACTAGCAAATCATTCAAAAAGTCGGCCGACAGTTGGCTAGTCTGCGCACTCATCACCAACCCGACTGTTTAGTCGGGCCAGTGTGCGCGCTAGCAACCCAACCCGATCAAACTATCGGCCGATAGAAAGTCTGTAGTCTGCGAGGGCTCTAAAGCTTTGAGTTGGGCGGTCCAGGGGCGGGCCAAGGTCAGGGGTCAGGCGGCAACGTATTAAAAAAAATAACGTCTCATTAAAGGTGTGGGCACATTTGTCTAACGCCACGTGTTAACACGCCGTATTTATATGGACGTGTTATAAGATAAGTGTTGTTTGGTTTGTAGTTTGATATTTCGACCATTGAGTCATGACATAAAACCTTATTGCTATCGATTGCGATTTAAATGCAACGCTTGTCTTTTTGTTTATGAATAAAATGTATTGACTTTTTGCTTTAGAAAAAACGTATAGAAATTTTCACATTGTGCTTTGAAAAATAGTAATAAAACGTGAATTTAGTGCAAAAGCTGTGTTTCAATCATAAATAGACAAACATTTTTTGGTCCTTCGAGCCGGATATTATAGAATCAGTGTGTGCGTCAAAGTAAAAATAGCTTGTGAAAATTGTGCAATAATAGTCGGATTTCAGTGACGAATTTCAGTATTTAAAGGCTTTGGTTGCGGTATCGTGAGTAATAGAGACTAAGAAAAGTGAACTTTATCCTCATATTAACTAATTAACTGTGTGAAAAAACTGTGAATCTATTTTTCGACTTTCGTAATTTTGGACCGTTTAGAAATTACTTTGCACATTTGATTACCTTCATATTTACATAGAACTACTACTTTACAATGGAGGAACTTCAGAATAATAAAATTGAAAAGTTTAATCTCATACAGAAACTATTTAGTAATATCAAAAAGTGTCCAAAAGAGCGTTTAACTAAAGCACACTTAGAAACGAGACTAGAAACATTAGAACAATATTGGGTAAAGTTCCAAAGTAACCATGACACACTAGCAGGAGTTTTGGTTGAGAATAGAGCTCAACTAAGTTATTTTAAGGAAAACATAAACGATAGCTGCTTAGACCTTTATATGGATTTGAAAACATACATTAAGGAGAAACTAGAGGTTTTTAGTCACCAAGCAAATCCATCCACAGTTGTTATGTCTACCGACAGTCATACTTCAAAGCAATCCTGTAATGTGAAGCTACCGCCTATAGAAATACCGAAGTTTTCAGGAGAATATAGAGATTGGGTTTCGTTTCACGATTTATTTAAATCTCTTATCAATCATAATGATTCTTTGAGTGCTGTAAACAAATGTCAGTATCCTTAAGTCATGTTTGCAAGGTGAAGCTGAAAATTTAGTGAAACAGATTCCTGTCACAGAAGCGAACTACGACTTGATATGGGAAACGTTAAATAAGAGATATAATAACCGTAGACATATCATCAATTCGTAAATAGGTAGACTCTTGAATCAAAAGAAAGTCACAAACGAAACACCGAAAGCTATTAGAGAGATTTTGGACACTACATCTGAATGTTTAACGTCATTGAAATCTATAGATGTTCCCACAGACACATGGGACGACATAGTTGTTTACATCATTATTCAAAAACTAGACACCGATTCGCACCGATTATTTGAACAACGCATAGAAACACTAGATAGACTGCCAACATGGCAAGATTTATCAGATTTTTTAGAGTTGAGATTTAGAACATTGGAAGCCGTTAAACCTAAAGATACTTACCCACATGTCAGGCATACAGCAACAGCAAAAAGCTTCACTGCTAATATTACAAGTCCATTGAAATGCTTGTATTGTAACGCGGATCATAGAATTCATTCATGCAAAGCTTTTTGTCAGCTAAATGTAAACGAAAGACAACAGTACATACAGAAGAATAATATGTGCTTCAACTGCCTGAAAAAGGGTCACTCTGTAAAAGTTTGCACTCAATCGAGCTGTAGAACGTGTCGTCGCAAACATCATACCCTGTTACACGGATACAGTGTGCCAGCAGGTTCTAGTCCATCAACATCACAATCGTCACCAACCACTCCGATAGTAAACACAGCAATAGTTCAAAGCACAGAAAATTGTAACAATACCCAAGAGAAGATAGTAAACATAGATAGTATAGATGTCTTCATGGCTATACTAAGTATACACTAAGTATAGCCATGAAGACATCCATAGATACTTCTCCAGTCATATTAGCCACAGCACTTGTCACAGTGAAGTCAAATAGAACAAATAGAATCCATACACTTCGTGCACTTGTCGATCAAGGATCACAGGCATCATTTATTACTGAAGGTGCTTGCCAAGAGTTGGGGCTCAGCAAGACTGCTATTCACGGAAACATAGTAGGCATAAGTTCTAATAATACAACCACAACATTCCTGTGAAAGACATTCACGCCTGGACTGACGCAACTATAGTTCTAGCTTGGTTGCAACGCCCTTCGAATTATTGGAACACTTTTGTAGCCAATAGAGTTACAGAAATTACAAATAGAATAGACCCAAGCAGATGGCATCACGTTACGTCGCAAGACAACCCAGCAGATGTTGCATCTCGTGGAATCTGTCCACTTGAGTTGCAATCGCACGAGTTGTGGTGGAGTGATCCGCCATGGCTCCGAGAACGTCGTGAACTACCTGTGAAAGAAATAAGTGATATAGTTAATCCTACTGATGTAGAGAAAAGGTCTGAAGTGAAAGTGAAGTGTAGTGTAGTGATAGCGCCGGAATCTGAAAAAGAAACAGACATTATTAATAAATATTCTAATCTCAACAAACTAGTAAGAATACTTAGCTATTGTCTTAGATTCTACAATAAATGCAAAGCAAAAGTTAAAAAACAATATTTACCAATGTACACTACTTATTAAAACTCAACAGAAATGCAAAACGCAATGTCTTACCTGATACGAATGTCTCAAACTTTTGATCCTGTAAATCCAAAGAATATAAAAAATCTTAATCCGTTTATTGATGTCGACAACATTTTAAAGGTTGGAGGTCGTATACAAAATGCAGCTTGTAGTAGAGAAACTAAACACCCTATCATTTTATCAAATAATAGTAGATTAGCTTACCTGATTGTAAAAGAAGCGCATTTAAAAACCCTCCATGGCGGAATGCTATTAATGTTGAATTATATAAGGAATAAATATCATATCATAGGAGTAAAAAACATAATAAAAGGGATTATAAGGAAATGCGTAGCTTGTTGTCGTAATTCTAATAAACCTTGAAGTCAATTAATGGGAAATTTGCCCAAAGAAAGAGTCACTCCACAGCGAGCATTTCTTGTTAGTGGTTTAGATTTTGCAGGACCGATAATCTTAAAGTTATTTGGTGGACGCGGTTCTAATAAAACTCAAAAGTCTTATATAGCTTTATTCATTTGCACAGTCACAAAGGCTGTTCATATTGAACTAGTCACTAGCCTTAGTACCGAGGGATTCATAGCTGCTTTTCGTCGCTTCACAGCACGTAGAGGTCATTGTAAGAAACTAATTAGTGACTGCGGAACGAATTTTATAGGGGCCACCAAAGAACTTAAGCTTATGTTTAGTAAAAGTGTCAGTAATTTACCAGTTGAAATAGCAGAGTTGTTAGCTTCAGATGGGACAGAATGGCAATTTAACCCCGCTGGAGCACCCCATATGGGCGGCCTTTGGGAAGCAAATATAAAACCAATTAAACGACATTTAAATCGTGTTCTTGGAGATACAAAATTGACTTACGAAGAATATTCAACTCTACTATGTCAAATAGAAAGTTGTTTGAATTCTCGTCCAATGACATCTTTAAATGATGATAGAGAAGGAACCACAGTTGCATTAACACCTGGTCACTTTTTGATAGGTGACAATCCTATAGTGGTCCCTGATGAAAATTTAGAAGAAACTTGTTATGTTCCATACAATAAACGATGGATATATTTACAAAAAAAATTGCAGTCATTTTGGCGGCAATGGAGTCAAGAATATTTCGTTAATTTACAAAAACGACAAAAATGGACAAGTATTCAAAGAAATTTAAAAGTAGGTAATATAGTTTTGATTAAAGATGAGAGATTGCCACCCACAAAATGGTTGATGGGCAAAATAATTGAATTGCATCCTGGTTCAGATGGTCTTACTAGAGTAGTTAGTCTGAAATGTAAAAATTCAACATTGAAAAGACCAGTTCATAAATTGTGTTTGTTGCCTACTAAAAATGATTCTGATTTCTAAAGTTTTTATTTGTTCATTAAGTTTTATTTACTAAAGTGTTACAGTCCACTCTTGTAAAAACGATTTTAATACGGCAATTTCATTTTAATATTTGTAGTTCCTCTCAAGTTTATAATTTGAAAGTCTTCATTTAAGTAATTTGTTTATAGTTTATTTTTTAAAGTTCTGTCGAACTTTGAGAGGGCGAAATGTTTGGTTTGTAGTTTGATATTTCGACCATTGAGTCATGACATAAAACCTTATTGCTATCGATTGCGATTTAAATGCAACGCTTGTCTTTTTGTTTATGAATAAAATGTATTGACTTTTTGTTTTAGAAAAAACGTATAGAAATTTTCACATTGTGCTTTGAAAAATAGTAATAAAACGTGAATTTAGTGCAAAAGCTATTGGGATTTTGTCAATGAGAAGCCAGGAGACTTTTATTCGCTGCTTTATTACCACTTTTCACATTATAAATTTATTACATCTTCTCTTAGCTGAGCCCAAATTCGTATCGTCAAACTATCGACTGACATGTGTGGCAGATTGTCAACCTTGAGACTCGAACATACCATAGATATCCCATGGAGGTCAGAAGCCTTCCGCAACAAAAGCTGTGTTTCAATCATAAATAGACAAACAAGTGTGATCCTAGTGCATACATTTACTATGAAAACCGATGTCATCTGACGGTGGCGTGTTAACACGTGGCGTCAGACAAATGTGCCCGCACCTTATGTGATTCTGTGGGTACCCACAAAATCATTTGATGGGACGTTATTTTTTGTATGGTACGAGTATGTTGGTATGTAACTCAAAAGTTTATCTTTAGTTGTTTGTTTATACAGTATTGTCACCGGTGCCAGAAAATGATGAATCCAGACAATCCTCGAGGTCACCAATTCCAGAACCACCACAAGATGTTGCACCAGCAAGACCTGAAAGTCCACTTCCTCCACTTATAATAGAGAGGATACCAAACCGGCATGATGATCCTCCTGAGTTTTACAGAGAATTGGAAAAGAAGATTAAAAAGATTTACAAAAAGATATTCCATGGTGAAGGTGATTGGGACGAAGAGTTTCTGAACAGCGATGACTTGGAACATAGTTTCAACGATATAGAGATGGAAAAAGATGATCAAAGAGCGGAACCAACAACTACTAGTCTCCCATATGAACGTGATCGTAGTGATTACGTAACAGCTCACCAAGAAAAAAATACAAATCAAACATCTCAAAGTGAAAGCGATGACTTTGAACATAGTTTCAACGATATAGAAATGGAAAACGATGATCAAGGTGCGGAACCAACAACTACTAGTCTCCCATATGAACGTGATCGTAGTGATTACGTAACAGCTCACGAAGAAAAAAATACAAGTGAAACATCTCAAAGTGAAAGTACCAGTAAATCACCATCGCACAAAGATTCTGACGTAAATAATAAATATTTGCGTTACGGTGAAGGTGATGCAGCAATCGTTGAAAAATCTGATGACACATCAAGTACCGTGAATGGTGATATTGGTGACACCCAAATAACAGCTGAAGTTGTGGTTCATGAAGCTTACAAAACAACTGAAGAAGAAGAAGATATTGAAGATGTGCAAGTAGGCCATGAAGACTTGAATAAATGCACCAGTCCAATAATAGTGCTGAAAACGAGACTCATCCAAGGTCAAATACAGGAACTTCATCAACATACTGAGAATCTTTCGAGTCACAACAAATCAGGTAAGTACAAACAAATTACTAAGTTATCAGAGAGTTTTCTAAATAATTAGATCAACTTCACTGTACCTTGAGGTAGCCCCCATCTACGCCTAACCTTGTATCCCGACGACATGTCGACCTGTCACGAACTTTACTTGAACCCTAAACATTGTTTCAGATTTAGAACAGGACGATGAGGAAGTTTCCCAAGATGAAAGCTGTAGTAATGATGCAGCAATTGCTGAAAAATCTGATGACACTTCAAGTACCGTGAATGGTGATATTGGTGACACCCAAATATCAGCGGAAGTTGTGGTTCATGAAGCTTACAAAGCTATTGAAGAAGAAGATCATATTGAAGATGTGCAGGAATGCCATGACGACTTGAATAAACGCACCAGTCCAATATTAATGTCGAAAACGAAACTCATCCAAGATCAAATACAGGAACTTCATCAAGATACTGTGAATCTTTCGAGTCATAACAAATCAGGTAAGTACAAACAAATTACAAAGTAATCAGAGAGTTTTCTAAATAATTAGATCAACTTCACTGTGCCTTGACTTGAGATATCCCCCATCCACGCCTAACTTTGTATCCCGATTGCCATGTCGACCTGTCACGAACTTTACTTGAACCCTTAAACATGGTTTCAGATTCAGAACAGGAAGATGAGGAAGTATCTCTAGATGAAAACTGTAGTAATGATGCAGCAGTCGCTGAAAAATCTCATGACACTTCAAGTACCGTGAATGGTGATATTGGTGACATCCAAATATCAGCGGAAGATGTGGTATATGAAGTTAACAAAGCTATTGAAGAAGAGGAAGATATTGAAGATGCACCAGAACACCATGAAGACTTGAATAAAAACACCAGTCCAATAATAATGGATGAGGAAGTATCTCAAGATGAAAGCTGTAGTAATGAAACCGATCTCAACGTATCCCATAGATCTGTTGAATTGATGAGAAGACAAGAAATTATTTCCCCTTCCCTAGGGTCTCTGCAAGATGACCTCAACGAAACAACAACGTCTGAGAAATCAAGAAGAGGTAGAGAATCCACTGGATTTAAGAGGAAAACTTCTTTTGCATTGCACGAAGAAGAAGAATTCTGGGTTCAACACGATGCCGCAAAAGAATTCTCACGTTCTGGAGAAATAGTCTACGATTTTCACAACTTATCTACTGTTATGTCTCCTATCGCCCATTTTTATTTTAACCGATCTTCAACCTCCTCGGAATATGTGAATGACGCGGCATCACTATCAACTGGTGGTAATAATACTGGTGCAAAAAGAAGTAAATACGAAAATGTTGGCGTACAAACAATAGAAGAAGACAATGTAACTATAGATTGGGATAGTTTAAAGAGCAATTTTTTTGTTGGCACGCCTAAGATTTTTAAACTTTGTCCGTGTCGCGATCATAAATGCGAAAGGCACTGAAAACTTTATTAATGTAATAATATAATCAGAATGATTTATTCCTTTTTCCTTAATTTTTTTTTAATTTTGATTTTGACGTTGGCTATATTCCGAATCACGATAAAATCGATGTCAGCGCTCACGTTATCTGTCAAACCCATACAAAATCACCGACTCGGAACGCATTTTAGTGCGCTGTCATCGATTTTAGTGTGATTCGGAATGCAGCCGTTGACAGATAGTTCCAAATCACGCCAACAGCGCTGTTAGCGTATAATCCATTAAATCAAGAAGGTACACAAATACCCTATTTGTGTAATATTTTGTGACTATTTAATTTGGTCGGATTCGCGCTAACGGCGCTGTGAGCGTGATTCGGAACGCGGGGCTAGTTGATTTCCTATTATAAAAAAGTACTTTGTGCTAGATGACACCTGACACGCCCCGCGTTCCAAATCACGCCAACAGCGCTGTTAGCGTATAATCCATTAAATTAGGTAGGTACACAAATACCCTATTTGTGTAATATTTTGTGACTTTTTAATTTGGTCGGATTCGCGCTCACAGCGCTGTGAGCGTGATTCGGAACGCGGCCACGATGACATGACAGATGACTGACAGCTGATATTTTTTAGGTTATGTTGTGAAATGTGATTATTATTGGTGATTACGATATTTATAAAAAATAGTTTTATGATTAATACCTATCTCAACTCAATCTAAAAATATTTAAGAATGCCACCATTAGAAGTTCCATCTAAGGAATTAGACGAGAAACATGAAGAGAACATAGTGAAATTTGTTTCGGACGTGAGAAATGGGTAAGATGAAATAAACCACAAACAAAGTTTTAGAAATACTTACAATGCAATTAATTTAACAATGCACAACGCTGATGACCAACTTCAGAGCGTTTGCGGTACAAAACGACGGATTTTGATCTGTAAAATGGGGGGCACGGGAGTGCCCCCGCCAAAGTCGAGCGCAAAGCAAACACTGCCGTACCATCCTCTACTGGAACAATTTCGCCGCATTTTCAGGCCCCTATTTGAGAACCTCTGGATAATACCAGAACGCAGAAATTTTCGTCATCCAGTAAGCTATAATCACATACTTAAAATCCAAAATTTCAAGTCTGTAGGTCATTTAGTTCCGAAGTTAAGCGAAAGCAAAGTTTCGCATTTTCGACACTCATTCATGCACTCACTCACTCACTCATGATCATCAAAATATAACTAGTACTTCCCATAAACTCAGAGAGCTGAAATTTGGTATAGAGTTAGGGTTTAATGGCCACATAAAGGGAAAACTATAAAAACTAGGATAATCGAAGATCTGGAGTACCTGGTGACCCTGATTAGAAAACACAAGAGCCCAACCCAACTATTAGAGATCAACATATACCTTGGCCGTTGAAGGGTACACAAGGGTACAAAACCAAGTGCTGCATGACACCATTGCACCAATCTATCGCCGGAACTGCTACCCATTGCCGATGGAAAATTACCACTTGGAAAACGTTGATTCAATAACCAGTCAATTGTATTGTGTACCCTTCAACGGCCAAGTCACACAACATTAACTATCATAATAAAGAAATTGCAGTAAGGAACCTTAGACTTGGCACGACTTTGTCTAGATTTCATTACTTTTTAGAGATAAACAAGCAGCTCCATCGAAACTTGGCTAGTTTTTTTTACAGAATGTTTTTGGTGAGATAAGATTTACTCTTTGTCATACATTCTCGAGTGAAGTTTCAGAAGATCACTGTCTATCTAATGACATTTTAAACGCATTGTAAAAAAATATTCTCTAAAAAGGTTATTTATTTAGGATATTTGGGTTGACAACAGCTTAATCCTTCAATCCCTAAAAAATGAGATGCAATAGATTTTCCATTGTTGTGCAGCCCGATCGGGCTGGCACGGCATTGACTAATCAAAGCTACTGAAATTTATACATGAAATTTACTAAGGTTTTCAGTTCAAAGTGAATTTATTAACTAAATTAGCAACGTAAGTCCCCTACCACAGAAAAACTAATAGTAGAAGTACAGAAGCAGCACTCCGCAAAGTCATTTAAATAAATAGAGTTTTTTACTCTGACACAATAAAGGGCAATTCAGATCGCGCAGCGCTAAGTGCCTACAGTTATATTCACCTAATAGCCTTTCTTTCTATTGCGTGCTTTTGTGACCTTTTCTGACGAAAAACAAAGAAAAATCGATAAATCAAATGCAATTAAATTGACAATAGACAGTGATTCTCTGAAACTTCACTCGAGAATGTATAGAAAAGATATTTTTTTTTAATTCTTATCTGCAAGTGCGGTCATTTTCAGGAAGATTGAGGGCTCCAATAACCTCGCTCTAACTACACTCTCCCTGCTGGAGCAGATTATCAGTGAATGTGAAAATGCTACCGCTCTGTAAGTTTAAATTATTTCTAATACTTAGTTTAAACTTTGACAAAGCGTCATACTGCTAAACTTTCTGGTTGTTCTAAGTATAAAGTTATTCTTCATTAATTGATGGATGTAACTGAAGCGAAGGAAGTGTGCAAGGATCTTAGCAGGTGGTGTCTCTGCCTACCCCCATGGAAAACAGGTGTGAGTGTATGTGTGTATGTATGTTAGTAAGGCAGAATGTTTTGCTTGTGTAAGCACTCAGAGTGGAGCTAGCTAGACAGATTGATTGCACTTTATTACGTTTGTTAAGCAATGCTCAGTCCGGCCAGGTGTCATATAAGTGACTGTTAAGTGGCATTACAATCAAGCGCTTCTGTGCTTAGGAGGACACGTTAAACTGTTGGTCCCGACTGTTGTCATCTGATAACAGTTGTTAAGCCAAGTTAGAGGTCTTACAGGCAGCTTGATATACTCTCACACCAGATGTAGCCACTGACCCTCATACGATAAGAAAGAAAGAAGGTAAAATGAGTTTTGTGTCCCTAAACCTTTGCCACATACCGGGCACTCCATACAAGCGTCGCGTTTCAACTCCTATTACACAGACGCTACACAGTGACGTTTTTGCACACGCGCAACTGTGTGCGTGCTATTGAATGAGCCTACGGACTGGCCTACGGATGGGCGCCGGTGGGGTGAGGTAATTGATTGTGGGGCGGGGCGGAGAGTTTCCTTTCTGTACGGTAGCACTTTTTATCTATTCTGTGCCTTTGCTTTGATCTTTCTGGCAGTGAACTGAGCGGCCAAGTGCGCGAGGTGGGACGCCGTATATGCAGCGCCCTGCCACAGGAGCTGGTCGCCCACAACATGGTGCGCCGCGTGCTGCGCGCCATCAGGGACGAGCACCGAGCCGTGGCGCTGCAGGTCGGTGCAGTATCTTTTTATCTATGCACACGGTTTCCACAACTCGACGTCTCATCATCATCATATCAGCCGCACGACACCCACTGTTGGGTATAGGCCTCTCACAAGGATCTCCACGACGATCGATCCTGCGCTGCCCGCATCCAGCGGTGCACTGCGACTTTCTCCGGATCGTCGGTCCACCTTGTCGGGGCCTACACACGGAGCCGAGTCCGGTGCGCGCGAGCCATTCCAGAACCGCCCCGCCCCAACTTGTGTCCAGCCCACTGCCACTTCTCACAGCTAAGCGATCCTTCGAGCGATGTCGGTTACTTTAGTTCTCCTGCGGATCTCCTTATTTCTGATTCGATCACTCGACGTCTATTGCGCCTATTTTGCGTCCGGAGGGTGTACGGCCGGATCACTCCAGCCACCACTGCTCAGCCAGGAACGCTCCAATTGCTCTCACATTCGTAATCGCTTCCTGGACGCTGCCCAGTGAGCCGAGGTATCTCGCCCGATAAGGAGCCACCCCCCTGCATTTCAGCAGTACGTGGGCGGCTGTTTCTTCTTCCTCCATGCATCCTCTGCATAAGGGACTGTCCGTGACACCTAAATTAAAAAGATATCTGTTAAATTGTCCATGACCAGTTATAGCACCTGTTACCAGGCGTTGCGGTCTGAACAGTTGTATCAGGGCCCTGGATAGACGATGTCGGTGCAGTATGTATGATAATGCAGTGATATCATCAAGTGAGGTTGCGGCATATGCCTCAGGAAATTTGGGCTTGTTTGAATCGTCTTGACGAGTTCTTTGTTGGGAAATAGTTTCCAGGGTCTGATGATGGAGCTGGAGGAAGGACACAGGAACTCTTTAATAAAACCACGCTACCCCATCAAGATTGGGCTCGTTTGAATCGTCTTGACGAGTAGTTTGTTGGGAAATAGTGTCCAGGGTCTGATGATGGAGCCGGAAGAAGGCCACTGGAACTCGGTAATAAAACCATGCAATCCTATCGCGTTTGGGCTCGTTTAAATCATCTTGACGAGTACTTTAATGGGAAATAGTGTCCGAGGATCTGATGATGGAGCCGGAGGAAGGCCATAGAAACTCTATAATAAAACCATGCAACCCCATCGAGTTTGGGCTCGTTTGAATTGTCTTGACGAGTACTTTGTTGGGAAGTTTCCAGGGTCTGATGATAGAGCCGGAAGAAGGCCACTGGGACTCTGTATTAAAACCATGCAACCCCATCGAGTTTGGGCTCATTTAAATCGTCTTGACGAGTGCTCCGATAGGAGATGGTATATTTTTAGTCTTAGCTCGTTAACTAAAAAGCAGAAAATAAAAATTTACTGAAAAAAACATTTTTAAAAACACGTTTTTATTAGAAAAAAGTTTATCTTATCTTTTCTGATGTATGAAATTAGTCCTCGCTGAGGACACCGAATGCTTCATACTCTGGCGCGGATTGACAAAGCCTCTCTATTGCTAAGAAAATAAAATGTATTCAAATAGACCTAAAAGCATAACCCACCACCTCCCATTGCCATACCAACCGTGTGGTTATAATGGCCGAATCACGAGAGATGCATGCGAAATCTCCGCGTGCAATGCTTTACTCTCTAGTTAATTTTTTCCTGCAGAGCTCGGGTGCTTCAGGATCCGGGGCTGAAGGCGCAGGCGAGAGCTTACAGCGTCTAGTACTAGCGGCCGCCGCGAGGAGAGGCACGCTCGCCGCCGCGCAATCGGACCTGCGCGAGCCACTGAGGGACCATATCGCTGAGGTGACTGTATGACACATACACTGTAAGACACACTCACTGTATGACACACACACACACCATATGATACATACCAGCATAAGACACACACAGCATGTGACACACCATATGACATACACACACTGTATGTGACGTGAAAATGACTTATTCTTTAACCAGGTCCGGGCAGAGATAGAATCTAGCAGCGGCGCGGTGTCAGTGATGGCGGCGGCGCACGTGCACGCCGCGGAACTGATCCTGACGCACGGCGCCAGCAAACTGGTGGAGAAGTTCCTGCGAGCGGCGCGCCGCCACACGCACTATAGGCTGCTGCTGGGCGAGGGGCCGCGCGTGCAGGTACCACACGTCACGGTGACGTCACACGTACAAGGTGGACAAGTTCCTGCGCGCGGCCAGGCGACACACGCACTATAGGCTGCTGCTGGGCGAGGGGCCGCGCGTGCAGGTACCACACGTCACGGTGACGTCACACGTACAAGGTGGACAAGTTCCTGCGCGCGGCCAGGCGACACACGCACTATAGGCTGCTGCTGGGCGAGGGGCCGCGCGTGCAGGTACCACACGTCACGGTGACGTCACACGTACAAGGTGGACAAGTTCCTGCGCGCGGCCAGGCGACACACGCACTATAGGCTGCTGCTGGGCGAGGGGCCGCGCGTGCAGGTACCACACGTCACGGTGACGTCACACGTACAAGGTGGACAAGTTCCTGCGCGCGGCCAGGCGACACACGCACTATAGGCTGCTGCTGGGCGAGGGGCCGCGCGTGCAGGTACCACACGGCACGGTGACGTCACACGTACAAGGTGGACAAGTTCCTGCGCGCGGCCAGGCGACACACGCACTATAGGCTGCTGCTGGGCGAGGGGCCGCGCGTGCAGGTACCACACGTCACGGTGACGTCACACGTACAAGGTGGACAAGTTCCTGCGCGCGGCCAGGCGACACACGCACTATAGGCTGCTGCTGGGCGAGGGGCCGCGCGTGCAGGTACCACACGGCACGGTGACGTCACACGTACAAGGTGGACAAGTTCCTGCGCGCGGCCAGGCGACACACGCACTATAGGCTGCTGCTGGGCGAGGGGCCGCGCGTGCAGGTACCACACGGCACGGTGACGTCACACGTACAAGGTGGACAAGTTCCTGCGCGCGGCCAGGCGACACACGCACTATAGGCTGCTGCTGGGCGAGGGGCCGCGCGTGCAGGTACCACACGGCACGGTGACGTCACACGTACAAGGTGGACAAGTTCCTGCGCGCGGCCAGGCGACACACGCACTATAGGCTGCTGCTGGGCGAGGGGCCGCGCGTGCAGGTACCACACGGCACGGTGACGTCACACGTACAAGGTGGACAAGTTCCTGCGCGCGGCCAGGCGACACACGCACTATAGGCTGCTGCTGGGCGAGGGGCCGCGCGTGCAGGTACCACACGGCACGGTGACGTCACACGTACAAGGTGGACAAGTTCCTGTAGTGCGACGGCACACGCACTACAGGCTGCTGGGCATATTCTATCACGTCATTATGACATCACAGCTCATACAAACTGTCAGTACCTGCGTATGCTACGAGGACTGAATAACTGAATAGAGCTCGATTTCATTTAACCGACTTCAAAAAAATGAAGTTTTCGACTGCTATTATTACAATACTAATGTCAAGCGTGTGTTGCAGGAATCGCACGCGATGGCGCAACGCCTAAGCTTGGCGGGCGTGCAAGTGACGGTGATCAACGACGCCGCCATCGCCGCCGTCATGTCGCGCGTCAACAAGGTCATATACTACACTATACTAGTACATTAACAACACTGCACTACACACACACCATGCGTTATAGTACCACCACCGCCGTCATGTCACGCGTCAAATAGGTCATATAGTACACTATACTAGTACATTACTACATAACTACAACACTGCACTACACACACACCATACATTATAGTACCATCATCGTTATGTCGCGCGTCAAATAGGTCATATACTACGCTATACTAGTACATTACTACATAACTACAACACTGCACTACACACACACCATACATTATAGTACCATCACCGTTATGTCGCGCGTCAAATAGGTCATATACTACGCTATACTAGTACATTAACTACATAACTACAACACTACACTACACACACACACCATACATTATAGTACCATCACCGTCATGTCGCGCGTTAACAAGGATATATACTACACTGTACTAGTAACTACATAACTACAACACTGCACTACACAGACACCATACATTATAGTACTGTAACGCTCTTGCGAGCGCTACTTAAATAAAACCGATGCTTTGACTGGAAACTATTATTTATTTCATCTTTTTAATTAAATTCGAATACAATATTAAATAAACCAGGATGCGCCTCCATGGCCGCGCACCGAGTCCTCTGTAGAAAATCGAATCTTAACTTTTTAAACTTGAATTCAAATCCATGTCAAACGCGCCACCGCAATATCGGCCAGTACGCGGGCATAGACACCACATTCCTCCCGACCTGGGGAAAAAAAAAATTTAAAGCAAAAAAATTTTTTTTTCCTAGCCATACATTTTTTTTTGCACACCCTACCTAAGATTGGATAAGACAAATACAATCAAGAATAGCTCAAATTAAATCCTGCTAGGATTTAGCTAATGGAAGCAACTTTACTTCGAATAACTTGGTAGGCGTAAAACCAACCTAAAATCACATACCTAATTCAAGCCACTCTCCAAATCACTAACTATACATGACCTATAAATCACCACCCTTATAATTAAACATTTAACTTAATCAATAGTTTATAAAATATTCAAAGCGACTTGAAACTCATTAAGGGTGTGTAAGCCATCCTTAAGATTAAATATTACAACAAGACTCAAAGAAGTTATTATCAACCTTATCAATAGGAGAAACATTCCACGACATCATATTTAAAACTCTCATGAATTCAAGAGGCTTAAGTACAAGGCCAGAAATAATAATCCCAAAAATATGTCAACAAATCCACTTTATGACTTGATGCTCAAGACACAATGTTCCCACATAATCTATAGAATTAGGGAATTATCGACTAAATCTTAAAAAGAAAAGACAATCCCCAGAATCCCAATCAATTATTCAGGTAGAATTTCTACTAAGTAATTCCGAATGCTTATGAGAATAGTCGTTCTATTCTACATCAGAAATTGCTTATCGTGAGAGGAATTTATTAACCTACCTAAACCAACTTAACCAATTATAACCTACTCCTATAACTGCTATTTTCTATACCATTCCTTTACTACAAATAAACAATTATGTCACTATGACTTTCTATCTTATTTGCATACCTACTCAAACTATATTTTTACCCTAATCTCTTTTCCATACTGCTTATGAACCGTTGAACCTACCCTACTATCCCAAACTATATAACTAAATACTCCATCCAATGACCATCAATAATAACAAACCATCTACAACCCAGATACTATACCGCCTACATTCTATCATTGAAGTGTGTGAAACCCAAATCAGGAATCCATGACAAATAGCTATTGCCTTATCATGTTACACCCAATAACAAAATTAGTCGTCTAGATCTACCTATCTCATTTTACTAATCCCATCCAACACTACTCTTTATCCAACTTATTCATTATACTTCAACCCTTACCTACTCCATATCTAACCTACCACCACCTTTAAACTATCCCGATTACCTCTATTCAAAACTACAATCTACCAAAATATATTTTACTAATATTCAATATTACTAACAATGTTAATATACTTATCTCACGTTTTTTAATCAAAACATTTTTCATAATAAATTAAACTACGTAACTTAGACATCGGAATCCTATTTTTTTCAGTAAACCCCAACATCTACTGCCTTGTGCTCGTGCCTCTAGATCTCTCAGCATCTTACGACATCCTTCATATATTAGTACATCATGTGATATTTTTCTCACGTTCATTATGAAAAATAAAGACCACATTAATAAATTATAAAAACATCAGCTACCTATCCTAATATCATCAAGACACCTACAAACAAACATACAAACACTGTAGCGTGGTTTTTTTGCTGTTTTGTCGATTTCCCTTAAAGGGGAAGTTTTTTTGGTAGTTTGTTTCCATTAATGATAAAATTTATTTTTTGGCAGTATGCCTCATGTCCTTTTCCTTATTTCCGTAAAAAGTCCGTTTGAAAATACGCGGCATCGACTTATAAAAAAAAAAAAAAAAAAGAAAGATTAAGATCGTATTTCTTATGGTCGTCCTTCGCCCACTTCAGGGGCCTTTGCGATGAGCCCTTATCGCCAGGATTTCTATTCAATTGTTTACCTTTCATACTAGGCCTCAAAGGTTAGTGTGAAAGCAGGCCTTAAGCAGTCCTGTTTAAGGCCTGGGGGCCAATTCTACTAAACAAATACCTATTATGTATTCTGTGCAAATACTGTCATAATCGGAAACGAATCGAAACGAAACTGAAGCTTTTGGTCGTTTTTCTATTCTGCTAAATCAATAACGATCCCGTTACAATTATATCTTAGTTTAGCTCACGATCGATCGATTCAAACTAAAAATGCTATTCTGCTAACTCAATCGAACATGAGCGGTTCGCTAACTGCTATTCCACTAATTTTTTTCCCTATGGATAGAACGAAACGCTACTGAATGCAAGCGTCTTATCTGTCAAAATTTACGATCGAATAACAGCCGAAGTTAAGTTCCTTCGCATCAGCTTTTTGTGAATCGATCGTTCTGAAAATGTTGTTCAACATGGAATATCTTCAAATCACTCATGAGGTAGACCTCGGAGGAGTCCGAAAATGAAATTAATGTGTTGGATTAAGCCACAATGCGTTTGATTGACTGATCGCGAGTTCGTAAAAACCTACATACCTACTATCCAAAAATCTTGCCAAGTAGCTTATTTCATGGCTTAGTCCATTCATGCCGGTAAATCCATTATATTCATCCATCTTTCCATCTTAAATCCTTACATGTAATAAAACAGTAAAAAAGTGTGTCTGTACATTACATATATTAAAAAAAAATCTGGGGCGATGGAGACATATTATAGAATAAGGATTAAAAAAAAGTGTGTCTGTTTGTTTGTCTGTTTGATTGAACACGCTAATCTCTGGAAATACTGAACGGATTCAAATGAAACTTTTTCTGTTATATAGCTGTTAAGCCTAGGCACAGTTAAGGGTATAATTAATTTTGGAAAATGGAACACCTGATGCAGAACCATAATGGTCCAGCTAAACTATTAGAAATATAAAAACGACACCTTAGCAAAAGTTGTTCAGCTTGATGAGCATTTTTTGTTGAGGTATAAAAATCGAAGATTTGGAACAACTGACGCAGAACCATAATGGTCCAGCTAAACTATTAGAAATATAAAAATTACACCACGTGGTGAAGGCGGTAAAAGTTTGGGACTAATTTTTGATAACGACTTGTACGGATCAGACGCTTAAAGCCGCTGGTGTCGATCTAAGGACTGGTTGTTTTTCGCATGACCAACTTTATGTGGCTTTTCCAGGGTTAGTAACGCTTCAGGTCTTTTCATATTGGCTCCCGAAGGAAAGGCTCTGAACATAGTTTAAAAAGATTTTTTTTAAACTATGTTTACATGTTTACAATATTAAATATATAAAAAAACAATTTATTAACTTTTAACATTATAACACTGCTACAAGTATTTTCTTATGTAACTACATTAGTTCATATTTATATGCATACGCCGGAGTCATTAAGTCCACGCGTACGAAGTCGCGGGCTTAAGCTAGTAAAAATATATATCTATAAGACTGAAATAAATAGGGATAGATTTAAATAATTTTTGAATCCTACCTAGTAGGTAAGTAATTACTTACCGTAATACGAGTATACCTATTGGGATCTTATCCAATGGCTTGCTTTGTCTGGGTCTGCAATGTAATCGCAGTTCCTGGGTTCCGTGCACAATCACGCCAACTTCACTGTACCCAGCCTTTATAGTGCAATTTGAAAAGATTTTGGGAAGTACCTTCATTATAATAAAAAGTACTAGAGTACCTTCAATATCTTTTTAAAATCATCTCATCACAACGATGTCAACGATCAGCGATTAGGGAGGTTATTACAAGCTCAAAACTTATCAGTTTTCTGAATGATTATCAATGCATCTCTTTTGTTTACTAAACAGCGAGAAGGAGACGCATTGGTAGCCATTCGTGCTTATAATACCCCCCTAGCAGTTTTAGGCTCGTATTACAGAATCAAACTCAAACTCAAATCTCTGCTTGAGTACAGTTAGATAGGGATGGCGCTATATGCGATGAATAGCACCATCCCTTTCTAACTGTACTCAAGCAGCAAGCAGTGCTTGAGTCTCGTCCTATAATACGGACCTTAAACTTTGACAATTGACACATAATATGCATACATGACATGTTTGTTTTTGTTTTTTTAGTAACTAACTCGCTCGGGATCCCACTGATTTGGTCCATTTAGTTTTAAAAATTGATAATAATCAGTTAATTAATTTGTAAATTATCCCTACTGTTTAAGAATTTGAAGTTAAAACATATTTATCACGCGTAAAATACACTCAATCATCGGTTATTATTAAAGTAGCTTGTGATTTATTATAATGGTAACACAAGATAGAACTATTGTAGTTCGGTTTCTATTGCGTGCACGTTTACGTTCATGTTACGTTTTAGTTATGATCCGTTTGGGTGTATACCAATCTTAATATATAAAATCGTAAACTGAATGACTGACTGACTGACTGACTGACTGACTGATCTATCAACGCACAGCCCAAACCGCTGGACCTAGAGACTTCAAATTTCGCACACAGATACCTTATACAGTGTAGGCATCCACTAAGGAAGGATTTTTGAAAATTCCATCCCTAAGGGGATGAAATAAGGGATGAAAGTTTGTATGAAAGTCCCTCAGTTTTGAAGCTAGGATCTTCAAATTTTGTGTTTAGGCTGACGATTGAAAATTAATAAATACGGGTCTCGGCATTTTTCAAAATTCTACCCCCGAAGGGGTCAAAAGGGGGATGAAGTTGTGTATTGAAGAAAATCCTTTATTTTCAAAGTAAAAATCGCTAAATATATAATTTAGGCTTATGGATGGAAATCTAACGCAACGTCTATTGTTATTGTTAGTATTTCAACCCCTCCGGGGATGAAATGGGGGTGAAAAGGGGTAACAAACCTAAAAATTGATATGGATGTCGTTATCGGGGTTTTGTGGGATGACGATTGCAAAAATGACATTTATTTTGAAGTCCAACCACGGTGGACATGATTTAACCCCTAAAGGGGTGAAAATGGGGTCCAAATTTTGTATGGAAAAATAATATAAAATAGACATTACAACTTTAAACTTCGAAGGAGCACATCTAAAAATAAATAGGCAAACATATATTTTGTGATTTTGAAAACCAACCCCTTAAGGGGTAAATGGGGTGAGTAAACCTAAAAATAGATATGGATGTCGTTATTGCGGTTTTCTGGGATTACGATTGCAAAAATGACATTTATTTTGAAATCCAACACGATGCACATGATTTAACCCCTCAAGGGGTGAAAATGGGGCTCAAATTTTGTATGGTTTTTTTTTTTAAATGGATATTACAACTTTAAATTTCGTAGTAGCACGTCTAAAAATAAATAAGCAAACATATATGTGGGAAACGGAACGTAAGGAGTGTGCGAGTGAGACGTATGAATGTGGAAGAGAGACGGATGACAGGAGGGACGCCATCTTAGATTGCTTTTACTCGCAACGACGCACGACGCTGTAACCATTAAATTAAAATAAAAGAGTTTATTGAACGAAATTGCTGTTTTTGCTGCTCCCCCGCTACATATTTTTGGGGGCTCGTCCGGGATAAAAAGGGCGTAAGTAAGCAAGACCGACGACGAAAACCACCCGAGGCGGCGTGTTGCACTGCACGTGGTAAGCTTCCTAGGACGAAATGACGATGACGAACGAAAACGACGGGAAGAAGACGGCACCAGAGGCGTCAGCGGCTTCATTCAGCTTGATGGATGGGCTGCACTCGATCGCAAAATTCAGCGGCGATGACAAAACCTACTCGTCAAGTAAGTGGGCACAGGACATCGAAGACAACGCGGAGATATTCCAGTGGACGCCTCAGCAAACACTTATTATAGCGAGAAGAACGCTATCTGGGACGGCAGCACTATGGCTAAGGTCAGAAAAAACATTTAAATCGTACGAAGAGCTCAAAACCGCACTCGTTAGAGAATTCCCAGATGTTGTAAATGTGAAAGAAATGCACGAGGCGATGGCGGCGCGTAAGAAGAGGCCCGATGAATCATATCTACAGTACATGCTCACTATGAAGGAGCTGGGTAAGCGAGCAAAATTCCCAGACTACGTCGCGATCCAGTACATTGTCGACGGCATCGAAGACTACGAGATGAATAAAAGTGTGCTGTATGGTGTGAATAACTACTCCGGTCTGAAGGACAGGTTGGCTATATACGAAAGCATGAAAAGCAAAGCGCAGGAGCAAAGAGCCAGACGCAACCCAGTGGAAAATTACCGCGAGCGAGAGCGTTATGGCGCCGGTGGCGTCATGCAACAAAGGTGTTTTAACTGTGGCAGTATAGATCACATAGCGGCGGAGTGCAAAAACGGCCTGAAGTGCTTTGGATGCAACTCATTCGGACATATACGCAAAGATTGCACGGTGAACCCTGTAAAACGCGGCATCATACACGGCAAGTACAACGACGGCAAAATGGCGGCGATCGGTGGCGGTGGCGAAAAGCGCGGCGGATACCGAGGAGCGGCCATGTTCGGAAGTACGATGATGACCGAGACCGAGAGCGACGAGCAAGAGCGACAGTGGCGACATTCTACGGTTTGCGACGGGACCGAACGACGGAACGAACTGACCGAAGTGAAGTGTGAACGATCGAATGACCGTTCAACTGTCAACGTCACGGAAGACGTCAACGTCATGCAGTTACAGAATGTAAACAAACTTTCGCTTTGTACGAAACCGGTGAAAACTCTAAAGTTTAATAATAATTGTAGTTTAACGACCTTAATTGATACCGGATCTGATGTAAATTTAATTGCTAAAAATGTTGTAGATAAATTTCCATGTGATATTGTTAAAGATGACCTCATCATTTCGGGTTTAGGTAAATTTATGGTTAAGTCTATAGGAAAAGTTTTATTGAATTGTGAAATTGATAACCAGTTATACAAAAAAATTGTTTTTCACGTAGTTTACGACGATGTTATGCCATTTAACTGTATTTTAGGCCAGGAGTTTTTGTCGCAAGTGGTGATGTTAGTCAACGAAGGAAGTGTGTCATTTTTACCTGAAAATTTAGAATGGTTAGGGAAAATAGATTGTTTTGTAGGGTGTTGTTCTGGTATTGTTTTAGATCACGTGCGAGACGCAACGATACGGGGTGAGGTTATGAAGTGTGTGCAGCAGTACAAGCCTATGCAATTAAAAGAGGCACCAATTCAACTCAAAATTGTGCTAAAGGACGATATCCCGGTATCACAGCGACCTCGACGTCTGTCACTGATGGAGCAAAAAGTCGTAGAAAAACAAATCGAAGAATGGTTGGAACAAGGAATAATACAGGTTAGTTTTTCTGAATATTCTAGTCCTCTTGTGATGGTCAAAAAGAAGGATGGTTCGATCAGAGTATGTGTAGACTACAGGAGATTAAATGAAAAGATAGTTAAAGACGAGTTTCCACTTCCGATTATTGATGATCTTATTGACAAATTGCAAAGTGCTAAAGTTTTCAGTGTGTTAGATCTGAAAAATGGGTTTTTTCATCTGAAAGTGAGTGAGGAGTCAATTCCTTACACAGCTTTTGTTACTCACCAAGGACAATATGAGTTTCTGAGAGCACCCTTTGGTTTATCTGTTTGTCCGAAGACTTTTATGAGATTTGTCAGTATAATTTTTAGGAACTTGATATCTCAAGGTGTGTTAATGATTTTCATCGATGATATAATAATTCCAGCTTCATGTGAAGGTGAAGGACTACAAAAATTAAAGCAAGTGCTTGAGGTAGCTTCACAGTACGGACTGCAAATCAACTGGAAGAAAGCAAACTTACTTCAACGAGAAATTGAGTATTTGGGACACGTAATAAAGGACGGAGAAGTAAGACCAAGCACGGAGAAAGTCGAAGCAGTAACAAGGTACCCCGAACCGATGAATATGAAGCAGTTGCATAGTTTTGTTGGATTAACAAGCTATTTCAGGAAGTATATTAAAGATTTTGCCATTATATCTAAACCATTGACAGATTTGTTAAGGAAAAGCAAAGAATTTTTATTTCAGGAAGAACAGAAAGTAGCTTTTGAAATTTTGAAAACTAAGTTGGTCAGCGGACCAGTGTTAAAGATATTTGACCCCAAGTTAAGGACTGAACTGCACACTGATGCATCAAGTATAGCATTTGCAGCCATACTCATGCAGGATCACCCGGACTCCGGCCTACACCCAGTTCATTATATGAGTCGGAAGACGAACGAAGCGCAGAGTAGATACGCGAGTTATGAGTTGGAGGCGCTTGCTATAGTAGAGGGTGTGATGAAATTTCGACATTATCTTTATGGGATTCATTTTAAAATAGTAACCGACTGCAAGGCGTTTGAGATGACACTTAAGAAAAAGGATTTGACGCCCAAAGTGGCAAGATGGGTACTTATGCTAAACGAGTATGACTATGAGATAGAACATAGATCTGGTACGCTGATGAGACACACTGATGCCCTAAGTAGAGTGCCTACAGTTAATGTAATTTCAACATTGAATGACAGTATCAAGTCGGCTCAAGATAAAGATGATGGTTTGAGAGCGATTAAAGAAATTTTATATGAGAAAACTTTTCAAGATTACAGTTTAGATAATGAAGTGTTATACAAAGGTGAAGAAAAATTGTTAGTGGTACCTAAGTGTTTAGAGAAAGAAATACTTAACAAAGTACACAGTATCGGACACTTTGGGAAGAAGAAGATGAAAGAACTATTGAATAAGGACTATTACATAAGAGATTTAGATAAGAAAATAGATGAATATCTAGTGAGTTGTATACCATGTTTGTTAGCTACGAAGAAAGAAGGAAAACAAGAAGGATTCTTAAACCCAATTGAAAAGGTAAATGTTCCTTTTGACACACTGCATTTGGATCATATCGGACCACTTACTGAGACGAAGAAACAGTACAACTACATTCTTACAGTTATCGATGCATTCACCAAGTTTGTATGGTTATTTCCGACTAAGTCGACCACAACTCAGGAGACGTTAAGCAAGTTGCGGATACACCAGCAGATTTTTGGAAATCCTCGCAGAGTGATTACGGATAGAGGAACGGCTTTCACGAGCAGAGAGTTTGAGAGTTACTGTGAAGAAGAGAGTATCTGTCATGTGAAGATTACTACTGGTGTACCACGCGGCAATGGACAAGTAGAGAGGGTACACAGGACTATCTTGCCAATTTTGACAAAATTGTGCATTGATAATCCTGTGGTATGGTATAAGCACGTAAGTAGTGTTCAAAGGGCGTTGAACAGTACGTTCCAAAGGAGTGTGAACACTACACCATTCGAGTTACTAATGGGTGTGAAAATGAGGAATAAGGAAGACGTGGAAATTCTAAGTTTATTGCAAGAAGAAAATCAGTTACAGTACGATGAAAATAGGGAAAAGTTAAGAATTCAAGCTAAAGAACAAATATTAAAAATTCAAGAAGAAAACAAGAAAACTTATAATAGGAAGAGAAAGGAAAGTTCAAAATATAGAGAAGGTGATCTAGTGGCTATAAAGAGAACTCAGTTTGGCCCAGGACTTAAACTGAAGCCCAAGTACCTTGGCCCATATAAGGTAGTAAAATGCAAGAGAAATGACCGCTATGACGTGGAAAAGGTAGACTCCTCAACAGAAGGTCCCAGTAAGACGTCTAGCTCTGCAGACCAAATGAAGAAGTGGCCTGAGTATGACAGCGAAGGGCTGGAAGATTGAGCTTTTGTTTATTCACAGGTAATTTTTGGGAATTAATTCTGTTTTTTTTCTTATGTTTCAGGATTTGTGTTATACTTTCCGTTGTCTAGCATACCACTTGACACAATTTTCTGAGGCATACTTTATCGATTTGTAATGTTGTGTTATCGATGCAAATTGGAGGTCATATTATTTACTTGTGTAATATTTTTGTGTTTAAATATAACAGTAGTACATTTGAAATAGTGTAGAGTTTTGTAACGAGTAGTGATTTTGGTAAAATTATTATTTAATATTTTGGCTACCTATGTAACGGTGGATGTGAGACTTCTTAAGTACTTATCATTGTATAATTTGTATGAGAGTAGTATATCTGGGGACAGATATGGATCAGGACGGCCGAATGTGGGAAACGGAACGTAAGGAGTGTGCGAGTGAGACGTATGAATGTGGAAGAGAGACGGATGACAGGAGGGACGCCATCTTAGATTGCTTTTACTCGCAACGACGCACGACGCTGTAACCATTAAATTAAAATAAAAGAGTTTATTGAACGAAATTGCTGTTTTTGCTGCTCCCCCGCTACTTTTGTGATTTTGAAAATCAACCCCTTAGGGGGTAAATGGGGTAAGTAAACATAAAAATCGATGTGGATGTCGTTCTTGAGGTTTTATGGGATGGTGATTGCGAAAATGAGATTTATTTTGAAGTCTGACACGGTGGACATGATTTAACCCCTAAAGGGGTGAAAATGGGGTTCCAATTTTGTATGGAAAAATTATATTAAATCGACATTACAACTTTAATCTTCATAGGAGCACGTCTAAAAATAAATAAGCAAACATATATTTTGTGATTTTGAAAACCAACCCCTTAAGGGGTAAATGGGGTGAGTAAACCTAAAAATAGATATGGATGTCGTTATTGCGGTTTTCTGGGATTACGATTGCAAAAATGACATTTATTTTGAAGTCCAACACGATGCACATGATTTAACCCCTCAAGGGGTGAAAATGGGGCTCAAATTTTGTATGGTTTTTTTTTTTAAATGGATATTACAACTTTAAATTTCGTAGTAGCACGTCTAAAAATAAATAAGCAAACATATATTTTGTGATTTTGAAAATCAACCCCTTAGGGGGTAAATGGGGTAAGTAAACATAAAAATCGATGTGGATGTCGTTCTTGAGGTTTTATGGGATGGTGATTGCGAAAATGAGATTTATTTTGAAGTCTGACACGGTGGACATGATTTAACCCCTCAAGGGGTGAAAATGGGGTTCAAATTTTGTATGAAAAATTATATTAAATGGACATTACAACTTTAATCTTCATAGGAGCACGTCTAAAAATAAATAAGCAAACATATATTTTGTGATTTTGAAAACCAACCCCTTAAGGGGTAAATGGGGTGAGTAAACCTAAAAATAGATATGGATGTCGTTATTGCGGTTTTCTGGGATTACGATTGCAAAAATGACATTTATTTTGAAGTCCAACACGGTGGACTTGATTTAACCCCTCAAGGGGTGAAAATGGGGCTCAAATTTTGTATGGATTTTTTTTTAAATGGATATTACAATAAATTATTAAAATATAAATTTCAACTGCCAATCACATATCCGATGCATTGCTCGATGACATGTTTTGCTCGAACATTTTACATAAATGGATGATCCAATAAGAACATTACAAGATATAGACAAACTAGAGATAGCACGTTCCTTTGAATGCGATGTAATGAATCTCCAGAAACATATACATGTGAAAAAGAATGACTTTACCATGATCTCCCAAAACATAAGGAGTATATTATGTAATTTTTGACGACTTTACATTAACTTTGACTAGCTTCGATTTTGACGTAGATGTAGTTGTTTTGACAGAGTGTAGAATTCATTCTGACAAAACCATACCTGTACTATCTAACTATTGCTCTTATTTCACTAAATTTACGCTGAATCAAAACGACGGAGTTGTGGTATACGTTAAAAATAGTTTAAAACACAAAATGAAAGAGATACGCTTGACACACGCCTCATGTCTCCAGCTAGACATTCTAAACAATACCATCTTATGCATTTATAGATCCCCATCAAATATAAATGCTGACTGTTTCATAAACTCCTTGAAAGCACACCTAGACTCTCTAAACTCGGCAAAAAGTATTTTGATAACGGGTGATATCAATATAAATATAGCTACCAAAGAAAATGAGCCACAGCAGGAACTCAAAAATCGTTTAAATTATTTAGACATGTTGTCAGCTTACGGTATACTGGCTGGCCACAAAATCCCCACTAGAGGGAAAAATTGCTTAGACCATCTTATGCTAAACATAAACAAAATTAAATTTAAGGCTGACATAGCAATCCTACATACCACTTGTACTGATCATTTTGCTACATTTCTCTCTTTATCTAAAATAAAACCACAGCTTCAACCATTAAAAACAAAAATTTCTATTAACTTTGAAGAAGCTTTAATACACTTAAAAAATAAAAACATTGCTGATTTGTTGCACTGTGAGGACCCTGTGGAAGTGATCGACCGTCTAATTTATATGCTTACAGACTCAATAAAAGAAAATACAATAATAACTAAAATACCTACAAAATACCGCATTATTAAACCGTGGATTACACCTGGCATCTTACGATGCATACGAAACCGTAACAATTTGCAAAAAAAAAGCACGCAGTGAGCCACTTAATGATGTAGTGGTAGTAACGTATCGGAGGTACAGGAACTACTGTAACAAATTAATAAAAAAATTAAAAAGGAACTACGAAAGAGTTCTAATTCTGTCAATAATAACAAACAATTGTAAAAATTTTTAAAGGAAATAACGTATACAAATAAAGAAAACAGCTCACATTTAGAACTTTTAAATACAAATACAAACCCAACTGCTTCTGTGAACTTTGTAAATAACTATTTTGCTAATATTGGTAAACAGCTTGCTGAAAAATTAAAACCGGATAAAAACAGAATAAATACTTACCTCCAAGGCTTGGCTTCTCAACTTGACTCCTTTGTCTTGTTACATACAGATTATGACGAAGTAAATAACATCTTGAATAACTTAAAATCAAATAGCGCTCCTGGGTGGGATAAGATTCCAACTGCTTTTCTTAAACACGCAAAAGCTGAAGTCATTCCAATCATTACCCATCTTGCGAACCTCTGCTTTGACACAGGAGTATTTCCAGGTCCCTTAAAACAATCTATTATTACACCGGTTTATAAGGCTGGGGACAGAGACGATGTGAACAACTACAGACCTATATCTGTACTACCAGCGATCTCCAAGATACTTGAAAAACTATTAAACTCAAGGCTAATTAAGTATCTTTCCAAAGGCTTACGCCCATCTACGGCCCAACTTTAAAATACCGTGTACAAACTTTCCATAAAATTTAAAAATCATTATTCAATTTATTATGAATAATGCAATTGGAATTATTGTGTAATAAAGTCGCCATCACCAAAACCATTTTAATAACAATTCAAAGATTTTTATGCGAGTGACGTTGCTCGAGATACGAAAAAATCTCGTAAACAATCGATGCGATATAAAAATCGATACCGACAAAATATATTATTAATTACTAACATTATTTGTAACGGCAATTCTTGTTTGACTGAGTATAACTTCAAAAAATATAGTTTTTATTAAAACCAATGAAATGATAAAACATTTTTTAGATTATAACAGTATTGAACAAGATTAAAATCGATTTAGTAATCGATTCCGATAGAACAATGGCTGCACTACATACTCGGCTGATCTACTGTCAGTTTGACAATGGTGACAGTACGACGACGGCGACGTCACAACGTTTGATTGTCGTTTGTTTGTGTTTTGTTGTTTTGTTTTGTATTGGAAGTGTTTTGCAGTGAGTGTGTATTTCTCGTGCATCCTTTACTTTTTGACCCATTTTACGCTAATGGACTCCGAGTCTCCGACCCTATCCCGAACTTTGGAGTTAGGCCCCGCTATTTTATATAACGATAATCTGGAATGGAAATGCCCACTTGACTCTCGCATGCATTGAATTCTGGAAGCAGCTCTGGTTAGTTTATTCAAAGTAAACAATATTACAGTTAGTTAAAATTGACTTCGAGTGACTAAAACGATAAAACAAATGCCTTTGATATGAAAATTGTTGAAATAAATTGTGCCCATACTGACGAAAAAAAGTCGTTTTATCTAAAAAAGGTGACTTATTTTCTTAACCAACATTCAGTTCATTGAGTTTTTGACATGCCATGCTTTCATTTAATACACAATTCGTCTGTGTACACCACGATGTACCGTGGGCCGGAACTTCTATAGACCCATGGGCATGGTCCTTTGATATCCTGTCCTCGTCTCAGTATGGATTTAGGCAAGGGAAATCAACCGAGGATGCAATAGCTGCACTTAGTTCGCTGGTGGTCAAGGAAGTGGATGAGCACAATAAATGTATGGCAGTATTTCTAGACCTAACAAAGGCATTTGACACGGTCTCTCTCCCCATCCTTTTGAAAATCATCCCTTAGGGTGTAAATGGGGTAAGTAAACATGAAAATCAATGTAATTTTGAAGTCCAACACGGTAGACATGACACATCATGGACCTGGACCTGGACATGCACATCCAGGGAACGGGAACGGGAACCGGAACGGGCACGGGAACGGAACGGAACGGAACGGAATGGAACGGAACGGAACGGGAACGAGACGGTATCGGGAACTAGAACGGGATGGGTACGGGAACGGGAACGGAAGGGGTACGGGACGAGTACGGGACGGGATCAGACGGGAATGGAACGGGAACGGAACGAAACGGGAATGAAACAGGAACGTAACGGGAACGGAACGGGAACGAAACAGGAACGAAACTGGAATAAAACGGGAACGGAACGGGAACAGAACAGGATGGGAATGGAAACGGGAACAAGAACCGGACGGGAACGGAACGGGAACAAGAACGGGAACGTAAGGCGTACGGGACGGTTAGGGGACGTTTACGGGACAGGAACGCAGCGGGAACGGAACGGGAATGGGAACGGGAACGAAACCTGAACGGAACGGGAACGGAACGGGAACATAACGGGACGGGAACGAGAACAGGATGGGAACGGGACAGGAACGGGATGGGAACGGGAACGGAAACGGAAGGGGTACGGGACGGTTACGGGACGTTTACGGGACGGGAACGCAAACGGGATGGGAACGGGGAACGGGAACGGGAACTGGAAGCCTTGTGCGAGGCCCGCCACACGCGGCAAATGTCTTGCCTCGCGAGGCAGCGCGCTTGATGGGGACTCGCCTAATCGCGTAAAAATGGCTGGCCGGATCCTGGTTGAAGGTTCCTTAAACGGATTTCGTCTAATATCCACGCAGACGAAGTCGCGGGCAGAAGCTAGTAGTATATATATAAAATTCAAAGTCCTGACTGACTGAGTGAGATATCAACGCACAGCCCAAACTACTGAACCTAGAGACTTGAAATTTTACACACAGGTACCTTATACAGTGTAGGCATCCACTAAGGAAGGATTTTTGAAAATTCCATCCCTAAGGGGATGAAATAAGGGATGAGAGTTTGTATGGAAGTCCCTCAGTTTTGATGCTAGGATCTTCAAATTTTGTATTTAGGCTGATGATTGAAAATTAATAAATACGTGTACCATCGTTTTTCAAAATTCTACCCCCGATGGGGTGAAAAGGGGGATGAAGTTGAGTATAGAAGAAAATCCTTAATTTTCAAAGTAAAAATCGTTAAATTTATAATTTAGGCTTATGGATGGAAATATAACGCAACGTATATGGTTATTGGTAGTATTTTAACCCCTATGGGGATGAAATGGGGTAAATAAACCTAAAATAGATATGGATGTCGTTATTGGGGTTTTCTGGGATGACGATTGCGAAAATGACATTCATTTCTATCAATTGCTCTCGCTCACACGCATTCCAAATTCTGCGATCTTCATTGTGGTCTTCAGTGTAATAAATTCTGTTACTATATTTTGTTCTTATGTAAAATGGTCTCTACGAACCTCTTAACAGATTTAGACAATACCCTCAATGTTAAATGCCACAAAGTAGATTTTGCAGAGGAATGCACCGGTATTTTAGGCCAGTACAAACTAAAAATCCTTACTTTAAACATAAGAAGTCTACAACGGAATTTTGATGGGTTTTTGGTTGTGCTGAAGAGATTAAACATGGAGCTTGATGTTCTTGTCCTTACCGAATGTTGGATAAACGACAGTTCAGTGATAGGTGATATTGATGGGTTCGCGTCTTTCTCCACCACAAAATACATAAATCGGGCTGGTGGCGTGGTTATCTATGTCAACAACAAATGGAACCCAACCGTCAGCGAACCTGATCTAGCTGATGCAAACTGTTTGCTCGTTCATATTCCGGGTTGCGTCTCGATTCTGGGGATTTACAGATCCCCATCTTTTGGAAACACAAATAACTTCGTGAGTTCCTTAGAGGAAGTGATTTCAGACATGCCGACATGTCCATGCCACTTAATTACTGGGGACATCAATATAAATATTCTGAATGAAGGTGAAGGCTCAGATTATCTATGCACTCTCGGCCAACTAGGCTTTAAGCAAGCAGTCGATAAACCCACGCGGCAAGAGGCTTGTTTAGATCACTTTTTCGGGAAAACTACCTCAAAAATGGAATCGATCGTATCCTCTTCAACTGTGACTGATCATGATATGGTGTTGTTGGGAGTTGATCAGATCCTTCCTAAAAACTCGTATCCCAAAAAAACTCAACAAGTCGTGGATTTCGAGGGTGTACTGAAGGAGCTGGATAACTGCGACTGGTCACCGGTCCTTTTGGAGTCATGTCCCTCTATAGCAGCTCAAAACTTTGATACACTGTTATCTCAGGTCGTTGGTAGACATAGCAAAAGCCGGCGTGTCAGTCGCTCAAAGTTAATACTAAAGCCGTGGATGTCCCCTGGTTTGTTAAGGTGCTCAAAGCACTTGGACAAACTTCATATGGAAGCCAAAAAATTTAAAGACGATGTTCTTAAATCCCACATTTACAAAAGGTATAGAAACTTTTACTATGATCTCGTTCGCAAGCTTCGAAATAACTATAACAGTGGGGAACTGGACAAGTACAAAAAACAGCCCGACAAGCTCTGGTCGACCATTAAGCGCATTACCCACTCCAATGCTGAAAAGAAACCCGCTTATAACCTGTGCAAGTCTGAGGGAGATGAATTAAAATCCTTAGACAAAGCAAATAGCTACTTCACCTCGATTGGATGTAAACTTGCCGACACGATACTGAAGAATACTAAAACTACACAGGACATCCTTGCGGCCAATGTAAAATGTCGATATTCCCCGCCTTTTTCCTTCTACATGCACCCTATCAGTGAACAGGAAATTAATAATCTTATTCTCAATCTTAAAGATAAATGTGCCCCGGGTCTGGACGAGTTCTCTGGTGTTCTTATAAAGCACATAAGGAAAAGCATTGTGGTGCCCCTCACTCATATCTTCAATCTCAGTGTCTCAACTGGGATTTTTCCGGAGGTATGGAAAACAGCCGTAGTGACACCTGTCCATAAAGGAGGCAGTACAAGTGATCCTAGCAATTATCGGCCGATTGCTCTGCTGAGTATTTTTTCGAAGCTCTTAGAGAAAGTGGTAAATACGCGCTTGATGCAATTTCTCGAGTCAAATAACATCCTATCTCCTGACCAATATGGTTTCCGACGGGGCAGGTCCACTGAACAGGCGGTTACTCGTTTGACCGAGACTGTGGCCTCATGTCTCGATGAAAACAAAAAGTGTGTTGGAGTTTTTTTGGATTTGTCGAAGGCGTTCGACACTGTCTCTTTTCCCATACTCCTGAGAAAACTTGAGATGATCGGAGTGAGGGGCATCTGTCTTGAATGGTTTCGCAGTTATCTCCAACACAGGTATCAGCGTACCAGGGTTGGTTCCTTCATCAGTAACCTTTCGGAATCTTCTTACGGTGTACCCCAGGGCAGTATCCTTGGGCCAACACTCTTCATCATTTATCTAAACGATCTTTCTACGCTGAAACTGGTAAATGCTCATGTTATAAACTATGCCGATGATACATGCATCTTGTTTTACGATGATACTTGGAACGGAGTACTTCAGATAGCTCAGGCAGGTCTTGAGGAAATCACCTCGTGGTTTAACAGCAATCTACTAACGCTAAACGCTAGCAAGACAAACTTTGTTTGTTTCCATAAGACCACCTCTTCATCTCCTCCTGCTGATTTCTCTCTTGCTGTTCATACATGCTCTACGAATTCCTCACCTCCAAATGGTCCTCCCACAGATGTGTGTAGTTGCGTAAAATTACAGAAAGTTAGTCGAACCCAATATTTGGGCATCTTGATTGACGAAAAACTTTCATTCAAAGACCATGTAGCCGCTTTATCAAGGAAAGTTCGAAAATTCATTTATATTATGCGTCTCCTACGTGACACTGCGACGTGGAAACTTCTTAAGACAGTCTACACTACCTTATGTGAATCCGTTTTATCATACTGCATACTTGCATGGGGAGGAGCCGCCACTACCCACCTTATCACACTGGAACGAGCCCAACGCGCAATTCTGAAAACTATGTTGAGAAAGCCAACTCGTTTCCCCACCGATTCTTTATACCAGGAATCAAAAGTTCTCAGTGTCAGGAGGTTGTACCTGCTTAATATTACAATCAGGGCTCACCATGAATTATTAAACTCTGACCTTCACCGGATCCTGTTGAATAAGCGCACAGTTAGACTCCCAATCCCTCAAGTAAACACCACATTTGCCTCACGTTTTAACACCTACAGGAAGCCCTATATCTACAACAGAATCAATGGTTTTTGCAATATTCTAAATCTGGGCACACAGGAAGCTAAAAACAAACTTAAATCTGAACTACTGAACTGGAACTATCGTGACTCGGAGGACTTATTAGTATGTATAAAATAGCACTTAATAATTAACGAATCGCCAAAAACTTAGCAATCTTCTATAATAGTACGTATTACTTTTGATGACAGATAAGGTAACACTAGCTTATAAATTATTAAAATATTTGTATAGAAATTAAAATTGTCATATTTTTAATTTAATTAAGAAGTTTATTTCTCTTTTCATTAAAATTTTACAGTCAAAGTTGCCGTAGGTACCGCTACATCTAGACCGGTTAATTCACACAAGATTACCACGATACAGGCTAAGCCTAGTGTGGAATTTTAGTTTTAAGAATCCTACATGTAATCCATTTTGAAATAAAGAATTTATTATTTATTATTATTATTATTTTGAAGTCCAACACGGTCGACATGATTTAACCACTAAAGGGGTGAAAATTGGGTTCCAATTTGGTATGGAAAACAATATAAAATATACTTTACAACTTAAAACTTCGTACGAGCATGTCTAAAAATAAATAGACAAACATATATATTGTGGTTTTTAATATCAACCCCTTAGGGTGTAAATGGGGTAAGTAAACATAAAAATCGATATGGATGTCGTTCTTGAGGTTTTATGGGATGGTGATTGCGAAAATGACATTTATTTTGAAGTACAACACTGTGGACATTGTTTAACTGCTAAAGGGGTGAAAATGGGGTGCAAATTGTGTATGGAAAAATAATATAAAATTACTTACGGCAGTGAAACGTGGTCGCTAACTATGGGTCTCATAAGGAGGCTCAAGGTCACCCAGCGTGCAATGGAGAGAGCCATGCTCGGCGTTTCCCTGCGTGATCGAATCAGAAATGAGGAGATCCGCAGGCGAACTAAAGTAACCGACATCGCTCGAAGGATTGCTCAGCTAAAGTGGCAGTGGGCTGGACACATAGCGAGAAGAACCGATGGCCGTTGGGGCGGAAAGGTTCTTGAATGGCGACCGCGCCACCGGACGGCGCTCCGTGGGTAGGCCCCCGACAAGGTGGACCGACGATCTGGTGAAGGTTGCCGGAAGCCACTGGATGTGGGAAGCGCAGGACCGATCGTCATGGAAATCCTTGGGGGAGGCCTATACCCAGCAGTGGGTGTTGTGCGGCTGATATGATGATGATGATGAGACATTACAACTTTGAAATTCTAAGAAGCATGTCTAAAAATAAATAGGCAAATATATATTTTGTTATTTTGAAAATCATCCCTTAGGGGGTAAATGGGGCAAGTTAACATGAAAATCGATGTGGATGTTGTTCTTGAGGTTTTATGGAATGAGGAATGCGAAAATGACATTTATTTTGAAGTCCAACACGGTGGACATGATTCAGCCGCAGGGGATGGGAACGGGAACGGGAACGCAAACGCGATCGCTCGAAAGCGAACGCGAACGGGAACGGAAACCAGGGACAGGAACGGGACCAAACGGGAACGGAAAAGGGTAAAGAAACGGGAACAGGATACTACTAATATCTCTGGACCCACTTCTGATTGTTGTAATAAACTAGCTTCCGCCCGCGACTTCGTCCGCGTGGATATTAGAGAAAATCCTTAGGGAACCTTCAACCAGAATCCGACCAGCCGATTTTATGCGATTAGGCCGGTCCCCACCAAGTGCGCAGCCTCGTGCGAGGCCTGCCACACGCGGCAAACGTTTTGCCTTGCGAGGCAGCGCGCTTGGTGGGGACCGGCCTAATCGCATAAAATCGGCTGGTCGGATTCTGGTTGAAGGTTCCCTAAGGATTTTCTCTAATATCCACGCGGACGAAGTCGCGGGCGGAAGCTAGTTTATTATAATGGTAACACAAGATAGAGCTATTGTAGTTCGGTTTCTATTGCGTGCACGTTTACGTTCATGTTACGTTTTAGTTATGATCCGTTTGGGTGTATACCAATAGTAGAATAACTTTTATAGTAACGATCGAAGCCTGATCGAAGCGTAATCGTAACGAAACGTTGATAGTTTGTTAGTCGATGTACAATAGTAGAATTGGCCCCCTGCTTTTGAACTGAAATGGTATTTTTTTTTGTCCGTAATGTCGTAAGTAGGTTGTTTGACCGTGTTTTCGGGAAGTCCGATCCGATTGAAGTCGCTTTCGGCGGCGCGATGTCAGTCCAGTCCACGCTCATCGATCAGGAAGTCGGAATGCGTCGTGATGGCGCGAGACTTGGAACGCAGCGAATATCAGCTGTGATTCATAGGATACAAAATTTTTCGGTTGGAAAGAATTTCATTTTATATTTATATCGCTGTTAAAGTTATTGGATTCGTAATTGTTCCTGATTTAAATAATATCTTGCAGCTATTCATTGTAATTTTCGTCGGCACAATCGATTTTCGCCAAGAGGGTTTTGGCTAATAAAAGCCGCCGAGAAGAGTTCTAATTCGTGTCGTGATATCCGACCGAAGGAGGAATACTGATTGACCGGATTCTACAACCATTTAAAATATATTGTTTACAAGGAGCCGCAGGTGAAGAGTGGCGTACGTATCCAGCCACGAGTTCACCACTGCTCTGTCGTCCATTCAACCCCAGTTAAGCGGAAAAAGTTGAAATAAACCGGACTTTGGTTTCTCACCCACGGCTCCGAGGCATAATTAATAGAAAGCAGCCATCGAAGCGTTTCTCTACTAAACAGACTCGCTGCGAGATATTTTAATAGGTACCAGTTAACTCTCAAATCTTTTTAACCCGTAAACTAACCGAGGTATAAGAATCCAGCTATCCGTACTTAGGCCTTCGAGTACGATCTACACGAGCTAGATTTATGTTAGATAATTACCACATTTCTGATATCCTAGGGCAGGCAACCCTTACCCACGTAACGCTCTGCGAGTAGATTTAAGTTTAACCTTTTAAAATAACCCCTTGGGAAAAAGATTAGATTCATAGCTTCGTTTTCTTCGTGTCAAATCACCGTGTAAATTTGCAGATCTGCGATTACAACGTTTGATGTTTATTATTGTATAGAATCCACCATATTTCAATAAAACTATAGTTTGCTGTTGACTGTATATTAAGTGTTTATTTATTTTCCCTTGAGTTGTCATTAAGGTGAGTCATTCGCATGAGTTTATTTATTACTTACTGTTTCTTAAGCCAAAAGGCAATAAGAGAGAGAAGAAGACATAACAACACCTAAAATTAAACGCAAACATGCAAATACACCCGCGCTTATTTTTTCCTATCTTTTGACGGACATATAACAGAGACTGGACACTGTAACCTTCTCTGACTTCTCTCCCACCATCCGGAATAAACTTGGAAAAATGCTCGCCTTCATTTTCCTAGTTTTCCAAAAATTTGAAAAATCGATAAAACTGTCAGACATGTGACACTTATTATGACGCCTGACATCCGTTGTTATTTTGATGTTCATTTTTTTTTATCTTTATATTTTTATCCGCAATTTTTCTAAATAAAATAATTCTTCTGCAAATTCTACCGATATCTGAATTCTTCTGTATAAACCATTTTATTACCGATTTGAAAATGTTCTAGCAAACTTTTGGTAAAAACACAATGATGACACTTTATACTCCCTTATTTGTTCCTCTTCAAACCTTCAGACACTATTCTTCAGCTTATTTAAATTTTCTTCTGTTCATTTCAAGCACTTTTTGTGTCGTAGCTAAAATTTCACGGAAGGACACTCGCGTTTTTCTTCTAACGAGAGGTACATCGGCAAGATCAAAACCGGCATGTCTCCACCATTTGTAACGCTCTTGCGAGCGCTACTTAAATAAAACCGATGCTTTGACTGGAAACTATTATTTATTTCATCTTTTTAATTAAATTCGAATACAATATTAAATAAACCAGAATGCGCCTCCATGGCCGCGCACCGAGTCCTCTGTAGAAAATCGAATCTTAACTTTTTAAACTTGAATTCAAATCCATGTCAAACGCGCCACCGCAATATCGGCCAGTACGCGGGCATAGACACCACAGTACCATCACCGTCATGTTGCACGTCTACAAAGTCATATACTACAGTATACTAGTAACTACATAACTAAAGCACTGCACTACACAGACACCACACATCATAGTACCATCACCGTCATGTTGCGCGAAAGAAAAAAAAAACAAACTCTTCACTGTTGTCAATTTATTGAGATAATATACTAATCGTTCAGTTTTACTTTAATGCAACACAATTTATTGATTAATATTCTTATTTAGGGGGCCAATAAATTGGGAAGAAGCCAATAATGGGACGATTTACCCCTACTTCTTTTGAGATCTTTTTGATAAATTACCTACTTGAAATCTTTCAATACGTGAATAAATCTTACTATAGTTAATGCTGATATAAATGTTGTACACAGGTAGTGATAGGTGTGGGCGCAGTGCTAGCGGGCGGCGCGTTACTAGCGCGCGCGGGAACCCACGCGCTCACCATCGCCGCGCAACACTACAGCGTGCCCGTGAGTTCATCATCATCATCATATCAGCCGCACGACACCCACTGCTGGGTATAGGCCTCCCCCAAGGATCTCCCCGACGATCGGTCCTGCGCTGCCTGCATCCACTGGCTTCCCGCGACCTTCCCCCTACAAGAAATAATTTAACCAAATCGGATCTGAAGGAGCCCAAACTTGGTATGTTTTGAAAATGTTTTTTGGTTTAATTTAAGACAAGTGGCTGAAATATAATGATGTGATATATTTTTAGAACCGGCTCAGCAAGCCCTTTCATTCGATACCATGCACGATAGGTTTTAGAAAAAAAAAATTCCCATACAAAAAAAGATGACACTATAACTCCTTTCCTAAGAGAAAAAATTTTAAGAACTGCGGGTCCAAAATTTTGTTTTTACCTCAAGTATACGTGTACCAAAGGGCTTTGCTGTACATCGATTTGCGGTTTTTTTTGCGTACGCGTAGGACTATCGGTACCTTGATTACGTAAAGCTGTTGCTAACAATTCTCGATTGAAATCGATTGAAAGCGCGGTTGCATTGCTGCTTTAGTTAAGATAGTTGTCACATTGGTTCTTACTAAAGCAGCGATGTAACTGCGATTTCTGTCAGAGTTGATTGCAACAAAATTACAAAATCACCCCCCTGTTCTTCTCGCTGTGTCCAGCCCACTGCCACTTCAGCTGAGCAATCCTTTGAGCGATGTCGGTTACTTTAGTTCTCCTGCAGATCTCCTAATTTCTGATTCGATCACGCAGGGAAACGCCGAGCATGGCTCTCTCCATTGCACGCTGGGTGACTTTGAGCCTCCTTATGAGACCCATAGTTAGGGGGAGCCGTGAGTACTAGTGTTGTATGTATATAGTAAATAGGTGTGGGCGCAGTGCTAGCGGGCGGCGCGTTTCCGCGCATGTTTTCTATACAATCTGACGTAGTTACATACAACGTTAAATTTGCCGCTACGCGCTCCGCGACGGGGCGCGGGACCGGTGTAATAATCGCCTTAGTCTATAATATATGTATGAATATTTATATGTGTAGTGTCACCTACCTACAACGCCGCACATACCACAACACACGGTTGTAACAAGATTCATCACTGTGTGACTAGATGGCGCTAGTGTCGAATAAACACAAAGATTAGTAAGGAATAGCATCTCGTAGTAGAGATGGGTAGGTCCGGTTGGATACGCATCAGTGGACCTGCATCACATGCCACAGTGATGGATGTACATCCAACGACCAGTTGGATTCCGTTCACCCCGGAGCGGATTGCACAGCGGTTCATAGAGTAACTTATCGGTTGTGGAACTGGATCACGGGATTACGGACCACGGGGGGAGGTGCGGTGCGGCGGGGCGGCGGCGGCGGGCCGGAGTCGGAGTGTGACCCGCTCGTGGGATCTGCATCGTCGGCGTCGTTCGCGCGGGTGTGAGTAATTCAGTTCATTTCAAATTACTCCTGTTCTCAAAATTATCTAGCTTCAAACTTGTTGTTAGGCGTATTTATTTTGGTTTTTCGTAATTAGTATTATAGGTGTTAGTTACATTTATCAATTGTTATCTACCCAATGGGGGTTTTTGTTTATGTTTGATCATTAGATTTTTCAGTTATGTTACCAAATTAGGGGATATTTGTTTTTTTACTTTTTAATTAGAGATTATAGATAATTCATGATTATTACAAAATATATATGAGACGGATTTTTCCTATAAGTACTACTTTTATTTTTCATTTATCCTGCTCTATTCGCATTTCGTCCCAATTCCGACTCCGCCTTAGGGAACCTGAACCTGAACCTGTATCGGTTCACGATCACGACAGACGCGGACGGTTGGTCTGCCGCCGGACCCATATGGGTCCGACGGACACGGGACCTGGATGTACATCACCAGAGCTGGATGTACATCCTGATGCAACTCCTAATTAAGAGCGGACCTACCCATCTCTATCTCGTAGTATGGAGAATATATGGAGAAACCTTCATCTCGCTATAGGAGTTTTCTCAGCCACCAAACTTATAATATACAACTTCCAACCATCATCGGTTGGACCGCGGTCCCCGTGATAATACCACCCAGCCCGGAGGAAGATCTTTCATTTGGCCTTGCTACCCCACTAGTGGCTACCTCTTTCCATATTACCATACCTTCATTCCTACATATGTTTTTATCTACACCCATACTTTGAATCCTCTGTAAAGGGTTCTCAAAAAGTTATATAACTTTGAATATATAAGTGTTTTATGTGTCTACCAGTGTCATAGTTACCACAATATCAGGTTTTATGTGTCTACCAGTGTCATAGTTACCACAATATCAGCCCGAGAGTTACATTATGATTATGAAATACAGTACAACATAACACCTATGGTAATATGACGAGGAGAGTTGAAGGTCAAAGTCAAATCAAGGTCAAAGTAGTTTTGTTTATTCTTATGGTCAAAGTCAAAACCCTTCACAGAGGATACATTACATACATATCATGGGTATAGATAAATATCATGGGTGTTTTTAATCCATATGTATTAAAATATTGTGTTTCCCAAATAAAAATAAATAAAAAATGGGTGTAGATAAAGTCTTGTATGCAACTGTACATAATTAAGTATTAAAACACTCTTGTGATACGTAAGTTCGTGTTTAAATACACCCACCCCATTATGTTCCAGTTGCATAAATAACTGTTATTTGTTTATTTGCAAGCAGGTAATAGCGTTGTGCCCGCTGTACAAGTTGAGCCCGCTGCACGCGTGCGACCACTACGCGTTCAGCGCGCTCGACAACCCGCGCCCCGTGCTGCCCTACGGGTGAGTACTGGACGTGGTAGGGTAAATAATAATAATAGGGAATAAGTAAATAATGATATAGTGACAAGAATTGAGAAAGGAATGCTCCGGTGGTTTGGTCACTTAGAGAGGATGAATGAAAGGCGAATCACGAAAGAGATATATTGTGCGAATGTGGAAGGAACGATTGCACAAGGGCATCCCAGAAAACGAAAAGAAAAAAGAAAAACCTACGCGGACAAAATAGGGGTTATTATAAAAAAGACTGGTGTACGCAGTGACAAAAACCGCAGGGCATGTATGAAAAGATTGATGGATGTGAATGAAGCGAAAGAAGTGTGCAAGGATCGTAGCAGGTGGCGATCCATAGTCTCTGCCTACCCTCATGAGAAACAGGCGTGAGTGTATGTATGTAGGGAATAAGCATACGTTTGTGTGAGAAAATCAACTGTAATATTAAAACTTTTCTCTTGCGTTTTTTTCTCGTGATATAGTTACTTGAAGTTAGCACGCATCGGCACCCGCCGAAAACGCTCTATACAAAACGGTCATTATTTGTTACGTCACAGGTCACGTTTCAGGCGCGTTTATTATGGAGTTAGCCAAGAATTTTCAATTATCTCCCTAAATTTTGCGTTTAATTAAGTACATATCGAGAGTGGAAAGGTGAAATTGCTAAAGTGCTAATTTGGCCAAAATGAGTTATGGTTTACGCTTATTAAAATATGTACCTAGTTATTAATCTGTAAAGATATTCTAAATAAGGATAAGAAATTCTTATTCTTATATCTGAAAATGTACATTATCACATTAAAAAGAAAAAAGTTATGAAATTTTTCTAAAAAAATCTTTGAAATTCATTTCCCAAAAGTGCCATTTTGGCGTATTACCAATTTTCGCCGTCGATATGTGTCATACAAAATATTATTTCTTATTCGATATTCTATCTGACTGTTAAGTGCATTAAATCCGAAAATGAAAAAAAATCTTTGATTGATTGACCTGATTTCATCGTGTGATAAAACTAAAATATTCTTTTTTTCTTATTTTTCTGTTCCATCATGTTTTTATACGAGTCCGCAGCGATCAAGCTCAAATTTATCAAAATCGGCATATTCCCTATTGCAATAAGAGGTACGCGAGCTTGAGGTCTTTCAGGAGGAGTACGTACAAAAACTAATTGGGAAAATGCACTATAGAAATGATATCGCTTGTAACAGATGCAGTGAGACGAGCAAAGTGCACGTGGAGGCGCCGCGCTTCGACCTCGTGCCGCCGCAGCACGTCACTCTCTACCTCACCAACCTGTGAGTGACACACACACATACTCTCACCCTCACTCTCTCTGTTTCACTCTCTCACACACTCTCACTCTCTCACCACTCTCACTCACTTACTCTCTCTCTCACACACACACTTACACTCTCTCTCTCACATACTATTTCACTCTCTCTTACACACTCAGTCTCACTCTTTCACGCTATCTCTCACACACTCTTGCACTCACTCTCTCTCTCTTACACACTCTCTCTCTATCACACACACTCATTCTCTCATTCTCCCTGTCTCTCTCTCTCTCACACACACACACACACACTTTCTGTGCACAGTCTGTGCTGTACGTCGGTTATGCTATTGATAAAAAGAAAACAAAACTTGTGGTATAAATTATAATATTTTAATTAGTAATTTAGAAAAATACGAGTAGTAACTACATACAACACCTTTGTTTCTCTGTTTTGTATCGAATTAAAGTGAGATAGAGTTAGAACAAAAGACCATCGTAAATACGAAAAATGCTTGGACTTAGAGCATTCTCATCTCGTCAGTGTCAGTGACGAGTCACGGATCGTCGTCGAGATCCTTGAAGGAGGCCTATACCCAGCAGTGGGTGTCGTGCGACCGATATGATGATGATGATGAGAGCATTCTCTCTCTGTCACACACGGCTGCCTAAACCCAAATATTTGCAAGCATGCACACACACACACTCTTTCTGTCTCACAAACACATATCTAACACCATTATTTTATTCACTCCTCAAGCTTACGCGCTCACTAGACATGAAATAAAAGTCTTTTTAACGGATACTAGCGCGGTTTTATTGAAAGTACTTTGGTAATTAAAGTAGGGCCACTTTAATAGGCCACATTTGACATTTGTCAATTTTTGACTCATAGTGAGGTGACCGTAGGTATTCATAGGTTCAAAACATCGATTAAAGTGAATACACCATCAGAAAGACTTCGAACATGGGATATGAATTCAGTTATTATGAAAAAGTACTTATGAGGATACTGTTTAATTTTAACTAAGATGCTTTGAAAATCAAATCAAAAAATCATTAGTTCAATCCCTGTACCATTATTATTTTATATCGCAAAAGGAAACAATAAAACAAACGTTTTTTTAACGTAACCGTAAATATTAAACTGATGTTCTTATTTGCAAATTAAAAAACCGGCCAAGTGCGTGTCGGGCCACGCGCCGCAGGGTTCCGTAGTTACCTTATACCATACCATATTTAATACCACTATCATTTTTCGTCTGCAAAAATAACTTTGTTTTTCACAGTGTTGGTATGAATGACAAAGTTTTTTGGCGGTCTTGGAATATATCTCAAAAACTGATTACTATATCTCGTTCAATCCAATTTTCGTTGAAAGTGTTTTTAAGATCCACAGCTAATATTTTTTTTTAGATTTTTTACTCTTTTATTTCAAAAGGAGGGACACACATTTTACCACTTTGGCGGTGTAATATCTTTCAAACGGTTGACTTTGTGAAAAAATGTCTTAGGAACCTCAATGTCATTTTTAAAGACCTATACAACGTGTTAATGAATTAACGCAAAATGAGTAAACCGTTTCTTCGGACCATCAAACTGAACAACTTTTACTATGGGAACTCTGAAATCGCGAAAAAAAAATCAGCTGTTTCCTACAAAAATTAATAACGAAAATATAAAAATGTATGAAGCAGCTGTTTTTTTTTTTCGTGATTTCAGAGTTGGTCCAATAATAAAAGTTGTTCAGTTTTTTCATCTCTCTCTCTCTCTCTCTCTTTAGCAATAATTAAATCACAAAATTAACTTAAACCAATTAAAAAGATAAAAAAATTGTAAAATATTAATTTCTGAACGTCTTTAAAACATTCATCGCTTGAGGGTAGGCTCACGAGTAGCTTCAGTCCCCCGTGACCACGGCAGCTGCAAAGGTGCCGAAACGTCGGGAAATCAAAAATCAAACCAAATACCAACTAATTACAAAAGTACTTTCAATAAAACCGCGCTAGTATCCGTTAAAAAGTGTTTTATTTCACCATTATTTTATTCTGCCAACAGCGGCGGCAGCTCTCCCTCATACATCTACCGACTGCTGTCAGAGTTGTACGACCCGAAGGACCACCAGATATAGCCCAGAAGTCAGCCACCTGTCTCCAGATATAGCCCTGCAATTAACCACCAACCACAATTTAACAGCTGTTCCCACATGTCTATTTAAATAAGTAACCGTTTCTTTCGTAATTTGGTTGGAATAGTGCCGGTGGAGAATCGTGCCCAGCAGTTGGGATAAAAGTAGCCTATGTCCTTCCCCAAGGTCCCACTTCCTACATCCGTACAAAATTTCCTCATCGGTCCAACCATAGACATAGAAAAATTTTCGCTGCGCTCAGGAAGACCAACAAAACGTGGAAAAGAGAAGTTAACATCATACGGACACGGTCTATGTAAAAAAGAGACAAAGGATAAGTGACATGTGCCAACATTTTTTACAGTAAGAGCCCCTAGCGTCCCGCCTAGCAAATGAGCAATCACAGTTTGTTAATCTTAATTAGAATTTAAAATAAAGGTATCGTGGAGCCATGGTGTCTTGTGATCTAAGTTATTGTGATGTGTTAATTTCCTTTGCCATATATAGTCATATTTAATGAATCTAAGTCATATTTTACGTATCTCATATAAAATGTATGCATTCGTTTTCGGACCACCTGTTTATTGACATTGTTGTTCTTTGACATTCTATTTCTATGGGTCCAACGGTCTCGGTAGTGCGAGCGGCGACCGTAAGATTGCCTACGTCATTTGATACCACGATCAAACCCACGGAGAATGATCCGTTGCCATTGCCACGCCTGGACCGATTTTGACGAAATTTAGTGGGAAGGACATAGGCTACTTTTAATCTCACTGTAGGCACGGGTCTCCGCCCGCACCAAATAATGCGGAAAAATAGTTTATTATAAGTTGATTTTTGATTCAAGTTTATTAATTAACAAATCCATATTATTGAGTTATACATAGTAATTAAAAAAAAAGAAAAACTGCCTTCAAAAAACCTGAAAACAAAAACAGCTTAAAAATTAAATACCTCTAAAAAGCAAGAAATAATATTCGAATCATTCGTTACACATATCAATATTAATAAAACACGTCTATTGAAGTCGGGTGGGGCTGGAGGACAACTTCATTTTTTTCTTAAAGCCCCACCCGACTTCATTAGACGTGTTTTATTAATATAATAATAATAATAAATAAATAATAAATATTTGACAACATCACAAACATTGCTCCAATCCCAAAGTAAGTAGCTATAGCACTTGTGTTATGGAAATCAGAAACAACGGTGGTATGACACACACCCAGACCTGAGACAATATTGAAAAGTTCATTTTCTACATTGACCCAGCCGGGGATCGAACCCGGGACCTCAAGAGATGGTGACGCCTTGAAAACCGGCGTGCGAACCACTCGACCACGGAGGTCGTCAATTAATATTGATATGTGTAACGAATGATTCGAATATTATTTCTTTCTTTTTAGAGGTATTTAATTTTTAAGCTGTTTTTGTTTTCAGGTTTTTTGAAGGCGGTTTTTCTTTTTTTTTAAAAAGCTTTTTTATTTTCAACTTTTTAGTTGTAGGTATGTAAGCGCAGCGTGTAAATATTTTTTAACTTAATATTATAACATTTTCAATGGTAAAATGCCCAGAACTCAATTTCCAAATTTACGCTGTTTGTTTTTGAGGAGTTCCGTTGTGTCATCGTAGTCCAAGTCTAGTCCAGAACGTTGCATCGCAAACCATGATTTGGTTTGTTTTGGATTGCCATAAACTTACCAAAACCTAAATCACTTATACTATTTGACTTTGCAGAGTTCCTTTGTGTATCTTCGAAGTTCGAAGTCCAATAACAATGAAATTAAATTGTGACCACTCTTGAAGTATACCCTTTCAAATAAAAAAAGAATCATCTAAATCGGTTCATAAACAAAGATGTTATGTCCGAAATTCCATAAAATCTCGTGCGATGGCGAGCTAAATAATTGAAATTTTTCAGGATTATGAAAAAACTACTGGCCGGATCTCTGTAAAAATTTTATGGGACCACACACGCTATGTTCTTTAAGATAAAAAAAGAATTGTACAAATCGGGTAACAACTGACGAAGCTATGTTAAAACATACATAAAAAAAAATAAAAGAAAAAATGCCGTCGACTTGAGAACCTCCTCCTTTTTTTGAAGTCGGTTAAAAAACCCGGCCAAGTGCGAGTCGGACTCGCGCACGAAGGGTTCCGTACCAAAAAACAGCAAAAAAAAAATCACGTTTGTTGTATGGGAGCCCCCCCTAAATAGTTATTTTAGTATGTTTTAGCATTTGTAGTGATAGCAGCAATGGAAATACACGATCTGTGAAAATTTCTACCGTCTACCTGTAGTCGTTATCAATATCGAGCAAAAAACGGCAAAAAAATCTCGTTAGTTGTATGGTAGCCCCCCTTAAATATTTATTTTATTCTGTTTTTAGTATTTGTCGTTATAGCGGCAACAGAAATACATCATCTGCGAAAATTTCACCTGTCTAGCTATCACGGTTCATGAGATACAGCCTGGTGATAGACAGACAGACAGATGGACAGAGGAGGCTTAGTAATAGGGTCCCGTTTTTACCCTTTGGGTACGGAACCCTAAAAATGCAATCTAAAATAGTAATGAATGTAACTGAGTGATGAGTTTTTAATACGTTTTTTGTAATCAAGTGAAACAAATTACAATGTGGTTTGGTTACAAGTAAGGGCAATTATTGTGTAAATAATCTCTACGGAAATATATTTTTTCAATTATATTTACTCGTGCGAAAATGTGTTTTTTTTTACTGCCGAGAACGTAAGTATAGTAAACCCACGCCATATTTTGTATAAATAAATAAATAAATATTTGACAACATCACATACATTACTCCAATCCCAAAGTAAGTAGCTATAGCACTTGTGTTATGGAAATCAGAAACAACTGTGGTATGACACACACCCAGACCTGAGACAATATTGAAAAGTTCATTTTCTACATTGACCCAGCCGGGGATCGAACCCGAGACTTCAAGAGATGGCGACGCCTTGAAAACCGGCGTGCGTACCACTCGACCACGGAGGTCGTCAAATAGTTTTCTAGCGAAATAGCCAACAAAGAAATGGCATCAACCCCACACACTTAGTGGGCGCCGCGCCGCGCTGAATTTTATTAAATATTGTAATTCTAATTACACAATTTAATAAAACTTTACGTGGAATTTTTAGGGTCCATAGTCAAGTATTTTTAGACGGCATCATTACATTCTCTCGTAGAACTCGTAGTCACTGCTACAAGTAGATAGCAAATCTACGTCTTCGAATGACTACGAGGGTATTTAGTGATACCTTCTAAAAATACTAGATCATGGACCCTAAAAATTCCACTTAAAGCTGTGCTTAAAGTTTTATTAATAGTAGGTTGTTATACAAGACGCTAAAATGACCCATTGCATACGAGGTAGTTTTATTCCCGAGCTTTAGCGAGGGAACAAATAGAAACCGAGTTACAATGGGTTTTAGCGTCGTGTGTTACACTCTACTTTTCACTACGATTGCGAAAAAATAAAATCCAATATTAAATACCTATAGTTTATACTTCCGTAAACGAATCCACTCGTTTTTCTATCCTCCACTTCATAAACTTTTCATACAGTATTTAAATAAATGATTGATGGCAAAAGATTAAAATTATTTCTATCCTATTACTTACTTACAGTCACACAATTCAATCAGTTTGGAATTAGAGAAAAATTCTAAAGATTTCGCGCCAGTGCCTCTTTTAATTTCTACTGTAGCAGCTAAGAAACACAATGCACGCATTTTAAACTAAAAGTCACAGAGTATAAATAAGTCTATGATTTCACCGAAAAGATCGCTGCTTTTAGTTCCATTTTCAAAAATCGAGCGAGTTTTTATTCGTAATTATGAATAAATACTTTTTCGTTTTAGTAGGTTCATTGGTAATAGACAAACATTAAAAAAGAAAAAACTTTATCCCCTAGGGGTATTTATGCTATTTTATCCTGACTCTTGTACCTTACAATGACGGACTTTTTGAGCAAGAGGAGTGAAAAATCTTTTTCTATTAAGAGCCCGTCCCTATTTTGCCGCTGACTGCAGCTCTCTCGTTCGCACATTTCATGTTTTCTCATGATTTCTTAAATCTGAGTGCGCAATTGAAAAATTTGTCTCAGCCACTTTTCGCAATATAAAATTGCAGACATTTTAAAATATATTTCAGTTTTTTGTTGCTAAAGTACAAAAAGTTATCGTTTCTAACAGTAATTTGAACTGGCAAATGCGATAATTTTTTGTACTTCAGCAACTCGAAACTGAAATATATGTTGAAATGTCCGTAATCTTATATTGGGGAAAGTGGCCGAGACACATTTTTCATTTACGCACTCAGATTTACAAAATCTTTATTTTTCATGCTAAAGATTAAAATAGAGGTAAAGCACCAAAATAAGTGGACTAGATTCTCTCTTATTTTAATAACAAAAGACTCCACACCCGAGATAAATATGCGCCATAGCATTTACATTACAAGCTTAAATAAACGCGCCATCTCCGTCTTTTCAATGAGCTAGAAAGAGATGCATAATCCTTTGAACATATGTGACTATGTTCACACTGCGTGTTTGCGTCATGTTGGCTGCATTATAATAACAATGGGTGGGGAACGTTCAGAAACCAGCAGTAAAGCGCTACATTTTATTTAATCGAAAATGGCGTTTTGGTTTGGTTGAGCTAACCTCGAATCTGCTACCGCTATTTCTAGCGCATAATCGCTGCAAACTGCGCGGGGGACGAGTTGTGTAAACTTTTTTATGAGGCTTCTTACGTATCGGTCGCCCGGACTGGGCGCATAGCGTAACCTTATCATCTTGAGTTTTCTTATTTGCAATTTTCACCCCAATTCCAATAGTTTTCGTAAAATAAATGTTGTAAAATACGTTTTCCTTCATCACTGTAAATATTTTAAGTGTTTTTGAGTTGTGTTTCGAAGTGGAACGATGAAAGTGAGATTAATGTCTGATTCACATTAATTATGTGAACGGTGACGAACCATTTTAAGTGCGCGATAACACGCCCTCTACTATATCTTGACTTGACTATCCTAATGATTTCCTTTTAGCTGAATCAAATCAAAAGTATATCAAGTGCGATGCTAATATAAAATCAATACTTACCACCCTGTATATTATGTTATAAATGACTTGGTTGTTACACAACACGAACATATAAAAAAATATACAAGTTAAAAGGTTATTCAAGAAGCAACAACTATTTTTTTTGAGCTAACTAATTTGCAAAAAGAAGTGATTGTTAATATTGAACCACGTGAATTTGGCGCTGGTTTTTGAACGTGAAATTTGAACTAAGAGGTCGCTTTCGTGTCGTGACGTTGGTACGCTTGCAAACAATCAAATCAGTTTGCGCGAGCTTCGCGCAGTAGTGGTCGTCTGCAAAACATCAGCGTAGGGCTCCAGGAGTCGTTGTGAAGGTGGATATTGTTGCATCGTGTTGCCAAAGTGTCGCAGTGCAGTGTAGTTTAGTGTTGTGCTGGATTTTGGTAGCGGGCACGGAAGCCCGTGTTGTCGGCGCGGATCGATACACCGTGGTCACGATGGCGCAGCGGTCATGAGCCAGGGTGGCTCTAGGAGGCCGTACTCCCGCGGGGGTCCTCGCTGGCATCCCCGCTACAAGGACTACTGGGATTACGAACAGAACTATAGGTCAGTCAAACCAAACACCTACATTTCCTACCAAAGAATCACGTTTTTCTTTACACCGTCGATTTCACCGTTGCATAAATTATTTGTGGTGATTTCACGCAGCGATTCTATAACTTCCTGCTTCCAACAGATCTCAATTCGTAACGGAGATTGGAATTTTTATCATCATTTCTTGGCACCAGCATATTGAGGTTTTGCGTAATCAAGCAAGTTTAAAATGAAGTCTACCTTCACATTTTTATTTCTGTTTATTCGCCAATGTTCATCAATATTTATGATGCTGTTTACAATCAGTCATTTGCGGCTACAACGCAGCAGTCATCTTTATCTACAAAAGTCATACCTACTTGATAAAATGGCTTTACATTATGTTTACTTTTATGAAACATAATTATCTATAAATAAATACCATCATTTACTTAGCTGCAGAGAATTGCAGCATACTATGTAAAGTTGTGTTGAAAATATTCATATTACTCTGATCTTCCACTTTCCATGGGATGAAATGGCCCGAATTCAACTGGTCTGAAATTTTTTGCTGGTTACAATAACCAATTTATTTATTTGTAAGTCCAGTGCTTATCGTAATGGTTAAAAATTAATTGGAAACTTCAGATTGAACTTGTGACCATTAAAAAAATTATAATTAATACGTCTACATACAATGCAGTTAATTTGACAATGTACGACAACAACGGCAACTTCAGAGCGCTTGCGGTGCAATATGATGTAGTATACTCTGTGCGCTTCATTCTCGAGTGAAGTTATACAGATCACTGTCTTTTGTCAGTTTAATCCAATTTTAACCTGATGAAACTTAGCTTAAGTCAATCAGGGATAGTAGCTTTTTATGCTTGAGAATTGTTGCAATTCGATGAGTAGTTTTAGAGATTACCTCATTAATCAATTAAAAGATTGGATGTAATCTTTTAAATGTTACTTCTTTTTACCTGACTACGGCGAAGCCAAAATGTAGGGTATATGATTTTGACCTGTATGTATGTTCATCTGTTACATCGTATCTTCTAAACTACTTATCATAATTTGACAAATGAGGTATCGTTAGAAGCGTCTTAATTGTCCATGGTTATAGGCTGTTACATTAAATCGTATATGGCGCCCTATAAAGGAGTTACAGATATGAACTAAAAAAATATATTTTTTAATGATGCCGTGTTCGGTACCAAATGAAAGGGCTTAATGAGCACTTTTCAAAAATATATATATTGGTAACTTTTGCCTGTGGCTTTGCTTGTTGATATTAATGTAGAAAAGTTCCGCAGTTACTTTTTGTTGTTGCACAACGTTTCTTGTAAGTGGACAACAATGAGAATAAAAAATTACATAAAGACAGTGGAAGCTATGACGTAGATTTGGGTAAAAACAAAGCGAAAACATTTACACTTTTGTTTTGTTAGCAAATTATTGAGTTAATTTGGTGTTAGGAATAAGTATCATGCTGTATTGGTTTGCTCCTGGGTGTGATTCCATGTCTCAAGAAGAGAAACTTGCTTAATTCAGTTTGTTTTTACCCAAAATGTCAAACTCTGCCATTATGTGACGTCACTTAGAGTCTAACACATATTGAGATTAGGGAGTGGTGGGTACCGACAGCAATGCAGAATTTGAGTTTTGTTTTATTTAAGTATTTTCTCCTCTTACTATCTTCTCATTTCTTTCATCTATCCTCGATCTCTTCCTATCCATTCTATCTTCTCCTTTCTCAATCCTTTCTCTAACCCTGATGTGGCACCAGGGAGCAACAAGCCTCACCAAGGGATGAGTCCTAGGTGCCACATCACACCTTAACACTTTCCCTTTCCTCAACCACAACCCTCCCTCTCATTTGAACCCTTTTGGGTCCCCCTTCCCTTGAACAAATAGTAAAAAAAAAATGTGACGTCACATTCCACGGTCTATTGAATTATATTGCTGTGTTGCCGCCAAAGTTATCTAATGTTTTTTTATTTATTTATTTATTAACCTTTATTGCCAACTAATTTATACAATCTAAAATTTATTACAAAAGCTATTTATTTATGGTGTCGGCGTGTTTTGAAACACAAAGGCCTCCTCCAGCATTTTCCATTCTTGTCTTAATTTAGCACTTCTACTCCATAATGGGCCCGCAACCTTTTTTATTTCATCAGACCAGCGTTTCCTTTGTCTTCCTCTTCTTCGCTTTGTTTTGAATCTAGGGGTCCACTCTGTTATGTCTCTTGTCCATTTGTTTTTCTTTTCTCTTAACATGTGACCCACCCATTTCCATTTGAGTTTTTTAGTTTTGAACACCACATCTTCTATTTTTGTTACCTGTCTTATGTCCTCTGCCCTTTTCCGGTCCCATTTTGTAAAGCCAAGCATGCTTCTCTCCATGGCTCTTTGGCACGTGATTAGTTTACGCTGTTGCTCTTGTGTGCTTGCCCAAGTCTGGCAGCCGTAAGTTAGTATCGGTAGTATGCATGTTTGGTATATTTTTCTTTTCGTTGCAGTGTTATATTGATTACTTTTCATAACCTCTTTAAGAGACCAATATCTTTTCCATGAGTTGGCAACACGTCTTTCTATTTCTAACTCCATTTGATCATTAAAAGCGATTAGTTGGCCCAAGTATATGTAGGAGTTTACATATTCTATTTCCTCCTCTTCAAGTTTGATTTTCGTATGGGATCTGTTTGTTATTAATTTAGTTTTGGTCTTATTCATCGTCAAACCCACTTTTTTGCTTTCTTGTGACAGATCTTGTAGCATGGTTTGAAGGCTTTCTGGATTATCGGCTATAAGTATTATGTCATCTGCAAATCTTAGGTGGTTTATAAGAGTTCCATTGATGTTAATTCCAATGTTTTCCCATTCCATCTTTCTAAAGACTTCCTCTAGTACCGAAGAGAAAAGTTTTGGTGAAAGAGGGTCTCCTTGTCTCACTCCTCTACGTATCGGGAAAGTTTCCCCTTCGGTTTCTAACTTTATTCGTGCTGTGCTGTTTGAGTACACGTTTTTTATTATTCTGATATACTTCTTTTCAATTCCTTGATTTTTCAAAGCTTCCCAAATTTTTTCATGTTTTAAGGAGTCGAATGCTTTATTATAGTCCACAAAAGCCATGTATAGTGGGTGGTTGTATTCTTGGCATTTTTCAATTAGCTGTTTCACCACATGTATGTGGTCTACTGTGGAAAATCCAGATCTGAATCCAGCCTGTTCTCTTGATTGTTGTTCGTCAAGTTTTTTTGTAATGCGATGGAGTATGATTTTTGAGAACACTTTATATACGTTAGACATCAGGCTTATTGGACGATAGTTGTTTATTTCTGATAGGTCTCCTTTTTTATAAATAAGAATTATGATGTTTATTGTCCATTGTATGGGTATGGTTTCTGTTGTTAGGATAAAATTGAAAAGGTGGGTCAGTCTTTTGATTGTTTCTGGTAGTGCTGCTTTTATCCTCTCATTGGTAATTTGATCTGGTCCAGGAGCTTTCTCATTTTTTTGTGTCTTTACTGCATACTGAACTTCGCTATCAAGAATTTGAGGAATTTCCTCGGTGTTGTCTTTGAGGTCTAAGTTGTCTTCCAGGGTGATCTCCGCAGAGTATAATTGGCGAAAGTAGTCTGTTGCGATCTTTAAGATTGGCTGCCTTCTGGTTTCGTGTTTATTATTTGTTTTCTTCATTTTAGGTACCCATAGCTTATCCTCTTTTAGTTCCTTTAACGCTTTATTTATACCCCCAGTTTTGGTAATGTGTTGCTTGTCCATCTAAATAAACAACAAAAACCAATATCGGAAAGTGAGAACAGTGCAAAATATATTCGTTTTGTTGTAAAAACTGCAATAACTATTCAGGAATATAACCTCAAAGTGCAATTCATTCAGTGTTGTTCCTGGCAGATTTAGGATTGCCGTATTCACACTCAAAAATTGCCGGAAAACGCCAAAAATTCTAAATAATTGCCGTATTTTCGAAAAATACACCAATTTTGGCAATGAAAATTGCCGTATTTGTATGGACAGTGTTGTAGAATGGTGCCGTATCTCGAGTCAAATTCGATCGGGATTACCGTAGAATACGGCAATTACCGTATCAGGAACAACACTGAATTCATTATCACTCTATAGCAGTGCTACCAACATAACCAACAACAATCAAAGGGCGCATTCCAGCAAGAATTAAGATTCCAGCAGACCAATCGCTTAGTCATCGGCAATTTATCACCACACTGCAGTGCAACCAACAACGACAAATTATTACTGTCAAGCCGGTGTTGCCAAAACAAAAAAAAAAAAACAAAAAAAAAAAGAAAATGGAAAAAAGCATGGAACTGTTGCTGTCAAAACTAGATGAGAAATTAAATCAACAAACTAAACTTATTACTGCATCAGTAACAAAAAACGTTATGGAGGCATTAGATGAGCGAATATCTAATGTTACCATGTTGCAAATGTACTGTATTGCACAAAAATTCATTTTGATGTAGACGCACTACCTACACCATAAGCTAAGGTTATGAAACATTCAGGTAGGCTTGTATCTTTGGTATGGGTGAATCACTATCCGACCACGTCCTGTTTGACTCACGTCTGGCAACGGACACACTTTTACTCTTTGTCTTTACTCTGATAATGATATCTTTTTATAAAGATGTTAATCTCTGTTGCGGGCCTTTAAAATGTTTTGTTATTAGAGGCTCAAGGGCAGATAACATATTTGTCTCATTAACTGCCTAGTATTAGTAACATCCTAGGGCCTTATTTACCTAATAAATGTGGTTGTCACCTGCAGGGTTGCAAAAAATCATGATTTTTTTATTTTAATCAAAAAAATCAGTTTTTTTTTTAAAAATCGTGATTTTTTTGATTAATTTGATTTTTTTGATTTTAATTAAGTTTTGCGGCAACACCGCCAAAAAAGTATGTCACATTGACCAGAAAAAACGATTTGAGTTTTAAGTTTCGAGTGTTTATCCTACTAATATTATAAATGTGAAAGTTTGTGGGTTTGGATGTTTGATCCTCAATCACGCAAAAACTACTGAACGGATTTGGTTGGAATTTGGCACACAGATAGTAGATAGCCTGGATTAAAACATAAAATACTTTTTATCCCGATAGTTCCACGGGAACGGGAACCACGCGGGTGAAACCTCGGGTGAAACCGCGGGCGGCCGCTAGTTTATTTATATTTCCGAAAATTTAATATCTGTATCTGTCTGTCTAATATTTGATTGTTGGTTTTTATTGCGATAAATAACTTGTTTACACCTATCAAACTTTGTATTAATAATTTAGTACTGTTTTCGAACATTACGGTTGATTAATATGCCCTCCCAGCGTTTAATTAATTCTTTTTTCGGATTTTGATTTAAATCAGTGATTTTTATTTAAAAAATCATGCAATAAAAATCGTGATTTAAATCAACTTGATTTAAATCATGCAACCCTGACTCATGACACTTTCATATCCATTGCGTCAACCAATTATAATATAGAACAAATTACTCATATCTACACCGCAATGTAAACAAAATTGACAAATTGTCACATTAATAATAGGGCACACTGTTCCATCAAGAATATCTTAGATAATGCTTCATGAACTATAACAGTAAGCAAAAATGGCACCTCAAGCCTCCCGCTTACAAACTTAGCACTTATTTTGTACAAAAACACATCTTTTATCACTTACTTTGTGCAAAATAAGAACCCAGTTGGTAAGTGGGACTCTATTTGAGGTGCCATTTTTGAGACTCTGACTGGACATCGGTATTCTTGATTGAAGCGCCCACTTCACGTTAAACTAAAGAAAATATCCAAATCACTATAAGTGTGCCTATAATATTTGAAGAGGTCCATTGATTTCTCCAGGATCCCATAATCACAGACATCTGTGAGTAATCGAGTAACATACAAAGAAGATTCGGACAAACGGAGAACCTCCTTTTTTAAGTCGGTTAATAGAAATAACAAACAAACATCACTTTCATTCGTTCATGCTCACTCATCACACAAAAACATGGTTACATATGCCCTCAGGATTCGAACCTATACATACACATTCCCATACCATAGACGCAAAAACTCCAGGTTAAAAGTTGTATGGTGCGACGCCCTGCGCGCACGCAGCTCGCAGGTAGCGCGGGTCAACGGCCCGCCCTAAATATACACGCGGATGCGGCATGGTTTTTTTGCCGTTGGCAGCCCTACGCGTGACGTACTGTAAAGTGGGTTAAGGGAGAATGGGCTTTATGCTCTTGGGAATAGGGTGTATTTCAGATGAGACTGATTAGTTATGAGTTTTAAAGTATTAGTTTGTATTTGAAATTATGAATTTATTCTATACAATTTAATTAAGTTCCGACAATTAAATTTTAATTAAGTTCCGACAATTGTTCTACAGAAAAAGTACAACTAATTTGAGAACCTCCTCTTTTTTGAAGTCAGTTAAAAGAAGGTTGTGTGGTTGACTGCCTCTGCGTGTTTCTTTACCTCGGGCACAGACCTCGGGACAGTATTTTTTTCTGGATGAAAGATAAATCATCTTTTCTTTATCCCTGACAATGTTCAATCGGATCTTTACAAAAATCCTAGTATGATTGCAAAAAACCAGATAATTACCCTCGTATCTAAAGCGAGTAAATAATGACTTGAGTAAAATTTTATTCTCAGATATTCTGAGACAGATTTTTCCAATCGTCTAAGTAATGTTTAAATTTTTTACAAAAATCCAGCGCATCTAAAGGTACCCACTGACTGAGGCGGCTGGACAGGCCGAAAGAGACGGAGTAATACAAAAGAAAAAGACATACGACAACATTATCTTTCCTTTGTATTGTTCTGTCCCTTTCGGCGTGTCTGGCCGCTTCATAGTCAGAGTAGGTACTTTTAGATGCGCTGGATTTTTGTAAAAAAATTAAACATACTTTTAGGTAAATCGCAAATGACCATCATTTTGCGTGCGTTGATTAATTGACGTCAACATTATAGACAGAACCAGATGACAGGAATTTTCCTGACATGTCAGGAATTTAAGGCATCTGTCCGGAAAACAGGAAAAAACAGTAGTTGTCAGGAATTTTTGATATCCCAAAAAGTGTAAGATTTGTCAATCGTTTGGTGATAAAAAAACGTCAAATGTAGGTAAATGAAGAATGTAGATGTAGGTGACAAAATGTTAGACAGCCATTACATGGTCATGCAATTACGTTTGACTGATTGCCTGATGGGAAGAACAAATCACATCATGCAACCATCAGTCACTACATTACACGGTAGGTTAATCGTCAGTCACAGCCCGTGACTGTGGTTAAACTGACAGCAAAACCTACCGTGTAATGGGTGCCTTAGGAAAGGATCATGCCGCATTCTGGGCCATGATGCGCATTAACCATACATATCTGTGACAGACTCATGTCATGTCAAAAAGGGGTAGATAACAAAATGTCATATAATAGGAAAATGTCAAATAATTATAACACCAAACGGCTCTTTGAGATTTAGATTTCTATTTTATTTTAATGATATTCTTCCCACGCAATCACTATAAAATTACTGTAGTATTTTGGTAATTTCATCAAAGCGCATCATGGCCTAGCTTGTATAGTAAAATCGGCATAATCCTTTACTGAAAAGTCAGGAAATCTCATCATTAGATCTGGTAACTCTAATTATGGACAGACGGATGCTTTGATTGGCTAACGGCTACCTATAGTCACAGAATAGATATAAGTACTTGTTCTGACCAATCAGACTAAATGGACTCGATTATCCAAACAGCATTCAAAACAATCCGGATTATTACAAAGATCCTAAAAATTGCTCGGAAGATTGCGAAAATCTATCTTTGATTCCAATTATCTAGTCCTTTGTAATCGACCTAGGATTTGTGCAAAGATCCGGTTTATATGATTATCCTACGACATAAATGCAAAATTTCATGATGATCGGTTAGTACAGGGACGTACAGACTTACTGAGACCATGGGCCACTTGGGCAAATGATGAACTAATGGCGGGCCACCAGTACAAATTAAAAACATAAAACAAGCTAAAAATAAAAATTGTTTTCAAGTGTACGAGAGAATATTATTGCTGGCGGGCCACTGGCATATTGCCGACGGGCCACAAGTGGTCCGCGGGCCGCAGTCTGTGCATCCCTGGGTTAGTAGCTAAGACGTGAAAGTGTAACTAAAAGTCATTTTAGCTATATAGTAATACTAGCGGCCGCCCGCGGTTTCACCCGCGTGGTTCCCGTTCCTGTGGGAATATCGGGATAAAAAGTATCCTATGTTTTAATCTAGGGTATCTACTATCTGTGTGCCAAATTCCAACCAAATCCGTTCAGTAGTTTTTGCGTGATTGAGGAACAAACATCCAAACCTACAAACTTTCACATTTATAATATTTTTTAGGATGGTATTTAAGGCTCGCTTATGCGAAAACATTTGTCTCTGTCTTTTTCTTTACGTGTAAAGAGTATAGAAAATAACCTCACTTCTGCACTTTTTCTATGTTTTTCATTGTTTTTTCATCATTATCTTTAGCACAGTTATCTTTCTTGGAAAAAAGTTATTGGAGCAACTTCACAGTACATTAAAGTGTATTTTGATGTAGAATTCAATACGTTTCCGCTATTATTTACGCCAAAAATATGACTCGCGAATCCCGCGACAAGCGCTTTTGATAATGTTCTGTTTTTTTACAATCATCTGTGAGGTTGATACTTTTAATACTTGTAGCTTTGTACTAGATAATCTCTTTAGCTTGTCGTTTGTTTTTTGTTTGTGGCTACAACTTTAGGTTTTCTATACAACGTGTTAATGAAATAGCGCAAAATGAGAAAATCCTTTCTTCGGACCATTAAACTGAACAACTTTTACTATAGGACCAACTTTGAAATTGCGAAAAAAAAATCAGCTGCTTCATACATTTTTATATTTTCGTTATTTATTTTTGTATGAAACAGCTGGGTTTTTTTTTCGCGATTTCTGAGTTGGTCCCATAGTAAACGTTGTTCAGTTGGATGGTCCGTCGAAACGGTTTTCTCATTTTGCGCTATTTCATTAAGTTGTATAAAAATATGATGGCCCGCGCAAACCATGTTTTACTATCATGGACCCTTAAGCATTTTCCCCTACCTCGTCCTCTCTTGCCAAATCTGTATACAATACCTACATCTCGCATTCCCATGGTTGACAATACACGTGTTTTACAAAAAGCTTGTAAGAAAACGCCGTGTTTTTGTGCGGAAGCCGAGCACCTGTGAGCCAGCTGCCTGGTTCGAGTCCCGGCTGCGACAGATGGGCCTCTAGCTAGCGGCGAGTAGGGTTGGCACAAAACTAAATATCGCCCTATATATTTAATAGCAATTTTTACCAGCTTTGGCCGTTTTTGAAAATTAGTAATTTTTACTGCTCTTACTACAGTACCTACTAAGTTTATACTGGTTTGAGAAATTACAAAATTCAATTCAATTTAAATCATTTATTTCAGGCAAGGTCCATAAAAATGTTAGTAACAATATCTTAAGTGTAGTAAATTGAAATTGCAAAAAATGCAATTGCAAATTATTGTTATAAAGCAGTTAATGTGATGCAGGGAATGTTGATATCATTTATTCCAGCAAATTGCTAAAGGATCTAGCGGCAATTTTTTTAACCTTAAAAACGAAAAACAATTGTAATTTTTTTATATACCTAGACCATATCTTATTGAAAATAATAATTCTATAATTAATATATTAAATGACCTATTAGAATTTAATTGTTAGATCATTTTTAGCTGCGGTGCGAATGACGTCAACGTATATGTTAATGTGACAAGGTTTCATCGTATTAACAATTTGCGGGGATGATAAAGGACTGAAAGCAGTGATTTTTCCGAGCGTCTCCTGTAATTTCGTATTTTTTGCTATTTATTACTCAATACATTATTTATAGAAACACTAGCGACCCGCCCTCGCTTCGCTTCGGTGTAGTGTGGAATTTGACACCATGTATTATACATATAAACCTTCCTCTTGAATCATTACATCTATTTAAAAAAACCGCATCGAAATCCGTTGCGTAGTTTTAAAGATCTAATGTACAGACAGCGGGAAGCGATTTTATTTTAATACTAACTTACTATGTAGTAGTGATTGAACCTTTTTTATTATTGTAAAAAATGTACTTGTTGACAACCCTGCAAGGGCTGCCTGGAAACCTGCGTAAACGCATAGTGTTGAGGTTTGTGCACCGTCGCACCTGTGCAAAGTTGCATAGAAAAACGCTCGGTCGATGCCCAGCTTGCTTTGTGCTCAAATAAAAAAAAATAGCATAGGTAGTTAACCCCCGCCTTGTCGAGTAAATGTATGTGGATAATTGGTATTCCATAAATAAATAACTTTAGCTACATATAAAAAAAAACCGGCCAAGTGCGACTAGCGCACGAAGAGTTCCGTACCAGAAAACGGCAAAAAAAACATGTTTATTGTATGGGAGCCCCACTTAAATATTTATTTTATTCTGTTTTTAGTATATGTTGTTATAGCAGCAATAGAAATACACGATCTGTGAAAATTTCAACTGTCTACCTGTAGTCGTTATCAATATCGAGCAAAAAACGGCAAAAAATCACGTTTGTTGTATGGGAGTCCCCCATAAATATTTATTTTATTGTTTTTAGTATTTGTTCTATAGCGGCAACAGAAATACATCATCTGTGAAAATTTCAACTGTCTAGCTATCACGGTTCATGAGATACAGCCTGGTGTGGTGACAGACAGACAGACGGACAGCGGAGTCTTAGTAATAGGGTCCCGTTTTTACCCTTTGGGTACGGACGGAACCCTAAAAACCAGCCAAGGCGAGTCGGACTCGCGCACGAAGGTTTCCGTACCAAAAAACGGTAAGCTTCACCTCACCTGATGTTAAGTGACGATAAGGCCGAAGGTAGAAGCGCACTACACCCGGAATCCTCACCACTGAGGAACTGGCTATCTTACCTCTAACTGCTGGAACACAACAATTTTTAAATTGTTGTTACGGCGTCATACTTAGGTAAGATGGTGGTAGCTAGCCAGGCGGACTTGAAACCAAACCGAGTACAAATATACCCCTCCTGGGAGTTAAACCCGGGACTACTGCATCTTACACGGTTGGGCGGACCATTAGACCACAGAGGCGGTAAAAGCGACAGGCTTCTCCAAACAGAACGCGTTTTAACGCCGCGCTAGAGCGCTAACCTGACGTCGCGCTATAGCGCCGCGTTGTGTTGTAGAACGTGCATAGTTTCATGCCACACAGCGCCGGCGCTAGTCGTACGCCGCGTACTGCTAGCGCCGGCGCTGTGTTTGGCGTGGAACTATGCACGTCCTACAACACAACGCGGCGCTATAGCGCGACGTCAGGTTAGCGCTCTAACGCGGCGCTAAAACGCGTTCTGTTTGTATGTACTGTCAGCAAAGCTATGAGCTGAACACAACGATATTCTATTCGTAATGGATATTGCATGACAATGGCATTTGTGGGACACTTTTGACTCCCCCAAAACGCAGCCTACTATGAAAGTCCCCCAAGACTTGTCATACAACTTGACATTTAGTGTCGTGTGATTTGTCAAACGGCATGTGCCACATTTCAGCTTTGCTATTGTATTGCGTAGTGCATCCTTTAGGAATGGAATATCGTTGGCTGAACACCTTAAGGTTAATTTTTCTAGATTGAGTAGTCTGTACTGTCATAGTAGAATCAATATGGTACTGTCTTGCATTTACCCAAAAGTCACAAAAGCATCTTTTGTATAAAAACAATGGAGGCGGGTGAAGACGAACTTTTAGTTCCATCCTTGCAAACGATTTATTTTCAAACTGTTAAGGTCACAACTTTGCTGATTGTACCTTTACTATTTAAGAATTACTGAGGTTGTCCACTGTGCCGTGTCACATGTCTCCGGCAGTGGGCGTTAACGGCTGCGTTACGATACTGCGAACTAACGGCTTTGAATGCGACCAGAATACTGCACGCCTTCTTCGGCGCGAAATATAAAGTCTGATATGTTTAATTTTTATTAATTTACTAGCGACCCGCACTCGCTTCGGTTTAGTGTAGTGTGGGATTTGACACCATCTAGGCCGCCCGCGGTTTCACCCGCGTGGTTCCCGTTCCCGTGGGAATATCGGGATAAAAAGTATCCTGTTTTAATCTAGGCTATCTACTATCTGTGTGCCAAATTTAAACAAATCCGTTCAGTAGTTTTTATTTTACGTGATTGAGGAACAAACATCCAAACTCACAAACTTTCACATTTATAATATTAGTAGGATATGAACCTTCCTCTTGAATCACTCTATCTATTAAAAAAAACCGCATCAAATCCGTTGCGTAGTTTTAAAGATGAATATAGGGACAGGCAGCTGGAAGCGACTTTTTTATTAGAAACTGCGCAAGGATTTGACTACCATCTTGCTTGGTAAGCAGGATGTGGTCTAAGGTGTAGCATGCTTGCCCAGGAAATGCCTATTTCACTCTTGCCTTGAAGAGACCAAGGTTGTATGTAAGTAACTATTGGAGAACACATGACTTTAATTTATACTATGTAGTGATTTGTGTTCTAGACGGCGGCGCTCTGGTCGTGTTCAAAAACTTAAAATAATAACAGAGACAAATAAAACTCAGCCAAAATGGCTCAGTTTTCAGATTGATATCCTTCATACATTGACCATCAGCCATTTTTAATGTCCCCACTGCTGGGGTCCAGGCCTTTCTTATGGGTGGATAAGGAGGATGGGCCATAACCCACCACTCGGGCCCAATGCACATTAGTGGGTGTTAACGACTGCAAATGTAGCCGAGACCAACGGCCTAACGTGCCTTCCGAAGCAAGAAGGAGCTCGAGATGATAAATTTTTGGTCACCCATCCCATGACCGACCCTTGCGAAAGTTGCTTAACCTCCGCAATCGCTGGGCCAGGCGCTATACCTAATTACCTAACCTTCATCCATTACCTAATTAATTGTAACTAAAATCCAATAAAATAGATTTTGTTGCCTACATCTGCTTAAAGTGGAACTTGTCTAGTATGTGTGTGTGTTAGTGTGGAGGGTGCATTTCTCCGGGTTCCACCCCTGGGGTGAACGCACGAGAGGCTCAAGAAGTGCCTGTAATTTACTTCTTCACACGGCCAGTTAAGTTCCAATTAACTTACTTGACAGATAATTTCATAGGAATTCTATTCCATTTTGAAACTATAAGATATTACTATCAGCGATCTGCGCAACGGGCAGCGAACTAAAATCTATGGAACAAGAACGGTCAAAAAATGGCACCGCACGAAAAGTACAACTAAGTGGATGGAGCTAAAAATGCTGGCATTTAATTATGCAGCACAAAGCGTCTGAACACTGGTTGGTTATTGGCGACCATCATTTGTATACTCATAGATATTTTCTATTCTTAAACGAAAAAATGTATTATTTCTGCATATTTTTACTGCCTTCTTTGCGTCTTTTACACCATTTGACTACATGACGTTATTTCTTTCTCTTTTCTCTACAATACAAACAGTAATTCATTGTAAAGAACGCTAACGTCAGTCACCGGGTGCGTGGCTGGCCCGACTAAAGCTGAGTGGGTTGTACTATTTCGGTCCCGTTGTGCCATTTTTTAAGCAATATTTGTTTGCACAATTACACTTCCATAGATTTTAGTTCGCTGGCAACGGGCATATAATGTAGAAACATTTTGACTGACAATATCCAAAGAACAACAGTTTGCGTACCTACCATCGCATTGCAGGTAAATGCTGAAGCTCGAAATGGTTAAAATTAAACACAGTTTTTGTGTTGAACCTTACTATAGATTCCTAAAGGTGGTGAGAGCATTGAACTTAATGTTATCGACATGAGAAGTAAACATGTTATTGTTTATGCAACAAACATGGCGGACGAGGAGCCATGATGCGCATTAATATGTACTTTGTGATGCTACTTGCAAATGCCTAAATTAAAAAAAATATAAATAAATTAAAAAAATATTAAAAACACGACTGCCCTGCCATAACGAACTAAAAAGTTAAACAACAAGTGTCATTGCAGTCGGGGGACCTTATCATGGAACAATTTTTGATCAAAGAGGTCCCCCGACTGCAATGACACTTGTTGTTTAACTTTTTAGTTCGTTATGGCAGGGCAGTCGTGTTTTTAATATTTATTTAATTTATTTATTTTTATTTCACACATTTTAGTGACATAGTATATAGTTTTGGAATGTGCTCATCAAGGCCTTTCATTTGATGCCCATATTGTAATAATAGAAGAAAAATATATTTTTTCACATTTGAAAATGGCGTCGTACAGTCGCCATATTATTTTTTTCTAAAAAAAATATAGCCAGTGTCTTTCCGGATGTTGTAAGGATTCTAACGATACCCCATTTATCCAAATCAGTTCAGGCATTTAGAAGTTATGGTGGAATAAAGAAACTCACATACCCACAAACATACATGAACCCTGAACACATAACACTCTTTTTGCTTTGGGCAGCCGTGTAATAAAGCGTAAAGCGATCAAGTGTAAAGCGAGATTTAGTGAAAAATATCACGAAAATGATTCGTAGCATATAACGATAGACGAGACCAGACGAGTTCTTGAGTGGAGACCGCGTATGGGCAAACGTAGTGTGAGACGCCTCAGACAAGGTGGAGCGACGATCCTCGCAAGGTGGCTGGCATAAACTGGATGAGTATAGCCGCGGATCGTGCTCAGTGGCGCGCACTCTGAGAGGCCTATGTTCAGCAGTGGACGATGATAGGCTGATGATGATGATGATAAATAACGATAGAGAAATGCCTATAAACGATTGTGAATATTAATGATACACATTATTTAAAGCAATTTCGACTTGAATAATTTCAAAATAAGGAATTTTTAAGAGGTTCGAAATTAAAATGTATTGAGCCAAAGAATCGTGTTATTGGTTCAAAACGTGTCTGATGAAAGATATAAAGAAATATAATATATATCTTGATTTCAGATCTTTAGGATCTTCCAGCGATCCCTAGTATGGCAAGTACTGTCAGCAAAGCTATGAGCTGAACACCTTAAGTTTCATTTCTAGATTGAGTAGTCTGTATTGTCTTGCATTTACCCAAAAGTCACAAAAGCATCTTTTGTATAAAATCAATGGAGGCAGGTAAAGACGAACTTTTAGTTCCATCCTTGCAAGTGATTTGTTTTTGCTGACTGTACAACAAAAAGTGTAATTTTTTAAAGTATACTAAGTAGAGATGTACCGACTAGTCGGCGACTAGTCGGCGACTAGTCGGCAAAAAGCACCGACTAGTCGGCCTTTTACTCCATTCATATTTTTATGATGAAAGTAAAACTTAACAACCAATAACAAACAAAAAAGGAAATAAAATGTGTACAAGACAATAGGTCCTCGGAAGTATATTTTTTAAAGCTAATTTAACAATTTATTTGGTCAATGAAAAAACAAGGTTAAAAATTATTGTTTGCACAAGGATTGTTAAGTTGTAAAACATATGTTTATAAAGATTTGGGAGATGCCCATCATTGAGACGCAGCTGTGCGTAAGAACTTTCAACTAAAAAGCAAGTAATAAATTTACCGAAAACAATGATCGGCTTAGCCGACTAGTCGGCCTTTTTGCAGCCAACTAGTCGGCCAGTGAGGCCAGTCGGCTAGTCGGCCAAAGTCATAGTCGGCCCATCTCTGATACTAAGTTTTCCTTTTTGTCTAATATGTACTATGTGTGGCGTCATTCGAAGCTTTAGTTTAGGTTCTCTGTCATGTAGAAAATAAAATAAAGTTAAATAGTGAAAACGCAGCTAATGATAGTCTATCTAATATTATTATTTTTATTACTATTTTCATAGTTTTAGTTACTGCTAGAATAGAATCGAGTATGAATAATATAAGTTCAATGTATAATCAGTTAAGAATTCGAATATTCGATCCGTCGAAGGCCCGACCGAAAGATCTTTTTTGGGCAGGTAGAAGACCGATACCGAAGTTTTTGTCTGTTTGTCCTGACACAGACTTACTAACGGGACAGAAGTGGCAGCTATAAAATTTAAAACAGGAAACGCCCTTTGAGAAGTCTAGTCTTTGTTTCGACAGAATGTATCTTTTATCTGAGTTGAGATTTTTTTATAATTTTGTTTATAAATTCCAACATAAAAAAACCAGGAGTGAATGAACACGATTCCAGAATAGGTACTGTAAGAATAGATAACTCCTAATTTAAAATTTTTGAAGTTGGTTAAAAATGAGCAAGACTTGGCCATCCTTTCCTTACTAATATTATAAATGCGAAAGTCCGTTTGTATGTTTGTTTGTTACGCCTTCACGTTTTAACTACTGAACCGATGAAATTTTGCATACACGTTGTCAGGGGTACAGAGAAGGACATAGGTAACTTTCATCCCAAAAAAAAATAACTGTTCCCGAGGGATAGAGAAGTAAAGTAACTGTCCTAGACAAAGTCGCGGGGGCGGTCGCTAGTTTTATTATAATTAAGAAATACTGTCATAATTTCGTCGTATCATTATTGAATACAAGCGGCCGCCCGCGGTTTCACCCGCGTGGTTCCCGTTCCCGTGGGTGTATTGGGATAAAAAGTATTCTATGTTTTAATCTAGGCTGTCTACTATCCGTGCGCAAAATTTCAACCAAATCCGTTCAGTAGTGTATGCGTGATTGAGGAACAAACATCCAAACATCCAAACATCCAAACCCACTAACTTTCACATTTATAATACTAGCGGCCGCCCGCGGTTTCACCCGCGTGGTTCCCGTTTTCGTGGGAATATCAGGATAAAAAGTATCCTATGTTTTAATCTAGGCTATCTGCTATTTGTGTGCCAAATTCCAACCAAATCCGCTCAGTAGTTTTTGCGTGAATGAGGAACAAACATCCAAACATCTAAACATCCAAACCCACAAACTTTCACATTCATAATATTAGTAGGATTGATATTGTACTTATATCTATGGTTCTTTCAATACAGCTTCACCGGACCTTCCACTCTATTCCATTAGTAATTGCATCGAATTTCGAATGGCGATCCTTTGCCATAGACGCTGACAAACGTAAATTAACGTTTGGAATGTTAAGGAAACCCATTGTCCGCGGTTGGTGAGTTGGGCATTGAGGATGAGTCAAAAAAACCGGCCAAGTGCGAGTCGGACTCGCGCACGAAGGGTTCCGTACCAAAAAATGCCAAAAAAAACACGTTACTTGTAATATTTATTTTATTCTGTTTTAAGTATTTGTTGTTATAGCGGCAACAGAAATACATCATCTGTGAAAATTTCAACTGTCTAGCTACGGTCACGGTTCATGAGATTCAGCCTGGTGACAGACAGACAGACAGACGGACAGCGGAGTCTTAGTAATAGGGTCCCATTTTTACCCTTTGGGTACTGAACCCTAAAAATGCCACTCGGGGTAGTACTGACAATACTCAATATTCTTTTTAAACATGTGCATATAGTTGCTTTGAATTTTTATTTTTTTATGACGGTTTATTAAAAGGAAAGTCTCAGAAATGTTTCGACCTAAGAAATGAGAAAAAAGGTTAACAATACAAGTTTAGTAAAGTATTGTATTGTAGTCCTGGGCCGCGGTTAATAAAACCAATAAAACTTACAATTGTAATTTACAACTACAATTCGACGTACGTTGCTGGTTATGTTTGAACGTATTACGTGAATAGTAACAAGTCTCCTAATATTGCTAGGAATGTATCGCAAATTGTAATTGTAAATTCTTGAATTAGTTAAAATAATTGTTTTTTGTCTATTCCCCCTATGAACGCTCTAACTAAGATTCCCCCATATTTAAATTGCTTCTTATAATTATTACAGAATTTTATATCTACGAAAATATATAATACATTATTTTTCAATGATACTTACTATGTAGACATAAATTACAGTTCGGTATATAAAAAAAAATCAAATGCAATAATAACTTCAAAAAAGATGCTGTTTTATTATGTGAATGTAAATGTAGGTAGATTGACGATTTCATTTTTCATTTTTTTTTTGTTAAATAAAACAATACTGTCTTTCCACGAATATTGCAGTGTTTTACAATTTAGATATGCATCTGCATAGTTGATCGCAATTTTGCGTAAAATCTCGACTGGTTTTAACCGAAAAGCGGTTTTAAGTCGCCCTAATTTCGCTGTTGCACAAACGGGCAATCTCTTTTATTTTCGAATGTTCTTGGCACAAATGTACCAAATATAAGTGGATAGGTTATCTTTTGTAAAATATGTTAGTCCCTTTCTGGCTTCAAGATTCCTGTTGCTTTAGGTTCTCTATTTTATCTTTCACTTCTTCTTTCTTATTGTATGAGGATTAGTGGCCACCTCTGGTGTTAGAGTTTATCAAGCCGCCTGTAAGGCTTCTAACTTGGCTTAGGCTGGCCCCAGACCTACCGGTTCCGTTTCTTTGCTTTGCTGTGCTACCTTGCTTGAAAGACCGCCGGCCAACCAGGGTAATTTTCAATCTATCGCATTTTGGGACTAGACCAATTGGCAAGATAGCCATTAGCTTGGTTTTATCAAATATCATCGCCTGGATTGCGAAGTAGGAAGCTTTTAGGAGATATGCCACCCTGAACATGGACTCCGATCGTTAAAAATAACTCGATCGCTTATTTATACAAGATGTTTGGTAAAGCCTTATAAAACTGAATATGGTGGATAGGGACCATAATAAAACTGAACAACTTTTACTATGGGACTAAATCTGAAATCGCGAAAAATGAACTGTTTCATACATTTTGATAATTTCGTTATTAATTTTTGTATAAAACAGCAGTTTTTTTTAAAACGAAAACTAAAACTTCTCATCGCACCCCAGACGACGATATTTGATAACACCAAACTAATGGCTATCTTGCCAATGTGGTAGGGTCAAAATATGCGATAGATTGAAAATGAGCCTCTTGGCCGGCGGTCCATGGTAGAACAGCAAAGCAAAGAAATGAAACCGGTAGGTCTGGGGCCAGCCTTAACGACTGTTATCAGATGACAACAGCCGGGACCGACGGTTAACGTGCCCTCCGAGCGCTCAGTTGTAAATGCCACTTAACGGTCACCCATCCGACACCTGGCCGGACCGAGCGTTGTTTAACAAACATGATCAAGTACAATCAGTCTGTTAAGCTCCGCAATGAGCCCTAATTCTTTCTGAGGATCAGTAACGATTTTTGTTTAGTGGCTTATTATCAGAAAGCTTATGCCACCACATGATTTAACTATGAAGAACTTTTTACGATTTCTCTTAAGTTATACAAGCTAGCTGAGGAGCTCGGTGGCGCAGTGGTTTAGCGCCTGGCCCAGCGATTGCGGAAGTTAAGCAACGTTCGCAAGGGTCGGTCATGGGATGGGTGACCAAAAGTTTATTATCTCTAGCTCCTCCGTGCTTCGGAAGGCACGTTAAGCCGTTGGTCCCGGCTGCATTTGCAGTCGTTAACACCCACCAATCCGCATTGGGCCCGCGTGGTGGGTTATGGCCCATCCTCATTACCACCCATAAGGAAGGCCTGTGCCCCAGCAGTAAGGACATCAAAAATGGCTGATGGATGATACAAGCTAGAACAATGTTCTTTTGGGGGTCCTTATGACTTCATCCGCGACGTACGCGAACCTTACGTCGTACCTGATAATAATAAAGCACATATTGCATTGAAATTGGCATTTCCTTCAAACCCATAAAATAACTTTCAAACCTTTATAACTCAACCATTTCAAAAAATCTTTCACGAGGTTTCATAACTATGAATATGTTTTTATATTATATCAATTTAACTATAGTTACGTGTTACTGATCCTCATTATGAAGACTACCCAAGACTAAGGATATTTTTATTGGTTGTACAGTATGTGTGACATTTATGTGATCTACTTTCCTTGGCCTTTCTAAGTATCCTTGTCGAGACTTTCGAGGTGGCTTTCGACCGAGTTTTCATTTTTGAAAGTTGAAAAATGCCAAGTGACCAACCCGCCCATCGTTGTTTTTTGTTTCGGAGATCAGAACTGTCCATGTCTAATTTACATAAGTACTTTGCCTCAATTCTCATGATATTGACGTAACAATCATGTATAACTGGACGTTTTAAATTATATTTAACTATACATAATTTGGATTAAAAATTTTTTTTGATTCTTAGAGTAATCTTATAAATAAAACAATGTTTGATGACCACAGATGAACTACAAATCATAAGCAGCTAATTGTAATTACGTCCATATAAATACATAGTCATATTTGACAGAAGTCAGAAACTTTATAAAACTGAAAGCTTCCTTGATTGAAGTCAAGGAGAGCTTAAGCAAAGCATAGTATAAGAATGAGTACTTGGGTAACCAAAGATTTTAGCTAAATATCTTTCAGTACACGGCCGTTGATTTTACAGAAATTGAACCTAAATTCTGTTCACCAGTCACCTGAACCACTTGGCCAAGGCTGGTCGGCCGTTAGTTCGACCCCCTTTATATTCGGAGCCCTACCTAAAACCTTTAGTTCCCGGGTGCTCTGACCGGAATGAAGTGGGCCACATAACGGCACTTCTCGACTCTATAATGTACCCTCGTCGTGCTGTAATTTGGTCCGAAAAAAACTGGATTTTCGTAGTGTTAAAGGCTTGAGCACAATCGCCAGCGAAAATCGTCACACATTATTTTTACAAATACGAATATCGTCTACATAATAATTAAACAACCATGAACGCCAATGTTTCAAAACTTTTGTGCACAAATAATGCCACATGTATTATGTGAAAAAAATTAGTATCGGCTAAGTTAAAACGAATTAAGTGCTCATTTCTGCACGAAAAAGATACTTATTTAACATTCAGGAAAGAAAATCAGAAATATTTTTATTGCTAATAGTGAGCCGTCATGTTAATAATTCGAAATTATAACAAGTAACTGAAGCATCTTTATCATCATAGAAGATATGAGAACCTCTGTGTGTGAGAAAAAATAGGCAATTTCATACTATAGTCCATATTATTTTTTACAATTATTTGTTTCTTGCGCCCGTTCTTCTTGCCAGTTAAAAAAGTCTGGAACGGGTGGTAGGAAAATATAATTAAGTTTATTTGAATAAAGCTAATTTTGACTTTGACTTTTAAAAAAAAAATCGGCAACCCCCTATTATTTTTAACAAATACGAGTTTGTTATGTATAGTTACCTACTTAAAAATACATAATCCAGAAATTATTGCATTTTATTTCATTATTTAAGGCACATCCCAGTGCGTTCAAAATCATTCAACTATACATACAGCTATTATGACAATGAAGAATTATGTCAATTTTATGATAATATTATGACAATTTTTGGTTAGTGACCTATCCAATAGTACATGAATAACTGTGAAGAAATTTTCGCGATATCTCTTAAAACATAAAAGTTATATGGCCTAGAACACTGTTATTTTGTGGTGTCAAATGACGCCATTGGTTATACAAGTGAACCTTACGTCGTACGCAATAAAGCACATTAAATATTTCAGTGCGTTTGGCATTTCCTTCAAACCCTTATAACTTCGAAACTACTCGCTTGATTTAAATGAAACAAAAACATGTGTATTGCTAGATATTTAGCTAGATGGTCATAAAGTTTCAAGTGATTGAACAGACCTAGTCACCTTCTCCATTGTATTTTAATTATATCTTTATTTAATAGTCGTAAATGTCGTTATCGTTAAAGCTGCTATTAATTTAGTCTATTAATAAGAATCAATAATAATGTTATTAAAATTAATTAAAGTTATTATCACGTCACGTTCTTCGTTTCCGAACGTCTCTTCCCTTATTACAAAGTGCAGAGATGATTAAACAATCCATTATTATTTATATTTTAAGTCCACAATGAGAACAGATCTAGTTATACTGGTTCCACATTGTTTTTGCTGACTTGACCGATTTGAATTGGTCTTTGGTTATCGTCAGATCAAGTTAGATCGGTTTTCCATACAAAAGTAAAGGGAGACCAATGTTATTTGGTCTCTTGAATGCTTCGCGTGTTTAAAGGTGATGCTATACACAGTGGGTTAATTGGGCTGCAAATATGGACTTTATTTAAAGTGCAATAGAGATACATTTACGTAGGCGATAGTTTGTCCGCGGAAGCGGTCGACGGTCGCAGCAAGGTCGGACGAACCTACGTGATTATTTTTTACATAGTGCTGTTAAATTTATTACTCGTTTCCGAAATATCAGAGATCATGCATTGTGTTTTAACACAGAATAGGTTAGGTTTAAAGATATTTATTTCTCATAAGAACTTACATGTTCGCTTAAAATGAGATAATACTAATTAAACTTATAGCTAATGTTATTAACTTATACTAATGTAATCAATAGTTAACAATACGAATACTTAAACATAATACTAAACAAATGCCTAATGTTCGCACTGACTGTCGTATGTGGCTGGACAAAAAAAATGGTTATCATAACAGCTAGTTATACCGCACACACGCAAACCATGCGCGTACGCGCACTATGCGAAAAAAAGAAACCGAACGATCGGAGAGAGTAAGATGCCCGACCAGATCACAAGTACTGGAGAGGCGGCCGGCTACGGAAAAACTTAGAGTCGACTATAGAATAAATAATAGTACAAGTGTTTTATCGAAACTTATTTGACCGTAATTATAGTATGATTTATGTCAAAAGCAAAGTTGTAAATAAGGTCATTTGGTCATTCATTTAATTAAATAGTTAGATTGTGTACATGCCGTCTCTTTTCTAGATAAAACCTATATTCATGACTTGTTTTGGTATCATACCACAGAATACATTTCATACTTGAAATAATTACTTATTGATTATTATTTAAAAATAAATCTTCTGGCAAAGTTTGTTGTGTTTGTGACCGAGCAATAATAAATAATGCATTTTTAAATATAGTTGTTTTGATATTTTGTATTGTTACTCATAACTATTTATATTGCATTGCAATGTAATTAATTACTGAGTACAGAAGTGTCTGACATTGCCATGTCCGTGGCCAACTGAAGTCTTTATAATTATTTTACAAACAAAGGAACTTGGAAACAGAATACTTAGAATTTGCGCTCAAATATGGTATTGCTTTTCTTATGTTTAACGCAAAAAATGACTGTTCTTTGCGAAAATAATGAAGAATAGAAATAGAAATATTTTTTATTTAAATAGACTTATTAAAAGTTCTTTCGAAATCGTCCAATTTTTTTTCCCTACCACCCAAACGTTTGTTACTATTCATGTAGTATATTCTTAAAGAAAGCGCTCATGGCGGAAATTGACAGACTGCTCGTCGTACTCGATCACGTTTGTTAAGCAACGCTCGGTCCCGTCAGGTGTCGGATGGGTGACCGTTAAAGTGACATTACAACTGAGCGCTTCCGTGCTTCGGAGGCCACGTTAAACCGTCGGTCCCTTCTGTTGTCATCTGATAACAGTCGTTAAGCCAAGTTAGAGGCCTTACAGGCGGCTTGATAAACTCTAACACCAGTAGTGGCCACTAATCCTCATTCGATAAGAAAGATGATTCTTAAACTGCGAGATTCCGTAGGTTTTTGAATCAATATGGCGTAATTCATAATGAATTGGGGTACCTATATCATAGAGTAGGACGCATTTGATACGCTCCCACGGTACTCTTGAACTGGTGTCAGTAAATCATATCAATTGGTCTATGGTAATGAGCTCGATTGACCTCTTAGCGTTCAGCTGGCTCAATGTAGCAACGAGTTCTGATCATGTGTTGATTGGTGTTAGTACATGTCACTTGTGGTAGCTTCTGGGGCTCGGTGGCGCAGTAGTTTAGGGGGCGTCCATTAATCACGTGATGTTTTTTTGGCCAATTTTTGACCCCCCCTCCCCCCTGGTGATACATGGTGAGGTTTTACTTTAACCCCCCCTCCCCCCCTCTAAATCACGTGTATTTTTTTTGGTACAAAATAATCTCAACAATTTTCAGTACGAATATGTCGCGGTGGGCGGGGAAATCGTCCTGGTAATGGTGAGTCAACAATCACACACAGTTTTCGGTTAAAAGTCACACTTTCAAGGAAAAAAATTAATACACGTGATATCTCACTACACCCCCCCGTCCCCCCTTGTGATACTTCGTGTAGCACTAAATGTACAGAAGCTCGTCCGCGCGAGGGCAATCAAATAATAAGCTACTCTTGCTGCACGGTAATAAAGTACAATTTCAAATTGCACGGCGCTGTGTGCCTATTTTTATAAGCACTTTCGAAGCGCTTCTCTTTTTGTCGCGTAGCTCAGTCACAACTGACACATGACATCCCTCAATATTGCATTATTTTGTACATATTTAGCACAATATAATATTTCATGCCAAGTTAAGCATCATGCGGTTACTTCCCGATACAAAGACTCCCTTCCCTTCACATTGAACCACGATTTGGACGTTAACATTTAACAGACTTTACCCCACGTGAGGTGGTTGGCCTTCACCTCCTGTTGTGCAAAAAAAAGCACCATCAAAACTCCAATCAAGTATCTTTCCGCCACAACCTACAAATTTTCTACCAGATAGCGTACTTGTGATAGGGTTGCCACCTCTTGGCCGTTTGAATCCGGGAGCATGTTAAATTAATAGAAAACTTCAAAATAAAACGAGTCTTTTTTATTACTTTTTGAACTTATATTTATTTTCCAATTGTTCGTACAGATTTCAAAATTTCTGGTTTAGAACTCACAAATCGAAAAAACTCTACATCATTCCATTCGAAAATTATTGACGAATGTCTGGACTTCTGACTTGACATGTTCTTCATTACCTTTTCTTTCCTTTCTATCTAAGAAGCCGATACTAAAAATGCGCTCGCAAAGAACTCACAAATCGAAAAAACTACATTCCATTCGAATATTGACTAATTTGAAATTCCGGGATAATTTGGATTATCTTGAAGTAATTCCGGGAGACTTTTATTTTCAGGGAACGATTCCCGGAGACTCCCGGAAACTCGGGAGAGGTGGTAACCCTACTTGTGACCCATAAGAAGTGAGGTTTAGAGGTCATAGATTGCGCGACCATCGCCAACTGAGCCGACTGCGGTGGCTCCCCGGCGCCGGCGCAACTGTTACAAGGCCGCGCCTGGGAAATCGGTCAGAGGCTGTACTACCGCGCTACCGTGGTTTTTGCCATTGTGACCTAAACACGAAATATTCAGTTAGAAAAACCGCTAAGAAATAATCGTTTTTTTCCGCTATGCACATAGACGTTACATCAAGCAATCTCGGACCAAAATCGGTACATAACATCATCATCCTTCTACCCTTATCCCAATTAATTTGGGGTCAGTGCAGTGCATCCTTTTCTTCCATTCCTTCCTGTCACTCGTCATCTCCTCATCCACTCCCTTCTCATTCATATAATTCCGCACGCAATCCATCCATCTTTTCTGCGGCCTTCCTCTTAATTTCCAACCCTCAACATCCATATTCATTAGTCTTCTAGTAACATGCCTTTCTGTACTTAATTATATTTGGTTAAATGAAACTGTGATCAAGTTATTATTTGCTAAGCAATAACTTGCCAAAAAGAATTTTGCTAACTGAAAAATTGCGATAAGTTGTTTTGACATTTTTGTTTGCCAAATGAAAATTTGCGTAAAATAGTTTGCCATGTGATATTTTGGGAAACGTTTTTTGCCCATTAGTATTTCCTTTTCAAGGTGTCTTTATCAGTTTAATGGCCAAAAATGATGATGCTGTTATGATTGTGGTCCCATTCCGGGATCGATCTTGACTTTTGTCCTCTATCTATTTTGTGGTCATACTCCACGTTTTACCTTCCTATGTCCAAATAAAGTGTTAATTTAAATGCGCCCTTTGTCTGTAGTACCTACTCTTCGGCCGACAATGCGCGCCCTTGTAACAGTTGTGGCGTTTGCGGGCCAATTATCGCCGCCGGGCGTTTGGCGTTATTAATTACACAGCCGGTCACGGAAACGGTTGTCCTTATATGAATAATGTGGAATTTTGGGCTGGAGGCGGAAGTTACTGGGTGCCACATTCCATTGGTGTAATGTAACGATTTGTTACTTTTAAATTTTGGCGGTTAGTGCTTGTTAAAGCAATACCGTACTTATAGAAGACTAAAGATAAATGAATCTACGTATTTCTAATGTCCATTGTAGATTAAAACTATGAACTCATAATGTAATGTTATTAGTGTTCCGTACTGAATAGGATTTCAAGAGATCAGGAGCCTTATTAACAAACTCTGAAACCTTGGTTCTCCGCCAAGGATTAACCTACCTGTGATCTGAAGATGGCCATCCTGGGAGTAAATGGAGGAGATTCAGATCACTAAACATACCCAACTGATCTGATCAGCATTCTAAGAGATATAAGGATCGGAGTTGTCAGTTTTAACATATTCCTATATCTCTTTGAATGCTGGTCAGATCAGTTGGGTGCGTATAGCGATCTGAATCTCCTCCATTCACTCCCTGGATAGCCATCATCAGATCACGGCTAAGTAAATCCTTGGCGGAGAACCAAGGCTTCAAAGTTTGTATGAAAATTGACTCCTCCGCCATTGTACATATGTGGAAAGCATAGTATGATTAAGGGCCCAGTGAGATTTTACTTTTGCCTATTTTTTATGATAACGTGATATTCTTGCTCACCAGCCACAGTAACACATCATCACATTGCGTTGCGACACCTCTCGAGTCATTTGTTGATCGCTAACCATCTGTGGCATGTTTCAAGTAACCGACTCAGTCAATAGGTGTATGTTTTTATTATGCATGCATTCAGCGTTGAATGCGTCCTTCACAATTTTATCACAATCAGCTCCTTACATTTACATATATTAGCGTTAAATCGAAGAGTGTTTACATTATAATATGCTAATGCGTTTGGGACCTTAAAAATGTCTAAAAAGGTAAACGCTGTTTATGTTGAAGCTGTTGTATGTTGCGTGCTGCGCACGCGCAGCTGTGCGACGGATGTGAGCGTACTCTTCAATGTATTGCGTTGCGACAGTAGTTTTGTAATCTTTAATCTTGTGACCCCGTTTTAGGCGACCTTATTTTGTTTCATGCCTTATATGGAATATAAAGTTTTCTCTCGCATGATTTTAACCTTATTTTTAGTGGAAACAAGATGTTTAGTGCATTGGAAAATTAGAAATGCGTATAATTATTAAGTCTAGATGATATCTGTCGTTAGACACCCTACCAATAGGCTGTATGAGATACAACTTGAAAGTCGCACATGTCATAAAGTAGGGTCTGCTTTTTTTTACTTGCATACAGATATCATCTTAGACTAAAATCTAGAAATCTTTCCTCCCATCTGTCGTAGACTTATGAGAATCTTTGCCGTAGCTTTGACTATTCTCAAAGGTTTACTTGTAATTTGTAGTCAGCCTACAGCTTATCATTTTCATAGAAATTAACACAATTCTCTTCATTGATTTCTGCCTTGCCAGTTTTTATTCAACCTATACTTACCAATGATTTGAGTTTTACGATACCAAAAAACTGTTTGTGTTTAACCAGTTTGCCCTACACTTCAGTATTTCGACCTAGTTAATTATCCAGTTCGCCCTACACTTCAGTATTTCGACCTACTTAATTAACAAGTTCGCCCTACACTTCAGCATTTCGACCTAGTTAATTATCGTAAATTATAAGTTACCGGAATCCCTCCATCGGTGGACCTTGGTGTTAGAAAATGCGGCCGCGCTTGAGGTCAGCGTGTCAGCGCCACAGCGCGGAACCAACGGCACAGATGATTGGTGACCTTATCGTTGTGTGGTTAGAGTGCATAATGCTGAAGGATGATTTAACCCACGAGGGTGGTAGAGGATCCCTTGCTATATAATAAAGGATGTCCTACAAAATTAAGTCATGCCGAAGAGTCTTTCTTTCTTATCGTATGAGGATTAGTGGCCACCTCTGTGCCCTGTTTAACAAAACTTACAATACTTTTTAAAAATAAGCATTTAACTTATGAAAATAATTGTTCCACAAATCCGTTTATCAAAAACACGTTAAATTAAACGCTAAAATGTTTTTTTTAACTAAGATGTTTTCTCCCTTATATTAGTGATTTCGTAAATATAAAATCAAAACTCGAAATGAAACGGATTCCTATCGGTTTTGGAAGTTGCATACGGGCATCACACGGGTTACATACGGGCATCATACTGGTTGCATACGGACACAGAACGCCGTCGATCCTTTTCAGTGGGCATAGTAGATAGAATAGAATAGAATAGAAAAACATTTATTCGAGACAAAACAAGAATACAACAGAAATAAAAATTAAAAATGAAATAAACAGTGGCTTGGCTATCTTAGTTTTGTCCCAAATCAGTCTCGACTCAGCATATGCTAGGCTTATAACCCAACGCTGATCTTCCGTCGGAACCGGTTTGGTGATGTCACGGAACAATGACCAAAAACTATAGGCTATGTTTACATCGTATCGTGATGCTTTTCGTGTCTGATACGTTCTTAGCACGGTCATGGTATGGCACGGTGTAGTGGATAGAGACCTTTATAAAGAGTTTATTTTTTTTCCGTTTGTACTTCCCCTTATTCCTCGGAGATAACCATGGCTAGATAACTGGTTATCTGTGAAGAATTTTTTTCCTCTCCGCTTTAGCCTTAGATTTCCTCTATTACGTAATGTGTATGAGTGCTCGGAAAACTGCAATTTGTTACGAGAAACCACCATATTATATATTTTGTAAGCATATTAGGATAGCATGGCGACAATAATGTCAATAGCTCGTTGTGACCGCGGACGCGCCAAAGTCAACGCGCAGACGGTATGACTAGGGTTACCAATTTTTTTTACAAAATTAAAAGTATAAAAAGGACGGAAAAGAAAAATAAACAGTATTTTAGAGAAAAAAATGAATTTTATTTCTTTAATGTTTTGAATACATATTTCTAAACAGATCTATGGATACCAATGATGCTTGCTGAAAACAGTATTTTTGTATACTTTTTTATTCAACAGTAGAAAGTCATCATCATCTCGCGGCGGTCAGTAGACAATAGTTTTTGCGATCCCATGTAGCATCTTTCAACTGACGATAGCCAAGTAGTCCACTGATGTCGTCCAGCCATTTGCGTCTCGGACGTCCCGGACCTCTCTTTCCCTTAATTTTACCTTTGAGGATTATCCGTGGGAACTCGTACAAGGATCCTCTCTGCAATCTCTGCATGTGTCCGAAAAAGGCGACCTTACGTCTCATGACTGTGGACATCAGTTCTCTTTTGCAGTCGGCTTTCTGTAGAACCTTGGCGTTAGATGTGAAGCTATTCCATGGTATTTTGAACATTTTATGTAGAGTTCACATCTCGAACGCTTGCAAACGGTCACACATTTGAAATAAAACAATTTTAACGGATACTAGCGTTTTCCCGACGTTTCGGCACCTTTGCAGCTGCCGTGGTCACGGGGGACTGAAGCTACTCGTGAGCCTTATAAGGTCACATATTTCTTTAGTATAATGTAGTTAAAAACAGTATAGTACTGTTTTTAATAGTATAGTTGGCAACCCTAGAGACGACCCGCCTGACATTTTCAAGGCAGTGCAACTCTAGTTACTCATCATCTATATCGGTTAGTGACGATGTTGTGTTGTGACACTGTCATAATAATCTGAACGATCGGTCTGGACTCGCTTCAAACTATTGAGGTGTTGCCAAACGCAAATATCATTATTTTAGCTTCCTTGTTAATGTTTATTATTCATATCTATAAGACGACTAAGGAACGTTATTTTATTATTCCACCATAGCATGCTGATAAATGGTAACGTGCTTGGTTAAGGAAACCTAATAGCCATGATGAAACGCGCCTTAAAAATGGCCTATTAGGCATTAAAACTAAGCCCCCTGAATCTTTCGTCGCTGGTCTATCAAGCTGACGCCCACTGCTGGGTATAGACCTTCCCAAAGATCTCCACTCCATCGATCCTTAGCTGCCCGCATCCAGCGGCTTCCCGCAACTAGTTCATGCGTCATGCTCGTGAACGGGTACTGCCAGTGGGAATGGGTCAGCTTCTAAATACCTATCTTAACGCATATTGACTTGTATGTTGACTGTTGTTGAATTGAATGTTTTTCTTTTAAATTTCCATGGTTATTGACGTTAATAGAATAAACTATGTCGGGATTTACACCATGTACCTGTTTATTTTTGAGACTCCGATGAGACTCCGAAAAAAAAAGGTATCGCAATGTCTACGGTCCCCGAAAGATAGTTTTCCTTTGGAGAAACCTGGCGTTTATAAGATCGACTGCAGTTGTGGTAGCTCATATATCGGCCAAACTAAACGCACAATAGCATGCCGTATAAAGGAGCACATAAAAGCTGTCCAAAACAACGATACGCAAAAATCGGCCATTGCTGAACATTTAATTCATTCGGACACAAATCACTGGATTGAGTTACATAACCCCCAGATTATTTCAACAGAACGCCACTACATACCAAGAATGGTCAGGGAAGCGATTGAAATTACCAAATACAAAAAATTCAATCGTGAGGATGGGTTTAAATTGTCGAGTGTCTGGAATCCAGTAGTCTGGTTGTGTAAAAACAACAAAAATAAAAAAAAGTGCCGTTTCGCGTACAGATACAGTGAGTGTCGTGTGTCGAGAACAAATTCGAGTGAATAGTGAGTTTGCAGACAGTGGTACCGGTATCGAACGTAGTAATAAAAGAACTAGACGGAGGGTAGACCGATTCGTCTGCCAATAACATCTACCCGCACGCAACAATCGACAGTTCTTCCGTGATCATGGCGCATGCAACTGCGCCGAAATATCGGAGTCTCAAAAATAAACAGGTACATGGTGTAAATCCCGACATAGTTTATTCTATGAATGTTTTTCTTTTTCTTTGTAACAGCCTAGACTGAATAATCACTTTGAATTTAGCTTGAATCCTGTAATTTGATTAAGTAATTTGAAATTCATTAAGAAATGAGCTAATTAAATAATGTTATTTATTCGTTAATCTTTGTTAATATAAAGTCTGGAAACGATATACATATTTGTAAATATCGTTCCATCTGATAACGCTGACAAGTTTTTTGCGCCCATTTTCCTTGTCAGCTAAAAGATGTCATATCATAATGGGTGGTAGGGTTAAAAATTTTACGATTTAAAAATGCTTATTATGTGAGCATATTTAAATAAAGAAATTTTTCATTCATTCATTCAACTTTGTCGGAGTCGGAGGTTGCCTACGGAGCGCTGTCCGGTGTTGATATTCCTAAAACTTTCTGCCCTAAGTGTCCGGGCACGAAAACGGCGGCGGCGGGGCGGCAGCGGGGCGGCGCGACAGCGGAGCGGCGGCGATGCATTCAACAGTATGGCACAGGTGTCCGGGCACGAAAACTGCGACGGCGGAGCGGCAGCGGGGCGGCGCGACAGCGGAGCGGCGGCGATGCATTCAACAGTATGGCACAGTATGGAGACGCGCACGAAACGGGCGGTGGCGGCGCGGGGCGACGAGCGATGCACGGGCGGGAGGAGAGCGACGAAAACAAATGAACAAACTAGTTGGATTTGGTAGCCCGCGATTACAGTAGTGTTGTGTTGAATAATATAATAGTGTCTGTTTGATTACTAGGTAGTACCTATTTATTCAGTATGGATGTCAGCATCTTGGACATCATTTAAAAAACACAAGATGAGCAAAGAATCCGGTTTTGAAACTAGTTAACGCCTATACTTAGACCATTTTTTCGAACTAAATAAAATTTTTAGACATAGGATATATTTCGTCCTTTGAATATTTTTCGGTATTGATTTAACAAGAAATTGTTTCCATAGCAACATCACATTTGACACATCAATAGAAATAAAAAAAAATAAGAAGTTACTTTAGTGGTATACCGTGGTCCTACCAGTAGGTCAAATCGGTAGGTCCACGGGCCCTTAATGGTATTTAGCCCATCTGTCACAACACTACTAGCGCGGCTGACCGACCGCTATGTTTCGTGCCCACGTTCTCATCGCCCCGCCCCGCCGCCGCTCCGCTGCCGCGCCGCCCCGCCACCGCTCGGCCGCCGCCACTTTCGTGTCCGGACACTAGGCTGGCCCCAGACCTACCGGTTTCATTTCTTTGCTTTGCTGTTCTACCTTGCTTGAAACACCGCCGGCCAACCAGGGTAATTTTCAATATATCGCATTTTGGGACTAGACAAAATTGGCAAGATAGCCATTAGCTTGGTGTTATCAAATATCATCGCCTGGATTGCGAAGTAGGAAGCTTTTAGGAGATATGCCACCCTGAACATGGACTCCGATCGTTAAAAATAAATCGATCGCTTATTTATACAAGATGTTTTGTTAAAACCTTATAAAGCTGAATATGGTAGATAGGGACCATAAAAATGAACAACTTTTACTATGGGACCAAATCTGAAATCACTAAAAAGAATGAGCTGTTTCATACATTTTGATAGTTTCGTTATTAATTTTTGTATGAAACAGCAGTTTTTTTTTAAACTAAAACTAAAACTTCGCAACCCAGACGACGATATTTGATAAAACCAAACTAATGGCTATCTTGCCAATGTGGTCAGGTCAAAATATGCGATAGATTGAAAATGAGCGTCTTGGCCGGCGGTCCATGGTAGAACAGCAAAGCAAAGAAATGAAACCGGTAGGTCTGGGGCCAGCCTAACGGCCATCAGTTCTTGGTATGGGTCCCGCCCATTGCCACTTCACCCATACTTCACTCCTGTTAAGTTTTATAAATATGCATGTCATTGATAGCTTATTTATACTGTCCAAACACGATGTGGCGTTAATTCATTCCGTTCGTTCAGGAGTTGGAGATAGATCATTCAGGCCGTTAAAATTGACCTAATTTTGTAATACTGCTCTTAACAACAGTCCATTGTTGGTCCAACTTACCTAAAGACTATAGATTGACAAAAACAACTATTTATTTGAAACCAATTTCTTGCCTGAGTTTTTATGTTACGCCCAAATCTACCGCTCTACTTCCCTAATGTTTGACCTTGACCTCGCGACCTACAATCGCAAGGTTTTGGAAAATGTTATTGCATTTCATTACTTGTTAACGTGTAATAAGAGTGCTATTAGTATAGGCATTTACGTTACGACCATCTGTTGTAGTTTTGAATGTCAATTTTATTCTATCACCTTAGAGTTTTGTGACGTTGATATAACTCATTGTTGTCTTCAAGTCTTTATACCTAATATACAATGTGTTAGAAACGAACCAAAAATTGGGACACCGTTTCTTCGGACCATCAAACTGAACAACATTTACTATGAGACAAACTGTGAAATCGCGAAAATCGGCTGTTTCATACAAAAATTAATAACGACAATTTCTTATGAAACAGTAGATTTTTTTCTCTATTTCAGAGTTGGTCTCATAGTAAAAGTTGTTCAATTTGAGGGTCCGAAGAAACGGTTTTCCCATTTTTGGTTCATTCATCAACATCATTTGTAATGTGATGACATAATTTCATGCTTGAAGCATTATCCATTGAATAATCAGTTGAATAATAATTGTTAAAAACTACCTCTTACTAATTTTCAACATCTCTTGATTATCAACAATCATGTAAATCTAAAAGTGTATCTATGTTTATAAATGCATCGATTTTTTTCGCATCAATAGCCAACGTTTGAGTTTTTGATCTCATATTATGTTTTATTGTATGAAGAATCGTGTCCAGGTGGTTACATTGCCCTAGCATCGATAGAACATGCCAGTATTGTCCAAAAAAGCTGATGGAGCAAAGAAACCCTTCTCTAAGATTAACTTTGGCCCAAAGTTTGACAAAAAATATCGGGGAAGGAATTAGATATAACCTCATTTTTCAATTATTACTGTTCCTTACATCATCTTCTATATGCTTTATTCATTAAAAGTAACCAGGCACTTGTCATTCTAGAAATAAAGAGGCGAGAAGAAAAAAGTAGTCAAAAATGGGCCAAAGTAATAGAAAGTTACGGTACTTCTTCAGGGCTTCCACGTGAAATTTCCACGAGTACTGGAGGCGAGGAGGGTGTCGCAAATTCTTAATTAGTTTCAAATAACTTTATGTCGTTAAACCCGCTTCTGTTGTCTGGTGGATCAATACTACGGTCCATTTTATAGGATTCATGACCGGGGATACTTGTTCTAGATTTGGTAGTACTAACCGTCCCACCAGTGGCTCTACCATGAGTTGATGCAAACTGTTTATGCTACAGTAACCTATTGGATATACTGCTTACACTCAATGCGAGTGAAAGAGAGAAAGGGACACTTGTTCTAGATTTGGTAGTACTAACCGTCCCACCAGTGGCTCTACCATGAGTTGATGCAAACTGTTTACGATACAGTAAACTATTGGATATACTGCTTACAGTCAATGCGAGTGAAAGAGAGAAAGGGATACTTGTGCTAGATTTGGTAGTACGAACCGTCCCACCAGTGGCTCTACCATGAGTTGATGCAAACTGTTTATGCTACATTAACCTATCGGATATACTGCTTACAGTCAATGCGAGTGAAAGAGAGAAAGGGATACTTGTGCTAGATTTGGTAGTACTAACCGTCCCACCAGTGGCTCTACCATGAGTTGATGCAAACTGTTTATGCTACAGTTACTATCGGATATACTGCTTACAGTCAATGTGAGTGAAAGAGAGAAAGGGATACTTGTGCTAGATTTGGTAGTACTAACCGTCCCACTAGTGGCTCTACCATGAGTTGATGGATACTATTTACGCTACAGTAAAATATCGGGTATACTGCTTACAGTCAATGCGAGTGAAAGAGAGAAAACAATAGTTTACGATAGCATAAACAGTTTGCATCGACACATGGTAGGGCCACAGGAGAGAGAGTAGTTTGTCGGTTAGTAATTTGCATGGTCCAAGTCTTGTAACACACACAACTGTACGCTTCTCTGTGAATCCATCAGCTTCTGAAGTCGATTGATGGTATCCATAACTAATGGTTTAACAACCTCTGAGGTGTAGTGGTACTCCCACCCGTGCGAGACGCAGGGGTCCCGGGTTCGATTCCCAGGGGGGGTACAATTTGTACTCGGTTTGGTTGGTGGTAGGGCTTATTCCAAATCTGTCTGGCTAGCAACCACCATCTTACCTAATTCTGATGCTATAACAACAATTTAAAAAAAAATTGTGTTCCGCCAGTTAGAGGTAAGGTAGCCAGTTCTTCAGTGATGAGGATTCCGAGTGTAGTGCGCTTTCATCTTCGACCTTTCGTCACTTAAGATCAGGTGAGGTGAAGGCTAAGCACGTTGTGCATAAAAAAATCTCAAATACTTGTGATCTGATATGTTTGTGATGGTGGAAAACATTTCATAAGAGTCGACAAACAAAATCTCGCTAAATATCTCGTCTGATGGATGTCACGTGTGACCCGAAAATTTGCCAAACAGAATGGCGCCAAGTCACAACACGTGACAGAGGGCACGCTCCTGAGCAGTAGGAGGTGGCTCGCCTCAAAGGAGGTGGCGTCACGTTGATGATACTTTCGGCAGTCTGGATGGTTTTATGCACAACGGGACGGGATAGTGTTTGGCCTTCATCTGATGTTAAGTGACGGTAAGGCCGAAGGTGGAAGCGCACTACACCCGCACCCTGATTATCTAAGGCCGTCCGCTGCCTTGAGCGGGACACGCGCGCGGGGCGACATAGATTAGAGCTTACTCATGCACTGCGCAAGCATCTGTCAGTCAAAAACCAGCAATCTATATTCCCGCGCCGTGTACCCGCGGCGGGATCCCGCTTAAGGCAGCGGACGGCCTAAAAAGAAACTATTTAGCGACCGGTTGCATTTGACATACATTGCCACTTTTATTTGGTATGTTTTTTTAACCCAAAAAGAAGTAGCAATGGATCACGATCATCTGTGAACTGCAACCCGTCGCTAGGTGGTTTTTAATTAGATAATCAGCCCGCCGGAATCCTCACCACTGAGGAACTGGCTTACCTCTAACTGCCGGAACATAATTTAAATTGTTGTTATGGCGTCAGACTTAAGTCAGATGGTGGTAGCTAGCGTAGACTTGAAATAAGCCCTACCACCAACCAAACCGAGTACAAATTGTACCCCCCCTAGAAATCGAACCCGGGGAACCCTGCGCGAACCACTAGACCACAGAGGCGGATACCTTTTACCGTACTCTTTATTACACGGAAAAAAACCAGCACAAAATATAAAGTTGACAGGCCGCTTGGAACAAATTGTGGTTTTCCACGCACGCACGCAAACATTACGTATAGACAATTTAAGACCAGTAGTGTCAGTCAGTACTGTAGCTAGGTCACAGTCACAGTATACAGTGGCATAATTAGACACCAGTCGATTTTCATACAAACAAGGTAACTTTGAAGCCTTGGTTTTCCGCCAAGGATTGTTGTTGATTGATATGTATGAAAGACCTCGAAGTTAAATATTAAAATGTAGCATAAAAATGTATGGAAATCCTGAAACTGAACACTCTGATCCTTATATTTCTTAGAATGCTGATCAGCCCCCTTACTTAAATGGCCAACTTTCTATTCGTTTGAACGCTACGCTTACTATTAAAACTTTAAAATAAGCAGTAAAATATAAAATTACGAGCCGTAAGGCGGTGATCTGCAACAAACGCCGTAGGTCGCGTCCGGCGTAACGCTGTACGCGGCCTACGAATGCTTACTATGGAAATATACTAGTGTGGTCTCTCTCACACGCCTGACGCGGCGCACGAGCGCCGTGCGCCGCGTCCGTGGGCCGTACCGTACGCCGCCTACGCAGTCATTTCGGAGCATTCTGGCGTACACGGACGCCGCGTTTTTGTCGCGCGGTCGCTCTGGAAATGGTGAAATTTAGGAAATTTAGGTAGGAACAAGGCGAAGTACTAATAGAATTAGTTAAATGAAACATAGTTTCATATTATTATGATGCCAGCAATAAAAACAATGTGTTGAAACACAAACGTTGGGAAGAAATAAGCTTGGATGTTGGTCAACCAGGTGAGAATCCGTTTTATTCACTTGCGTAGGTACCTACCTATTTTGTTTTTGTATTGTGTAGGTACCTAGGTACTTTGTTTTAAGGTTTTGTATTTATTTACCTTGCGTAGGTACTATACGATAAAAATCTACTTAATATTTAAGTACTGACATTCATGACTATCTTCACTTTGGTAAGTACCTAAAGTGGGTATGCAGGTCACCCATATTTTAATCGCTCACGTCCGTTTACATTGAGTGTATGCGAAACCTAAAAACAGTTCCGAGTGACCATCGCAGTGACGCTGGATGCCGCGTCCGGCGTCTGGGACGCTGGACGCGGCTTCCAGCGTCACTACCGGCGTTTGTTGCAGACCAACGCCTGAGCTTGACAATCCCATACGTTACATCGAAATCTGTGATTTACATAAGTTTGCGACATGTGATTTTATCATCTATTGCTCATATTTAAGCTTTAAAAGTAAGCGTAGCGTTCAAACGAATAGAAAGTTGGCCATTTGACTGGGGGGGCAGTTCAGTTGGGTGTGTGTAGCGATTTGGAATAATTTGAATCTCCTCCATTCAGTCCCTAGATGGCCATCATCAGATCACAGCTAGGTCAATCCTTGGCGGACAACCTAAATTCACATTCTAATAAATATTAAATTCTTAGGTAAACGTCATTGGAGTTGACTCATAATATGACTGCGAATTTGAATTTAGCCTTGTATAAAAAAAAATAGAAAGAAAAATACTTAGTTTAAAGGCTAAATAAGGGGCTTACTTTGACAAGACAAAAGAAAATCGAAAGTGTTTATTAAATTCAACATTAGTGAGTTAGAGTGAGAAGTACAACTAACGCAATGGGTCAAGACTCTTGACTTATCTGGAGGTGTTAATTTGAATTTAAAAGAAAAAAAAAACTTAATTTACACCACAATACATTAGAAATTGAAAAAGGAAAACTAGATAAAGCATACTGTATACCAGCTTCCTGTGATTGTGTAACTCTTGCATCTATCGCAACGCAATCGCTTTCAGTTTCGCATACACTGTAGTGTACAGTTTCTATACGAATACAGTTTAGTACTTTGTCACTCTAAAAGCTAATACTTTTTTGAACAGTAATCAATGACAAATGACAACTACAACATTGTGACAAAGTTCTGGACTGTATTATTTTTAGACGTGACTGTAAACGTACCATCCATTGACGGAACAGTATAAATTGACGGATGTACCCTGATTGTCATATTGAAAGCGTTGCGTGCGTGGTAGATGTTGAGTTATCTAGCCAAAGTGATATTTGCAAAATGGAAACGTGTATAGATTACGAAATAAAAAAAAAAAATATCTTTTGAAATTATGGGGACAGCAGCAGAAGACAAAAATGAATCTCGAGACGATGTTTGTTGTCCTATTTACTTAAATTTTTAACCTTATACATGAGAGAATAACGGCACGGAGTGGGTAGTTCGCACGTATTCCGGTTTTCGCGTTAAATCTTTGTAATAGACCCTCAGATCTTGATTTTTCCAAAGACGAGTTGAATTTTTACCAGGCTGATAATCCAAAGGAGATTGTTCTACGCCCATACATTGTTCGCCCCAGAGCCAACAGCAGAGAAACAAATATTTTCTAATCGTAAATGACTCGTATAAGCCCATAAGAACAAATTTTTCCCACGGACACTTTTGTGAATATTTTTATTTAAAGAAAACGAACAGATTTTGAGGTTATTTTTAATAAACGCCATCTAAAAAAAAGCTCTTTGAAAAATATATAATTTATTTAAAAAAAATATCTTTTTTAAGACTACATACCAAAAATTTCGTTTAAGATCGGATTTAAACTGAAAACATGATATACCTACTTATTACAAATATATTGACACCAATATCGATGTTTTCGTAACACCTATCATCCACCACTGAATGACTAAATAATCGATAGCTCAGCGATTAGCCTGCGCTAGAATGCAGCCATTTTAACCATGGAAAGTATTTTTTTATAATGTTTAATAATTACTTTCCATGGTTAAAATGTACTCTATAGCGATCGATGACTCAGCGGTTAGCCTGCTGGAATGTATCTAATGACAATCAATCAATGCAAATGACAATAATTGTCTTAAAAGATGGCGGATTTCATGGTATTAAAAATTAAAGTACTTTTAAAAGTGTATTAAATATTTCGCAGTGTCCGCTTGTAATTATAATTCTCAAATCGTATATTAAAATATAATAAAAATTTAGGTACATTTCAAATGCTTGTTGGTTTTGGGGCGATTTAGAACAATCTCCTTTGTACCAGATAACAAGACTGATCTGATGGAATGGACTGATACCAGACTGAGCATGTAATCTCCCTCTTAGGGTTTCTGGTGGGATCTATAGATAAATGATGGCGGAAAGTGACTGGTGGCGTATACGGCCGTGGCCGACGGCCACTGGGTGAAGGTGGCCACGTGGGCCGCCTCCCACCGAGTTGCGAATACCGCCATTGTCGTTTTTGCACACACAATGCCTTTTGTTGCAGTATCAATGACATTCTCTCGGCGTTGCCTACTGGAATGTTTTTGACGATAGCTTTTGTTAGCGGAAATTGAAAGGTTGTTACTGGCAGTTGCTTTCTGTTTTTAACCGACTTTAAAAAAACGAGGAGGTTCTCAGTTCGTCGGTAGGTATGGTATGGTACGTAGTACTTGTTGTATGGTCTGTGGTCGGTATCTTTGTTTTTTTATGTTTTTTACTCGATCACTCAAAGACGGCTGGACCGATTTGAAAATTTATTTTGTTGTTTGAAAGTATATACTTCGAAGTTGGTCCTATTGTCATGAGGTCAGGATCTGATGATGGGATCCTGGAGAAATCAAGGGAAGTCTTCAAATAGTATAGGCACACCCATAGCGATTTTGGTATTTTCTTAAATAAGTTGTGCATTTTCTTTCGGAAAGTACCATTTTAGATTGTCAATGTTTTACATTGGAACTGTTAAATGTTACTCTTATATATATTAGGCTGGAGAAATTAAGTTGGTTTCTTCGAATGCCCAACATTTGCAGTTTAGAAAAAAATATTTTCATAAAAATATGTTTCGCATATCCTCAACGGATTGGTCGTGTTTAGCGTGCCGTGTCTACTCATCGATTTCTAGACAAGTAAAACATAATAAAATCAATTTGTGTTAAAGGTGCGGGCACATTTTGTCTGACACCACGTGTTAACATTTATATGGACGTGTTATAAGTGTGATCCTAGTGCATAATATCGGGTCATTTTGAACTTACCATCCAAATTTTAAGGATGTGTCCAGTCCATGAAACTAAACAACTTTCTCCAAGAAACATGTGTCAAATTTCGCCACAAAATTTTGGTCATCCCATACTAAATTGATCACGTGATCTCTTTGATTTGTATGGAAAGCAACGATATGTAAATTTTACATATTTGACCATGTGTTCCTTAGAGAAAGTTGTTCAGTTTCATGGACTGAACCATAGCCTTCTTTATTTCCAAGCCGTGAACATAAGTTTGGCAACGTCTGTTACTGTCAGTTCGTGGTCATGTCGTCCGCCAGTCTCCATACTAAATGTATGGGAATATTTCAATTTTAAGAGGTCGATATTTTTTTTCATAGTAATCGTGTGAGGTTTAAAATATGAAAATAATTTAGTTCTTTTATTGAAATGCTTTGTATATTAAACAATAAGAAAAATATCAATGTTAAACAGGAAAAATGGCTGTCAAAGATGTCATCTTTTTTGTTGATTTTCTTCAGCAGGGAGTTGATTAACACGCCCTCTAGCAATAAATGATATATCATTAGAAAGGTCTTTTAAAGACAAATATTTGCTGTTAATATACTTTATATCAATTGTTAATACTTTTGGAATTAAAGGTTATTAAAGTATAAAAGTGGTTTATTGTCTATGGGAGTTGATCTACCACACCTATAGAAATGAATGATATATTATAAGAAAGGTTTTTATATGACAAATATTTGCTGCAAACATACTTTCTATTAATTGTTAGTAATTTCGGAGCTTTAGGTCATTAATGTTAAAAAAATTGGTCAAGTTTAGAGCGTTATAACTCTCAAAGTACTAATAGTTCACGATTATTGTAATACAATAAAGTGTTTCAAATTTAAATATCTTTCCAATGATGTAAGTGTTATTGCTAGAGGAGGCTTAGATCAAAATGCTCATCGTACTAAAGGACCCCCGAAAAGTTCAAATAATTTGACTCAAACCTTATGTTCTAATACATAAATAATAATAATAAATATAAAACTTTATTGAAATAATCTTACATCACAATTTACAACTAGTTTAAACATAGATAATATACGAAAAACAAATAATAAATCATTTTTAAAATAATATTATACTATGTGCTTGACCACATGCGATGTTGCCGTTCTGCTCAACTTCAGGGCTTGGAAGATATAGAAGGCTATGACTGAACACATCCTCAAAATTTGGATGCTATGTTCAACCCGATATTTTACTATGACCCGATATTTTACTATGAAAACCGATGTCATCTGACGGCGTGTTAACGCGTGGCGTCAGACAAATGTGCCCGCACCTTTATTGTACTGTCGAGCCATTCCTATCAGACAATACTATCCCAATAAAACGTAAACAATTCTAGTCTCCTAAGAGCAGTATTATTGCTCACAAAGTTAGGTAGACAGACTAGCTACAATACAACATTGTCATGTTATTTATGAAAAGAAGCTCGTTCTTCAGCATTCGAGATGAAGGTCAGGTGCTTCTGATGTGGAAGGAACCATATCAATGTATAGAGTGTCAAAATGTACAATATCAAAATGTATGAAACTGCTGTTTTTTCGCGATTTCAGAATTAACTTTCAGTAAAAGTTGTTCAGTTTGATGGTCCCTACCCTATCTACCATATTCGGCTTTATAAGGCTTTTACCAAACACCCTATATGATAATGTCATACTAAGTTGCATGTAGATAGGTAGGTAACGCGGCTAATAAGGGACAGCAACTTTCTTCCCAACAAGTATTTATAGATGGCGCTACAGTAAGTAGTGGTTCGGCGTGAAACTTTGCCGTTGCATAATATATAGCGTGTGCTGCCATCTGTATCGATCCGAGCACGTGAAACTTTAATGGAGGATGGTGGTGGACTTCGAAGGGTATTTTCGAGCTTCAAAGTTCTGATTATGTCATTAATTTTGAATCATTAATGATTTATGTGGAATCGTATACATTAAAGCATTATCTCTGCAGTATCTACACGTCTCAGCCGAATACTCAAAGGCATCTTAGCTAGAATCTTAAGTTAAGGTCTCCTTAACTTTAAAGAAGCTTCAATTTCATAGAGTTACTGTACTGTCAAACCTGACAACTTTTTCGGTTTAAAGGTGGCCTTAACAATATTATACAAGGTTATTTTTAGTTAATACAAAACCTCTTGTGGGGTTGATCAGACCATCAAACTGAACAACTTTCATTATGAGACCAACCTCGAAAAAAAAACAGCTGTTCCAAAAAGTACAATCCTACTCCATCGAAATGTATGAAACAGCTGATTTTATTTAAGCGATTTCAAGGTTGGTCCCATAATGAAAGTTGTTCAATTTGATGGTCTGATCAACTCCACGAGAGGTTTTGTATTAACTAAAAATAACTTTGTATATTCTGTGCTTTAACTTTAAGATTCGTTTGAGTATTTGGCTGAGTCTGACCTTACTTTCTTACCTTTCTTGTTGTAAAATAACCTTATTATTAAATTAAATTTTAATCGACTCAATATTTGTAAGATCTTATTCTTATTTAATAATACTTAAGGATGGGATGAAGAAGAATGTGATAGGTATGCTCTGTTTTAAGGGCATAAGAGCAATAAAATTCCTATACATTTCAAACGCCGACGTCAGCGTTTTTATCCACAACGGGGTGCTTGACCTTCACCTGATGTTAAGTGACATAAGGATCCTCATCACTAAGGAATTGGCTATCTTACCTCTAACTGCCGGAATACAACAATTTGTAAATTGTTATGGTGTCAAACTTAGGTAAGATGGTTGTAGCTAGCCAGGCAGACTTGAAAATAAGCCCTACCACCAACCAAACCGAGTATAAATTGTACCCCCCCTGGGAATCGAACCCGGCACCCCTGCGTCTTACACGAATGGGCGAACCACTAGACCACTAAAAATACCACAACAGTATATTATTTAGTAAGCATTGATGCTGATGCGTAAGCGGCAGACGGCGGCATAAATAGGAGACCAAAGTTTTAGCTTTCTCATCATCATCATCAGCGTATCATCGTCCACTGCTGAACATAGGCCTCTCCGAGTGCACGCCACTGAGCACGATCCGCGGCTATACTCTTCCAGTTTATGCCAGCCACCTTGCGAAGATTGTCGCTCCACCCTGTGTGTGTCCCTGAGGGCGTCCCACACTACGTTTGTTAGCTATCTACTAATGATTTTTCTGGTAATGCATCCGAAACTATTTGTCCTTCTGATTGTCATCGACTCATCGCATCGGTTCCTCACGTGTCGGTGGCGGTGGGCGGCAGATTTATGCGGCATCAGGTTTCACAAGCCTCCTTATCTGCACCTACGCGCCCTCTATCAATGAGGATCGCAATTAATACTCGGTTTCACGTTGGTTTCACGTCGTTTCTCAACTCATTGTGGGATCCAACTCATCCAACTGTTGTTTCGGCCGTTTCTTCACTTGAAAGGCTGACTCATACTTTTTGCAATAACAGAACAGTTTGTAGGTCATAGTTAAGGATATTATATTATCTGCCAATCAATATTTGGTATTTGTAGTTCTTATTATATTATCCTATAGTTCGATTGCATTGTTATAATTATTATAGTCTGTTCCTAGTATTGCGCCTCGAATGGCCTAATTCTAACCGACGAAAAATGTGGCCGAGCAAGTCACTTGTCTGCAAGGTCCCTTATGTAATTAGATTACAAGATTATTACTATAATTAACGTCTGTAATTATTATATTCTGTTCCTAGATCTTAGTTCGTTGGTTCCTAGTATTGCGTCGCGAATGGCCTTACCTCCTAATTCTAATCGACGAAAAATGATGCCGAGCAAGTCACTTGTCTGCAAGCTCCCTTATATCATTAGATTACAACATTATAACTATAATTAACGCCTGTTTATCAAGTATTTTACACTAAACGAGGTATTTTGTAAAGTGCTGTGCAGTTAATAGCTATCAATTCATTCAATTACGAAAACTATCGTTAAATAATTACGAGTTTACTACCGCCGCGCTCAGTAACTGCCCGACCGAGGAAGTAACATAACGCCGACCTTGCCACAGAATACATAATAGCACAAGTACCTTGCTTATGAGCTCTACTCTACATTGTCTGAGCTGAGATCACGATATATAAAGTAGACAGTAGACAGAACAGTCGCTCGGAATTATAGTTGTAAACGAGCGGCTCGTGAGCCGGTAGTAACTGAAACGAGCGGCTAGAAACGAATAACGAGCCGCTTGATACCGGGGAGATACCCGATCTGAGCACCGAAAAAAAATCTTTATTACATTTTTTATTGTTAAACTCTTATTTTTATAATACAGTAGAACATAATATTATGTTCTGCTATTTTTGTTTTTGGTGCATTAAAAAAATTCAACTAAATGTTTACTATTATACTAGGTATCTGTCCACACTTATTTAATGGATAAATACCTTGTTTCAAAACATTTCTCACAAATAAATTATTAAAATAGTCCTTCCACTGCTGTGACACATTTTGTATAATAATTTTGAGTTTTTAACACTTAATACAGATGCAAATGTCATTTTTAGGGTTCCGTACCCAAAGGGTAAAAACGGAATCCTATTACTAAGGCTCCGCTGTCCGTCTGTCTGTCTGTCTGTCTGTCCGTCTGTCTGTCTGTCACCAGGCTGTATCTCATGAACCGTGATAGCTAGGAAGTTGAAATTTTCACAGATGATGTATTTCTGTTGCCGCTATAACAACAAATACAAAAAACAGAATAAAATAAATATTTAAGGGGGGCTCCCATACAACAAACGTGTTTTTTTTGCAGTTTTTTGGTACGGAACCCTTCGTGCGCGAGTCCGACTCGCACTTGGCCGGTTTTTTTATGTCTATTTATCTTAAATGTATCCTATAGTAAATAAATCAGAAGAGAAACAACGAAAACACTACCCGACTTCAATAGACGTGTTGTTATTATAATAATGTATTATGTATCTAATGATTTGAAATTATTTCGTGCTTTTTAGAGGCAGGTTTTTTGAAGTCGGTTTTTTTGTTTTTTAAAACAATTTATTTATTTATTTATTTTTAGTGTAAGTACCGTCTCTTTCAGGTATATTATTTAGTAGAAAAATAGGCTCAGTCAAACGTGAGATATTCGCGGAGAAACATACATGCATACAGGTCAAACTGAGAGAGAACCTTTTTTTTGAAGTCGGTTAAAAAGACTACACTAAAAGTACCCCTTTCCCAACAAATAAAACATCAAATTCGGTTAATAAATAACAAAGTCGTCAAGGTAGTTGATGCTAAATGAAATGCATTGAAAAGTCCACATTAAAAATATGTTGTCTTATTGAATCAAATTGTCACTAATTAGTATTTTTTTGTAATCTATGTGTGGAATGGAAAACCATTTGTCGTAGAATAGTTTTTTTCAGGTGGTTTTCCTTGTGATATTTATTGAATGGCATTATTGTTCACGTTGCCACATGTGTTGCTAGCTCAATGCATATTGATTATTATTGTCTACATCAGTGTTTTTCAAAGTGTAGGTCGCGACCCCGGGGTCGCGAAGCCTCCACAAGGGGGTCGCGAAAGGTTGTTTAAGTAGCACGGCTTTTTTTTGCCCAATTTCTAACTCCCCTCCCCCCTGGTGATGCATGGTGAGGTTTTAAGGTAAACCCCCCCCCCCCCCCCTCTAAATCACGTGTATTTTTTTGATCTCAACATTTTTCAGTAAGTACAAATATGTCGCGGTGGGCTGGGAAATCGTCCTGGTAACTTTTTTCAACTACCCCCCCCCCTCCCCCCTCCCCCCTTGCGAGGCTCACGTGATTAATGGACGACCTCTTAGCTTCAATCTGTAAATATGAATTTTCGATACATTATGTACTTAGCGAGCAATAAAGCTGTGCCCTTGTACAATTTTTCTGTCCATTTCTTTTCTGTTTAAACTTGTATGTGTGTACAGAATCAATAAATAAAATAATAAATAAATTTGATTAAGATGACGGCGCCACTTGAGGAATATAGGAGCCTTAAAGATCAACCTCGATCTGCCTCCTGATTACGTAATTCTGTTGCTAACAATTCTCGATTAAAATCGATTGAAAATTTGGAACCGCAGTTACATTGCTGCTTTAATTAAGATAGTTGTCACATTGGTTCTTACCAAAGCAGCAATGTGATTGCGATTTCTGTCAGAGTTGATTGCAACAAAGTTAAAGAATCACGAGGCTTACCACGCCATGCCCTTGTTGGTTCTGGGGGCATATTACGTAACTCTGTTGTTAACAATTATCGATTGAATCCGCAGTTGCATTGCTGCTTTAATTAAGATAGTTGTCACATTGGTTCTTACCAAAGCAGCAATGTGACTGCGATTTCTGTCAGAGTTGATTGCAACAAAATTACATAATCAGGGGGCTGATTACGCCATGCCCTTGTTGGTTCCGGGGAAGATTACGTAACTCAGGTTGTTAACAATTATCGATTGAATCCGAGGTTGCATTGCTGCTTTAAGTAAGATAGTTGTCACATTAGTTCTTACAAAAGCAGCAATGTGACGGCGATTTCTGTCAGAGTTGATTGCAACAAAATCACGAGGCTTATCAGGCCATGCCCTTGTTGATCTGAATAGATCGCGTGTTGCTGCACCGATCATGACACAGGAAGTAAACTGGGAAACTCCGCTGTGAAAATTGTAGCCATTATCACGAGTATTATTTTGTTATTGCCGTTGGTTTTTTTCTATAGACTGGTTATATTGAATGTCGACAATATATCAGTGTCAGGTCAGATAAGACGTGTATGCACATGCACAATGGGACAGTGCTTGGTTTTCACCTCACGTTAAGTGACGATAAGGTCGAAGGTGGAAGCGCACTACACCCGGAATCCTCATCACTGAGGAACTGGCTATCTTACCTTTAACTGCCGGAACACAACAATTATTTAATTGTTGTTATGGCGTCAGATTTAGGTAAGATGGTGGTAGCTAGCCAGGCGGACTACCACCAACTGTAACTTTTTACGTTAAAGAAGGTCACTTGAAAAGAAAACCAATTTGACATTGTTCCAAAAAAACTGTCCGTTAACAGTTTCACGGAACAGAATATTATTATTTATCGGAATTTTGTTCGAATTTATTTATTAGGCTATTTGTCACTATATTATTCTTTAAAGTGAAATGTAGGCATAAGGTATGTCTCTACTGCAGTGGTTTTCAAAGTGGGGGGCGCGCCCCCAAGGGGGCGTAGAGATTTTCCAAGGGAGGCGCGGGCCACCCATGTAGTTAAGAACTTTATTTAGATATAAGTAACCAAGAAACTTGCCAATAACCTAAAATTGTCTGGGTAGAGGGGGGCGCTGAATCTTTTTTTTTTGGGAGCGCGTCCCAAATATTTTAGAGAACCCTTGCTCTTACTGTGTAAATCGAAAAACACTATTGTTTGTGTTATTAAATAAAGGAAAGTTTACACCGTTTTGCAGCTGGCTGGCCATCGTAAAATGTTTTTCCAGCAAATAATATAATGAAGAATGTCCCTGGGTCTGTTAAATCACTTGAAACTTTATGACCATGTAGCTAAATATCTAACAATACACATGTTTTAGTTTCATTTAAATCAAGCGAGTAGTTTCGAAGTTATAAATGTTTGAAGGAAATGCCAAGCGCACTTAAATATGTGCTTTATTACGCAAGACGTAAGGTTTACCTGTATGACCAATGACGTCATTTTACAACACAAAATAACAGTGTTCTAGGCCATATAACTTTTATGTTTTAAGAGATATCGCGAAATTTCTTCACAGTTGTGCATGCGGTCCTATAAGATATTAGATAAGTCACTAAACAAAAACCACTGTTATTCTTCATTCCAAAGTGTCATCCGCTAGAATCGCTAAATAATCAAGTCTTACTGCTAACCGTAACACGTAATAGAAACTCGTTCACCGCTCGTCCGTAACCGAGAAAAAGTGAGTTGAAACGCGGCATCGAAAGTCCGCGGGCGGCGCGCGGCGGGAGGCGGGCGGCACCCACACTATCAGCTGGCAGAGTTTACAAACAGCGTGACGTCACGGCGCAGGCGCGCCGCACACACACGTGCCGCGCGCACACGTGCCCGATACTACGATGCCGACACAGTAGGGTTGCCTAAACTACTCTATATTATCGAGTAGCACAGTTTAACAATCCATGTGGACCGCCGGGCTAGAGGCTCATTTTCAATCTATCGCATATTGGGACCAGAGGCCGTACTCTAAGTTGTTATAGAGACAGAGCTATACATCGCGTATAGCGCCATCTCTATCACAACATCGCTTCGATATTACTTTTGACAGTCATTGTAAGTACTCAGACCACATTGGCAAGATAGCCATTAGTTTGGTGTTATCAAATATCGTCGTCTGGGTTGCGAAGTAGGAAGCTTCTGGGAAATATGCCACCCTGAACATATGACCTTATTCGATCGATCGATATGAAAACAAAAAAAAATGTTTAGGTAATCATGCCACCCACGACACTGTTCACCATTTATATAAATATGCGATCGTTTTATTTTTTGCGATCGAAGACCATGTTCAGGGTGACATATCTTCCAGAAGCTTCCCACTTCGCAACCCAGACGATCATATTTGATAACACCAAGCTCGATAGGGTAGAATCTGTACAGAAACGCTTTGTGCGTTTTTTGTACAGTAAACTAGGACTTACTTCCAGATTATGAAGACAGATTGATCCATTTTGCTTTAAAAACTTTGCAGCATAGAAGACTGGTTAGTGGTTTGTTACTCCTTCATAAGATCGTCAATGGAAGCTTGGGTGGGGATCTCTTGGGTTGTCTTAACTTCAAAGTAAAAAGTCGCTCCACACGTAATGCACGCCTTTTTAGTATACCATCAGCGAAAAACAATATCTCTCACTATAATCCCATTGAAACACAACACAAAACTAAATAATTCTAAAATAACATCTAAATTAACCAATATACGCGTAATCCGTAAAAACTGTTTTATTTCTAATGAACTCTACGCGTGGAAGCCTTAGAAATACTATACTTTTTATATGGATACTGTTTTTTTAGACCCATAAATGGAAATTTTGCTTCAAATTTTCGACAGCCCTATGTCAAAGTAAACGCAACGCAAACGGCCGTGTTCCCGTCGCCATTTCTCGAACGTGACTCGCTGTAACTCGGGGCCGATCTCGGTGCGTTTGATTTATGTAATAGCTGTGACTGTTTTCGCTCACACCCTCTACGTCCCGTCATGAATACATTATCACAGAACCGTGATTTGGTTGTAGGCATGTCCGTATCTAAACAGTCGCTTTTCGCAATCGCCGCTTTTACTTTGTTTTTAAATACATGAATATTTTTAGCAACCTGACCGAGATTTGTTGATAAACCCGCATGCTAATGCAACTTGAGAATTATGCGAAATATACCAAAAAATAATACTTGAGCACAAAGCCTGTGAATTATACGAATTCAAGCGAACGAGAAAAAAAGGAAACGACGAGGTTTACCTTCGAGATAACCAGAATCTGGCGAAAATGTTCACGCTCAACTATCTCGCTTGCACCTCCCCGGATTACGAGTGTGTGAATGAGATGAATAACGTTGAAATCGGTCTGCTGAACGCCACAATCTCGAGAACTGCGAAGTATAGGAAGTGACTATATGAATTTAAACCTTATGGTTACAGTTTTAAGGTTCATTTGTGGTTTGCCAAATAACACATCTTTTACAGTAAACCTAAAGAGAGCTGCATAGTAAAACCAACCTTATTACTATAAACATACCTATCATTTTAGAAAATAACAGTTTATGCACTATTGTTCCTAACAAAGCTTGACTAAAAAACCTCTGCGGTTGTTTTTAGATGGGATTTCTCTTCTATTCGGGTGCGTTTAGGGTTTATTTTTGTGTGTGAAAAGTTAGTGACGTCACTGGTTCCCAAAACCGCGGGGGTCGATGAACCCGCGGCGCCCCCTCGCCCCCAGCACTGCGCTGCGGGGGTTCCGCTAAATTATTATTTTTAACTATACAGTGTTTACATTTTCGAGGTTATCGCGCTAAAGAAGCGAGTTACCTAACTTCAGATTTAGAAAATAGGGTTTTGTTTACAGATTTATTATCATCTTGCCATCAGTTGGGTTAAAAAGATACAGGAAAACTTTACGGTTTTATTAAAAATAAAAAAGCCTTAACACAGAATTCATAGACCTGTACTAGGTATATATATACATGAACAATATTAGAATTTCCAAGAAAATAATGTTTGATACAGTAAAGTACGTCATAGTTATTTCTTTAAGGCCGCTCCACATTCTCGCGAGAATCTCGCGAGAACGCAAGAAACATGTGACAAACGTGAATGTGGAAGCGATTCGCGTATTCTTCTCAAGTTCTCTCGTTGTTCTCCGGCTTTTGTCGGTTTTTTTGCGCGAGACAAAGGAGCGCGAGAACGTGTATTGACTCCACACTCGCATGTTTCTCAGTAACGAGCGAGCCGCCGGGGGAAATCCGTACTAATATTATAAATGCGAAAGTCCGTTTGTTTGTTTATTTGTTTGTTTGTTACGCCTTCACGTCGTAACTACTGAACCGATCATCGTGAAATTTTGCATACACGTTGTGCAGGGGTGCAGAAAAGGACATAGGGTTCCTTTCATTCAGAAAAACGTACAGTTTCCGAGGGATAACAAATAAAATGTCCACGCAGACGAAGACGCGGGCGGCCGCTAGTTTTAAATAAAAAATGGAGACTTTGGTAGTCATCTCCTGTGGCTAAGTATCGTAGTGTTACTGCAAGACGTATCCGAGCTGGAAAGGCTTTCCTTAATTGAGTATTTTCATGTCATCCATCATCTTCTTTTTCGCCACTTCATCGTCCATCGTCATCGAGCGTGAGAACTATTTGAGAACTTTGTGAGTGTGTACCCAAAAGAAGTGTGTATGACAATACAGTTCTCGCTAAGAATCTCCTGAGATTCTCGCGTGAATATCTCGCGAGAATGTGGAGCGGCCTTTAGTTTTTCATATTATTATCTGTTCCTTGAATTCTAAATTATCTTTGAGTGACGTGTAATACAAATGTATGTGTTTACACACTATATTTACATACTATGTTTACTTTAAGGTACAGTCAATTTCTATTTTTTTCACTCAAACTTGTGATATGACATGACAATACAGAAAAAAGCCCTGTATTTGTTTGCTGGAAACCCAAAACCAATACTTCGTCATTGAGGTTGTTGTATTGTATTATTTAGTATTTTACCTAAAAATCTCTAGTTTAACTTTAGAATTCTCATTTAAATGGTCCAAGATTGGCATCCTAATGGCCGAATACTCAAACGCTACTTAACTTTGAGCGGCTCTCAAACAGCATGCTGTCTTTGTCATATCTTTGACATTTAACGCGACAGGACGACGTTTGAGAGCCCCTCAAAGTTAATTAGCGTTTGAGTATTCGGCCGTAAGCTCCCTAGGCATAGCTTTCAACAATTTTAGCAAAACTAAACCTAGTATTTTTCTGTAAACGAAACTTATTTAGCTTTGGTTTTATGATTAAAAATAATAATAAGTGCGATTAGGCCCCTGGTTTAAAATAAAATTATGTCAGCAACTTTCGAAAAAGAAATAACGTCCATTTGCAATGCTAAAATTGTTTTCGCATTTAACGACGATTGCTCAAGCGGTTATTTTTGCATACTCCATGTTAAAACAAGGTCTTGCATATAATTATTGTGGCGTATGTGCCCTGTTCAATGTTATACACTTGACGTCAGAAAAATCGCACCCTTCGTAAATAAGTTTAGACTTGGCCACCTGCTATTGCTAGCTAACATTTTATTGTGTAAATGTTGATATCTATTGAAAGTACATTTAATGAGCTTTCAATTAATAATTTGATTTAATTAACATAACAGTTACCATAATTAAACGCTTAAAGCGTTATTGCTTGCGCCGTCATAAAGATAAATAAAAGAGGGTCTATTCAGGAAATATGGGTAAATTCGCTATCGAGATGATGGAGAAAACTCACTTCAACAGTTCAATTAAAAAATGTATACCCAAGCCCATGAAGTTGCTCAAATATTGCAAAAAAATGAGGCAATGTAATGTTGCTCGGAAACTGAATCTCAGTAATTGATTTCGTTCGACGAGTATTTCAACGGTTTCCAGAGACTGTTGGCAATGTCCGAAGGGGAAGATGTATACATTACTTACCATTAAATTAGATAGGATTAAATTAGCTTTAAATATTTTTTTAAAGGTGCGATTTTTCTGACGCTCAATATATGTTATACAATAAAACGGAAACCCTTGAAATTGAAAGCAACTTCGTATAGCCAACAAGTCGTCAACATATCATGTCTAAGATCTATTGAACCTTTTTGTTTGAATTTTGAGTTAATCTATTCTGTGTCAAAATGTTGACAAACTTTTATTTTTCTAAATGAGTTGATCCGTCCGTATATTGATTCCGACCAGGGGCCGTACCGGCTAACGAATCGATTTTCATAAAAGTCTGCTGGGTTTCAACTTAAAACAGAGAAATCAAAGTAAGCAATTTCGTGTTGACGTGATTCGGAAGATATCGATGTTCGTGTGACATCATGAATTTGGGTTCGTCATTTTGGCCCAATTGGGGCTCGATTTATCTGTTTTATTTTGAAACCCAGCAGACTTTTATGAAAATCGATTCGTTAGCCGGTACGGCCCCAGGTGCTGAAAATTGAATTGTATAGGTAGATAGATAACATTATTACCTACATATGACATTTACGTACTTATGGAATGAAAAACTAAAAAATTTCAGGAGTTTATCAATACCAGTCATGTGTAGAGTAGGCCTTTATCTAAATTATGACAAACTTCAGATTTGACCCATTTTCTTGCTGCGCAGTTACGCGGCTTCTATTCCGCTTCTAAACCTTATTCGGTATACATTTCCTCGTAATCATTGCACGCTTGATCACTGTGGCAAGTCTACTAAGCAATGTATGACGAATGTCACGTTTTCCTCCGTTGTTAGCGTTCGTGGTGGGGGTGTTTGAAGCACGCTTTGTTTGCTGCCGGTGAGGTCATAAGAGGCGGTGACGTCACCATTTATTACGTCTTTGTTCAACTTTATACTGATTGAATAAAATATTATTATATTGTATGATTTCAAGGTATCCAGTCACGTTTAGTTCAGTCAATATACAAGTTGGAGATGGGTTTCCGAGAGTCAAGTGCGTGATCAATGCGCGCAAACCTTTGATTCTTTCAAATGTATTCTGTGCCTATGACCACAGAATAGATAATAGTACTCCCCTAGCTAGGGGTTTGCTTCGTGGAACGGAGGAGTATAGCTGTTGAGCTGGTGATGGTGTCAGGACGTGTAGAGTTTCCGTGGATGACCTCGGAAGTGGCGCCATACTTCATTCCACAATATGTTGGGTAGTCTGGTCCGATGTAACCAGACAAGTTATGTTATAGATATGAACAACAATGCCAGTAAGGTAATGTTTTCAATGTCAACAATAGGGAATATGCATCAATTTTTTTTTTAAATCTTAACCAAAAGTATAATGCGTGAGAAAGTTAACTGTAATATTAAAACTTTTCTCTTGCGTTTTTTTCTCGTGATATTGTTACTTGAAGTTAGCGCGCAGCAGCACCCGCCGAAAACGCTCCATACAAAATGGTGACGTCACACATCACGTTTCAGGAGTGTTTCGGCGCGTTTTATATGGAGTTAGCCAATAATCTTCAATTATCTCCCTACATTTTGCGTTTAAGTACATATGTGTCATACAAAATATTGTTTCTTATTCGATATTCTATCTGACTGTAAAGTGTATTATATCCGAAAATGAAAAAAAAATCGTTATTTTCCCCTGATTTCATCGTGTGATAAAACTAGGATTATAATTTTTTTTATTTTTTTTCCTGTTCCATCATGTTTTTATAAGTGTCCGCAGCGATCAAGCTCAAATTCATCAAAATCGGTGACTTATGCATATTCCCTATTATGTATGATCGATTCGTCGTGTTACGTCATAGTTTTTGCAGCAAACCAAATGATCTAGAAATTAAACAGCCGACAGTTTGATCGCAACTACGATGTTAGTGTCTAGTCTAGGCAATGTTTTGACATGACCTACCGCATCACGTGGCTAGGAGTCAGGGGCGCGACTTCCGTTTATTATTCTAAATTACTGTTTGAATACATTTGCTTTAAGATTTTGAGACGCTAAAATTTAACCTTGAGGAGAAACGGGTTTTCAAATGATTGAATTTGTCTAGACTAGATTTTATGCGTTTTCCTACTGCAAGCCAACAGTTGCGCATTCCATTAGAATTTGTAGAAAAATATTTATTCACTAATCATATCGACTTTCGTTGAGTTGTTATAGGCTTGGGTTATGGTGACTTCTGTGGTAAAATAATTGATTTGGATTTCTTAAGAAATGCATTATAATAACCTCTATTTGGTCCGCGTAGGTTTTTCTGGGACGCCCTCGTGCAATCGTTCCTTCCACATTCGCACAGTATATCTCTTTCGTGATTCGCCTTTCATTCATCCTCTCTAAGTGACCAAACCACTGGAGCATTCCTTTCTCAATTCTTGTCACTATATCATCTTTCAGACCACACCTTTTGCGAATCACCTCATTGCTCACTCTATCACTCAGTTTTACTCCGCATATTTTCCTCAACGATCGCATCTCTACCGCATTTATTCTGCTTTCATTCTTCTTCTGCCATACCCAAGATTCACTTCCATACATCAGTGTCGGTACCAGCACTCCGTTATGAATAGCCATTCGCGCCTTTGCAGAAACGGTTTGGCTACTCATAACCGAGTGTATAGCACCACTCACCGAATTTCCTTTCTTCACTCGTCTTTCTATGTCTTCCTCACTCTTTCCGTCCCTTGTGAACAAACTCCCCAAGTATACAAACTCACGGACTTGTTCCACTTTTTCGCCACCTAACATTACCGTACAGTCAGTCATTTCTTCATCTCTCTCAAACACCATCACTTTAGTCTTAGTTACATTCACTTTCATCCCTTTTCTCACAAAATCTTCATTCATAACCGACATCATTTCCTGCAACTCTTGCGCAGAAGACGCAAGTATAACTTGGTCGTCAGCGTAGAGAAGGCACTTGATTTGAGTCCCATTCATCACAACCCCACAGTCACGTTCTTTCAGACCTTTCATACAACTGTCCAAAAACAGATTAAAGAGCCATGGTGACGCAACACATCCCTGTCTGACACCCCTAGAGATGCCAAACCAGTCAGTGTATACGCCGTCAATCCTGACGCATGCACGGGAATCCTCATAGAGAGATTTCAGTGCATGAATCAGTCTGCTCTTCAATCCGTATTCGGACAACACCTTCCATAGCTCATTCCTGTCAACTCGATCGTAGGCCTTCTCCAGGTCCACAAAGGCACAGTAAACCTTTTTGTGCTTAGCCAGGTGTTTTTCGGTTAAGCACCTCAAGGAGAAGACCTGATCCGTGCATCCCATTCCCTTTCTGAATCCCGCTTGCACATCCCAAATACTCTGATCAGTTTTTTGCATCACTCTTTCAATCAGTACCTTTGCATACAATTTACTGACAATGCTGAGAAGACTGATCCCGCGGTAGTTTTTAGCATCCTGCCGTGACCCTTTCCCTTTGTACAGCGGCACGACCACGGCTTTACGCCAATCTTCCGGCACTTTGCCACTGTTCCAACATTTATTAAAGATCAGGCACAGCCAGGACGCAACCAGCTCTTTCCCACCTCTCAGCATTTCAACAGTAATTCTGTCATATCCTGCTGCTTTCCCTTTTTTCATGCTCTTCATTGCACTAATAATCTCATCCATATATATATCTCTTTCATCCACTTCTGTCTCTTCCTCGTCTTCCACCCTTTTATCCGAGGCTTCTAGCATAGAGCCATCCGCCTCAAACAAACTCTCAAAAAATTTCATCCACTCCTGTAGTACACCTTACATACTTACACTCCTGTAGTACACCTTACACACTTACGTACACCAAAAGGCTGGTGTACGCAGTGACAAAAACCGCAGGGCATGTATGAAAAGAGTGATGGATATGAATGAAGCGAAAGAAGTGTGCAAGGATCGTAGCAGGTGGCGATCCATAGTCTCTGCCTACCCCCATGGGAAACAGGCGTGAGTGTATGTATGTATGTATGTATGTATGTAAGAAATGCATTAGCTACATAGGCCGCCTCTGTGGTCTAGTGGTTAACCCACTCGTGTAAGACACAGGGGTCCCGGGTTCGGTTCCCAGAAGGGTACATTTTGTTCTCGGTTTGGTGGTAGGACTTATTTCAAGTCCGCCTGGCTAGCTACCTCCATCTTGCCTAAGTCTGACTCTGACCTAAAAAAATTGTTGTGTTCCGGTAGTTAGAGGTAAGATAGTCAGTTCCTCAGTGATGAGGATTCCGGGTGTAGTGCGCCTTATGGTTCCACTTTAGGCCTTATCGTCACTTATCATCAGGTGAGGTACCTAAAGGCCAAGCACTATCTCGTTGGACATATAAAAAATCAGTGATGAAATGTTGACCAGCAGTACCTTTATTGATAACTAAAGTTTATCTTTCTCGACTCTTGTTTTTATGAACAACGGCCTTCATCTCACCTGATGTTAAGTGACGATTAGGCCGAAGGTGGAAGCGCACTACTCCCGGAATCCTCATCACTGAGGAACTGGGGCCGTACCGGCTAACGAATCGATTATCGAAAAGTCTGCTGGGTTTCAAATCAAAATTGATAAATCGAGCCCCAATTGGCCCAAAATGGTGAACCCCAATTCATGATGTCACACGAACATCGATATCTTCCAAATTACGTCAACAGAAAGTACAAGACGAAATTCCTTACTTTGATTTTTCTGTTTTAAGTTGAAACTCGGCAGACTTTTCGATAATCGATTCGTTAGCCGGTACGGCCCCTGGTAACCTATCTCTAACTGCCGAAACACAACAATTATTAAATTGTTGTTATGGCGTCAGACTTAGGTAAGATGGTGGTAGCTAGTTAGGCGGACTTGAAATAAGCCCTACCACCAACCAAACCGAGTACAAATAGTAACCATCCTGGTACTATTTGTACCACAGAGGTGGGTGGCGAACCACAGAGGTGGTTAAATGGTACACTCTGTCACAATGCTTAGAGCTTTATACGACGTTGTTAAACTTGAGATTTGCACCATAAAACAAGTGTACTAGTGAAAGTTAACGCCGCTGACGTCGTCGGTCGGCGCGAGGCTGGCGGTTGTTCCGGCGGACCAGTGAAAGGAGTAGGGCTAGGGCTGGCGGAAGCTGCGATACACTCATATTGAGGACTGTTATTTTGGCTAAATTATTTTGAATATTTTTTAAAAAGACTAAGCTTACAAACAACGGCTTTTTCCGTTTATCCACCCTGAAACAGCCACCCTAAGGCGGATACTCGGAAAACTCGTGTCCATCTATCCACCCTATCATACTATCAAGTATGACGCGTATCCAATCTATCCACCCCATCATACTATCAAGTATGACGGGCTGGATAGATAGACACGTGTTTTCCGAGTATCCGCCTTAGGGTGGCTGTTTCAGGGTGGATAAACGGAATAAGCCGTTGTTTTTAGGCTAAGTTCTTTTAAAAAAATATTCAAAATAAAGCACTTCTGAATGTCATAGTAGCTACGCCATCGGTTCGCAAACCCTAAGCGGGAGACCTTGTAACGAGAAGAACCGGCAAGAAACTCGTCAAGGGCTGCTTTTTCCTCCCTGTATATTTCATACAGAGTCGTCAACATTGAAAAATGACCTCAGCATTTAAAGTGATGTAATTTTTCATCACAATAACAATATGTCTTCTCATGGTTTCCTATTATATGCTATTCGCGACATCTGACGTGAGCGTGAATGTTCACATTTCATATGTCGACGTCAGCGTTTGAAAGATATAATATTTCTTAGGCCTTATGGACTGCTATTTATGCGTCGGCCGTTTACAACGTCAGCGTCACAAGCACAATGCTTACTATAGTATGTTCTGTTGTGACTTGTCTCTTTTAAACGCGTATGAAATGTATAAGAACGTTTACGCTGACGTCAGATGTCGCGTATAACATAGTGACGCTGTAAGCGTAAATTTGGTAGTCAATCAATCACTGTAGCTAAAAAGATTCCAAGATCAATTAATAAAAATTGCCTTTTCTGACCACAAATATTATTGCTCGCCGACGTCAAAGATAGCATTTAATTCTTAAGTTAGCTCATACTGTGTCACTTCGGAAATACCACCCTCATTCTTTTTAGGTTTTGGTTTATTGACTTAGATTTTATATTTTCTCACGTTTCGGAATCTTTTCAACGACGAGCTGTTAATTTAGTGTACTTTGTTTTTTTATCACTTTTGATCAGGGTAATTATTGTCTAATTTTAAAATCTATCACAATCGCTTTCATTTGACAGATGGATATTACACATTGATACTTCTTTTTGGCATAAATAAAAACTTACCAAAGAAAGAAACATCAATGTGTTACATCCTGAAAGTGATTGCGATAGATTTTGTAATAAGACAATAGTTAGGCCGGAACCTAGGCAAGGAAGACTGTTGGTTCTCATCCGCTGCTCGCGGAGGCCGTCATGGCGTGGTCGGGTCAATAGCTTTTGTTGTACGAAGGAAGCGATTAAACGACCTCGGCTCGGAGTAAAGGTCAGATCATGAAGAAATAACGAACGTTCTGGACGCGTCGTCTTTTTTCCTCATTCAATTAAACAACAACGTTTTATCCCTGTCTCTATGTCATAGGTTGTTAGTGATTAGTGATGCAATTGTGGTCGCTAAGGGTAGACCGGTGTGTAATGACGTAAGCGCCAGAGAAAGCTTGATTGCCACGCAATTTCATCTGTAACGACAATGAAAAAATGAGCTGATTCCATAAAATTGTTGGGGAATTGGAATGGAAAATTGACAGGGAGAATAATACAACAACTTTTGTTGTATAATTATCCCTGTCTCTATGTCATAGGTTGTTAGTGATTAGTGATGCAACTGTGGTCGCGAAGGGTAGACCGGTGTGTAATGACGTAAGCGCCAGAGAAAGCTTGATTGGCACGCAATTTCAGCTGTAACCGCAATGCAAAAATAAGCTAGCCAGATTATTACATCTGAGGTTTCGTAAAATTGTTGTCATTATTAAACTCTTCTGTGCCAACAACTTTTGTTGTATAATTATCCCTGTCTCTATGTCATAGGTTGTTAGTGATTAGTGATGCAACTGTGGTCGCGAAGGGTAGACCGGTGTGTAATGACGAAAGCACCAGAGAAAGCTCGATTGCCACGCAATTTCAGCTGTAACCGCGATGCAAAAATAAGCTAGCTAGTTTACTACACTATGTGGTTCCTTAAAATTGTTGGCATTTCTAAACTCTTCTGTGCCAACAACTTTTGTTGTATTATTATCCCTGTCTCTAGGTCATATGTTGTTAGTGATGCAACTGTAGTCGCGAATGGTAGACCGGTGTGTAATGACGAAAGCACCAGAGAAAGCTTGATTGTCACGCAATTTTAGCTGTAACCGCGATGCAAAAATAAGCTAGCCAGATTATTACATCTGAGGTTTCGTAAAATTGTTGGCATTTTTTAATTCTTTTGTGCCAACAACTTTTTTGTAATAATACAAAATAGGGAGGGAGAAACAGGGATAATAATATCCCGGTCTCTATGTCATAGGTTGTTAGTGACTAGTGATGCAACTGTGGTCGCGAAGGGTAGACCGGTGTGTATGACGAAAGCACCAGAGAAAGCTTGATCGCCGTAATGTTACCGGCCGCAATGCAAAAATAAGCTAGCTATAACTAGCTTATCCTCTAGTTATCATTATGAAACTATAATACCATGTCGAGGCAGGAACTGTTCACTGATATTCAGCGAGAAGGGAAGTACTTCCGTCGAACTTGGTGCTCGGGGACCGCGGTCTTACTGTTCGATGTTGGAATTTGTATTTATGTGAAACGCTTAGAAAACTCCGATATCGTGAGTCAGGGTCTCTATATATATTTTTGCCTCGATGTTAGCTTAATGTAGTGTGACGTCACGTCCTTGCTGCATATCAGTGATCTGTGGTCACGTCTGCGTAATGTTTACATATTGTACTTTTCGCTGATCCTGCATTTCTGCGCCATTCGTCGATTGCTTATCTAGCGGTATGATCGCGCCGCTACAATCATATTAAAATAGAAAGTCAACAGAAGCGCTACGGTCGTACTCGACAACACTCTTACTGTCAATTGTTTTGGTGCACTGATATAGGCATAGAAATAGAATGCCCAAGAACAACAATGTCAATAAACAGGTGATCCGAAAAACGAATGTATACATTTTATATGAGATCGTGTAAAATTTTGACTTACATACATAAAATATGACTATATTATAAACTATGTTCCATACTGTTTTCTTCGTCGATAAACGAATAAATGTAGCGAAATTTGGTTTTAGAGAAATGTGTGGCAAAATATTATTTACCTTTGAAAAGTGTGATTACTTGGATTGTTTCTTTTTGTCACATCACAATTACTTAGAGCACAAGACACCATGGCTCCACGATACCTTTATTTAGAATTCTAATAAGGTTTAACAAATATTTTAAACAAACTGTGATTGCTCATTTGCAAGGCGGGACGGGCTCTTACTGTAAAAAAATGTTGGCACATTGTCACTTGATCCTTTGTCCCTTTTTTACATAGACCGTGTCCGTATGATGTTAACTTCTCTTTTCCACGCTTTGTTGGTCTTCTTGAGCGCAGCGAAAATTTTCTATGTCTATGGTACTTACTGACTATAGCCCGGTTTAGCTTGAGATTGCCTGTACAAAGGTCTATGTGTGGGTGCACGGAAAATCATGATTAGGTCCTCTTCTGTTTACTTTATATTTTGTACTGTTAAGTGACTACAAAGTATAACAAAGAGGTCATTTGCGGCTATCGGTGGCGGGGATGAACGTCCTCGTTATCTGGCCGATAAGTGGCCGATAACAGAGGAAGCTGTTGCAAGCGTTGCACTTACAAAGATACAACGCAGTGCACTTGCCACGTTTGCACCGACCATAATGACTTTATACGAATCAGGTCAAAAAATGCATTGACCGAGATTAATAATGTACTGGATTTGATTAATTAATACATCATTATCGCAGTACTAGAATAAAATATATAATAATTATTTATTTTCCATAAGTGGAGATACAATGTTTGATTAACTGTTGACATGTTGATTACCCAACTGTAAAAAAATTATAGCAATTAGATTTTTTGAACAAAGATCTTCTTGTACAATCGAGCTAGAAAGTATCTTTCTAGCTCGCCATTTTCGAATTGTATATCAAGAAACTTTTTTTCAAGATAAAACCATGGTTCTGTCACAGAATATATAATTGTACCTACTAACGTAGTTCTGTCTGACCCTTGGCGGCTAGGAAATTAGCTTAGGACCGGCCGTTGTAGTCTGAGACTTCTGAGTCTGACTTCTAGGTATTATTATTCTAAGATTATAGCCATATCGAACAATGTTAAAAAAATGTTACAAACGCGAAAATGTTCCAAACGCGAGGTTGAGGTTTACCACAATGCCACTGATGGTTATTTAATATCATACGCTATAAGTTATATAATTAATTGTCTGTAGTATCCTTTTTTCCCTAATAAATATCTTAGTATATATATTGTGAATAGTAAACTCGGCTGTCCCGTATGGAAACACAGAGTTTATCAATTAAAATACCTATTCGTAGCCGACCCGTGCGACGATATTATTAGAACAGCGAGCAACAGTGATATCGCGAGCCAGGCTCGTGTTATCACTACGCTAATAGTATTATTTTAAAAACAGAATTTCATTATCATTAGGTTTGTCATCGACTATTTTTGTCCTCATTGCTGGGGCCACAGACCATACATCAAGTACTAAGCTGGGACATAGCACAGGCATCAGTCTTTCCTTATGACTGGTTGAAATTCAAAATTCAATAATAGACTGTTACAGTCTGTCTATAAAGACATGACATCTGTAGTGTCGTCTCGTTTCATCCATTATGTTGGTTTGAAAGGGACGACACTACAGTGTTTTATGATTTTATAGACATAATGTACAAACTGTGTGAATGCCAAAGAAGCTACGCCATCTGTCCGCGTGCCCTAAGCGGGAGACTTTGTAACGAGAAGAACCGGCCAGAAACTCGTCAAGGGTTGCTTTTTCGTCCCTGTACATTTCATACAGAGTCGTCAAAACTTTAATGTCATTTCTTTATAGACAGACTGTATAAACATTTGTGAATTCCAAAGAAGTCATCGGTTCTCGCGCCCTAAGCGGGAGTCCTTGTAACGAGAAGAACCGGCAAGAAACTCGTCAAGGGCTGCTTTTTCCTTCCTGTACATTTCATACAGAGTCGTCAAAACTTTAATGTCATTTCTTTATAGACAGACTGTATAAACATTTGTGAATGCCAAAGAAGCCATCGGTTCGCGCGCCCTAAGCGGGAGACCTTGTAACGAGAAGAACCGGCAAGAAACTCGTCAAGGGCTGCTTTTTCCTCCCTGTATATTTCATACGTGTCGTCAAAGTTGAAAAATGAACTCCCCCATTTAAAGTAAGGTCGTTTTCCATCACAACAATTATGGAAGGTGGACCATAACATAACTCTTTGGGCGTGTCAAAGGCAGTGTTGCGCAATGGAATTTCCGCTCAGATGCTACTGTGTTTCATATATCTCATATTCAGGTTTTATTTGGATGTATGCCTGCTGCCATGCATGATCTGCATGCCACTGATAACATAGTCCTATGCGGTATTTATTAAATGGTATCTATCCTAGCGAGTTAGGTTGTTAACATTCTGAGTTCTGACATCGTTATCCCTTATCTAAAAATATTTTTAAAGTCTTGCTAAATGGAGACATTATACCTTGCCTAGTAGCAAATCAGAAACCTTCACAAGCAACCACGATACTACACCGACTTTATCAATTCAAGGATTTGACAACAAATCCTTGATCTTTTTTGTCTGCGTCGGAGTTATATTATTCTGAAATAGTCTTAATAACTACATTAATTGTTTTTGCGAGAACTAAATGCTTCAATAATGAGAAGTTACATTTTTCCCGACGGTATAGTTCTTTGTCGGCCGTGAGCTGGTATTCGTAATTCCCATAATTGGTTAACCTTTCGAAGGCGACTGTTCAACGCGAGATAAGGCGAAGGTTGGTGAAGTCATGCTTCCTTCATGTGTTCCGGTATGGTGGACTTCCTCCTTGGCTTATAGTACTGTGAGTGGTAAATAGTACGCCATTAACAGCAACGCTACTCTACAGGTCGCATTTCTCAAAGGATTCTCGTGAAATTTTGTGAGCAGGCACGATAATAATTTTTTAGTCGATCCAGTTTTTCGAAATTTGAGGGGGGAGGAAAGATTCCCAAAAAACAAATAAAAAATGGGTGTAGTTAAGTCTTGTATGCAACTGTACATAATTAGGTATTAAAACACTCATGTGATACATTATATAGTTCAGTTGCAAAAATAAACAACTTTTTAACGCGAGGTCTACAGCTCACGGAGTATAAAAGCTCCACTAGTATAAAAGTTGAGTTTAAATGATTGTGTTTGTTTCAAAAGCTAACAGTATATGTTTGTGTTGTCCCCAGCCCTAACAGTAGATTTATGTGTTGCCTCCAGCCCCAACAGTAGATTTATGTGTTGCCTGCAGCCCTAACAGTAGATTTATGTGTTGTCTCCAGCCCTAACAGTAGATTTATGTGTTGCCTCCAGCCTTAACAGTAGATTTATGTGTTGTCTCCAGCCCTAACAGTAGATTTATGTGTTGTCTCCAGCCCTAATAGTAGATGTATGTGTTATCTCCAGCCCTAACACTTGTTTTATATGTTGTCTCCAGCCTTAACAGTATATTTATGTGTTGTCTCCAGCCCTAACACTAGTTTTATGTGTTGTCTCCAGCCCTAATAGTAGTTTTATGTGTTGTCTCCCCTAACACTAGTTTTATGTGTTATCTCCCCTAACACTAGTTTTATGTGTTGTCTTCAGCCCTAACATTATATTCATGTGTTGTCTCCAGCCCTAACAGTATATTATGTGTTGTCTCCAGCCTTAACTGTAGATTTATGTGTTGGCTCCAGCCCTAACAGTAGATCTTTGTGTTGTCCGCAGCGATGGCAGCAGCGCGGGCAGCCCGAAGGAGGCGTGCGTGGCGCAGTCGCCGCCGCCCGCGCCCGCCAAGCGTGACGTGAGACCGCGCCACGAGCAGCGCCGGCTCAGCATCGGTCAGTACCTGTAGCTCTACCAAGGGCGTAGCCAGGGGCCCTACCGGCTAACTTATCGAACTCGGTGGGACTGCCGAGCTTCAACTTAAAACAGAGAAATCAAAGTAAAGGTATGATTCCGAGCAAGGCAGCAGTGTTGCGCTGTTCGTGGTTATGCGCTGTTGTATTGCCATTTATTTGCTTTGAGTTGACAAGATGTCGATTGATGACCAACTTTTATGTATATTGTTGGAAGAGGAAGAAGATGACGATGATGTGTTGTTATTGTGCCGCAATAACGTTATGATTTTATACCGATACTTACGCTCTGACCTCACTACTGGGGCCCTATTTTTGAATCGCTCGTCTGGCGCCGAGCGCTCGTTTCTACTGATTTTCGTTCGACAAATCAACTCAAATGTATGGGATGTCGAACGAAAATCAGTAGAAACGAGCACTCGGCGCCAGACGAGCGATTCAAAAATAGGGTCCCTGGTATCTGCCGCGGCGGCAGTGCATTGCCGCCGAGCTTGGAATTTAATCTCATATAAACCTATAGAAAATGTATGGGGACCAGTAGTGCAGCGGCAGCACTGCTGCTTGCTGCCGAGATCGGAATCATACCTTAAGGAATTTCGTATTGTTCTATTTGTCGAAGTTATTTGGAAGATATTGTTGTTCGTGTGACATCATGAATTGGGGTTCGCCTTAGCCCAATTGGGACTCGATATATCTGTTTTAATTTGAAACTCGACAGACTTTTCGAAGTTCGATGCGTTAGCCGGTACAGCCCCAGGATTGTATATGGGAGGGGCAGACAAAGAAAATCCTAGATTACCTATATATAGAGATCACATCCCGTATTGTTGGATTTCACAAGCCAGCCTTAAAAGAAGGTCTTGAAAGAAGTGTCGCAAACTATGAAGCTCGTCAGAATTACAGTTTACCAGCGAACGATCGCTCTTCTAAGGAGGGGCTGCTGCCCCTCCCTGCCTGGACCTCGCTACGCCCATGAGCTCTACCTTGAGTTGGTGCAAACTGTTTTCGTTACCGTAAACTATCCGATTGGCCTTCACACCTAATGTTAAGTGACGATAAGGCCGAAGGTGGAAACGCGCTACACCCGGAATCCTCATCACTAAAGAACTGACTATCTCACCTCTAAGGTAAGGTGGTTGTAGCTAGCCAGGCGGACTTGAAATAAGCCCTACCACCAACCAAACCGAGTACAAATTGTACCCCCCTGGGAATCGAACCCGGGACCCCTGTGTCTGGTGGGCGAACCACTAGACTACAGAGGTGGTTTAAAATGCTCACAGACAATGCGAGTGAGAGAGAGAAAACGATAGTTACGGTAGCGAAAACGGTTTGCATCAACTCATGGTAGGGCCACTGTTCTAAATTCACCTACAGCCTCTGCTGTAGGTTATTATAGCGTTCACCCAAACACTATATTTATTTATTTATTTATTAGTTGTGTACAGTACACACAAAAGAATTATAAATAGAAAAAAAATGGATAGAAGAAAAGCAGGAAAATACGCTACCTACTAAATATAGAGTGTAATTTTTAAGTGTCTGAACCTTCGATCAGATCTGACCCGAAAGAGGGTCGCTCAGTGACGATACCTGAACAACTCAAAAATTCGGACACTTATTACCAACCTTGTATAAACAGTTGATATTAATAATATAATAATAATAAAAATCTTTATTTCACCTTTTTACAAAAATTTTAGTACAGTCTCATTTATCCTACTTATCCTAGTTGATCAGTGAGACATCTTTATTGGCCTCACATTCAGCAAGAAGTGACATCAGCCATTCTGGTAGATTACATGAATGACACTTGCTGGCCAGTACCGGCCAGTCCTCGGCTCCAACAGTACTGCTGTTTCTCAGTAGTACTGGCTAATGTTCGGCTCATTTATTCCAGTGCAGTAATACAGTCGAGCGGTCGAATCCAGCATTGTCATAATGTGAATTGTGAACCGACACTGGAATGGAATCATCCAGTCCAGTGTTTCTGTGCTGCTTCACATTTAAGTGTCATTCCAGCACTGTATTCGACCGCTGGACAGGATTGCTACTGGATAAACGTGAACCGGTCATAACGTCGGCTAACGGATGGGATCCAGCTGAGCTTAAGCTTCTATGAAATGATCAATGATCAATTTCTTATACACTTACAACAAATATTTGTTGCCAATCTTGTCTCTAACTTCTACTATTGTCATTTGTCATAGCTAGTGTTACGGTGCTTTTCAGATGGATTCATATAAATAAGACTTTCTAAGATTCTCTAATCCAAACAATAAATGAGGTATTCAATATCTCTAAATTTGCCAAACAGAACGCGTACTTAGCGCGCTAGAGTGCTAACCTGACGTCGCGCTATAGCGCCGAATGGTGTTGTAGGACGTGCATAGTTTCATGCCAAACACAGCGCCGCCGGCGCTAGAAGTACGCAGCGCTAGAAATACGCCGGCGCTGTGTTTGGCATGAAACTATGCACGTCCTACAACACAATTCAGCGCTATAGCGCGACGTCAGGTTAGCGCTCTAGCGCGCGCTTAGTACGCGTTGTGTTTGGCAAAGCCTTAAGTTAAGATATTGTGGTGTTAAAATTGAGCAAAGAGAACTTGAGGTATTTTGATAAACGTAACGATTTAGCTTCGATATTACCTAATAGGCTTAGCTCCCAGACTCAGTAGTCTTAGTAGGAGGGAACCTTGTATGTACAGCCCGCGCAGATAAAGGTTGGGACTGGTAATTTCGGTTAACCGCAATATAAGTATAAATGAGAGAGCTTACCTAAGTTTGGTGATATGGTGTGCGAGCGAGAACTGAACCTGTAAGATGACCGAAATTTCCAGTCCCATTCATATCTGCGCGGGTTGTTGTCACTGACGGGTGCATGGTGTTGGCAGGAGGGGGCGCTGGAGGGTCACGCCGTGCCGAGCGCCGTGCCGCCCCCACCTCCGAGAGGAGGAGATCAGGTAACCACTCCACAACACATACCAGCTCAGCTACAGTACGAGGCATACATCTTGACACTTTTGACGGAGTGGGGACCAGTTCGCGCATGTGCTCTTGCGAGCGACCAATAGCGCGCGCCCCTCTCCTGCCGCCCGCGTACCTCACCGTTGCGCATACCCAAAATACGCGTTCTGCGCAATCCCCACCCGATTTAAAGATGTTTGTCTCGTACTGGACATAACTGCATTAGGGTCCCCTTACACGGGCGACACGCCACAACTACAAAACGCCGCCACTGATCTATTCCTGTAGATTTCATACATCGCCGCACACGGTAAACGCCGGTGGTCGCCACACGCTACAAACGTCGCTTCTCGTGTCTTCTCGAGGCCGGCCACTAAACTTCGAAGGAACTTTGTGTAGGTTACCGCGCTAGCTGTCGCGGGTTGCTAGATCCGGGGGGTTATTCACGATTGTCGGAAACCAACTTTCCGAATCGAATCGGAAAGTCTTTAGTCTTAAATCTTATTTTCTACCTTATGCTACATAACTTTGTAAATGCATTGGACTTTCCGGTCGGAAAGAGAATCGAATGCCAGTCGATTGTATTAGTGAATAGCTATAGTTTTGTATTGTCGGAGGACACGGATTCGAATCGAATGCTTTCGACTAGATTTCCGACAATCGTGAATAACCCTACAGAAGTCGAAAATATCTGGAGAAAAATTGAAAATGTCGGGATTTTGCGATTGTTGTCGGGAGAAATAAATATTTAAAATAAAAATGTAAGTAACTTAATGTCTACTGTGCTGTATAGTAAGAAAACTGCTGCGCAGCGCGATTTATTTTATAGCGAGTTTTATCCACTAATCTTGTAATCTTGTCTATCTATTGTAGAAAAACGGCGCGATTTAATCTGTGGTTTCATCCGCGAAAATTATTGTTTTCTAGAGAACTTTCGGAACAGCTGTATTTCCGGGAGATTTTTAGATTTATCGGGAGTCGGGTTCAAATGATCTATTTGAAATTCCGGTAGAATCCCGACGACTATCTTGCAACCCTAGTCGCGCGCTTCAACTACCTTTGCAGCCGCTTCTAGCTTCTAGTAGCAGTGGTTGGGTCGTGTCGTCCGTGTGTGGGGACCTTACTACTCTACTTGCGTATATTGGTACTATCATACGTTAAAGTTTTCAACTAAAATTTTGAGAAAATCATCTTTTCTTTTTTCCTTGTTTCACCACCTGAACTTCACCTCATGAACCTCCCATATAATCTCTTTAATGGGGATGGCAACGCAAAGCTAAATGTAGATAAATATTTTAATAGAAAAATAATAAATAATTGTAGATGTCGCTGCGTAAGCTTGCTCTTAAATCAGTACTTTTGATTGGTTTAAATATGTCAGAAATGACATTTGACATTTGATACAACCAATCAAACGATTTTGGTACAAGCGCTTGTGGCGCCATTAGTTCCTCAGTTTGCATCCCCATTGGCTCGATGCCAACAATCCAAACTTACGTATTTCATTGTAAACCAGTTAATAAAAACAATTCCTGCAATGTTGACGACTCTGTATGAAATATACAGGGAGAAAAAAGCAGCCCTTGACGAGTTTCTTGCCGGTTCTTCTCGTTACAAGGTCTCCCGCTTAGGGTTTGCGAACCGATGGCGTAGCTTCTATGACATTCACAAGTGCTTGTAACAGCCTAGACTGAATAAATATTTTTTGAATTTTGAATTTTAATGAAATCATGGACTGAAAAACTTCTCCGCAAACACATTTTAACAAACTGAGGTAAAAAGACTTATCTAACCGAACTTTACCGAAATTTAGTGAAATTGAAGACCACACTAAAAGGTTTCGCTTGTTAATTCTTAAAGTAAACAGTAACTGGTTAACGCTGCATCTAATTAATACTGAATGCATTGGTCCGTGCCTGTTTCTGAAGATTTCTGGAAAGCGTATTGAAGGAAGCAATTAACAACATTTAGGTATAAGCTATTCACAATTTCTCCAATACGAGTTTTGTCATTCCAGAACGTGATCAAGGCTTTTCCAGTGTCAAAAAGAAAAATGAGATGTCGTTCTATCCCCGCAAATTTGTAATACGATGGAACCTTGTCACATTAACATCCTTTTGATTGATGATGGTCATAACGTTGACGGTAACCACAACTAAAAATGACATGGAACAATAAAATTCTTATCGCTAATTTAATTAGGTAGGTAGGTAGGTAGGTAATGATTAATGAATTATTATTTTCAATGAGATAGGGTCTCGGTATATAAAATTTTTAGAATTATTGTTAATAGTAAAAAAATGGCCGCCAGGTCCTTTGCCAATTTGTGGGGAGCTGATATGACTGTTATTTTGACCAACTTTGCCAAGTTCTCTATTCGGTTCTTAGTCGGTTCCTCTGACATACTCATAGAAAGCAGAAATAAATATTTGATACACTCGCTGTAATGATTAAACTCTTCTCAGTATTTAAACACCGAGGTCTAGTGGTTCGTCCACCCGTGTAAGACGCAGGGGTCCCGGGTTCGATTCCCAGGGGGGGGTCCAATTGTACTCGGTTTGGTTGGTGGTACGGCTAAATTCAAGTCCGCCTGGCTAGCTACCACTATCTTACCTAAGTCTGACCACAGAATAACTAATAGTACAAAGTGTCTGACGCCATAACAACAACTTAAAAATTGTTGTGTTCCGGCAGTTAGAGGTAAGATAGCCAGTTCCTCAGTGGTGAGGATTCCGGGTGTAGTGCGCTTACACTTTCGGCTTTATCGTCACTTAACATCGGGTGAGGTGAAGGCCAAGCACTATCCCGTTGTTTATAAAAAAAATCTTTAGCATTTGCCGACCGTTTCTCGACTATTTCTTCAAACATTCGAACGCATTCGCCGCGCCTCCGTTACGCAAGCGCAGGGCGCGCCGAATTGGCCATCGCGCTCTTACTTCGTCCCTCACATTACTAACTGTCGTAACTGACATTTTTGTTAAAGCTAACTTGGATACATTAACTTATTTTCATCAGAGCTTCAGGAATCGTCTGCATTGAGAATCTGTCTTCGTCGCCCCACCCGATATTTCCCTCGCGCGCGACCAACGCATTCGCCGCTCCTCCGTTACGCAAGCGCAGGGCGCGCCGAATTGGCCCTCGCGCTCGTACTTCGTCCCTCACATGACTAACTGTCGTAACTGACATTTTTGTCAAAACTGACTTGGATACATTAGCTTATTTTCATCAGAGCTTCAGGAAACGTCTGCATTGTATCTGTCTTCGCCGCCGCACTCAAGATTTCCCTCGCGTGCGACGAACGCATTCGCAGCGCCTCCGTTACGCAAGCGCAAGGCGCGCCGTATTGGCCCTCGCGCTCTTACTTCGTCCCTCACATGACTAACTGACGTAACTGATATTTTTGTCAAAGCTGACTTGGATACTTTAGCTTATTTTCATCTGAGCTTCAGGAAACGTCAGCATTGTATCTGTCTTCGCCGCTGTACCCAAGCTTTCCCTCGCGCGCGACGAACGCATTCGCCGCGCCTCCGTTACGCAAGCGCAGGGCGCGCCGAATTGGCCCTCGGCCATGCCCTCTTACTTAACGCAACCCAATGGAGAAATTAAGATTTAAATATCTGGGAAAGTACCTAATAGGATTCCGAGTGACGTGTTCACAGCACAAAACATATCTATTAATCTGGGATACATTTATTTGTCAAAGCAGTTTTATTTAACCCAAGAAAAATATTTTTTTACTGTACTAAAAGATATTAATGGGCCGACGGACAGTGAACTTCCTATACAGTCTGTCTGAAAAGTCTGTTTACATGGTAACCCTGTCGGTGCTGTCAAAATTCTAATTGTAAGCATATTTATTTCTTTATTTATTTATATGGGTAATAAAATTACCATTGAAATTATCCATGTAATTAGACTTTTTAGACAGACTCTACAAACGTAATATCAAAATGATATGCAAATTTGAACATAATTTCTCGTATCTCTTGTTGTGATATTATTCGGATTAAGACAGTATTTTCTATTGTTGTATAAAACAATAAATCCAAAATACTAATCCCATTAAAAATAAATGCCAATTCCATTTTTTGTGACGGTTCTACGTATGCGTTCCGTTCCGTAAAGGTGCGTCCAGATATGTTCTTTTGATCGCACCGTACCTCCGTTCCGTACCAACGTTCCGATCAAATAAGTCTGGACGCTACTTTTTCCCGTTCTGTACCTCCGTTCCGTACCACACCGTTCCGATCAAACCGCCGAACGTCGCCGCGATCACGTCCAGACTAGCGCCGTACCGTACCTCCGTTCCGTATCAACGTTCCGATCCAATAGTACTACAACCTCTGAACGTCGGCGTCGCCGCGATCATGTCCAGACTAGCGCCGTACCGTTCCTCCGTTCCGTTTTTCCTTTGAACGGGGCGAAAAAACCGACTCGTGATGGATCGGAGCGTACCTGTCGGCGATCGAGACGGCGTACCTCCGCACCGTTCCGAACATGCGTCCAGACTAGCGTTCTTTGTTCGCGACGCTCAAGAGCGAGAGATACGGGTACGGGCAAAAGAGCGAGATATTCGAGGTGGATCGGGGCGTACCTGTTCGGCGAACGGAACGGCGTACCTCCGCACCGTTCCGAACATGCGTCCAGACTAGCGTTCTTTGATGGCGACGCCGATCGGAACGGAGGTACGGTACGGGCAAAAGAACATATCTGGACGCACCTTTAAGTGATGTCGTCGTGTCCTGTTGCAGAGTTGCGCGTGAGCCCGGGCGCAGGCGCGGGCCCCTCCGTCGAGCCTCCGCACGTGATGCACCCCGCACACCACCACCACATGGTACGTATGTCGCACCCAGCTTACTTAATGCCTTTGAGCCTTTTTATTTACCGGTGCCGTTCAATCAGCGGCCGAAATTATATATAGGTGTTACAGTAAAAACTCGTTTTTAGTTATAACGCGTTTTGACTAGTCAAAACTAGTTTTTACTTAAGGCCGTTGTTGCAACTAAATATTATCACTTAAAACTAGTTTTGACTAGTAAAACGCGTTTTAACAAACTCAGTAAGAACTGTTTCGAGCTAGGTCAAACTTTATTTGCTTTGTAAACAGCAAACGTAGGTACGTCCGTCAAACGTACGTACGTTAAAAATAACCTCAAAACCAAAACAAATTTCTAACCTAACCCAGGACCTACAGGAATAAAGCAGGTTCGATTCGATTCGATTCGCTTGTGATTGAGTCATTTCTCGAAACAAGATTCTCTAATACTAGTTTTAACTAAAGCTCTCAGTAAGAACTAGTTAACTGAAATTGAAATACACTTTGTAGTAAATTCTAGTTTTGACTAGGTAAAACTAGTTCATACAAAGGCACTTAGTCTAAACTAGTTTTGACTAGTCTAAACGGGTTTTAACTAAAAACGGGTTTTTAAAGTGACAGAGCCATCTAATTATATTAGAATTTTGTGACACATTACTGCTACTTCTAGTTGGCATAAATAAAACTTACCAATGAAAAGTAGCAATGTATAAAATCCATCTGTCAAATGAAAGTGATTACGAAAGCCATGTAAGTTAGCCGTAAAGGCCCCTGGCCACAAACAAACATGTCGCCTACATACAGGGTCATTTTTGGACCCCTTTTTAAATTTTGTGAGGTCATTCTATAACAACAGTACAATCAATTTGTGAAGTAAAAAAATTCTTTTTTACATTTTTGCCCCAAACTTTTCCCTACACAAATTGAAATTAAAATTGTTGTCACTGTTTGCGCATCGCACGGTCGCCCCGCGCGAGCCCCCTCCCGCCACCTGCCTTCCCCCGCTCGCGTCGCTTGCACGAGGGTGAGCGTGCGCACCTAAATTTTTTGGACATAAAAGTGGCTGAAAACTGTGAATTTAAAAAGAAATAATTCATAATTATCTCACCATTTTTTTTATTACTTCCTTGAACTTATATTTGATTTTGTAAAGAGGTCGCAAAATCACCCTGTATATTACACACCGTTCGTTATACCTTGATTGCAGGACACAAACCCCCTGGAGGGTCCGGTGGAGTCGATGGTGTCGGGCGGTGGCTCGTCCGACGGTGAGCTCTCCTCCAAGGCGGGCGATAGCCCCAGCCGCAAGCGCCGGCGCATCTCCAGGCATCTGTCGTCAGGTAAAGGAATAACCGCACTGTTTCATAGCTTCCGACTTGTTTCATAGCTCTCCTCCAAGGCGGGTGACAGCTCAAGTCGCAAGCGCCGGCGCATCTCCAGACATCTGTCGTCAGGTAAAGGAATAACCGCACTGTTTCATAGCTTCCGACTTGTTTCATACCTCTCCTCCAAGGCGGGTGACAGCTCAAGTCGCAAGCGCCGGCGCATTTCCAGGCATCTGTCGTCAGATAAAGGAATAACCGCACTGTTTCATAGCTTCCGACTTGTTTCATAGCTTCCGACTTTATTTATTTATTATTAAAAAGATAACTAACCGCGCCGTAGACTTAGGGCCTTTTTTCATAGCTTCCTACTTGTCATCTGACAAGACTATCGACTATCTAGTTTAATTCTTCTTTAATCTAATAAATTCTGATCCATTTTCACGGCGCGCTCTCAAATGCCGACGTATCTCTAGGCATCTGTCGTCGGGTAACGGTCATAACCGCGCTGTATACTTAGGGATTGCTTAATAGCTTCCGACTTGTCAGATGATTTCATATAAATTCTTATCCATTTTCACGGCGAGCTGTTTCCAAGGCAGGTGGACAGCTCCAGTCGCAAGCGAAGACGGATCTCCAGGCATCTGTTGTCGGGTAACGGACATAGCCGCGCTGTACACTTACGGCTTGTTTCATAGCTTCCGACTTGTTTCATAGTATCCGACTTGACAGATGATTTCATATAAATTCTGATCCCGAGCTCTCCTCCAAGGCAACGGCCGACGCATCTCCAGGCATCTGTCGTCGGGGGCCGCCGGGTGGGCCGTGCCCACCCCAGAACAGTCTGATGGCCACCCCAGAAAAAACTGATATATTTTTCTATTGCCATTAAAAACTCCATCGCGACTCTAGTAACCCCTCCCCCCAGCTTGCCCCGGAACTAGGGGCCAGGCCCCCCTAAAATATGTCTCTAGATAGCCCATAGTTTCATAGGTCCTGATAAAGTTCCTTGATTGAATATTTTATTTAAAACTGGTCCATTTTAAAAATAAATCAAAATATTGTGCCATTTTAAACGACCTATTCCCGTGGTCCCCCACTTGTGAAAATCTTTTTCCGATAACCCCCAGTGGGGGGGACAACGGGAATAGGTGTCTGGAATATAAAAAGGGCTCAAGGGGTTGTTTTGATTGCTGCCTATAGGCAGAAGTTTTTCAACAACAATCTCTCGTGATTTCCTTGAAATAAATAGCCACTTGTGATCTAAATGAATTTGTCATAAGACTCATAAGTTTTTGATGTGATTCCAGGTGAAAGCAATGTATCGGTGACGGCGCCCGCTGTAGAGCGGCGAACGCCCCGCCATCACTACCAACCACCGTGAGTGACACTGAATAGAATAGAATAAATATTTATTTCCAAAAATGCAGTTATGTACAATCATTTACAAAGTTTAATTAAGTAAAAAATATGGTTTTGATTTATTACATCCGAGAACGGGAAGCTAGCGATTGCATTTTCGAGGATGGTTTGAAGCCCGAGCCACAGGCGAGGGCTTTAATCATTCGAGGCAATGCAAGTAGCTTCCAGTACAAGGATTGTATAATACTTTACTCATGAAATGCGAGGAAATAAAATTTTCTTAGTAAAAATATTTAAATTGGTTCGTGTGGCCATGTTAAATGACCAGTCATGCAACCATAAAGTTTTATAAAAATAATGCTAGCTGATGAGTTCTACCGATTTGAATTTGGAATACTTACTTCCCGCACAAGTGCGGGAAGTACTTACATCCCGCACAAGTGCGGGAAGTACTTACATCCCGCAGAAATGCGGGAAATACGTATTGAATTTCATTTCCGCACTATAAGGCCATTCTGAAACCAATATGGCTCTACGGCATCCAACTCTGGGGTAGCGCCTGCAAGTCCAGTGTAATCAATTTTGATTACATTCTTTGTATTTACAAAGAATGCAAAATTCTATCTTACGAACAATAAGTGGTGTTCCTTGGTTCGTCACTAACGCTGAAATTCACAAAGAGTTGATGATAAGTACCATCCAGGAGGAAATCCAGAAACACAAAAGCAAATACCAGGAGAGACTGGAAAAGCATCCTAATGATCTGGCCGCAGCACTAAAGACGAGATCTTGCGCCTAAAAAGAAAAGATATAGTCGAATCGGCTCCTATAGTGATAGTTAACTTCGAGAAGATGGCTCGCTGGAGTCACGCTCTGAATGACAATGATCAAACACCAAATCTGATTAAAGTAGAATACTGATTGCAGATAGGATCACAAAAAAAAAATCGCCACTGAATTTCAAATTTAGAATGTGCTGAACCAGACCCCCACGGAAATGTTGAACGCCCCGCATTCCTTTTTCAAAAGGAATGTTAACATTTTAGAGCCTAAGTGAGTAAAATAATATAATTTTAGTTTCCTGTCCTGTCATAAAATACAAATGCTGTGTTTTAGATAAACATATAAATTGGAAAGCCCACATACAAAAAATTAAATCAAAACTGTCTAGCTTTACTTATGCGCTCCGTGAGGTAAAAAAGACCACTGATATTGAAACAGCAATAGTAATGTACCACGCCTATGGACATGCTTGGCTATCCTACGGAGTGGTCCTGTGGGGTAATAGTACGGATGCGGCGTTGCTACTTACTCTACAAAAGAAGTTGATCCGTATCATAGCCAACATCGAAGAGACGGAGAGCTGTAAACCCTATTTTCAAAAATATCAGATACTTCCCTTGCCATGCTTATACATTTTAGAAGTTTGTAAGTTTGTACGCAAACATATGGAATTTTATATTAAACGTCAAGACATACCTTCTAAATATCCAACACGGTACAAAAACAAATTAATAATTCCCAGTTCCAGACTTGAACTAACATCTAAAAATACATTTCACTCTTCAATAAAAATATATAATAAACTGCCAGAATCAATAATTAACGAAAATAAATACCCCATATTCATAAAAATATTGAAAAAATATTTACTATCTAAATGTTATTATAGCATAAATGAATATTTAACTGATAACACCAGCAAATAATTTATAAATAAATACAATAATAATTCAAAACGTCTTGTCTAACATTTTAATCTTCACAACTTAAACTCTAACACGGATTGGACTGATGGAGGATGGCAACATTGTCGAGTTAAAGTCTGCTCCGCATATTAAAATCAAGTAATTATTTAAATCAAAGTGAAATTGCTTTCAAGTGTTTTTACCAACAAAGTTGTAACATAATGAAGCTGTAATAGTGTTTGTAAGCGGATCATTGGCCTGTGCAGTGAGAAATAAGTCAAGATAAGTTCCCTTTTTTCTACCTACATCATATAATAAGAATAAGACATTGAGATGTACCCGCCTTATATAACATAAAGTGTTGTCAATATCAAGTGACGGATATCTCAAGTGACAGCAAAGGAAGGGAAAGTTGCCAGAGTTGGGAAAATTACCCGATAGTTGGGAAAATTTAATAACCTTGGCATAATTTGTTGCTGTACAGCATATCTTGATTTCTAAAAGTGTGCCCATTGCTCTTACATACGAACTATCGAAGATGGCGTTAAATTGTGCCGGCTGTATGCAGAAAATACCGAATAGAGAATATTTGACATGTTTCGAATGTAACAACGCATATGATTTGCTTTGCGCTAACGTATCCACTCAGCGCTTTTATAATACCATGGATCAAGAACATAAAAAGCAATGGAAATGTGATGCCTGTCGTAGCAAAAAACCAAAACAAGATAAGACAAATACCCCAATTCAAGCAAGAAATGAAGATTCCATAAGACATGAACATATAACACCCTATGATCGTAATAATGTCACTATCAGGAAGAGACCAACTATACAGGCAAATGACACAGTTAGTACAGAAGACTTAAGTCAGCTGGGGGACACTATATGCCCAGAGGATGTAACCTCCATAAGAGAATTACAATTAGGAACCAACCTGGAAATAATAAGCGAAATTATAAGCTCAAAACTAAAAGAAAACAATAAATTTTTAATTTCGGAATTAAAAAACATGATTAATTCGGAAATCCACAGTGCCATTACAAAATTCAAGGAAGAAACCACAAGAAAAACTAGTAGTTTATTTGAACTTCACGAACAGAGCAAAAAAGATATAAAAGACATAAGCAATAAAATAGAAAAAATGGAAAATGAAAATGAGCAACTGAAAAACGAAATAAAAGAACTAGGTAGAAAACTACTATCCCCCAAAAGCCAACACACATCTGAAAATAACAAAAAGAAGATAGTTTTGTATGGCTTTGTAGAAATTAAAGGTGAACATGAATATGATCTTCACAACAGGATATACGAGATGCTCAGAGATCTCTTTCGTATCGATGTATTTGGTTACATAGAAGAAACTTACAGAATGGGTCGATACAAAACGATGACTAGACCGCTTGTAATTGAGCTCATGAGCAAAAAAATGGTTAAGTATATTGTACAAAACGGGCAATACCTTAAAGGAACTCGGTTATCAGTTACCGAGTACCTAGATGAGAATGCACGAAAAGAAAGGAAAATACTAAGAGAGGAAATGATAAAAGCACGGAAAAAAGGGCAGCATGCCATACTGCGTAACAACAAATTATTCATAGACGGCAAACAAATTAACATAGAAAATGAGAACCAAAACCAATCGCAAAGGACTTGTCAAGATAGAGATAGATATATTGAAACTCAGAAAGATGATACTATTGAAAGATCAAGTTTGAACTGTAATGAAAATATAAGTAATAATTCCTTTCGTCGAAACAGAATATAATTTTAAAATATTATTTCAAAACTTCCAAAGTATAAATAATAAACAACACCTCTTAGCTGAGTTTATCAACGAAAACCCTATCTATCAAGCCATATGCATGTCTGAATCTTGGCTAACTCAAGACAAACTAGAATTGTTACAATTTGAAAACTACAAAATAGCAGCTGCATATTGTCGGAAAATCAGGATAGGAGGAGGTGTCTGCATACTACTGAAAGAGAATATTGACTGCATTCACTTAGAAGAAGTTACGAATATGTCAGTTGAATACGTGTTTGAAGTGTGCGCAATACAATTAATACAAGAAAACCTTATCATTATTACAATATATTGGAATGGAAGGGAGGAAAATGTTTTTTATAACCAGTTAAAACAGGTTTTAGATTATGTAAGCAAAAAATTTTATAAATGTAATATAGTAATAGGAGGAGATTTTAAAATTAATGTTTTAAACGTAAATATAAAAACTAGTCAGATTTTAGATTTAATGTCTGAATATAACTTGACTCAACATATAAACCAACCAACACACGTCACAAAGACAGCTTCAACTTGTCTAGATCTGATATTTGCAAACTCTAACGACATGCAATTTTATACTACCGTAGAAGAGCTAGGTTTTTCATACCACTTCGCAACTATAATTCATATTAATATAACTCAAAAAAGAAAACAGGATCATTGGATCATAGAAAAAAGAAATTATAATAAATCAAATATATTAAAATTTAAATCGATTCTAAGTAACATTGACTGGAATAATGTTCTAAAATCCGATAAAAGTACAAACGAAAACTATGAAACGTTCCATAACATTATACAAACAATTTTTAATCAGTGTTTTCCGAAAAGAAAAATAAAACTTAAACCAAAATGTAAAACATTTTGGCTTACCAAAGGCATTAAACGTTCTTGCAGAAATAAAAGACTACTAAAAATATTCACAATTAAAGCAAATAATGAAATATTAATAAAATATTACAAAAAATATGAGAAAATACTAAAGAAAACAATATCGACAGCAAAAAAAATGCAATACATAAATAAAATAAATAAAGCTAATAACAAAGTAAAAACGATGTGGAGACTAATCAATGAGCGAAGAAATAAAATCAAACAAAAAAGTGAAACTAATAATATAAAACTGCAAATAGACAACAACCTGGTTTCTGATCCACATAGATTATGTAACATATTTAACAATTTTTTCTCTTCGATAGGAGCAACTACTCCAGCTGATGGACCCGCCACTGGCCGACCAGTGCGGAATCCATCAGTGAATTCAATATATATTAAACCAGTCGATACTGATGAGGTTCTTAAAATAATAAAAAATCTTAAGAACAAAAATAGTCATGGGATAGATGAAATTTCACCGTATTTAATAAGGCAATGCGCGGAGGAGCTGGCATTGGCATTTAGCTTACTAATAAATCAATCCTTTGATGAAGGTGCGTTCCCGGATTTGTTAAAGAAAACATTGATAAAACCAGTACATAAAAAGAATGAAAGAACGGATCCGAATAATTATCGCCCCATAGCTCTCCTTCAAACCGCATCAAAAGTTTTTGAGAAAGCCATGTACGATCGCGTATATAACTATTGCGAGCGTTTCAAAATTTTTGATGAAAATCAGAACGGCTTTCGGAAAAGGCGGTCAACTACTTTGGCAGTATATAAATACATGCAAAGTGTACACAATATAATAGATGAAAAGAAATATGCGATAGGGTTGTTTTTGGACATGACCAAGGCATACGATACGGTCAGTCATCGTATTCTCCTGGAAAAGCTACACGGAGTAGGGATTCGCGGCCAAGCACTTAGGTGGTTTGAATCCTACCTTAGTAATAGGGAACAGTTTGTTGAAGTAGAAAATTACGATCCGGAAACTAGAGAAATTAAAAATATAAGATCCGAAGGTGTGATAGTTAATGCATCAATCCCACAAGGTAGTGTTTTGGGATGCTTGCTGTTTCTGATTTACATAAACGACTTGCCTTCAGCCATAGGGGAGGAGTGCGTCCTATTCGCAGATGACGTATCTATACTTACAACAGCCGAGAATACCAGTAACCTTAACAACCATCTCAGAGATATATTTGACCGAACAAGCAAGTGGATGAATGATCACAACCTTAAGATAAATTTTAAGAAAACAAAGCTTTTAATATTTCACCCACACCAAAAAAACTCTCTAAGTTTCGAATTCAAATATAAAGATCACAAAATAGAAATTGTCAATGAATTTAACCTCCTTGGACTAACCTTGGATAAACATATTAAATGGAAGCAGCACATTAGCGAAATAAGATCTAAAATCGCCAGTTTTACATATGCTTTCCGAGAAATAAAAAAAACAACTAACGTTAAAACTGCACTAGTTATGTATTATGCATACGCTTACTCATGGTTAAAGTATGGAGTGATCCTCTGGGGAAATAGTACCGACTCGCCTTCCATTTTTATTTTACAAAAAAAGTTATTAAGAATATTAGATAATATAAGAAATTCTGAAAGCTGCAAACCTATTTTCAAAAAATACGAAATCCTCACCCTACCCTGCATTTATATAATGGAAATATGCAAATTCGTCCGCCAATGTCCAGAATTATACACCAAACGCAAAGACTTACCAATAAAATACTCCACGCGAAATAAAAATAAATTAATGTTACCCATTTCACGACTACATCTGCACTCATCTAGCCCTTATGTGATGTCAATAAAAATTTATAATAACTTACCGGAACAAATTAAAAATGAAAACAATTTTACAAAATTCAAAAAATACCTAAAAAGCCTATTATTAAATAAAAATTATTACACTGTAAATGAATATTTTGATGATAAAGAATTGAAGAAATATAAAATTTAAAACCTTATGATAAAATAATATTTGTTTCTTTTTTTTAATTGTAAAATAATAATAACAATACAAATAACTATGAAAAAAATAATAATTTTATCAAATGCCTACATGACTATAATAATATTAAAAGTAATAATATTATAGTTATGCGCATTGATGAAAGAATCTTCTTTATACTTATCCAGCGATACCTTTATATTTTACCAAAAGTCATCCTCCCTTCCCTTCTAATCTAAGTTGCTGTGCCCAACAGGGTCCAAAATTGTATCTTAATATATTTTACCAACCAGCTTTGTAACATTTTGGAATGCAAAATAAATTGAAATTGAAATTGAAATTAAACTTTATTTTTTTAATTTGATTTAATTTTATGTAGCTTTCTTTTATATTAAGCGTTTCCTCTCTTCTCTTTTATTACCCTTTTGCGTGCCCGACAGGGTCCATAATGCTCTTATATATAAAAATGTACCATCCTCTATACACACATTATGGTTGCAAATAAAATATTGAGTATTGAGTATTGAGTATTGAAAATCTCACTTCCCCCCGGTCTCACTCCACGCTTAAACTTTTATATTAGTCTGCTGCTCGCGGCTGACTCAGTCGAGCCAGCGCACGAGGGGTGGCGTGTGTCGGTTGAGTACAATTTGAAATTGACAGAATGTGACAGTTCCACGATGACTTTACAATGTGAAAAAGCAATAAACTTTGTGAACATTTGATGTTCAGCTCGCTCGCTTGTGTAATCGTCAAAGAGTGGACGCAATGCATTATTTTTCTTATCATATAAGGATTAGTGGCCACCTCTGATGTTAGATTATATCAAGCCGCCTGTAAGGCCTCTAACTTGGCTTAACGACTGTTATCAGATGACAACAGCCGGGACCGAACGTGCCCTCCGAAGCACGGAAGCGCTCAGGGGGTCAAGTCTACCAATGTTAAAGTCAAAATCGGGGTTCAATAGTGTTTGAATGGTAATGCTTTTTGACACAGTTCTTGTTTCATAAACCCAAAACTGAAACACATTGTGTTTCTTAAACCCAAAACGGAAACACATACCGTGTTATTACAAAAGATGTTTAAACACTGTTTAACTAAGCACCTGATTAAATGTGATGCTGTCACTTTTTTGACAATATTGTTTGACAGAGTAAGTTAGTTAAGTTTTTAGTTAAACAGTGTTTAAAAATCTTTTGTAATAACACGGATTGTGTCTCGATTTTGTGTTTAGTCAAAAAGCATTACCATTAAAACACCATTGAATCCTGATTTTGACGATATCATTAGCTCCAGTTGTAATTCCACTTAACGGTCACCCATCCGACACGGCTGGACCGAGCGTTGCTTAACAAACGTGACCGAGTACGATTAGTCTGGGGCCGGCAACTTTTCGAACTTCGGCGGGTCTGCCGAGCTTCAACTTAAAACAGATAAATCGAAGTAAGGAATTTCGTATTGTACTATTTGCCGAAGTTATTTGGAAGATATCGATGTTAGTGTGACATCATGGATTGGGTTTCGCCATTTTGGCCTGATTGGGGCTTGATTTATCTGTTTTAATTTGAAGCCCGACACTTGCCAAAGTTGGATGCGTTAGTTGGTATGGCTTCTGTTTAGCTCCGCCATGAGCTCTTCGCAATGCATTGCAGGCGGCGTATGCGGTACGGTAACGTGGCGGGGGCGGGCGCGGGCGCGGGAGCGGGGGCGGGCGCGGGCGCGGGAGCGTGGCACGATCGGCTGATGGATCATCATCATCACGCGCCGCTGCTGCTAGATATCAATCAGGTATAGACACACTACAATTTTTACAGCGTTTAAAACACTTAAGTTTATCTATGTTTCTTCTAGGGAAATTTATTCAGTGTCATCATCATCCCCCTACCCAATTTATTTAGGGTGGGTGCAGTGCGTCCTTCTCTTCCACTCCTTCCTGTCACTCGTCATCTCCTCATCCACTCCCTTCACATTCATATCATTCCGCACGCAAGCCATCCATCTTTTATGCGGTCTTCCTTTTACTTTATTCAGTTATTCAGTGTCATGAACTGAAAATATTATTAAAAATTTCTGTATGTGTATCTACATAAATATTATAGTAAATCTGTTTCTCTATTATCGCCTGGTCTAGGCCTAAGACATGATGCATTTAGGTGTCTTTAAAATAGTAGTTTATGAAACTGATACATAAAGAGGGGTATTAAAACACGAGTGTGTGTTTAAAAACCGAGCCGTAGGCGAGGTTTTTAATAGTATCACACGAGTGTTTTAATACCTAGTTATGTGCAGTTTCATACACTACTTTATCTACACTCATACATTTGGGATTGAATCTACTAATTAAAAGTTCATCGTTAGAAAAGAGACAGAGACTTTGATTGTATTAGCTAGGTACCTACCTTGTAATTAGTCATTTCCTTAGCTGCATCTAAAAATCGGGCTGAGTCAAATTTATTTCACTTTTTAAAGCCAAGCTTTTTAAAAAAACCTACGAAATGTCGAAATTCAGTATAACAAAATGTAAAAATTGAAATCAAAACTTTTTTTGTAATGTTCTAAAAATGGCGCGCATTCCATTAAAAAATAATGAGATGAGTGCATTCCTGCAAACTAATCGCACAAGTCATCGATTACCATAGAGTTAATTTTAATCATGGAAAGTGTGTGGGAAAATCGTTGAATGCTCTAAGGGGAAAATATCGTTGTTTTTTTTTAATATCACGGCACTGCCTTCTTCTTGGATTTGCCCTGTATCGTAATGAGAAAAAAAGTTATTTTATGATGCAGTTGACTGAATCGTAATGAGTTTTTTTTTTAATTTTACCTATCCACGAAAATAAAGTACGTGTTTATATTACCTTTTTTGAATTCATATTTGGAACATTACGTTGTGAGTGTAGATAAAGTATATTATGTTTTAAAGTATCAGTTTATAAAAGTGATTCTTGGTAATGTTATATGTAACTATACTATAATCTGTATTTTCTTTTATTATCACAATATAAACGGATACCAAATTCACCAATAATACATCAACAGTAAACATATTCGTAATGGTATAGCTACTAATACTATGATAGCTACTCTAAAAATAAATTATTATTGTTTCTTGTTATAATCAAATTAATGCTTCGAGTACCTACTTAAACATACTTGTTATTATAGTCGCGTAGCCAGAGAAAAATTACCTTCGATAATACTAAAAGTTTTCGTTTTTGCTGAGTGTATAGATTATGTGCATTGTGAGCTATTGTTGAAAAGTTAGAAGTTTTATGCCGGTGCTTTATGTATAGTTTAGGTATTTCGTAATATTTCGTTTAACGTAATATATATAGAATTAAAGTTTGAAATGTTGATTGTTTCATAATAAGAACTATGTTATCTTCATGTTGTAAAATATTTAGAAAGTTATTATGTGTGGAAGTGCGTAAATCAGAAAATCACTCTTTTGTGTTCGAATAAAATTTTAAAATTTCTGAAATCTTATTTTAAGACTTTCAGTGGTTAGATATACCAGTTCAACAAAGTTTAGAAAGTTAAGTGGTGTGCTTCTTTGATATTTTCATTTTTCCTTTATAACATACGGAATAATGAATTAAAAATTGATAAGATCGCTCTTACAATACCTTTTCAATGCACTTATATACTACACAAAAAATTAGAAACATTCATAATGTGGGTTTTGTTTAAATTACGGATAAATTATTGCGCTAAAATACGAATTATACGGGACGCGTGAGCGGGTGCATGCAGGGGCCGCTGACTGCCACGCGGCGCGCGGGCGGGCGCGGGGCCACAAACAATAAGCTACTCTCGTTGCATGGCAATAAAGTACAATTTCAAATTTCACAGCGCTGCGTGCCTGATATTACAAGCACCTACGAAGCGCCACTCTTTTTGTCGCGTGATCGATGAAATTACACAGAATACTTATTAAATAAAATAAAGCTACCTACCTACTAAATAAGCTGATCATAATTGTTTTTCTAAGGTAGTTTGGCGAATCAACTTTTAAGGGACTCCTTTCAGAGCATTTTGAAACAGAAAATAAAAACAAAAATAAATTTAATTGAATTTACAAGAATTTATATCATTTATCTAATTTTTAGATTTTAAAGGTGGCTACGAATGGCCACGATGTTTGTTTGACGTTTAGTTTTTGAGATTTTTGAGAATAACAAAAGATCGTCTTAAAAATTTCCCCTCTGTTACCTATTTTGTGTTCTTTTTTTTAAAAATGAAAATGATACTTCTAAGAAAATCTGATACCGTAAACTGCTGCAACTTTGCACGAAATTTAAGGTTTTTTTTAATATCTCTTCAAGTATTTATTATCTGTGTCCATTTTTACATTAGCGCGCGAATTGGAGATGTATGTCATATATCTTAAGGTTCATAACGCCGAAACGGCTGTTAGATTGATCTCCAGAAACCGTCAAAGTCGTAGGCAAAGTTGTGATAAAATATCCCAACTTTGCCTAGAAGATTATAAGCAAAAATACGAGCCGCATTTAAAAACTGGTCTTAATTATAGAGCCATGCAAATTGCGTTACCATCGAGATGTGCATGGATTACCACATATAAGCATCAATATTTTTTTCTGGCAAGCAGGCGAAGTTGGGCACATGCAGGCAAACTTTGAGCAGTATCAGTAAATATTTCCATAGAAAATTTGTAGTATACTACGGGTTGCCAACTTGCCACAAATAGAAAAACACAAATTTTAAAAGACTTACTATAATTTCAATAAAAATGGGTAAATCCGGACGTAAACCAACTAAATTCACAGGACTAAACTAATTTCATTCGATTTGTTTTAATTTCTTTATTTTGAATTTATTATTTTCTTTTGAATTTATTTTTTTATAACTATCACGCCCGATTGCACTAAACTTAAGGATCGCCTAAGTCTTTTCCTAACTACAACACGACCAAATTAAAACGGTGTCATAAACTTAGCCGTCATGTAGCTGTCAGTCGCCTAGTTATCTTGGTCGAGTTGTAGATAAGAAAAGACTTAGGCGATTCTTAAGTTTAGTGCTTTTGCACCTTAAACCTTTAAACATTTATTTTTACTTTTGTAAGATTGTTTTCTATTTTTATAGCTGTATATCTTTTTATTTAATAACTAAACAAAGTAAACATAGACTGCCCTCCAAACCGCTTTACTGTCGTTGAGTAAGTAGTGACAACCCTAGGGCTAGGCAAACTTGAGTCACTAATGCCCGAGAAGCCTTTTACAACATTGCCTACCGTGGTTCTAGCCGTAAATGATTGACATTAACAAGAAAAACCCTTATAAATAGGAGAAACAGCATATTTGCTTACCCCGTAAATACTAAGAGAGCTGAAATTCTCGATTTTTCCAAGGAAAAACTAAAAGTTTGCGACCGTTGACAGCTGACAGACAAAAAAGTAACGGTGTTGCCACTTTGAATAATAATGAAATGGGTTGCCAATAAAACGAAGGTATTTCTCTCATTATCAAAAGTAAAAAATAGATGGCGGTTATGAAGTAATGTTAGTTTTACTAGATTAGGCAAAATTGAAGCTTAGGGGCAATATTGCAGCAGTTTACGGTACTTACATTTAGTATTTAATACAACAAGAAAGTATCCTATCAAAATAATGTATCTATGTTTATAGTAATAGTTTCTAAGATTTACATGATTTTAACTCCACTGCGTTACTTTGACATAAATGTATGTTAAACTTTAAAATAATTTGATATTAAACAGCCACTTGAAACTTACGTCTATCCCAAGTACCTAGCATTTTACTCCATTTAAGAGTACACATTTAGTTCCCAGGTGTACTTGAAGCATTATTACAGTTCACTTGTTATGTGTAAGCTGCATTATTCCAATTATTACACCTATACCTGTCTAAGGGACTTATAGGAGTGTAGAGTTATACTTTTATACGATTGTTGGTGTTATAATACTCTAACAACTATCATTTAGTCAGCCATCTGACTAAGAGCTTTATAAGAGGGTAGAAATCGGCAACCGCTGTTAACGGCCTACTTGTACGATGTTATAGAGCTAGCATTTTAAAAGAACACACGTGGTCATTTATAAAGTTAAAGGCTGTTATGTTTACTTATTTTAGACTGTTATACAGCTAGTAGACACATAATATATAATATTTTATCACGTATCTATAGTATGTTACCTTTAACATTAACAGCCTGTATTCTCATACTATCAGTAGAAGAAGTAAAATTCTGTTCTCGTTCCCTTGTATGCACACTCAATAGTTTTTGCTATTGTAGTAATTCTGGCTTGTTGAATGTAATTGCTTTTATTGCGATGCCATCTTTAAAGAATTTTAAGTTAGGTCTTTATAATGCAGGCTCACTTAATACCGGCCACGACGATCTCGTAACCGCGATAACAGACTTTGATGCAGATATTGTTGCAATAAATGAAACGTGGTTGCCAGTGGGGCAAGAAGCGCGTGCGCCGGCGGTGCCGGGCTATAGACTACGTAGCACTCCGCGTCCTTCGCACATGTGTGGTGGACGTGGGGGTGGTGTGGCGTTTTATATCAAGCAAGGTGTGCATGTTCGCTATGATAGATACCCTGAGGGTAATATTGAACAAATGTGGCTTACAACCAAGATAAATGGTGCTCGTTTTGCAATTGGTACAGCGTATAGACCGCAGTGGGTTAATGTTGATGTATTTTTAGATGCTTTAACTGAATCCGTTGCCCACTTTAGTCAACATGACTTTGTAATTCTCATGGGTGATTTCAACATAAACATGCTTGAGCAATCCAGTTGTAATAGTATGAAATTACGTCAGTTTCTACGCTACATGGATCTTGAGCAGGTGGTGACTGTTCACATAGCCGTATTTCATTTCCACCATTTTGTTCTACATAACCTTAAATATTTACCAAAAATCTCCAAAATTATCATGCAGATTATCGCAAAATAAGCAGATAGAGCGATTGAGTTTTGGTTTCATGTTATAATTAATTACCGTAGTATAACTATAATGCCAATAGAATATCGAAAACTGAAAATTGTAGATTTCCTCTCAGCCAGTTTTATATATTTTGAAATGAATATCGCGTTTTTACAGAGGCGCGTGAATATTTTAGCTGTAAATATGTATACATTTCACGATAAAGTTGCATTCCCATGGCATTAACACATATTAAGTATTCAAAACAGGTACTTCCGTGTTATATTAATTTTTATCCAAATAAGAGTTGTTCCGCCATTAATTATTACGACACAATAAAACCATATTAAATTTGTGGAATAAATAGAAATAATTTGGGACACACGTGAATTTTAGGTAGCACTGGAGTACTTTTGTCGGATTTTATAACTGTGAAGGCTGTGTGTAGCCACTTGTTACTCTTTATTACACTCATGTATGTTGTATTAGTTCACACTGCGTCCCATATAGTGCCGTAAGTCAGCCTTAAGTCCGATGTTACTACTTAAACTGCTATTATAATGCTATTTTACTGCTAATGTAGAGGCATAGTGAACTTAAGGCTGTCTAATTTGTGCCCAAACTGGTTCTATAAGAGCATTATAGCAAGCTATACAGCTTTTATACAGCTGACTTACACAGCTTGTGGAGTACATGTGAACGACTAGACATCTTATATAGAACCCCGAATGCTACTTGGGATGTCAGGCAGTACCTTTCTTTTCTTTATACATATTACGTTCACTGTATTGTTTACAAGTATAATTGAATTGTATAAATTATTTATACATAAAAACCTTCGATCAAGTATATCCTAGATAACGCTTACGAACTAAAACAGTATGCAAACATGGCACCTCAATAGCGTCCCACTTACAAACTTGGCGCTTATTTTGTACATGATCACCTCTTATTTTGTACAAACTCACATTTTATATCACTTATTTTGCACAAAATAAGCTTAATTTTTACAAAAATACATCTTTTATCACTTACTTTGTGCAAAATAAGCACCCAGTTTGTAGTGGGACGCTATTTGAGGTGCCATTTTTGAGACTGACCGGACATCTAGGGTATTCTTGATCAAAGATAAAAGTAATCAAAAATTAGGGGACACCAGGGTAACACTAGAGAATATAGTAACTCCAGAGAAAAGAAAATAATTAGATAATACTAGCTTCCGCCCGCGACTTCGTCCGCGTGGACATTCGAAAAAATCCTAAGGGTACCTTTAACCAGGATACGAAGTATTCTATGTTCTAACGTCCTGCCTCGCGAGGCAGTACGCTTGGTGTGGACGTACCTCGCTTGCAGGCAGGGCGTTTGCCACTTGCGCGTGAGGATGCGGCCTGACATCGCACTCGGTCGCTATATTACGCGCTTACCAGCCAGAGGCCTGCTGCGCGCAAGGCACGTTCACACCAAGCGGGTTACCTAGCAAGGCAGGATATTAAACTTTTTATCCAGGTTAAAGGTTCCCTAAGGATTTTCTCGAATGTTCACGCGAACGAAGTCGCGGGCAGAAGCTAGTAGTATAAAATAATATAATACGTAGAAAGCGGGCTTAGATTTTTTTCAAGTGCATTCAACTGCATTCAAGTACATTTTTTTTTCTGAGAAATTACAAAAGACAGACCCCAAAACTCGACACTTTATTGTTTACTTTTAAGCCATTGACCATTTTACCGTGCCAGATGTGGGAACACCAGGTCCAGGTAGTCGTCGTTCTAACAGTATAGTTCCCAAAAGATATTATTACAACGAATTCATCGTAAACTCTTCTTAAAAACTTAAAAGTCGTATATCTTTTGATTGAGTGAACCGATTGCGATGAGATAAAGACTAAATTACTTCGCAAAATACATAGTATATTTCTATGTAAACATCATTACGATTGAATTAGCACTTTTTAAGTTATTAGCGCACAAACATACAGATAAACAGACAAACAGATAAAAAGGAGACAACCCTAACGGCGTCAGAAGAGATGAGCGCTACGCGATAGAAAGAGAGAAAACTTCTAGGTGAATATAACTGTAGGCGTTGTAGCGGTGTGCGATCTGAATTGCGCCTTATTGAGTCGTAGCAAGAGTCGCTATTTAATTAAATGATGTTGCAGAATGCGGCGTCTGTACTTGTACTATTATGTATTCTGTGACGGAGTGCACGTTTTTAGGTGAGTGTTAAACTTTTAGTTTTTCCTTGGAAAAATCGAGAATTTCAGCTCTCTTAGTATTTACGGGGTAAGCAAATATGCTGTTTCTCCTATTTATAAGGGTTTTTCTTGTTAATGTCAATCATTTACGGCTAGAACCACGGTAGGCAATGTTGTAAAAGGCTTCTCGGGCATTAGTGACTCAAGTTTGCCTAGCCCTAGGGTTGTCACTACTTACTCAACGACAGTAAAGCGGTTTGGAGGGCAGTCTATGTTTACTTTGTTTAGTTATTAAATAAAAAGATATACAGCTATAAAAATAGAAAACAATCTTACAAAAGTAATTATAAATGTTTAAAGGTTTAATAGTTATAAAAAAATAAATTCAAAAGAAAATAATAAATTCAAAATAAAGAAATTAAAACAAATCAAATGAAATTAGTTTAGTCCTGTGAATTTAGTTGGTTTACGTCCGGATTTACCCATTTTTATTGAAATTATAGTAAGTCTTTTAAATTTTGTGTTTTTCTATTTGTGGCAAGTTGGCAACCCGTAGTATACTACAAATTTACTATGAAAATATTTACTGATACTGCTCAAAGTTTGCCTGCTTGTGCCCAACTTCGCCTGCTTGCCAGAAAAAAATATTGATGCTTATATGTGGTAATCCATGCACATCATGGATTACCACATTACGATGGTAACGCAATTTGTATGGCTCTATAATTAAGACCAGTTTTTAAATGCGGCTCGTATTTTTGCTTATAATCTTCTAGGCAAAGTTGGGATATTTTATCACAACTTTGCCTACGACTTTGACGGTTTCTGGAGATCAATCTAACAGCCGTTTCGGCGTTATGAACCTTAAGATATATGGCATACATCTCCAATTCGCGCCCTAATGTAAAAATGGACACAGATAATAAATACTTGAAGAGATATTTAAAAAAAACCTTAAAGGTGATGTCCAAAAATGTATGAGGTCTGGGCCACGTCTTTGTACAGTATACCAAAAAATAGATAAAGACACGATAAACAGTTTCTAATTATTCAATTTCTTTAAAATTGCTTTGTTTTCTGGAAGGAACATTAAACAAAATGCAAAAACGCATAAAAAAGCATCATGGCGGAAGGTGTTAACAACTTCTTATACGTCTGTGTTAACAACAACCCACAGCACAGAGTAGGTAGAACTCAATGACAGTGACAATGGGCGCATTCTGCCAGACAAATTTTTGAGTCATCGATCGCCATAGAGAGTACATTTTAACCGTGGAAAGTAAAATATTGATTAATACAGGCAGCTAGACCGCCTATTTCAAAGCGATAGTAATGCTCTAACCATCTTGTGCTACACGGTCCATGTATCTTGCGCACGTTGAGGCACGGGTTACTTGCGCGGGTGTACAATGCTATGGAGCTGGACCCGCTTTACGTGTTTCCACGGAGCATGTAACCTGCGCAAGTGCTCGACTTGCGCGGGCTACTTGCACCGTGTAGAAACACCCTAAGCACCTACCGCTATACTTTCCATGGTTAAAAATGGCAATCGATGACTCAAAGATTTGTCTGGCAGAATGCGCCCACTGCGGCTTTTTAACGGAGAGTTGCCATATTTGACGTCTTATTTCAAGTAAAAAATATTAATCTGTTTTGATTAATAACCATTTAACCATGCATTCTATAAAATTATTTGTATTTTTCTCAGAATCTGTGTATTTTTCTCCATCTTTGAGGGTGGTGTACATAGACGTGGCCCAAATTAGGACATGTCCTTTGTGCAAAGATGCAGCAGTTTACGGTATTGATCAAAGTGTTTAAACCAACTAACTTGTCTTATTTATCTATGTAGCTGCAATTTCATAAAATTACCGTCGTCTTTTAGGGCCTTCTATTTTGTGGCAATTGTATAAATTAGGTAGGTAGGTACATTAGTTAGAGAGTAAGGTAGATTAGAGTCGCACTATCCATACTAATATTATAAATGCCAAAGTCTGTTTGTTTGTTTGTTACGCCTTCGCGTCATGAATACTGAACCGATCATCATGAAATTTTACATACACGTTGCTAGGGGTATAGAAAAGGAGATAGGGTTTTATCCCGAAAAAAGTATGGTTCCCGAGGGATAGCAAAAAAACTCCACGCAGACGAAGTCGCGGGCGGCCACTAGTGGAATCATAATAATATCATTTCGGGATAAGAGATAGGTCAGATAGGAGTCGACACGTCTTGTAAGTAGCCGAGCGTACAACTTGTAAGTAAGTAGGTAGCTGTAGGTGCGTACAACTTGTAAGTAAGTAGGTAGCTGTAGGTAGTGTAGGTACCTTCATACACTTCGCGCGCGAGCATAAAGGTGGCGACTGACCTGTAACATTTCATCATAACGTAACGTTACGTTACGACGGAATGTTACAGATTAGTCGCCACCTTAATAATCATTTATTCTTATTTATGGCGCGAGTGGGCCTAGGGCCCTATATTTTTTTTTGAATCACTCGACTGGCGCCGAGCGCTCTTTTCTATTGATTTTCGTTCGACATTTGACTCAAATGTATGGGATGTCGAACGAAAATCAGTAGAAACGAGCGCTCGACACCATTCGAGCGATTCAAAAATAGGGCTCCTGAGGGCCTAGCCAAAGTAAAATTGGCAAATCTTCGTTATCGCTTCGCTTTCGAGACATGTATGGGACATAAGGTTTCGTTAACTATCGAATTTTAAAACGTCAAATCCATACATTTTTCGAAGCGAAGCGATAGCGAAAATTTGCAAATATTACTTTGGCTAGGGGGTCTGGACTGGCGGCCGGCCGCCGCGCGCCGCCAGCGGCACCGGACCGGCGCGGGCGGCCTGTAGCGACGATACTACATATTTTATCCGTAATTAAACAAAAGCCACTGTATGTATTTTTCTAATTTTTTGTGTAGTATATAAGTGCATTGAAAAGGTATTGTAAGAGCGATCTTATCAATTTTTAATTCATTATTCCGTATGTTATAAAGGAAAAATTAAAATATCAAAGAAGCACACCACTTAACTTTCTAAACTTTGTTGAACTGGTATATCTAACCACTGAAAGTCTTAAAATAAGATTTCAGAAATTTTAAAATTTTATTCGAACACAAAAGAGTGATTTTCTGATTTACGCACTTCCACACATAATAACTTTCTAAATATTTTACAACATGAAGATAACATAGTTCTTATTATGAAACAATCAACATTTCAAACTTTAATTCTATATATATTACGTTAATCGAAATATTACGTAATACCTAAACTATACCTAAAGCACCGGCATAAAACTTCTAACTTTTCAACAATAGCTCACAATGCACATAATCTATACACTCAGCAAAAACTAAAACTTTTAGTATTATCAAAACTTCTTTATGAAATTTATTGTCCCACGACCGGACTATTACAAAAGATTTTTAAACACTGTTTAACTAAACACATGTTTAAATGTGATGCTGTCACTATTTTGACAATATTGTTTGACAGAGACTTACAAATCTTTTGTAATAACACGGAAGTTTAAATTTTTCTTTTTTTAAGTTTTAGTGTTGATTATTTATTACCTACTTAATTAAATGTTGATTATTTTGAAATTGATTATTTATAGCAAAATTAGTTGATTAATGTTCTATAGTAGTTAATAATTGTCACCAATACGTAATTTCTAAGGTTTCTTTTTTATGTGACTAATCCAAATAAGCCTGACACTATCCAAATCCGGCCGGAATCCTGACAGGGAGCCAAAAAGCCTGACATGTCAGGACAAATCCTGACGTGTGGTAACCTTATACAGCAGATGTCCCTGCGCGGCGCGCGTCTGTCGGCGCTGGGCGGCGGCGTGTGGCCGCACCCGCACGCGCACGCGCACGCGCACGCGCACCAAGCGCACCACGCGCACGCGCACCAAGCGCACCACCACCCGCACCCGCACGCGCACCACCCGCACGCGCACCGCCACCCCGACCACGCCACCAGGACGCAGGTAAACTATATAGATATGTGCGATGAGCGCAAGCGGTGGGAATGTGTTGTGTTACCAAAAAGTACCTACTTCTATCTTATGTTTTTTACATGAAAAAAATGTTAAATGCAATAAGTACTTTTCTAACTTCAATATAGGTCATTTTGAACTTACCATTCAAATTTCAAGGATGTGTCCAGTCCATGAAACTAAACAACTTTCCGTAAGAGACGTATCAAATTTCGCCACAAAATTTTGGTTATCCCATACTAAATTGATCACGTGATCTCTTTCATTTGTATGCAAAGTCGATTTTTATTTTACATATTTGACCATGTGTTCCTTAGAGAAAGCTGTTCAGTTTGGACTGACATGGACTGAACGCATACTCAAAATTTAGATGGTATGTTCAAAATGACCCGATATGTATGTTAGTTTTCGGCCTGCCTTAGGAATACTATTTTTTATTTTTAAAATAAAAAAAAACATTGACAATTTTTCGGAATAGTATCTAGAAAAGGGTCGATGATTTAATTTTATTTTTTTTGATTATTCATGAAATTTTTTATAGTTTTAATTTGTAACATATTCCCATCGCCATTAATAAAGTAATATAATTTATAAAAATAATTTTTACAGCGTTTTAATACCGACGATATTCTGGAAAAATGTTAGTATTCTCAAAAGACATACTTCATTTCGTTAATATACATTGGGTGTTTTTCATTTTTGTAAGTGAATTTACGAAATGGATCATGCAATGTATGATAAAGGTCTATATTAAATTTGCCAAATGAATCTAGGAACACTAAAACATTTAATTTAAAAAAGTACATAAAACTAGAAGTACACATTTACATTCAACTATTATTTTGTCAGTCATACACATTCATACACATTCAATGTCATCAAACTACACACGAGACGAAAAACATTTAAAGGCTTCATTCGGTGTCATCAAACTACACACAAGACGTAAAAAATTAAAGGCCTGAACACACCGGATCCATATACGTATACGTGCACGTGCACGTAGACGTACTATTACCTTAAAAGGTATGACTTACACGATCTCTGTAATTTTGACTTGTTCCATGAATAAACAATTTTTATTATTTTATTTATTAATTACGTTGTAATGTCTGAAACTTTAGACATAACAAGTAATTATTATTAAAAATGTAACAAGTAATGATACGTCTACGTGCACGTGCACGGCTATATGTACGGATCCAGTGCGTTTCGCAACTATGACGTAACTCTTACACTAAATAATGAAAATTGTCTTGTCTATGGATTTAGGAAACGCACACATTGTTATTGATGATCTAAATGTACCAAAAACGTGTAAAGCCATTTTGTTTATCTCAATTATTATTTATCATTAGTTATTGGTAAAATAATAATATATTTTTTAGATGTTTTATCTCACGAACGCGTCAACACCCTTAAGACCACGCAATAAGGTTTAAACTCGTTAAATTCACACGCACTCGTGAGGTAAAACTTTACTTGTGTACTAGGATGTCTACATTTTAGGAGGAATCATTCGATTCTTACCAATCTGGGCATAGCATATGATTTACTGGAACTTACAGTGTAAGTCACAAGGTCGATATTGTAATTGTGTTTAGTTTTAAGTTAGTTAAGTTAGATGTAAGTCCCTCGGGAGGTAAGCGGTATGTTTGCAACACAACACCAATTTGGTATTTGCTTTCTTGGTACTTTAGTAGTTTATAAACAGTTAAGATATTTGTTTCAATACATTAATATTTGAGAAAGTTAGAAATCTTTAAGAGATGGACGTTGCTAAAGCTATACAATGTGTTTAAAAAAATAAAGAACCATATAATAGGGAATAGGGACCATCAAACTGAAAAACTTTTACTATGGGACCAACTCTGAAATCGCGGAAAAAATCTCCTGTTTCATACAAAAATTAATAATGAAAATATAAAAAATTAGGATCAGTTTTAATTTAGATTGACCTGTATTGTCACAAAAGTGATTAAGTTAAACACGTGTTTTAAAATCTTTTGTAATTACATCGAAGTATTTTAGGTAAATGTAATCTAATCTAAACGACAACGTAACAGTTTCGGTTTTATCGCTCAAAATTAGTGCGATAGGCCCCAGGAAGTCTATCCCGGTTGCGTGTTGTGTTCCGGCGTACATACTCGGTAGTAAGTGTGATGGGTGGGGCGATCAGATGGCGGGCGCGGGGGCGGGAGCTGGCGCGGGCGCGGGGGAGCTGTGGGGCGCCGCGCTGTTACCGCCGCTGCACCTGCGCTACCAGGTACACACTGGAGTTCGCATAGTTCCCGGCCCGTACTCTACTCCAGATGCCGTTCACACAATGCCTCGTACTAATTAATAAGAATTAAATAAAAAATAATTAAAAAAAAAACAGTGAAAGCAAAGGACAAAATGCCTTGCTGGCCGCACGGCAGTTGATGGCATTAAAAAAAGCTCGCTATTCGGGTCGCAGGACGCTTTATTGAAGCGGACAAATTTTTGATCGCATAGTAATGGAGAATGTTACTGGGTCCGTTAAATCACTTGAAACTCTATGATCATGTAGCTAAATGTCTAGCAATACGCGTGTTTTTGTTTCATTTAAATCAAGCGAGTAGTTTCGAAGTTTTTAGGGCTTGAAGGAAATGCCAAGCGACCTGAAATATGTGCTTTCACCTGTATGACCAATGACGTCATCGGTCTCACAAAATAACAGTATTCTAGACCATATAACTTTTCTGTTTTAAGAGATATCGCAAAAATTTCTTCACAGTTGTTCATGTGGTCCCATAAGCTATTGGATTATGTGTATTTAACAGACCCAGTAACATTCTCCATTGTGGCAAAAAACTAGAAAAAATATTTTCGCTTTTGATAGAATTCGATTTGAGCATCTATAATTTTCCTATTTGCTATCAGTTTCTTTTTTACATCGAAAAAGTGCAGAAGTGAGGTTATTTTCCATACTCTTTACACGTAAAGAAAAAACAGAGACAAATTTTTTCGCATAAGCGAGCCTTAATGCACTGTACATGTTACAGAAATACATATGCAAAAGTAGGTTGTGCAATATTGACGCGGTAAAATTATAAAAATAAATATTTTAAATGTCTCATAGTGTTGGTTATTAAAGGTTTGTATAAGACCTCTAAAGATGTTTTGTCCTTTGCTTTCAACCTAATTATGTCAACAGACCTTTCATCCAGCTAGTTGTGTCGAGGCATTGCGTGGTCGTTCCTTGTTATGTGGTTTGGTTCTAGTCCCGCAGCTTTAGGTCTGGTTACTCGCTTAGTACACTTCCCGTCGTTGTCCTTTCAGGTGCGATCGTTGCTGAATAATACTGCTGTTTTATATTGTTAATATTCAAAGGAGATGTCCCAAAATGTATGGAGTCAGGGGCCACGTTTGTGTACAGTCTCTAAAATCGTTGAGTTTTTTGGTATAAACAATAATTTGTGCATTAAAAATGCAAACACAACAAAAAACATGCTGGAAGATGTTATTTTGATGCTATTTGGCTGTCATTGTCAGTAAGTTCTCTGTATGATATGTGGTCAGTTTTGACATTTCGATTTTTGCAAAACACAACGTAAAACAAAACGTGTTACGTTCTGCAAAACGTGTTACGTTCTGCAAAACGTAACAGAACCACAGACTAGACTCAATGACAGTGACAGTGTTATTAAAGTATAGGTCGCCCTCTTTGACGCCTTATTTCGAGTAAAAATTTCCTATTCTTTAATTACCACTTTAAGCTTGAACAATTTGACCATACAGAGTTGACAAAATTTGACTTGCTATACAAAAACGTAAAAATCATGAATTGTACTTGTACTGGCTAGAAAAGTAAAATATATATTTAATTTCTGCTTTTTCCAGCCAAACTGTTACCGTGCATTAGGTATATAAAATTAATAGCATTTTTCTCAGAATCAGTATTTTTTCTCTATCTTTTGATATGGTACATAGACGTGGCCCAGGTCGGGACATGTCCTTTATTGGTGACGTGTCGTTGGTACTAGTTTACACATCAACAACATTTTTACCTGCTTTATGTAATATGCCTTTTTAACCCAAACTTTAAATCCACTAAACTGGTGAACTAGTATACCATCGATACAAATTTGAATTTCTCGCGTGCCTTGAATGTTGTAGCCTTTACATAGAATTAAAATTACACGCCTTTTTTCTCTCGATATTTGGAAACAGTTTTTATTTTGGAAGCTGCTGAAACGCTAATTTTGAACTAAGTCTGGTTTACGTCTAATAAGTGTGATGTTTTCAATAGAAAATGTGGCAATTCACATCTGCAAGTGATTTTATATTGTGAAGTTGCTATACTATACTAGGTCCTAATTGGTTATGGGAATTAATACCTTAGCATACAAAAAAAAACATTTTGTTCTCCAAATTTAGTAAAATATGTTCACCAAAACCTAAACCGACCAAGAAGATTTGGTGAGCATTTACTAATTCTTGGTTAGGTTAAGTTAGTATGGTGATCATTTAAACATAAGCCATTGGATATCTCAACTTTTTTCACTACCGTTTTCAATTTGACAATCTGTTTTCATCCATTACTGGCTCACATGGTTACACAGAGACTTGTTATCTTGTAATGTCGCAGTAATTGACAAACAGTGTAAGTAAAATTTTCGAGACAGTTGAATCACGAGCTCTACAAATGTATCAGTGGGTCTTGGTATTGTTATTTTTTTATTGAAAGTGGAACCATGAAGCTAGTGGTACTATGAGACCGGTAGGACATTATTGGTGGGACCACGAGTCAAAAATAATATTAAAAGCTATGATTCTTGAGTTAGACAATAAGGTATCCGTTTTCACAATGAAAATTACTTGAAGTTAACTACATCAAATTTTATTGCTCATGTTATCCTCGTTTTATGTCATGTTTATACGACTTAGCTACTAATGCTAGGTACTTGTTACTTGTCACTAATTTGCGTGTAAACAATACTGCACAAGTGCTTAGTCAGTATGTTTACATCGAAGGCATTGTGTTAGTGACACTAAGCAATAGTAGCTAAGCTTGTGTAAACATGGCATTAAAACAAGATTACGTAATTACATGAGCAATGACATTTTCAGAAGTTAACAGAGTTAAACACGTGATTTTCATTGTGAAAATCTGTCGCAATCGCTTTGAATTTGATATTATACGAGGCGATGACAAAAAACCTGTGTTTTTCAGAATTAGGCATTTCAGAAGCTATCCAATACATGTTAGAAAAAAACTCCTCCAAAATATAACGAAAGAAAAGTTGCGTTTCGAAAGTTTCTTTGAATTTGTATCTGGCTACAATGGGTGCATTCCAACAGACGAATCTCTGAGTCATCGGACGCCACAGAATACATTTTAAGCATGGAAAGTAATTTGTATAAAATGTTCAATATTTTACTTTCCATGGTTAAAATGTACGCTATGGCGATCGATGACTCAGAGATTTGTTTGTTGGAACGCATCAATGTCACGGCACGCCCCGACAGCTGTTCACTCGCTTGTCCATCATAGATCGGTGATGTGTGTTCCGGTAGAGGGCGCCACTACATACTATATGTTAACTTAAGCACAGATATATGCATGCCCAGATTTTACGTGAATTATAATGGTTGAGGTTAGCGTTAAACTTTGTTATTAATGTGGCTTGTACGATATGTAAGGTTGACGCCGACGTATAGCGCGGAAAAGGATCGGAGTCGCCTCGCGTTAAACAGGCGTGGTTGCCATGGTTACCGAGGCTTTACGCTGCCGTACATTAGGATGGGTTTTAACCCCCGAAGGAAAAAAGGGGTGTTATAATTTGACGTTGACATGTGTGCTTATTTGTGGGGTTAATCTGATCGTAGCCCTTCCAAAAGAATAGTCCGCCTTTGATGCGGTTTTTTTGTTCTCTTTTGTTTTACTGGGCAGTTCTACCGTAGAAGTATGTAGTGATACTCTTCAATCCCTACCCGATTTCAAGATGTTTGCCTCGTACTGGGGTGCTATTCTCTAACATGCAACTTCACTATCAGTGATCGTTTAATCGAGTTTCTGACGGTTTTGACGCAGATCGTCACTTTCGCAAATGGTCATCGCGAAAAATTTGGTCACTTTCGCAAATGGTCACTTTCACAGGATATCATTTTTTTTTCTTTTTTCTCAAAATTGTGAATGACATTCTGCGAAAGTGACGTTTTGCGAAAGTGACCATTTGCGAAAGTGACCAAATTTTTCGCGATGACCATTTGCGAAAGTGATGATCTGCGTCAAAACTTTCTGACAGATGTCATATACTCATTACGGAATCACTAGGCATAATGCCATAGATTCCAAAGAGTTTAACCAGACAACGCAGCTGCAGCGACGAACTTGACGCTGCAAACTTTAGAGAATAGTATAGCTGTACCAGCCTGAAAGGCCCGAGTCGAGGTGTAGTGTGTGTACCGTGTACTCACACACACTTAACTTCTCCCAGTATACAACGTGTTAATGAATGGGAACAATATTTTCTGTCACCTAAGTTTAGATGTGTCACTAATCTGCAATACCCTAGTAATAATATCTATCCCCAAGAAATATATTAGTCATCATATTAATCAAAACGATCCCTAAGTTTATATCATCGGATTAATGTAAATATGTATCTTAAATTATAGTTTGATCACTTTTTTCTATAGCTCTGCCCTTTAAAAAGTAAGCCAATCATCAAAATAATAGATCTGTCACCTAATAAATAGATCGGTTGCTTAATTCAATGCTAGAGCCTGAGGAGAGTGGTTCAGATGAAGAAGTGAACTTCCTACCAAAAAGGAAAAGTACACAAAGTAAAGTTTGGACATTCATTCAAAGATTTGATAACTTAGAATGTGCTTAAAATTACATTTAAAGCGAAAAAATACCCTTTCTTAAAAAAAAAAAATAGAGGAGGGGCTTAAGAAATATTTTAGATGCAACAAAGTATCGTCTTTCAGTTGAATTATTTGATAAATAAATATTATTTTCCAGTGATTAAAAATAATTCTTAGGTACCTAAACATTTTTATATTGTTTGGTGATTCAGTTTTAGTGACACTTTTATTATTTTGATACCCAATATATTTATTTGATGATTGATATAATTTCAAAGTAATTCTTAATTATTATTTAGGTAAGCGTTTTAATATTATTTGGTGATTCAATTTAGGTGACAGATCTACTATTTTGGGAACAAATATTATTTATTAGGTCACTAAAAATGCATTTATTAGGTGATTGATAAAATCATACCCTTAATGAATTAACGCAAAATGAGAAAACCGTTTCTTCGGACCATCAAACTTAACAAGTTTTACTATGGGACCAACTCTGAAATCGCAAAAAAAAAACCGCTGTTTCATACATTTTTATAATTTCGTTATTAATTTTTGTATGAAACAGCTGATTTTTTCATCGTGATTTCAGAGTTGGTCCCATAGTAAAAGTTGTTCAGTTTAATGGTCCGAAGAAACGGTTTTCTCATTATGCGTTAATTCATTAACACGTTGTATACGAGTAAGGCGCTGTATGCCTAAAATTAACGAACACTACTACTTTAAATACAGTCTTCTTATTACGTAACCATCCGCCATCGCATGGCGACCCTGCCAGTGTTGCCGATCGGCGGCGCTGGTCAGTGGCACTACCGATCCGTTTCCGCGCCGATATGCCGGCGTATGTGAGCTTGCGGGCCGAGTAGATGTAACAATAGATTCTACGCTCGTTTTTCTTGGACATATTCTTATGATAATGTTTGTTACGGACGATGTCGGATCACCTTTTGATGATACATCAAACAGCTTCTTTTGAACCCCGTTTTGAGCATGACTTTCATTTACTTTGGTTTTAACATTTATAGATCATTAATTTTGTCTTTATGCGTTTCGTTATTAACTTCCTGTCTATTATCAACTATTTTTAACGTTTTAATGCAATCTTGTTTATTTGCTTGCTTGTCTTTATATGCTTTCTGAATTAAAATGTCGGTTTTGTGTGATTCATGCGCGTTTTTGACCGGATCAGGCACCGTCCGCGCCTCTACGGCACCGTATTGTTTACTGGTTGGTGGGGGCAACTCGTCCTAATGTCACTTGTCCCACTGTTTTGCTTTTTAATTAACCCATATCACTCAATAATTAGTTTTAATTTAAGCTCAGTTTATTAATTATAAATAACTTAGTGACATACGGCCTTATCACAGAACACAGTTCAACAAGTGTTTAATTTACACCCGTATTCACAAACATTACTATGAGGACGCACAGCGTCCAACTAACAATCACACGTAATACCAGCGGGTCTCACTCTGCGCTTAAACTTTTATATCAGCCTACTGCTCGCGGCTGACTCAGTCGAGCCAGCGTACGAGGGGTGGCGTGTGTCGGTTGAGACAGAGCTACGCGAAAGAAAGAGAAGCGCTTCGGAGGCGGTTATAATAATAGGCACGCAGCGCTGTACAATTTGAAATTGTACTTTATTGCCGTGCAGCGAGAGTAGCTTATTATTTGATTGTCCTCGCGCAGATGGACTTCTGTACGTTTAGTATTATTATATATTGTGATAATACCAGGACTCTGTGCGCGAGTATGAAGCGCTCGGCGTCCTTTGAGAGGACAAATTTCATACGTCAGAAAAGATAAGACCTACGCGATAGAAAGAGAGGCAACTACTTAATTAATGTTTTGGAGCGAAGGGAGCGCTGTGCGACCTGAAATGCACTTTATTATGTCGGAGCAAGAGTCGCTATTTATTTAATAGATTTTGCGGAGTGCAACTTCTGTACGCTAGTACTATTATCTATTCTGTGGTAATACGTTAAATAAAACGAACTAATCACAGAGCTCCATTTCAACGCAGTGAGTTCGCATAGTCAAGGGTCGTTTGAGTATAGTTTGAATACGGGTGTTAAGACATTATTTAAATGTGATGCGTCACTTTTTTGACTGTATTGTTTGAAGGAGATAGCATCAGATTTATCCAGTATTTTTGTGATAAGGCCGCTGTCAAAGCTGAATCAGTGTAAAAAAAACATATCGCAATCCCGGTACAAGTTTCCTTGGGCCGAATTGACCCCCTGTTACCGTCCGCTGTGACAGATCTCGCGTCTTCATTTTAGACCTTAACACTCGCTGATAAGGCACACCAAATCGCTGCGAGTAGCTCCTTCTAGCCGATTCAAGCTTCCATGGTTCAGTTTTAACCAGCGGACTAAAATCTATGGAACAAGTATTCCGCTCAAAAAATGGCACCACACGAAAATTACAACTAAGTGAGTGGAGCTAAAAATGCTGGCATTAATTATGCAGCACAAAGCGTCTGGTTGCTTATTAACGACCAAAATTTATACTCATTGATGCTTTCTATGCTTAAACGATATAATAAGATACGTTTGTCTTCTTTGCGTCTACGTTTAAACCATTTGACTACACAGGACGTCATTTCTAATTAACTCTCTCTTTCTTCTTTTATTTACAATACAAACTGCAATTTGTAAAGAATGCATTTGTAAAGAACGCTAACGTCAGTCACCGAGTGCGTGGTTGGCCCGACTAAAGCTGTGCGGGTTGTAATTTTTTGTCCCCGTGGTGCCACATTTTTAAACAATATTCGTTTGCAATTACACTTCCATAGATTTTAGTTCGCTGGTTTTAACCCTTTGGTTTTTAGACTCACAGCTACTGTCATCGTTCGTCTTGTGGTTAACTAGTTATTTAATATTATGTAATTCTTTCACACCTGCTTAAAAATGTTAGTACAAAAATATTGTTGGTTAAGTTTTTCTTAAGATCTAAATTTTGTTAATAACCCCTAATGATATTTCATCGCCTAAGATATTCACTGTTTTACCTGCATCATCAATTTAAAATGCATGTTTTAATGAACAATCTGTGTTTAATTTAGTGCTAGATAGCGCTGTTTTAATATAATTTCTCCCACTTCTGATAATGAGGGCAGAGACGCGAGATACCACATCTATTAAAGGGGTTTGAAGTTTTTGTATGGAGCGTGGCATAGTTCTCGTTCGAAATTTTTAAAACACGCGTCGCACTATTAAACTTGTATATTTCAATTGTAGACATACAGACAAATAAACAATGTTATGTTATATAAGGGTCTAAAACGTCACGTTTTAGAGATATTTGGGCAAAAAGATCAATCTTTCTTCATAGTACATTAGTAGCCGCTAATATTATGTGCAACGTAGCGACCTAATTTAATCAACTTGCAATATTCAATTATTATAATTTTAGTACAATAAAGTAACTCCGTAGACTGTATCATTTCCAGTGCATTCTTGACTTCTTGCTGCATCCTCATCCTGATACTATCTAACATTACTTACACTTCATGAGCACACCAGCTCAATCTCTTTATGTTTAAAACGTGTCGTTTTAGATCCTTATTCCATTAAATTATTTGTTTGTCTATATGTCCTCAATCGAAATATACAAGTTGTGCGACGCTAGTCTTAAAAATTCCGGGCGAGGATTAAGCCAAAAGTTTTCAAACCCCTTTTTTAATATGCTTGTAATATAACAATAGTACATAATGTTAAAACAATTGTAAATTCCAATATCACAGCGTAGACTCTGTACGACTTGACGTCCGCTACCAGCACTGACTTGAGGCTTGTCTTGTGATGGCGGCCGCGGCCCAAGCGAGTCCCGCCCTTGCTATGGCGTTTAGGTTCATAGTTAATATCGGGTCATTCTGAACTTGCCATCAATAATCCAAGGATGTGTCCAGTCCATAAAACTAAACAACTTTCTCTAAGAAACATGTGTCGAATTTCACCACAAAATTTTGGTCATTTCATACTAAATTGATCAAGTGAGCTCTTTGATTTGTATGGACAGTCGATTTTTTAGTCAGATCGCCCTGGATAGCCATCATCAGATCACAGATCAATCAATCTCTGGCGGAGAACCAAGGCTTCAAAGTTACCTCGTTTGAATGAAAATCGACTGGTGTCCTTAATTGTGTGGCCATTACTATATACAGGGACATTTTTGTTTTCACCATCCAAATTTTGAGGATGTCTTCAGTCAATGAAACTGAACAACTTCCTCTAAGGAACACATGGCCAAATTTGTAAAAAAAATATCGACTATCCATACAAATCAAAGAGATCACGTGATCAATTTAGTATGTAATGACCAAAATTTTGTGGTGAAATTCGACACATGTTGCTTAGAGAAAGTTGTTTAGTTTCATGAACTGGACACATTTTTGAAATTTGGACGGTAAGTTCAGAATGACCCGGTATAAGTGTACGCTTGGGGCGTGAGCGGGCTCGGCTGCTATACGCGGTGTGACTAGCGAGGTGGCGGTAGGCTGCGTAGATGATGTGTGCCTCACGATAAACTACCGTGGGATTAACTAATAATGTTCTACAATTATTCATAATAACACACGACCGCTTTAGACGATTACTCGGTGCCAAATGAACATTTGGTCCTAGCATGAGCACCACGACAAAATTTTCTCGATATTTTTCTCGCGTAAACGCAGTGTCTGACCCGCTCATACCGTTTGATATGAGCGGGATAGACTTTGCGTTTAATAGTCGCGGTGCGCATGCTAAGCTGGCGTTGCTTAATGTTGGGAACTAAAACATTATTTCTTAGTCTTACTCAACCTAATACATTATGTAATACCATAGACTCAGTCTGCACAGTGCTTGATGACATTAGGAAATACATATTGTGTGTGTGACCGCGCGCGCCGATCGAATATATTGACAGATCGCAGGCAAGCGCGGCTACGCCTACCTTATACCATTCAGTTGTTAATGTTTTACTCATCTCACACTTCTGGGCCGAATCTTATTACTTTTTTTATTTTATTCAAAAGTTACAACACTATTTTGACGAGATACGCCGCAGATCCGACGCCACGTGTGTCATACTGACAACTAATATTGAGGGAAGTGACGTCGGATCTGGGCGTGGCATGCGACACTCAATCTCATACTGTTTGTACATACTGTACCGTACTGGTTTAGTGCTGCGATGACATTAGAGTCGCGGGTTCGCGGCGACCCCCCAAATATTTTTAGTTGACTAACCCCCCCACATTTGGAACTTTTATTATTCGTGTACCGCATGCTTCGATTTTCCTCACCTTTCGGTACCCTGTGAATGTGTCCGTGTTTACGTGTATATTAAAATTTTTGCCGTTGCAAAACTCGCCTAGTGTGGCGCGTGGTCCGCGGGCGAGCGCTGCCAATCGGCTCGCGGTAAAGCGAGGTCAATGACCGCGCCCGCCCGCGGCGCCTACCACACTGGTCGATTTTTTCTCGCGGTTGTCGCTACACTGTTTTTTTTTTACGAAATTTGCCGCTAGCAACTCAATGCTTTGATCGAGTAGATTGGTTTAAACTGATACAAAAATATTTGGCTGGTCGCTTCAATCTTAGAACTTGGCTGTTTCCTGAAATATGCTCTTTTTAAATGTTACGATGAATAACAAATGTGTCGATAATGTTTCGAGTGTGTCGGGTGCGGTATTAACACGGGCTGCTCTTGCCGAACTAGCAGTAGTGAAGCACTAGGTTTTTTTCTCGTTCTACTCTATGTACGCCATACACCACCATCTTGTAAACATACCTTTAGATACTCTTATATATGTACTTGGCACTTTTAGTTTTTGATAATTGATGGCGTTATTTTATTTGTATATCTCAATATATTTATGGTTTATTATGTATTTGTATGTTTTTAAACACGAGCGTCCGACATTTTATAAATATTGTATTTTATTTATGTTTTTGAAGCATGATACTCGCGTGTTATTTCCATAGAGGCTTGTTAAGTTTGCGTTGAACTCCTTGACCACGTATTCCGTATGCTTCACCATAGGACGAGATCAGAATCTTCGCTTTTACCCAATTTGAGCTATTTATGTTTTGGTATATGGTACTGTGTTGTGTTCAAATATGCGACAATTGAACCACGGATCTCGCGTTACACTAGATCACTCAATTAACTTACGCCTGTAGCACACCTCCGTGGAACACCGCAGCAGGTTTCGCCATAAGTTCGACATGCGGAACAAATGCGAACAACCGGGGATAAGTCTGCTAATGTTAACGTCGAAATAGTGATTCAATGGTGTTTGAATGGTAATGCTTTTTGACACAGTTCTTGTTTCCTAAACCCAAAATCGAGACACAATGTGTTTCCGTTTTGGGTTTAAGAAACAAGAACTGTGTCAAAAAGCATCACCATTCAAACACCATTGAACCACTATTTCGACGTTAACATTAACAGAATTGGGGGTCAAGTCTGCTAATGTTTTCGTCTAAATCGTAGTTCAATGGTGTTCTAATAGTAATGCTTTTTGACACAGTTCCTAAAACCAAAATCGAGACACAATGTGTTTCCGTTTCGGGTTTAAGAAACACAATGTGTTTCGGTTTTGGGTTTAAGAAACAAGAACTGTGTCAAAAAGCATCACCATTCAAACACCATTGAACTACGGTTTTGACGAAAACATTAGCAGACTTGACCCCCTGTTCTAATGCATAGATCTTTCACGCGCGATTCCACCCGATCGGCTCCGACCGTTGTCACACGCAAAAGCAATTATTTTAAGAGCTGGCCCCGGACAAAGGGACAAATACAGAGCGACGAAATCGACGAAATCCCTCCAGTTAGTTTGCCATACTATCATTATTAACAGTTTCGGGCACCTGGCAGATTTTCAGTGGTGGGGGTGGAAGTGGTTGAGCAACAAAGGGGTTGAAAAAGCGCTTGAAGGTATACAATTTACAGAGCTCTGGATTTGGAGTGGTATAATAGCAAGCCAATCGTGTATCTAAACCGAATAAAACATTGCCAGGCATTTTGACTGGTATGAAAGTAATGCCAGGCTGCATCAAACCATACCACTTTTTCGCGCACCGATCCGCAACCACTCCCACCCCCACCACTGAAAATCTACCAGGTGCCCGAATCTTTTAATAATGATAGTATGCCACACTAACAAGAGGGATTTCGTCACTGTATATTGACCACTTATTTCCGGGGCTAGCTCTTAGTCCAAATGACGTGAAAGCGCTACGTAGATGTTGTCCTTATAAAATCGTCATAGCGGAACTCTGGCGGAACTACCGCCGCTGCCGCTGGTACGGTTTCGCGGCGGAGGTGCGCTACAGGCGTGAAGCCATTAAAATACTAACATTGGTGTTTTGGTTTAATCTGGATGATGTTGTGTTGTTCAAGGATTGTGCTTATTATTTTCTGCGAGATTCGTGGGGCGTTGTACGTTTGTTTGAAGACGACACAATTTCGAATATTTCACCGGCGCAACTAAAACCTTGGTGCATTTGTCAAAAATCGTACTTCTTTTTAATTTAAAATGAGTTTTTTAGTATGAATATTATTAATAAAAATCTAACTTTCATTTTAACATGTACTATACATAAATAAAAACTCGTTACTTGAACATTGAATGACATTTATATCTATCATAATGTCTAAATAACAAATGCCCCTTTGGTCTGTGCCCTTAGTATGAGTTTACGAAACTATCGAAAACTATCGAACTCTCTCTCTTTTAATCGCATCGACTGTTTTACCGACATCAGCCTATTTCTCGCGATATTGTCTCGCTCACATCAGTACTGTGTGAAAGGGACAGGCTTAACGGTAACGCGTGAAAAGTGGTGACTTTTGGTCATATTAGCGCATGTTTATATCTGTTATACACGACAATCGCATATCTATTAACGCGCGTGTGACAGAGACAAGTATAGACGGGTCATTGTTAAAAATTCTTCGTGCTCCGGATTTTATAATAAATCATCCTTGTGTGTCGTCGGTATATCATTATATCCGATAGGTTTCGATATCGCTGATAGTTTTGCATACTCGCACTAAGAACCATTACGCACTGTCGAGTCACCGGCGACTTTCTATAGTTCACAATGTTTACGTACTCGGTTGCGTCGGATTTTGCTTATTTTTCGGTCGCCGAAAGACCTATGGCCCTACCATGAGTTGATGCAAATTGTTAACGTTCCGTAAACTATCGTTTACTCTTTCACTCGCACTGACTGTGAGCAGTATATCCGATAGTTTAAGGTAATATAAACAGGTGGTCAAGTCTGCTAATGTTTTCGTCAAAATCGTAGTTCAATGGTGTTTGAATGGTAATGCTTTTTGACACAATTCTTGTTTCTTAAACCCAAAACCGAAACACATTGTGTTTCTTAAACCCAAAACGGAAACATATTCTGTCTTATTCAGATATGTTTCACAACAACTGTTCTAACAAAACCTGGTTTAATGCTTGTAAACCAATCACAATGCACCTTTTGATCCTTAAAAGGTGGGACTAAACGTTAAACTGTCACTCCTAATACGGTTTGCACTAAAATGGCGTTAGTCTGCAGTCTAACGCCATGTTACTTTGGCCCTAGTTTAACGAATGCACTCTGAATAAGACAGATTGTGTCTCGATTTTGGGTTTAAGAAACGAGAATAGTGTCAAAAAGCATAACCATTCAATCACCATTGAACCACAATTTTGACGAAAACATTAGCAGACTTGACCCCCCGTTTGCATCAACTCACGGCAGGGCCACAGTTGACAGTGCGCAATAGGTTCAAGGGTAGTAGTTGCGTCGTGTAGTGTGTTGTGGGGCGGTCGTTAACCGTGTGTCGGTCGCAGATGGGCGGCGTGTACGCGGGGCTGGGGTACGGCGGGTTCGGCGCGGCGCACGCCCCGCGCGGCCCGTTCGCCTCGCCGCCGCACGCGCACCATCACTACCTCGCGCCCAGCCAGGTGAGTGTACGAGGGTGGTTTGATAAGTCCATGACTTTGCAAAGAAAAAACATTTTTTTCGCCATATTTTGTTTTATTTCTCTACATAATCTTTTTGTAGCTCTGCGTATTCAGTCCAATGAAGTTCCTTCCTCTTTAACCCGTTATTTTTTTTTTTTTTTTTTTTATTTTAATTATTTGGAAGACCAACAGCTAAATTTAATCCAATAGGTAACTAATGTAACGCTTGGAAGCCAATTACAGGTCCTCACCGATGGAAACAATTTACAATACTAACTAAGCACTTAATAAGTAGGAATAGGTAAGCATTCCACATGATAGATAATTACATAATTATGAAAACAAGATATATAAGCCAAATAATAAGTAAACAAAAAGTAGCTTATGCTTAAAAACTGCTCATTAGTCGCTTCAACGATGTAACGCTAATATTAAACAGGTCAATATCAAACTGCTTGGAGATTAAATTAAAGCTATTGCCTGCACGCAAGAGATACGAATTATGACGAAATTTTGAAGATGCAGATGGTACGCATATAAGGGGGTTAAATCTAAGGGGTTTCCTCGGAGCTCTAAGGGAGATCTTAGAGAGTAGCTCTGGACTATCAACTGCACCAGAAGCGATTTTCAATAGGAAGACCATATCAGAGATTTCACGACGCTTCTCCAGTGGTAACAAGTGGTGTTTTTTACAAAAAGATATGTATTGGCTAGACTCATAGTGTTCTTTGGTACGAAAACAGAGATATTTCATGAATTTCCTTTGGATATTCTCGATCCGCACTATATAGGTAAGGTACTGAGGGTTCCAGACCTGCGACGCATACTCAAGATGACTTCGAACAAATGTACAATATAAAATCTTTAGTGTTTTTGCATGTTTGAAGTCTTTAGAATTACGCATCACAAATCCGAGAGCCCTAGAAGCCTTAGAAATAATATTATTTATGTGGTCGTCAAATATAAGCTTATTGTCGTGCAGAACACCAAGGTCCCGCATGACAGTATCACGCTTCAATTTCGAGCCTTTCAAAGTATAGTCAAAATGGACCAAATTTCGTTTGCGGCTATATGTGACAACACTACACTTCGACGGATTAAGCTCTAATTGATTCTCGGCGCAATAGTTATCAAGTCTGTTGAGGTCCTCCTGCAACAGACTAGCATCGGCAGCTGAAGATATGGGTGCTATAATCTTCATATCATCCGCGAAGCATAGAAGCTGTGATACCTTGAAACAGTGTTCAATGTCATTCACGAAAACTGCGAACAATAGAGGCCCAAGCAGGGACCCCTGAGGAACCCCACTTGGAACCGTAAGCCAACTGGAGATGTAATTTTTTACGACAACAGCCTGGGACCGATTATCAATATAAGAAGATAACCATCTAAGCAAGTCACCACTAATACCGATCTTCTGTAGTTTAAGTACTAATAGATCTGGCCGAATTCGATCGAATGCCTTGCTGTAGTCGGTATATACGACATCAACCTGTGAGCCATCATCCATAAAAGAGGTGAGAGATTCATTTAACAGTACTAGGTTGGACACAACGGAGCGACCTCTCAGGAACCCATGCTGTGTGTGACTAAAGGAATGCATGAGAGCTGCGTAAAGTTGTTCGTACACAATCTTCTCAAGGACTTTAGAAACAATGCAAAGTTTAGAAATAGGTCGGTAATTAGCGACGTCAGTTCTTGAACCTTTTTTGTGTACCGGAGTGATGTAAGCACGTTTCCATACGCTTGGTACCACACCTTCTGCTAGCGACCTATTAAACAGTATGCAGATTGGAACCGCAATAGTTTTAGCGCAGCGAATGAGGAATTGAGCTGGAAGCAAATCAGGACCAGCTGACTTAGAAGGATCCAATTTCGAGAGAAGCTTTACCACGTTATCCACATCAATTTCAATACTAGTTATGTTAGCAATGGTGTCATTACAGGCAGACGCATAAGCATTAGATCGATTGGTAGGACAGTCCAGAAAGTTAGAGTGAAAGTAGGTAGAAAAAGCATCACAAATTGAGTTACCTGTGTTAAAAGTTGAATCACCAAGCTTCATACTACTGGGTATTCCATTCGTATTAGATTTAGACTTGACAAACGACCAAAACAATTTAGGGTTATTTTTCAAAGAGCTCTCGAGAGAATTAATATAACTATAGTAGCATTTGCTCTCCAACTTCCTACACCGATCCCTAAGCGTTTTAAATGATTGTTCATCAGCAAGGTTCCCATACGTCTGGAATTTTTTCAGGTATTTAAACTTTTCTCCGATAACCTTCTTCAATGCAGGTGAGTACCATTTCGGAAAGCGGCCAGAAATAACCCTCTTACTAGGAATGTACTTATCTCTTAAAGCCAAAAACACATCGTAAAAGTATTCTGTGGCAGCCTCCAGTGACCTGGATGTCAGTTTAGATTGCCAGTCGACTTCCGAAATCTCTAGGTTAATTGACTCGTAATTGCCCTTATTAAAGAGATACTTGACGTGTGGGGCACCAGCTAAGGGGACTGAGTCAGAGAACTGCAGGTCGATAGCTAAAGCTCCGTGATGCAGGTCGATCGGTACGAGTGAATCACCACTACAATCGGTGACCCGGACATTATCATTAGAAAGAACGAGGTCGAGAGTTCTACCATGCGCATTCTTGACTCCGTTGTATTGAAGAAGACCGAGGGTATTTAGCTCGTCCACCAAAAATTCCTCATCATTCGAGGTAAAATTTGACGGATCAAAGGAGAAACCATCGACATCGCTCGGAATCCAAATGATGTTACCCAAATTAAAATCACCCACTATTAAATATCTATCGCTTGGATTTCGAGCGACTACGGTGCCTAAGTTAGTAAAGAAATTTGATAATTGTTCAGAGAAGGAGAATCCTAAATTTTCGTTACATAAGTATACAACACAGATATGTAGATTGATATGAACATTACTCCCGCGCCGTTTAAGCGTCAAGGTCAGCCACAGGTCCTCAGCACTCGAGTGAAATGTCAGTTGCGGTACGACCGCCAATTTACGATGGACTCCTATCAATACTCCCCCCCCATAAATCTGGTCGGTTGCAGCGTAATTGCGATCCCGCCGCCAAACAACATAACGACTGTCAAAAAGCTCCGCATCCCTAATGCTGTCCAGCAGCCACGTCTCAGTAATAATAACAACATCATAGTTAAAAGTACATAAGTTACGGAAAAATAATGTAGTTTTAGTACGTAGACCCCGCACATTCTGATAATAGATGTTATAATTATTATTCATTGCGCTAGCTATCTATAAAAATATCAACAGTAAAGCTTCAGAGTACCAAAAATAATTTATTATATAAGTAGGAGATGCGGGCACAGAATAAATAATATCAAATTTGTACTTGCAATTTCTATAAAATAAAATACAAACAATAAAGCTACAAAGTTTCAAGAAATTATAATTAATTATAAAAATAGGGGACGCGGGCACAAAATACATACTAGACGCGGGTGGGCGACTCATTGCATTATTGTAATAATAACTGCGGTGTACTATATTATACCAGCAAATAATAGTACCATCTTCAAACAAAAGAGCAAAGTAATACAAATATATAGTATAAAAATAGCTAATATAGACAAATAACGCAACTAAACAAAATTTAACTCGTGCGTGCAAGCAATTTGCAACAAAATAACAAGGTAATAAGCGAAGCCGGACTACGAGGCGTTCAAGGCTACAGAAACGTAGTAGAATATGCAGCGAACGTAGCAGATAAAAAAATAGCCGAGTGACAATGCGCGCGCTACGAGCAAACCGGTTTCGTATAAGCGAGGAGTTCGATACGGGACAATAGCGGAGCATCGTTACAACAAATACAGCAGTTATTATAAAACGTTTGTACATTATAAACAAGCATTGAGCACTATAAACATTTATAAGAATGTGAATCATTTTACACAATGGATATATGGCGCAGAGTAATAGTTTTAGGAAAAAGTAAATTAAAACGAAATGGCAATAAATTAACCAATTTTGTTTAAATCATTTTCACTGGCGATAATAAGAACGCGGGAAGTGTCATTTTTTCTTACATGAATTTTACAATATTTGACCCACACGTAACTATAGTCTTTATCCTTGGCGATTGATTTCGTTTTCGTGAGAAGTTTTTTATATTCGGGCGTAAGATGGTCGTTGATAAAAATTCGTTGAGTATTTCCCACAAAGCCAACATCTGCGGCAGTTATATGTTTCTTCGCTCGGGCAGCGGCAACGAAGTCTTCTTTAATATATCGATTGATGAAGTTTATGACTATAGATTTCTCGTTACTATTATGCAGGGGCACTCTGGCTATGTAATTAATTTGGGATTTGGGGAAACTATAGCCAACCACTTTGGTAAGGGCCTCAGCTACTGCAAATAGGTTTTCCCCAGATTTGATAGGTACACCTTTCACCTCGACGTTGTTAAGCCGCATCCATTGATCCTTCAGTGCTATCTCCTTTTTTAGGATGTTAATTTCATTGCCATACGAGTTAACGGAAGATTGCAAATTATTTATCTCGGACAATCCACCCTCCAAGTTTGTAATTTTTAAAGCCTGCTCGTCCAGCTTAGCGCTATTAAAATCACAAGAAGCCCTTAAGTCTAACAGCTCCTGCTTGATGTATTTGACGTCATCAATAAGTGTAGGAAGACTGGCAAGCTGTCGCTTGACGTCACGCAGCTCGTTAAGTATGGTCTCGAGCTTAGCCGAGTCTCCAGCAGGAACAGGTGACGACGATCTTGTTAGTTTACATTGGGGACACTTCCAAGCTGATCTGCGGTCAGGACCAAGCTTTCTATACCCAGCTTCGGTTATGTTAGCACAACCAAAATCCAAATGCTTGTTGCACGTTCCACACTGTACTCCGTCATTGAAGGACTGATCGCATAACGCACACTTCATTTTGCAACGACAGATAACTACGATTTAATAAGAGACAAAAGGTTGACCACCTATGGATGCAAGAGGCAACTGGCTAGCAGGCGTACTACCGAGACGAGTGCTCACAGCGTACTGATTACTTATTTTTTCATTCACCGCCTAAAAACTGTTGTAACTGAAATGAGAGCTCATTTCCGACACCACCTTTTGGCTTGATGGAAATCTTTGTCCGCCAAGACATTTATAAATCTAAATCTAATCTAAATTTAAAATCTCAGTAGGCTAAATCCAGAGAATAGGAAGGATTCGCATCTTCATTCGATGAGTTTTGATGTCATGAGTGCCGCCGAGAAGGGTCGACAGAGTCATCAAGAAAAGTTAGAAGTCGCTTGAGCTTTTTGTTTCCAAAAGTAATAATCTTTTGCCGATTTGAAAAAAAAAACAATAGTGTAAAGATTCCTAAGGAATTTCTTTTTGAAATACAAAAATAAATTATGAAAAAAGTATTTCTTCTTGTCAAACTCATGGACTTATCAAAACACCCTCGTAGTGTGTTAACGCAGGAACTGTTCACTGATATTCAGCGATGTCTGTACTCGGAAGTGCTTAGAAAACTTCGATATCGTGAGTCAGGTCTCCATACATTTTTGTCTTGATTAGCTTGACGTAGTGCGATGACACGTCTGCGTAATGTTTACATATTGTACTTTTCCTGGGGTACGGCGGGTCAGTGACAATTTACAGCAAACTAAAATCTATGGAACGAGCATTTAACGGCCTGTGGTCTAGTGGTTTGACCACCCGTGTAAGACGCTGGGGTTCCGGGTTCGATTCCCAGGGGGGTACAGTTTGTACTCAGTTTGGTTGGTGGTAGGGCTTATTTCAAGTCCGCTTCGCTAGCTGCCACCGTCTTACCTAACTCTGAATCCATAACAACAATTTAAAAATCGTTGTGTTCCGGCAGTTAAAGGTAAGATAGCCAGTTCCTCAGAGGTGAGGATTCCGGGTGTAGTGCGTTTCCACCTTCGGCCTTATCGTCACTTAACATCAGGTGAGGTGAAAGCCAAGCATTACCACGGTGTGCATAAAAAAACCAACCGTCTCAAAACCCTTTATACACGGTGAAATTTTAATCATTTGGTTCCCCCAGATGTAATCGTGAGTGGAACCACCACACGGCGGGAACCGTATGATTAAAATTTCAGCGTGTATATCCTGTTTCGGTGGTTATGCTAGGGGGGCTGAGTTATAAATAGGGGTTACCACCTGTCACTACAATATGGATTTAAGAGTTTTTACGGGAGTCAATTAAAACAACTGTTTTTTGTGAAGATAATTTAGACCACAGATTTTTTATACCGTATTTTTTTTATGTAGTTATTTATTTATATTACAACCTTACAACAGCTATCATTACAGGATAATCCCAATTTATTTTTTCATTTACGGGTTTCTGTATTAATGGGGTAACCCGTAAAATACGGGGCATCTGGCAACCATACTCATTAATTCCTTTTGGTTGGTAGCGCGCGGAGGGCGGGCGGCTGGAGGTGGTGGCGGGCGAGGGCGCGCTGTCGCCGCTGCAGCCCGAGCTGCACCACGCGCCGCTGCTGCTGCACCACGAGGTACAAGGGACACAGACAGTGGCTCAGGAGAGAGGTGGCGGAGAGAAAGAGAGAGAGAGAAGGAAAGAAAGATAGTCGTTGAGAAAGGGGGGGAGAAAGCGAATGGGCGAGAGAGGAGGGTGAGAGAGGGGTGGGAGAAAGAGGGAGGGGAGAGTGGGAAAGAGAGAGAGGGGGGAAGAGAGGGGTGGGCGAAAGGGGAGAAAATGAGTGGGGCGGAGAGAGGGGTGGGAGAGAGAGGGACAGAGAGAGGAACAGAGAAAGGGGAGAAAAAGAGTAGGGCAAGTAGAAGTAGGTGAGGTGAGAGAGAGATAGGAGTAGGGAAGAAAGAGAAAGGGGCGGAGTGGAGAGAGAGAGAGAGGGGGGGAGAGAAAGGGGCAGAGAGAGGGGTGAGGGGGAGAGAGGGAAAGATAAAGTGGGCAGAGAGAGGGGGGAAAGACAGAGTGGGGCTGAGAGAGGCGTTAGAGTGCGGCAGAGAGAAGGTGGGAGAGAGTGGAGGTGAGTAGGACAGAGAGAGAGGGGTGAGAGTGGGGCAGAGAAAGGGATCAGAGAGAGTGGGGCAGAGAAAGAGATGAGAAAAAACGGGACAGATAGTTGGTGGGAGAGAGTGGGGAATAGAGAGAGAATGGGGGGGGGGAAGTGAAAGAGATAGATTCTTGCATCAATAAAATAAAGAAAAACAATATTATTAGTACATTACATCCGAGAACGGGAAGCTAGCGATTGCATTGTCGAGGATGGTTTGAAGCCCGAGCCGCAGGCGAGGGCTTTAGTCATTCGAGGCAATGCAAGTAGCTTCCAGTACAAGGTTTGTATAATACTTTACTCACGAAATGCGAGGAAATACAATTTTCTTTGTAAAAATGTGATATTTAAATTGGTTCGCGTGGCCATGTTTACTGACCGGTCATGCAACCATAAAGTTTCATAAAAAGAATGCTAGCTGATAAGTTCTACCGATTTGAATTTGGAACACTTACTTCCCGCACTCAGTGCGGGAAGTAAGTATTGAATTTCATTTCCGCACTGAATTTCAAATTTAGAATGTGATGAACCAGACCGCCACGGAAATGTTGAACGCCCCGCATTCTTTTTTCAAATGGAATGATAACATTTCAGAGCATAAGTGAGTAAAATATTTTCCGGTCCATGTCCGCAGGCGCGGGGAGGCGCGCTGGAGCTCATAGCGCCGCACCGGCACGCGCTCACGCACCACCACGTAAGTAAACTCAAACTCAACATAACTTTATTCAAATAAACTTAGAAATGAAGTTTTTGGAGCGACTACATTTTCCTATTGCTCATTTGAAACTATTTTAGCTACTGTACTATTTATAATCAAAATAGTGTTTTATTCATTTTATCAGTGTTGTGTTTGATTCTGTATTGATATATCTATACGATCCAGTCTTCCTTAAGCTTCCTTAAGCCAGTATTCAACAAACGGTCGTACCTACCATAAACATTGTGTTTTCGCTGTACTCTTACCTGTCAGACGAATACCAACTTTATTTCCCTCAAAGCGCTCATGGCGATCACGTTTGTTAAGCAACGCTCAGTCCGGCCGGGTGTCGGATGGGTGACCGTTAAGAGGAATTACAGCTGAGCGCTTCTGTGCTTCGGAGGGTACGTTAAGCCGTCGGTCCCGGCTGTTGTCATCTGATAACAGTCGTTAAGCCAAGTTAGAGCCCATATAGGTGGCTTGATAAACTCTAACACCAAAGGGACACTATTCCTCATTCGATAAGAAAAAAAGATTTCCCTCAAAATAACGTACAATCATCAAAAGTCAGAATCAAGCATTCTGGCTTAACCTCTGATTAATTGGGATCCGCGTAGATTGAAATAAAAAATTGTTTTGTTTTAGCGTCGCAGCGGCAACGGTGTGGGCGTGGGCATGGGCGGGGGCGTGGGCGTGGGCGGAGGAGTAGGCGTAGGAGTCGGAGTCGTGGGCTCCGGCTCTAGAGCGGCGCGACCGTACGTGCGACACGCGCCGCGGTGGCCTCATCACGCCATACATCACATACACGCGCAGGTACGTACACGTAGTGGTGGGCTCCGGCTCTAGAGCGGCGCGACCGTACGTGCGACACGCGCCGCGGTGGCCTCATCACGCCATACATCACATACACGCGCAGGTACGTACACGTAGTGGTGGGCTCCGGCTCTAGAGCGGCGCGACCGTACGTGCGACACGCGCCGCGGTGGCCTCATCACGCCATACATCACATACACGCGCAGGTACGTACACGTAGTGGTGGGCTCCGGCTCTAGAGCGGCGCGACCGTACGTGCGACACGCGCCGCGGTGGCCTCATCACGCCATACATCACATACACGCGCAGGTACGTACACGTAGTGGTGGGCTCCGGCTCTAGAGCGGCGCGACCGTACGTGCGACACGCGCCGCGGTGGCCTCATCACGCCATACATCACATACACGCGCAGGTACGTACACGTAGTGGTGGGCTCCGGCTCTAGAGCGGCGCGACCGTACGTGCGACACGCGCCGCGGTGGCCTCATCACGCCATACATCACATACACGCGCAGGTACGTACACGTAGTGGTGGGCTCCGGCTCTAGAGCGGCGCGACCGTACGTGCGACACGCGCCGCGGTGGCCTCATCACGCCATACATCACATACACGCGCAGGTACGTACACGTAGTGGTGGGCTCCGGCTCTAGAGCGGCGCGACCGTACGTGCGACACGCGCCGCGGTGGCCTCATCACGCCATACATCACATACACGCGCAGGTACGTACACGTAGTGGTGGGCTCCGGCTCTAGAGCGGCGCGACCGTACGTGCGACACGCGCCGCGGTGGCCTCATCACGCCATACATCACATACACGCGCAGGTACGTACACGTAGTGGTGGGCTCCGGCTCTAGAGCGGCGCGACCGTACGTGCGACACGCGCCGCGGTGGCCTCATCACGCCATACATCACATACACGCGCAGGTACGTACACGTAGTGGTGGGCTCCGGCTCTAGAGCGGCGCGACCGTACGTGCGACACGCGCCGCGGTGGCCTCATCACGCCATACATCACATACACGCGCAGGTACGTACACGTAGTGGTGGGCTCCGGCTCTAGAGCGGCGCGACCGTACGTGCGACACGCGCCGCGGTGGCCTCATCACGCCATACATCACATACACGCGCAGGTACGTACACGTAGTGGTGGGCTCCGGCTCTAGAGCGGCGCGACCGTACGTGCGACACGCGCCGCGGTGGCCTCATCACGCCATACATCACATACACGCGCAGGTACGTACACGTAGTGGTGGGCTCCGGCTCTAGAGCGGCGCGACCGTACGTGCGACACGCGCCGCGGTGGCCTCATCACGCCATACATCACATACACGCGCAGGTACGTACACGTAGTGGTGGGCTCCGGCTCTAGAGCGGCGCGACCGTACGTGCGACACGCGCCGCGGTGGCCTCATCACGCCATACATCACATACACGCGCAGGTACGTACAGGCAGGGTCGCAATAAATCATGTTTTTTTAAATGGAAAGTTCTATCTAAATGGGTTCAGTCAGCTCAAAACATACAAAGAAACCGAATACTTATTGCTTCATATGTCATCATGAGTTTGGTTAGAACTTAGAATATACTCATTACAGATTTCTAAATTGTAGCAGGCTAATCTGACACAAACTCCCATAAACTCTCTCTCTCTCTCTCACACACACACACACGCACACATATAGTGTAATATTAATTAGTTATAGAACATAAGTTTACTTGTTTGTTATCTAAGTAAGAAAGAGCGGTGTCTCACAAACACAGGCTTTCAGCTTAAATGGGGACACCAACTTATTCAAAATTGTATTAGGTTTAAAAGAAAAATAAACATATTTTCGATGGTCTAGAGGACAAACATGCTAATTACAGATTTACTAATTTTTCAGGAGCACTGTTTTTATTAATTCTAAACTTCTAGATACTATAACTCAAAACTATGCATAGAAACTGGGTATATACTGCCTATGCTTAGTTAGGGTATTTATATGTATACTTATTTATCATAAATTTGAACGTCAAATATCCAAAATATTCTATAAAAATATCAAAATAGCAAAAAAAGCATCACTAAGTACGTTTGTACACAAACTATTGTTCACTTAACACTTTCGCGTATTATATTTCATTTGCTGACGAGTGTTCAGCAGTACTAAGACCACTAAAACCATTTTGTCTACCGGCACTTGAAAGGTTATCCTCTTTTAATATGATTGAGAATCGAAAGTTGCAAAATTACAAAATTAATTAAATTATTTAGCTTATTTGTCAATCGTGGTAAACGCAAGTAAAATGTTATAAATCTATTTAACATCTTTTGTACTGTGAACTGATGGTAAATAACTGCCATTATTTTATTTGGCTTCAAAATGACATCACTTAGTACAAATGTACAAGTACAGTTTAGACAGAAAGAGACGGAATTATGGAATTTGGATAAGTGCAAACGGTAGACCATGCTCATTTAATACATTTGGCGTTAAAATGTTAAAATAGCAAAATTTTGTAGTTAGCACGTTTGTCCTCTAGACCATCGTTTTATTTGTATTTATTTTTTTATATGTCCGTCCCTAATGTATGTATATTCCACAGACGGGCGGGGGCTTGGTAGGCGCGGCGCTGCCGCAGCTGCACGTGGCCTCGCCCTTGTCGCTGCCGCCGCCGCCGCCAACCTACCAGGTTTGTACTTATCTAAATAACTATACAAAGTGTACAAAATATTGTAAAGGACATCAGGCAGAGACCCATAGAAAAAAACCAAAGAATCCTTATTCATACTGCAAAAAAAACTTATCAGAATCTTAGTTAATATAGATAATACAAAAAGCTGCAAGCCGTACTTCCAAAAGCATAAAATCCTTTCCCTATCTTGTATTTATATTTTTGAAATCTGCAAATTTGTCAGAAAGCACATAGAGTTATATACTAAACGAAAAGATGTCCAATCAAAGTATTCATTACGGCATAAAAATAAGCTAAAAGTTCCAACAGCTCGCCTGCATTTGTGCTCCTCCAGTGTATATTAATATGTCTATAAGAATCTATAACAAATTGCCTGAAAAATTAATAAATGAAGAAAATAACAAATTGTTTAAGAGGGCTTTCCCTAATTTACGCGCTCGGGTTTTAGGTATTTACGGCTCGATCGCCGCGCGAAGTGAGCGCGCGTGTGCGTGTGTGCGTTTCTCCTCACGTACGGCACACAGTTGCTACCATACGCTGCAACGACCGAACGATCTTGATCTGTGTTTATGCCGCGTACAGAGGCCCAGTGGTTCCCTTTGTATTTGCATAAAATTTTAAGGCATAATATGTCATAGCATAATATGATTTCACCGAATGATGTTTACGCATAATATTACTTAGTCATAACAGCTTATGCATATTTTTTTAAGCATGACTACTTTAAGCATAATTATGTTTAAGCATAGCATTATTAACGCATATTTTTAATACGAAACTGAACGACGACCAACAACATGAAATATTTTCAAAACATATGCAGAATTGACAACATATCAAAATTTTTATCCTGTTTTTTTATTTGTTATTTAGAAATTACTGGTGAAAACATGAGACACGTATTTTTTTATTTTCCAAATTTTTTATTTTAAGTCAACGTAATATTAATTTGAAAACTTATCTATTCTAAAAGAGCGTAAGTGCCGTTTAAAAGATTTTTGGCGGACAATATCCTTTGCCCATATGGATAAAAAAAATCATTATGACGTCAACCTGCCAATCTAATCTATGGACGGTAATGACGTTTGTTTGTTTATCCTTTGCTCGAGGTTGTTTTCTTTTATTGTCGCTATTTTTACCTTATTTTCAACAATAATAAATAAAGATATTCGTAAATTAGATTCCATAATCTCATGTGTAGTTCCTGCCTGCAAAAATACTGTGATTGAATGCCCAAACAAACACTGTTTTACGTGCCAAACCAAAGTCTACACGTTTACAAGTGGTGTGTTGCTTTAAAGTTTTATGGAAATTGAAACTAATGCACTTCAAAACAAACTGTATTTATTAAACAAATTCAAACGTACACAATATCTTTTTATTTCTAAAAATAAAATGTTTCGCAGAAGAATTCAGCTTTTGCAGCATGATGAAGTCCATTTTGGTAAGGTTGCGACTGTCTGCTATTAAAAATCCTTCAGAAAACTTGATATTATATTTCGATAGATGTTAAATTTAACCAAAATACTAATTTAAGTTAAAAATATCATGAACTAGCTTCCGCCCGCGACTTCGTCCGCGTGGATATTAGAGAAAATCCTTAGGGAACCTTCAACCAGGATCCGACCAACCGTTTTATACGCGATTAGGCGGGTCCCCACCAAGCGCGCTGCCTTGCGAGGCAAAACATTTGCGACGTGTGACAGGCCTCGCACGAGGCTGCGCGCTTGGTGCGGACCCGCCTAATCGCGTATACGGTATACCGTTTTACGGTTGGTCGGATCCTGGTTGAAGGTTCCCTAAGGATTTTCTCTAATATCCACGCGGACGAAGTCGCGGGCGGAAGCTAGTTTATTACAATAATCAGAATTAGGTCCAGAGATATTAAGAGTATCACGTTCCCGTTTCTTTACTCTTTCCCGTTCCCGTCCCCGCCCCCGTTCCCGTTCCTGTTCCCGTGTCCGTCCCCGTCCCCTTGGGCTGAATCATGTCCACCGTGTTGGACTTCAAAACAAATGTCATTTTCGCATTCCTCATCCCATAAAACCTCAAGAACGACATCCACATCGGTTTTCATGTTTACTTACCCCATTTACCCCCTAACGGATGATTTTCAAAATAAGAAAATATGTGTTTGCCTATTTATTTTTAGACATGCTCCTACGAATTTTTAAGCTGTAAACTATGTAATGTCTATTTTATATTATTTTTCCATATATAATTTGTACCCCATTTTCACCCCTTTAGCGGTTAAATTGGACTTCAAAATTAATGTCATTTTCGCAATCATCATCCCATAAAACCTCAAGAACGACATCCATATCGATTTCTACGTTTACTTAGCCCATTTACCCCCTAAGGGGTTGATTTTCAAAACCACAAAATATATGTTTGCCTATTTATTTTAAGACATGCTCCTACGAAGTTTTAAGTTGTAATGTCTATTTTATATTGTTTTTAATACCAAATTTAAATCCAATTTTCACCCCTTTAGGGGTTAAATCATGTCGACCGTGTTGGACTTCAAAATAAATGTCATTTTCGCAATCTTCATCCCAGAAAACCCCAATAACGACATCCATATCGATTTTTAGGTTTATTTACCCCATTGCACCCCCATTTCATCACCATGGGGGTTGAAATTATACCAATACAATATGCGTTGCGTAAGATTTCCATCCATAAGCCTAAATTACAAATTTAGCGATTTCTACTTCAAAAATGAAGGATTATCTTCTAAACACAACTTCATCCCCCTTTTCACCCCTTTGGGGGTAGAATTTTGAAAAACGCTGAGACACGTATTTATTTATTTTCAATCATCAGCCTAAACACAAAATTTGAAGATCCTAGCTTCAAAACTGAGGGACTTTCATACAAACTTTCATCCCTTATTTCATCCCCTTAGGGATGGAATTTTCAAAAATCCTTCCTTAGTGGATGCCTACACTGTATAAAGTATCTGTGTGCAAAATTTCAAGTCTCTAGGTTCAGCGGTTTGGGCTGTGCGTTGATATCTCACTCAGTCAGTCAGGACTTTGAATTTTATATATATAGATACATTCAAAACAAAACTAATCAAAGTGAAAAATATTTTGATTCTTGACACAGACTTTGACATAAATTGTAACCTTGACAGCGACGGTTTTTATGATTATTATTTTTTTAAGATAAAATCACACAACTTTTTCACGCAAAGGAGTTAAATGTTTAATATTCCTTTATCTCGATGATACAGTGTTTTTTCTACATATTTCGTTAAATTATTGATCAAAAGCCCCGAAAAATTATGTACGGTGTCAGAAATTGAAAAACCTCGAAATGGTTTTCGATTTAAGGTACCTTGTAAAAATGAAAACATGTCAATTACAATCATGAACCAAATGTACTTAGAGAAAAGGTAAAGGACATGTCCTAATTTGGGCCACGTCTATGTACACCACCCTCAAAGATGGAGAAAAATACACTGATTCTGAGAAAAATACAAATAATTTTATAGAATGCATGGTTAAATGGTTATTAATAAAAACAGATCAATATTTTTTACTTGAAATAAAGTGTCAAATATGGCAACTCTCCGTTAAAAAGCCGTCAGTGGGCGCGTTCTGCCAGACAAATCTTTGAGTCATCGATTGCCATTTTTAACCATGAAAAGTATAGCGGTAGGTGCTTAGGGTGTTTCTACACGGTGCAAGTAGCCCGCGCAAGTTGAGCACTTGCGCAGGTTACATGCTCCGTGGAAACACGTAAAGCGGGTCCAGCTCCATAGCATTGTACACCCGCGCAAGTAACCCGTGCCTCAACGTGCGCAAGATACATGCACTGTGTAGCACAAGGACGGATAGAGCATTACTATCGCTTTGAGATAGGCGGTCTAGCTGCCGGTATTGATCAATATTTTAATCATAATCATAGTCATCATAATCATTTATTGTGAAACATAGGTACATACAGATGTCATAATACAATATTGTTCAGCTATGTCCTGCCATGATAGCATACAATGAAGGGTTGAATTAACTATACTACAATTGAAATAATAATGAGAATACAAATAGATCATGCATGATAAAATAATATTTGGGATTAAAATTATTTTGAAAATTGAATTAAATTAAATGTCAAAAAAAATATGTCATTAAATACAGTCAAAATATAATTACAAATCCTTATCTGTCAAAAATTCTTCGAGTGTGTAGTAGCATTTTTCCAACAACAATGTCTTTAATTTCTGCTTAAACGTAAAGTTATTATCAGTGTGTCTTATTGATGTAGGTATCTTATTATAGATACGAGGTGCATTACAAAAGACACTCTTACTCATAAGCGCGGTTTTACAAGGAACATTGCAAAGTTTATCCCTATGTCGTGCAGATGAAAGAAATTTAAACAATTCAATGTTATTTTTGACAAAGATAGCGCATTCAAGAATGTACAGACATGGAAGTGTAAGAATTTTGTAATTTTTAAAGTAGGGCTTGCATGTGTCTGTTTTTTGTAGGTTGAACATAGCTCTAATACAGCGTTTTTGAGACCTAAATACAACTTCTTTATCGGTTGCGTTACCCCAAAACATGACACCGTATCGCAATGTAGACCCAACATATCCATGATAGGCAGTCAGCAAGGCCTCTATGCTTAGTATTTTACTAAGCTTATATAAAGCATACGAATGACTACTTAATTTACTACATATGTGCTGTATATGTGAATTCCACTTTAAGTTGCTGTCAATGAGTATACCTAAAAATTTAGCCGTCTTTGTCTCACATATTTGTTTCCCTAAGTAATTTATATTTAAGTTGATCGAATTTACCTCTCTTTGTTGAAAGCTCATGATCTGCGTTTTGTCTAAATTAACCTTAAGATTATGATCACTGAGCCATTGCACAATGGATGTCAAAGTATTATTTATGTCAGTTTCAAGTAGAGTCAAATTGTTATTGCTGAATAATACAGTACTTTCATCAGCGAAAAGAGTCATGTGATTGATGGTAGTTGAAGGTAATTCATTGATGTAGACCAGAAAGAGCAGAGGACCCAGCACACTGCCCTGAGGTACTCCATACGTTACATGCCTTGAATTTGATTGATAAACTACCTCAGTTTTAGTTTTAACGTCAATTTTTAACTTTACTCTCTATGGCGATCGATGACTCAGAGATTTGTCTGGCAGAATGCGCCCATTGTCACTGTCATTGAGTTCTACCTACTCTGTGCTGTGGGTTGTTGTTAACACAGACGTATAAGAAGTTGTTAACATCTTCCGCCATGATGCTTTTTTTATGCGTTTTTGCATTTTGTTTAATGTTCCTTCCAGAAAACAAAGCGATTTTAAAGAAATTGAATAATAAGAAACTGTTTATCGTGTCTTTATCTATTTTTTGGTATACTGTACAAAGACGTGGCCCAGACCTCATACATTTTTGGACATCACCTTTGTGTTTACATTTTATGAAATAATTATCGTGTGTTACATTTAGGGCTTGCAATTCGAATATTCGAATGCTTCGAATATTCGCCTTATTTTGCTATTCGAATACTCAAGTCGGTGATATTCGAATATTCGAATATTTTTTACTTTGTATGTGACAAAGCAAAAGTCGTTAATTAAATACCCGAATAGCTTTTGTACACATAGAATGAAGCGTTTAACGATCACTTTCTCGTCTATTTATTTGTTTACGTATGTTGTTTGTTTGTCCACAAATTTCAAACGATTTTAATCTAGCTTCCCGATGAGCAAAATACTTGAAACTTAAAACATAGGTCAGAACTGGAAGTCAAATATCATAGTGTCATTGAGCTGATTTAATGATGTAAAGGGGAGAAGACCACAAGAAATCTGTAACAAAACCATGCAAACCCATCGAGTTTGGGCTCGTTTGATTGTCTCGTAAAATACAGTGGCACTAGTTTTTTTAATTTTGGGTACCATAAAGCACGTACCCGTACGGTACACTGACATAACCACAGCATTTTTTGGCACCGTGGCCGGGCCACGGTCTATGACACCTAAATCAGTAAGTTCTAGATTAAATAACTACTAAATCTGTAATTAGGATTTTATAAATAAAAAATACTAAATCAACGCGTGACAACCCTTACACTATTCCCGAGTCGCTATTCGTCACGCCAACACGGCGGCTTTTTGGACAACATCAAACGCGATGACTGACTGAATAGAATTATCGGCGCTAGACGCCGGCGCTTTACAAATTTCCCATACATTACAATAAAATTACTCAAATTCCGATAGCTGTTCATCCTACGGGTACAGTATTTATACTATGGTCCGTCAGTATTTACCAAAATCCGTGATATTTACTGATCGTGTAGGTAAGTGTATAAACCCATAGCAATAAATACCTACTCACGTACTCAACTAAGCAATAAATAGGTACCAACTCACCCCTACTACCAGAAAATTGGTGTTTTAAATAAAACACCAATTTTCTGGTAGTAGGCGTTCCTTACTAATTATAAATTAGATATTAGACGATTTCGTCAAATACCTAATTTATCAGTAGATAAGTACTAAGTAGCTAAATGTTATGACTCCATTTTGACGCAGCCCGCCCGCGGTGGCTGTGGCCACAAAATAGGGATTTTGTGCTGTGGGTGTGGCATACTTCGTACACGTTTTTGTTGTTTGCCGCTCGCCGCCCCGCAATCGTTGCCACTCTCGTCGCTAACGGTTAACATAGGCGTTCCTGGATGAGCTGGGCTTGCTGGAGTAATCCGGCCGCACACCCTCCGATCGAAAAATAGGCGCAATAAACGTCGAGTTGCCGTGAGAGAATCCACCCGTATTGTTTAGAAGAAGAAGAAGAGAAGTGTCTGCTAGTGGATTTGCCATTTATCTAACCCTGTTAAAAATTAAATAGGTACTAACGCAGCTTCTCTTGCTTTTTGCAAATTATTTTTATTACTTTTTCTTGACTTTTTTGATCCATAATATTTTTTTTCTTTTCTACACATGTTCTGTAAGGAAAACAAAAATAAGTTTGTAGAGAAAATTGTTATAATTAATGTTAAGTACAGTTTTAATTTTAGTCCATTCAGATTCACAAACAAACAAAATTACTTACGGATCAACATCAATGTTCCAAATTTGGTCGCACTATACTTATTTTATAGAAATATTATTACGCGTGGCACTTGTGCGGCGGGCGGGAAGTCAACCGACAAAGGTCTTGCCTCGAAGAGCGCCAGCGCGCGACTAACTTGAAACGCTTGATGCGCCCGATTTTATACTTACTTTGAAAATTAATTTCATAAAAGATTGATGACGGATATTTTTTTTATTTTTACACATTTGTAGTACAATCTTTATTCTTACGTAGAAAAATATTTATGTTGCCAAATAACTTCTAGATTATGAGATATAACGTGTTTTCTTGTAGTCATTTTCTCGATTTTTTACTTTCTTAGATGTGATAAAAATACATGTTTATGAACTAAAATTCGAAATTTTCTTAATACAAGTTCAATTTCAGGATATGCCCCTTCGAACGAATACTTATTATTTTCTTGCCTAGTAATAATTATTGGTGTAACATTACTTCAAAGATGAGCCTTCGCCCGTCTTCTGGAAATCGCGCTTTCGAAACCCACTGTTTACGTAGTCAATTATCCAATTGGAACGAATTTTGGTTAATAGAGTTTCAATAAAAATATATGATAATTAAGATGGTTGAAGTCAAAAGAAGCTAAAACAATAAATTATGTGACCAAAATCGCTTCAAAAACTCCCAAGTTCTTGATTTACGTATGTAAAATGCGAATGCCCTCTTAACAAAAGCTGAAAAGCCTAAAAGATATGTTATTAAATAAATGCTAAGTACTATAGTGTAAAAGAGTATTTGAATGATAAAATAAATGAGTAAAGATATACATACTTACGCAATATAAACTTAAAATAATAGAATAATATTATACTAATATACTTAACAATACCATACTAGTTATACCTATTGTGACTTATATGTGACCATACACAATTCAAAACTATGTATTTTTTGAAATACTAATAATTGTAATTTATTTTTTTAATAAGGCGTCCTCTCCTCCTTCAATTGCTATACCCTACCGGGTCCATAATGTTCTCTATATATAAAATTACCAACATGTATTTACTTTATGGATGCAATAAAATACTGAATACTGAATGTATAACATTTCTGTATTTTTTAAAATGTAGGCATGTAATTAGTTATTCGTAGAAAATATTCAGATTTTTACGAAGATTTATGTTTTAAGAGTTATTTACGTTTGAAAGTTTTTTTTTGGTAACCCCGACACAAAATAGCAACACCAGGACCACGACCGACACGTTTCGTTAGCTGCGTTAGTGATACAAATTACCACCACAATGTACGAGTCGGAACCAGATCAAACGGAAAATCTGTGCATATGTCGCACGTAACAAAACGCTTTTGACAGTTGACTGACAGATGACTGATAGCCGACAGAAATTCTTTTTTTAGGGTTCCGTACCCAAAGGGTAAAAACGGGACCCTATTACTAAGACTTCGCTGACCGTCTGTCTGTCTGTCTGTCACCAGGCTGTATCTCATAAACCATGATAGCTAGACAGTTGAAATTTTCACAGATGATGTATTACTGTTGCCGCTATAACAACAAATACTAAAAACAGAATAAAATAAATATTTAAGGGGGGCTCCCATACAACAAACGTGATTTTTTTGCCGTTTTTGGTACGGAACCCTTCGTGCGTGAGTCCGACTCGCACTTGACCGGTTTTTAAAATGAGCAATCACTTGTGCCACAGAACAAATATACTCAGGGGAGACTAGTGAAATGGATGACAAAGATGTCCGTTTCATTGATATTCTTTTGTTTTTTCAATAGTTAATTAAAGCTAAATAAAGGAGTTAAAAAATAATGTCGCTACTGATTTATGATTCTAGTAACATAAAGTGATTATAGATAACAGAATTATGTTTGTACACTTTTGGGTCTCCTGTGCCTGCTAGGCGATTGCGTAAAGTCAATCGTATTCATTTGACAGTTCATATTGTATCATAATATATGTCATCCCATACAAATCGCAGCCGATGGAATACGATATGAATTGTCAAATGATTACGATTACCTTACGCAATCGCACCCCAGATGTCCTTTATCACAGGTTTATAAAGCATTTGTCGCTATTAACCCGGCGGTCGTCGCTAGGCAAATACGAACAGAAACGGTTGCTACCGGGTAAAAATTACCCCATTACTTAAAGAAGTGTATTTCATTAAATTATCATTTACATTGAAGTTTGTTTTTTTTATTTTGTTTGTTTACACTATCCTTACTAATATTATAAATGCGAAAGTCCGTTTGTTTGTTTGTTTGTTTGTTTGTTACGCCTTCACGTCCTAACTACTGAACCGATCATCATGAAATTTTGCATACACGTTGTCAGGGGTACCGAGAAGGACATAGGGTACCTTTCATCCCGAAAAAAAGTATGGTTCCTGAGGAATAGCAAAAAAACCTTTCCACGCAGACGAAGTCGCGGGCGGAAGCTAGTTAACTATAAATTAAACGTACTTTTTATAAGTAAACATCTATTTTTAAATTACTTAAGGCACATACATTAAACGGAACCAAAATGTTAACTTTGTTAGTAATCTTAAAAACTGATAAATTTTTACATTTTTTTCTTTGGAATCATGCAAAATTGAGATCAGACATTGAAACTAGATAGAAACATCATGAAATTTTGCATACACGTTGACAGAGATACAGAGAAGGACATAGGGTACCTTTCATCCCGAAAAAAAGTATTGTTCCCGAGGGATAGTTAATAAAAAAACCTTTCCACGCAGACGAAGTCGCGGGCGGCGGCTAGTCACTAATAACAGGGTATGTGTACAGTCACGAGTAATAACTTAGATACATCCAAAGTTCCATAATTTATGGGAGCAACATTAAATTGCAAAAATAAGTATGCTAAGCTGTGACCAATAATTATGTAAACGTTGTGTCAAAATTAACTATACATTTTTATCAAATTATTGTTAACAATAGATTACCAAAAAATTATATACACTTTTAGTTTCATAATTATGTACACCAAGTAAATCTCAAAAACATATATATACACATTACAGTTTCGAAATTATGTCAACAAAGCACCAGTTTTTCAAACAGCTTGAGTTCGGAAGCTAACCCACCAAGTAAATCTCAAAAACATGTACACAGTACCACAGAATAACTAATAGTACAAGTACAGAAGCAGCTCGCCGCATAGTAATTTAAATAAATAGCGACTTTTGCTCCGACACAATAAAGTGCAATTCAGGTCGCGCAATGGCCTGCAGTACAGTTTATATACACCTAGTAGTTGCCTCTCTTTCTATTGCGTGCTCTTACCTTTTCTAATGACGCAACGTTAGGGTTGTCTTCTTTTAAATGAACTGCGTAGCGTATATCATAATGGGAAAAACGACAATTTTTTATTGGTTTTTTGATTTTGACATCCGTACACGGCACAGTAATATCGATTCGACATTGTTATTATTATAAAGAGGCAATACCTACGCAGGCAGTAAGATGCCGCGCTCGTACGGCGACGGGCGTGTGGCGGCCCTTTGCTCACTTGTTCGTTCGAACGAACGGCTGGCGGTAGGTGCTTATCGCGCGACCTTGAGCGAGTGATGAAGGCCTGACAGTACAGTTTAGAAATTATGTAAAAAATAATTACAAAGCAGCAGTGCATATGTATTGTATATTTTTCTTTTATTTTTATTTATTCTAACAACCTAGACTGAATAACAAGTTCAAATTTTAAATTTAGCTTAAAATCTGTAAATTGATTAATAAATTTGTAATTCATTAAGAAATGAGCTAATTCAATAATGTTATTTATGGTTCCCTATGTATTTGCATAAAATTTTAAGGCATAATATGTCTTAGCATAATATAATTTCGCCGAATGATGTTTACGCATAATATTACATAGTCATAACAGCTTATGCATAATTTTTTTAGGCATAACTAATGTAAGCATAATCATGTTTAAGCATAAAATTCTTTAGCATAAATTTAAACACGCATAATGTTATTAACGCATATTTTAATAAACAAAAAAAAGGAATGCACTTCGAAACTTACACATTTAAAAGCTATTGCTAAAAATTTACACTTGAAATAAATATAAATATTTTTTGTCACATGCATGGCTAGGGGTATGTATTTACAATGCCGAAGTTGAAAACACCGAATTTTACAAGACCTATGGACGAAACACCGAAAATCAAATGATCGAACGGTTGTTTGGCTGTACGTTTAAAATCACGAAAGGACATTTTAACTAAAATACTAAATCCCGAAGCTTTAAGAACTGAAGGGTGCCAGCAGGTCGGTTCTGGCACTTCGCCGACCGCTGCCGCGGCACGCTCGCTTCGCTCGCTCGGCTCGTGCGTTGTAGGTCGCAATGAAACTTAACCTCCTCCTAGCTCGCTACGCTCGCTCGTCGTCGCACCTAACAGACTTTTGGGATTTTGAACTATCGGCATTCTAACTTTCGGGATTTCGAACTATGGGTCATTTAATAATCGATCTTAAGTTACGGTCTATCGGATATCGATATTTAGGATTTTCGGTATTTTGAAAATAGGTGTTTTATACGTCGATATTTCGGTCGTAAATAAATTAATATTAAATTTCCGGCATTTTAATACATGGGGCCGAAAATTTGCAAGAAAATAAATAAGTACGTTACGTAAAATTGTTTATTCTTATTGTTTTTGATTTTTATGTCTAAATAATATTAGGCGAATAGACAATATGCCTAATAATATTATGCGAAAACAAATTAGTCTAAATGATTATTATGCTTATATAAATAGTATGCCAAAAAACAATTATTCCAAAGTATTATTATGACAAAAAAAAATATGCCAAATCCGTTATGCCAAATCAAATCTTAATATATAAAATCGTAAACTGAATGACTGACTGACTGACTGACTGACTGACTGACTGACTGATCTATCAACGCACAGCCCAAACCGCTGGACCTAGAGACTTGAAATTTTGCACACAGATACTTTATACAGTGTAGGCATCCACTAAGGAAGGATTTTTGAAAATTCCATCCCTAAGGGGATGAAATAAGGGATGAAAGTTTGTATGAAAGTCCCTCAGTTTTGAAGCTAGAATCTTCAAATTTTGTGTTTAGGCTGACGATTGAAAATTAATAAATACGGGTCTCAGCGTTTTTCAAAATTCTACCCCCGAAGGGGTCAAAAGGGGGATGAAGTTGTGTATTAAAGAAAATCCTTCATTTTCGAAGTAAAAATCGCTAAATTTATAATTTAGGCTTATGGATAAAAATCTAAAGCAACTTATATTGTTTTTGTTAGGATTTCAACTCCAAAGGGGATGAAATGGGGGTGAAAAGGGTTAAAAAAAACCTAAAAATAGATATGGATGTCGTTATCGGGGTTTTGTGGGATGACGATTGCAAAAATGACATTTATTTTGAAGTCCAACCACGGTGGACATGATTTAACCCCTAAAGGGGTGAAAATGGGGTCCAAATTTTGTATGAAAAATAATATAAAATAGACATTACAACTTTAAACTTCGTAGGAGCACATCTAAAAATAAATAGGGAAATATATATTTTGTTATTTTAAAAATCAACCCCTTAGGGGGTAAATGGGGTGAGTAAACATGAAAATCGATAAAGATATCGTTATTGGGGTTTTCTGGGATGACGATTGCAAAAATGACATTTATTTTGAAGTCCAACACGGTGGACATGATTTAACCCATAAAGGGTAAAAATGGGGTTCAAATTTTGTATGGAAAAAGAATACAAAATCAAAATTACAACTTTAAAATTCGTAGGAGCACGTCTAAATATATATTTTGGGATTTTGAAAATCAACCCTTAGAGGGTAAGTGGGGTGAGTAACATAAAAATCGATATGGATGTCGTTCTTGACTTGGGATAGTGATTGCGAAAATGAGATTTATTTTGAAGTGCAACGCGGTGGACATGACACATATGGACCTGGACCTGGACATGCACATCCAGGGAACGGGAACGGGAACCGGAACGGGAACGGGAACCGGAACGGGCACGGGCACGGGAACGGGAACGGAACGGAACGGAACGGAACGGAACGGAACGGAACGGATCGGAACAGAACGGAAAGGAACGGGAACGAGACGGTAACGGGAACTAGAACGGGACGGGTACGGGAACGGGAATGGAAGGGGTACGGGACGGGTACGGGACGGGATCGGACGGGAACGGAACGGGAACGGAACGAAACAGGAACGTAACGGGAACGGAACGGGAACGAAACAGGAACGAAACTGGAATGAAACGGGAACGGAACGGGAATAGAAATGGATGGGAACGGGAACGGGAACAAGAACCGGACGGGAACGGAACGGGAACAAGAACGGGAACGTAAGGCGTACGGGACGGTTAGGGGACGTTTACGGGACGGGAACGGAACGGGAATGGGAACGGGAACGAAACGTGAACGGAACGGGAACGTAAAGGGAACGGAACGGGAATATAACGGGACGGGAACGGGAACGAGATCAGGATGGGAACGGGACAGGAACGGGATGGGAACGGGAACGGAAACGGAAGGGGTACGGGACGGTTACGGGACGTTTACGGGACGGGAACGCAAACGGGACGGGAACGGAACGGGAACGGGGAACGGGAGCGGGAACGGGAACTGGAAGCCTTGTGCGAGGCCCGCCACACGCGGCAAATGTCTTGCCTCGCGAGGCAGCGCACTTGATGGGGACTCGCCTAATCGCGTAAAAATGGCTGGCCGGATCCTGGTTGAAGGTTCCTTAAAAGGATTTAGTCTAATATCCACGCGGACGAAGTCGCGGGCAGAAGCTAGTTAGGTATAAATCCATTATGCGAAAACAAGGGATCCCGTTATTTATTTGTTAATCTTTGTTAATATAAAGTCTGGAAACGATATACATATTTGTAAATATCGTTCCATCTGATAAAGCTGACAAGTTTTTTGCGCCCATTTTTCTTGTCAGTTAAAAGACGTCATAATGGGTGGTAGGGTAAAAGAATTGACGATTTAAAAATGCTTATTATGTGAGCTTATTTAAAAAAAATAAATTTCATTTCATTTCATTTCATATGTACACAGGTGTTCCTGAACCTGCTGGCGATGTTCCCGGTGTCGCCGTACGCGGAGCCGCGCGAGGACGCCGCCGACTCGCCCGAGACCGAGAACTACGAGGCGCTGCTCTCGCTGGCCGAGCGCCTCGGCGAGGCCAAGCCGCGCGGCCTCGCGAGGCACCACATCGAGCTACTGCCCTCCTACAAGTTCTCGCCGCAGACGCATCAAGGTGACGTATAATACGCACAGATAAAGAAGAGAACTGGAAATAGCATCGTAAAGTCTGTCCATCCTTACTTGTCTTATTTAGTAAACAGTTTTTGACAGTTGTCATATGTCTTTTAAACTTAAATCGTTAAGACGACGCCTCGTGAAAAAATTTTTTTACAGGCTCCGCCCACTCACCCCTCGTATCCCATAGTGACATTCTGCCTTCAATCGTAAAGTTTGATTTTCGCGCCAAATGCCTGTGAGGTTTCATCGAAAGTTTAAAGAAGAAGAATAGAGAAACGATGGAGTCGCAAAACATTGTATTTAGCAAAAAGTTGTGCTTTAGAGAGATGAGACCTTATCAGATAATTAGTGTGTTAAGATGAATAAATAATGAAAAATATTAGAAAAAATCGGCTCACCCGTATGTGATAATATGTAATAATGAAAAATATTTTTTCTAATATTTTTCATTATTTATTCATCTTAATATAAAAATAGCATTGTGAATGCAAAAATCTAAAAGTTTATAATTAGTGTGTCATGAGGAGAAATTTGTTTACTAATAGCAAAATTTGTGTGAATTGTAGTTTTTAAGATATTTGAGAAAAACTGATTTTGCTGGGGTCACGTTTTAAACATTACCCTGGCAAAAAAAGTTGTTTCAGCCTGGAACCAAATACATTAATAGATAGCTTTTGTTGCATAGTAAATGTTAGCAAATAGCAAAAATTGTGTGTGTTATGGTTCTTGAGTTATTTAAGTTTTTGCTGGGGTAACGTTTTGGGATTTCCCAGATCTCGAAAACGGTTCAACGCAGAAGTTTGAAAAAAATGCCACTAAGAGACCTTAATGGGGAGGAAAAGCGCAATTTTATCCCGATAGGTGGCATTTGGTCTTTGGTACCGGGCCGCCTCAAAGAAAGTGTCAAAACATATGGGAATCTCTTGGAGTATTGCACTTTTTAATTTTATACTGAGAAAATGCCGCATTGTTATGCATGTAACTTGTAAAATATTGGAGTTCATCGATTTCCCAGTAACAAAAAAAAATTGTAGGCAAAAAAATATAAAAAAAATATGCTTTTCTCTCGATTTTCTCCTTTGCTGAGCCTGAGAAACATTATAAATCAAAAGGAATGTTTCATGAATTTGATGAAGCTTCGCCAAAATAAAACAACATTTGAATTATAACAGCTTTGCTCTTTGTTCCAAACATTCCTGACAATTGTTCCAAAGACTGAGCGCCATCTGTAATTCACTTTGCCTTCGCCTCCCCATTTGTTTAAATTTGTTTAAACGTTATTTTTTTATTTGGTTGTCGCAAACCAACGTAATTAAATGGTTTCGAAAAACAGAAAAAACGAATTTGCAAGTAAATAAGTGCACTTATAATTAAATAAACAGCTGTAAAAAATAGCCGTGGTAGACACTTACTACGTCAAGAATTTTAGGCTTTGTTACTTTACACGATATAAAGATATAAACAAATTTGATAAATTTTAGACCGGTCGTACTTTAGCGATCGAATACACAGTTTCCATAACATTAAGACACATGGCATACATTAAACAAATTTAAGTAATTCATTAACATTCCTTCCTGTTAATTTCAGCTTTCAATTACGCCTATCATGAAAGTTTTAACAAAAACAAGATTAAGACAGCAATTCTTGAATAAGCCGACCAAATTGTAAAGGTCACTAAAAAGCGACCGCGCCATTCATTAGCGTAACCATCTTAAATGAACGGGATGCTATGGATCTTTTGTTCTGGATTGACATGAGTAGGTTTGGTATTAAAATAAAACATTTGGTTTGATCAAACAGAAGCAATAAATTACTATAAATTTATATATTGATACTGACCAATAAATCACACTATAAATTGCTTACCGAGATTATTTCCTACTTAGGTTTAGATTATTATTTACATTTATTTATGGTTGAGTGCCTTCAAAGTTTTAACTTTCGTGAATCATTCATTACATTCTTTAAAACTACTATTAATCGCGTAAATGTATTCTTTGATATTAATAAACACGATATTAATTTATAAAATAGAAAACTAGTAAAATCTTTGCAATATGAATAACACTTTTCTTCATAACTGTACAAAACATCGGATGCTAAGCTGCTAATTTGCGAAGATAACCCGTACGTATGGTGCGGTCGCTTTTTAGTGACCTTTACAATTTGGTCGGATGAATGATTCTGCAAAATAATAATATTTGTTCACGATCGAAACTTGTAAAAGTTAAAAGTTGTACCACGGGTCGGGAAAGAAATTTTATTTCACAATATTTATTAGTTTATTGTTTTGTTACGCAATGGCGACTCTTGGAAGTTTTGTTCTGTTGATAATTTTCATCTCCTAAAAATAGGTTGGATAAGTATTAGAGACTCTTTGTCTTTGAAATGTGAGAGAAATTAAAACTGTCATTGTCAGTATACTGTCATTTTACGTGTTTTGGCTAGTAAATTTTTGGAGCGCTCAAGCACAGGTCTGTCCTCAAGGAAGGCTCGCGGCCGTCTGAAATTTCGGTGCAAAGAGGTAAAGTAATATAGCTTCCCAGCGCAAAGAAAGGGACAACAATAGCGCACGCATTCCGAAATAAAATAACGTAAGCGACATTATGAAAATAGTTGATTTATTAAAAAACTTAATTATTTTTGAAAAAATTGGTTTTATCAAAAGTTGGAACTATTTATTACTTATCTTATTAACATAATTTCAGTTCAAACTATGAGTCCGTTTGCTTACAGTACTGCAAAAATGATATGAGAGGCATCAACTTTGGATTTTTTTTCTATCGAGAAAATTGTTTCCATTCATGTTTTGAGCTTGATCAAAAAATTTTGTTATTAGTCTATTTTAACATATTCCAAAATTAGAACAATAGTAGTAGGATCAATAGGACTAAATCTAAATTGAAAACCATGAAAATCCACGAGGTATCCTCTTAATTAGAAATATGTAAGTAACTTTATGAAATTGATATTTATTACACAGGTCTACAAAAGAAAAAAAAAATTTTGGTGCTGGCAATCCAATTATGTAATTTGATGAATGACTTGATACTAAGTTGTACAGAAGTTTTAAAACGTCAAAGCTACGTGTAGTTTTTAAACTACCCACATCGGAAATAAATTAACTTCTCATGTTTACTGTGTTCGCATTCCGTTAATTTGTGTGATTATGCGATAATATAATTATGTCGTCGTCTAGGAGGAGTTGTTTTAATAATCAGAATACAAGTTGTTACATTTGTGGTAAATATGTGGTGGAAAAAAAATAAAAACCTATTACATACTTCATAAAAAGGCGTATTTTGACTATTTTAAGGTCATGATTGAGGACTTGGACCGGCCGTGGGTACCAAAACTCGTGTGCAAATTATGCATTGAACACTTGCGACAGTGGACAAGTGGTAAACGAGCACATTTGAAGTTCGGTGTACCTATGATTTGTTATAGAACCAAAAAACCACTTTGATGACTGTTATTTTTGTGAAGTCAAATTGCATAGCATAAATAGAAAAAAAAAGATATATTATCCTGAATCCTGACTAACCGTTTGCTAGAAGGCCTTTACCATGCTAAGACGATATAATGAGGACAGAACCCTCAGATTCATTGGACACAGAATGATGGTGGTGGTCTCTTCGAATGAACAAGACAAGATAGTGATTTTGAATCATCAGTGGAGAGAAGCTAAAAGCTTGTATTTTTGATGGGCCTCAAATAAGAACTTTGATGATTTCATAAATTCAATGAATATTTGGAATCAGAGGCTTAGAAATCGTTCGTCAAAGTGGTAAATTTTTTTTAGGTAATTAAAAGGGGGAAATTTACGTGGAAATTGTTTAAGACCCTTTAGATAACTTTGAAAATCTTAGCTGTAATATAAGCGTAAAAGTGCACTATCTGCACAGCCATTTGGACAAGTTCCCTGAAAATCTTGGTCCCTACAGCGAAGAACAAGGAGAGCATTTCCATAAGGATCTAAAGTGATGAAAGATAGGCACCAAGGTCGCTGGGATGAGCATATGATGGCAGATTACTGCTGGAGTATCACACGGGATTGTCCCGACAATGAACATTGTAAAAAAAACAGAAAAAGGAGCTTTCTACCTGTAAAATGATGAAATTAAATGTTTAAAATTCGTTTATTTTGTTATTTTAGACATACTTCATATCACGAAAACTACACGTAGCATTAAAAAAATAAGTATGCAGTTTTAATTCGGGTATCTAATATACTAAAAATCAGTTATAGTTTTGGCGGCACCAAAATCACTGTAGACCTGTGTTATTAATAATTTATTTTGTAACCTTTGTGTGGAAAACCATTTGATGTATTTTATAAATGATTATTTCAATAAAGAGTTGGGTGAAGATTGTTTACCATATAAGACAAGTAAGGATGAACAGACTTTACATGGTCACTTCACGCTCATAGACCATATTACCAAACCTATAGCTCACTCACTCATACTTACTGTGGCTAGCGCGGTTAAACGATTTACAGTCGCCGCCAGTAGCTAGATCCCTCGAGATGCAAGCGATGAAATTGCATAGTAATTTTGCACAACAGTTTATTATTTATATTTACTATTATTTGTTCCGTCATCGATATCCGGAATCCATATTGAGTTAAGCCTTCCGTTTTTCTTGCGTTTCCGTCTGTCTTACCCTCTTTCCGCTAGGAGCGCCACCTGTTTCCGTATCCTGTTGTCCGTATTTCCGGCAAGTGGACGCCATGTTTGCGGCCGTTTATTTCGTCATTATAGCGTCGTTTTTCGTAGCGTTCACACGTCTAAGAAATATTACGGGAGGTTTCCCTATTTTAAATTTAGTTATTTTGCCCTCTTTTTCGCGATTAAAAGTAAAAAAGTGCAATCGTCAAGTAAAAGCAAGTGCGTCGCAGTCATCATGTTCAAACTGCGGAGACGGTGTCGGGTAAGCTGGCAGCAGCTGGGGCCGGCCCGCGGCCTAGAATGCGGGCCATGTCACGTAAGTGATTCCAAATCTGTGTTTTATAGTAACAAGTGAGTTTTTTTTTTATTACTACTTTGATTACGCACCCACAGTTAATCATTGTAATATCTGGCATGAAAATGAGTCACACTCGATATTACGCTCAGTTTAGAAAATAGCGATGCTGTTGATGTATTCATTTTGTGACCACTATCTGTCACGTGTATCGAGTATTCTGCGCAGTGGAAGCAAGGATCCTAATCCAAAGTTGATCCGACGTTAGTAGTACGTCGTTTTAAATACCGGCGAGTAACATTCTATCCAATTTGTTGCCGATGTGAAAAAGAAATATTTATAAATCCTGGCTTTATCTATCTTAAAATTAATAACAAGATATTATAAAGACTTATGAGTAGTCTTTCAATAACAAGGATTTATAACTCTCCTTTACTGTGCAGTAACTTGCCATTGCCAGTTACGAATGTAACGGTTATTTAGAATTAGGATAATTTTTAATCATATTCTTGATTAGTCGCGTAAAACTGAGTGGACACCGATACCAGTTATTTTAAATAGTTAGCTTTTATGAAAGTGAGCGACAATAATTTACAAATAACATGCGGCACATAAACCAGATTAGTTAACGCTGCGATCTCCATCCTGGCTGCCAAGCGTGGAGATTATAGCGACATCCTCGCAACTAAGAGGTTTTTGTCTTGCGGTGGAATATATCATCACCATCATCATATCGGCCGCGCCACGCCCACGGCTGGGTGTGGGCCTTCACCAGGGGTCTCCGCGACGGTCGGTCCTGCGCTGCCCGCATCTGGCGGCGCGCCGCGACCGCGCGCCGGATCGTCGGTCCACCTTGTTCGGGGGCCTACCCAAGGAGCGGTGGAATATAGGAGGGTTGTAATGATAAATAAAATAAAATAAAAATAAAAACATTTATTTTCAAAAACACTTTTACATTGCAATATTGAGTTGCTCTCATATGAGGTCAGCCTGTGTTATGAGGATTATAAAAGATAATGTAACGATGATGATAACGTAATTATTCCTTGAAATCTTTTATGATTATTTAAGTGCCTGGTTGGGTTGCCTTATCTGCTCCGTGCAGAGGTATTAATTGATGCTTATCGCTTTTTATAGTCAATTCTAATTCTGATACTTAGTCGAGGCATCCTCAGCAGGCTCTGTACTAGTAGTGGTCCCAGAAGGAAGGTTCCTGCCTACAACCAACTGAAAGAATAAACTCTTTCATTCCATGGCTACTAAAGCAAAGGTAAGACCAATAAATTCACAACAGAAACGAAAGCAGTCAAGGACAGGACGATTTGCTGCCGCTCCTCAGCAAGATGCAGAAATTGTCGTGCTTGATTTGACGTCCGTTCGAGGTTAATCGTAAGCTCTTTCGCAAATTAACTTTTTAGCACCTATTACATCTGACTGCATGGTGCATTAAACATATCCACAAACTGAAGGTAAATATACAAAATATTTCATTTTAAAACCACCTCATGTCTGGTAATGTCAAGTTTTGCAACAAAACGATCATATCAAATGTCTCTTCAGATAAATGACATGATTAGCACTGTGTGTTCGAGGGAGCGGTTCCGTCATTCAACTTCCTGTCAACTCTTTTCCTGACTTTGAGGTTTGACGGATCATTTCGATCGATTATCAGTTTGATAAGACTGAACGGGTTTGTATGTAAGGAAGTTACTTTCATTTACCTTTATTACTTGCCTTAGTCCTGCAATTGGACGGCATACAATACAGTTACATTTGAGCGATGCTTATGTTCTATTGCTAATAACTCAACAGCGCCGCAGTTTTCTCAGGCCGAGCTACTGATACACTTTACCAGACAAACTTGCCTTTCGGGCTGTCTGCAATGCCAGGTATTCTTACATCAGTCACCAATTTGGTTACAAAACCCCTCACGAACCTCGACATTCGCTGCTTCATCTACCTGGCTGATTTTCTACTGGCTAATCGGTCGTACAAGTGGCTGCAACAACAGGTCAGAAATACTGTCGCTTTACTACGACTGGGATGGACGGTCTCAATTTTGAGAAATCTGTTCTGGTTCCGACGTAACGTCTGGAGTTTCTAGACGTTACCTGGGGCTCACGAGGCAACTCAAGTCCCTGTCGGAACCTTAGTGCCACACGCGCCGCAGTGCACTTACAGAACAGAGAGGCAGTTGGTCCCTCAGACAGGCCTAGCTCCTAATGGGGTGACCCAACTTTGCCTCGTCCGTCATCCCGAGGGAAAGGCACAGCAGTCGGACACTGCAATACTTCAGCCGACAGCTGCCTAAATCCCAACCATACTTACATATTTATTTCCGGAACCAGTCTTGCCGAAATGAATTCGTAAGTAATGATGGCATCGAGTTCAACACCACTGCACAAGTGAACACGAAGTCCATCGTGCTCAGCACGCATCCGACGTGGAGCACAACTAGGACAGAAGTCCGCACCAGGTCAGTCGTCCACGAAACAATGGAACTGGCACCTCTACTGCAAGGAGCTGGCTGCGATACATCTGTCTAACAGCATCCGAGACATCCTGACATACTCCTTTAAACAGGTAACTGTAATATCATTGCCTAAATTTAGAAGGAAGAACGAGGACCACAAAAGTTGTAGAACTGACCAGACAGCTGCAGACCCTGTTCGATTATCTAAACGTAACTTTGATAACTCAGTACTTCCCCGGGCGATACTATGAAGAAGTAGATTGCACTGTCACATAAAACCGATCCAGAGTGAGTCCTGTTACCCGTTACCGCTGGCAACGACGACCATGCTCTAGCCCCAGGGGAAGCCAGTGGTGGTCCTGTTTGTTTCGAGAGCAACACACGTCGTGTCGCAATTCGTATCGATATTTATATGCACGAGACCACGATGCTGCATTTCACAATGCATTTCTCCGTCGATAGGACAACCTACCTATAGCTTGCATAGTAGTTTCTAGCGCCCAACCTTGTACCCTAAGGCTAAATCGTCTTGACTCAACTCGTGGCCTTATCGCTTCATCTCGACTCGTGGTCTCATCACCTCAACTCAGCTCGTGACCTTTTGTAACTTCTAAATGGGACAAAGTATCTTGGTCGATGGATCTAAAGCAGAAGCTGTTCAGATGTCACGTTAGCTTCAGAACCTGCCACAAGTTTTTCGAGATAAAATCAAAATCCGGCGAATGTTTGCAACGTGTTCTTGAGACAATTCTATTTTTGCATGTAAAGTCACTGTTCGTTTACGGCAAACTGCAGATAGTCGACCATTCAAACATACCTATATGCATCTACATGGAGTAAGTGGACAAAGTTACGTTTACCTAATTTAGTTATTTAACCTGAACCTGGCTTGTTTCTGTAGCTCAACAGCACCGCTCAGCAGTACCGCAGCTTTTCAAGGTGAGCCACGTTTACAAGTTGACATGCCTGCCTTGCAGCCTGTCTGCAGCGCCAGGTATTTCCGCTTCAGTCACCAAGTGATTTCAGGCCTCACCTCAGACTCAACGTTCACTTGCGTTGTGTGTCTGGATGGTTTCTACTATTGGCTTGAACTATAGATCAGGAATAGTCATTTTACTACTATGACTGGGTCGGACAGTCTCAATTTCGAGATATCTGTTCTGGTTCCGACGTAACGTCTGTAGTTTTTAGGCGTTACCTGGGATATACGAGGCAACTCAAGTCCCTGTCGGAACCGTAGTGCTACGCACTCCGCAGTGCACTTACAGAACAGAGAGGCAGTTGGTTCCTCAGACAGGCCCAGTGCCTAATGAGGAGACTCTATTTTGCCTCGTCCGTAATCTCGAGGGATATGCACCGCTGTCGGACACTGCAATTATTCAACCAACTAAATGGTGAGTAAAGATGGCTTCGAGTTCAACACCGCTGCACAAGCACTCTACGAGCTCACCACAGATTGAATATGGTCTAAGGAGCACAACTAGGACAGACAAGCGTCCTTATCAGGTAATATCCCTCACCATTGTAAGCTGTACCTCGAGGAGGCTGGAATTGAGGCGTCACCTGGATCTGTTCGATCAGCGGTTTCTTCATTGATTCGGTTAGAAAACTTTTTATAGATCAGATTTTTGCCAATGGAAACTGATGACAGGAACAGAAATTTTAGTATTATTACCAAAATGCAATTTTATTTGCTATTATTTTATGAAATCTGTCGAATAAGCTACATAATGCAGTTCTGAATTTACTTAACATGTTACAAAATTGTTAAGTTGGATTTTATTTTAAAGCGAATACGTAAATTGTTGTCTGTTTTTATCATGATCTTTTACAACTTCAAGGTCACACTTCGTTTACCTTTATACTACACATTATAGCATCACATCGTATACCAGGAGAAACCAAACACATCACTCAATATGGATTCCGGATATCGATGACGGAACAAATAATAGAGAGTTTTACCTACCAATAAAACTTACCTATTATTTTTCCTGAGATATCCGGAATCCAAGTAATTCCTACCTGGTATTAAGACGTATAATGACGAAATAAACGGCCGCAAACATGGCGTCCATTTGCCGGAAATACGGACAACAGGATACGGAAACAGGTGGCGCTCCTAGCGGAAAGAGGGTAAGACAGACGGAAACGCAAGAAAAACGGAAGGCTTAACTCAATATGGATTCCGGATATCTCAGGAAAAATAATAGGTAAGTTTTATTGGTAGGTAAAACTCTCTATTACATTTTGGAGGAACTAAATTAACATAGTACTTTGTACTAACAGCTAATATAAATGGTTATACGAACGAAATTTCCAGCCCCATTTTTTATATGCTCGGGCTGTATATGGATGATATTGTTTCCAGCGATCGAAATTATGTATAGTTACCAGCACTACTTAGCTGCTTCCGTCATACAAGTTCTCGCCGCAGTCGCATCAAGGTGACGTTATTATGTCGATGATATTGTGTTTACACCGGTCGTATTTATGTAATTACTAGAACTACGAGGCGCTGCATTCTCTAATGGAGAGACTCTGCGAGGCTTAGCGAGACAACACATCGAACTGCTACCCTCGTAAAAATTCTCGCCGCAGTCGCACCAGATGATATCATTGTGTTTTCAGCGATCGTATATTATATTTATTTACCTACGAAGCGTTATCTCTAGTGGAGAGACTCGGCGAGGCCAAGCCCCGGGGTTTAGCGAAGCACCACATGGAGCTACTGCCCTCGTATAAGTTCTAAGGATGATATTTTGTTTCCAGCAGTCGTATTTATGTAGTTACTAGAACTACGAGGCGCTCTTACTATCTCTAGCGGAGAAACTGACGAATTATACTCGCGATGTTACGACAGGTATCTGGTTGCTGGCGAATATAACGAATCGTTGTTTAAGGCTTAGTTCATAGGGCGCCTGGTATATCCGTGGCACAACCGTTAGGCTAACTGGTAGCGGTACTAGCGTACAGAAGGTGCACTCCGCAAAATAGGTTAAATAAATTGCCACTTTTGCTCCGACACAATAGAGTACAATTTAGGTCGCACAGCGGTCCCTTCGCTCAAAAACATTCACTTAGTAGTTGCCTCTCGTTCTATCGCGTAGGTTTTATCTTTTCTGATGTATGAAATTTGTCCTCTCAGAGGACGCTGACCGTTTCATTTGTTCCGCAAACCGCGCGGCTCAACTGAACGCAGATTTGTAGATCTTGAACCGCGCGCCACCGCGCGGTAATGTCAACCTGTTTAGTAAAATCTTGTACCGCGCGGTTGTAGTCCCGCGTGTAACCGCGCGGTCATATGAAGTTAGGCTAAGTGACTTGTTGAGGCAGGATCTCTTCACCATATATTCAGCGAAATGGGAAGTATTTTCACAGAGCTAGGTGTCTGTGCTTGGGGACCGCGGTCTAAGTGCTTGATGTTGGAATTTGTATTTATGCGAAGCGCTTAGAAAATTTCGATATCATGAGTCACGTCTCGATATTAGCTTGACGTAGTGCGACGTCACGTCTGTACAGTACGAGGCATATAACTTGAAACCGGGTGGGGATTGCGCGGAACGCGTATTTTAGGCATGCGTTGCGGTGAGGGGCGCGGGAGGCGGGAGAGGGGCGCGCGGTATTGGTCGCTCACAAGAGCACATGCGTGAACTTATCCCTACTCCGTCGAAAAAATTTCAAAATAACGGGTGGCGCAAAAGTACTGGCACTAAAGAAAATACTTTTATTTTTTTTATATGACATTTTCTGTCATTCTGTTGTTGAAAATTGTGTAGTGAACAAATATAAAATACACTGAAAATAAACATGGACCGTTTTACTCCCCAAGAACGTGGAATAAATATGGATTTAGTGAGGGACGCTTTTCCAGGCCGAGTTATCTCTCGTTTTGGCGATTTGCCTTGGCCTGCAAGATCACCCGATCTGACCAGTCCAGACTTCTTTCTTTGGGGTTTTTTGAAATCTCGGGTGTATGTGAACAAGCCACAGACTCTCGCAGCTCTAAAAGAAAACATTCGTCAAGAAATAACGAACATATCGCAGGAAGTGTTACGGCAAGTTATGCAAAATGTCATAAATAGGGCTCAAATGTGTATCAACTCTGGAGGTCACCATTTAAAAGACATCATCTTTAAATCCTAATGGTACGAAATTTAATGGCACAAATATACATTTAAAAAAACCTAAATCTAGTTTTCTAATTTAGAAAAAATGTTATAGCTGAACCAAATAGGGTCTTTACTTTTGCGCCACCCGTTACATGCCTCTCACCACTAGCGGATCCAGGGGGGGGGGGGGGCTAAGGGGCTCAAGCCCCCCCCCCCCAAAATCCTTTGGGTCCACCCAACAAATCTATTGATTACCTTGGTAAAGCCTGCCCTCCCTCACCTACGTTAAGCCCCTCCCAAACCAAAATCCTGGAACCGCCACTGCCTCTCAGTGTACTTTTCGCTGATCCTGCATTTCTTCGTCATTCGTCAATTGCTTATGTAGCGATATGATCGCGCCGCTACATAACTCATATGTGGTTGTAATATTACAGGCGAGCAGTCGTCGTGCGTGGTGTGCATGTGCGAGTTCGAGGCGCGCCAGACGCTGCGCGTGCTGCCGTGCGCGCACGAGTTCCACGCCAAGTGCGTCGACAAGTGGCTGCGGGTCAGTACACGCACTCTACTACACGCACTCTACTACACGCACTCTACTACACGCACTCTACTACACGGACTCTACTACACGCACTCTACTACACGCACTCTACTACACGCACTCTACTACACGCACTCTACTACACGCACTCTACTACACGCACTCTACTACACGCACTCTATTACACGCACTCTACTACACGCACTCTACTACACGCACTCTACTACACGCACTCTACTACACGCACTCTACTACACGCACTCTACTACACGCACTCTACTACACGCACTCTACACACGCACTCTACTACACGCACTACACATGCTATTCTTATTCTACATACACTACACACACTTCTACATACATACATTATTCTATACACGGTTATTTTTAAAGTATATCTAATAATGATAAGGGGTGTTCAGACCACGTTAATGAACAACTTTTACTATGGGGCCAACCACGAAATCGCGAAAAAAAATCAGCTGTTCCATAGAAAAGTACAACATCGACTCGACTATAAATGTATGGAACAGCTGATTTTTTTTCATTTTTAGATATACTTTAAAAATAACCATGTATACACCCGACCGATTATCATGAAATTTTACATAGGTACACGTTGCCAGGGCTACAGAAAAGAACATAGGGTACCTTACATCCCGAAAAAACGTAAAGTTCCCAAAGGGATAGCAAAAAAAAGTCCACGCAGACGAAGTCGCGGACGGCCGCTAGTTCTATATTAACACAATATTCTACATACACACATTATCCTACAAACTATTCTACATACACACACTATTCTACATAGACTTTCTACATACACTAACTATATTACACTGGCCTGCAAAACTAAGTACTACAGAGGTCTGTTTTTATACAAACGAGGTAACTTTGAAGCATTTGAAGGATTAAACGTGGTGTGATCTGATGATGGCCATCCAGAGAGTGAATGGAGAAGATTCAGATCCCCATACACACCCAATTGATCTGATCAGCATTCTAAGAGCTGTAAGGATAAGAGTTATCAGTTGCAGCATTTCCATACATTTTAATGCTATTTTCGTGGTTTTTTTAAACATATCCAAACAGCTCTTAGAATGCTGATCAGATCTATTGGGTGTGTATGGGGATCTGAATCTTCTCCATTCACTCCCTGGATGGCCATCATCAGATCACACTACGTTTAATCCTGGGCGGAGAACCAATGCTTCAAAGTAACCTCGTTTGTATGAAAATAGACCTCTGTAGTACTTAGTTTTGCAGGCCAGTGTCACTGTACATACAATACACACTCTATTATACATAGACTATTCTACACACACTATTATTCTTCAACTTTCAATTCGTTTTGCGTCAATACAACTTTTTAATGTTTATTCGTAAAGTATAAGGCATGCGCCGTTGCTTACCTAATGGCGCTTTATGCATGCATCAGACGAAAACACAAGACGAACATGAAAGCCAACTGGTGTAGACGTAAAATAATGTCAATACATTTGTTTCTAGTCAAACCGAACGTGTCCGATATGTCGCGGCAACGCTTCGGAGTACTTCAGCAACTCGGAGTGACTCGCGACGACGCGCGACAAACCGCCCGCGACCGCGACACGCGACAAATATCTGTCGCAACCAGGACAAGACTAAGTGTGTGACTTTAATAAGTGCTATGGAAAACGCATATGTTTCTACGAGACTTGGTTTTGCAATACGAATTCCCTTAGCTTTAAGGTTTATATTCGTGTGTTTTTTTTTAATAAAATAAAGAAAGACAGTAGGCTTAGTTCTGTGGTACACTTGCTCAATTTATGAATGTAGTATGTCTTTTAAATTAATTGCATTCCTAAGAATAAATAACTCCTAAAAAAATGACAACATTAATATCAAAAAAATTGTTGACATTTATGGCAACGCCCGAAATTGGTGCCAAATATGCACTAATAAGTTGCTTCAATTTGAATGCGCGTGGATTTCTATCGTCTGCAGAGAAAATTTTCTGAGCATTCAAAACTACCAAAAAACATTAACATTTGACAAAAATCAACTTTATCTCAAGACGTGAAGGTGTATTTTCGTTTGTTGTCTGTAAGGGAATTCCCTTTTCTTTGTATTGCTCCGTCCCTTTCGGGTTTTTATTTATTGATTGTAAAATTATATCTTGCTTTTTTAAGAACTGTTTTTGAAGGAGGTTTTGCATTTTTAAGGCTTTTTGGGAGGTTCGAATGTCAGATATTTTTTGACTGTATTAGTGTTGTTATTATTCTAAAGTTGCATTCGTATAAAACGGGTATTTCTAAATGGCACTTCAGCACGATAGCAATAAAGGTGAAAATCGAATAATTATACATGGTCATTTTGTAGTCACCATCCAAATTTTGAGGATGTGTTCTGTCCATGAAGCTGAACAACTTTCTCTAAGGAACACATGGTCAAATATGTAAAACGACTCTCCATACAAATCAAAGAGATCACGTGAACAATTTAGTATGGGATGACCAAAATTTTGTGCCGAAATTCGACACGTTTCTGAGAGAAAGTTGTTTAGTTTCATGGACTGGACACATCCTTGAAATTTGGATGGTGGGTTCAGAATGACCCGATATATTTTCTAGCGAAATAGATATACTATATTATTATGTTAGTAAGTGTAAACAGAAAAGTCTTTGAACAAAGCCAAGCTCTCAATGGACTTTAACAGAACGGTTTAAGGTTTAAATTTAAGTGCCAGGACGCTAAGTGCGATCGCCAAAATATATCATATAAATAAATATGTACCGTGTTTCATACAAACCGCTTTAGAGTGTGAGATTTATATAATATATGTATCATAACTGAGTATAAATATATTATATAGTTTTGTAACAGTTACCGAGCGACGAGCCTCAACGCTGTATACAGGGTGGTGCGATATCTACAGTATGGAGTTATTATCTGTATTAAAACATAAATTATTTCTTAATATTGAGACAACATAATATTAAACTGCTATTCTGTCTGTCTAAACTCTAATTTAAATATTTGAAGTATTAAGCCATTTATTTTTAGCTTTTTACTGAAGAATTTTGAATGACTTCACCGGAACATTCATTATTTATCTTATAACAATTTATTTTAGGTAATTTTCATTTCTTATATTTTCCTGTTTTTGCAAAATAATTAAATTTACATTTTTGCTTAGCGATTTTGCCGCTGACTGCAGCTCTCTTGCACATTTCATGTTTTCTCAAGTTTTTTTTAAATCTGAGTTTGTAATTGAAAAATGTGTCTCGGCCACTTTTCGCAATATAATATTAAAAACATTTTAAAATATATTTCAGTTTTTTGTTGCTAAAGTACAAAAAGTTAGCGTTTCTAACAGTTATTTGAACTGGCAAATACGATAACTTTTTGTACTTCAGCAACTCGAAACTAAAATATTTGTTGAAATGTCCGTAATCTTATATTGCGAAAAGTGGCCGAGACACATTTTTCAATTACGCACTCAGATTTAAGAAATCTTGAGAAAACATGAAATGTGCGATCGAGAGAGCGGCAGTCATCTAGTCAGCGGCAAAATAGCTATGGGCCCTTAAATGCGTTTCTAAAGATTTTTATCGTTTTCTATCCAATTTTAGGGTTTCTCTCTTATCTCTGAGGTTTATTCATTCAAGAATACATTAAATTAATACTTCATAATAATAATCACTTTTTAAGAAATATGATGTCTTCACATACAAATAATTAACTATGTACTGTAGATCGCACCGTTCTGTACGCAGCCTTACTTCCGTGTAAGCATAGTGACGTCGCGGCCTTAGTTCTCGCGTGTGGAGTTAGTCGTCGATTTAGTCGCCGATTTAGTTGTCGATTTAGTTGTAGTCGGTCGTAGGCGGCGGCGGCGAGCGGGGGTGTTAGTGCAATTTAGTTTGTGACCGAAAAAACATTCATTTACTTTTAGTCGCAATTAGAGACGTCAATTATGTCGTGTATTTAAACTCGCGAGCAAAAATATGGGTCACCTGCCTATTTTCATACAAACGAGGTAATTTTGTAGCTTTGGTTCTCCATCCTGGATTAAACGGGGTATGATTGCCAAGAATAAATGGCGGAGGATCATAATGATAAAGAAACCTAACGGATTAGATGAGTGGTTTAGCTCAGGGTTGAACTTAAAAAAATAACAAGCTAAAAATACATTAACTGTCTTATTCAGAGATGTTTCACACAACTGGGGTGCAAGACTGTTCCAACTAAACCTGGTTTAATGCTTGTAAACCAATCACAATGCACCTTTTAATCCTTAAACGGTGGGACTAAACGTTAAACTGTCACTCTGAATACGATTTGCGCTAAAATGGCGTTAGTCCGCAGTCTAGCGCCATGTTAACTTTGGCCCTAGTTTAACGAACGCACTCTGAATAAGACAGTAAAAGTATGGAAAAAACTAAATACTCCATACGGTCTCTGGTTTAACAACTTTTCTGATCCGTTGGGTTTCTTTTGCATAATGGGCCTCCATGATTTATTCTTTAAATTTCCATCATCAGATCACACACCCCATTTAATCCTCGGGCCGTACCGGCTAACGCATCGAACTTCGAAAAGTCTGCTGGGTTTCAAATTAAAACAGATAAATCGAGCCCCAATCGGGCCAAAATGGCGAACCCCAATTCATGATGTCACACGAACATCAATATCTTCCAAATAACTTCAATAAATTGTGCAATGAAATTCCTTACTTCAATTTATATGTTTTAAGTTGAAGCTCAGCAGACCCGCCGTAGGGCCCCTGGGCGGAGAACCAAAGCTTCAAAGTTACCTCGTTTGTATGAAAATAGGTATGTGATTCCATATTTTTGCTCGCAAGTGTTTTACTTTTACTTCCTCAATGAAGAATAAGTATATACCCTGTGATAACCAAAAACTTTATTTAGGAATATAATTATTTCATTAGACATAGGAATAATTATTGCTAAATAATATTTATGGTTATTCTAGTCATAAACTTGTTTTTCATTTATTAATTGACATCTCTAAGTGCGCCTGGTAGTTTTTTTTAAACACGGTTATTTGTAAAACACCAACAACCTCGCAAGAGTAGATTACTAATACCATAAACAACAAAGTTTGTTTTACGACTTTTCCGAAAAAAGGCAAAAAAAACGACTTTCCTTACAAATGTACGAACAGCTGATCGAGTTAAGAGCCCGTAGCGATTTGCCGCTGACTGCCGCTCTCTCGCCCGCACATTTCACGTTTTCTCAAGATTTCTTAAATCTGAGTGCGTAATTGAAAAATGTGTCTCGGCCACTTTTCGCAATATAAGATTACGTACCTACATTTCAAACTACATATATATATCAGTTTCGAGTTGCTGAAGTACAAAAAGTTATCGTATTTGCCAGTTCAAATAATTGTTAGAAACGACAACTTTTTGTAATTTAGTAACAAAAAATTGAAATATATTTTGAAATGTCTGTAACCTTATATTACGAAAAGTGGCCGAGAAACATTTTTCAATTACGCGCTTAGTTTTAAGAAATCTTGAGAAAACATGAAATGTGCGAGCGAGAGAGCGGCAGTCAGCGGCAAAATCGCTACGGGCTCGTCTTAGTTTAGTAGGAAAAGTCGATTTCTCTTTTGTTTTTCTCGTAACAAAAATTGTTGTTTATGATGTCAGTAATGTACACTACTCTTGTTGGTGTTTTACAAATAACCCTGTATGCAACGTGTTACAAAAAAACCCAAGCCGAATATGGTAGATAGGGACCATCAAACTGAACAACTTTTACTATGGGACCAACCCTAAAAATCGCGAAAAAAAATCGGCTGTTTTATACAAAAAATAACAATGAAGATATCAAATGTATGAAACAGCAGTTTTTTCGCGATTTCAGAGTTGGTCCCATAGTAAAAGTTGTTCAGTTTGATGGTCCCTATCTACCATATTCGGAGTTTTGTTGTTACACGTTGTATATACAGTGTGTTTTTGTTGTTGATTTAATTATTTGATTAAAAGGGATCATGCAATTTTTGTTGATTGTAAAGTTGAATGAAGTGATTATTTTATTTACGATAAAATGAAATTTTAAACAATAAAGTTGATTTATTTGTTGATGAAAAAAAGTTGTTGATTTTTTTAACGATTGCGTTTATGATAGTTTGTAAAGCAATACATTCTCTATGATTGGTGCATAATTAAAAAAAACAGTATTAAGTATCAATTATTTTCCGAGATAGAGAAAAACTTAGAAGATCGATTTTTTCACAGCTTCAAGGCATTGTAGACCTGAGTATATGGTTTTAATTTCAACTCGAAACCTCCACGCGTTCCCGAGATAAAAGGGTCTTGCTTGACAGACAGACAAACAACAAAGTGAGCCTATAAGGGTTCCGTTTTTTTGCTTTTGAGGTACGGAACCCTAAAAATTACCTCAGCGTATAAACTGAGGTAAATTTCCATCACAATCAATATCCAGTTTGTTTTAAACTTAAAAAAAAAACAATTATATCAATCATCTTAATCCAAAGTTTAATGTAACAAGCTTTACAATAGATCGCATTAACCATAGAGAATATTTTGCTTTACAAACGTTACTAAATGTCTGTTTGTTGTATATAGTGACTATAAATATATACATACAAACCCCGCGCGCCGTCCGTCCGCGTGTTGCGTTTCGTGTCTGCTCGCTTGTTGTGACACCGCGGTCGATATTAATAGTGCAGCGGTCGCTCCTTGGTCGGGGTTGGGATGGGTTTGCGGGTAGGGCGGGGAAATTGTTGGTAGGGTAAAAAAAAATACAAATCAAAAATACGTAGTAACTACCTTTATGGTCTATTTGAAATAAATATAATTTCATTATATTTTTCACGAAAACAGCCAAATGTCTATAACTAAATTATTGCGTAGGAGAAATTATCAATTGCTAAATACTAATTAAGTGATTAAAATTCTTTATTTGAGAAAAAAATACGCTTTGATCTTCAGCTAATTATTTGATATTGGGTGCGTTTCAGCAGACTTATCGCTAAGTCATCGATCACATAGAATACATTATGACAAACCGATTTTATTGCTTGCTATGGTTAAAATGTACTCTAGTCTACGCTAAGTCGTCAATCACCATATTTACTAGAATATGGTGATCGATGACTACTTAGCGTTTAGTCTGCTGGAATGCATACAGGGAAAGTAATTTTGATTTTAACCGTACTTAACTAAATCTAATAATAGAAACTAATTTCAATTGTCAGATTAAAACAATATCATGTTCATGAAACTTGTCCTTTTCCTACAAACATTCTAACTTTAATGTAAAAAATCGCATAAAAAAGTAAAAAAAAGTGACTACTATTTCCCCGAGTATTGTTTTTAATCATTTATTTAAATTGCATTATGTTTAATTTGAGGAGCTCGGTGGCATAATGGTTTAGCGCTTGGCCAAGCGATTGCGGAGGTTAAGCAACTTTCGCAAGGGTCCATCACGGGATGGGTGACCAAAAAATTAATTATTTAGAGCTCCTCCTTGCTTCGGAAGGCACGTTAAACTGCATTAGCAGTCGTTAACACCCACCAATCCGCATTGGGCCCGCGCGGTATGTTATGGCCCATCCTCCTTATCCATCCATAAGGAAGGGCTGTGCCCCAGCAGTGGGACATTAAAAATGGCTGATAGTCATGTTTTAATTAAAAAGTAACGAAATTTCTCACGTCCTACCCGCCTACGTAGAGTCTTGGTTCTGCCAGTGCAATAATCTCCCGTATTTTCTCGTCGTAAGGTCTATATTTGTCCAGCGACTTTTTAACACCTTTGCGAACGATCAAAATCTCCATGTCAAATATTAACGGCACGGCTCAGTTGCACCACCTTACTTTAACAATAACAAGCCTGTTAAAGTACCGGTTAAGCACAAGTTAACCAAAAAAAGAAGTTGCCAGCCAGCATGATGTCCTTTGACAAGTTTGACGTGACAAATAGCATTTCAATTTGACGATAACTTTAACTTTGACAGCGTTGTGGTGCAACTTACACTGAGTGTCACGTCAAACTTGTCAAAGAACGTCATGCTGGCTGGCAACCTCTTTTTTTGGCTAACTTATGCTTAACCGGTACTTTTTTTGGCTAACTTATGCTTAACCGGTACTTTTAAGCTTGTTATTGTACAAAAAGTTGTCGTTTCTAACAGTTATTTGAACTGGCAAATACGATAACTTTCTGTACTTCAGCAACTAGAAACTGAAATATATGTTGAAATGTCCGTAATCTTATATTGTGAAAAGTGGTCGAGACACATTTTTCAATTACGCACTCAGATTTAAGAAATCTTGAGAAAACATGAAATGTGCGAGCGAGAGAGCTGCAGTCTGCGGCAAAATCGCTACGGGCTCTTAAATTAATGGGGATGGCAAAGAAAAGCAAATTGTAGATGTCGCTGCGTACGCTTGTTCCTAAGACAGTACTTTTGATTGGTTAAAATATGTCAGAAATGTCATTTGACATTTGAAACAACCAATCAAACTATTTTGGTACAAGCGTTTGTGGCGCCATTAGTTCCTCAGTTAGCATCCCCATTACATTGTACATCGCGCTAATGAAATTATCTCAGCCGTTTGACATGAGTTTTGATCGTTCGTGATTGGTGATACGATGGCAATACTGTCGCGAGGTTGTGTGTGTGTGTGTGTCTGTGTGTGTCAGCTTGTGTGTGTCAGCGCTGGGAATTTGTGGCTTACATCGTTCCGACGTTAACGTAGGTACGTAACGGTTTTTAACGTTTTTTATCGGTTGAGACTGCCTTTAGAAAAATAGCAGGGTGATTTCGTTATAACGTTATTTTTGAAACATAAAGGAAAATCTATTTTATCATTGTAGATACAGCATGTTTGCAAGTTTGATAGTTTCGAAGTAAAATTCAATCCCCCTATATGTCGCTATCTAGTTTTATCTACAAATATAACATCACTTCTTATCTTAAAATCTTGGCATAAAAATAACTCTGTGTCCTTTAATTTAAAGAACATTTTTTCCTTATCAACGAAATCCAGTTGTTAGAAACATTTTCTTGTTTTTGTTTTTATAAATATTTGAAACTATTATAGCTGTTATAATTAACAAAATTATTGATGAGAAACCTGTGTGCATTAAAAAGGGCAATTTGGAAACACAATATTTTACAACTATTTTTTATTATTATGATTATTTTTAAAAAAATATACATTGATTTGACACTCAATACTGCTTATAGAGTATTGAGTACTAGATTTACTATTAAAATCGTTTGCATTTCGTTTATTTTGTATGTTTAAATCATTATGTTTTGATTTTGCCATTAAACGTGTGTAATACATATCTCTTTAAGTTTGTGTCTCTTGTGGAGATTTGTAAATAATAGAGTTGCGTCCTTTCATAATAATGGTACGATTAGATTCAGTCGTTTTTCCGAACAGTGCATACCGAATGCGAGCCAAAGACACGTGTAAACATTCTTACAAACTATCGGTGTTATTGCGGATTTTTAAACACCTGTTTAAGGTTAAACATTAGCACGTGATTCGCTTTTGTAGGCACATAACGTGGTTATCCAGGATTTTAGCTCTTACACAGTATATTTTAGCGTGTTCCGACAACTAGCGGCAATGGATAATGTTACTGGGTCTGTTAAATCACTTGAAACTTTATGTAGCTAAATGTCTAGCAATACACGTGTTTTTGTTTCATTTCAATTGAACCAGTAGTTTCGAAGTTATAAGGCTTTGATGGAAATGCCAAGCGCACTGAAATATGTGCTTTATTACGTACGACGTAAGGTTCATCTGTATGACCAATGACGTCATTGGTCACACAAAATAACTTTTCTAGACCATATAACTTTTCTGTTTTAAGAGATATCGCAAAAATTTCTTCACAGTTGTTCATGTGGTCCCATAAGCTATTGGATTATGGGATTTAACAGACCCAGTAACATTCTCCATTGTTCACTATGAACTTTTTATCAAAACAATACTTTCTCATTAAATACAATATGTTTGTAGTATTTGCTGAATACAACTTTAGTGTGTACAAATAAGTAAATAAGTATGTAGCGGACTTGCCAGTTCCACTAGCTCAAAACACACGACTAAACGAAGCACAGAATCGTATGATCTATGACGCACCGGTAGCGTGATTAGTGACGTCGCTGATCACGCCACCGGTGCGTCACAGATCATACGATTCTGTGCTTCGTTTAGTCGTGTGTTTTGAGCTAGTGGAACTGGCAAGTCCGCTACAAGTACACACTAAAGTTGTATTCGGCAAATACTACAAACATACTGCATCTAATGGGATAATTTTCCTATGTTAACATAGTTTAGTGACCAATTGTTGTTTAATTAAAGGAACACGCTAAAATATACAGTGTAAAAGCTGAAATTCTCGGAAACGTCGTTATGTACCTACAATAGCGAGTCACGTGCTAATGTTTACTCTTAACTTAGACACTGTAATGTGCTGCTGTCTCTTTCAAACAATATTGTCAAAAAAGTGACAGCATCACAAAACAGTGTCCAAGTTCAACAAGTGTTTAAAAATCTTTTGTAATAATACCGTACAAGTTTCGTGTTGGTTACCATGAAAAGTAGAATTCGAATTTGCCAGTGTAAATAAATTATCGGATATAACTATTTGAATCCGTTCGGGTATCCGAATTCGGGAAAACGACTAAATTTAATAGCGCCGTAACACTGTGTACTCATGTATAATTATTTGTATTAATCTTATTATTAAAATTCACGAAAAAAAAATTTAAAATTATAAAAGACAAAAACGTTAATTTGCTGTCAATATTGTATTTTATATACTTTAGTTCTCATTCATAATGTAATAAGATTTGCCTTGATCTATTATCTCAACTCCACAGGTGGTTAGTCATGTTTTTGTATCGCCAGCCAGTAGCAATTTTAATCTCAACTTGAACTCCTTGTCACACTGAACGTTACCCGTGTCCTCTAGTTGATTTGAAGCGAAGGCGCAATAAGTGTATTTTGAAACGGTTACAGACGTCATGACCGCCTCACGTTGCTTAGTTAGTTGTGTAAATTGCGTTCCATAACGTGCGAAGTATCGGTTTACGCAGGTCTTTTGATACCTTAATTTAAAGAAAAATTTCGCTATAGTAAGTTAGTAGTCGTGAAATTTTTTATAAATTACAAATTATTAAGTGCCAAATAAGACGTTAGATGGCGTTGATTTTTTCCGTTTCTTTTTTTCGGTGATATAAAATAACATTATAATAATGCCTCTCAGTAATTGTGCAACTTCCTAATAATTATGGAAATCGGATGAGTAGTTTTAGAGATTATCTCCTACAACCTACAACCAACCTCTTTAACAACTTGAGCAAAAATGCTTTCGCATGTCTCTGTCGATTCAGTATTTCAATATTTAGCATTATTTCAGCCATTTCGAAAAAATTACACTACAGAGCATAGATAGATAAAGGTTGCGCATCCCTGCCTTGTCGCTGCGTTTGAAATGTTGTTTTGAAAATCTTTCTCAATGATACAAAACAGCTGCGTGCACCGATCTGCACGGTTGGTATATTTTAGTTTAAAGTCACGGCAATATGTTTTGTTTGACAGCTCGTGTATAGCAAAATCGCCCTTATTGTATAGGCATTGAGTCTAGTTTTACATGCCGTTTATCGCACCTATTTTAAAAAGTAATTGGTAAAATCTACCGCTGGGTGCATTCCAACACACTAATCGCTGAGTCATCGATCGCCATAGAGTACATTTTAGCCATGGAAAGTAATAAAATTAAACATTAAAACTAATTAATTACTTTCCATGGTTAAAATGTATACTGTGGTGATTGATGACTCAGAGATTTGTCTGTTGGAATATGCACCCACTGTCATTACTGAAACGATATTGAATCATATCTATTCGCTGATTAAGTTAGAATTGGCTTGAGCAAATATAGTATTTGGTAGAAATAACAGTTACTCTCAAAATAAAAGTAAAGGTACAACGTGTTACAAAATAACCCTTAATGCCGAATATGGTAGATAGGGCCCATCAAACTGAACAACTTTTACTATGGGTCCAACTCTGAAATCGCAAAAATCCGCTGTTTTAGTAACGAAAATATCAAAATGTATGAAACAGCAGATTTTTTCGCGATTTCAGAATTATTTTGTAACACGTTGTATACGAGTAACTCTTATGTTTGAAGTATAAGACTTATTTTGCAATGCGCGAGCTGTCGCAAGCTTCTGTCGCGATCATAAGTTAGTCCAATTAGTTTTTATCTCGCATTTTTCTTTAAGCTACCCTTATTGTGCAATTATTATTATTTCAGTATTTTTTAATTCGGTTTGTTCTAGTTTGGTTAATTTGTAAAGATGGGGCGTGAGGATACTTTTGGTACTGTATTTCTTTGTTCGCAATATGACCTTTATTATTTGTTGAATAAGGTTTATTATTGTCTGCTTGATTTTTGTATCCGGACAATGAGGGGTTTTCAAAATGAAAAAAAAAACTGTTGGCTCGATAGATGGCGTTGATAAAAATGTATGTGTCAGTGTATTTTATTTTATTTACTAAACTTTGAAGAATACTCAGATAGGTAGGAAGATGTAATCCTAATATGTTTCTCTTTGGGCAGATGTCAGCCAGCGAGCGCTTACTTTCCTCTTGGGTACATGCCGTTTTAAAAGCCAATTTTGACACTTGAAATGTCACTTTGAAAAACCCTAATTTAAACTTTACTCTCTTAGCAATAAAGGTCATGAATGGATTCGATTGGAAAGTAAGTCCGTCGCAACAACCGTAGACAATAATAATTATTGAAGATTTCTCATGTTTTCAACAATTATGAATTTTCTATGATTTCATTTCCAAAAGAAGTTTTAAAGTGTAGTAACAAAACGCAACGAAACAGTATCACAAGTAGCTTGACGCCCGAGGTGTAACGAAACGCGTCGTCTTCCTCTCCCTGTTTGCTGCTGGACTTTGTTCCGTGTGGCTGTAGACTTAAGGGTCAGTTTCGCTTCGGCTTTTGTCGGTGCTTACTAAAAAAAAGATCAATTTTTAATTAAAATGTTTGTAATGAATTAATAATTGATTTAAGTATCTGTTATTTGTACAGTAAGCGCCGTCAAACGCACGAATTTCTCGCTATAACAATTATGTAGTTTTCTTGTTTTTATTTTGTATGTTTCTTTGTGTATGAACTCGTCTCAATTGACTAATATTTGGACAGTACCGTTTGTCTGTATGTCACCGCGGCAATAACGAAACAAAACGCCTATGTGATTGTTATTAATTCCTTTTTATTAATGTTAAGAGAACGATTTGTTTTTGTACTTTTCACATCTAAACGTCATGTTGACAGCTGTCACTCTAGCGTTTCCCCTGTTTGTGTTAGCGTAAAATGTAAATAAAACTGTAACTTTGACAGCTGTCAGAAGCATTGACTCCCTATAATGTCCAAAAGCCAGCCATTTTACCAAAGTAATAGGGCCGCGTTTCGAATGCATCGGCCGAGCGTCTTATGTTGACGGTCGATGTATTCGGGCTGCGGCAAACATTGTAGAGATGAACACATAACGTCGTGGTCAGTCGTGCGTCGATTGTCGGTCGATTGTCGTTCGGTCGTCGGTCGATTGTCGGTCGATCGTCGCACGTCACGGCCGCGTCGAGTCCGCCTCATTGTGCTCAGTCGTTTTTATTTTATTAAATGCACTGCTATAATACTTTTGTCTTTCATTTTCTCCTGCCTTTCAGTTTACATAGCCTTAAATGTGGTGACGGGTCTTCATAAATTAAACAGCTAACAGGAAAATAGGGTATTTATTAATTAAATACTAAATAGGTAATCTTACATAAAAAGGTATGGACGCTGCTAAGTAAAAAGTCGAAACGGATACATCAAGAGCAGGAGCACAGACAATATAGTAGTAAATATTTTACTTTCCATGGTTAAAATTTACTCTATGGCGATAGATGACTCAGCGATTTGTCTGTTGAAATGCACCCAATGTTATAAAGTATAGTTGTTTTAGGTAGATTTTTCCTAATATTATTTATATAAAAATTGCATTGTGAATGCGATAAATCTCGTTTTAATAATATTTTTTATTACTTTTTATTATTAGACTTCAGACGCCTGTCCCCCTACTTTTGAGTAGGGGGTACACTTTTTGGATAAGCCCGGAAAATGGTTACATAATTATCACAATAACTAAACCTTTTCCAGCTATTGTCGATATAACTTCGGCCAAAAGAACTATTGTTTAGAATAACTAAAGATCGTTTCACACATTTTTGTTATAAATAATGAACGAAATGCCTACAGCACGACTCGCCTACGATTAATTTCAAGTAACGAACGATTTACCTACTGTTGATTTGGAATTGCCAACAGGTCGGTTCTGGCATTTCGCCTTCATGCCTTCTTGGCAGTCCATCAGGTACCACCACGAGCGAGCGTAGCGAGCGAGGAGGAGGTTATGTTCCATTGCGACTAACAACGCACGAGCGAAGCGAGCGTGCCGCGGCAGCGGCCGGCGAAGTGCCAGAACCGACCTGCTGGCGTGTGACCCTCAACTTATTGATAAATTGATAAACCGTAGGCGAATCATCCATTACAGGCATTTTCATACTTGTTGAAACATAAAATCTCTTAAGGGGCCGTAATAGGAAAACAGGGTTTGCGCGGGCCATTTTTTTATATAGAAAACATAAACTTGTAGTCACCAAAAAAATCATACGACAAGCTAAAGAGTTTCTCTAGTTGCTACAGACATAAAATTGTGTATAAACCTTACAGATGATTGTAAAAATAAAACAGAAAATCACTAAAAACGCCTAAAAAGCGCTTGTCGCGGGCCATATTTTTGGCGTAAATAATAGCGGAAACGCATTGAATTTTAAATCAAAATACACTTTAAGGTACTGTGCAGTACCTACAGTGATTTTTTTCCCTTAGATATACTTTTATTTTGTATAAAATAATGGTTAAACTTCTCAATTTTTTCGGCCGAAATCCCCATACAAATTTGTATAGCGCTGCGTTGCAATTATATTAGCCGCGCTCACGCGCTCCGGAGCTCAGTGCCAGCCAGATCGTCAGAGTAGGAGCACGTCGCTTTGAGCCACGACCGCACCAGCGTATTCAAACGTATCCATATACAAATCTCGTGCACAGTGTTTCGATTCACAAATTTGCTTGATCAAAATTGAATAGTGGCAAGTATGAAAGTTATAGATTATGCTTAAAAATTTACTGTGTAACTTATTATTATGAATAACTTCACGATATCTTTTATTATTTGAATTATTAGTTATTACTTGACTGGGTCCAATCCAGGGCCTGATGATGAAGCCGGAAAAAGACCACAGGAATTGTATGATAAAAACATGGTATGCCATCGAATTTGGACGCGTTAGAATCGTCTTGACAAGTACTCTGTCGGGAAGTAGTTTCCAGGGCCTGATGATGGAACCGGAAGAAGGCCACAGGAAGTCTATGATAAAACCATGCTACACCATCGAGTTTAGACTCGTTTGATTCGTCTTGACGAGTACTCTGTCGGGAAGTAGTTTCCATGGTCAGATCATGGAACCGGAAGAAGGCCACAGAAAGTCTATGATAAAACCATGCTACCCCATCGAGTTTCGGTTCATTTGGTTCGTCCAACTTTTTGTTTTTGGGCCGATTTTGATGAAACTCTGTTTTTTAGGGTTCCGTACCCAAAGGGTAAAAACGGGACCCTATTACTAAGACTCCGCTGTCCGTCTGTCTGTCTGTCTGTCACCAGGCTGTATCTCATGAACCGTGATAGCTAGACAGTTGAAATTGTCACAAATGATGTATTTCTGTTGCCGCTATAACAATAAATATACTATAAATATAATAAAATAGATATTTAAGGGGGGCTCCCATACAAGAAACGTGATTTTTTGCCGTTTTTTGCTCAATATTAATAACGACAACAGGTAGACAGTTAAAATTTTCACAGATGATGTATAACTGTTCTTCTGTTACCGCTATAGCAACAAATACTAAAAACAGAATAAAATAAATATTTTAGGGGGGCTCCCATACAACGATCGTGATTATCTGCCGTTATTTGGTACGGAACCCTTTGTGTGCGAGTCCGACTCGCACTTGGCCGGTTTTTGTTACTATTTAGACAATAAAACAGCAACGCAATAATATTTTAAAAAATCCAAGATGGCGGCCAACTTTTTTGTTTTTGGGCCGATTTCGATGAAACTCGGTTTTTAGTACTATTTCGACAAGAAACAGCAACGCAAGAATAAAAATTGAAAAAAATCGAAGATGGCGGCCAACTTTTTTGTTCTTGGGCCGATTTCGATGAAACTCGGTTTTTGGTACTATTTCGAAAATAAAACAGCAACGCAAGAATAAAAATTGAAAAAATCCAAGATGGCGGCCAACTTTTTTGTTCTTGGGCCGATTTCGATGAAACTCGGTTTTTGGTACTATTTTGAAAATAAAACAGCAACGCAAGATTAAAAATTGAAAAAATCCAAGATGGCGGCCAACTTTTTTGTTTTTGGGCAGATTTCGATAAAACTCGGTTTTTGGTACTATTTAGAAAATAAAACAGCAACGCAAGAATAAAAATTGAAAAAAATCCAAGATGGCGGCTAACTTTTTTGTTCTTGGGCCGATTTCGATGAATCTCGGTTTTTGGTACTATTTCGACAATAAAACTACAACGCAATAATAAAAAAATAAAAATTCTAGATGGCGGCTAACTTTTTTGTTTTTGGACCGATTTCGGTTAAACTCGGTTTTTGGTACTAATTCGAAAAAAACAGCAACGCAAGAATAAAAATTGAAAAAAATCCAAGATGGCGGCCAACTTTTTTGTTTTTGGGCCGATTTCGATGAAACTCGGTTTTTGGTACTATTTCGAAAATAAAACAGCAACGCAAGAATAAAAATTGAAAAAATCCAAGATGGCGGCCAACTTTTTTGTTTTTGGGCAGATTTCGATAAAACTCGGTTTTTGGTACTGTTCAGGCATAGTTTTTTCTTTATTATGTGGGTAAACCGCGAAATCCGCGACCCGGCGGCGGTGGAGACCTGCCACCCACCACACACCTATCTCGGCGGCCGACGGCGCGCGTTGCGTGCAGTTTTCGGAGCGATTTTCTTTTGGAATACGGAATTTACTTAAATTATAAACTTTTTGGTGTTATTCTCATGAAAGACAATTGGAGTTGTGAGGCTTGTGAGATCTAAGTGCGACAGACGTTGAAAGCGGAGCACGTGGTGGCTTTTGGATTCAGTTCCTGTTGGACATTGCTGGACTCAAACCTGTCGGCGTCAAGGGTAAGTGGTTCATCCCTTAATGAGGAATTGCTATGCTTGAACTTTACCGTTAGAAACAATGGATCGGTGACCTTTTACTGCTCGGGAGAAGCTATCGAAGGTGTTCTCGCGAACATAATTATTTTGGTCCCTCTCGTCGGATTATTGTTTCGTATTAATTTCGGTAAGCTTTGGAATATAAAATATCGGTAATTTCTTTTGTTTCGGTTAAATCGGTTGTTATTTTAATTTGTAAAGTTCACGTCGTGTTCCGTATCACTATTTCAAAATGGCGTCTAAGGTCGTAGAAAATAAATTTAAAATACAGTGCGATTGGTTCGTAAATACTAACGAAGTCGTCATCAATAAAAGTCAAACAACGGGTGTAATATCGGCTCGGTTGCGTAAAATTGAAGAAAGGTATAAGATGTTGAGCGAGGCATACGAAGCAATATTGAACTCGGTAACGGATGAAAAACAAATTATTTTATTTGATATTCAATTTAAAACCGCGGAAGAAATTTATTATCAATTGGAGGCAATTTCATCTGCCTACCCGAACTTGGACGGCACACATCAACCCACGGAAAGTGCGCAAAACGCTCGCTTGCCAACAATAAGCTTGTCTGTTTATGATGGAGACATATTCGGTTGGACTAGTTTCATTAGTTTGTTTAATTCGTTGGTAATGTGTAGGAAGGATATCTCTAAAACGGAAAAGTTTCATTATTTATTTTCTAATGTTCAAAAGGAACCTCGCGATTTGATAAAACATTTACCAATGGTTGATGAGTCATTAGACACGGCTATGGATATTCTTAAAAGTAGATACGAGAATAAAAGATTATTGTCGGATTCTCATATTTCGCGTATTTTAAACTTGCCATGTTTAAATAATATATCGGGTCTTAGGACAAAAATACTTAACCCTTTATTAGAATCTACACGCGCATTGAATAATCTCGGTTTTCCTATAAATGAGTGGAGTTATTTATTATTGTTTATTAGTCTCACGAAACTTCCTTTAGATATGAAGTCACGGTTTGAACATAAATACGGCGGAAATACGGCTACTTTGCCTAGCTTCAATCAATTAATAGACTTTTTGCAAAATGAATGTCGATTGTTAGACACGGCGGCTTCGGATTCATTAAATGGAAATAACAATAACAGCTACTCGGATCGCGGGAAACGCGTATCACGTACTGGGTTAGTCACTCATGGTGATAATGATAACGTCGTCGTGGCAACGAAGCGTTGTTTATATTGTCAGTTTACGGGGCACACTATACTTGAGTGTTTTAAATTTAACAAGTTAACTAATATCGGTCGTAAAGATTTCATTAAGGATTCACGTTTATGTTTTAAATGTTTCGGACAACATAATGCTGGGTCTTGTATTAGTAAAGTACCATGCAATAAATGCGGTAATATTGGCCACAACAAGTTAATTTGCACGATGCATATTTCGCGTGAATCTCCTGCGCATTATCATTCTCAATCATCAAACCGGTTTTCTAACTTCACGGCGGCGGCGGACCGCGGCCGGCGCGTGCGCAGCGCCAGTCCACCCGAAGTGCGGGAACAATTAAGTCGTATGCATGCGCGTCCTACTTATGATTCATTTTCTTCGCGTTATCAACGGCCGGAGCGCATTGATAACAACAATGGCGGTAATAATAATTTATCGACGGATGCCAGAAGGTCACGGCACGGGCAGCAGAACATACGGAGTGCGAGCCCTAGGGACACACGACATCAGCGTACTACTTCGGAATAGCAACTACAGTTATGTAATGTCGCTTCACAACCTAAATTAATCGATAATGTAATTTTGCCAACGGTTATAATTGAAGTAAAATCATCTCAAAATTCTTTTCAACAGGTCCGTTGTTTGTTGGATCTTGGTTCTCAAATATCCATAATTAAAAGTGATTTGGTAACGAATTTGGGATTAAAGCGACATTACTCGAATGTTCCTATTGTGGGAATAGGCGGTGTTCACACTTGTGAAAGTAACAATATTGTTAAAATTCATTTTCGGCCAATTAATTCTAAAAATATTTTGTTATCGGTTACGGCGGTTGTTTTAAAGAAACCTACTTCTTATTTAGTTCAGAAATTAAATATTTCGAATAAAAATGTAAACATTTCGGATGACGGTTCTTCTCACATGAGACATATAGATATTATTTTCGGATGCGATATTTTAGGACAAATCTTGAACGGCGAGAAACTTGACTTAGGCGCAGGTGGGCCTTATGCCTTAAGTACTATTTTTGATTTTGCGGTTTTCGGGCCAAGTCAAGAAATTAATTCGGATACTATGAACTTTGCTTCTAATGTTTCGGCTATCCAATTATTGGAAGCGGTAGAAAAGTTTTGGCGTTATGAACAACCACCTCAATGTAAATTTATTAGTCCGGCGGATATAGAATGCGAGCGTTTGTTCAGTTCTAGTACTACACGCGGCGCAGACGGGAAATATACTGTGCGCTTGCCGCTGATACCGGATCACCAGCGGTTGGGTGATTCTAGGCAGACTGCTTTAAAACGATTTTTGTCGATTGAAAGACGTATGCAACGTGACTCGGAGTTTAGGTTGAAATATACAGAATTCATGGCGGAATATATAAAATTACGGCATATGACGGTTTCAAAATTTAATTTAGAAGAAGAACATTATTTTTTGGCTCATCATGGGGTATTTAAAAAATCGGATGATGAAAGTAAAATTCGGGTCGTTTTTGATGGTAGTGTTTCCAGTAGTACGGGCGTTTGCTTAAATGATTGTTTATATTCGGGTGAAAAATTACAAAAAGATATATCGGAAATATTATTAAATTTTCGGTGGCCACGCATAGTTTTTACTACTGACGTACGAATGATGTTTAGACAAACTTGGATACATCCAGATGATCGTAAATATCAGCTCATTTTCTGGCGTTCTTCGCCTTCGGAACCCTTACAAATATTCGAGTTGACAACTAATACTTACGGTTTAAAGTCTAGTCCTTTCGTAGCTATTCGGTGTTTGCATCAGCTTGCTCAGGACGAAAAAGAGAATTTCCCATCGGCAGCAAATTTATTATTAAAACAAAGTTACGTGGATGATCTCAATGGCGGTGCGGATACACTCTCCGATGCAATTGCACTTCGCGATGAGTTAATAAAACTTATGGATACGGCCGGTTATGAATTGCGGAAGTGGTCTTCCAATGTCCCGGAGCTTTTGGACGGTTTGCCATCTACTCATTTAGAGACACCTAAAAGCTTCGACGGCTCAAGCGATTCGGAACTTATAAAAGTTTTAGGTATTTTATGGGATCCAATTTCGGATAGTTTTACTTATCATGTTAATTTGACTGCGGAGTCAACGGTGACGCGTCGTACTATATTATCTTTATCGGCTCGTTTGTACGATCCCGAAGGATGGATCTGTCCGGTCATTTTCAAAATTAAAATTCTTTTACAACAATTACTCGGTACTAGTGACAATTCTAATAAAATTGATTGGGACGCACCGGTTTCGGACGATATTAAACGGCAATGGCATATGATCGTTTCGGACTTACCTAATTTACGTAACATACGGATCCCTCGGTGTTTGAAGCCTGACGGAAACGGATCTGCTCGATATAGTCTACACGGTTTTTGTGACGGTAGCTCGCTGGGCTACGCCGCAGCGGTTTACATTCGGTCGGAGTTATCGGACGGAAATGTTCTCGTGCGACTACTTATTTCTAAATCGCGAGTAGCCTCACTGAGGAAAAAATTAACAATCCCAAAATTGGAATTGGAAGGTAGTTTGCTTCTCACCAAACTTATCAATCATGTCGTCTCCTCTATGAGAGACCACATTGTATTTGATCATGTTGTTGGTTGGTGCGACAGCACTATTGTTTTGGCATGGCTCAGACGACCAGTACATACCCTTCAGGTATATGAAGCTAATCGGGTGTCACAAATAACATCGCAGCCTGTTGTAATTCGGTGGAGACATGTCCCAAGTGACATGAATTGCGCGGATGTAGCGTCACGCGGTACTTTGGCGTCGGACTTGCTGCAGCATCATCTTTGGTGGCAGCCACAGTGGTTGAGCGAATCACCATCAACCTGGCCACGGGATTACTTAGAGTTCCCCGAAGAAATGTTACCCGGAATTAAGGCAAAGGTAGCTAATGTAGGTACCTTAAATTCGGAATTTGAGTTAATCGAAAAATATAGTTCATTTCAAAAATTAATTAATGTTACGGCTTATATTAGAAAGTTCATTCATAATTGTAAGAATAAATCATCACGTTTTAGCGGAAATATTTCTATCGGTGAGCGTAGAAATGCAATTTCATTTTTAATTCGGACTGTTCAACATAAATATTTTAGTGACGAAATTGAGGCTTTGTCAAATCAAAAACAAATTAAATCATCATTGGTTAGACTAAATTTATTTATTGATAAAGATCGGATTTTACGTGTCGGCGGTCGGATCGGAGCTGCGGATTTGTCTTTTAATGCAAGACATCAGATTCTATTACCTGGTCAAGGACATTTTACGAAATTGTTAGTTACTCACTTCCATAATATTCATTGTCATGTCGGAGCTAACACTTTAGCAGCTATTCTCTATCAAAACTACTGGATAATTTCGGCACGACGAGTTACTAGAAACGTCACATTTCGGTGTATTCAATGTTATCGGTCTAAGGTTCGGTGTACACAACCATTTATGGCGGATTTACCTCGGGATAGGGTTAATAGCGTGCGAGCTTTTGCAGGAACCGCTACGGATTTTGCGGGACCTTATTTTATAAAATCTAATTCATTACGGAATGCCAAAATTCAAAAATGTTACTTGTGCATTTTTGTATGCTTATCTACGAAAGCGGCCCATTTAGAAATTGTTTCGGATTTGTCGGTTGAAGCTTTCATTGCGGCTTTGACAAGATTTGTTTCTCGGCGCGGACTTCCTTCATTAATTGGATCGGACTGCGGTACTAACTATACCGGTGCAAATAGGTATCTTAAGGAATTATTCACATTTTTACGCGATAATAGTTCGGAATTGGAACGGAAATTGGTTCAACAAAATATTAAATGGTTATTTAACTCTCCATCTAGTCCAAATCAAGGCGGTTTATTTGAGGCAGCGGTAAAATCGGCAAAAACTCATGCTCGGCGCGTGTTGGGCGAGACTAAGTTGACGTTCGAAGAACTGGCAACTTTCTTTCATAAAGTAGAGGCAGTCATGAATTCACGACCCTTGTGCCCTCTAAGTACGGATCCGGCGGACCTTGAAGTATTAACACCCGGTCATTTTTTAATCGGCCAACCTTTGGTGGCTTTACCCGAATATCCTTATGAGGAAGTTAAGTTGTATCGGTTGTCTCGCTTTCAACAGATTCAAAAAATGTCTCAACATTTCTGGTCTCGGTGGAAAACGGAATATTTACACACTTTGCAACAGCGGTATAAGTGGAATACGGTTACGGAACCTCCTAAATTAGACGAATTAGTTTTGATCAAGGAAGATAATACTAATCCTCTTCAATGGAAACGCGGTCGGTTAGTTAAACTTCTTCCCGGTAAAGATGGAATTGTTAGGGTCGCGGAGGTTCGAACGCAAAACGGTACTTTGCTTCGGCCTATTTCTAAATTATGTCGGTTGCCTGTTGCTGATTCTTAGGAACCAAGGCGGACCTTGGTTAGGGGGGGGGATGTTCAGGCATAGTTTTTTCTTTATTATGTGGGTAAACCGCGAAATCCGCGACCCGGCGGCGGTGGAGACCTGCCACCCACCACACACCTATCTCGGCGGCCGACGGCGCGCGTTGCGTGCAGTTTTCGGAGCGATTTTCTTTTGGAATACGGAATTTACTTAAATTATAAACTTTTTGGTGTTATTCTCATGAAAGACAATTGGAGTTGTGAGGCTTGTGAGATCTAAGTGCGACAGACGTTGAAAGCGGAGCACGTGGTGGCTTTTGGATTCAGTTCCTGTTGGACATTGCTGGACTCAAACCTGTCGGCGTCAAGGGTAAGTGGTTCATCCCTTAATGAGGAATTGCTATGCTTGAACTTTACCGTTAGAAACAATGGATCGGTGACCTTTTACTGCTCGGGAGAAGCTATCGAAGGTGTTCTCGCGAACAGGTACTATTTCGAAAATAAAACAGCAACGCAAGAATAAAAATTGAAAAAAATCTAAGATGGCGGCCAACTTTTTTGTTCTTGGGCCGATTTCGATGAAACTCGGTTTTTTGTACTATTCCGAAATTAAAACAGCAACGCAAGAATAAAAATTGAAAAAATCCAAGATGGCGGCCAACTTTTTTGTTCTTGGGCCGATTTCGATGAAACTCGGTTTTTGGTACTATTTCGAAAATAAAACAGCACCGCAAGAATAAAAATTGAAAAAAATCCAAGATGGCGGCCAACTTTTTTGTTCTTGGGCCGATTTCGATGAAACTCGGTTTTTTGTACTATTTCGAAAATAAAACAGCAACGCAAGAATAAAAATTGAAAAAATCCAAGATGGCGGCCAACTTTTTTGTTCTTGGGCCGATTTCGATGAAACTCGGTTTTTGGTACTATTTCGAAAATAAAACAGCAACGCAAGAATAAAAATTGAAAAAATCCAAGATGGCGGCCAACTTTTTTGTTTTTGGGCAGATTTCGATAAAACTCGGTTTTTGGTACTATTTCGAAAATAAAACAGCAACGCAAGAATAAAAATTGAAAAAAATCTAAGATGGCGGCCAACTTTTTTGTTCTTGGGCCGATTTCGATGAAACTCGGTTTTTTGTACTATTCCGAAATTAAAACAGCAACGCAAGAATAAAAATTGAAAAAATCCAAGATGGCGGCCAACTTTTTTGTTCTTGGGCCGATTTCGATGAAACTCGGTTTTTGGTACTATTTCGAAAATAAAACAGCACCGGAAGAATAAAAATTGAAAAAAATCCAAGATGGCGGCCAACTTTTTTGTTCTTGGGCCGATTTCGATGAAACTCGGTTTTTTGTACTATTTCGAAAATAAAACAGCAACGCAAGAATAAAAATTGAAAAAATCCAAGATGGCGGCCAACTTTTTTGTTCTTGGGCCGATTTCGATGAAACTCGGTTTTTGGTACTATTTCGAAAATAAAACAGCAACGCAAGAATAAAAATTAAAAAAATCCAAGATGGCGGCCAACTTTTTTGTTTTTGGGCAGATTTCGATAAAACTCGGTTTTTGGTACTATTTCGAAAATAAAACAGCAACGCAAGAATAAAAATTGAAAAAAATCCAAGATGGCGGCCAACTTTTTTGTTCTTGGGCCGATTTCGATGAAACTCGGTTTTTTGTACTATTTCGAAAATAAAACAGCAACGCAAGAATAAAAATTGAAAAAATCCAAGATGGCGACCAACTTTTTTGTTCTTGGGCCGATTTCGATGAAACTCGGTTTTTGGTACTATTTCGAAAATAAAACAGCAACGCAAGAATAAAAATTGAAAAAATCCAAGATGGCGGCCAACTTTTTTGTTCTTGGGCCGATTTCGATGAAACTCGGTTTTTGGTACTATTTCGACAAGAAAACAGCAACGCAAGAATAAAAATTGAAAAAATCCAAGATGGCGACCAACTTTTTTGTTCTTGGGCCGATTTCGATGAAACTCGGTTTTTGGTACTATTTCGAAAATAAAACAGCAACGCAAGAATAAAAATTGAAAAAATCCAAGATGGCGGCCAACTTCTTTGTTCTTGGGCCGATTTCGATGAAACTCGGTTTTTGGTACTATTTCGACAAGAAAACAGCAACGCAATAATAAAAAAATCCAAGATGGCAGCTAACTTTTTTGTTTTTGGGACGATATTGATAAAACTTGGTTTTTGTTACTAATTTTGATAAGAAAACTCAGAAAACTTAAAATTTCAGGATGCGGCCAAATTCTTTAATTGTTTTTCTTTTTTTACAACCGAGTTACATCAAAATCAACCCAAAATCAAAGTCAAGTTAGTTGGCAGTCATCTTGACCTTTTGTCTTTGTTTACATTGCGTTATTCTTGTCCTTTATGGGAGAAATTAAGCTTGGGCAGTATTAAAGCACAGTCAGCGTCAAATTGATATGAGCGTCTAGAGTAGTCAAAATGATCTGAAAACAAAAAAATCTATTTGATCTACGCAGTCAGAATCATTTTATTGTTGTAAGCACACAAGGTGTTCAAAATATCTTAGTACTCATTATTTTATATTCATATGAGAAGTCAGAGTGTTCAAAATTATCTTAGCAAACAAAGCTGTCAAAGTTATCTGTGCATATGCATTATTAAAATGTTGACGGATAGTTTTGACAGCTATTGTTTAATATTTTGAACACTTAGACTGCTCAAATAAATATTAAATAATGAGACGTACAATATTCTGAATAGCTTTTGTGCTTACAACAATATGATTATTCTAACTGCGCAGATCATTTTGAGTACTTTAGACGCTTATATCAATTTGGCGCTGACTGTACCAAAATCCGAGTTACATTGAAATCAGCCCAAAAACAGAAATGTTGGCCGCCATCTTGGATTTTTTATATTTTTATTATTGCGTTGCTATTTTCTTGTCGAAATAGTACCCAAAAACCGAGTTTCATCGAAATCGGCCCAAGAACAAAAAAGTTGGCCGCCATCTTGGATTTTTATCAATTTTTATTCTTGCGTTGCTGTTTTATTTTCGAAATAGTACCAAAAACCGAGTTTCATCGAAATCGGCCCAAGAACAAAAAATTTGGGCGCCATCTTGGATTTTTTTCAATTTTTATTCTTGCGTTACTGTTTTATTTTCGAAATAGTACCAAAAACCGAGTTTCATCAAAATCGGCCCAAAAACAAAAAAGTTGGCCGCCATCTTGGATTTTTTCTATTTTTATTCTTGCGTTGCTGTTTTATTTTCGAAATAGTACCGAAAACCGAGTTTCATCTAAATCGGCCCAAGAACAAAAAAGTTGGCCGCCATCTTGGATTTTTATCAATTTTTATTCTTGCGTTGCTGTTTTATTTTCGAAATAGTACCAAAAACCGAGTTTCATCGAAATCGGCCCAAGAACAAAAAATTTGGGCGCCATCTTGGATTTTTTTCAATTTTTATTCTTGCGTTACTGTTTTATTTTCGAAATAGTACCAAAAACCGAGTTTCATCAAAATCGGCCCAAAAACAAAAAAGTTGGCCGCCATCTTGGATTTTTTCTATTTTTATTCTTGCGTTGCTGTTTTATTTTCGAAATAGTACCGAAAACCGAGTTTCATCTAAATCGGCCCAAGAACAAAAAAGTTGGCCGCCATCTTCGATTTTTATCAATTTTTATTCTTGCGTTGCTGTTTTATTTTCGAAATAGTACCAAAAACCGAGTTTCATCGAAATCGACCCAAGAACAAAAAAGTTGGGCGCCATCTTGGTTTTTTTTAAATTTTTATTCTTGCGTTGCTGTTTTATTTTCGAAATAGTACCAAAAACCGAGTTTTATCGAAATCTGACCAAAAACAAAAAAGTTGGCCGCCATCTTGGATTTTTTCAATTTTTATTCTTGCGTTACTGTTTTATTTTCGAAATAGTACCAAAAACCGAGTTTCATCAAAATCGGCCCAAAAACAAAAAAGTTGGCCGCCATCTTGGATTTTATATAAATTTATTATTGCGTTGCTATTTTCTTGTCGAAATAGTACCCAAAAACCGAGTATCATCGAAATCGGACCAAGAACAAAAAAGTTGGCCGCCATCTTGGATTTTTATCAATTTTTATTCTTGCGTTGCTGTTTTATTTTCGAAATAGTACCAAAAACCGAGTTTCATCGAAATCGACCCAAGAACAAAAAAGTTGGGTGCCATCTTGGATTTTTTTCAATTTTTATTCTTGAGTTGCTGTTTTATTTTCGAAATAGTACCAAAAACCGAGTTTCATCGAAATCGGCCCAAAACCAAAAAAGTTGGCCGCCATCTTGGATTTTTTAATTTTTATTCTTGCGTTGCTTTTTTATTTTCGAAATAGTACCAAAAACCGAGTTTCATCGAAATCGGCCCAAGACCAAAAAAGTTGGCCGCCATCTTGGTTTTTTTTCAATTTTTATTCTTGCGTTGCTGTTTTATTTTTGAAATAGTACCAAAAACAGAGTTTCATTGAAATCGGCCCAAGAACAAAAAAGTTGGCCGCCACCTTGGATTTTTTTCAATTTTTATTCTTGAGTTGCTGTTTTATTTTCGAAATAGTACCAAAAACCGAGTTTCATCGAAATCGGCCCAAAACCAAAAAAGTTGGCCGCCATCTTGGATTTTTTTAATTTTTATTCTTGCGTTGCTGTTTTATTTTCGAAATAGTACCAAAAACCGAGTTTCATCGAAATCGGCCCAAGAACAAAAAAGTTGGCCGCCATCTTGGTTTTTTTAATTTTTATTCTTGCGTTGCTGTTTTATTTTCGAAATAGTACCAAAAACAGAGTTTCATCAAAATCGGCCCAAAAACAAAAAAGTTGGCCGCCATCTTGGATTTTTTCTCAATTTTTATTCTCGCGTTGCTGTTTTATTTTCGAAATAGTACCAAAAACCGAGTTTCATCGATATCGGCCCAAAAACAAAAAAGTTGGCCGCCATCTTGGAATTTTTAACATTGCCTGGCCGTTTTTTGTTAAAATAGTACCAATGCGCGTGCTTCGCTTCGCTTCGATTCACGCCCAGCTTGAATTGACCCTTACATTTTGGTATTACGATAGGAGTGGCTCGGCAGAAATACCAAAAATCGGTAGGTTCGAGACCACGGCGCAGATTTCACTAACTTAATTTCGTTGTCCTGGCCGAAAAATAAAACCGGTTAATGAAAAATACCCATATTTTTCCAAACCGGTTTAAAAACCGGTTAGAGGAACAGAACCTTTTTCAAAAACATCTATAATTTCGTCAAACCGGTTTAAAAAAATTACCAGTTTCCAAGCGCCACAGACCAAGCAACAGTACTGGTACACACTACGTGTTCCCGCTCACGCACTCTACAACTACTTTATTGATTGGACTATTAGGTCGAAATCGAAATTTAATACACAATAATGTCAATTTGTTTTTTTATTTTTTTTATTGTAGTCAATCTCATATTTTGTTTAAACAACATGTAGGTAGGTACCTATATCTTAAAACATTTCTTTACCGATAGGTATGTATCATACATATTTTAATTTGTTCTTATTTGAGAATAAATTAATTCATCTTCATCTTTATTAATTTGTATGCTGCAAAAAAAAACATAATTGTAAAAATTTATCTAGAGTCGCATTGTGTATTATATAATTATACAGGCATGAATATAATTTACTTATTGTTTTATTGTATCCTTGATTGATCTAAATATTTCGATTGTTCACGATCATGAATAATCCTATTTTATGAGTGAAAAAAAGAAGATTCATTCAATCACCATAAAAATATATTATGCATTTTAAGGACAGACCATACAACAAGATTTTAAGCAATTTAGGTACTACTGGTACGATGTTCAGGGTTTGGTTAGATTGAGATTTGAGCGCAAGCGGACCACTGTTAAAGCGTAGATGTGTGCGTGAACCGCGCAAGTGCGTCGATCGCTGTGTGGGTAGCGCTTCGATACCTAATTTTCTCTCGCGCCCGCGGCGTAAGCGCCCCTTAATTGACAGTAATTCAATCAAAGCTAGTTGAGTCGAGCAGTAGGCGTTATGAACTTATGTGAATCGGGCGTAGTTATCTCGAGAATAGTTGGAATAAAAATAGTTATTATATGTAACCCGGAAAATATCGTATATTTTCAGATGAAAGTGAAAAATGTTCAACGAATTCATCCAATTGCCTCCTGCTGCAGTGCGTGGGATAGTTCAAGGTATACTTCGGATTTGGTCCATCTGATTCACAAACTAGAGCTTCCGGTCTGTTATACAACTGAACATCGATGCGCATTTAATGCTTATTCTGCAACTGCAAGTATTCACTGGGTCGGCTAGTATGATATGCGTGTGTGGCAACACTATAGTTTCCCTGCCGGTGCCGCTTAGAGCGCTGGCATCGCCACCGCGCATGCGCGAGATGCGCGGAGCGGGGCGAGGGGAGGATAGATACGAATAGCAAGATGGTCGAGAGAGCGTTCGTTTGCTTGCGTCCGGGAATCGTTAGTTTATATACCTCGAATATAAAGCAAAGCATCCTGTAACCTGTGACCGCATTAAATAAGTGATAAACAACTGGAGTCGTATCATTTTGTTTGTGCATCGCACGCAACCACCAAAACTGGTGACCACCGACGCTCACTCACACGCCGGCCAAATTGAAGCCAGCAAGTCCACAAGACGCAGCAACAAAGCGAGAAGGCGATTGTTCAAAACAATACTCTGCAGCCAGGGGACACGGTCCCGCAGCACTTCAGAGGACGAGCGGGCGCACATTTCCGTGCTCCCGGCGACGCCACGTGCGCCGTAGCAGACCGAACATCGCAGGGGGCGAAGCCCCGTGTCAGTCGCCGTGTTCGGGCGCCGTCGCAATAAGCGCTCTACTCTACCTACTAGTAAAAAAAGTGATAGTGTTTATATCGGTGTAGTCATAAGTATTTCGTTTCGGGTCCGCCATATTGCATCCGTACATCGGGCCGGGCGATTTTCATATGCCATTGACGGTGGCGCCACGACGGAAGCAGCGGGAACGGAGCGACTACACTCGGAACTCGGAAGTTCCAGAACGAGTGAATGAACTGAACAACATTCCCGACGAACTACACTGCGAACATTCACTCGAACTTCATTCCATTCGTTCGTGGCATAAAGACATTCATTCAAACACGACAAAATATTGTAATTTTTCAAACCTTGTTTTGTTTTGTTATTATTCGCAAAAATCTTTGATCGTTTCTGTATTGTGCACGTATAAAACGTAATAATTAGAGGTAAGGCTACGGTGCTTAAATGTTTTTGCGTAAATTTATTCATAATTTGTTTGTTTAAAACTTTAAAAATTATTTTTGTGACTAACAAAATTTTATTTCTATTGTTTTGCCTTGGTTTTGCCACTATCGCTAATTGCGAACGTAAAAAGGGGATACAGTGTGCGCTTTATTTTTAACATTGTGTGTGCTTACCTTTTACTAACATAATGTCTGAACACGAAAAATCTCTTATTGATTTGGAGGAAGGGTTTGTCGGAGGTGAAGGTCCGCAGGTATGTAGAGTGTCCATCCGCACTCCGCCATTTTGCCCAGACAAGCCTTTGCTGTGGTTCGCTAGCCTGGAAGCACAATTCAAGATAAACAATATTACACAAGAGAGCACCAAATACAGTTATGCAGTGGCTCACCTGGACATCAGCTGTACTCGTGAGGTCGAAGATATTATCTGCGACCCTCCAACGTCCATGCCGTACACTACATTAAAAAATGCTATTGTCTCCCGTTTTTCAGTGTCCTATGAAGAGAAGATACGGATGCTGTTAGAAAAGGAGCAAATCGGTGACCGAAAGCCCTCTTCTTTCCTGAGACATCTGCGCTCCCTCGCCGGCCCAGCTTTTCCGGAGCAGCTTCTCCGGAGCATCTGGTCCAACAGACTGCCACGACAGGTGCAGCTTATGCTTACTACACTGAAGCAGCAAGATCTCAGCGAGGTAGCTGACCACGCGGACAAACTTGTGGAAGTGGCTCGCTCTGAGGTATGCAATATTTCATCTGCAACCGACAACATCATGTCTACCCTACAGTCCCAAGTGGCTGAGCTAACTAAAATAGTAGCATCACTCAGTACCAGTCATGACACCAACAGAAGTGGTCGTTCCCACCGTAGCTCGAACCGTAGCCGATCTCGAAGTCGCTCAAAACCACGCAATTCCTAGCTCTGCTGGTATCATGACCGTTTTGCCGCCAGAGCTACAAAGTGCACACCGCCTTGCAACTGGCCTGCTAGCACCCAGGGAAACTCGACCAGCGATCGGTAGTGGCGAGTACCGATCGCCCGGACACGAGTCGCCGCCTATTTATACCCGACCAGTCTACCAATAATAAATTTTTAATTGATACTGGGTCGGATATATGTTGCTTTCCCCGGCGTCTACTAAAAGGGAAGTACCATAAAAACAATTATGACCTAAGCGCAGCTAACGGCACTTGTATAAACACTTATGGTAGCATTCCACTCAACCTTAATTTAGGGTTGAGAAGGGACTTCCGGTGGAATTTCATAATAGCTGACGTCGACGCACCGATTATCGGATCAGACTTCCTGGCGCATTTTCATTTACTTCCGGACTGTAAGAAGGGCAAATTACATGATGGATCAACTGGTTTATCTGTGCCAGCCTCCGTCAGCAACGTTCGACAGCCCAGCATCAAAACCATTAAATGTGATGAAAACTCACCTTTTTCAAAAATACTCGCAGAGTTCCCGGAGGTAACGCGCCCGCCTACAGTCGACCGTGTCGTAAAACACAACACGGTGCATTACATCAAGACGACGGAGGGCCCGCCTGTTTTCGCACGACCGCGCCGCCTCGCGCCCGACAAGCTGCGAGCCGCAGAGAAAGAGTTCGCTGCGATGATGGCCGCCGGAACCGCGCGCCCATCCAAGAGCCCATGGGCCTCCCCCCTGCACCTCGCACCCAAGAAGGACGCCACGTGGCGCCCTTGTGGCGACTATAGAGCGTTAAATGCTCGCACCATCCCGGACCGCTATCCTGTCCGTCATGTAGGGGATTTCGGACATAATCTGGCTGGGGCTACCATATTTAGTACCTTAGATTTAGTTAAAGCGTATCAACAAATCCCAGTAGCTCCAGACGACATCTGCAAGACGGCCATCACAACGCCTTTCGGCCTCTTTGAATTCCCCTATATGGCCTTTGGACTCCGAAACGCAGGTCAATCGTTCCAGCGCTTCATGGACGAGATAGTACGAGGATTAGACTTCTGTTTCCCTTACATCGATGACGTATTGATATTTTCACGTGACGCTGAAGAACATGGTAATCACTTGCGCATTATTTTGCAGAAGTTCGTCGACTATGGTGTCGTCATCAATGCCTCGAAGTGCGTGCTAGGAGCAAGGGAAGTCACTTTCCTCGGCCACAGGGTTTCCGAGGACGGCATCCAGCCGCCGGCGGACAAGATCGCCGCTCTCCGCGACTTCCCTCTTCCCAAAACGGCGCAGGGACTGAGAAGATTCCTCGGTATGGTAAATTATTACCGTCATTTTCTCCCCAAAGCTGCAGAAATCCAGGCCCCACTAGTCGATTTTCTAACCGCTACAAAATTAAAAGGTTCCAAGCCCATGCCTTGGACAGCCGAACTCGAGCAAGCCTTCCACTGCTGTCGAGACAGCCTCACACAGGCAGTCCAGCTCGTGCACCCAATACCTAACGCACGGCTGGGCCTCTACACGGACGCCTCCAGCACCCACGTAGGCGCCTGTCTCCAGCAGTGGACAGAGCAAGGTTGGCAACCGTTGGCATTTTTTAGTCGAAAGCTTAAACCCAGCCAAACCACCTGGCCTGCATACTATAGAGAACTACTAGCCGTCTATTCCGCAGTTCAACATTTTCGGCATGTATTAGAGGCGCAAAACGTCACTATATATACCGACCACAAGCCGTTGTTGTATGCGTTCGCACAACGACGAGAAAAGTTACCCCCTGCACAGCTAAACCAGCTCACCTTTATTTCACAATACACCACGGACATTCAATATATAAAAGGCGAAAACAACGTCGTCGCCGATACGATGTCACGCATCGAGGCGATATCTTTCGAGGACTATGCGTCCCTCGCTCGCGCTCAAGAGGTTGACGACGAACTCAAAAGCCTTCGTGGAAATTCTTCTTTAAAATTAGAACCAATTAAAATTCCAGGCACCGACGTCACCATTCTGTGCGACGTGTCGACGGGCACCGCGCGGCCGTACCTACCGGAGCCGCTGCGACGCGCCGCTTTTGCGCGCCTACACTCGCTCAGCCACCCCGGCGGACGCGCTTCAGCGCGCCTGGTCGCCCACCGCTACGTGTGGCCCGGCGTCGCGCGCGACTGTCGCGCCTGGGCACGCCAGTGTCTCGACTGCCAGCGTTGCAAGGTAACGCGCCACGTCAAGGCACCGCTCGGCGATTTCCCCCTGCCTACTGGGAGATTCAATCACCTGAACCTCGACATAATCGGCCCCCTCCCCCACTCGGAAGGCCACACCTACTGTTTAACTGCAATAGACCGCTTTTCGAGATGGCCCGAAGCGTGGCCGATGAAATCCATTACGGCCGAAGAAGTAGCCGACACTTTCGTACGGGGCTGGATAGCGAGATTCGGCGTACCTACCACTATCACGGTGGACCAAGGCCGCCAGTTCGAGTCCGCGTTATTTAACCGACTCTTGGACCTCGGCGCTACCAAACGTATACGTACCACCAGCTACCACCCGCAGGCGAACGGTATGGTGGAACGTTTTCACCGCCATCTGAAAGCCGCACTTATGTGTCACCGCGAGACATGGTACCGAGCTCTACCATTAGTACTGCTCGGCATCAGATCGGCTCTGAAAGAAGATCTTAAATGTTCGGCCGCCGAACTTCTTTACGGAGAACCGCTTCGATTACCAGGCGAGCTCTTGGTACCCAGCGTTTCCCCTCAAACTATGAACGACGATTTTGTGGAACGATTACGAAAAATCATGGCCGACACGCGTCCTACTCCAGCGTCTCGTCACGGGCAAACTAAGTCGTTTGTTTTCAGGGACCTCGCGGACGCATCGCATGTTTTCCTCCGCGACGACACCGTGCGACGATCACTGCAACCGCCATACACTGGCCCTTATAAAATCGTGAGTCGCACGCCGAAAACGCTCACTTTAGATGTTTCAGGCAAAAAGATGCAAGTAAGCATCGACCGAACGAAGCCGGCATACATGGCAGCAGACACCGAGCAACGCACACCTTCAGCGACGGCAGCAGCGCCTACGCCAGCGCCTAGCGCCCCAACCGCTGCGCGCACACCATTGCCGCCGCCCACTACGCCACAAGCCGCGAGCCAGCTACCATTGATACCGGGAACATCGCGTCCCGCTACCGACACAGCACCTGCAAACCATGCTCGCTTACCTGATCCTCCGACCGCCCAGCCCACACTGAATCCTCCCGTGATCACTAGATCGGGCCGTAAAGTTAGGTTTAAAGATATTTTAGACCTCTGATGATTTCATATTTTTTTTTTTTTCGCCGCAAATGTTATAAGTAAGGCGTACACTGTATTTTTCTCCGTGGGGGGGTGATGTGGCAACACTATAGTTTCCCTGCCGGTGCCGCTTAGAGCGCTGGCATCGCCACCGCGCATGCGCGAGATGCGCGGAGCGGGGCGAGGGGAGGATAGATACGAATAGCAAGATGGTCGAGAGAGCGTTCGTTTGCTTGCGTCCGGGAATCGTTAGTTTATATACCTCGAATATAAAGCAAAGCATCCTGTAACCTGTGACCGCATTAAATAAGTGATAAACAACTGGAGTCGTATCATTTTGTTTGTGCATCGCACGCAACCACCAAACGTGTATTCTGCCATACTTTTCTGTATACACTTTTTTCTCGTCGTTATGGAAGATATATCTGAAAATTCAAACTGTTTAATTTCCTTGAAATATTGCACATTAATATTTAATAAATATGCACGGGCGACCGCCCAGGGCTCCGCCGGATATAAGGGGCGCCTAAGCTCATTGACCGAGTCGTACAATAAATTACTATCGTAAATTCCGTTTTAGCGACAAAATCGTTATAGTGGGAATGATAACGTTATTTTTAAATGTAACGTTATTTCTTACTTTTTTTACCGTAAATTTTAACATTAACGTTATGTCAATAAATAACGTTACATTGAAATTAACGTTATTTCAGTAAATAACGTCAATTTTAACGTAATTAATTAATAGTTTTAACGCTAAATTTAAGGTGAAATATTATTAACGTTATTTTTATCGGTAAATTTACAGATAAAGTGTTTTAACGGTTTTTTTGTAGTTATCGTTATTTTTTAACGGTATTTCAATCCCTGTATAGTGGCAACATATAATCAGAACAACTTGGCAAAATATCATCGCTCGCTACCATGTGCCGTTTAAGATTTGGCCATTGTAAAATCTAGGAGCGGCCTTCGACCTGGCCGCAAGGTGTGCGACCAAACACGCGGTCAAAACCGTTGCTTTGATCTCGTTGGCCGCCGGCGCGGCGGCGTGCGTGAAATCGCCGTAGAGCGGCGATTTCTTACTTATATGTACCGAACTCGCTGGCCGCTGCGACCTGGGGGTCAAGTCTGCTAATGTTTTCGTCAAAATCGTAGTTCAATGGTGTTTGAATGGTAATGATTTTTGACACAATTCTTGTTTCTTAAACCCAAAACTGAACACACACTGTGTTTCTTAAACCCAAAACGGAAACATATTGTGTCTTGATTTTGGGTTTAAGAAACAAGAACTGTGTCAAAAAGCATTACCATTAGAACACTATTGATCTACGATTTTGACGAAAACATTAGCAGACTTGACCCCCTGGCCGCAAGTGCGCTATTGCTCTAAAATAGTGGATTAACTGACTAAAAATCGCGCTGCGTGGCCATTTTTAGGGTTCCGCAGCAAAATGGTAAAAAAGGAACCCTTATGGTGTGACTCAGTCTGTTTGTCTGTCTGTCACAGCTGGATATCTCGAGAACTACTAATGGTATCAACTTGAAATTTGGAATAGTTTAAGATGACGTTTGCCCAATTATTTTGCAAATAAGAAAGAAAAATACAACAGGGACTGAAAAGGGGTCTTAAAAATTTTAAGTGGGGCGATTAGGGCATGTGGGGTATCATATGAAAGAGCGCTGTTTGCACATTTAAAAACATTTTTTTTCTTTTTTTTGGGCCGCATAGTTTTTGACTTATGATGAAAATTGTAAAAGAAAATACCGTTCCCCCCTTTATCTCCGAAGTTTGCAATGAGAAAAATCTGAAATAATTCTATGTGATAGTAGTTTATGTAAAGATTACAGGAAAAATAAAACGATGTCTCAATATAACATACTTATTTGGAAATTCAAAAACATAAAAAAATCATTAGTTCCTCTACCAGTCAACAGATGGCGCTGACCTTAGAAAAATTACATTGGAATCCACTAATAGGTCAAAGAGATGGCATTGACCTAAGGAAAATAAATTGTTCCACTATCGGTCAAGAGATGGCGCTGACCCCATAGAAATGTCGCCCGGGGGGTTGGTAGTACTAAAATCGGCACTGACCCTGTAAACTGTGGCAAAGCACTGAAATTACACTCTATTTGACATCAAGGAAATACCTGCAAACGGCCAGTCTTGTTTCATCTGAAAGAGTAATGCGTTGCCCCGTCACCCTGGAGATCTCTTCAAACAACTCTTCATAAGCATAGTCATAAAATGTACGGATAGCAACTATGTTTTTCTTGTCTTTCTCCAGCCACTCTTGTATCTTCTCTGTGACATCTCTTATAACTGTCGACCTGGGGGGTGATTTTGTAATTTGGTTGCAATCAACTCTCGAAGTCTCGACAGAAATCGCAGTTACATTGCTGCTTTAGTTAGAACCAATGTGACAACTATCTTACTTAAGGCCCCGTTATACGAAATCATTAATTGTCTCTGTCTTTTTCTTTACGTGTAAAGAAAGAGTATGGAAAATAACCTCACTTCTGCACTTTTTCGATGATTTTCGTTGTTTTTTCATAATTATCTTTAGCACAATTATCTTTTAAAAAAGAAAAGTTATTGGAGCAACTGCACAGTACGTTAAAGTGTATTTTGATGTAGAATTCAATACGTATCCGCTATTATTTACGCCAAAAATATGGCCCGCGACAAGCGCTTTTGATGATATTCTGATTTTTTTACAATCATCTGTGAGGTTTATACGCTATTTAATACTGGTAGCTACTAGATAATCTTTAGCTTGCATTAAAATATAACGTTTTTTTGTGGCTACAACTTTACGTTTTCTATATAAAAATATGGCCCGCGCAAACCATGTTTTCCTATTATGGCCCCTTATCAACTGATTTCAATCGATTTCAAACGAGAATTGTTAACAACACACTTACGTAATACACCTACCTGTTCGGCAAATCAGTAAGTCTTTCGCCCTTCAAACTTTCGAACTTGTGCCAATGCGTATTATCACAGTACAACTCATCAATGTGTATCGGTCTTCCATTGTCGTGAAGCGATGGATAAGCTTCTTGTAGGTTTTCGTTTGTGATCACGAAATCGCCTGTGTATAAAATAGTACGCATTTCTTTGCTGCTATCATTGGAAGCAACCTTGAAGAGAAACATCACGGCTCCCGGCATGTGGTCGACGGGAATCAGGGTCACTTATTATTTTTATTTTTTGATTGTGTTAATCCCGATTCCAGTCCAGGCCATATTTATATCTGTCTGTATGCCAAATTTCGGCGTGAAAGAGTAACAAACATACAGACAGACAGACAAAATTTGTATAATAACTAAGCATAGCGATATAAACATTCTTAAATAAATAGACTTTGATTTTCTTTAAAATTAGGTAACCAGTTATATCAGACGGCTTCTACCTCCTAGACTAAAATTCTCAGTACAGAAATTAAAACGATCGAGAGCGTAAATTAAAATGAACCAAAATAATACTAGCTCTTAGGTTCAAATTCGATTGCAATAGTGTAGCGCACGGAACGGCAACGGCGCGATTAGGCGCTTCCGAGCCATTAATTTGAATTTTTTGGCGGGAAAACGGTTTTTGGCTTATAATTTTGAAACTAAGAGGCCCAGAGATTTGAAATTATGCCTCGTGTGTGCTGCAATTATAACGTATTATTTGATCTTTAAAACGAAACTCTAACATATACAGTTACAGCAATTCACCATGTGTCAGCCAGAGACACGTGTCACCAGCTCACACATAGATATCGGCTCGTAGCTCAAAAACTTTTCGAGTTAAAGCTTTGATAAATTTGGAGCCTAATGCTCCAATTCGGCTGAGAATTTTGAGGTATATAACATAATCGTAGCTTAAGTAATTACGAAAATACAGATGTGCAAGCCAGTGACACGTGTCTCCAGCTCGCACACAGTTTTATGCTCGTAGTTACAACAGTATTTGAGTGTGATGGTTAGTTTTTTTGGATCTTATTGCTGCAATTAGGCTCTAAATTTTTGACTATAGTCTAAAACTGTAACCTCACTGGTTTGCCTTAACAGGATGTGTAAGCTGCAGACACGTGTCGCCAGCTCACACACATAAAACAACTCATGGTAACGAACTTCTGGTGGCTGCTATTATTTTGTCTGGAAGTTTGATTGCTGCTATTATGCTTTAAAATATGGCAAGCTTAGAATTTCTCTATAGCCTATGAGGAAGCTGGAGACCCACACATCCCAGGAGTGGTCGCTGGTTGCTGATGGATCACAAATTCTCTGTAGACGTGCACTGGCTATGTTTTGGAATAGTTCACAGTTCGATTTTTGGGATTTGATTTGGTTTTATTAATTTTTAATGAATTATGGTGCAGTGTCTGTCGCACGCTGCGCGCTCGCGATCGGGACGGTAGTTCTCTATTCTGACGTTAGAGTACTTGATGGCAGCACTGTCTATAGTAAAGCGCTGCGATTCGTTTTACGAAGGATTGCAGTTATTGTGGCCGATACAGTTTCAATTTAAATTAAGAATTAAAGAAAAGAAAATGATTTGTGCTAGCGTTAATACTATACACAACTTGTTCAAAGTACGGAACAAAATAAAACACTTTTAAACGGATGCTAGAGCGATTTTATTAAATGTCCATTGGTGATTAGTTTGGATTTGGATTGATTTTATATCGGGTCATTTTGAACTTAGGTACCATCCAAATTTTGAGGATGTGTTCAGTCCATGAAACTGAAAAATTTTCTCTAAGGAACACATGGCCAAATATGTAAAATAAAAATCGACTTTCCATACAAATCAAAGAGATCACGTGATCAATTTAGTATGGGATGACCAAAATTTTCTGACGATATTTGACACATGTTTCTTAGAGAAAGTTGTTTAGTTTCATGGACTGGACACATCCTTAAAATTTGGATGGTAAGTTCAAAATGACCCGATATATTTCCCGATGTGCTAAAAATAGAAATCTACTGAATCTAACCATTTCACAATTTGGGTGGCCTCTCCAAGTAAGAAATAGCGAAAGAAAACTCTGAAAGGGTTGTTGAACTCCGTCTTTTATACTTATCTATTTACAAAAACATCTACTTGTTATAGGGTTAGATTCTGCAGTGTGTGCAGTAAATAAATTTGGGGTGGGGCTTTAACTTGTGAATTTATCACTTTTAACGGATACTAGCACAGTTTTATTGAAAGTCCATTGGTGATTTGTTTGGATTTGGTTTAATTTTACACTGCAGACTTATTATCGCGCCGTCGCCGCCGCGCCGTGACGGTCATTGTAGAAAACTTCTGGGGAATTATCTTCAGCACGACTAATTGGCGTCATAAGGTAGGCGCGCTGAGCATATCCTGAATCACCTGGAAAATTAATAAGTATCAAATAGTTATGTAGTTTTTATACCTAATTAGGCTCATATTCTGAAGTAGGGGTAGGGAGGGATTAACTAACCGTGCAAAATAACTTCTTCACCAGCATTTGTTACTGCCTCTAAGTGGGCTTTTGTAACACCATAGTTAATAAAAATGAAGCTATCACGAGTAGATCCAACATATGTTGGATCCACATTTAAAATGTTTAGATCTGCATCTGTTACCTGAAAAAAAATATAAAAAATATATTTAGAAGACTAATTATTGAATACCAAATAGTAATAACTAGCGGCCGCCCGCGGTTTCACCCGTGTGGTTCCCGTTCCCGTGGGAATATCGGGATAAAAAGTATTCTATGTTTTATTCTAGGCTATCTTCTATCTGTGTGCCAAATTTCAACCAAATCAGTTCAGTAGTTTTTGCGTGATTGAGGAACAAACATCTAAACATCCAAACCCACAAACTTTCACATTTATAATATTAGTAGGATATTAGTAGGAATACAACATTGAAATAATTACAACATTGAAACAAAACATTTTAATGAAACACTTACTTTTACACGAGCTGAGAGTCCTTTGCCTCGACGTTTTGTGGTCTTTATCAGAGGCAGTAACTCATACTCTAGCAGCTAGAGTCTTGCTAGTTGGTCAATTAATTCCTTTGACAATCTATACATAATCGTCATCTCTGGTTAATAGAGATAAACTTCGAATTTGGTTAGATTGTCGACGCTTTTCTTTCTATCTTTTATCCAAAGCATGAGCCTCTTCTAATAAAGATTTCAACAAATATATTCTTGCCATTGTTATCACTTATGTAAAACTTTACACAATCACCTCAAAAGTAGTTTCTAACCACAAAGTATATAGTTATAGTACTAATTTGTAACACTGAGACAAAAAATTGTTATTTAACACTATTTTTAAAGGATTTCTTCTATTTTCACTCGTAAAATAGATGCTTATAATCTGACACATCGAAGCGGGTTCGAGTTCGAAGTGAGCGTCGAAGTGACGGGGGAATTACCTTACAGAATGCCAATTCTTACGTCATCTCATACTTTATCTCTCGATAAACTTAGTTCAACTCACTGACACGCTCGCAAGAGCAGCGCTAGTGTAAATCCGAATTATTAACCGAGTTTATAGAATACCAATCAAGAAATTCACCGCGGATTCAGATTCGAAGTTTAGAATGAGGTCTTACAGAATCACACTGCAGAGCCGCGTAAGTAAAAGAGAGTTTATACACAGAGTCGCGTGAGTAAAAGAGAGTCCATATAAAGGGCCGCGTAAATAAAAGAGAGTTCATATTAAGAGCCTCATGAGTATACCAGAGTTCATACACCTCTGTGTTCATACACGTGTGAGTATACAAGAGGTCAATTCTAGAGCCATGTAAGTAAAAAAGAGTTCATATACAGAGCCGCGTGAGAATACCAGAGTTCATACACAGGGCAACTCGATTATAAAAGAGGTCGATTACAGAGCCGCGTAAGTAAAAGAGAGTTTATACACAGAGCCGCGTGAGTATACAAGAGGTCAATTAGAGAGCCGCAAAAGTAAAAGAGCGTTCATACACAGAGCCGTGTGAGAATACCAGAGTTCATTAACAGAGCCGCAGGAGTATACAAAAGGTTAATAACACAGCCGCGTAAGTAAAAGAGAGTTCATATTCAGAGCCTCATGAGTATACCAGAGTTCATACACAGAGACGTGTGAGTATACAATAGGTCAATTCTAGAGCCATGTAGGTAAAAAAGAGTTCATATACAGAGCCGCGTGAGAATACCAGAGTTCATACACAGGGCAACTCAAGTATAAAAGAGGTCGATTACAGAGCCGCGTAAGTAAAAGAGAGTTCATGCACAGAGCCACGTAAGTATACAAGAGGTCAATTACAGAGCCGCGTAAGTAAAAGAGAGTTTATATACAGAGCCGCTCTAGAATACTAAAGATAATCTATAGAGCCACGTGGGTATAACAGAGTTTATATTAGGAGCCACAAGAGTATATCGGAGTTAATATACAGAGCCGCGTGAGTATACCAGAGTTTATACACAGAGCAACTTGAGCATAAAAGAGGCCGATTACAGAGCCACGTAAGTAAAAGAGAGTTTATACACAGAGCCGCGTGAGTATACAAGAGGTCAATTACAGAGCCGCAGAAGTAAAAGAGCGTTCATACACAGAGCCGTGTGAGAATACCAGAGTTCATAAACAGAGCCGCGTGAGTATACGAAAGGTTAATAACACAGCCGCGTAAGTAAAAGAGATAAAATAAAACAATTTTTAACGGATACTAGCGCGGTTTTATTGAAAGTTCTTTGGTATTTAGTTGGTATTTGGTTTGATTTTTGGTTTTCCCGACGTTTCGGCACCTTTGCAGCTGCCGTCATCACGGGGGACTGAAGCCACTCGTGAGCCTACCCTCAAGCGATGAATTTGGGTGGCTTCAGTTCCCCGTGACCACGGCAGCTGCAAAGGTGCCGAAACGTCGGGAAAACCAAAAATCAAACCAAATACCAACTAAATACCAAAGAACTTTCAATAAAACCGCTCTAGTATCCGTTAAAAATTGTTTTATTTCATGTCTAGTGAGCGCGTAAGCTTGAGAAGTGAATAAGTAAAAGAGAGTTCATACACAGGGCCGCGTAAGTAAAAGATAGGTCAAATACAGGGCCGCGTAAGTATACCAGAGTTCACACACAGAGAAGCGTGAGTACACAAGAGGTCAATTCTAGAGCCATGTAGGTAAAAACGAGTTCATATACAGAGCCGCGTGAGAATACCAATGTTCATACACAGGGCAACTCGAGTATAAAAGAGGTCGATTACAGAGCCGCGTAAGTAAAAGAGAGTTCATCCACAGAGCCACGTAAGTAGACAAGAGGTCAATGACAGAGCCGCGTAAGTAAAAGAGAGTTCATATACAGAGCCGCTCGAGAATACTAGAGATAATCTATAGAGCCACGTGGGTATAACAGAGTTTATATAAGGAGCCACAAGAGTATATCGGAGTTAATATACAGAGCCGCGTGAGTATACCAGAGTTTATACACAGAGCAACTTGAGTATAAAAGAGGTCGATTACAGAGCCGCGTAAGTAAAAGAGAGTTTATACACAGAGCCGCGTGAGTCTACAAGAGGTCAATTACAGAGCCGCAGAAGTAAAAGAGCGTTCATATACAGAGTCGTGTGAGAATACAAAAGGTTAATAACACAGCCGCGTAAGTAAAAGAGAGTTGATACACAGGGCCGTGTAAGTAAAAATAGGTCAAATACAGGGCCGCGTAAGTAAAAGAGAGATCATATACAGAGCCGCGTGAGAATACTAGAGATTATCAACAGAGCCACGTGGGTATAACAGAGTTTATATAAGGAGCCAGAAGAGTATATCGGAGTTAATATACAGAGCCGCGTAAGTATACCAGAGTTCATACACAGAGCAACTCAAATATTAAAGAGGTCGATTACAGGGCCGCGTAAGTAAAAGAGAGTTCATACACAGAACCGCGTAAGTATACAATAGGTCAATTACAGAGCCGTGTAAGTAAAATAGAGTTCATATTCAGAGCTTCATGAGTATACAAAAGTTCATACACAGAGACGTGTGAGTATACAAGAGGTCAATTCTAGAGCCATGTAGGTAAAAAAGAGTTCATATACCGAGCCGCGTGAGAATACCAGAGTTCGTACACAGGGAAACTCGAGTATAAAAGAGGTCGATTACAGAGCCGCGTAAGTAAAAAAGAGTTCATCCACAGAGCCACGTAAGTAAACAAGAGGTCAATTACAGAGCTGCTTAAGTAAAAGAGAGTTCATATACAGAGCCGCTCGAGAATACTAGAGATAATCTATAGAGCCACGTGGGTATAACAGAGTTTATATTAGGAGCCACAAGAGTATATCGGAGTTAATATACAGAGCCGCGTGAGTATACCAGAGTTTATACACAGAGTAACTTGAGTATAAAAGAGGTCGATTACAGAGCCGCGTAAGTAAAAGAAAGTTTATACACAGAGTCGCGTGAGTATACAAGAGGTCAATTACAGAGCCGCAGAAGTAAAAGAGCGTTCATACACAGAGCCGTGTGAGAATACCAGAATTCATAAACAGAGCCGCGTGAGTATACAAAAGGTTAATAACACAGCCGCGTAAGTAAAAGAGAGTTGATACACAGGGCCGCGTAAGTAAAAGAGAGTTCATATTCAGAGCCTCATGAGTATACCAGAGTTCATACACAGAGACGTGTGAGTATACAAGAGGTCAATTCTAGAGCCATGTAGGTAAAAAAGAGTTCATATACCGAGCCGCGTGAGAATACCAGAGTTCATACACAGGGCAACTCGAGTATAAAAGAGGTCGATTACAGAGCCGCGTAAGTAAAAGAGAGTTCATCCACAGAGCCACGTAAGTAAACAAGAGGTCAATTACAGAGCTGCGTAAGTAAAAGACAGTTCATATACAGAGCCGCTCGAGAATACTAGAGATAATCTATAGAGCCACGTGGGTATAACAGAGTTTATATTAGGAGCCACAAGAGTATATCGGAGTTAATATACAGAGCCGCGTGAGTATACCAGAGTTTATACACAGAGCAACTTGAGTATAAAAGAGGTCGATTACAGAGCCGCGTAAGTAAAAGAAAGTTTATACACAGAGTCGCGTGAGTATACAAGAGGTCAATTACAGAGCCGCAGAGATAAAAGAGCGTTCATACACAGAGCCGCGTGAGTATACAAAAGGTTAATAACACAGCCGCGTAAGTAAAAGAGAGTTGATACACAGGGCCGCGTAAGTAAAAGATAGGTCAAATACAGGGCCGCGTAAGTATACCAGAGTTCATACACAGAGACGCGTGAGTATACAAGAGGTCAATTCTAGAGCCATGTAAGAAAAGAGAGTTCATATACAGAGCCGCGTGAGAATACCAGAGTTCATACACAGAACAACTCGAGTATAAAAGAGGTCGATTACAGAGCCGCGTAAGTAAAAGAGAGTTCATACACAGAGCCGCGTAAGTATACAAGAGGTCAATTACAGAGCCGCGTAAGTAAAAGAGAGTTCATATACAGAGCCGCGTGAGAATACTAGAGATTATCTACAGAGCCACGTGGGTATAATAGAGTTTATATTAGGAGCCACAAGAGTATATCGGAGTTAATATACAGAGCCGCGTGAGTATACCAGAGTTCATACACAGAGCAACTCGAGTATTAAAGAGGTCGATTACAGAGCCGCGTAAGTAAAAGAGAGTTTATAGACAGAGCCGCGTGAGTAAAAGAGAGTTCATATTCAGGGCCGCGTAAGTAAAAGAGAGTTCATATTCAGAGCCTCATGAGTATACCAGAGTTCATACACAGAGACGTGTGAGTATACAAGAGGTCAATTCTAGAGCCATGTAAGTAAAAGAGTTCATATACAGAGCCGCGTGAAAATACCAGAGTTTAAACACAGGGCAACTCGATTATAAAAGAGGTCGATTACAGAGCCGCGTAAGTAAAAGAGAGTTCATGCACAGAGCCGCGTAAGTATAAAAGAGGTCAATTACAGAGCCGCGTAAGTAAAAAAGAGTTCATATACAGAGCCGCGTGAGAATACTAGAGATTATCTACAGAGCCACGTGCGTATAACAGAGTTTATATCAGGAGCCACAAGAGTATATCGGAGTTAATATACAGAGCCGCGTGAGTATACCAGAGTTCATACACAGAGCAACTCGAGTATAAAAGAGGTCGATTACAGGGCCGCGTAAGTAAAAGAGAGTTCATACACAGAGCCGCGTAAGTATACAAGAGGTCAATTACAGAGCCGCGTAAGTAAAAGAGAGTTTATACACAGAGTCGCGTGAGTATACAAGAGGTCAATTACAGAGCCGCAGAAGTAAAAGAGCGTTCATACACAGAGCCGTGTGAGAATACCAGAATTCATAAACAGAGCCACGTGAGTATACAAAAGGTTAATAACACAGCCGCGTAAGTAAAAGAGAGTTGATACACAGGGCCGCGTAAGTAAAAGATAGGTCAAATACAGGGCCGCGTAAGTATACCAGAGTTCATACACAGAGACGCGTGAGTATACAAGAGGTCAATTCTAGAGCCATGTAAGTAAAAGAGAGTTCATATACAGAACCGCGTGAGAATACCAGAGTTCATACACAGGGCAACTCGATTATTAAAGAGGTCGATTACAGAGCCGCGTAAGTAAAAGAGAGTTCATACACAGAGCCGCGTAAGTATACAAGAGGTCAATTACAGATCCGCGTAAGTAAAAGAGAGTTTATATACAGAGCCGCGTGAGAATACCAGAGTTCATACACAGGGCAACTCGATTATAAAAGAGGTCGATTACAGAGCCGCGTAAGTAAAAGAGAGTTTATACACAGAGCCGCGTGAGTATACAAGAGGTCAATTACAGAGCCGCAGAAGTAAAAGAGCGTTCATACACAGAGCCGTGTGAGAATACCAGAATTCATAAACAGAGCCACGTGAGTATACAAAAGGTTAATAACACAGCCGCGTAAGTAAAAGAGAGTTGATACACAGGGCCGCGTAAGTAAAAGATAGGTCAAATACAGGGCCGCGTAAGTATACCAGAGTTCATACACAGAGAAGCGTGAGTACACAAGAGGTCAATTCTAGAGCCATGTAGGTAAAAACGAGTTCATATACAGAGCCGCGTGAGAATACCAATGTTCATACACAGGGCAACTCGAGTATAAAAGAGGTCGATTACAGAGCCGCGTAAGTAAAAGAGAGTTCATCCACAGAGCCACGTAAGTAGACAAGAGGTCAATGACAGAGCCGCGTAAGTAAAAGAGAGTTCATATACAGAGCCGCTCGAGAATACTAGAGATAATCTATAGAGCCACGTGGGTATAACAGAGTTTATATAAGGAGCCACAAGAGTATATCGGAGTTAATATACAGAGCCGCGTGAGTATACCAGAGTTTATACACAGAGTAACTTGAGTATAAAAGAGGTCGATTACAGAGCCGCGTAAGTAAAAGAAAGTTTATACACAGAGTCGCGTGAGTATACAAGAGGTCAATTACAGAGCCGCAGAAGTAAAAGAGCGTTCATACACAGAGCCGTGTGAGAATACCAGAATTCATAAACAGAGCCGCGTGAGTATACAAAAGGTTAATAACACAGCCGCGTAAGTAAAAGAGAGTTGATACACAGGGCCGCGTAAGTAAAAGAGAGTTCATATTCAGAGCCTCATGAGTATACCAGAGTTCATACACAGAGACGTGTGAGTATACAAGAGGTCAATTCTAGAGCCATGTAGGTAAAAAAGAGTTCATATACCGAGCCGCGTGAGAATACCAGAGTTCATACACAGGGCAACTCGAGTATAAAAGAGGTCGATTACAGAGCCGCGTAAGTAAAAGAGAGTTCATCCACAGAGCCACGTAAGTAAACAAGAGGTCAATTACAGAGCTGCGTAAGTAAAAGACAGTTCATATACAGAGCCGCTCGAGAATACTAGAGATAATCTATAGAGCCACGTGGGTATAACAGAGTTTATATTAGGAGCCACAAGAGTATATCGGAGTTAATATACAGAGCCGCGTGAGTATACCAGAGTTTATACACAGAGCAACTTGAGTATAAAAGAGGTCGATTACAGAGCCGCGTAAGTAAAAGAAAGTTTATACACAGAGTCGCGTGAGTATACAAGAGGTCAATTACAGAGCCGCAGAGATAAAAGAGCGTTCATACACAGAGCCGCGTGAGTATACAAAAGGTTAATAACACAGCCGCGTAAGTAAAAGAGAGTTGATACACAGGGCCGCGTAAGTAAAAGATAGGTCAAATACAGGGCCGCGTAAGTATACCAGAGTTCATACACAGAGACGCGTGAGTATACAAGAGGTCAATTCTAGAGCCATGTAAGAAAAGAGAGTTCATATACAGAGCCGCGTGAGAATACCAGAGTTCATACACAGAACAACTCGAGTATAAAAGAGGTCGATTACAGAGCCGCGTAAGTAAAAGAGAGTTCATACACAGAGCCGCGTAAGTATACAAGAGGTCAATTACAGAGCCGCGTAAGTAAAAGAGAGTTCATATACAGAGCCGCGTGAGAATACTAGAGATTATCTACAGAGCCACGTGGGTATAATAGAGTTTATATTAGGAGCCACAAGAGTATATCGGAGTTAATATACAGAGCCGCGTGAGTATACCAGAGTTCATACACAGAGCAACTCGAGTATTAAAGAGGTCGATTACAGAGCCGCGTAAGTAAAAGAGAGTTTATAGACAGAGCCGCGTGAGTAAAAGAGAGTTCATATTCAGGGCCGCGTAAGTAAAAGAGAGTTCATATTCAGAGCCTCATGAGTATACCAGAGTTCATACACAGAGACGTGTGAGTATACAAGAGGTCAATTCTAGAGCCATGTAAGTAAAAGAGTTCATATACAGAGCCGCGTGAGAATACCAGAGTTTAAACACAGGGCAACTCGATTATAAAAGAGGTCGATTACAGAGCCGCGTAAGTAAAAGAGAGTTCATGCACAGAGCCGCGTAAGTATAAAAGAGGTCAATTACAGAGCCGCGTAAGTAAAAAAGAGTTCATATACAGAGCCGCGTGAGAATACTAGAGATTATCTACAGAGCCACGTGCGTATAACAGAGTTTATATCAGGAGCCACAAGAGTATATCGGAGTTAATATACAGAGCCGCGTGAGTATACCAGAGTTCATACACAGAGCAACTCGAGTATAAAAGAGGTCGATTACAGGGCCGCGTAAGTAAAAGAGAGTTCATACACAGAGCCGCGTAAGTATACAAGAGGTCAATTACAGAGCCGCGTAAGTAAAAGAGAGTTTATACACAGAGCCGCGTAAGTATACAAGAGGTCAATTACAGAGCCGCAGAAGTAAAAGAGCGTTCATACACAGAGCCGTGTGAGAATACCAGAATTCATAAACAGAGCCACGTGAGTATACAAAAGGTTAATAACACAGCCGCGTAAGTAAAAGAGAGTTGATACACAGGGCCGCGTAAGTAAAAGATAGGTCAAATACAGGGCCGCGTAAGTATACCAGAGTTCATACACAGAGACGCGTGAGTATACAAGAGGTCAATTCTAGAGCCATGTAAGTAAAAGAGAGTTCATATACAGAACCGCGTGAGAATACCAGAGTTCATACACAGGGCAACTCGATTATTAAAGAGGTCGATTACAGAGCCGCGTAAGTAAAAGAGAGTTCATACACAGAGCCGCGTAAGTATACAAGAGGTCAATTACAGATCCGCGTAAGTAAAAGAGAGTTTATATACAGAGCCGCGTGAGAATACCAGAGTTCATACACAGGGCAACTCGATTATAAAAGAGGTCGATTACAGAGCCGCGTAAGTAAAAGAGAGTTTATACACAGAGCCGCGTGAGTATACAAGAGGTCAATTACAGAGCCGCAGAAGTAAAAGAGCGTTCATACACAGAGCCGTGTGAGAATACCAGAGTTCATAAACAGAGCCGCGTGAATATACAAAAGGTTAATAACACAGCCGCGTAAGTAAAAGAGAGTTGATACACAGGGCCGCGTAAGTAAAAGATAGGTCAAATACAGGGCAACGTAAGTATACCAGAGTTCATACACAGAGACGCGTGAGTATACAAGAGGTCAATTCTAGAGCCGCGTAAGTAAAAGAGAGTTCATATACAGAGCCGCGTGAGAATACCAGAGTTCATACGCAGAACAACTCGAGTATAAAAAAAGTCGATTACAGAGCCGCGTAAGTAAAAGAGAGATCATACACAGAGCCGCGTAAGTATACAAGAGGTCAATTACAGAGCCGCGTAAGTAAAAGAGAGTTCATATACAGAGCCGCGTGAGAATACTAGAGATTATCTACAGAGCCACGTGGGTATAACAGAGTTTATATTAGGAGCCACAAGAGTATATCGGAGTTAATAAACAGAGCCGCGTGAGTATACCAGAGTTCATACACAGAGCAACTCGAGTATTAAAGAGGTCGATTACAGAGCCGCGTAAGTAAAAGAGAGTTCATACACAGAGCCGCGTAAGTATAAAAGAGGTCAATTACAGAGCCGCGTAAGTAAAAGAGAGTTCATATACAGAGCCGCGTGAGAATACTAGATATTATCTACAGAGCCACGTGCGTATAACAGAGTTTATATCAAGAGCCACAAGAGTATATCGGAATTAATATACAGAGCCGCGTGAGTATACCAGAGTTCATACACAGAGCAACTCGAGTATAAAAGAGGTCGATTACAGGGCCGCGTAAGTAAAAGAGAGTTCATACATAGAGCCGCGTAAGTATACAAGAGGTCAATTACAGAGCCGCGTAAGTAAAAGAGAGTTTATACACAGAGTCGCGTGAGTATACAAGAGGTCAATTACAGAGCCGCAGAAGTAAAAGAGCGTTCATACACAGAGCCGTGTGAGAATACCAGAATTCATAAACAGAGCCGCGTGAGTATACAAAAGGTTAATAACACAGCCGCGTAAGTAAAAGAGAGTTGATACACAGGGCCGCGTAAGTAAAAGATAGGTCAAATACAGGGCCGCGTAAGTATACCAGAGTTCATACACAGAGACGCGTGAGTACACAAGAGGTCAATTCTAGAGCCATAAAGGTAAAAAAGAGTTCATATACAGAGCCGCGTGAGAATACCAGAGTTCATACACAGGGCAACTCGAGTATAAAAGAGGTCGATTACAGAGCTGCGTAAGTAAAAGAGAGTTCATCCACAGAGCCACGTAAGTAAACGAGAGGTCAATTACAGAGCCGCGTAAGTAAAAGGGAGTTCATATACAGAGCCGCTCGAGAATACTAGAGATAATCTACAGAGCCACGTGGGTATAACAGAGTTTATATTAAGAGCCACAAGAGTATATCGGAGTTAATATACAGAGCCGCGTGAGTATACCAGTGTTCATATACAGAGCAACTCGAGTATTAAAGAGGTCCATTACAGAGCCGCGTAAGTAAAAGAGAGTTTATACACAGAGCCGCGTGAGTAAAACAGAGTCCATATACAGGGCCGCGTAAGTTAAAGAGAGTTCATATTCAGAGCCTTATGAGTATACCAGAGTTCATACACAGAGACGTGTGAGTATACAAGAGGTCAATTCTAGAGCCATGCAAGTAAAAAAGAGTTCAAGAGACCAAGATGCCCTCCTGGCCGACCTTGACATCGGGCAGCTGCCGGAGGAGAAGGGCGTGAGCGTCGTCCAGTCGGTGACCGTTCTAGCCACACGTTTGGGCGTCCAGCTGGAGGAGCGCGACGTAGTGTTCGCGGAGCGTTCGGGCGCGCCGCCGGCTGAGGCGGGGGGCCGCCCGCGCCGCATCGTTGTGCGCCTGCAGCGCCGCCACCTGCGCGACGAGCTGCTGCAGGCTGCGCGCGTGCGCCGCACTGGTCTGGCGTCGGCCGGGGGCCCGCGCGTTTTTATTAATGAGCGCCTAACCCGCTTTAACCGCCAGCTTTTTCAGCGTGCCCGCGAAGAGTGTCGCAGGTTGCAGTGGCGCTACGCGTGGACGCGACGCGGCCGTATTTTCGCTCGTCAGGGGGACGGAAAGCCAGCCTTTCAGTTGCGTTCGGAGGAGGACTTTGTTCGGGTTTTCGGCGGTCAGTCCACTGAACCTTCAAAGTAATTTGGTACTATTAATATTATTTTGTTGTTTTTGTTTGGCTCATAGCCATCTTTTGCTTATATGGTCGCTTAGTGAGTTTCATCTATCTGTGGTGTTGCAAGTGACATTTGAAATGTTTTTAATTAAGATAATGTTTAATGGCTTCTTAATAATTTTACATATTTTGAAGTGCTACCTGTCTATGATTATTACTTATAACAATATTCTATACAAACTTTTCTATACATGTAACATAAATTTACTCTTTTTTAAGTTTTATTACAAACCTAATAATGTAACAATAAGTACTGTTAAAATAACCAAATGCTAAATGGTAAATGTTTCAAAGTTGGATTGTTTAATGCAGGCTCCCTTGGCACAGGGCACGATGAATTTGTTTCAATGATGGGTAGATTATCGGTAGATATTATGGCCATCAATGAGACCTGGATGAGAGATGGAGAGGAAGGACGCGCCCCCTGCGTGCCAGGCTACCGCCTGCGGCATTGCCCGCGTCCAGTTGCTATATGCGGCGGTCGTGGCGGCGGGGTAGGATTTTATATTAGAAAGGGAATCTATGCTCGTATCTGCGCCCATCCTGACTCCCCAAATGTTGAGCAGATGTGGCTAAGTATTAAATTGAACTCCTTGCGAGTTGCCGTGGGCACTGCTTATAGGCCACCCTGGATGGACCTCAATGTATTCATTGACGCTCTGTCTCAGTCGTTATGTGCACTTGCTCACCACGATCACATTATTCTGTTGGGAGATTTCAATATTGACATAAGTAAGCCAAATGAAAACAAGACAAAACTGTTACTTAGTTGCTTAGAAACTTTTAAACTTACTCAGCTGGTGGAGTCACCGACTCATTTCACAGAGAGCAGCGAAACACTAATAGATCTGGTATGCACAGACATCGGGGCGCTTAAAGTAAATGTTTTCCATATCCCTGAACTTGGCAGGCACGCTGTTGTCGCTGTTGACCTGAGCATTAGAAAATCTAAACCTAGGCCCTTTTATGTAACATATAGGCCTTTAAAAGACATAATGGTTGATTTATTTGACAAGGACCTGGATGACATAGATTGGAACTTTATTCAGAGTCAAACTGATCTCAACGCAATGGTATCTACATTTAATTTTAGTATAAAACTTTTGTTTGATTTGCATGCTCCATTTAAAACAGTTCGTGTTAGGGAACATTCATACCCCTGGATTACTGATACAGTAAAGCAAATGATGCACATTAGGGATGAGGCTCACACCAAGTGGAAAAAAACCAAATGTGAATCCCACAAAATGTATTATAAGGAAATGAAGTCCATAGTTTCTAACGCAATAATTCAGGAAACAAAATGCTACTTCCAACACAGTGTTAACAAGCAAATTAAAAATCCCAAAATTTTATGGAAAAATCTAAAGGATAATATTAATATAAAAAGCAAAAATGAACATATAATTCAATATTCTGATCCTGACTCCATTAACTCACATTTTTTAAATGTCCCTGGTACTGATTCAATTTCTCTATCTGAGCTTACATTTTTTGAACATCATCGTTTTGGAAATCAAACTTTTTCTCTTACTTCTGTGTCTGAAGAAACTGTGGCGAATGTTATAAAGAGCCTACACTCTAGTGCTGTAGGTGTTGATGGCATCTCTCTCCAAATGTTACTTATGACTTTGCCTCAGTCACTCTCCACTATTACAGCCATTATTAACAAGTCTATAGGTGACTCGGATTTTCCTACTTTATGGAAGTCAGCTCTTATTAAACCGATCCCTAAAAAGTCAAACCCGAGTGATGTTAGCGATCTTCGTCCCATCAGCATCTTACCATGTTTGTCCAAGATAGTCGAGAGAGTAGTCTATGATCAGATGGTAAAATATCTTGAACACAACTCTATGCTACCCCAGCTTCAATCGGGCTTTCGTAAAAAGCATAGCACTTCTACTGCACTTCTTAATATAGTAGATGATGTTTTATCAGCTCAGGATAACGGTATGGGTACTTTGCTGGTACTCCTTGATTTTTCACGTGCCTTCGATTCTTTAAGTATACCACTATTACTATCTAAACTGACTTATTATGGTTTCGACATAGCTGCTGTGCGCTGGTTTCATAATTACTTGCTTGATCGTTCACAGATGGTTGAGCTTAAGAGGGAAGATGGTACTCTGTCTCGTTCTCTACCCATGGCTTTGTCAAGAGGAGTTCCTCAAGGGTCTATTTTGGGCCCACTACTCTTCATACTCTACAGCTCTAACATAACTGAATGTATAAAGCATTGTCAGTATCACATCTACGCTGACGACATTCAACTTTATCTCAGTTTTCACCCGAGTGATACAATTAATGCAGTGAAAAGGATAAACGAGGATCTTGACAGCATTTCAGAATGGTCTCACTCCAACTGTCTGATCTTGAATCCTGCTAAATCCAAGTTCATGTTATTAGGATCAAGGAAGCAAGTCGCCACCATAAGAGAGTATTCCCCTCAAATTCACATCACTAACAGTCCTATTGAGTCAGTCTCAGAGGCGCGTAGTCTGGGGGTAATACTTGACTCAAACTTGCACTTTGAGAGACACGTATCTGATGCAGTCAAGAATTGCTTCTATCGCCTCAAGGTCTTATACAGGATACGTCCCTTTTTAAGTGAAGAAATCAGAATCAGACTCTGTGAAACTCTAGTCCTCTCTAAACTTAACTACGCAGATACAGTCATTGGTCCTTGTTTGCTTGCTCGCACTGAGCGTTTAATCCAACGTGTACAAAATGCCTGTGCACGTTTCTGCTTCTCAGTACCCGCCAGGGCCCACGTTACACCTTATTTAAACAACTCTAATCTAATGAAGATGGAGGCTCGGCGTAGGCTGCACTTTGCTTCCTTGTTGTTCGATGTAATCCACACCAAAGTTCCACAGTATCTTTTTAATAAGCTCAAATGGGCCAGGGACAATAAGGCATGCCGGTCGCGAGCCTCCTCCTACATGATACTGACATCTACACACAATACAGCCGCCTTTCGAGGTTCCTTTAAATATTCGGCTTCCAAATGTTGGAACAATTTGCCGCCTCCCATCCGTGCTTTGAAAACCCGTGGAACATTTGTTAAACATTTTAAGTGTTACTTGCTAGCACTACAGATAGAATAACTGTTGTAAATTGTAATTCTTACTTTGTTTTTTTTTATGCTATTTTTTATGGTTGGCTTTTTGTTTATGTTATGCCGAGCTTATATGACTTATTTACATAATGCTTTCAGCTTATTACTTAGTTTAGTGCCTTTAGATTTAAGTAGTTTGTTCTTTGTCCATATCTGCATTTTAAAAAATAAATATTTGAGGTTATTGTTAGGTTTTAGGTTAGTTAGTATACGTGGCAGGCATGTGGCAGGCAGACAGACATGTCACATGACTTGCACCAAAGAGTAAAAGTTTTATTTTATTTTTTTCATTTCTTTTTATTAGCATTTTACCTGTTTTTTTTGTTTGCCTTTTTTGTCTAGGTTTTTTAATTGTTTTAATATTTTAGTTAATCTTGTAATGTTTGTATTGTTTTCGTCTCTGTTCCGTGATGTCACGACTGGCCTCAGCAGAATACCAGTGCAGTAGACGCTGTCTGCTGCTTATACTGAGCTGAGGTCAGTATTGGCATCACATAGCACGTAGCTTATTGTAGGTATTTCTTTTTGTTGTTTTTTTTTTTGTTTTTATTAATGTTTATTATCTGTGCCTATTGTGTATGTGCTATGTATTGCTAATAAATAATATTCTATTCTATTCTATTCTATTCTATTCATATACAGAGCCGCGTGAGAATACCAGAGTTCATACACAGGGCAACTCGATTATAAAAGAGGTCGATTACAGAGCCGCGTAAGTAAAAGAGAGTTTATACACAGAGCCGCGTGAGTATACAAGAGGTCAATTACAGAGCCGCAGAAGTAAAAGAGCGTTCATACACAGAGCCGTGTGAGAATACCAGAGTTCATAAACAGAGCCGCGTGAATATACAAAAGGTTAATAACACAGCCGCGTAAGTAAAAGAGAGTTGATACACAGGGCCGCGTAAGTAAAAGATAGGTCAAATACAGGGCAACGTAAGTATACCAGAGTTCATACACAGAGACGCGTGAGTATACAAGAGGTCAATTCTAGAGCCATGTAAGTAAAAGAGAGTTCATATACAGAGCCGCGTGAGAATACCAGAGTTCATACACAGAACAACTCGAGTATAAAAAAAGTCGATTACAGAGCCGCGTTAGTAAAAGAGAGATCATACACAGAGCCGCGTAAGTATACAAGAGGTCAATTACAGAGCCGCGTAAGTAAAAGAGAGTTCATATACAGAGCCGCGTGAGAATACTAGAGATTATCTACAGAGCCACGTGGGTATAACAGAGTTTATATTAGGAGCCACAAGAGTATATCGGAGTTAATAAACAGAGCCGCGTGAGTATACCAGAGTTCATACACAGAGCAACTCGAGTATTAAAGAGGTCGATTACAGAGCCGCGTAAGTAAAAGAGAGTTCATACACAGAGCCGCGTAAGTATAAAAGAGGTTAATTACAGAGCCGCGTAAGTAAAAGAGAGTTCATATACAGAGCCGCGTGAGAATACTAGATATTATTTACAGAGCCACGTGCGTATAACAGAGTTTATATCAGGAGCCACAAGAGTATATCGGAGTTAATATACAGAGCCGCGTGAGTATACCAGAGTTCATACACAGAGCAACTCGAGTATAAAAGAGGTCGATTACAGGGCCGCGTAAGTAAAAGAGAGTTGATACATAGAGCCGCGTAAGTATACAAGAGGTCAATTACAGAGCCGCGTAAGTAAAAGAGAGTTTATACACAGAGTCGCGTGAGTATACAAGAGGTCAATTACAGAGCCGCAGAAGTAAAAGAGCGTTCATACACAGAGCCGTGTGAGAATACCAGAATTCATAAACAGAGCCGCGTGAGTATACAAAAGGTTAATAACACAGCCGCGTAAGTAAAAAAGAGTTGATACACAGGGCCGCGTAAGTAAAAGATAGGTCAAATACAGGGCCGCGTAAGTATACCAGAGTTCATACACAGAGACGCGTGAGTACACAAGAGGTCAATTCTAGAGCCATAAAGGTAAAAAAGAGTTCATATACAGAGCCGCGTGAGAATACCAGAGTTCATACACAGGGCAACTCGAGTATAAAAGAGGTCGATTACAGAGCCGCGTAAGTAAAAGAGAGTTCATCCACAGAGCCACGTAAGTAAACAAGAGGTCAATTACAGAGCCGCGTAAGTAAAAGAGAGTTCATATACAGAGCCGCTCGAGAATACTAGAGATAATCTACAGAGCCACGGGGGTATAACAGAGTTTATATTAAGAGCCACAAGAGTATATCGGAGTTAATATACAGAGCCGCGTGAGTATACCAGTGTTCATATACAGAGCAACTCGAGTATTAAAGAGGTCCATTACAGAGCCGCGTAAGTAAAAGAGAGTTTATACACAGAGCCGCGTGAGTAAAACAGAGTCCATATACAGGGCCGCGTAAGTTAAAGAGAGTTCATATTCAGAGCCTTATGAGTATACCAGAGTTCATACACAGAGACGTGTGAGTATACAAGAGGTCAATTCTAGAGCCATGCAAGTAAAAAAGAGTTCATATACAGAGCCGCGTGAGAATACCAGAGTTCATACACAGGGCAACTCGATTATAAAAGAGGTCGATTACAGAGCCGCGTAAGTAAAAGAGAGTTTATACACAGAGCCGCGTGAGTATACAAGAGGTCAATTACAGAGCCGCAGAAGTAAAAGAGCGTTCATACACAGAGCCGTGTGAGAATACCAGAGTTCATAAACAGAGCCGCGTGAATATACAAAAGGTTAATAACACAGCCGCGTAAGTAAAAGAGAGTTGATACACAGGGCCACGTAAGTAAAAGATAGGTCAAATACAGGGCAACGTAAGTATACCAGAGTTCATACACAGAGACGCGTGAGTATACAAGAGGTCAATTCTAGAGCCATGTAAGTAAAAGAGAGTTCATATACAGAGCCGCGTGAGAATACCAGAGTTCATACACAGAACAACTCGAGTATAAAAAAAGTCGATTACAGAGCCGCGTAAGTAAAAGAGAGATCATACACAGAGCCGCGTAAGAATACAAGAGGTCAATTACAGAGCCGCGTTAGTAAAAGAGAGTTCATATACAGAGCCGCGTGAGAATACTAGAGATTATCTACAGAGCCACTTGGGTATAACAGAGTTTATATTAGGAGCCACAAGAGTATATCGGAGTTAATAAACAGAGCCGCGTGAGTATACCAGAGTTCATACACAGAGCAACTCGAGTATTAAAGAGGTCGATTACAGAGCCGTGTAAGTAAAAGAGAGTTTAAAGACAGAGCCGCGTGAGTAAAAGAGAGTTCATATTCAGGGCCGCGTAAGTAAAAGAGAGTTCATATTCAGAGCCTCATGAGTATACCAGAGTTCATACACAGAGACGTGTGAGTATACAAGAGGTCAATTCTAGAGCCATGTAAGTAAAAAAGAGTTCATATACAGAGCCGCGTGAGAATACCAGAGTTCAAACACAGGGCAACTCGATTATAAAAGAGGTCGATTACAGAGCCGCGTAAGTAAAAGAGAGTTCATACACAGAGCCGCGTAAATAAAAAAGAGGTCAATTACAGAGCCGCGTAAGTAAAAGAGAGTTCATATACAGAGCCGCATGAGAATACTAGAGATTATCTACAGAGCCACGTGCGTATAACAGAGTTTATATCAGGAGCCACAAGAGTATATCGGAGTTAATATACAGAGCCGCGTGAGTATACCAGAGTTCATACACAGAGCAACTCGAGTATAAAAGAGGTCGATTACAGGGCCGCGTAAGTAAAAGAGAGTTCATATACAGAGCCGCTCGAGAATACTAGAGATAATCTATAGAGCCACGTGGGTATAACAGAGTTTATATTAGGAGCCACAAGAGTATATCGGAGTTAATATACAGAGCCGCGTGAGTATACCAGAGTTTATACACAGAGCAACTTGAGTTTAAAAGAGGTCGATTACATAGCCGCGTAAGTAAAAGAGAGTTTATACTAAGAGCCGCGTGAGTATACAAGAGGTCAATTACAGAGCCGCAGAAGTAAAAGAGCGTTCATACACAGAGCCGTGTGAGAATACCAGAGTTCATAAACAGAGCCGCGTGAGTATACATAAGGTTAATAACACAGCCGCGTAAGTAAAAGAGAGTTCATACACAGGGCCACGTAAGTAAAAGATAGGTCAAATACAGGGCCGCGTAAGTATACCAGAGTTCATACACAGGGCAACTCGATTATAAAAGAGGTCGATTACAGAGCCGCGTAAGTAAAAGAGAGTTCATACACAGAGCCGCGTAAGTATACAAGAGGTCAATTACAGAGCCGCGTAAGTAAAAGAGAGTTTATATACAGAGCCGCGTGAGAATACTAGAGATTATCTACAGAGCCACGTGGGTATAACGAAGTTTATATTAGGAGCCACAAGAGTATATCTGAGTTAATATACAGAGCCGCGTGAGTATACCAGAGTTCATACACAGAGCAACTCGAGTATAAGAGGTCGATTACAGGGCCGCGTAAGTATACAAGAGGTCAATTACAGAGCCGCGTAAGTATACAAGAGGTCAATTACAGAGCCGCGTAAGTAAAAGAGAGTTTATATACAGGGCCCTGTAAGTAAAAGAAAGTTCATATTTAGAGCCTCATGAGTATACCAGAGTTTATACACAGAGACGCGTGAGTACAAAAGAGGTCAATTCTAGAGCAATGTAGGTAAAAAAGAGTTCATTTACAGAGCCGCGTGAGAATACCAGAGTTCATACACAGGGCAACTCGAGTATAAAAGAGGTCAATTACAGAGCCGCGTAAGTAAAAGAGAGTTTATACACAGAGCCGCGTGAGTATACAAGAGGTCAATTACAGAGCCGCAGAAGTAAAAGAGCGTTCATACACAGAGCCGTGTGAGAATACCAGAGTTCATAAACAGAGCCGCGTGAGTATACAAATAGTTAATAACACAGCCGCGTAAGTAAAAGAGAGTTTATACACAGGGCCGCGTAAATAAAAGATAGGTCAAATACAGGGCCGCGTAAGTATACCAGAGTTCATACACAGAGACGCGTGAGTATACAAGAGGTCAATTCTAGAGCCATGTAAGTAAAAGAGAGTTCATATACAGAGCCGCGTGAGAATACCAGAGTTCATACACAGAGACGTGTGAGTATACAAGAGGTAAATTCTAGAGCCATGTAAGTAAAAAAGAGTTCATATACAGAGCCGCGTGAGAATACCAGAGTTCATACACAGGGCAACTCGATTATAAAAGAGGTCGATTACAGAGCCGCGTAAGTACAAGAGAGTTCATACACAGAGCCGCGTAAGTATACAAGAGGTCAATTACAGAGCCGCGTAAGTAAGAGAGAGTTTATATACAGAGCCGCGTGAGAATACCAGAGTTCATACACAGAACAACTCGAGTATAAAAAAAGTCAATTACAGATCCGCGTAAGTGAAAGAGAGTTCATACACAGAGCCGCGTAAGTATACAAGAGGTCAAAAACAGAGCCGCGTAAGTAAAAGAGAGTTTATACACAGAGTCGCGTGAGTATACAAGAGGTCAATTACAGAGCCGCAGAAGTAAAAGAGCGTTCATACACAGAGCCGTGTGAGAATACCAGAATTCATAAACAGAGCCGCGTGAGTATACAAAAGGTTAATAACACAGCCGCGTAAGTAAAAGAGAGTTGATACACAGGGCCGCGTAAGTAAAAGATAGGTCAAATACAGGGCCGCGTAAGAATACCAGAGTTCATACACAGAGACGCGTGAGTATACAAGATGTCAATTCTAGAGCCATGTAAGTAAAAGAGAGTTCATATACAGAGCCGCGTAAGAATACCAGAGTTCATACACAGAACAACTCGAGGATAAAAAAAGTCGATTACAGAGCCGCGTAAGTAAAAGAGAATTCATACACAGAGCCGCGTAAGTATACAAGAGGTCAATTACAGAGCCGCGTAAGTAAAAGAAAGTTCATATACAGAGCCGCGTGAGAATACTAGAGATTATCTAAAGAGCCACGTGGGTATAACAGAGTTTATATTAGGAGCCCCAAGAGTATATCGGAGTTAATATACAGAGCCGCGTGAGTATACCAGAGTTCATACACAGAGCAACTCGAGTATTAAAGAGGTCGATTACAGAGCCGCGTAAGTAAAAGAGAGTTTATACACAGAGCCGCGTGAGTAAAAGAGAGTTCATTTACAGGGCCGCGTTAGTAAAAGAGAGTTCATATTCAGAGCCTCATGAGTATACCAGAGTTCATACACAGAGACGTGTGAGTATACAAGAGGTCAATTCTAGAGCCATGTAAGTAAAAAAGAGTTCATATACAGAGCCGCGTGAGAATACCAGAATTCATACACAGGGCAACTCGATTATAAGAGGTCGATTACAGAGACGCGTAAGTAAAAGAGAGTTCATACACAGAGACGCGTAAGTATAAGAGGTCAATTACAGAGCCGCGTAAGTAAAAGAGAGTTCATATACAGAGCCGCGTGAGAATACTAGAGATTATCTACAGAGCCACGTGGGTATAACAGAGTTTATATCAGGAGCCACAAGAGTATATCGGAGTTAATATACAGAGCCGCGTGAGTATACCAGAGTTCATACACAGAGCAACTCGAGTATAAAAGAGGTCGGTTACAGGGCCGCGTAAGTAAAAGAGAGTTCATATACAGAGCCGCTCGAGAATACTAGAGATAATCTATAGAGCCACGTGGGTATAACAGAGTTTATATTAGGAGCCACAAGAGTATATCGGAGTTAATATACAGAGCCGCGTGAGTATACCAGAGTTTATACACAGAGCAACTTGAGTTTAAAAGAGGTCGATTACAGAGCCGCGTAAGTAAAAGAGAGTTTATACTTAGAGCCGCGTGAGTATACAAGAGGTCAATTACAGAGCCGCAGAAGTAAAAGAGCGTTCATACACAGAGCCGTGTGAGAATACCAGAGTTCATAAACAGAGCCGCGTGAGTATACAAAAGGTTAATAACACAGCCGCGTAAGTAAAAGAGAGTTCATACACAGGGCCACGTAAGTAAAAGATAGGTCAAATACAGGGCCGCGTAAGTATACCAGAGTTCATTCACAGGGCAACTCGATTATAAAAGAGGTCGATTACAGAGCCGCGTAAGTAAAAGAGAGTTCATACACAGAGCCGCGTAAGTATACAAGAGGTCAATTACAGAGCCGCGTAAGTAAAAGAGAGTTTATATACAGAGCCGCGTGAGAATACTAGAGATTATCTACAAAGCCACGTGGGTATAACGAAGTTTATATTAGGAGCCACAAGAGTATATCTGAGTTAATATACAGAGCCGCGTGAGTATACCAGAGTTCATACACAGAGCAACTCGAGTAAAAAAGAGGTCGATTACAGGGCCGCGTAAGTAAAAGAGAGTTCATATACAGAGCCGCTCGAGAATACTAGAGATAATCTATAGAGCCACGTGGGTATAACAGAGTTTATATCAGGAGCCACAAGAGTATATCGGAGTTAATATACAGAGCCGCGTGAGTATACCAGAGATCATACACAGAGCAACTCGAGTATAAAAGAGGTCGATTACAGGGCCGCGTAAGTAAAAGAGAGTTCATATACAGAGCCGCTCGAGAATACTAGAGATAATCTATAGAGCCACGTGGGTATAACAGAGTTTATATTAGGAGCCACAAGAGTATATCGGAGTTAATATACAGAGCCGCGTGAGTATACCAGAGTTTATACACAGAGCAACTTGAGTTTAAAAGAGGTCGATTACAGAGCCGGGTAAGTAAAAGAGAGTTTTTACTTAGAGCCGCGTGAGTATACAAGAGGTCAGTTACAGAGCCGCAGAAGTAAAAGAGCGTTCATACACAGAGCCGTGTGAGAATACCAGAGTTCATAAACAGAGCCGCGTGAGTATACAAAAGGTTAATAACACAGCCGCGTAAGTAAAAGAGAGTTCATACACAGGGCCACGTAAGTAAAAGATAGGTCAAATACAGGGCCGCGTAAGTATACCAGAGTTCATACACAGGGCAACTCAATTATAAAAGAGGTCGATTACAGAGCCGCGTAAGTAAAAGAGAGTTCATACACAGAGACGCGTAAGTATAAAAGAGGTCAATTACAGAGCCGCGTAAGTAAAAGAGAGTTCATATACAGAGCCGCGTGAGAATACTAGAGATTATCTACAGAGCCACGTGGGTATAACAGAGTTTATATCAGGAGCCACAAGAGTATATTGGAGTTAATATACAGAGCCGCGTGAGTATACCAGAGTTCATACACAGAGCAACTCGAGTATAAAAGAGGTCGATTACAGGGCCGCGTAAGTAAAAGAGAGTTCATATACAGAGACGCTCGAGAATACTAGAGATTATTTATAGAGCCACGTGGGTATAACAGAGTTTATATTAGGAGCCACAAGAGTATATTGGAGTTAATATACAGAGCTGCGTGAGAATACCAGAGTTCATACACAGGGCAACTCGAGTATAAAAGAGGTCAATTACAGAGCCGCGTAAGTAAAAGAGAGTTTATACACAGAGCCGCGTGAGTATACAAGAGGTCAATTACAGAGCCGCAGAAGTAAAAGAGCGTTCATACACAGAGCCGTGTGAGAATACCAGAGTTCATAATCAGAGCCGCGTGAGTATACAAATAGTTAATAACACAGCCGCGTAAGTAAAAGAGAGTTCATACACAGGGCCGCGTAAATAAAAGATAGGTCAAATACAGGGCCGCGTAAGTAAACCAGAGTTCATACACAGAGACGCGTGAGTATACAAGAGGTCAATTCTAGAGCCATGTAAGTAAAAGAGAGTTCATATACAGAGCCGCGTGAGAATACCAGAGTTCATACACAGAACAACTCCAGTATAAGAGCCACAAGAGTATATCGGAGTTAATATACAGAGCCGCATGAGTATACCAGAGTTCATACACAGAGCAACTCGAGTATTAAAAAGGTCGATTACAGAGCCGCGTAAGTAAAAGAGAGTTCATATTCAGAGCCTCATGAGTATACCAGAGTTCATACACAGAGACGTGTGAGTATACAAGAGGTCAATTCTAGAGCCATGTAAGTAAAAAAGAGTTCATATACAGAGCCGCGTGAGAATACCAGAGTTCATACACAGGTCAACTCGATTATAAAAGAGGTCGATTACAGAGCCGCGTAAGTACAAGAGAGTTCATACACAGAGCCGCGTAAGTATACAAGAGGTCAATTACAGAGCCGCGTAAGTAAGAGAGAGTTTATATACAGAGCTGCGTGAGAATACCAGAGTTCATACACAGAACAACTCGAGTATAAAAAAAAACAATTACAGATCCGCGTAAGTGAAAGAGAGTTCATACACAGAGCCGCGTAAGTATACAAGAGGTCAATTACAGAGCCGCGTAAGTAAAAGAGAGTTCATATACAGAGCCGCGTGAGAATACTAGAGATTATCTACAGAGCCACGTGGGTATAACAGAGTTTATATTAAGAGCCACAAGAGTATATCGGAGTTAATATACAGAGCCGCGTGAGTATACCAGAGTTCATACACAGAGCAACTCGAGTATAAAAGAGGTCAATTACAGGGCCGCGTAAGTAAAAGAGAATTCATAAACAGAGCCGCGTAAGTATACAAGAGGTCAATTACAGAGCCGCGTAAGTAAAAGAGAGTTTATACACAGAGCCGCGTGAGTAAAAGAGAGTTTATATACAGGGCCCTGTTAGTAAAAGAAAGTTCATATTCAGAGCCTCATGAGTATACCAGAGTTCATACACAGAGACGCGTGAGTACACAAGAGGTCAATTCTAGAGCCATGTAGGTAAAAAAGAGTTCATTTACAGAGCCGCGTGAGAATACCAGAGTTCATACACAGGGCAACTCGAGTATAAAAGAGGTCAATTACAGAGCCGCGTAAGTAAAAGAGAGTTCATCCACAGAGCCACGTAAGTAAACAAGAGGTCAATTACAGAGCCGCGTAAGTAAAAGGGAGTTCATATACAGAGCCGCTCAAGAATACTAGAGATAATCTACAGAGCCACGTGGGTATAACAGAGTTTATATTAAGAGCCACAAGAGTATATCGGAGTTAATATACAGAGCCGCGTGAGTATACCAGAGTTCATATACAGAGCAACTCGAGTATTAAAGAGGTCCATTACAGAGCCGCGTAAGTAAAAGAGAGTTTATACACAGAGCCGCGTGAGTAAAAGAGAGTCCATATACAGGGCCGCGTAAGTTAAAGAGAGTTCATATTCAGAGCCTTATGAGTATACCAGAGTTCATACACAGAGACGTGTGAGTAAACAAGAGGTCAATTCTAGAGCCACGCAAGTAAAAAAGAGTTCATATACAGAGCCGCGTGAGAATACCAGAGTTCATACACAGGGCAACTCGATTATAAAAGAGGTCGATTACAGAGCCGCGTAAGTAAAAGAGAGTTTATACACAGAGCCGCGTGAGTATACAAGAGGTCAATTACAGAGCCGCAGAAGTAAAAGAGCGTTCATAAACAGAGCCGTGTGAGAATACCAGAGTTCATAAACAGAGCCGCGTGAATATACAAAAGGTTAATAACACAGCCGCGTAAGTAAAAGAGAGTTCATACACAGGGCCGCGTAAGTAAAAGATAGGTCAAATACAGGGCCGCGTAAGTATATCAGAGTTCATACACAGAGACGCGTGAGTATACAAGAGGTCAATTCTAGAGCCATGTAAGTAAAAGAGAGTTCATATACAGAGCCGCATGAGAATACCAGAGTTCATACACAGGGCAACTCGATTATAAAAGAGGTCGATTACAGAGCCGCGTAAGTAAAAGAGATATAATACACAGAGCCGCGTAAGTATACAAGAGGTCAATTACAGAGCCGCGTAAGTAAAAGAGAGTTCATATACAGAGCCGCGTGAGAATACTAGAGATTGTATTCAGAGCCACGTAGGTATAACAGAGTTTATATTAGGAGCCACAAGAGTATATCAGAGTTAATATACAGAGCCGCGTGAGTATACCAGAGTTCATACACAGAGCAACTCGAGTATAAAAGAGGTCGATTACAGGACCGGGTAAGTAAAAGAGAGTTCAAAAACAGAGCCGCGTAAGTATACAAGAGGTCAATTACAGAGCCGCGTAAGTAAAAGAGAGTTTATACACAGAGCCGCGTGAGTAAAAGAGAATTTATATACAGGGCCCTGTTTGTAAAAGAAAGTTCATATTCAGAGCCGCGTAAGTATACCAGAGTTCATACACAGAGACGCGTGAATACACAAGAGGTCAATTCTAGAGCCATGTAGGTAAAAAAGAGTTCATATACAGAGCCGCGTGAGAATATCAGAGTTCATACACAGGGCAACTCGAGTATAAAAGAGGTCGATTACAGAGCCGCGTAAGTAAAAGAAAGTTCATACACAGAGCGGCGTAAGTATACAAGAGGTCAATTACAGAGCCGCGTAAGTAAAAGAGAGTTCATATAGAGAGCCGCGTGAGAATACTAGAGATTATCTACAGAGCCACGTGGGTATAACAGAGTTTATATTAGGAGCCACAAGAGTATATCGGAGTTAATATACAGAGCCTCGTAAGTATACCAGAGTTCATACACAGAGCAACTCGAGTATTAAAGAGGTCGATTAAAGAGCCGCGTAAGTAAAAGAGAGTTCATATTCAGAGCCTCATGAGTATACCAGAGTTCATACACAGAGACGTGTGAGTATACAAGAGGTCAATTCTAGAGCCATGTAAGTAAAAAAGAGTTCATATACAGAGCCGCGTGAGAATACCAGAGTTCATACACAGGGCAACTCGATTATAAAAGAGGTCGATTAAAGAGCCGCGTAAGTAAAAGAGAGTTCATACACAGAGCCGCGTAAGTATACAAGAGGTCAATTACAGAGCCGCGTAAGTAAAAGAGAGTTAATACACAGAGCCGCGTGAGTAAAAGAGAGTTCATATACAGGGCCGCGTAAGTAAAAGAGAGTTCATATTCAGAGCCTCATGAGTATACCAGAGTTCATACACAGAGTCGTGTGAGTATAAAAGAGGTCAATTCTAGAGCCATGTAAGTAAAAAAGAGTTCATATACAGAGCCGCGTGAGAATATCAGAGTTCATACACAGGGCTACTCGATTATAAAAGAGGTCGATTACAGAGCCGCGTAAGTAAAAGAGAGTTCATACACAGAGCCACGTAAGTATACAAGACGTCAATTACAGAGCTGCGTAAGTAAAAGAGAGATCATTTATACAAAGCCGCGTGAGAATACTAGAGATTATCAACAGAGCCACGTGGGTATAACAGAGTTTATATTAGGAGCGACAAGAGTATATTGGAGTTAATATACAGAGCCGCGTAAGTATACCAGAGTACATACACAGAGCAACTCGAGTATTAAAGAGGTCGATTACAGAGCCACGAAAGTAAAATAGAGTTCATACACAGAGCCGCGTGAGTATACAAGAGGTCAATTACAGAGCCATGTAAGTAAAAAAGAGTTCATATACAGAGCCGCGTGAGAATACCAGAGTTCATACACAGAGTCGTGTGAGTATAAAAGAGGTCAATTCTAGAGCTATGTAAGTAAAAAAGAGTTCATATACAGAGCCGCGTGAGAATACCAGAGTTCATACACAGGGCAACTCGATTATAAAAGAGGTCGATAAAAGAGCCGCGAAAGTAAAAGAGATTTCATACACAGAGCCGCGTAAGTATACAAGAGGTCAATTACAGAGCCGCGTAAGTAAAAGAGAGTTAATACACAGAGCCGCGTGAGTAAAAGAGAGTTCATATACAGGGCCGCGTAAGTAAAAGAGAGTTCATATTCAGAGCCTCATGAGTATACCAGAGTTCATACACAGAGTCGTGTGAGTATAAAAGAGGTCAATTCTAGAGCCATGTAAGTAAAAAAGAGTTCATATACAGAGCCGCGTGAGAATATCAGAGTTCATACACAGGGCAACTCGATTATAAAAGAGGTCGATTACAGAGCCGCGTAAGTAAAAGAGAGTTCATACACAGAGCCACGTAAGTATACAAGAGGTCAATTACAGAGCTGCGTAAGTAAAAGAGAGATCATATACAAAGCCGCGTGAGAATACTAGAGATTATCAACAGAGCCACGTGGGTATAATGGGGTTTATATTTGGAGCTACAAGAGTATATCGGAGTTAATATACAAAGCCGCGTAAGTATACCAGAGTTTATACACAGAGCAACTTGAGTATAAAAGAGGTCGATTACAGAGCCGCGTAAGTATAAGAGAGTTTATACACAGAGTCGCGTGAGTATACAGGAGGTCAATTACAGAGCCGCAGAAGTAAAAGAGCGTTCATACACAGAGCCATGTGAGAATACCAGAGTTCATAAACAGAGCCGGGTGAGTATACAAAAGGTTAATAACACATCCGCGTAAGTAAAAGAGATGAAATAAAACAATTTTTAACGGATACTAGCTTGGTTTTATTTAAAGTTCTTTGGTATTTAGTTGGTATTTGGTTTGATTTTTGGTTTTCCCGACGTTTCGGCACCTTTGCAGCTGCCGTCATCACGGGGGACTAAAGCCACTCGTGGGCCTACCCTCAAGCGATGAATTTGGGTCAAAATCAAACCAAATACCAACTAAATACCAAAGAACTTTCAATAAAACCGCTCTAGTATCCGTTAAAAATTGTTTTATTTCATGTCTAGTGAGCGCGTAAGCTTGAGAAGTGAATAAAAAAAAGAGAGTTCATACACAGGGCCGCGTAAGTAAAAGATAGGTCAAATACAGGGCCGCGTAAGTATACCAGAGTTCACACACAGAGAAGCGTGAGTACACAAGAGGTCAATTCTAGAGCCATGTAGGTAAAAACGAGTTCATATACAGAGCCGCGTGAGAATACCAGAAATCATACACAGGGCAACTCGAGTATAAAAGAGGTCGATTACAGAGCCGCGTAAGTAAAAGAGAGTTCATCCACAGAGCCACGTAAGTAAACAAGAGGTCAATTACAGAGCCGCGTAAGTAAAAGGGAGTTCATATACAGAGCCGCTCGAGAATACTAGAGATAATCTACAGAGCCACGTGGGTATACCAGAGTTTATATTAAGAGCCACAAGAGTATATCGGAGTTAATATACAGAGCCGCGTGAGTATACCAGAGTTCATATACAGAGCAACTCGAGTATTAAAGAGGTCGATTACAGAGCCGTGTAAGTAAAAGAGAGTTTATACACAGAGCCGCGTGAGTAAAAAAGAGTCCATATACAAGGCCGCGTAAGTAAAAGAGAGTTCATATACAGAGCCGCGTGAGAATACTAGAGATTATCTACAGAGCCACGTGGGTATAATAGAGTTTATATAAGGAGCCACAAGAGTATATCGGAGTTAATATACAGAGCCGCGTGAGTATACCAGAGTTCATACACAGAGCAACTCGAGTATTAAAGAGGTCGATTACAGAGCCGCGTAAGTAAAAGAGAGTTTATAGACAGAGCCGCGTGAGTAAAAGAGAGTTCATATTCAGGGCCGCGTAAGTAAAAGAGAGTTCATATTCAGAGCCTCATGAGTATACCAGAGTTCATACACAGAGACGTGTGAGTATACAAGAGGTCAATTCTAGAGCCATGTAAGTAAAAGAGTTCATATACAGAGCCGCGTGAGAATACCAGAGTTTAAACACAGGGCAACTCGATTATAAAAGAGGTCGATTACAGAGCCGCGTAAGTAAAAGAGAGTTCATGCACAGAGCCGCGTAAGTATAAAAGAGGTCAATTACAGAGCCGCGTAAGTAAAAAAGAGTTCATATACAGAGCCGCGTGAGAATACTAGAGATTATCTACAGAGCCACGTGGGTATAACAGAGTTTATATTAGGAGCGACAAGAGTATATTGGAGTTAATATACAGAGCCGCGTAAGTATACCAGAGTACATACACAGAGCAACTCGAGTATTAAAGAGGTCGATTACAGAGCCACGAAAGTAAAATAGAGTTCATACACAGAGCCGCGTGAGTATACAAGAGGTCAATTACAGAGCCATGTAAGTAAAAAAGAGTTCATATACAGAGCCGCGTGAGAATACCAGAGTTCATACACAGAGTCGTGTGAGTATAAAAGAGGTCAATTCTAGAGCTATGTAAGTAAAAAAGAGTTCATATACAGAGCCGCGTGAGAATACCAGAGTTCATACACAGGGCAACTCGATTATAAAAGAGGTCGATAAAAGAGCCGCGAAAGTAAAAGAGATTTCATACACAGAGCCGCGTAAGTATACAAGAGGTCAATTACAGAGCCGCGTAAGTAAAAGAGAGTTAATACACAGAGCCGCGTGAGTAAAAGAGAGTTCATATACAGGGCCGCGTAAGTAAAAGAGAGTTCATATTCAGAGCCTCATGAGTATACCAGAGTTCATACACAGAGTCGTGTGAGTATAAAAGAGGTCAATTCTAGAGCCATGTAAGTAAAAAAGAGTTCATATACAGAGCCGCGTGAGAATATCAGAGTTCATACACAGGGCAACTCGATTATAAAAGAGGTCGATTACAGAGCCGCGTAAGTAAAAGAGAGTTCATACACAGAGCCACGTAAGTATACAAGAGGTCAATTACAGAGCTGCGTAAGTAAAAGAGAGATCATATACAAAGCCGCGTGAGAATACTAGAGATTATCAACAGAGCCACGTGGGTATAATGGGGTTTATATTTGGAGCTACAAGAGTATATCGGAGTTAATATACAAAGCCGCGTAAGTATACCAGAGTTTATACACAGAGCAACTTGAGTATAAAAGAGGTCGATTACAGAGCCGCGTAAGTATAAGAGAGTTTATACACAGAGTCGCGTGAGTATACAGGAGGTCAATTACAGAGCCGCAGAAGTAAAAGAGCGTTCATACACAGAGCCATGTGAGAATACCAGAGTTCATAAACAGAGCCGGGTGAGTATACAAAAGGTTAATAACACATCCGCGTAAGTAAAAGAGATGAAATAAAACAATTTTTAACGGATACTAGCTTGGTTTTATTTAAAGTTCTTTGGTATTTAGTTGGTATTTGGTTTGATTTTTGGTTTTCCCGACGTTTCGGCACCTTTGCAGCTGCCGTCATCACGGGGGACTAAAGCCACTCGTGGGCCTACCCTCAAGCGATGAATTTGGGTCAAAATCAAACCAAATACCAACTAAATACCAAAGAACTTTCAATAAAACCGCTCTAGTATCCGTTAAAAATTGTTTTATTTCATGTCTAGTGAGCGCGTAAGCTTGAGAAGTGAATAAAAAAAAGAGAGTTCATACACAGGGCCGCGTAAGTAAAAGATAGGTCAAATACAGGGCCGCGTAAGTATACCAGAGTTCACACACAGAGAAGCGTGAGTACACAAGAGGTCAATTCTAGAGCCATGTAGGTAAAAACGAGTTCATATACAGAGCCGCGTGAGAATACCAGAAATCATACACAGGGCAACTCGAGTATAAAAGAGGTCGATTACAGAGCCGCGTAAGTAAAAGAGAGTTCATCCACAGAGCCACGTAAGTAAACAAGAGGTCAATTACAGAGCCGCGTAAGTAAAAGGGAGTTCATATACAGAGCCGCTCGAGAATACTAGAGATAATCTACAGAGCCACGTGGGTATACCAGAGTTTATATTAAGAGCCACAAGAGTATATCGGAGTTAATATACAGAGCCGCGTGAGTATACCAGAGTTCATATACAGAGCAACTCGAGTATTAAAGAGGTCGATTACAGAGCCGTGTAAGTAAAAGAGAGTTTATACACAGAGCCGCGTGAGTAAAAAAGAGTCCATATACAAGGCCGCGTAAGTAAAAGAGAGTTCATATACAGAGCCGCGTGAGAATACTAGAGATTATCTACAGAGCCACGTGGTTATAATAGAGTTTATATTAGGAGCCACAAGAGTATATCGGAGTTAATATACAGAGCCGCGTGAGTATACCAGAGTTCATACACAGAGCAACTCGAGTATTAAAGAGGTCGATTACAGAGCCGCGTAAGTAAAAGAGAGTTTATAGACAGAGCCGCGTGAGTAAAAGAGAGTTCATATTCAGGGCCGCGTAAGTAAAAGAGAGTTCATATTCAGAGCCTCATGAGTATACCAGAGTTCATACACAGAGACGTGTGAGTATACAAGAGGTCAATTCTAGAGCCATGTAAGTAAAAGAGTTCATATACAGAGCCGCGTGAGAATACCAGAGTTTAAACACAGGGCAACTCGATTATAAAAGAGGTCGATTACAGAGCCGCGTAAGTAAAAGAGAGTTCATGCACAGAGCCGCGTAAGTATAAAAGAGGTCAATTACAGAGCCGCGTAAGTAAAAAAGAGTTCATATACAGAGCCGCGTGAGAATACTAGAGATTATCTACAGAGCCACGTGCGTATAACAGAGTTTATATCAGGAGCCACAAGAGTATATCGGAGTTAATATACAGAGCCGCGTGAGTATACCAGAGTTCATACACAGAGCAACTCGAGTATAAAAGAGGTCGATTACAGGGCCGCGTAAGTAAAAGAGAGTTCATACACAGAGCCGCGTAAGTATACAAGAGGTCAATTACAGAGCCGCGTAAGTAAAAGAGAGTTTATACACAGAGTCGCGTGAGTATACAAGAGGTCAATTACAGAGCCGCAGAAGTAAAAGAGCGTTCATACACAGAGCCGTGTGAGAATACCAGAATTCATAAACAGAGCCACGTGAGTATACAAAAGGTTAATAACACAGCCGCGTAAGTAAAAGAGAGTTGATACACAGGGCCGCGTAAGTAAAAGATAGGTCAAATACAGGGCCGCGTAAGTATACCAGAGTTCATACACAGAGACGCGTGAGTATACAAGAGGTCAATTCTAGAGCCATGTAAGTAAAAGAGAGTTCATATACAGAACCGCGTGAGAATACCAGAGTTCATACACAGGGCAACTCGATTATTAAAGAGGTCGATTACAGAGCCGCGTAAGTAAAAGAGAGTTCATACACAGAGCCGCGTAAGTATACAAGAGGTCAATTACAGAGCCGCGTAAGTAAAAGAGAGTTTATATACAGAGCCGCGTGAGAATACCAGAGTTCATACACAGGGCAACTCGATTATAAAAGAGGTCGATTACAGAGCCGCGTAAGTAAAAGAGAGTTTATACACAGAGCCGCGTGAGTATACAAGAGGTCAATTACAGAGCCGCAGAAGTAAAAGAGCGTTCATACACAGAGCCGTGTGAGAATACCAGAGTTCATAAACAGAGCCGCGTGAATATACAAAAGGTTAATAACACAGCCGCGTAAGTAAAAGAGAGTTGATACACAGGGCCGCGTAAGTAAAAGATAGGTCAAATACAGGGCAACGTAAGTATACCAGAGTTCATACACAGAGACGCGTGAGTATACAAGAGGTCAATTACAGAGCCGCGTAAGTAAAAGAGAGTTTATATACAGAGCCGCGTGAGAATACTAGAGATTATCTACAAAGCCACGTGGGTATAACGAAGTTTATATTAGGAGCCACAAGAGTATATCTGAGTTAATATACAGAGCCGCGTGAGTATACCAGAGTTCATACACAGAGCAACTCGAGTATAAAAGAGGTCGATTACAGGGCCGCGTAAGTAAAAGAGAGTTCATACACAGAGCCGCGTAAGTATACAAGAGGTCAATTACAGAGCCGCGTAAGTAAAAGAGAGTTTATATACAGAGCCGCGTGAGAATACTAGAGATTATCTACAAAGCCACGTGGGTATAACGAAGTTTATATTAGGAGCCACAAGAGTATATCTGAGTTAATATACAGAGCCGCGTGAGTATACCAGAGTTCATACACAGAGCAACTCGAGTATAAAAGAGGTCGATTACAGGGCCGCGTAAGTAAAAGAGAGTTCATATACAGAGCCGCTCGAGAATACTAGAGATAATCTATAGAGCCACGTGGGTATAACAGAGTTTATATCAGGAGCCACAAGAGTATATCGGAGTTAATATACAGAGCCGCGTGAGTATACCAGAGATCATACACAGAGCAACTCGAGTATAAAAGAGGTCGATTACAGGGCCGCGTAAGTAAAAGAGAGTTCATATACAGAGCCGCTCGAGAATACTAGAGATAATCTATAGAGCCACGTGGGTATAACAGAGTTTATATTAGGAGCCACAAGAGTATATCGGAGTTAATATACAGAGCCGCGTGAGTATACCAGAGTTTATACACAGAGCAACTTGAGTTTAAAAGAGGTCGATTACAGAGCCGCGTAAGTAAAAGAGAGTTTTTACTTAGAGCCGCGTGAGTATACAAGAGGTCAGTTACAGAGCCGCAGAAGTAAAAGAGCGTTCATACACAGAGCCGTGTGAGAATACCAGAGTTCATAAACAGAGCCGCGTGAGTATACAAAAGGTTAATAACACAGCCGCGTAAGTAAAAGAGAGTTCATACACAGGGCCACGTAAGTAAAAGATAGGTCAAATACAGGGCCGCGTAAGTATACCAGAGTTCATACACAGGGCAACTCGATTATAAAAGAGGTCGATTACAGAGCCGCGTAAGTAAAAGAGAGTTCATACACAGAGACGCGTAAGTATAAAAGAGGTCAATTACAGAGCCGCGTAAGTAAAAGAGAGTTCATATACAGAGCCGCGTGAGAATACTAGAGATTATCTACAGAGCCACGTGGGTATAACAGAGTTTATATCAGGAGCCACAAGAGTATATTGGAGTTAATATACAGAGCCGCGTGAGTATACCAGAGTTCATACACAGAGCAACTCGAGTATAAAAGAGGTCGATTACAGGGCCGCGTAAGTAAAAGAGAGTTCATATACAGAGCCGCTCGAGAATACTAGAGATTATTTATAGAGCCACGTGGGTATAACAGAGTTTATATTAGGAGCCACAAGAGTATATTGGAGTTAATATACAGAGCCGCTTGAGTATACCAGAGTTTATACACAGAGCAACTTGAGTTTAAAAGAGGTCGATTACAGAGCCGCGTAAGTTAAAGAGAGTTTATACTTAGAGCCGCGTGAGTATACAAGAGGTCAATTACAGAGCCGCAGAAGTAAAAGAGCGTTCATACACAGAGCCGTGTGAGAATACTAGAGTTCATAAACAGAGCCGCGTGAGTATACAAAAGGTTAATAACACAGCCGCGTAAGTAAAAGAGAGTTCATACACAGGGCCACGTAAGTAAAAGATAGGTCAAATACAGGGCGGCGTAAGTATACCAGAGTTCATACACAGAGACGCGTGAGTATACAAGAGGTCAATTCTAGAGCCATGTTAGTAAAAGAAAGTTCATTTTCAGAGCCGCGTGAAAATACCAGAGTTCATACACAGGGCAACTCGATTATAAAAGAGGTCGATTACAGAGCCGCGTAAGTAAAAGAGAGTTCATACACAGAGCCGCGTAAGTATACAAGAGGTCAATTACAGAGCCGCGTAAGTAAAAGAGAGTTTATATACAGAGCCGCGTGAGAATACTAGAGATTATCTACAGAGCCACGTGGGTATAACGAAGTTTATATTAGGAGCCACAAGAGTATATCTGAGTTAATAATAATAATAATAAAATCATTTATTTGTCTCAAATCAATATCAATACATGCAATGATTAAATATTTAGCTTAATAATTCGACAAAAAGGTTTACGACTCAGTGACCGCAGGCGGGAAACCCACAGCCTCTGGTATTCTGCCAAAACCTGAACAATATTGTGTCCCCCAACAGAAAGACACTACTCATAATAATATTTTAGGACATCAAGTCTAACAGTATAAAAGTCGATACAATAAACGTTTCCAAAATAACATAATAAGAGTTTGAAGAAAGCTCCTCACAGTTCGTCAGAGCACTCCGAGCGCGCGAGTCTGCTGTTCAAGCAGCCAATCACGTCAATATCTCCTAAAAGTTAGCAGAGTGTGATTAAATGTGATTTTTCGCAAGGGTGGAGGCAAATCATTCCATATTTTAGCTGAAGCATGCTTAAAACAACCTCGCGCGCTCGCCAATCTAAAGATAGGCAAATACAACAACGGACCTCTGTCTCTTAGTGATGAAATTCTTTTTTTCATAGTAAGTTTATCATACAGATACTGTGGGCGCTTAGCGTGTAACAATTTATAAAGAAAACATGCATATTTAAGCTTACAAGTGTTGGACATATTATTGAGTATTTTTTTCTGTAACAAATATGGTGAAATTCTACTTCTTCTGGGTATCGCATAACAGAATCTCATACATGCATTTTGAACTCTTTGTACACGTTTTAATGTTTTTTTATGCAAGCAAGGAATATATACAGTGTCAGCATAGCTTAAATGAGATAATACAAGAGCATTACACAATACAAGGCGGGTTTTCTCCTTCAGCAAAGGTCTAATTTTATAGAGAGTTCTTAAAGATGCAAAACACTTAGCAACTTTATTACGAACATGTGGTTCAAATCTTAAACATTCATCTATCAAGAGCCCCAGGTTATTTACGCATTGCTCGTGAGGAACAGGTGAGTTAGAAACAAGAATAGGTGGTTTATACTGATTTATCAATTTAACTTGATTTTTTGTTCATAATGTGATGGAAAGACTTTTGGCAGAGTTAAGTACCAATCCGTGCTCCTTAGACCATACAGCAATTGCTTCGATATCTGCGTTTAAATTAGAGACTGCAAGTTGGACTTCATTTTATAGGGGTAGTGTGTGCACATACAGTTGACTGTCATCGGCATATAAGTGGAGTCGCGAATGAGCCAACACATTACTTATGGTCGCAGTATATATGGCAAACAACGTAGGGCCGAGTATTGAGCCCTGAATTACTCCTTTACCAACTCCAAGGTTACCAGAGAATATCGTTCTCCCTGCAGCATCCGTGCTGCGGACTTTTTGACAGCGGTTTTCGAAATACGACTGGAACCAAGCGCATGTTCTATCTGAGAATCCGTAGTATTTAAGTTTTGCTAACAAGAGCGGAATATTCACACAATCAAAAGCCCGACTAAAATCGAGCAGAGTCATCAAAGTTCCCCTTCCCTCATTTGAGGCAGTGAGTATATCGTCTGTTATATTCAAAAGAGCGGTAACCGTGCTATGCTTACCACGGAAGCCCGACTGTACTGCTGGAAGTATATTGTTATTTTCCAAATAAGGTGCTATCTGTAGTAAAGCACATTTCTCCACAATTTTTGACAAGGCGGGTAAAACACTAATAGGTCTGAGATCAGAGTAATTATTAATTTCAGATTTTTTTGGTAGAGGCGTTACGATCGCACATTTCCAAGCATCAGGAAAGACTCCATCCATGAGTGATTTATTCACGATCTCGAGAATAGCATCTAATGAGAATGGAAGGGTTAATTTTATCATCAACATTGAAATACCGTCGGCACCTTTAGAGTTTGAAGCGGTTTCATTAATAATTTTTTCAACCGTTTTATTTGACACAGGTGCGAAGTTAAATGTTGCTTCAGAATGTTTTTTACCCTCCAGCTCTTTCAAAACATTGTCATCGATTAGGTTACTAGGGACACTATTAATAAAATAGTTGTTGATGGCATCGGGATCAGATAAATGGTCGGGAATGGTGAAACCTTTACGGGGCGCTACCAAGTTGTTGATATGTCGCCACATTACTGCAGAGTTAGCTTTATTATCGTTTACAAACTTGTCATAGTACGCCTTTCTTTCACGAGTCAGTGATTCATTATAGTGATTACGTAGTTCTCTGTAGTACTGATAACTTGAGTCGGATCTGGTTGTCTTGGCCTTAACACAAGCATTATCACGTAGATTTCTCATTTCCCATAGGGTATCTGTCATCCACGGGGAAGGTGGAGAGCTGACCCGTATGGTTTTAGTTGGGGCAAAGGTGTCAATCAGATCCAATGTTAGAAAATTAAACATGCTGACCATATAGTCAATATCAGAATAAGACATAATTAAATCCCAAGGAGTAAATTGAGCCGCGTTTGTTATTGCCGCTGCATTTTTTAACAATGGTCTATACTCAATAAAACGCGGCTGAGGTTTATGGGTTTTAAGATTGAATTTGGCAGCAATAAGCGCATGATCACTTAAGTCGTCGTTATGCTGGACTTCGACAGAAGTAGGCGACAGACTTGTTTTGGTGAAAATAACATCTATGAGAGATTTAGTAGACTTAGTAATGCGAGTGGGCTTATCCACCAACTGGTGCAGGTTGTGGGCAGCAGTTATTGGTATGAAACAGTTGGGTAATATCACACTGTCGTTTCCCCTTAAGCAGTTAATGTTAAGATCTCCCAGCAAAAACAAATGGTCATATTGAGCAGAGAATAGCGAAAGAGATTCATCGATACTTTCCAAAGCAGTATTGACGCTTATCGACTGATCCCTACGATAACTTGCAATTAGGTCGAATTTAATTTTGTGGGTGTACTTTAAATAAACACAACGTGTGTCTCCTTCGGCTGTTTATTGGCGACTAGTTTTAAGCAAGTTTATAGGTTTAACTCAACATACCGCCCACCTAAAGGGCCTTGCCGTTTACAAATAAAAAAATACAAAGTAAAATCAACTTAAATATTTCAAAAGTTCAATCATTAACACTTTTTTAACAAAAATTAATTACACTGAATTTACCACTTTGATTTCAAATGTCTTTGGAATTGATTAAAGGACATAATTTTGACACACATCTTTTAGTAACACTATCACCAGATTTCACACTATACACACGGGTAGCACCGTCAGGTCCAGGGTGCTTTACCATAATGCGTCCCAGGAACCATTTGCCCGGTGGAAGGCTTTCATGCTTTATCAACACGATATCGTTGACATTGAATTCTGGTTGTTTTCTTAACCATTTGGGTCGCTCTTGTAATCGTGTTAAATATTCCATTTGCCAATTGTTCCAGAAGTTTTGTAATAATTTTTGTGTATATTGCCATCTTTCTAAATAATTTGGATTAAATTTTGTCAAGTCAGGAGTTGGAACTAACACAGCTGGCTCTCCTATTAAAAAGTGTGCTGGTGTAAGTGGGTTTAAATTGGTCGCATCCGTGTCATCGATGGCGCTCAAGGGTCTAGAATTTAGGCAGGATTCTATTTGGCACAATAATGTTGTCATTTCCTCGAAGGTCAGATTTGTTGTGAGGACTTTCTTTAGATGTGACTTCACCGATTTCACGCCGGCTTCCCATAAGCCGCCGAAGTTTGGGCTGTAGGGAGGGATGAAATGCCATTGTGTGCCATCAAGGGCTAAAGATTGAGCTATGTCTTCCTTGAATTCTAGTTGTGCAGTTTTCCATGCCTCGACCAACTCTTTGTTTGCACCAACGAAATTGCGTCCTTGGTCGCTCCACATGTGCGCGCAACGGCCTCTTCGAGCGACAAAACGACGGAACGCTCCAATGAATGCAGCAGAGGTAAGATCTCCAACAAGTTCTAAATGCATGGCTTTTGTACACATGCAAACAAAAATGGCAATGTAAGCCTTGTTTGTTTTTGCGCCTCTACCTCTTGACATGAGGACGTTAAATGGTCCTGCAAAATCAACTCCGCTGTATTGGAATGGGCGAGATCTATTCACTCTCATATCAGGTAAGTCACCCATGATTTGGTTTCTTGCTTTGGCATTAGCTTTAGTACATATTATACATTTGTGTATGTACTTCTTAATAATGCTTTTTGCTTTCAGGATCCAGAAGTTCGTGCGAAGGTAAGACAACATTAGCTGCAGTCCCCCGTGAATGGTCTTCTGGTGCGCGTGAGCAACGATTAGCAAGGTAAGTGGATTTTTATTGCTCATGATAATTGGATGTTTTGCATTTTCTTCCAGATTGGCATGCCGCAGCCTGCCGCCCACCCTGAGGATATTTTCTTTGTCCAGGTAAGCGTTCAGTGATTTTATTCTACTATTTCCCTTAACTCGCTGGTGTTTTCTTATATCTTTCATTTCTTCATTAAAATCATCTTTCTGTGCTTTGTTAATGCATATTTTCAATGCTTCTTCTAGTTCGTTTGTAGTTAAAGCCTTTTGATTAGTATCTGTCCTTTTAAAATTTAAAAATCTTTTCATATATACTATTACTTTTTGTAGTTCTTCTAAACTTTCATATTCTTCAAAATTCAAAACTTTATTTTCTAGTTGTTCATCTTCATTTATCGTAACATTCATAACTATGTTTTTCTTATCCCTTTGTCTTTTTTCCAGATCTGTTGGTGCTATATTAAATTTTGAAAATGTAATTTTTTCTTCTAAAAGCTGCTGAGGACCAGACCACCAAAGTTTAAATTCTTTCAGATCAACAATTTTTGCACCTCGTGATGCCACGTCTGCTGGATTGTGTTCTGACTGAATATGATGCCATTGACTGTTGGGAACGTTTTCTAGGATCTCAACCACGCGATTCGCCACGAACTGCTTCCAGCGGGTGGGTTCTCCAACTAACCAGGACAATACTACTGAAGAGTCAGTGTAAGCAAATACTCTTTCAGGTTTTATTCTCATTGCTTCAGCTGTTTGACGTAGAAGTTTTGACAAGAGTACAGAAGCGCAGAGTTCAAGTCGGGGCATCGAAATTGACTTTATGGGAGCAACCTTGGTTCTGGCTGCTACTATATTTGTTTTGATTGCACCATCTGGTTCAACTACTCTGCAATATACAACAGCTGCCATAGCGTGCATGGAAGCATCACTATAACCATGTAATGATATGTTTTCTTTCAAATAGTCAAAGGTGTTTAACCATCGTGGAATTCTTATGTCATTAACGTTTGCTAGATCGTTTCTTATGGCTTTCCATTCAGTTTGTAGCTCATCATTTATTACGTCGTCCCATGCAACGCCTTGTAGCCATAATTTTTGCACAAAAATCTTTGCCAAGACTATCGCTGGAGCAATCCAACCCAACGGATCGAAAAGTTTTTGTAAATCTGATAAAACATCTCTCTTTGTTATCTGAGCTGGCATTGATGACAAATTAAGATTGTATTTAAATTCGTCTTCTCTTAAATCCCATGACACGCCAAGGGCTTTGACTGTGCCATCTAGTTTCACATCTATGCGTGCCTTGATTGATCTGTCTTTCTCGTCTATGGATTTTAGGAACTCTGAGTTGTTGGAACACCATTTCTGTAGTCTAAATTTACCTTTGTTGAGTACAGTTTGTAGTTGTTTGCTTGCATCTATGGCTTCCGAGACAGTGTCACAGCCTGACATGACGTCATCAACAAATATGTCTTCGCGTATTATTCTTGCAGCCACAGGATAGTCTCCACCTTCATCATCTGCTAGCTGCATGAGAGTTTTTACGGCGAGATATGGAGCTGACGCAGTGCCGAAAGTAACTGTCAGTAGACGATAATGTTTGACCTCATCAGAATTTGAAGTATTTTGTCTCCACAATACTCTCTGGAAGTCAGTGTCTTTACTGTTTACGAGAATCATTCTGTACATTTTTTCTATGTCGCTTACGAAACAGATGTTGTGCATTCTCCACCTCATTATGATACTTCTAAGGTCTTCTTGAAGGACAGGTCCAGTTAACAATTCATCATTTAGCGATACGCCGTTTGACCCCTTGCAAGAAGCGTCGAAGACAACGCGGGTTTTGGTTGTTTCCTTTTCAGATCTCACGACAGCATGGTGTGGTAAGTAGACAGATTTTTTGTTAATTTCTTCTTGTGGTACTTCTTCCATGTGATTCATTTTGATGTATTCTTCTATGACTTCTTTATAATTTTGTTTTAACTCTGGTTGACGTTCAAATCTTCTTTCAAGCATTTCTAATCTTTTCATCGCTATTTCTTGTGTATTTCCGTTTACTGATTTTATATCGTTTGTGTTAAAGGGCAACCTGACAATGTATCTACCTTCTTTGTTTCTTGTATAGGTTTCCTTGTAAATTCTTTCACATGTTTCTTCATCTTTTGTAAATTTTCTACCAGTGTCTGTATCCATCTCCCATAGTGTTTTAAGCATATCATTTATTTCTATATGGTGATGCATTACTGTCATTGGCGCTTCTGATTGTGAACGATCGTTTATTTTTCCAAATAAAATCCATCCCAGGGTTGTCTTTTGTGCACATGGTGACCCCGGCGGACCTTTGATTATATCATTTTGAATTATTTGTGCGTATTCATTCACGCCAAGAAGCAAGTCAATGTTTCCACACTGGTTGAAACTAGGATCTGCTAGATGAAGACCTTCTAAATGCTTCCAGTTGTTTGATTTTATTGTTTGCGCCGGTAGCTGAGTGGTGAGTTGTTTTGAAATAACATATGCCTTTACTTTCATACTAAATTGTTCGCTTCTCGATGCGATGTTAATGTAAGTTGCATGACTAATCTTCGATTTGACTTCACCTACTCCACAAATAGTTCCTTTGACTGAATACCGTCGCGCTCTAAGGTTTTGTGTTGCTCGTTCACTAATAAAACATCCTTGTGATCCAGGATCTATGAGGGCTCGCAGAACTGTGGTGTGTCCTTCTTCACTCTTACATTCCACCAGGGCTGTCGCTAGTAAGGCAACAGCTGTACTGTGAGTTGTTAATGTTTGTGACGTCATCACTGTTAAATTGTTCTCTTCCTCTATTGTTGTTACTTCATCTTCTACATTGGAGTGTAAAACCTTTGGTTGTTCAATATTCTTCTCAGTTTGACCAGAGGTAGCGGTTGTGTTTGTTGTGTGTAGAAGAGTGTGGTGACGTTTGTGGCACAATCGACACGAGATTGGTAGTCGACAAGCTCTAACTCCATGACCAGGAACCAGACAGTTGTAACAGATGTAATTCGACTTGACAAAGTTGCTTCTTTCTTCTGGTTCCATTTTACCGAAGGATTTGCAATGACAAAGTGTGTGTTTCTCTTTACATAATGGACAGTTTCGATCTGTAGCAGCAGAAGAGACAAAGTGAGTTCGCACTACTCTTTCTCTCGACGAAGTCGGTTGTTGTACAAGTTCAAGTGTTCTGAATTTCGATTCCAAAAAAAATTTCAAGTTTTCAAATGTAGGCATTTCCTCATTCTGTTGTTTGCTGACATGTTCTTCCCATTCTTTATGCGTTTCAGTATCTAATTTTTGTACTACAAGAAAAATTATCAATGGATCCCAATTTTCAATATTAATTTGCATATTTTTTAAGCTGTTCATACATTCGGATGTTGTATCTAAAAGTAGTTTGATGTGATTTGAATTTTGGCTAATTAATTTTCTCTGATTAAACATCCGTTTCAATAAAGAAGTCACAATAAGTCGTTTGTTGCTATATCGCTTTCTAAGAGATTCCCATGCATGATAATAATTTGTTTCACTCACTTGAACATGACGTAATAATAATTCTGCTTCACCAGTAACACTTGACTTCAAATAATGTAATTTCTGCACGTTACTTATTGTAGAATTATTGTGTACGAGAGAAATAAACAAGTCTTGGAATGTAGGCCATTCTTCATAACTGCCAGAAAATTTCGGTAATTCTATTCTGGGTAATTTCACTGCTGGAACTGTGTTTTGCTGGGTGTCTGATGTGTTCATTCTATCAGTGGAAGGTGTAGGTTTTGACTCACTTGCATATAAGATGTCCTCCATTTCTGTTTTGATTTGCATCACAATATCTTCACACACGTGGTATTGTTCATTTATAAAATACGGTAATAACTTACGTTGTTCTTTAGTCACACTTTTTAACAACGTGGTGTGCGCGGTACGAAACTGATTCCAATAATCGTCTATAGTTTTCATTCGCACTGATATATAACCACGCGTCAACCGTGACTTCGGGCATTTCTTATAGTTATCGTGCGCCCTTGTTATAACTTTAAATATGTCTTCTAATTCACTCAATAATTGTTCCACGATTTCCATGATTGTTTATGAATCCTTACGCGTAAAAATATATTCACTGTGTAGCTTACACTTCCAGCAACAATAGTTAGTAATTGGTTTCGCGAAATTCCCACACAAAACTGTCCAAAATAACGAAAATAATGAACGAGTCCGATCACTTTACGTGTTGTTTATAATTATGCACTCGAATTCACAAAGGAATGCAGCTCGTCCTTCGCCCGGCCGGCCGGTCCCTATTGTTCTCTTATCAGTCGGACTCGGCCGCTGCCGTCCGGCTCGATAGGCCACTATGATCCCTACGATAACTTGCAATTAGGTCGAATTTAATTTTGTGGGTGTACTTTAAATAAACACAACGTGTGTCTCCTTCGGCTGTTTATTGGCGACTAGTTTTAAGCAAGTTTATAGGTTTAACTCAACATCGACTCTGGTCTATACGCGATGCCAATTACTACGGTATGACACTTAAGATTGATGGAAAACCACATTTGTTCTAGATTGCTAACAGGGTGTTCTAGGCGCTTCTCAAGTTCGAGTCGCGGTTGAGCCAAGTCTCGGTTAATATACAGAGCCGCGTGAGTATACCAGAGTTCATACACAGAGCAACTCGAGTATAAGAGGTCGATTACAGGGCCGCGTAAGTATACAAGAGGTCAATTACAGAGCCGCGTAAGTATACAAGTAGTCAATTACAGAGCCGCGTAAGTAAAAGAGAGTTTATATACAGGGCCCTGTAAGTAATAGAAAGTTCATATTCAGAGCCTCATGAGTATACCAGAGTTTATACACAGAGACGCGTGAGTACAAAAGAGGTCAATTCTAGAGCAATGTAGGTAAAAAAGAGTTCATATACAGAGCTGCGTGAGAATACCAGAGTTCATACACAGGGCAACTCGAGTATAAAAGAGGTCAATTACAGAGCCGCGTAAGTAAAAGAGAGTTTATACACAGAGCCGCGTGAGTATACAAGAGGTCAATTACAGAGCCGCAGAAGTAAAAGAGCGTTCATACACAGAGCCGTGTGAGAATACCAGAGTTCATAATCAGAGCCGCGTGAGTATACAAATAGTTAATAACACAGCCGCGTAAGTAAAAGAGAGTTCATACACAGGGCCGCGTAAATAAAAGATAGGTCAAATACAGGGCCGCGTAAGTAAACCAGAGTTCATACACAGAGACGCGTGAGTATACAAGAGGTCAATTCTAGAGCCATGTAAGTAAAAGAAAGTTCATATACAGAGCCGCGTGAGAATACCAGAGTTCATACACAGAACAACTCCAGTATAAGAGCCACAAGAGTATATCGGAGTTAATATACAGAGCCGCATGAGTATACCAGAGTTCATACACAGAGCAACTCGAGTATTAAAAAGGTCGATTACAGAGCCGCGTAAGTAAAAGAGAGTTCATATTCAGAGCCTCATGAGTATACCAGAGTTCATACACAGAGACGTGTGAGTATACAAGAGGTCAATTCTAGAGCCATGTAAGTAAAAAAGAGTTCATATACAGAGCCGCGTGAGAATACCAGAGTTCATACACAGGTCAACTCGATTATAAAAGAGGTCGATTACAGAGCCGCGTAAGTACAAGAGAGTTCATACACAGAGCCGCGTAAGTATACAAGAGGTCAATTACAGAGCCGCGTAAGTAAGAGAGAGTTTATATACAGAGCTGCGTGAGAATACCAGAGTTCATACACAGAACAACTCGAGTATAAAAAAAAACAATTACAGATCCGCGTAAGTGAAAGAGAGTTCATACACAGAGCCGCGTAAGTATACAAGAGGTCAATTACAGAGCCGCGTAAGTAAAAGAGAGTTCATATACAGAGCCGCGTGAGAATACTAGAGATTATCTACAGAGCCACGTGGGTATAACAGAGTTTATATTAAGAGCCACAAGAGTATATCGGAGTTAATATACATAGCCGCGTGAGTATACCAGAGTTCATACACAGAGCAACTCGAGTATAAAAGAGGTCAATTACAGGGCCGCGTAAGTAAAAGAGAATTCATAAACAGAGCCGCGTAAGTATACAAGAGGTCAATTACAGAGCCGCGTAAGTAAAAGAGAGTTTATACACAGAGCCGCGTGAGTAAAAGCGAGTTTATATACAGGGCCCTGTTAGTAAAAGAAAGTTCATATTCAGAGCCTCATGAGTATACCAGAGTTCATACACAGAGACGCGTGAGTACACAAGAGGTCAATTCTAGAGCCATGTAGGTAAAAAAGAGTTCATTTACAGAGCCGCGTGAGAATACCAGAGTTCATACACAGGGCAACTCGAGTATAAAAGAGGTCAATTACAGAGCCGCGTAAGTAAAAGAGAGTTCATCCACAGAGCCACGTAAGTAAACAAGAGGTCAATTACAGAGCCGCGTAAGTAAAAGGGAGTTCATATACAGAGCCGCTCAAGAATACTAGAGATAATCTACAGAGCCACGTGGGTATAACAGAGTTTATATTAAGAGCCACAAGAGTATATCGGAGTTAATATACAGAGCCGCGTGAGTATACCAGAGTTCATATACAGAGCAACTCGAGTATTAAAGAGGTCCATTACAGAGCCGCGTAAGTAAAAGAGAGTTTATACACAGAGCCGCGTGAGTAAAAGAGAGTCCATATACAGGGCCGCGTAAGTTAAAGAGAGTTCATATTCAGAGCCTTATGAGTATACCAGAGTTCATACACAGAGACGTGTGAGTAAACAAGAGGTCAATTCTAGAGCCACGCAAGTAAAAAAGAGTTCATATACAGAGCCGCGTGAGAATACCAGAGTTCATACACAGGGCAACTCGATTATAAAAGAGGTCGATTACAGAGCCGCGTAAGTAAAAGAGAGTTTATACACAGAGCCGCGTGAGTATACAAGAGGTCAATTACAGAGCCGCAGAAGTAAAAGAGCGTTCATAAACAGAGCCGTGTGAGAATACCAGAGTTCATAAACAGAGCCGCGTGAATATACAAAAGGTTAATAACACAGCCGCGTAAGTAAAAGAGAGTTCATACACAGGGCCGCGTAAGTAAAAGATAGGTCAAATACAGGGCCGCGTAAGTATATCAGAGTTCATACACAGAGACGCGTGAGTATACAAGAGGTCAATTCTAGAGCCATGTAAGTAAAAGAGAGTTCATATACAGAGCCGCATGAGAATACCAGAGTTCATACACAGGGCAACTCGATTATAAAAGAGGTCGATTACAGAGCCGCGTAAGTAAAAGAGATATAATACACAGAGCCGCGTAAGTATACAAGAGGTCAATTACAGAGCCGCGTAAGTAAAAGAGAGTTCATATACAGAGCCGCGTGAGAATACTAGAGATTGTATTCAGAGCCACGTAGGTATAACAGAGTTTATATTAGGAGCCACAAGAGTATATCAGAGTTAATATACAGAGCCGCGTGAGTATACCAGAGTTCATACACAGAGCAACTCGAGTATAAAAGAGGTCGATTACAGGACCGGGTAAGTAAAAGAGAGTTCAAAAACAGAGCCGCGTAAGTATACAAGAGGTCAATTACAGAGCCGCGTAAGTAAAAGAGAGTTTATACACAGAGCCGCGTGAGTAAAAGAGAATTTATATACAGGGCCCTGTTTGTAAAAGAAAGTTCATATTCAGAGCCGCGTAAGTATACCAGAGTTCATACACAGAGACGCGTGAATACACAAGAGGTCAATTCTAGAGCCATGTAGGTAAAAAAGAGTTCATATACAGAGCCGCGTGAGAATATCAGAGTTCATACACAGGGCAACTCGAGTATAAAAGAGGTCGATTACAGAGCCGCGTAAGTAAAAGAAAGTTCATACACAGAGCGGCGTAAGTATACAAGAGGTCAATTACAGAGCCGCGTAAGTAAAAGAGAGTTCATATAGAGAGCCGCGTGAGAATACTAGAGATTATCTACAGAGCCACGTGGGTAAAACAGAGTTTATATTAGGAGCCACAAGAGTATATCGGAGTTAATATACAGAGCCTCGTAAGTATACCAGAGTTCATACACAGAGCAACTCGAGTATTAAAGAGGTCGATTAAAGAGCCGCGTAAGTAAAAGAGAGTTCATATTCAGAGCCTCATGAGTATACCAGAGTTCATACACAGAGACGTGTGAGTATACAAGAGGTCAATTCTAGAGCCATGTAAGTAAAAAAGAGTTCATATACAGAGCCGCGTGAGAATACCAGAGTTCATACACAGGGCAACTCGATTATAAAAGAGGTCGATTACAGAGCCGCGTAAGTAAAAGAGAGTTCATACACAGAGCCGCGTAAGTATACAAGAGGTCAATTACAGAGCCGCGTAAGTAAAAGAGAGTTAATACACAGAGCCGCGTGAGTAAAAGAGAGTTCATATACAGGGCCGCGTAAGTAAAAGAGAGTTCATATTCAGAGCCTCATGAGTATACCAGAGTTCATACACAGAGTCGTGTGAGTATAAAAGAGGTCAATTCTAGAGCCATGTAAGTAAAAAAGAGTTCATATACAGAGCCGCGTGAGAATATCAGAGTTCATACACAGGGCTACTCGATTATAAAAGAGGTCGATTACAGAGCCGCGTAAGTAAAAGAGAGTTCATACACAGAGCCACGTAAGTATACAAGACGTCAATTACAGAGCTGCGTAAGTAAAAGAGAGATCATTTATACAAAGCCGCGTGAGAATACTAGAGATTATCAACAGAGCCACGTGGGTATAACAGAGTTTATATTAGGAGCGACAAGAGTATATTGGAGTTAATATACAGAGCCGCGTAAGTATACCAGAGTACATACACAGAGCAACTCGAGTATTAAAGAGGTCGATTACAGAGCCACGAAAGTAAAATAGAGTTCATACACAGAGCCGCGTGAGTATACAAGAGGTCAATTACAGAGCCATGTAAGTAAAAAAGAGTTCATATACAGAGCCGCGTGAGAATACCAGAGTTCATACACAGAGTCGTGTGAGTATAAAAGAGGTCAATTCTAGAGCTATGTAAGTAAAAAAGAGTTCATATACAGAGCCGCGTGAGAATACCAGAGTTCATACACAGGGCAACTCGATTATAAAAGAGGTCGATAAAAGAGCCGCGAAAGTAAAAGAGATTTCATACACAGAGCCGCGTAAGTATACAAGAGGTCAATTACAGAGCCGCGTAAGTAAAAGAGAGTTAATACACAGAGCCGCGTGAGTAAAAGAGAGTTCATATACAGGGCCGCGTAAGTAAAAGAGAGTTCATATTCAGAGCCTCATGAGTATACCAGAGTTCATACACAGAGTCGTGTGAGTATAAAAGAGGTCAATTCTAGAGCCATGTAAGTAAAAAAGAGTTCATATACAGAGCCGCGTGAGAATATCAGAGTTCATACACAGGGCAACTCGATTATAAAAGAGGTCGATTACAGAGCCGCGTAAGTAAAAGAGAGTTCATACACAGAGCCACGTAAGTATACAAGAGGTCAATTACAGAGCTGCGTAAGTAAAAGAGAGATCATATACAAAGCCGCGTGAGAATACTAGAGATTATCAACAGAGCCACGTGGGTATAATGGGGTTTATATTTGGAGCTACAAGAGTATATCGGAGTTAATATACAAAGCCGCGTAAGTATACCAGAGTTTATACACAGAGCAACTTGAGTATAAAAGAGGTCGATTACAGAGCCGCGTAAGTATAAGAGAGTTTATACACAGAGTCGCGTGAGTATACAGGAGGTCAATTACAGAGCCGCAGAAGTAAAAGAGCGTTCATACACAGAGCCATGTGAGAATACCAGAGTTCATAAACAGAGCCGGGTGAGTATACAAAAGGTTAATAACACATTCGCGTAAGTAAAAGAGATGAAATAAAACAATTTTTAACGGATACTAGCTTGGTTTTATTTAAAGTTCTTTGGTATTTAGTTGGTATTTGGTTTGATTTTTGGTTTTCCCGACGTTTCGGCACCTTTGCAGCTGCCGTCATCACGGGGGACTAAAGCCACTCGTGGGCCTACCCTCAAGCGATGAATTTGGGTCAAAATCAAACCAAATACCAACTAAATACCAAAGAACTTTCAATAAAACCGCTCTAGTATCCGTTAAAAATTGTTTTATTTCATGTCTAGTGAGCGCGTAAGCTTGAGAAGTGAATAAAAAAAAGAGAGTTCATACACAGGGCCGCGTAAGTAAAAGATAGGTCAAATACAGGGCCGCGTAAGTATACCAGAGTTCACACACAGAGAAGCGTGAGTACACAAGAGGTCAATTCTAGAGCCATGTAGGTAAAAACGAGTTCATATACAGAGCCGCGTGAGAATACCAGAAATCATACACAGGGCAACTCGAGTATAAAAGAGGTCGATTACAGAGCCGCGTAAGTAAAAGAGAGTTCATCCACAGAGCCACGTAAGTAAACAAGAGGTCAATTACAGAGCCGCGTAAGTAAAAGGGAGTTCATATACAGAGCCGCTCGAGAATACTAGAGATAATCTACAGAGCCACGTGGGTATACCAGAGTTTATATTAAGAGCCACAAGAGTATATCGGAGTTAATATACAGAGCCGCGTGAGTATACCAGAGTTCATATACAGAGCAACTCGAGTATTAAAGAGGTCGATTACAGAGCCGTGTAAGTAAAAGAGAGTTTATACACAGAGCCGCGTGAGTAAAAAAGAGTCCATATACAAGGCCGCGTAAGTAAAAGAGAGTTCATATTCAGAGCCTTATGAGTATACCAGAGTTTATACACAGAGACGTGTGAGTATACAAGAGGTCAATTCTAGAGCCATGTAAGTAAAAAAGAGTTCATAAACAGAGCCGCGTGAGAATACCAGAGTTCATACACAGGGCAACTCGATTATAAAAGAGGTCGATTACAGAGCCGCGTAAGTACAAGAAAGTTTATACACAGAGCCGCGTGAGTATACAAGAGGTCAATTACAGAGCCGCAGAAGTAAAAGAGCGTTCATACAAATAGCCGTGTAAGAATACTAGAGTTCATAAACAGAGCCGCGTGAGTATACAAAAGGTTAATAACACAGCCGCGTAAGTAAAAGAGAGTTCATACACAGGGCCGCGTAAGTAAAAGATAGGTCAAATACAGGGCCGCGTAAGTATATCAGAGTTCATACACAGAGACGCGTGAGTATACAAGAGGTCAATTCTAGAGCCATGTAAGTAAAAGAGAGTTCATATACAGAACCGCGTGAGAATACCAGAGTTCATACACAGGGCAACTCGATTATAAAAGAGGTCGATTACAGAGCCGCGTAAGTAAAAGAGAGTTCATACACAGAGACGCGTAAGTATAACAGAGGTCAATTACAGAGCCGCGTAAGTAAAAGAGAGTTCATATACAGAGCCGCGTGAGAATACTAGAGATTATCTACAGAGCCACGTGGGTATAACAGAGTTTATATCAGGAGCCACAAGAGTATATCGGAGTTAATATACAGAGCCGCGTGAGTATACCAGAGTTCATACACAGAGCAACTCGAGTATAAAAGAGGTCGATTACAGGGCCGCGTAAGTAAAAGAGAGTTCATATACAGAGCCGCTCGAGAATACTAGAGATAATTTATAGAGCCACGTGGGTATAACAGAGTTTATATTAGGAGCCACAAGAGTATATCGGAGTTAATATACAGAGCCGCGTAAGTATACCAGAGTTTATACACAGAGCAACTAGAGTATAAAAGAGGTCGATTACAGAGCCGCGTAAGTATAAGAGAGTTTATACACAGAGTCGCGTGAGTATACAGGAGTTCAATTACAGAGCCGCAGAAGTAAAAGAGCGTTCATACACAGAGCCATGTGAGAATACCAGAAATCATACACAGGGCAACTCGAGTATAAAAGAGGTCGATTACAGAGCCGCGTAAGTAAAAGAGAGTTCATCCACAGAGCCACGTAAGTAAACAAGAGGTCAATTACAGAGCCGCGTAAGTAAAAGGGAGTTCATATACAGAGCCGCTCGAGAATACTAGAGATAATCTACAGAGCCACGTGGGTATACCAGAGTTTATATTAAGAGCCACAAGAGTATATCGGAGTTAATATACAGAGCCGCGTGAGTATACCAGAGTTCATATACAGAGCAACTCGAGTATTAAAGAGGTCGATTACAGAGCCGTGTAAGTAAAAGAGAGTTTATACACAGAGCCGCGTGAGTAAAAAAGAGTCCATATACAAGGCCGCGTAAGTAAAAGAGAGTTCATATTCAGAGCCTTATGAGTATACCAGAGTTTATACACAGAGACGTGTGAGTATACAAGAGGTCAATTCTAGAGCCATGTAAGTAAAAAAGAGTTCATAAACAGAGCCGCGTGAGAATACCAGAGTTCATACACAGGGCAACTCGATTATAAAAGAGGTCGATTACAGAGCCGCGTAAGTACAAGAAAGTTTATACACAGAGCCGCGTGAGTATACAAGAGGTCAATTACAGAGCCGCAGAAGTAAAAGAGCGTTCATACAAATAGCCGTGTAAGAATACTAGAGTTCATAAACAGAGCCGCGTGAGTATACAAAAGGTTAATAACACAGCCGCGTAAGTAAAAGAGAGTTCATACACAGGGCCGCGTAAGTAAAAGATAGGTCAAATACAGGGCCGCGTAAGTATATCAGAGTTCATACACAGAGACGCGTGAGTATACAAGAGGTCAATTCTAGAGCCATGTAAGTAAAAGAGAGTTCATATACAGAACCGCGTGAGAATACCAGAGTTCATACACAGGGCAACTCGATTATAAAAGAGGTCGATTACAGAGCCGCGTAAGTAAAAGAGAGTTCATACACAGAGACGCGTAAGTATAACAGAGGTCAATTACAGAGCCGCGTAAGTAAAAGAGAGTTCATATACAGAGCCGCGTGAGAATACTAGAGATTATCTACAGAGCCACGTGGGTATAACAGAGTTTATATCAGGAGCCACAAGAGTATATCGGAGTTAATATACAGAGCCGCGTGAGTATACCAGAGTTCATACACAGAGCAACTCGAGTATAAAAGAGGTCGATTACAGGGCCGCGTAAGTAAAAGAGAGTTCATATACAGAGCCGCTCGAGAATACTAGAGATAATTTATAGAGCCACGTGGGTATAACAGAGTTTATATTAGGAGCCACAAGAGTATATCGGAGTTAATATACAGAGCCGCGTAAGTATACCAGAGTTTATACACAGAGCAACTAGAGTATAAAAGAGGTCGATTACAGAGCCGCGTAAGTATAAGAGAGTTTATACACAGAGTCGCGTGAGTATACAGGAGTTCAATTACAGAGCCGCAGAAGTAAAAGAGCGTTCATACACAGAGCCATGTGAGAATACCAGAAATCATACACAGGGCAACTCGAGTATAAAAGAGGTCGATTACAGAGCCGCGTAAGTAAAAGAGAGTTCATCCACAGAGCCACGTAAGTAAACAAGAGGTCAATTACAGAGCCGCGTAAGTAAAAGGGAGTTCATATACAGAGCCGCTCGAGAATACTAGAGATAATCTACAGAGCCACGTGGGTATACCAGAGTTTATATTAAGAGCCACAAGAGTATATCGGAGTTAATATACAGAGCCGCGTGAGTATACCAGAGTTCATATACAGAGCAACTCGAGTATTAAAGAGGTCGATTACAGAGCCGTGTAAGTAAAAGAGAGTTTATACACAGAGCCGCGTGAGTAAAAAAGAGTCCATATACAGGGCCGCGTAAGTAAAAGAGAGTTCATATTTAAAACCTTATGAGTATACCAGAGTTTATACACAGAGACGTGTGAGTATACAAGAGGTCAATTCTAGAGCCATGTAAGTAAAAAAGAGTTCTTAAACAGAGCCGCGTGAGAATACCAGAGTTCATACACAGGGCAACTCGATTATAAAAGAGGTCGATTACAGAGCCGCGTAAGTACAAGAAAGTTTATACACAGAGCCGCGTGAGTATACAAGAGGTCAATTACAGAGCCGCAGAAGTAAAAGAGCGTTCATACACAGAGCCGTGTGAGAATACTAGAGTACATAAACAGAGCCGCGTGAGTATACAAAAGGTTAATAACACAGCCGCGTAAGTAAAAGAGAGTTCATACACTGGGCCGCGTAAGTAAAAGATAGGTCAAATACAGGGCCGCGTAAGTATATCAGAGTTCATACAAAGAGACGCGTGAGTATACAAGAGGTCAATTCTAGAGCCATGTAAGTAAAAGAGAGTTCATATACAGAACCGCGTGAGAATACCAGAGTTCATACACAGGGCAACTCGATTATTAAAGAGGTCGATTACAGAGCCGCGTAAGTAAAAGAGAGTTCATACACAGAGCCGCGTAAGTATACAAGAGGTCAATTACAGAGCCGCGTAAGTAAAAGAGAGTTTATATACAGAGCCGCGTGAGAATACTAGAGATTATCTACAGAGCCACGTGGGTATAACGAAGTTTATATTAGGAGCCACAAGAGTATATCTGAGTTAATATACAGAGCCGCGTGAGTATACCAGAGTTCATACACAGAGCAACTCGAGTATAAGAGGTCGATTACAGGGCCGCGTAAGTATACAAGAGGTCAATTACAGAGCCGCGTAAGTATAAAAGAGGTCAATTACAGAGCCGCGTAAGTAAAAGAGAGTTTATGTACAGGGCCCTGTAAGTAAAAGAAAGTTCATATTCAGAGCCTCATGAGTATACCAGAGTTTATACACAGAGACGCGTGAGTACAAAAGAGGTCAATTCTAGAGCAATGTAGGTAAAAAAGAGTTCATATACAGAGCCGCGTGAGAATACCAGAGTTCATACACAGGGCAACTCGATTATAAAAGAGGTCGATTAAAGAGCCGCGTAAGTAAAAGAGATTTCATACACAGAGCCGCGTGAGTATACAAGAGGTCAATAACAGAGCCGCAGAAGTAAAAGAGCGTTCATACACAGAGCCGTGTGAGAATACCAGAGTTCATAATCAGAGCCGCGTGAGTATACAAATAGTTAATAACACAGCCGCGTAAGTAAAAGAGAGTTCATACACAGGGCCGCGTAAATAAAAGATAGGTCAAATACAGGGCCGCGTAAGTATACCAGAGTTCATACACAGAGACGCGTGAGTATACAAGAGGTCAATTCTAGAGCCATGTAAGTAAAAGAGAGTTCATATACAGAGCCGCGTGAGAATACCAATGTTCATACACAGAACAACTCCAGTATAAGAGCCACAAGAGTATATCGGAGTTAATATACAGAGCCGCATGAGTATACCAGAGTTCATACACAGAGCAACTCGAGTATTAAAAAGGTCGATTACAGAGCCGCGTAAGTAAAAGAGAGTTCATATTCAGAGCCTCATGAGTATACCAGAGTTCATACACAGAGACGTGTGAGTATACAAGAGGTCAATTCTAGAGCCATGTAAGTAAAAAAGAGTTCATATACAGAGCCGCGTGAGAATACCAGAGTTCATACACAGGGCAACTCGATTATAAAAGAGGTCGATTACAGAGCCGCGTAAGTACAAGAGAGTTCATACACAGAGCCGCGTAAGTATACAAGAGGTCAATTACAGAGACGCGTAAGTAAAATAGAGTTCATACACAGAGCCGCGTGAGTATACAAGAGGTCAATTACAGAGCCATGTAAGTAAAAAAGAGTTCATATACAGAGCCGCGTGAGAATACCAGAGTCCATACACAGAGTCGTGTGAGTATAAAAGAGGTCAATTCTAGAGCCATGTAAGTAAAAAAGAGTTCATATACAGAGCAACTCGAGTATTAAAGAGGTCGATTACAGAGCCGTGTAAGTAAAAGAGAGTTTATACACAGAGCCGCGTGAGTAAAAAAGAGTCCATATACAGGGCCGCGTAAGTAAAAGAGAGTTCATATTCAAAACCTTATGAGTATACCAGAGTTTATACACAGAGACGTGTGAGTATACAAGAGGTCAATTCTAGAGCCATGTAAGTAAAAAAGAGTTCTTAAACAGAGCCGCGTGAGAATACCAGAGTTCATACACAGGGCAACTCGATTATAAAAGAGGTCGATTACAGAGCCGCGTAAGTACAAGAAAGTTTATACACAGAGCCGCGTGAGTATACAAGAGGTCAATTACAGAGCCGCAGAAGTAAAAGAGCGTTCATACACAGAGCCGTGTGAGAATACTAGAGTACATAAACAGAGCCGCGTGAGTATACAAAAGGTTAATAACACAGCCGCGTAAGTAAAAGAGAGTTCATACACTGGGCCGCGTAAGTAAAAGATAGGTCAAATACAGGGCCGCGTAAGTATATCAGAGTTCATACAAAGAGACGCGTGAGTATACAAGAGGTCAATTCTAGAGCCATGTAAGTAAAAGAGAGTTCATATACAGAACCGCGTGAGAATACCAGAGTTCATACACAGGGCAACTCGATTATAAAAGAGGTCGATTACAGAGCCGCGTAAGTAAAAGAGATATAATACACAGAGCCGCGTAAGTATACAAGAGGTCAATTACAGAGCCGCGTAAGTAAAAGAGAGTTTATATACAGAGCCGCGTGAGAATACTAGAGATTATCTACAGAGCCACGTGGGTATAACGAAGTTTATATTAGGAGCCACAAGAGTATATCTGAGTTAATATACAGAGCCGCGTGAGTTTACCAGAGTTCATACACAGAGCAACTCGAGTATAAGAGGTCGATTACAGGGCCGCGTAAGTATACAAGAGGTCAATTACAGAGCCGCGTAAGTATAAAAGAGGTCAATTACAGAGCCGCGTAAGTAAAAGAGAGTTTATGTACAGGGCCCTGTAAGTAAAAGAAAGTTCATATTCAGAGCCTCATGAGTATACCAGAGTTTATACACAGAGACGCGTGAGTACAAAAGAGGTCAATTCTAGAGCAATGTAGGTAAAAAAGAGTTCATATACAGAGCCGCGTGAGAATACCAGAGTTCATACACAGGGCAACTCGATTATAAAAGAGGTCGATTAAAGAGCCGCGTAAGTAAAAGAGATTTCATACACAGAGCCGCGTGAGTATACAAGAGGTCAATAACAGAGCCGCAGAAGTAAAAGAGCGTTCATACACAGAGCCGTGTGAGAATACCAGAGTTCATAATCAGAGCCGCGTGAGTATACAAATAGTTAATAACACAGCCGCGTAAGTAAAAGAGAGTTCATACACAGGGCCGCGTAAATAAAAGATAGGTCAAATACAGGGCCGCGTAAGTATACCAGAGTTCATACACAGAGACGCGTGAGTATACAAGAGGTCAATTCTAGAGCCATGTAAGTAAAAGAGAGTTCATATACAGAGCCGCGTGAGAATACCAATGTTCATACACAGAACAACTCCAGTATAAGAGCCACAAGAGTATATCGGAGTTAATATACAGAGCCGCATGAGTATACCAGAGTTCATACACAGAGCAACTCGAGTATTAAAAAGGTCGATTACAGAGCCGCGTAAGTAAAAGAGAGTTCATATTCAGAGCCTCATGAGTATACCAGAGTTCATACACAGAGACGTGTGAGTATACAAGAGGTCAATTCTAGAGCCATGTAAGTAAAAAAGAGTTCATATACAGAGCCGCGTGAGAATACCAGAGTTCATACACAGGGCAACTCGATTATAAAAGAGGTCGATTACAGAGCCGCGTAAGTACAAGAGAGTTCATACACAGAGCCGCGTAAGTATACAAGAGGTCAATTACAGAGCCGCGTAAGTAAGAGAGAGTTTATATACAGAGCCGCGTGAGAATACCAGAGTTCATACACAGAACAACTCGAGTATAAAAAAAGTCAATTACAGATCCGCGTAAGTGAAAGAGAGTTCATACACAGAGCCGCGTAAGTATACAAGAGGTCAATTACAGAGCCGCGTAAGTAAAATAGAGTTCATACACAGAGCCGCGTGAGTATACAAGAGGTCAATTACAGAGCCATGTAAGTAAAAAAGAGTTCATATACAGAGCCGCGTGAGAATACCAGAGTCCATACACAGAGTCGTGTGAGTATAAAAGAGGTCAATTCTAGAGCCATGTAAGTAAAAAAGAGTTCATATACAGAGCCGAGTGAGAATACCAGAGTTCATACACAGCGCAACTCGATTATAAAAGAGGTCGATTAAAGAGCCGCGTAAGTAAAAGAGATTTCATACACAGAGCCGCGTAAGTATACAAGAGGTCAATTACAGAGCCGCGTAAGTAAAAGAGAGTTAATACACAGAGCCGCGTGAGTAAAAGAGAGTTCATATACAGGGCCGCGTAAGTAAAAGAGAGTTCATATTCAGAGCCTCATGAGTTTACCAGAGTTCATACACAGAGTCGTGTGAGTATAAAAGAGGTCAATTCTAGAGCCATGTAAGTAAAAAAGAGTTCATATACAGAGCCGCGTGAGAATATCAGAGTTCATACACAGGGCAACTCGATTATAAAAGAGGTCGATTACAGAGCCGCGTAAGTAAAAGAGAGTTCATACACAGAGCCACGTAAGTATACAAGAGGTCAATTACAGAGCTGCGTAAGTAAAAGAGAGATCATATACAAAGCCGCGTGAGAATACTAGAGATTATCAACAGAGCCACGTGGGTATAACAGAGTTTATATTTGGAGCCACAAGAGTATATCGGAGTTAATATACAGAGCCGCGTAAGTATACCAGAGTTCATACACAGAGCAACTCGAGTATTAAAGAGGTCGATTACAGAGCCACGAAAGTAAAATAGAGTTCATACACAGAGCCGCGTGAGTATACAAGAGGTCAATTACAGAGCCATGTAAGTAAAAAAGAGTTCATATACAGAGCCGCGTGAGAATACCAGAGTTCATACACAGAGTCGTGTGAGTATAAAAGAGGTCAATTCTAGAGCCATGTAAGTAAAAAAGAGTTCATATACAGAGCCGCGTGAGAATACCAGAGTTCATACACAGGGCAACTCGATTATAAAAGAGGTCGATTACAGAGCCGCGTAAGTAAAAGAGAGTTCATGCACAGAGCCACGTAAGTATACAAGAGGTCAATTACAGAGCTGCGTAAGTAAAAGAGAGTTCATATACAGAGCCACTCGAGAATACTAGAGATAATCTTTAGAGCCACGTGGGTATAACAGAGTTTATATTAGGAGCCACAAGAGTTATATACAGTACACAAGAGTCATATACATTATATCGAAGTTAATATACAGAGCCGCGTGAGTATACCAGAGTTTATACACAGAGCAACTTGAGTATAAAAGAGGTCGATTACAGAGCCGCGTAAGTATAAGAGAGTTTATACACAGAGTCGCGTGAGTATACAGGAGGTCAATTACAGAGCCGCAGAAGTAAAAGAGCGTTCATACACAGAGCCATGTGAGAATACCAAGGTTCATAAACAGAGCCGCGTGAGTATACAAAAGGTTAATAACACATCCGCGTAAGTAAAAGAGATGAAATAAAACAATTTTTAACGGATACTAGCGCGGTTTTATTGAAAGTTCTTTGGTATTTAGTTGGTATTTGGTTTGATTTTTGGTTTTCCCGACGTTTCGGCACCTTTGCAGCTGCCGTCATCACGGGGGACTGAAGCCACTCGTGGGCCTACCCTCAAGCGATGAATTTGGGTCAAAATCAAACCAAATACCAACTAAATACCAAAGAACTTTCAATAAAACCGCTCTAGTATCCGTTAAAAATTGTTTTATTTCATGTCTAGTGAGCGCGTAAGCTTGAGAAGTGAATAAGTAAAAGAGAGTTCATACACAGGGCCGCGTAAGTAAAAGATAGGTCAAATACAGGGCCGCGTAAGTATACCAGAGTTCACACACAGAGAAGCGTGATTACACAAGAGGTCAATTCTAGAGCCATGTAGGTAAAAACGAGTTCATATACAGAGCCGCGTGAGAATACCAGAAATCATACACAGGGCAACTCGAGTATAAAAGAGGTCGATTACAGAGCCGCGTAAGTAAAAGAGAGTTCATCCACAGAGCCACGTAAGTAAACAAGAGGTCAATTACAGAGCCGCGAAAGTAAAAGGGAGTTCATATACAGAGCCGCTCGAGAATACTAGAGATAATCTACAGAGCCACGTGGGTAAACCAGAGTTTATATTAAGAGCCACAAGAGTATATCGGAGTTAATATACAGAGCCGCGTGAGTATACCAGAGTTCATATACAGAGCAACTCGAGTATTAAAGAGGTCGATTACAGAGCCGTGTAAGTAAAAGAGAGTTTATACACAGAGCCGCGTGAGTAAAAAAGAGTCCATATACAGGGCCGCGTAAGAAAAAGAGAGTTCATATTCAGAGCCTTATGAGTATACCAGAGTTTATACACAGAGACGTGTGAGTATACAAGAGGTCAATTCTAGAGCCATGTAAGTAAAAAAGAGTTCATAAACAGAGCCGCGTGAGAATACCAGAGTTCATACACAGGGCAACTCGATTATAAAAGAGGTCGATTACAGAGCCGCGTAAGTAAAAGAAAGTTTATACACAGAGCCGCGTGAGTATACAAGAGGTCAATTACAGAGCAACAGAAGTAAAAAAGCGTTCATACACAGAGCCGTGTGAGAATACTAGAGTTCATAAAGAGAGCCGCGTGAGTATACAAAAGGTTAATAACACAGCCGCGTAAGTAAAAGAGAGTTCATACACAGGGCCGCGTAAGTAAAAGATAGGTCAAATACAGGGCCGCGTAAGTATATCAGAGTTCATACACAGAGACGCGTGAGTATACAAGAGGTCAATTCTAGAGCCATGTAAGTAAAAGAGAGTTCATATACAGAACCGCGTGAGAATACCAGAGTTCATACACAGAGCAACTCGAGTATAAAAGAGGTCGATTACAGGGCCGGGTAAGTAAAAGAGAGTTCATACACAGAGCCGCGTAAGTATACAAGAGGTCAATTACAGAGCCGCGTAAGTAAAAGAGAGTTCATATACAGAGCCGCGTGAGAATACTAGAGATTATCTACAGAGCCACGTGGGTATAACAGAGTTTATATTAGGAGCCACAAGAGTATATCGGAGTTGATATACAGAGCCGCGTAAGTATACCAGAGTTCATACACAGAGCAACTCGAGTATTAAAGAGGTCAATTACAGAGCCGCGTAAGTAAAAGAGAGTTCATACACAGAGCCGCGTAAGTATACAAGAGGTCAATTACAGAGCCGCGTAAGTAAAAGAGAGTTCATATACAGAGCCGCGTGAGAATACTAGAGATTATCTACAGAGCCACGTGGGTATAACAGAGTTTATATTAGGAGCCACAAGAGTATATCGGAGTTGATATACAGAGCCGCGTAAGTATACCAAAGTTCATACACAGAGCAACTCGAGTATTAAAGAGGTCGATTAAAGAGCCGCGTAAGTAAAGAAAGTTCATATTCAGAGCCTCATGAGTATACCAGAGTTCATACACAGAGACGTGTGAGTATACAAGAGGTCAATTCTAGAGCCATGTAAGTAAAAATAAGTTCATATACAGAGCCGCGTGAGAATACCAGAGTTCATACACAGGGCAACTCGATTATAAAAGAGGTCGATTACAGAGCCGCGTAAGTAAAAGAGAGTTTATGCACAGAGCCACGTAAGTATACAAGAGGTCAATTACAGAGCTGCGTAAGTAAAAGAGGGTTCATATACAGAGCCGCTCGAGAATACTAGAGATAATCTATAGAGCCACGTGGGTATAACAGAGTTTATATTAGGAGCCACAAGAGTATATTGGAGTTAATATACAGAGCCGCGTGAGTTTACCAGAGTTTATACACAGAGCAACTTGAGTATAAAAGAGGTCGATTACAGAGCCGCGTAAGTAAAAGTAAGTTTATACACAGAGTCGCGTGAGTATACAAGAGGTCAATTACAGAGCCGCAGAAGTAAAAGAGCGTTCATACACAGAGCCGTGTGAGAATACCAGAATTCATAAACAGAGCCGCGTGAGTATACCAGAGTTCATACACAGAGCAACTCGAGTATTAAAGAGGTCGATTACAGAGCCGCGTAAGTAAAAGAGAGTTTATAGACAGAGCCGCGTGAGTAAAAGAGAGTTCATATTCAGGGCCGCGTAAGTAAAAGAGAGTTCATATTCAGAGCCTCATGAGTATACCAGAGTTCATACACAGAGACGTGTGAGTATACAAGAGGTCAATTCTAGAGCCACGTAAGTAAAAAAGAGTTCATATACAGAGCCGCGTGAGAATACCAGATTTTAAACACAGGGCAACTCGATTATAAAAGAGGTCGATTACAGAGCCGCGTAAGTAAAAGAGAGTTCATACACACAGCCGCGTAAGTATAAAAAAGGTCAATTACAGAGCCGCGTAAGTAAAAGAGAGTTCATATACAGAGCCGCGTGAGAATACTAGAGATTATCTACAGAGCCACGTGCGTATAACAGAGTTTATATCAGGAGCCACAAGAGTATATCGGAGTTAATATACAGAGCCGCGTGAGTATACCAGAGTTCATACACAGAGCAACTCGAGTATAAAAAAGGTCGATTACAGGGCCGCGTAAGTAAAAGAGAGTTCATACGCAGAGCCGCGTAAGTATACAAGAGGTCAATTACAGAGCCGCAGAAATAAACGAGCGTTCATACACAGAGCCGTGTGAGAATACAAAAGGTTAATAACACAGCCGCGTAAGTAAAAGAGAGTTGATACACAGGGCCGCGTAAGTAAAAGATAGGTCAAATATAGGGCCGCGTAAGTATACCAGAGTTCATACACAGAGACGCGTGAGTATACAAGAGGTCAATTCTAGAGCCATGTTAGTAAAGAGAGTTCATATACAGAGCCGCGTGAGAATACCAGAGTTCATACACAGAACAACTCGAGTATAAAAAAAGTCGATTACAGAGCCGCGTAAGTAAAAGAGAGTTCATACACAGAGCCGCGTAAGTATACAAGAGGTCAATTACAGAGCCGCGTAAGTAAAAGAGAGTTCATATACAGAGCCGCTTGAGAATACTAGAGATTATCTACAGAGCCACGTGGGTATAACAGAGTTTATATTAGGAGCCCCAAGAGTATATCGGAGTTAATATACAGAGCCGCGTGAGTATACCAGAGTTCATACACAGAGCAACTCGAGTATTAAAGAGGTCGATTACAGAGCCGCGTAAGTAAAAGAGAGTTTATACACAGAGCCACGTGAGTAAAAGAGAGTTCATTTACAGGGCCGCGTAAGTAAAAGAGAGTTCATATTTAGAGCCTCATGAGTATACCAGAGTTCATACACAGAGACGTGTGAGTATACAAGAGGTCAATTCTAGAGCCATGTAAGTAAAAAAGAGTTAATCCACAGAGCCACGTAAGTAAACAAGAGGTCAATTACAGAGCCGCGTAAGTAAAAGGGAGTTCATATTCCAGAGTTCATACACAGAGACGCGTGAGTATACAAGAGGTCAATTCTAGAGCCATGTTAGTAAAAGAGAGTTCATATACAGAGCCGCGTGAGAATACCAGAGTTCATACACAGAACAACTCGAGTATAAAAAAAGTCGATTACAGAGCCGCGTAAGTAAAAGAGAGTTCATACACAGAGCCGCGTAAGTATACAAGAGGTCAATTACAGAGCCGCGTAAGTAAAAGAGAGTTCATATACAGAGCCGCGTGAGAATACTAGAGATTATCTACAGAGCCACGTGGGTATAACAGAGTTTATATTAGGAGCCACAAGAGTATATCGGAGTTAATATACAGAGCCGCGTGAGTACACCAGAGTTCATATACAGAGCAACTCGAGTATTAAAGAGGTCCATTACAGAGCCGCGTAAGTAAAAGAGAGTTTATACACAGAGCCGCGTGAGTAAAAGAGAGTCCATATACAGGGCCGCGTAAGTTAAAGAGAGTTCATATTCAGAGCCTTATGAGTATACCAGAGTTCATACACAGAGACGTGTGAGTACACAAGAGGTCAATTCTAGAGCCATGCAAGTAAAAAAGAGTTCATATACAGAGCCGCGTGAGAATACCAGAGTTCATACACAGGGCAACTCGATTATAAAAGAGGTCGATTACAGAGCCGCGTAAGTAAAAGAGAGTTTATACACAGAGCCGCGTGAGTATACAAGAAGTCAATTACAGAGCCGCAGAAGTAAAAGAGCGTTCATACACAGAGCCGTGTGAGAATACTAGAGTTCATAAACAGAGCCGCGTGAATATACAAAAGGTTAATAACACAGCCGCGTAAGTAAAAGAGAGTTGATACACAGGGCCGCGTAAGTAAAAGATAGGTCAAATACAGGGCCGCGTAAGTATACCAGAGTTCATACACAGAGACGCGTGAGTATACAAGAGGTCAATTCTAGAGCCATGTAAGTAAAAGAGAGTTCATATACAGAGCCGCGTGAGAATATCAGAGTTCATACACTGAACAACTCGAGTATAAAAAAAGTCGATTACAGAGCCACGTAAGTAAAAGAGAGTTCATACACAGAGCCGCGTAAGTATACAAGAGGTCAATTACAGAGCCGCGTAAGTAAAAGAGAGTTCATATACCTCTGTATATGAACTCTCTTTTACTTACGCGTGAGAATACTAGAGATTATCTACAGAGCCACGTGGGTATAACAGAGTTTATATTAGGAGCCACAAGAGTATATCGGAGTTAATATACAGAGCCGCGTGAGTATACCAGAGTTCATACACAGAGCAACTCGAGTATAAAATATACAGTTCGCTCGATGCACGAGCCGTGGCAGGACGTGCGCGCGCGCAATTAATACCTGTGTCTTACCCACCAACCGTAAACATGGCGAAGTGCGCTTCATGTAACAAGATGGTTACCAAAAAGAACGCGGGATTGCAGTGTGGTGCCTGTAATAAGTGGCTACATGGTAGTTGTGCGTCATTAACGAATGATCAACTAACGGCATTATCAGCCACGGAAGCGGTAGTTTGGAAGTGTCGCGGCTGCACCGGAACAAAAAATAGAAGAATTTCAGTTATTTTACCAGATCGCGATATTGAAGAAGATGACCATAACAGTACCGAAAATGAGTTTTCGTTGACTGAATCACACAGCGAAAAGGTGATTATGGAAATACGCCGGCAAATCAGAGAGGTCATGAAAGACGAATTTAAAAGACATCTAAGGGAAGCTATTCAAGAAGAATTTAAACGCAGTTTACAGTTTTATTCAGATAAAATAGACGACTATCAAGAATGCATGGAAAAACATGAAGAAAAAGTAAAACTTATGGAAAAAGAGAATAAAGACCTGGTGAACAAATATACCCACATTAAAAATAAAGTTGAACTGTTAGAACAAAAAGTCCAAAATATGGAGCAAATGCAAATCGGAAACCAGCTCGAAGTTTGTGGAATCCAAAAGACTAATAATGAGGACCTAAGGGAAACTATCAACATTATTGCAGGAAAAATAAAACAAGATTCCAATGACATTAAAAGGATTTACAGAAAAGAAAATAAGGCCCCAGAAGGACAGAGAAGGAATGCGTCAACAGTGGTGGTTGAGCTCCGCGAAGGATGCCGTGACTCCTGGCTGGACAGCGCGAAAGCAGTCACCATAACGGGACGCGATATTGGACGTGAGGAAGAGAACAGGATCTTCATGCGAGAAGCTCTAACGCCTGCAAATTCGTTCTTACTATGGAAGGCAAAATCTGAACTGAAGGTAACAAATCTCTGTAAATATGTGTGGTGTAAAAGAGGATGTATCCTGATGAAAAAGGATGACAGTAGCAAACCTCATCCTATAAGGTCAGTGAACGACATCGAACATTGGGTCTCAATTTTAAAAAATAAATAATGTTTAATGTTTATCTGTCTTAATCAGGTATACTCAATATAGTAATGTCTTTTTATAACTTATACTTGTATTTTTTTTGAATGGCTCAAAACAACTTTAACATAGACGAACGGAATTACGATAACTGGAATGATTTCATAAATACAATTCCCTTAGGATATCAGTCTCTTAATACATTGCACGTAAATATTAGATCGATGTTATTAAACTTCGCACACTTGGAGCTTATTGTTACGAATAGTAATCGCATCATAGACCTTATTATATTGACAGAGGTAAACATAAGTCACCAATGTGAATCATTGTTTGAGCTGCCTAATTATAATATGATTAGTAACCTCAGAAAGAACCGCAAGGGCGGCGGAATTATCATGTATATACATAAAAATTGTTTATTTACATATGTACCAACAATAACAAACCATTACGAAGCGATTTGTGGTTATATAACACTAAAAGGTAAACAAACGATAAGTGTATGCGCCGTATACCGACCGCCCGATAAGAATAAAAATCGTTTCATACAAGAATTAGAATTAATACTTAACCGATTCCCAAAGAACAAAGAATTGTTACTTATGGGAGATATAAACATTGACATTAAAAAAATAAATGGCTATAGAAATACATACATAAACAAGCTGTCTGAATTTGGATTGGACTGTGGGATAAGCCAATACACTAGAGTAGAAAAAAAAGGAAATAAGATAACGAGATCTTGCATAGATCATATTTTCGTTCGCGCGGTGGATTGCCGATCGGTGCACACGGCAACTATAAACATAGCTATAGCGGACCACTACATAACCGGCTGCTCGCTGATAACAGCGCGGCCCGACGACACTGGGAACTCGGACGGCACACGGCTCGTTAGTGTATTAGACAATGATAAAATACGTTCCGAATTGCAACAGGTCGATTGGGATACGGCGCTCACTTTCGATTGTCCGAATAAGATATTTAATTTTATTAAAGAAAAATTCCAACACATATATGAAAACTGTAAAAAGCTTGTGAAACTTAAAAATAATTGTAGTAAAAATAACAGTAAGTGGATAAATAAAAAAATTACAAAAATGTGTAAACAAAGAAATAAATTGTATAAAATATGGAAAAAACACCCGAATAATATTAAAAACAGAATATTGTACAACAAATATCGGAATAAAACAAATAAATATATAAACTTTGTAAAGAATAGATATATTAGGTCAGAAATATTAAAAAATTTCAAGAATTCAAAGGCACTATGGAAAATAATAAATAAATTATGTGGTAAGTGTAATAAATCCATAGACAAAATTATCTCAAAATATTTTAAACTTCCGAATAAAGAATTATGCAATAACTTCGCAATAGCAATGCATAAAAATGTGAAAGATATTTCCTTAAATTGTAACTCTGTAATCCTGGACCACTCCGTGATCGATAGGGTCCCAGAAGTGGCCATGAGGTTTAAAAAAGCGACGTGCTGCGAGGTATCCAGAATAATAGAAAACATTAACGCTAATAAGAGCCCAGGGTATGACAAAATACGTGCTAAAGATATAAAAAACATCAACATTCATATAACACCCTTAATGACACATCTGATCAATACCTCCATGGCCACGGCTGTATACCCGGACGATCTAAAAATAGGAATAATTCGACCGATTTACAAAAATGGAAGTCATACAGACTACAACAATTTCAGACCAATAACGATTTTGCCGTGTGTGGACAAAGTGGTTGAAAGGTACGTGAATAATGAAATAAATAGCTTCTTACAAAAAAATAATATATTGAATGAAAAACAATTCGGCTTTCAAAAAAATAAAAGCACCTCTCAACTTCTTTGCCAATTCACCAATGAGGTCAACGAGCACTTGAACAATAAAATGCATGTGCTCGTTGTCTTCATTGATTTCAGCAAAGCATTTGATATGCTAAATTATAAAAAATTGTTTGATAAACTCGAGCAAAGTGGAATACAGGGCCCTATTCTACAATGGTTTAAAAATTATCACATTAACAGAAACACTACTGTGAAAATTAATAATACATATAGTGAGCACATAACAACGGACAAGGGCACAGCCCAGGGATCGATAATCGGTCCAACGGAGTACCTAGTTTACGTTAATAACATGTGCAACCTCATTAGACAGGGCTCTGTGTACCAATTTGCAGACGATACGTGCATTGTCACGGCTGACCGCGACATAACTAAAGCTGAGCGAATAATGCAGGAAAACTTCGATAGTCTATGTAGATGGGCGCATGACGTAGGACTGGTAATAAATGCCAATAAAACGAAAGCAATGCATATACATTCCGCACAGAACAAAACCGAACACCAAATAGTCATTAACGCTCACCAACATGATTGTTTACATCAGCCGGACAGTGCTTGTACTTGTCAGCAAATCGAAGTGGTCAGGGAACATAAGTATTTAGGTTTACTAATAGATAACAGATTTAATTGGGGTCCACATGTAAACTATGTATGCGATAAACTTAGATCTATTTTGAGTAAAATATGTGTCTTGAAATATAAACTACCATATAGTACCCTAAGATTGCTTTATCTTGCCTTAGCGGACTCTGTTATTGATTATGGTCTCTGTTGCTATGGTAGAACTTTTAAAAGCTATTTGGAACAAATATATAATCTACAAATAAGATTATTAAAAGCCATTGTACCGAAACATGTTAAAAATAAATATAGTCAAGATTATTCCGAACTTTTCAAGTATTGCAATCTGCTGACCGTACAAAATAAAGTAAAATTAGCTATTTTAAAAGAAGAACACAGTAATGTGAAGTACTTAGAAATTTATATTCGAGATGAAAGATTGAGAAAACAATGTAATAAATTTAAAATGTGTAGATATAAGAACCTGTATGGTGCAAGAAACTATAAATATATACTACCTAAAATTTTGAATAGCCTACCAAACGATGTACTTAATATTTACTTAAATAATCCAAACTTTAAAAAACATTTAAAAAAATATCTTATAAACACAAACGAAACTACCTACATACTCTAAGTCAAATGTAATAATGAATACAGGGTGCTTGCACCAACATTGGACACTTTCACCAACATTGGTCTATTCCAAATCAAAAAATAAATAGAGAAAAAACAAATATTTAATTTTAAATAAAGCAATACTATATACATAATGACTAATGTTCGTGCGTGCACCTTATAATGTTAGTTATGCATGCTTTCTTTTCTATTTTCATGTTTTGATTTATACAATGCTTAAAACTTGCGAACTCTCATGGGCACACAAACCCTAGTGGTTTTGCCAGTGAGTAAATGTATAATAGAATCTGTATGTAATATGTCTTAAACAATAAACAATAAAAAAAAAAAAAAAAAAAGAGGTCGATTACAGAGCCGCGTAAGTAAAAGAGAGTTTATAGACAGAGCCGCGTGAGTAAAAGAGAGTTCATATTCAGGGCCGCGTAAGTAAAAGAGAATTCATATTCAGAGCCTCATGAGTATACCAGAGTTCATACACAGAGACGTGTGAGTATACAAGAGGTCAATTCTAGAGCCATGTAAGTAAAAAAGAGTTCATATACAGAGCCGCGTGAGAATACCAGAGTTCAAACACAGGGCAACTCGATTATAAAAGAGGTCGATTACAGAGCCGCGTAAGTAAAAGAGAGTTCATACACAGAGCCGCGTAAGTATAAAAGAGGTCAATTACAGAGCCGCGTAAGTAAAAGAGAGTTCATATACAGAGCCGCGTGAGAATACTAAAGATTATCTACAGAGCCACGTGGGTTTAACAGAGTTTATATTAGGAGCCACAAGAGTATATCGGAGTTAATATACAGAGCCGCGTGAGTATACCAGAGTTTATACACAGAGCAACTTGAGTTTAAAAGAGGTCGATTACAGAGCCGCGTAAGTAAAAGAGAGTTTATACTTAGAGCCGCGTGAGTATACAAGAGGTCAATTACAGAGCCGCAGAAGTAAAAGAGCGTTCATACACAGAGCCGTGTGAGAATACCAGTGTTCATAAACAGAGCCGCGTGAGTATACAAAAGGTTAATAACACAGCCGCGTAAGTAAAAGAGAGTTCATACACAGGGCCACGTAAGTAAAAGATAGGTCAAATACAGGGCCGCGTAAGTATACCAGAGTTCATACACAGAGACGCGTGAGTATACAAGAGGTCAATTCTAGAGCCATGTTAGTAAAAGAGAGTTCATTTTCAGAGCCGCGTGAGAATACCAGAGTTCATACACAGGGCAACTCGATTATAAAAGAGGTCGATTACAGAGCCGCGTAAGTAAAAGAGAGTTCATACACAGAGCCGCGTAAGTATACAAGAGGTCAATAACAGAGCCGCGTAAGTAAAAGAGAGTTTATATACAGAGCCGCGTGAGAATACTAGAGATTATCTACAGAGCCACGTGGGTATAACGAAGTTTATATTAGGAGCCACAAGAGTATATCTGAGTTAATATACAGAGCCGCGTGAGTATACCAGAGTTCATACACAGAGCAACTCGAGTATAAGAGGTCGATTACAGGGCCGCGTAAGTATACAAGAGGTCAATTACAGAGCCGCGTAAGTATACAAGAGGTCAATTACAGAGCCGCGTAAGTAAAAGAGAGTTTATATACAGGGCCCTGTAAGTAAAAGAAAGTTCATATTCAGAGCCTCATGAGTATGCCAGAGTTTATACACAGAGACGCGTGAGTACAAAAGAGGTCAATTCTAGAGCAATGTAGGTAAAAAAGAGTTCATATACAGAGCCGCGTGAGAATACCAGAGTTCATACACAGGGCAACTCGAGTATAAAAGAGGTCAATTACAGAGCCGCGTAAGTAAAAGAGAGTTTATACACAGAGCCGCGTGAGTATACAAGAGGTCAATTACAGAGCCGCAGAAGTAAAAGAGCGTTCAGACACAGAGCCGTGTGAGAATACCAGAGTTCATAAACAGAGCCGCGTGAGTATACAAATAGTTAATAACACAGCCGCGTAAGTAAAAGAGAGTTCATACACAGGGCCGCGTAAATAAAAGATAGGTCAAATACAGGGCCGCGTAAGTATACCAGAGTTCATACACAGAGACGCGTGAGTATACAAGAGGTCAATTCTAGAGCCATGTAAGTAAAAGAGAGTTCATATACAGAGCCGCTTGAGAATACCAGAGTTCATACACAGAACAACTCCAGTATAAGAGCCACAAGAGTATATCGGAGTTAATATACAGAGCCGCATGAGTCAAAGTCAAAGTCAAAGTCAAAGTCAAATTAGCTTTATTCAAATAAACTTAATTATTAAGTACTTTTGAATCGTCTATATTTTCCTACCACCCGTTCCAGACTTTTTTTAGCTGACAAGAAGAACGGGCGCAAGAAACTTATCAGCTGTAACAGCCATAAGTAACTATATTTACAAACTTGAATATATCGTTACCAGATAATTACAACAGGGTGACAGGATTATTGGCAACCACATAGACTTATTATATTACTTCAACAAAGTACTTATAGTAGCAAGTTATGTGTTACATCATTTCCATGCATTTTGATCTTTAAGATAATCATCTACTTTATAATAACCTTTACCCATGAGCGTTTTTTTAACATGGATTTTAAATTCATGCAAAGGCAGATCAATCACTTGTTGCGGAACTTTATTAATAAAGGCTATGCCTTTCCCCATAAACGAACTTCTAGATTTTGCAAGCCTAAATCTTGGAACGGCAAGTTTATCTTTATTTCTTGTATTAAACTGGTGAATATTGCTGTTCTTAGGAAATGAATCATAGTGTTTCCTTACATAAACTAAATTTTCATATATTTATTGGCCTGCCAAAGTTAAGATGTTTATTTCTTTAAACAATTCTCTCAAGCTATAAGCTATATTTCGCCGAAGATTGTATATGGCGCGAACAGCTCTTTTTTGGAGTACGAAAATATTTTCAATACTGGCAGCTGAGCCCCACAATAGCAGTCCATAAGACATTACACTGTGAAAATAACTATAATATACTAACCTTGCCGTTTCAATATCAGTTAAAAGCCTTATTTTCTTAACAGCGAATGCTGCTGAACTAAGTCTACTTGACAAGGCTTCAATATGTGGATCCCATTGCAGTCGAGAATCTAGTGTAATACCTAGAAATTTTGTACTCTCAATAAACTCGACTTCATCGTTATTCAAATTAATATTTAATTTTGTCTGCTCAACATTAGGTAATGAAAATTTTACACATTTAGTTTTTTTGGGGTTAAGTGCTAAATTATTGCTATTAAACCAGTATGAAACTTTAGAGAGGGCGCTATTTACTTCGTCCGAACAGTTGTTACCTCTGTTTACTTTGAAAACTAAAGAAGTATCATCCGCAAATAGTACTGTCTCACATAAATTATTCGCGTAATTGGGAAGGTCATTTATATAAATTAGAAAGAGCAATGGGCCCAATATTGATCCCTGTGGCACACCCATATTGGTGGGGGCTCCAGTAGATTGAGTTCTATTAATCACTACTTTCTGAGTCCTATTGTACAAATACGATTTCATAAGGCTAACTGATTTGTCAGAGACACCATAATGTTCTAGCTTTTTTAATAGTGTTTGGTGATCAACGCAATCGAATGCCTTAGAAAGGTCACAGAAAATGCCAATTACATCTTGCTTTTCTTCCCAAGCGACAAAAATATGTTTGAGAAGTGCAATTTCAGCATCAGTAGTATTTTTACCTTTGGAAAATCCAAACTGATTTTTATGAAGAATGTTATTGAATGTGAAATAATCTAGTAATTGGGAATATATAATTTTTTCAGTGCTGGTAGTATAGATACTAGCCTAAAGTTAGCTGGGTCACTTTTATCCCCAGATTTAAAAAGAGGAATCAATTTACTATTTTTCATTAAGTTAGGAAAGACCCCTTCATCAATACATTTGTTAAAAATAAAAGCCAAGTAAGGGGCTAGTATATCAATTATTGATTTAATAATGCTTGTTGACATGCCCCAAAGATCTTCTGTTTTTTTGACATTAATGGTTTTAAAAGCTTTAATAATATCTTCACTATTTATATATTTAAAGAAAAGCTTTTTAAAAAAAAAAGAAAAACCGCCTTCAAAAAACCTGAAAACAAAAACAGCTTAAAAACTAAATACCTCTAAAAAGCAAGAAATAATATTCGAATCATTCGTTACACATATCAATATTAATAAAACACGTCTATTGAAGTCGGGTGGGGCTGGAGGACAACTTCATTTTTTTCTAAAAGCCCCACCCGACTTCATTAGACGTGTTTTATTAATATTGATATGTGTAACGAATGATTCGAATATTATTTCTTGCTTTTTAGAGGTATTTAGTTTTTAAGCTGTTTTTGTTTTCAGGTTTTTTGAAGGCGGTTTTTCTTTTTTTTTAAAAAGCTTTTTTATTTTCAACTTTTTAGTGGTAGGTGTAGGTATGTAAGTGCAGCGTGTAAATATTTTTTAACTTTATATTATAACATTTTCAATGGTAAAATGCCCAGAACTCAATTTCCAAATACACGCTGTTTTTTTTGAGGAGTTCCGTTGTGTTTTCGTAGTCCAAATCTAGTCCAGAACGTTGCATAGCAAACCATGATTTGGTTTGTTTTGGATTGCCATAAACTTACCAAAACCTAAATCACTTTACATATACTATTTGACTTTGAGGAGTTCCCTTGTGTATCTTCGAAGTTCGAAGTCCAATAACGATGAAATTAAATTGTGACCACTCTTGAAGTATACCCTTTTAAATAAAAAAAGAATCTTCTAAATCTGTTCATAAACAAATATGTTATGTCCGAAATTCCATAAAAACTCGTACGATGGCGAGCTAAATAATTGATATTTTTCAGGATTATGAGAAAACTACTGGCCAGATCTCTGAAAAAATTTTATGGGACCACACACGAACTATGTTCTTTGAGATAAAAAAAGAATTGTACAAATCGGGTAACAACTGACGAAGCTATGTTAAAACATACATAAAAAAAAAAAAATAAAAAAAAAAATACCGTCGACTTGAGAACCTCCTCCTTTTTTTGAAGTCGGTTAAAAAAGGTTTCCTTGCGCTTATCAACACTAGACTCTAGGAGGGAGACTGCGATGTTGGGACAAGCACTAAGAGTACTGGTTGTTTCTATTGGTATTCGAGCAAAGAAATCTTCAAAGACTTTAGCGACCTTATCGTCAGATTCAACAGTTTGATCACCAATTTTTAAACAGAAGGAATTTATATTGGATTTTGATTTGCCCGTTTCTTTGTTAATAATGTTCCAAGAAGCCTTAATTTTATTATCTGCTGATTTAATTTTATTTGAAAAGTACTTGGACTTTGCTAGAATACAAACTTCTCTGAATGTTTGTGAATACTTCTTGACAAATTCAATGAAGTTAGGATCGCAGGAAGTAGCTTTCTCTGCATAAAGTTCGTATAATTTCCTTCTGCTTTTATATATACCGGGTGTGGCCCAGTCACTAAATTTCGTACTATCATTACATTTGATGACTTTTTGTTTAAAAGTTTCACTAAATTCAGTTTGGACTACGCTAAATAAATGGTTATATAAGTTATTGGCTTCAAAATTTGGTTCTGGTAAAGTTTCAATTTTACTTGTGACATTGTTTCTGAATTTTTCAATACAGTGTTTTTTTATTGGCCTACACATTATTTTCCTTTTAGACGGAACATGATGGTGCTCAATAGAGGCTAATTGTCCACTATGGTCGGACTTAATACAATTCAAAATTGATTTTTCAAGTACATTGCAGTTACAGAAAATATTATCTAAGCAAGTTGCCGATGTGGGTGTGATTCGCGTTGGTTCATTAAAAGTATGTAGCAAATTAAATGATTTAAATAGGTTTATGAACCTACTCGACAACTTAGCTAATTTAGGATCTAAGATGTCGACGTTAAAATCTCCACAAATCACGACTTTTTTATTTTTCCTACAAGTTATTTTTAAGACTTCCTCCATAGTGGACTCAAAGTCAGAGTAATTCGCTCTGGGGGGTTTATATACACATACTATAATTATTTGATCAAGTTCCACACAAGACAACTCAATGGTTCGTTCAATTGAGAGGGATACTACATCTTTGCGGTCTTTATATTGCAAACTATTGTGTAGAATAATAAGTGAACCCCCTCTTATAGCAGATTTCCTATTAAGTGAGCTAATAACTTTATAATTATCCAAACTTAAAATTAATTCGTGCTTTTTCAACCAATGCTCAGTAACACATAACACATCAATATCTTCAGAGTTTAAGAATAAGCTTATTTCTAAATCTTTGCCAGAAAAGCCTTGCATATTTTGGTGAACAATTCTTAAACAGTATACCAGAGTTCATACACAGAGCAACTCGAGTATTAAAAAGGTCGATTACAGAGCCGCGTAAGTAAAAGAGAGTTCATATTCAGAGCCTCATGAGTATACCAGAGTTCATACACAGAGACGTGTGAGTATACAAGAGGTCAATTCTAGAGCCATGTAAGTAAAAAAGAGTTCATATACAGAGCCGCGTGAGAATACCAGAGTTCATACACAGGGCAACTCGATTATAAAAGAGGTCGATTACAGAGCCGCGTAAGTACAAGAGAGTTCATACACAGAGCCGCGTAAGTATACAAGAGGTCAATTACAGAGCCGCGTAAGTAAGAGAGAGTTTATATACAGAGCCGCGTGAGAATACCAGAGTTCATACACAGAACAACTCGAGTATAAAAAAAGTCAATTACAGATCCGCGTAAGTGAAAGAGAGTTCATACACAGAGCCGCGTAAGTATACAAGAGGTCAATTACAGAGCCGCGTAAGTAAAAGAGAGTTCATATACAGAGCCGCGTGAGATTACTAGAGATTATCTACAGAGCCACGTGGGTATAACAGAGTTTATATTAAGAGCCACAAGAGTATATCGGAGTTAATATACAGAGCCGCGTGAGTATACCAGAGTTCATACACAGAGCAACTCGAGTATAAAAGAGGTCGATTACAGGGCCGCGTAAGTAAAAGAGAGTTCATAAACAGAGCCGCGTAAGTATACAAGAGGTCAATTACAGAGCCGCGTAAGTAAAAGAGAGTTTATACACAGAGCCGCGTGAGTAAAAGAGAGTTTATATACAGGGCCCTGTTAGTAAAAGAAAGATCATATTCAGAGCCTCATGAGTATACCAGAGTTCATACACAGAGACGCGTGAGTACACAAGAGGTCAATTCTAGAGCCATGTAGGTAAAAAAGAGTTCATATACAGAGCCGCGTGAGAATACCAGAGTTCATACACACGGCAACTCGAGTATAAAAGAGGTCAATTACAGAGCCGCGTAAGTAAAAGAGAGTTCATCCACAGAGCCACGTAAGTAAACAAGAGGTCAATTACAGAGCCGCGTAAGTAAAAGGGAGTTCATATACAGAGCCGCTCGAGAATAATAGAGATAATCTACAGAGCCACGTGGGTATAACAGAGTTTATATTAAGAGCCACAAGAGTATATCGGAGTTAATATACAGAGCCGCGTGAGTATACCAGAGTTCATATACGTTCAACTCGAGTATTAAAGAGGTCCATTACAGAGCCGCGTAAGTAAAAGAGAGTTTATACACAGAGCCGCGTGAGTAAAAGAGAGTCCATATACAGGGCCGCGTAAGTTAAAGAGAGTTCATATTCAAAGCCTTATGAGTATACCAGAGTTCATACACAGAGACGTGTGAGTATACAAGAGGTCAATTCTAGAGCCATGCAAGTAAAAAAGAGTTCATATACAGAGCCGCGTGAGAATACCAGAAATCATACACAGGGCAACTCGATTATAAAAGAGGTCGATTACAGAGCCGCGTAAGTAAAAGAGAGTTTATACACAGAGCCGCGTGAGAATACAAGAGGTCAATTACAGAGCCGCAGAAGTAAAAGAGCGTTCATACAAAGAGCCGTGTGAGAATACCAGAGTTCATAAACAGAGCCGCGTGAATAAACAAAAGGTTAATAACACAGCCGCGTAAGTAAAAGAGAGTTCATACACAGGGCCGCGTAAGTAAAAGATAGGTCAAATACAGGGCCGCGTAAGTATATCAGAGTTCATACACAGAGACGCGTGAGTATATAAGAGGTCAATTCTAGAGCCATGTAAGTAAAAGAGAGTTCATTTACAGAGCCGCATGAGAATACCAGAGTTCATACACAGGGCAACTCGATTATAAAAGAGGTCGATTACAGAGCCGCGTAAGTAAAAGAGAGTTAATACACAGAGCCGCGTAAGTATACAAGAGGTCAATTACAGAGCCGCGTAAGTAAAAGAGAGTTCATATACAGAGCCGCGTGAGAATACTAGAGATTGTATTCAGAGCCACGTAGGTATAACAGAGTTTATATTAGGAGCCACAAGAGTATATCAGAGTTAATATACAGAGCCGCGTGAGTATACCAGAGTTCATACACAGAGCAACTCGAGTATAAAAGAGGTCGATTACAGGGCCGGGTAAGTAAAAGAGAGTTCATACACAAGGCCGCGTAAGTATACAAGAGGTCAATTACAGAGCCGCGTAAGTAAAAGAGAGTTTATACACAGAGCCGCGTGGGTAAAAGAGAATTTATATACAGGGCACTGTTAGTAAAAGAGAGTTCATATTCAGAGCCTCATGAGTATACCAGAGTTCATACACAGAGACGTGTGAGTATACAAGAGGTCAATTCTAGAGCCATGTAAGTAAAAAAGAGTTCATATACAGAGCCGCGTGAGAATACCAGAGTTCATACACAGGGCAACTCGATTATAAAAGAGGTCGATTAAAGAGCCGCGTAAGTAAAAGAGAGTTCATACACAGAGCCGCGTAAGTATACAAGAGGTCAATTACAGAGCGACGTAAGTAAAAGAGAGTTAATACACAGAGCCGCGTGAGTAAAAGAGAGTTCATATACAGGGCCGCGTAAGTAAAAGAGAGTTCATATTCAGAGCCTCATGAGTATACCAGAGTTCATACACAGAGTCGTGTGAGTATAAAAGAGGTCAATTCTAGAGCCATGTAAGTAAAAAAGAGTTCATATACAGAGCCGCGTGAGAATACCAGAGTTCATACACAGGGCAACTTGATTATAAAAGAGGTCGATTACAGAGCCGCGTAAGTAAAAGAGAGTTCATATTCAGAGCCTCATGAGTATACCAGAGTTCATACACAGAGACGTGTGAGTATACAAGAGGTCAATTCTAGAGCCATGTAAGTAAAAAAGAGTTCATATACAGATCCGCGTGAGAATACCAGAGTTCATACACAGGGCAACTCGATTATAAAAGAGGTCGATTACAGAGCCGCGTAAGTAAAAGAAAGTTTATACACAGAGCCGCGTGAGTATACAAGAGGTCAATTACAGAGCCGCGTAAGTAAAAGAGAGTTCATATACAGAGCCGCGTGAGAATACTAGAGATTATCTACAGAGCCACGTGGGTATAACAGAGTTTTTATTAGGAGCCACAAGAGTATATCGGAGTTAATATACAGAGCCGCGTGAATATACCAGAGTTCATACACAGAGCAACTCGAGTATAAAAGAGGTCGATTACAGGGCCGGGTAAGTAAAAGAGAGTTCATACACAGAGCCGCGTAAGTATACAAGAGGTCAATTACAGAGCCGCGTAAGTAAAAGAGAGTTTATACACAGAGCCGCGTGAGTAAAAGAGAGTTTATATACAGGGCCCTGTTAGTAAAAGAAAGTTTATATTCAGAGCCGCGTAAGTATACCAGAGTTCATACACAGAGACGCGTGAGTACACAAGAGGTCAATTCTAGAGCCATGTAGGTAAAAAAGAGTTCATATACAGAGCCGCGTGAGAATATCAGAGTTCATACACAGGGCAACTCAAGTATAAAAGAGGTCGATTACAGAGCCGCGTAAGTAAAAGAGAGTTCATACACAGAGCCGCGTAAGTATACAAGAGGTCAATTTGTAATGGGAAAAATTTTACCCCGGGGTATAGATGGAAATTACCCCACTGAAAATGTTAGTCGGTAGAGCAAAGGGGTTATGTGGATTCGCGTGGCTCAGTCATCTATGGAACAATTATGATTTTGGGCGCCGTTAATGTCAATGAAAGTTAAAAATTAAAAGATTAATTGTCCACAGATCGAAACAAAGTGAGTTTAATAAATCAAACCAATATTTACGCTGAAACAAACATTTATTTAACACGTTGTATAATTAATACCAAGTTAACAACGATTCGCAGAAGATAAGTCATAAAAATATTTAAAACCACATGGGGTATAAATGGTTTAACGAAGAATCCGAAGGGTTAAAATGAAGTCACACATTTTATATCAATACATAATACCTTGAGAACCCATTTTAATGTTAAAACCGCACGAAGGGCAAATGGTTTAACAGGGACCCTTAACAGGTTAAAGTGAGACCATACATTTATTACAAAAACAATACCCTTGGGTTCATTATAAAATTAAAACCATATAAAGAAGTAGGGATTTTAACTATAGACCCTTAAAAGTAAAGGTGAGGGCATATCTATTCGTTTCCCGTTAGTCAGACAGATTAAGAGGCCGGTTCCGCATTTGAAATAAGTTTTCAAACGTCACCATATCTCTCAAGTTGGATGACCGTCAAGAACCGAACACATATGTACTCAAAAAAAAACTTATGCTAAGATACCTATTACTTATCATCTTAACACAAGACATTCATAGCAAAATAGAATTATTTATCCTTTTTGGCTCATGGACCAGAGTTACGCTGAAGCTAAATAAATTTGAAACATGACTATAGGTACATTTATTGGCTGTAGACCTGCTCCGGGTTGAGTCTGAACATGTCATCAAAACACCATTTTGTACTGGATATGAACGTTAATTACTTCACCGGGTACATACTACAGAAACACTGCCGCGATGATAATAAAAGAAAGCTGAGGAATACCTTGGTTAGTTTTATAAATCCATGGCAATGGTACGGTTTAACCTGTGCTCGTCGCGCTGATTTTATTGAGACATCATAGCATGGAATTCTCGCCAAGCCGCTGCACAGACGACGTTACATCGAAACAAGCTCAAACCATAACCTTGAAAGATTTCCTGGACCAAACTGGAAACCACTTATATCTTGAAATTTTGAGGTAAAACTGTGGAGCCCTGTAATAAAAAATCAAAGTCACCAAATTGTCCAACATTGAATATGAGGTTTTCCTTACAACTAACATTATAACAAGGTTGAGAAACTTACCAAAATTGGGCCTTAATTATCACAGGTTTTTATCTCATGAAAGACATGATGAAATATAAATTGATGAGCTGGAGCCCTGAGAACAATACGACACGAGGTTACAATCTGGATCTCACTACTAAAAAAAACAGACAAATAGTTACATCCATTGGTAGAACACCCACCCCTACAATTCAGGCTCAACACATTATGAAATTAAAGAAAACCCAGACAGCAATTACATGGATTGACTTCACATGACGAAAATTTCCTGCATCTCTGAATGACACAGGTGAAAAAGTGATATGGCGGAAATCCACCGAGTTTGCTAGAATTCTCTCGAATGAGTACCATCGACAAAAGACACACCATTGTAACGGTTGCTAAAAACCTACTACTTATAATTAATAATTACTGTCGAACTATTCTTAAAAATTCATTACATCACTTCACCTGTGGAATGTGGGAAGTTCTGACCTCTGCCTTATTCCAAATCGCGACTCGGAACGCGGCCGTAGTGTCACACGATGACAGATGATGTCATTGTTAATAATGACATCCACCTTCGTAATGTCAAGCTCGACCAATAGGATAAAACAGCGAGAATCATCTAGAAGTCCCGGTCTTATCTCGTGTGCTGAGATTCACTAGTTCTCCAATCCTGACTAACTAGTTTTTTGGATTACATTTAGTGCAATCAGGAGTACGAACACCTTTATTCCCACACTTAAAACATACAATAATGCGTGGCTGAGTACATGTTTTTAAACTGTGCGTATTATTACGACATCTGGGACAATAAACGTTATCCGTAGCTACGGCCGAAACAAAAGTTTTATTATTAACTGAACTTCCAGAGCTAGCAGAAGCACTGGATTTGCCACGATATGCAAATTCAGGAGCTAGGGTTGAAGAATTTGGAGCAGAAGGCTCATGAAATTTGGAAATAAGGTCTACGTTTTTGTCGATGACGTAATTATAGTGTCAAACACCTTCGAAGAACATATGTCGCTTCTTACGCGGGTTCTAGAAAAATTGAAATTCGCCAACTTAACAATTAACTTCGAAAAGTGTAAATTTTTCAGAGAAAGGCTTAAGTATTTGGGCTACGTCGTTGATTCAAATGGTCTCCATGCTGATCCTGAAAAGGTGGATGTTATTGTAAATTATCCTTCCCCTACTAATAGGAAGGAAGTTCGTCGTTTCTTGGGCACTGCTTCTTGGTATCGTCGTTTTATCCCTAATTTTAGTTCCTTGGCTGCACCATTGAACAAACTAACTTCTCAAGGTAAATCGGCGCCTCCCTTTGCTTGGACAGAAGAAGCAGAGGCCGCTTTTGTTAAACTGAAGGAGTGTCTGACGTCACCTCCTATCTTATCTTGTCCTGATTATTCTGAACCTTTCCAAGTTCGCACCGACGCTAGCGACTACGGGTTAGGTGCTGTGATCTCTCAGATTCAAAACGGCGAAGAGCGGGTTATAGCCTATATGAGTAAATCATTATCAGCCCAACAACGTAATTACGGCGCTACAGAGCGCGAAGCTCTCGCGGTACTTGTTGCTATTGAACACTGGCGGTGTTACTTGGATAACGGTAGAAAATTTTTTGTTTATACTGACCATTCATCTTTAAAATGGTATCTTAACATGAATAACCCTACAGGTCGCCTTGCTAGGTGGGGAATACGTCTATCGGCCTTCAACTTCGATATCATATACACATGTGGCAAGGACAACGTTGTGCCACATTCTCTATCTCGTGCCTTACCTGTAGCAGCTATAGACAGTGCCAACCAATCTTGTACACCTGTAACAGATCCATGGTATTTGGAGATCTTTAATGGTTGCCAATCCTCTCCTACTTCCTTTCCTAATTACAAAATCACTAACAATAAATTATATCGTCACATGAAATCCTTAAACCCTTTAGCTAGGGAATTCGAATGGAAGGAAGTTGTCCCTAACGATTCCAGACTTGATATTATTGTGGCTAACCACTCAAATCCTACTTCAGGACATTTGGGAATTTTTAAAACCTTTAAACGTATTTCTTTAAATTATTTTTGGCCCGGCTAGCTCAGTCGGTAGAGCATGAGACTCTTAATCTCAGGGTCGTGGGTTCGAGCCCCACGTTGGGCGCCACTGCCACAGCTGGAAGTGTGAAGCACGACCAGTGCGCAGAAGGTGGTAAATGAAACGTCAAAGTTACAATTTACCAAGATATATTGAAAAAAAAGGTCTCAAGGCGACTACCACGAAACGAAGATCTGTGTACCCCCCTTGAGACCTTTTTTTTCAATATATCTTGGTAAATTGTAACTTTGACGTCTCATTTACCACCTTCTGCGCACTGGTCGTGCTTCACACTTCCAGCTGTGGCACCATAGACAATCGCACTCCCTGAACTTACTTACCTTTTGTCTGAATATTAATATTACAACGTTTAACTAGCATGCGAGACATTGGTACTTACTTTATTTAATTAAAATAACAAATAGGATTTATTTGATTTTATCACCAAAGTGTAAATTAATTGGTCCGAAACGTTCAATTAGCTGGAATCGGAACGCCAAACGTCACATCTGACAGTTGTCACTTGTCAATTGAAAAGACAGCTGTGAGATATGTAAACAAGAAAGTTTATTTGCTTTAATTATTGAAAAGTGCTAAAATTCTTTGTGAATGATATTTTAAAATGAATTTAAGTGAATGCCCGAATGCCGAAGTGCGTGGCGTCACCGACATTCGCCAAACTACTGGAAACTGACCCAAACAAAGGTAGAAATATTCATGCATTTATCCTACACAAACCATATCAAAAGCTATTTGTAAAACCTATCCAAACTCTTATCTACACCTAATACCTAATGTTCCTTGTCCAACCTACAAGACTATAACGAGAATGCCGCTATAACAAGTACTTTAAAATCAAATGTTGGTTACCCCATAGGTATATAAAAAAAAGGTGTTACAGTACCGTCTTAGTTGGGAAAGAAAAATTTTATTCAAAACGAAAGTTTTGGATAAAATTTTTCGCCAAGAGGAACGACGAAATCTAAAGTAACAACCTAAATTAAACAAAGCAGACCTTAATCCTACTTTACTTAAAGATAAACCACCTCAAGACTCAAAACTTAGACAAAGAAAGCTTGAGTCATATCAAGGGAAACCTACTAAATAACTCAAAAGAGTGAATATGGAAAAAGGTAGAACCATTTCATAGACCCAATAACACAAAAAGAGAGCTAATCCAGGTTCTAGTTATAACCAGGGTTAAACACAGGTTGGTTAAACAAAAACCAGCACGTAATTTACCAATCTGCAAACATGGGTAAATTACATGAAAAATTGAAGTATGCAAAACAGTGACTTCTTAAAGTAAAGTGCGAGGAGTGGAAATCCAACATCCCTTAAAACACACAACAAAGGCAAAAGCAAATCATCACACAAGACGACACGCCATCATAATAAAGAAAACAGAAATGTTACCATCCTTGGTATCATTTGTGGTTTACACAAATGCGACAAGACCTACGGATGTAACACGGATAAAATATACCCTAAAAACTAACAAAGTTATAACTTACTTAACTAACAATGAAAGAACAAACATCGTGCACAAGGTAACACAAGGCAGGCTTGAAACTAAAGCCATATAAAGGGGTTTCAAGCGCCACTACTGTGACCCTGCACGACAAATGAACCACCGACAGGAACGCCATATGCCGAAACGGACTAATATGAACTAGTGTCCCTCGAATTGAGTTAAAAATTTTGAACGCAGTATACATATGCACCAAAAACCAACAAAAACATAACCCACCCAACTAACAACGACGAAACAGCATCATGCTAAAGGTAACACAAGGGCAGGCTTGAAACTAAAGCCATATAAAGGGGTTTCAAGCGCCACTACTGTGCCCCCGCACAACAAATAAACCACTGACAGAGACAACATATGCCGAAACGGATGTCCGAAACGGAGTGTCCCCGCAACTTGGGTTGAAAATTTTGAACACAAATATATAAAACACAAAATTGGGTGAGATGCATTGCAACGACGTAAGGTGGCATATGAAATGATATACAGAACCCGTTTTATAATTGGAGTTCTAAACTTAACAGGCGCGAGCGAAAACTTTTTATTTAAAGATTAGCAGTATTTTTAAATTCGGAACTAGTAAAAACAGCCGTAAAAGGAATTTTAAAACTACCCCTACGAGCTAATATCAAGGTATTCATTAAAAAGGTGCCGTAATTGGTCAGCACTACTATGCTCATCAAAAGAGACTTTAAAGACGGATAATTCATGTTCAAGTTCTTCCCCGAGCAAGAAATTAACGTTACAATTAAGTTCAGCCATATTGAAATAAAAATTAAATTCACGTTAAATAAAGCACTAAAATATTGAATTATTAATCTCACTTTTCTGGGCCACACGTTGGGTACGTCACTGTAATGGGAAAAATTTTACCCCGGGGTATAGATGGAAATTACCCCACTGAAAATGTTAGTCGGTAGAGCAAAGGGGTTATGTGGATTCGCGTGGCTCAGTCATCTATATATGTCGCGTAGCGGGTTGCTAAATGAGAAACCACAACTTACGTGTACAATAATTTATTGATGGCTTGAGCATGGGGTCGTGAGTTTAAGGGGCCCGACTGGTATTTACTTGCGTGTCCCAACTTATCTTAAGGGGGGCCCTCTGGTGGTAGGTGGCCCGATGTGGCGTGGGAAGGTGCAGTGCAGCGTGTGAAGCGCGTCGCAAAATGGCCGCCAGCAGAAAACCAAGTGGCCAAAGTTGGTCGGCCAAAGTTGGTTTGGCCAAAGTTGAATGGGTCAAACTGGATCCCTGAAATTGCCATCAAACTGCATAAGCTTGATGTTAAGCAGCCGCCGATTGCGATAGTCAATTCACCTAAGCCAAGCCAAGAAAAGTTGGGAGAAGAGAAAGTATGCAGTAGGTGAAGTGGCAAATTATCGCAATCAGAGCGGAGTGTACAAATACTAAAACAAATTAAATTGTGCAGAAAAGCATTGCGCTAATTGCTTACAAAAGGATTAATATTATAAAATGAAATAACATTGAATAAAATTGTAAAATTAATAAAATTAAAATGGGAGGGTATGAAGTGAATGATTTTGCAAATTTGATTTCGTCGTTATGGAATTTAAAAGATCACACCGAGATTATTACACACAGGAATGCATAATCATCAGCGTGCACTAAATTTTACATGAAACACAATTATTTTAAAACATAAAACCAAAATTACTAACTAATAACTACTACAAAACGATGTTCAACACTTACCCTTTCGGGGATTGCACTGAATTTATATTTAAAATGAAATAAAGTGACAAAACACAATTTTGATCACTGAGGTGTCCTTTTTCAAAAAAGTTATAAAAATGATTTCCAACGGCGACTTTATGACGAAGTAAGTTCGTGTCGTCCGCGGGAGCTCAGGAAGCGGTGTGTGACAATGACGCAACAAACCACTGCATCGCGAAATTAGTACGAGCTGCGCAGTCTGTTGCGCACACGCATTGTGTTATTCGCAACCACTGCCTTCACGTCGATACGCGAACAAAGTAAGATTAGGGTACTGTTCTCGAAGTGGTAAAACGTTTAAATAAACAATACGTTCGATTTGCAGTTTAATGTGCATTATTATTTTAATTGTAGTTATTAGTTTAGTGTTATATTAAGTTAGAAATAAGATTAGGTTAATTTAGCTATTTAAAAAAAATGGTTTGTTTTTATTTATTTTATTTTATTTTAATAAAATGAAGATTTTGTGTAATTTTAACTAAAAATTAACTTATAACGTTACAATACCCCCTCGCGCGACCAAGGATTTTATTCCTCTTAATAAAATCCGCACTTAGTAATTAAGTTAATGGTTCGTATTAACACTTTCATACTTCATCATTCATGCATCTCATACTTCACGCTTACAAAAGGCAACAATAAACAATATTATAGAATATTGACGCATCCTAACAATACGGTAGGTTCCTGTTACATATGAACTGGTAAACCCCTACAAACACGATTACTTTATTTAGATGTTACACATGCGAAGTTTCAGCTTTGTAACGATATGTTAAAGATATTGAAAATGTTCATTTTATAATTTATAATTACTATCTACTGTTAAAAAAAAATCGAATTTATTGTTAAAAAAAAATATTTACTTATTAAGACCAGCTAATTTCAAATCTTTTATGTGCCATGTTCCCAAATCTTTACCTTTCATATCCTCTAAAACGTAAACTAAAGGTGATTTTTTAGCAGTGACACGACATTTTATGAATTTCTGTGCCAACTTCTTGCTAAAATATTTATCTTTATCACTAAGGACATAGGCTCGTTTCATGACGATATCGCCCACCTGAAATTCGGCTGCTTTACGACGCAAATTGTAATGTGCGGTGTTCTTTGCATGAGCATGCCAAAGTTTTGCTTGTACATCGTCAAAGATACTTGACAAGCAACCTAAGTTATCCGCATAAATATCGCGCGGTAGGAATAAGACCTCATCACCTAAATCTGTGTCTGTGTAATGAGTACCACAGGTAACGAGCTCTCTGCCGAAAACTAAAAATGATGGCGTGAAACCAGTTGCTTCATTCACAGCGTTATTGATGGCAAACTGCACTTTGGGTATATAAATATCCCAGGTTCTGTGGTCATTCTCGACAAAAGTTGATATGCAGGTAATGATCGTTCTATTGTAGCGCTCTACAGTGTTTACTTGCGGTGTATACTTTGGAGAGAAATATACACTAGGTACGCTATATTTTTTGAAAAAAGCAGTTGTGTCACGGCTAATAAACTGAGTACCATTATCTAGAAAAATTGTCTGTGGGACTCCATGAACAAGAAAAACGTTGTCCTCTAAGATTTTAATAATGACGTCCGAAGTAGCTTTTTTAATAGGGTAAATTAAACAAAATTTGGAAAAAACACACGTCACAACTAGAATGTAGTTGTTCTGTTTACGAGTTGTAGGCAAAGGTCCCATAAGATCAATTGAAATTATTTGCCAGGGGCGTGAACACTGTTTAGGACGACCCATTTCTCCTAATGTTTGATGGTTATGTGACTTGTACTCAAGACATTTATCACAAGAACTTACAAATTTTACGACGTCTTTATGCATGCCCGGCCAAAAATAGCGAAGCATAAGGCGATGGTATGTCTTAAAAATACCTAAATGTCCAGCAGAAGGCTGAGAATGATTTTCCGAAATTACTTTCTCCCGCAACTCGGAAGGAACAACAATTTTCCATGAAAATTCGTCATTAAGGCTACATTTACTTTTAGTCAATCTATATAAAATATCATCTTTAATTAAAAAGTTTGGATACTGTTGAGGACTATTCAAACAACCGTTGCGAAGTGTCTTGTACCACTGGTCTTTAGAGTCCAATATGTCGGAAGAACTAATGGCACTAACTGGAAATGCGCGTGAAAGAGCGTCAGGAATAACATTATCAACCCCGCGACGATGTTTGATTTCGAAGTTAAACGATGATAATCGTACTCCCCATCGAGCTAACCGGCCTGTAGGGTTATTTAGAGTCAGGAACCATTTTAAAGCACTATGATCAGTATATACGGTGAAGGTTTTTCCGTTCTCTAAATAACATCGCCAATGCTCTAAGGCAGTAATCACAGCCAGAGTCTCACGCTCTGTAATGCCGTAATTACGCTCTGAAGGAGCTAACGAACGGCTCATATAAGCAATAGGGTGCTCTTTTCCGTCCTTGGTCTGCGTGAGCATAGCGCCGACGCCATAACTGCTCGCGTCTGTATGTACCTCGAATGGTTGGTTGTAATCGGGGCAAGTCAGAACCGGCGCGGAAACCAAACATTCTTTCAGCTTCTGAAAGGAAGCATCAGCTTCGGCAGACCACTTGAAGGGGGGTGCGCCCTTTTTGTTAGAAGTGAGTCTATTTAAGGGACCTGCAATAGTGCTGAAATTGGGGACAAAACGACGGTACCATGTAGCTGTCCCGAGAAACCTTTTGACGTCCTTCCGACAAGTAGGTGTCGGATAGTTCAATATGGCCTCCACCTTCTCGGGATCGGTCCGTAGTCCACGACTATCGACGACATATCCTAAATACTTTAGCTCACTACGAAAGAAGTTACATTTTTCTAAATTTACAGTGAGATTAGCGTTCCTAAGCTTTTCTAAGACCTTTAACAAGAGCGTGACATGAGTCTGGTAGTCATTACTAACGATGATGACGTCATCGATATATGCGAAAACATTTGCGCCAAACTCGCCAAACAAAAGGTCCACTAACCGTTGTTGCGTTGCCGGAGCATTGGTCAAACCAAAAGCAGTTCTCTTGAAACGAAGTGTACCTCTGCCTGGGACGTAAAAAGCGGTCTTATCTCGGTCTTCGGGCGCAATCTCTATCTGCCAGAAAGATTTGGATAAATCGATGCTGCTTAGATAACGCGCATCACGGAGGTTATCCAAAATCTCAGATATGTAGGGTAAGTTATAGGCATCGCGTTTGGTGACCGAGTTTAACTTTCGGCTATCGAGACAGAACCTAGGCTGTCCGTTTTTCTTGGTCACGAGCAAAACTGGGGAAGACCAGGCGCTTTCGCAAGGTTCGACTACGTCTAATGCTAGCATTTCATCGACCTGCTCAATCAAGGTTCGCTGTTTTTCCGGTGACATGCGATAGTATCGTTGCCGGATTGGTTGAGCATCGCCGGTGTCAATTCTGTGCATTATTAAACTAGTTTTGCCTAGACCCCTTTGTTCAAATGAAATTTCTTTAAATTGCTCAATAATATTGTCCGCAATCAATTTTTCCGATTCACTTAAATTATTATAGCTATGTAATATAATATCGGATGAGACGTCCACTGGAGTATTAATAGCATCGATTGAAATGTTTCCTAAGTATTTAGGGCATATATTAAATTTACGCCAAAAATCAACGCCTAGTATAAGAGACGTATCGATACCAGGTACAACAACAGCTTCAATAATGTGAAACTGGTTTTCAAAGTGCACAGGTATATTAATGTAGCCAATACTATTTAAAGACTGCCCACCTGCAGCAGTAACCGATATATAGCGGTCCCTTATCAATTTAAATCCCTGGGACTCTAAAACTAAATGTGAATTGTTGCCTAAAATTGTGACTGCGGAACCTGAATCGAGTAAGCCAGTAAAAGAGAGGCTGTTAATATTAATGGTGACATAAGGTCTGATATCATTATTAGGTTTATTATGAATTGTGGCAGTTCGGTATGCTTGAAAGAAAACACTTAAAGTTTTAAGCCACTTTTGCCAATCATCTTTATCAAAGAAATTGTGACTTGAACTACCACAATTCAATTCTACTAGTTTTTTGAACTGGATGGTTTACTCGAATTACAGTCAGGACATTGAGGAGTCTTAACATCCTTTCGACCACATTTAAAACAGTAAATGTTGTCCTTACCTTCTGTACACTGTCTCAAATTATGAGTATCTACACGACATCTAGGACAATAACGAGCTTTAGGAGCTTCGATAGCATGTAAATACTTTTCATTATTTGTTTTACTAGGATAATTGTTTGTATTATTAGGATAATTTGTTTTATTGTTGTTATTATAAGTGTAGTTATGGTTTGAATTATATTTATATTTTGTAAAAGCTTGATTTTTATTAAAAGGTGTATTGAAATTTTGTTTATATGTATTTGATTTAAAATGACCACTATTTTTATTACGATTACCATTGTACGCAAACTCTGGAGCCAAAGTATTAGAAGTAGCTGTACTAGGCTCATGAAAGTTTGCAAGACGTGACTGTACACTTTCATAATTTCGGCATAAGGATTGTAAAGATTCGAGTGTTTTAATTTCACTAACTGAGGCTAATGTACTAGCATAACAAGGTCTAATGTTATGGAGAATTATTTCCAACTTTTCGTCATCGGACAATGTTTTCGCTAAGCGTGAAAACAAACCAGACATAATTGATAAATAAATTGTTATGTTCTCCGTTTCACCCTGTGTTCTTGCACGGATTTCTGAAAGCAGTCTGTAATCGAAGTCAGACTGATCAAAATCTTGCCTCAGCAGAATAATGAGTTCACTCCAAGAGGAAACTCGGCTCTTTACACTCCTATACCAATGCAAAGCGTCACCTGTGAAAATCTCAGTAACGAATGAAAGCGCTTTAGGGCCTGAAATGTTCCTTGCGTCACAAAATTCCGTTACGCGTTGAATAAACGCCCTGACGCAAGTCTTTCCATCATATTTAAGCTTACTCAAATCACTAGAACCCCCACGATCGCAAGTGACCGAGATGTTCACAGGCAATGCAGGAGTAGAAGACTCGCTATTGCTGGCAGAAATTAAAGGATCAATTCCACTGTCTTTAATAGAATTAAATTTTTCAAAACAACTTTTAAACTGCAAAACGCACGTATCGTATTGAGGCTTGACAGACTCGTCCGGAATAATTCGGTTGATCCGATGATACAAATGATGCAACAGATTTTGCGTACGTAACAATGTATTTTTATCCGTACCCGAATCTAAATTTGTTTTTGTTTTAGTGAGGGTATCACTAACCCCAACTAAATCAACTGCAGCCTCTAATGGACTGTCCAAAATGTCCTCAGAAGGAAATAAAGGTGCTAACTTCGCGATCTGCTTGCGTAGGTCTTGCACAGTAGCACAAGGTGTGGAACCTCTAATGGTCACCTCGTATTCTAGCTCCGACTTTTGCAAAGATAAAAACTTTATTGGAAATGCCATATTGAACAAAAAAAATAAATAAATACGGACCTTCGGTAAACGACGCGAAAGAAAAAGAGAAAAAAAAATATCCGTAAGAGAGGGTAAATGTTGAACAATTTACTATCTACTTACAACTAATTAAAACTAAAAATAACTACCTAACTCCGTCTGTTACAAAAAAACAAACTAAGGCAACAGAAAGTAAAAAAAAACTGTTATATAAAAAAAACAACACAGATTTGCAAATAAAAAAGAAACAAACTAAAATAAAACAGGTTTGCAACTAAAAAAAAAAAAAACAAACACAGAACTTAAAAGAAAAAACACAAAAAAGCACACAACACACTAACTACAACTCACTGCGAAAGCAAATACCAGCCCATACCAAAACCAAGTTGAGGCGCCAGCGCCGCGTAGCGGGTTGCTAAATGAGAAACCACAACTTACGTGTACAATAATTTATTGATGGCTTGAGCATGGGGTCGTGAGTTTAAGGGGCCCGACTGGTATTTACTTGCGTGTCCCAACTTATCTTAAGGGGGGCCCTCTGGTGGTAGGTGGCCCGATGTGGCGTGGGAAGGTGCAGTGCAGCGTGTGAAGCGCGTCGCAAAATGGCCGCCAGCAGAAAACCAAGTGGCCAAAGTTGGTCGGCCAAAGTTGGTTTGGCCAAAGTTGAATGGGTCAAACTGGATCCCTGAAATTGCCATCAAACTGCATAAGCTTGATGTTAAGCAGCCGCCGATTGCGATAGTCAATTCACCTAAGCCAAGCCAAGAAAAGTTGGGAGAAGAGAAAGTATGCAGTAGGTGAAGTGGCAAATTATCGCAATCAGAGCGGAGTGTACAAATACTAAAACAAATTAAATTGTGCAGAAAAGCATTGCGCTAATTGCTTACAAAAGGATTAATATTATAAAATGAAATAACATTGAATAAAATTGTAAAATTAATAAAATTAAAATGGGAGGGTATGAAGTGAATGATTTTGCAAATTTGATTTCGTCGTTATGGAATTTAAAAGATCACACCGAGATTATTACACACAGGAATGCATAATCATCAGCGTGCACTAAATTTTACATGAAACACAATTATTTTAAAACATAAAACCAAAATTACTAACTAATAACTACTACAAAACGATGTTCAACACTTACCCTTTCGGGGATTGCACTGAATTTATATTTAAAATGAAATAAAGTGACAAAACACAATTTTGATCACTGAGGTGTCCTTTTTCAAAAAAGTTATAAAAATGATTTCCAACGGCGACTTTATGACGAAGTAAGTTCGTGTCGTCCGCGGGAGCTCAGGAAGCGGTGTGTGACAATGACGCAACAAACCACTGCATCGCGAAATTAGTACGAGCTGCGCAGTCTGTTGCGCACACGCATTGTGTTATTCGCAACCACTGCCTTCACGTCGATACGCGAACAAAGTAAGATTAGGGTACTGTTCTCGAAGTGGTAAAACGTTTAAATAAACAATACGTTCGATTTGCAGTTTAATGTGCATTATTATTTTAATTGTAGTTATTAGTTTAGTGTTATATTAAGTTAGAAATAAGATTAGGTTAATTTAGCTATTTAAAAAAAATGGTTTGTTTTTATTTATTTTATTTTATTTTAATAAAATGAAGATTTTGTGTAATTTTAACTAAAAATTAACTTATAACGTTACAAACAATTATGATTTTGGGCGCCGTTAATGTCAATGAAAGTTAAAAATTAAAAGATTAATTGTCCACAGATCGAAACAAAGTGAGTTTAATAAATCAAACCAATATTTACGTTGAAACAAACATTTATTTAACACGTTGTATAATTAATACCAAGTTAACAACGATTCGCAGAAGATAAGTCATAAAAATATTTAAAACCACATGGGGTATAAATGGTTTAACGAAGAATCCGAAGGGTTAAAATGAAGTCACACATTTTATATCAATACATAATACCTTGAGAACCCATTATAATGTTAAAACCACACGAAGGGCAAATGGTTTAACAGGGACCCTTAACAGGTTAAAGTGAGACCATACATTTATTACAAAAACAATACCCTTGGGTTCATTATAAAATTAAAACCATATAAAGAAGTAGGGATTTTAACTATAGACCCTTAAAAGTAAAGGTGAGGGCATATCTATTCGTTTCCCGTTAGTCAGACAGATTAAGAGGCCGGTTCCGCATTTGAAATAAGTTTTCAAACGTCACCATATCTCTCAAGTTGGATGACCGTCAAGAACCGAACACATATGTACTCAAAAAAAAACTTATGCTAAGATACCTATTACTTATCATCTTAACACAAGACATTCATAGCAAAATAGAATTATTTATACTTTTTGGCTCATGGACCAGAGTTACGCTGAAGCTAAATAAATTTGAAACATGACTATAGGTACATTTATTGGCTGTAGACCTGCTCCGGGTTGAGTCTGAACATGTCATCAAAACACCATTTTGTACTGGATATGAACGTTAATTACTTCACCGGGTACATACTACAGAAACACTGCCGCGATGATAATAAAAGAAAGCTGAGGAATACCTTGGTTAGTTTTATAAATCCATGGCAATGGTACGGTTTAACCTGTGCTCGTCGCGCTGATTTTATTGAGACATCATAGCATGGAATTCTCGCCAAGCCTCTGCACAGACGACGTTACATCGAAACAAGCTCAAACCATAACCTTGAAAGATTTCCTGGACCAAACTGGAAACCACTTATATCTTGAAATTTTGAGGTAAAACTGTGGAGCCCTGTTGTGGCGGGCGCGGCGGGCAGACGACGACGAGAGCACTTAAAAGATCGTCCACACTAAACCACACACGTCACAAATAATAATATCACTCGATAACTCTCAGTAAGTGGACTGTAAACACTCAAAAGTCTTCATAGGATTATCGCCGGCTGGACGAGGAAGGCGGTTGAACACTCGGTCGGAAAAAACACTATTAACTGTTTTCTTCTTTTATTTCTTTCTTCATTTTTCTTCCTTTTACAATGATATCTCCATTATTGGGAAACTGTGCGCTTACTTCGACCTCTCCGCTTTATATATCGATCGAAAATTAAACCTAGAAAATTCGGAACCAATAAGATTTATTGGAATTTTCATGAAAATCAATCTAGAACTTTCTAGTTTTTCTAGAACTCGGACCTCACTGTCTTACAGTATGTCTGTCCTGTTCACGCGCAACTGTCTTTATCTAATTCTAAGTAAAACTATCTCTATCTCTTTCTAATATCGAAATAAGCGCTCGTTGTTACAAATCTTTGATAGAACTAACTTAAAATTTATTTCTTCAGATAGAACTATGAAGATTCAATCGAATACGAACTATTTTATATCAAAACATCAATTATTTTAAAAGATATTTACAAAAAACCTTCGGGGGCTTTCTATGTGGTATTGCCCCTTTGATATGCCTAATTTCCAAAAATTGGGGCTTTGTCTTTAAGGTATTGCCCTATTGGTATACCCTATTTTACAAAGAAAAAATCTTAATTCCCTATGTTAAAACTGAAAATTACTTACAAATCTCAAAAACCTAGGTTCTAATAAGAACGTAAAGAACTAATACAAAGGCTAACTAACAAATTCTTACATCTAAAGCGTAGATTCACTAAGTTAAAGTCCTTAATTAATTATTCATAAGTCTTACTTCACTAATTGCGATTTTTAACACTTATCACTTTCAGTATTTATCACTATTACGTGTCACTAATACTCATAATTCACTTGCGTCGCTAACAATCTCCCCCCGCAGTGCGAAGCACTTCATCCATTTGGGGGCGACGCCGCTGCCGGGACCAGAACGATGACTCGTCGCGTCGGTCGTCGAAGTATACCTCCGGGAGTTCGCACGTCCAATATCCTCACTCTTCCATCGGGTCCTGGGTATACTTATTGCACTTCACCGCGAGGCCACGTGTTTCTGGGTAACGTGGCGTCCATGATGACTACGATGTCTCCGACACGTGGGTCTTCAGTTTCCCGTCCGGTTATCTTTCGTGGCATCAGCGTAGGTAGGTACTCCGCCACCCATCGCTTCCAAAAATGATCTGCCAGTCGCTGTGCCGTCCGCCAGGTAGCCTTCCCAACGAGCTCGCTATCTTCGAATTCCCCTGGAGATAGTGCCCCACATGACCTTCCCAATAAGAAGTGGTTAGGCGTGAGGCTTTCTTCATCTTCTGGATCTGCGCTGACGTCGGTGAGTGGGCGGGAGTTGACGACGTGCTCCACCTCAGTGAGCAGCGTGTGGAGTACCTCTTCTGGTGGGTACTTGGTGTGCAGGACGGCCATCAACGCGGTTTTCACGGACTTCACCAACCTTTCCCAGGCGCCTCCCATGTTTGGACATCCTGGTGGTATAAATTTCCAAGTAATACCTTCTTGGTTGGCCGCTTCCTGTAGCTCTCGATTTGCACCTACGAAGTTCGTCCCGTTGTCACTAAAAATCGTTCTTGGAGTTCCTCTGCGAGCAGCCATTCTTCTTAGTGCCATGATCATGGAGCTGGTACTTAGCGAACTTGCTAATTCAAGGTGCACCGCTCGCGTGGTAAGACATGTAAACAGCACTCCCCAGCGCTTCTCCACTCTTCTCCCTATGGTCACCTGCATTGGTCCAAAATAGTCAACGGCTGAGCTGGTGAAGGGGTACTGATGGTGGTTCAGACGTTCTGATGGTAAGTCTCCAGGTGGGGGTATTTGTGGGTTACTTTTCTTGACTTTGCACCACTGGCACTGGTAAATTTCCTTCCTGACGCTGGAACGTAGGCCCAAGATCCAATACTTCTGCCTTATCTCGTTGACCACCGTCGCGGTGTTGCCATGAAGAAACTTCTCGTGGTAATATCTTATGATAAGGCGACTGATGCCGTGCTTGCCGTCTAGTATCGCCGGATTTACTTCTCTGTCCTTAATTTGGATCTTCTTTGTCCGACTTCTTAGTTTGATTATTCCTTCCTTACTCAAGTACACGTCGAGCTTTCGTAGACGGCTTGAATTTTCCAATTTTTTGTCTTCTTGAAGGCACTTGATTTCTTCCCCGAAGCTATCCTTCTGGCTTTGCTTGATAAGTTCTTCTTCAGCCCTCTTCAGCTGGGACGCTTCGATTGGGATGAGGTTCATCTTCTTTATTTCGGGAAGCTGGTTTACGATCATCTTCTTCTTGGTGACACGCTTCTGAGGCTTCCAGTCTTCATCATTTTTGGTAGTGGCGACGGTTTCTTTCTTCTGGCTCGTACGTTTCTTCAGTTTCTCGATAAATTGGAGTACGCGAGCCGTGCACCGCACCAGGCGCTTCCAGCTGGAGAACCTTTCGTGACGAGGCAAGTAGGGTTCGACGATCTTCACTGCTGCGACGACTTGCACTTTCTTTTCTTCGCCGGTCTCCTGGATGTCCGAGGCTCCAAAGGTTCTGGTTGGCCACGATCCCTCGTCTACATACAGGAAGCGCGGACCTCGGAACCATCGTGCGGTATGGTCGAACTCGTTCGGCGTCCCTCTGGTAGCGTCGTCTGCTGGATTCTCTTTTGTTGGTACCCAACGCCAGTCTTGCGGTCTTGTCAATTCTTCAATCTCGGCGAGCCTATGTGCGACGAAGGCCTTAAACTTTCGAGGGTCGGACTTGAGCCATTGAAGTATGGTGCTGGAGTCCGTCCAGAATACTTTCTTCTCTATCTTCAGGCTCGTTTCGTGCTCTACGGTGGTCGCTAATCTGCTTGCCAATAGCGCCGCTTGTAGTTCCAATCGTGGAATTGATACCGGCTTCGTAGGTGTCACCCGGGCCTTCCCGGCGATGAGGGTGATGTGGACTCTTCCGTCGGGTTCGACCGTCCTCCAGTAAGCTGTCGCGGCGTATGCCTCTTCACTTGCATCACTAAAAATATGAAGCTGACCTTGCTCTTGGCTCGGTGACAGACACCTCGGAATCTTCAGTTCTCTTAAGATGGTCACCTCTTGAAGATACTTAGTCCAGGTTGTCATCTGTTCATCGTTGATCTCTTCATCCCACTCGACCCTAGTCCGCCATATCTCTTGTATGAGCTTCTTTCCTTGTATCAAGACTGGTGTGGCGAATCCCATAGGGTCGAAAGTTGACATGACGGCGCTGGTGACTTCCCTTTTCGTTGGCTTTCTTCTTGCTTCTAGCACTTCTGATGGGGTGTTGCGAAGGCCGACGTTGAAGGCTAGCTTGTCTTCGTTTATCAGCCATCTCAGCCCGAGGGTCTTCTCTTCTTCTGCCAGTTCCACGACTTTATCTTCCAGCAATTCTTGAATTCCCTCGAGTGCTTCTGGTTCGTTGCTGCCCCATCCCCTTAGGTTGAAACCGGCTTTAGCATGTATTTCCTTAACTTCTTTAGCTAGTTTCCTTGCTTCTTCTATTGACCCGAAACTTTGCAGATAATCATCCATGTAGTGGTTCCTTTCAATGGCCTTGACTGCTGCAGGATACTGTTCTTCGAAGTCTTCGGCGTTCTTGTTCATAACGTAGATTGCTGTGGCCGGGGACGACGTGGCTCCGAATACTACTGATGCCATACGGTATTCTTCAGGTTTACCTTGTCTCTTGTCCCCTCGCCACAGGAACCTCAGGCTGTCTCTGTCTTCTTCTCTCATCTTTATGCGAAGGAACATTTCTTTGATATCGGCGACGACAGCCACTGGTCTTTCCCTGAATCTTACTAAAACGCCGAAGAGTGACTGTAGCAGGTCCGGTCCCGGTAAAAGCGCGTCGTTCAGACTCTTACCATTGAACTTGGCGGCGGCGTCAAGGACTATTCTTGGCTTCTTCTTGACTGGATGGATGACGGCGAAGTGTGGCAGGTAAAACGTTCTTCCTTCAGTCGAGCTTGATGGTGCTTTCTCTGCAAACCCGTTGACAATCAATTGGTTCAACTGTTCTTCATAAGCCTTCTTCAGATCTTCGTCTTTGTCCAGCTTCTTTTCGGTGTTGACGAGTCTTCTATAGGCTTGATTGTAGTTGTTGGGTAGCGTTTCTTCTTCACTCTTACATAGCAACCCTGACTCGAACCTGCCGTCTTGAGTCCTCTTCGTCGTCTTCTCCAAGACATCGAGCGCCCTCTTGTCTGCGTCGTTGCTTGGACGTCGCGGCTGTACTCCCAGCGATTCTATTTCGAAGTGTCTTCTTACTAGAGCTTCTGTTTCATCTTCGCTGGAGCTTACGTGGTTTACAAACTTCACCGGAACCGTGTCTCTTCCGTCGCACCCATGCAGTACCCACCCCAGGCTGGTGAGTGACGCGACTGGTTCGGAGGCCTTACCTTTCCTTATTCTTCTCGTAATGATCAGCCCCCAGTTATCTTGCCCTATGAGCAGTCGCGGTTCTTCTTTCGCATAGATGAGTTGGTTTCCGATTTTCTTCAGATGTGAACATTTCTCCACTAATGCGTCGCTTACTTCTTGTTTGGAGAGCTTCAGTCCATCGATGGTCCTTACTTCTATCTTCTTCTTATCTCGTCGATGGATTCCTTTGATGTGGAGGGAGACCCTTTGGGAGTTTTCTTTCTTCATGTTCCTTCCTCCGACCACTTCTATCGACAAAGCTTCCGTCTTCCCTTTGGCACCTATCTTCTCAGCGACGGCGGAGTCCAGTAGCGTGACCGTTGATCCTTCATCCAGCAGGGCTAAGACCTTAATAGAGCCCCCCGGACCATAGAGCACCACCGGAGCCATCTTCAAATATGCCTTCCCGTCGCTGGTGTTGTTACTTGTATGCACGGAGGTGACGACTTCTTTGACTGGATCCTCTTCTTTCTGGACAGCGTTGCATCTTGGCTTGTCATCTTGCTTCACAGGAGGAGCGTCGGAGTGCAGAATTGTATGATGCCACCTGGAACACTTCTTGCATACTGGTGCTCTGCAGTTCTGTCGGGCGTGTCTGAAGCGAAGGCACTTGAAACATATCTTCCTCTTCTTTGCTATCTCCCATCTTTCATTCACGTCGGCTTCCTTAAGCTTGCGGCACTCGATGAGCCAATGTTGCCCGTTGCACTCAGGGCATTCTATTTTGGTGTGAGTGTCTTCTTTATCTTGCACGGCGTGGACGGGTCTCCTCGTATTATTCTTCCATGGCGCCTCCTGGGGAGCGTATTGCGGACGGGTCCTCTTCGTCTCCCAAGACACTTCAGGGGGAGCGAAGTCACCACACATGTCCGCTTCCAATTCCAGAAACTCGCTGATAGTGATGAGCTCCGGCTGTTCCTCTTCACGCTTGGTTCGGTGGAAGATGTACCACCTGTATTTCATCGAAGCAGGCATCTTCTCAATCAGCACCTTCAAAGTTTCTGGCGAACTTAAGTAGCTTGTCTTTCCCAGTGCTTTGATCGTAGCCACGGAGTTCCTTACTTGACTGGCGAAGGTGCACACTTCAGTAGGGCTTTCGGCGACGCGCGGCAGGCTCTACAGCTTCTCCAGTTCAGATAACGCCAGCGCGCCCGGTCTCCCGAACCTTGCCTCCAGCCCCTTCATGACTTCAGCTGGATCTTCCGCGGTGAACAGCAGGCTCTTGACTGCGTCTCTTGCTCTTCCCTGCAGTGTTCTTCGTAGACGAGCCAAATTCTGGGTCGGTGTGAAGGCGTAGGCGGTATCGTTGTATGACCGCCTGAAGGCCAACCACTCCTCGCTTGCACCGTTGAAGAAAGGAAGCTCAATTATTTGCTTTGACAATGTATTTTCCGACGCCTTCTGCGAGAGACTCGTGATAGCTTGAGCCAAAACTTCAATATCCGACTTCTTCTTTTCTTGACTCTGTTGCGGCGGTGCTGGTGGCGGCTGCGGATTTGACCGGTTGAACCAATCTTCAATGTTCTGCTCCCGGTATACCTCCTCTTCTTCTTCTTCCATCTCGGAGTCCGCTTGAATCATCTCTAGTTCCGCCTGGGCAATCTTCGACCTGGCAACGGCTATTTCCAACTCTCGCTTGGCAATCTGCATCTTGGCTTCGGCCTCGGCACGCCTCCTCGACGACCTTACTGAACGCGCGTCTGACCTCTTCACAGCTTCCTTTGGTTCTTGCTGTATTCGCTTCTTGTCAACTGGAGCGGGAGACCTGAAATAAGCATCTTCTTCAAGTCGTGCTTGCCGTTTCCTTTCGATTTCCGCGATGCAAGCCATCACTTCTTCATGCATTTGATCCGTAGTAGGAAGAGTAGTGGGGTCCCTTCGTTGAATAGTTTCACTGGCGGCGGTGCGCGTATCCTTTCTTCCCGTCGGCGTGGCGGTGACGTCTCCCGGTACACGAGCGGGCGACGTACCTCCTTGGGCTCGAGCGGCTGGTCTAGCGATGTCTCCTTCAAGGCGTGAAGGTGACTCGACTCCAGTAGGGGGGCGCTGCGGTGACATCCTCCTGGTGTGCGCTGACCTCGTTGTTACTGTAGACACAGTGGCAGTTTCCGTTGGTGTGTACAAACTCCAATCTGAGGCAGATGGTTCCGTAGTTTTCTCCGTAGCCTTACTTTTCGCTGTTTCCGACCTGGTATTTGGCATCTTCTTCGATTCTCACGATCCGGCTCGAAGGACCAGCAATTGTGGCGGGCGCGGCGGGCAGACGACGACGAGAGCACTTAAAAGATCGTCCACACTAAACCACACACGTCACAAATAATAATATCACTCGATAACTCTCAGTAAGTGGACTGTAAACACTCAAAAGTCTTCATAGGATTATCGCCGGCTGGACGAGGAAGGCGGTTGAACACTCGGTCGGAAAAAACACTATTTACTGTTTTCTTCTTTTATTTCTTCATTTTTCTTCCTTTTACAATGATATCTCCATTATTGGGAAACTGTGCGCTTACTTCGACCTCTCCGCTTTATATATCGATCGAAAATTAGTCCTAGAAAATTCGGAACCAATCAGATTTATTGGAATTTTCATGAAAATCAATCTAGAACTTTCTAGTTTTTCTAGAACTCGGACCTCTCTGTCTTACAGTATGTCTGTCCTGTTCACGCGCTACTGTCTTTATCTAATTCTAAGTAAAACTATCTCTATCTCTTTCTAATATCGAAATAAGCGCTCGTTTTTACAAATCTTTGATAGAACTAACTTAAAATTTATTTCTTCAGATAGAACTATGAAGATTCAATCGAATGCGAACTATTTTATATCAAAACATCAATTATTTTAAAAGATATTTACAAAAAACCTTCGGGGGCTTTCTATGTGGTATTGCCCCTTTGATATGCCTAATTTCCAAAAATTGGGGCTTTGTCTTTAAGGTATTGCCCTATTGGTATACCCTATTTTACAAAGAAAAAATCTTAATTCCCTATGTTAAAACTGAAAATTACTTACAAATCTCAAAAACCTAGGTTCTAATAAGAACGTAAAGAACTAATACAAAGGCTAACTAACAAATTCTTACATCTAAAGCGTAGATTCACTAAGTTAAAGTCCTTAATTAATTATTCATAAGTCTTACTTCACTAATTGCGATTTTTAACACTTTCAGTATTTATCACTATTACGTGTCACTAATACTCATAATTCACTTGCGTCGCTAACACCTGTAATAAAAAATCAAAGTCACCAAATTGTCCAACATTGAATATGAGGTTTTCCTTACAACTAACATTATAACAAGGTTGAGAAACTTACCAAAATTGGGCCTTAATTATCACAGGTTTTTATCTCATGAAAGACATGATGAAATATAAATTGATGAGCTGGAGCCCTGAGAACAATACGACACGAGGTTACAATCTGGATCTCACTACTAAAAAAAACAGACAAATAGTTACATCCATTGGAAGAACACCCACCCCTACAATTCAGGCTCAACACATTATGAAATTAAAGAAAACCCAGACAGCAATTACATGGATTGACTTCACATGACGAAAATTTCCTGCATCTCTGAATGACACAGGCGAAAAAGTGATATGGCGGAAATCCACCGAGTTTGCTAGAATTCTCTCGAATGAGTACCATCGACAAAAGACACACCATAGACAATCGCACTCCCTGAACTTACTTACCTTTTGTCTGAATATTAATATTACAACGTTTAACTAGCATGCGAGACATTGGTACTTACTTTATTTAATTAAAATAACAAATAGGATTTATTTGATTTTATCACCAAAATGTAAATTAATTGGTCCGAAACGTTCAATTAGCTGGAATCGGAACGCCAAACGTCACATCTGACAGTTGTCACTTGTCAATTGAAAAGACAGCTGTGAGATATGTAAACAAGAAAGTTTATTTGCTTTAATTATTGAAAAGTGCTAAAATTCTTTGTGAATGATATTTTAAAATGAATTTAAGTGAATGCCCGAATGCCGAAGTGCGTGGTACAATCACCGACATTCGCCAAACCACTGGAAACTGACGCAAACAAAGGTAGAAATATTCATGCATTTATCCTACACAAACCATATCAAAAGCTATTTGTAAAACCTATCCAAACTCTTATCTACACCTAATACCTAATGTTCCTTGTCCAACCTACAAGACTATAACGAGAATGCCGCTATAACAAGTACTTTAAAATCAAATGTTGGTTACCCCATAGGTATATAAAAAAAAAGATGTTACAAATTACAGCCGCGTAAGTAAAAGAGAGTTCATATACAGAGCCGCGTGAGAATACTAGAGATTATCTACAGAGCCACGTGGGTATAACAGAGTTTATATTAGGAGCCACAAGAGAATATCGGAGTTAATATACAGAGCCGCGTAAGTATACCAGAGTTCATACACAGAGCAACTCGAGTATTAAAGAGGTCGATTAAAGAGCCGCGTAAGTAAAAGAGAGTTCATATTCAGAGCCTCAAGAGTATACCAGAGTTCATACACAGAGACGTGTAAGTATACAAGAGGTCAATTCTAGAGCCATGTAAGTAAAAAAGAGTTCATATACAGAGCCGCGTGAGAATACCAGAGTTCATACACAGGGCAACTCGATAAAAAAAAGAGGTCGATTACAGAGCCGCGTAAGTAAAAGAGAGTTCATACACAGAGCCGCGTAAGTAAACAAGAGGTCAATTACAGAGCCGCGTAAGTAAAAGAGAGTTCATATACAGAGCCGCGTGAGAATACTAGAGATTATCTACAGAGCCACGTGGGTATAACAGAGTTTATATTAGGAGCCACAAGAGTATATCGGAGTGAATAAACAGAGCCGCGTGAGTATACCAGAGTTCTTACACAGAGCAACTCGAGTATTAAAGAGGTCGATTACAGAGCCGCGTAAATAAAAGAGAGTTTATCCACAGAGCCGCTTGAGTAAAAGAAATTTCATATACAGGGCCGCGTAAGTAAAAGAGAGTTCATATTCAGAGCCTCATGAGTATACCAGAGTTCATACACAGAGACGTGTGAGTATACAATAGGTCAATTCTAGAGCCATGTAGTTAAAAAAGAGTTCATATACAGAGCCGCGTGAGAATACCAGAGTTCATACACAGGGCAACTCGAGTATAAAAGAGGTCGATTACAGAGCCGCGTAAGTAAAAGAGAGTTCATACACAGAGCCGCGTAAGTATACAAGAGGTCAATTACAGAGCCGCGTAAGTAAAAGAGAGTTCATATACAGAGCCGCGTGAGAATACTAGAGATTATCTACAGAGCCACGTGGGTATAACAGAGTTTATATTAGGAGCCACAAGAGTATATCGGAGTTAATATACAGAGCCGCGTAAGTATACCAGAGTTCATACACAGAGCAACTCGAGTATTAAAGAGGTCGATTAAAGAGCCGCGTAAGTAAAAGAGAGTTCATATTCAGAGCCTCATGAGTATACCAGAGTTCATACACAGAGACGTGTGAGTATACAAGAGGTCAATTCTAGAGCCATGTAAGTAAAAAAGAGTTCATATACAGAGCCGCGTGAGAATACCAGAGTTCATACACAGGGCAACTCGATTATAAAAGAGGTCGATTACAGAGCCGCGTAAGTAAAAGAGAGTTCATACACAGAGCCGCGTAAGTAAACAAGAGGTCAATTACAGAGCCGCGTAAGTAAAAGAGAGTTCATATACAGAGCCGCGTGAGAATACAAGAGATTATCTACAGAGCCACGTGGGTATAACAGAGTTTATATTAGGAGCTACAAGAGTATATCGGAGTTAATATACAGAGCCGCGTGAGTATACCAGAGTTCTTACACAGAGCAACTCGAGTATTAAAGAGGTCGATTACAGAGCCGCGTAAATAAAAGAGAGTTTATCCACAGAGCCGCTTGAGTAAAAGAGAGTTCATATACAGGGCCGCGTAAGTAAAAGAGAGTTCATATTCAGAGCCTCATGAGTATACCAGAGTTCATACACAGAGACGTGTGAGTATACAATAGGTCAATTCTAGAGCCATGTAGTTAAAAAAGAGTTCATATACAGAGCCGCGTGAGAATGCCAGAGTTCATACACAGGGCAACTCGAGTATAAAAGAGGTCGATTACAGAGCCGCGTAAGTAAAAGAGAGTTCATCCACAGGGCCACGTTAGTATACAAGAGGTCAATTGCAGAGCCGCGTTAGTAAAAGAGAGTTCATATACAGAGCCGCTCGAGAATACTAGAGATAATCTGTAGAGCCACGTGGGTATAACAGAGTTTATATTAGGAGCCACAAGAGTATATCGGAGTTAATATACAGAGCCGCGTGAGTATACCAGAGTTTATACACAGAGCTACTTGAGTATAAAAGAGGTCGATTACAGAGCCACGTAAGTAAAAGAGAGTTTATACACAGAGCCGCGTGAGTATACAAGAGGTCAATTACAGAGCCGCAGAAGTAAAAGAGCGTTCATACACAGAGCTGTGTGAGAATACCAGAGTTCATAAACAGAGCCGCGTGAGTATACAAAAGGTAAATAACACAGCCGCGTAAGTAAAAGATAGGTCAAATACAGGGCCGCGTAAGTATACCAGAGTTCACACACAGAGACGCGTGAGTACACAAGAGGTCAATTCTAGAGCCATGTAAAAACGAGTTCATATACAGAGCCGCTCGAGAATACTAGAGATAATCTATTGAGCCACGTGGGTATAACAGAGTTTATATTAGGAGCCACAAGAGTATATCGGAGTTAATATACAGAGCCGCGTGAGTATACCAGAGTTCACCCAACTAACAATTTATCGTCGTACAATCGTCGTACAAACGTTATTTTATTACCACTGGTCGCAAAAGCTAGGTCGCACTAACGTTATAATAACGTTTGCTCAACGCGAAAAGGGCCCCATTTATACGACCTACATTGTTGTTTAATGTTCATACAAAAGTCACAAGATGACTTTGTTAACGTCATTCAAAAGTCGTATGAACGTTATGGAATTACCGCTCATCGTACAGTTGTCGCATCAAAACTTTACAACGACTCTCTCATCGTACAGTAGTCGCATCAAAACGTTACAACGACTCTTTCGTTATATTGTGGTCATACAGATGTTTTTGAATGACGAAAACGTTTTATTTGAGTCAAGTCACAACACCTGCACGACTGATTTTTAATGTTCGTTAGTGGCTCGTGTTTGTGGTTATGTTTCGAGATCTGAGTGCAAAATAAATCAATAAGTACAAGGATATAAAAGGTGAGTTTTATTTAACTTTCATATTATTATCTTACTGTCTGTCTCTCATACCGTTTAGTTCGACTGGGAATTAAAGTTTTATGATAATATACCTATGTAAATACTATTCATATTTTCATGCCCCTTCGTAGTTTTGCGTTTAACACATAATATTTTAATTCATAAAATTATGTTCTATTCTAAAAATGTCAGCCATGTTAATTTTGTCGCACACTTACCTCTTTATGACGTTATAAAGACTAAAAGTCTGAGGTTATTTGATGACCAAGTAAAGACATACAATACGCCATTGCCGCTAACTATTAGGGTTCTTTAAACAATTAAAAACCCTTTTTTGATTATGTCAATATTAACCAAAATGATTATTTTAAATTTTTTTTTCAGGCAAAAACTGGTCATTGTATAAGTTCAGTGCAGATTATATTGAAGTACTTATCTAAATTTATCTGAAACATGATTAAAAGATTAAAGGATCTCTAAGGATTTTCTCGAATGTCCACGCGGGCGAAGTCGCGGGCGGAAGCTAGTACCTACTGGTAGGTAATACGTTATGAAAAAAGCTTACCATATGTTACCACAGCGGATCCACTAGGAACACTTTTAACAACGTCAACTGTAATCCAAATTAAATTCACTTTCATATAAGAACATAAATCATTTCAACATTTAGGTAGTTAGTTAGTTTTTTAGTTAGTTAACATTTAGGTGGTTACCTACTTACTATAAAAAAATTCAATATCGGAAAAAAATCATTAACAATATTTTTTTATAGGTAGTATATAAAATAAATATTGATACTGAACCTTCTTGTTGTTCATGTGTTGTACACTTTTCTTCTTCAACATTTGTGACTAATGCCACAGTTGTTGGTGTTGTACTTTTTAATAACAGGAAATTTCGTTTTACTTTCCTTTTGAAAGCACTACGGTTTTTTGTTTTCTCCACGAATTTTTTGCTTCCAATTTTCGTATTTGATTTATCATATGTTCCGTAAATATGGCGGCCAAGTCGTTTTAAAGTCAAAACTTGACTCAAATGCGACTACAAGGTTTATTAAAGTCAGGGCATGGCATTAAATGGACATCACGTAATACAAAGGTTATATTTGAGTCGTAAAAAAACCACCAAGTCATATAAATGTCTAAAATTGACTGCTGTATAACAAAATAGTGATAGTTTTATAAACGTCACTGTAAAAACGTGTATACATCTGCCACATTATATAAAGGTCGTATATAGGTTTTTCAAACACCTAATTTGGTCAGTTGAAAACGTCTAATGGACTGTAACGTTAGTACGACCATAGTACGACTATTGCGTTGTCGTATAGACGTTTTAGCTAAAACGTTAATGTAACGTCGTATAGTTTAGTCTTACCGACGTTGCTATGACCAGTTTATTATGACATATTCGTCGCACGACTAAAAAGTTAAATTTAAGACGTCTATACGACCTAGAAGTCATCTCATTACTATTATAAGACTGCTATCCAACTTAAAGTCGTAAAAGACAGAGCTTATATGACGTTTTTGCTTGTTGGGCATACACAGAGCAACTCGAGTATTAAAGAGGTCGATTACAGAGCCGCGTAAGTAAAAGAGAGTTTATACACAGAGCCGCCGTGAGTATACAAGAGGTCAATTACAGAGCCGAAAAAGTAAAAGAGCGTTCATACACAGAGCCGTGTGAGAATATAAGAGTTCATATACAGAGCCGCTCGAGAATACTAGAGATAATCTATAGAGCCACGTGGGTATAACAGAGTTTATATTAGGAGCCACAAGAGTATATCGGAGTTAATATACAGAGCCGCGTGAGTATATCAGAGTTTATACACAGAGCAACTTGAGTATAAAAGAGGTCGATTACAGAGCCACGTAAGTAAAAGAGAGTTTATACACAGAGCCGCGTGAGTATACAAGAGGTCAATTACAGAGCCGCAGAAGTAAAAGAGCGTTCATACACAGAGCCGTGTGAGAATACCAGAGTTCATAAACAGAGCCGCGTGAGTATACAAAAGGTAAATAACACAGCCGCGTAAGTAAAAGAGAGTTCATACACAGGGCCGCGTAAGTTAAAGAAAGGTCAAATACAGGGCCGCGTAAGTATACCAGAGTTCACACACAGAGACGCGTGAGTACACAAGAGGTCAATTCTAGAGCCATGTAGGTAAAAACGAGTTCATATACAGAGCCGCGTGAGAGTACCAGAGTTCATACACAGGGCAACTCGAGTATAAAAGAGGTCGATTACAGAGCCGCGTAAGTAAAAGAGAGTTCATCCACAGAGCCACGTAAGTATACAAGAGGTCAATTACAGAGCCGCAGAAGTAAAAGAGCGTTCATACACAGAGCCGTGTGAGAATACCAGAGTTCATAAACAGAGCCGCGTGAGTATACAAAAGGTTAATAACACAGCCGCGTAAGTAAAAGAGATAAAATAAAACAATTTTTAACGGATACTAGCGCGGTTTTATTGAAAGTTCTTTGGTATTTAGTTGGTATTTGGTTTGATTTTTGGTTTTCCCGACGTTTCGGCACCTTTGCAGCTGCCGTCATCACGGGGGACTGAAGCCACTCGTGAGCCTACCCTCAAGCGATGAATTTGGGTGGCTTCAGTTCCCCGTGACCACGGCAGCTGCAAAGGTGCCGAAACGTCGGGAAAACCAAAAATCAAACCAAATACCAACTAAATACCAAAGAACTTTCAATAAAACCGCTCTAGTATCCGTTAAAAATTGTTTTATTTCATGTCTAGTGAGCGCGTAAGCTTGAGAAGTAAATAAGTAAAAGAGAGTTCATACACAGGGCCGCGTAAGTAAAAGATAGGTCAAATACAGGGCCGCGTAAGTATACCAGAGTTCACACACAGAGAAGCGTGAGTACACAAGAGGTCAATTCTAGAGCCATGCAGGTAAAAACGAGTTCATATACAGAGCCGCGTGAGAATACCAATGTTCATACACAGGGCAACTCGAGTATAAAAGAGGTCGATTACAGAGCCGCGTAAGTAAAAGAGAGTTCATACACAGAGCCGTGTAAGTATACAAGAGGTCAATTACAGAGCCGCGTAAGTAAAAGAGAGTTCATATACAGAGCCGCGTGAGAATACTAGAGATTATCTACAGAGCCACGTGGGTATAACAGAGTTTATATTAGGAGCCACAAGAGTATATCGGAGTTAATATACAGAGCCGCGTGAGTATACCAGAGTTCATACACAGAGCAACTCGAGTATTTAAGAGGTCGATTACAGAGCCGCGTAAGTAAAAGAGAGTTTATACACAGAGCCGCGTGAGTAAAAGAGAGTTCATTTACAGGGCCGCGTAAGTAAAAGAGAGTTCATATTCAGAGCCTCATGAGTATACCAGAGTTCATACACAGAGACGTGTGAGTATACAAGAGGTCAATTCTAGAGCCATGTAAGTAAAAAAGAAGTCATATACAGAGCCGCGTGAGAATACCAGAGTCCATACACAGGGCAACTCGATAATAAAAGAGGTCGATTACAGAGCCGCGTAAGTAAAAGAGAGTTCATACACAGAGCCGCTCGAGAATACTAGAGATAATCTATAGAGCCACGTGGGTATAACAGAGTTTATATTAGGAGCCACAAGAGTATATCGGAGTTAATATACAGAGCCGCGTGAGAATACTAGAGATTATCTACAGAGCCACGTGGGTATAACAGAGTTTATATCAGGAGCCACAAGAGTATATCGGAGTTAATATACAGAGCCGCGTGAGTATACCAGAGTTCATACACAGGGCAACTCGAGTATAAAAGAGGTCGATTACTGTACGGGCTAACGCACGCACATTTGTTATTTCAGCACTTTTACGCCACATGCATTAATTTAGGTCATTTAGGCAGCAGTTCGTCATCGGTAATCAATCACGCCGCGCGTACTCATTTTCATATCATTTTAGAATAACTCTTTTATCTATATATCATTATATCTCTGTCAAGGACTTTTACTTCTCTCGGACTATCATTAAAGGTGTAACTCATACATCTTTATGGTCCTTCGAAAGGGCCTCGCGAGTGACTAAGTGCAAACGTATATTCGATAGGTACCTATACGTGAATCTTGTGTTGCAAGTGAGGTGGATTTACACTGCAGTTATCGGAGAAAATATCAAGAAGAAATATTGGATTGATCATATCACTTCACATCGTGAGCAGCCAGCAGTCACGGTTTGAGCGATAACCACTCAAGTAAGGCGTATCATTTTATTTGCTTTTACATCGTCACAATAGCATTATCATCAGCAAAGATGTCCAGCATGGAAGACTTTTTACAAAATCAGGAGCAACTCGCCGCTGCTATTGAACAGGTATTTACCAACTTTAAAAAAGATGGATCAGATAGGAAAACTCCAACGTATATCAAACAGCGAATTGAAACGTTAGATAGTTATTGGCATGAATATCAATCGAATCATATTAAACTATGTGGGTTTGATGATAAGTCTCATCATTACTTTATAACAAACAAGTTTGAGGTTGTAAGGGATAGGTTCTCGAATATCAGGGCTACTATACAAAATTACCAGCAGCCGAGAGTAGACAGTAGACCTTCTACTCCGCTCATTAAGCCGGCTACACCTATCGGCATACCGAGCTCTCTACAAATAACAGAACCGGGCTCGTCATCTCGTTCTCAAGGCGTGACCAGCAAAACTGATGAAATGCTAAGGAAGCAAAGTAGTAATTTCAAAGCCTTTGAACATAGCATCTCTAACATCTACCTAGACAATATAAAAGAGAAATGGGAGTTTGATCATTTGCTGCGTATTATCCAATCTCGTTGGTCGGCGATTGACTCTTTGCATTGGGAGCTGGACAGCGAGTTGTGTGGCCGCGAAGCAGAATATGAAGCCACATACTTCAGATACGAAAGGAAGTATAACGAGGTAATCAAGGAAATCAACAGAAAGATGTGGTCATCATCACACCGCGAACAATCTACCCCCCATTTGGAACTGCCATCTTTCAGCGGTTACTATCATCAATGGACCTCATTTAAGGACCTATTTATAGAGACCATACACAACAACCCTCGCTTATCCAGCGCTCAACGGATGCAGTTTTTGAAATCTAAACTTAAAGGTGAGGCTGAGCGACTCATCCAACATTTAACAATATCATCTGACAACTACGCCATTTGCTTGGATATTTTGACCCATAGATACGATCATAAGAAACTAATCCTCAATTCACATTTAGACATATTATTTGGCATCCCAGTCATGCAGCAGGTATCAGTAAATCATTTGAAAAGAATCCACGACACAACACGTGAAACATTAAATGCCATTAAAAATCTTGGTGTAGAAGTCGCCACGTGGGATCCACTATTGGTCTATATCTTATGTCAAAAATTAGATTCTGAGACCCATAGTGAATACGTAGCATCAGTTAAACAGCCGAGGGAAGTACCCAATATCACAGAATTTTTATCATTTATAGAAAACAAGTTTACGACAATGGAAAGCTCAAAACGCAAACAAGAGGCTCAGAGTAAACCTATCATACGGAACCCTAACTATAACAGTGCAACGACTTCGGGTTCAAAGTATCATAAATCGTTCAACAATAATTCAAACATTAAGCAATCTTTTCCACAGCAGGGACGGAATATGTCGCAATCATTCTACAACAACAAAAACGTTTACACCACTAAATATTATAAATGTCCCATTTGCAGAAACGATGACCACGGAATATTCTATTGCAGACAGTTTCTAGAAATGCCTCCAATAATGAAAAGAAAAACAATCATAAAGTTCAATATTTGTCAAAACTGTCTTTATTGTCATAACGGTAAGGCCTGTATTTCTGATAAAAAGTGTCGCGAGTGCAATCAGGCGCATAATACCTTACTGCATGAGGCATTTACGCAATCGGACAGCGCGCACGGTGCGACGAACTATAGAAATTTTGCGAACGCAGCACCTTCGGCGCCGGGGTTGTCGAACACTATACATAGCAACTCTCACGTGTCCCTGCAAAATGAAATTCCAGATGTCCTATTAGCAACAGCTATCATCAAAGTTCAAACATCAAAAGGATCATACATCAATTTACGCATTTTATTGGACCAGGGATCTCAGGCCTCGCTTATCAGTGAAAACGCGGCGCAACGTCTAGGGTTGCCTCGTTTCAAATGCCAAGGTGTGATCTCTGGAATTGGTTCAAATGAAAACAATTGTAAGGGAATGTTACATATCAAATGCCTATCTACAAACAGCGATTTTGAATTTGAAACCAATGTACTTATCATAAATAATCTTGTCAAAAATCTACCCAGCCACTCATTTGCCAAACCATCATGGCCTTATTTGCAAAACATAACATTAGCAGACCCCGATTTTAATACCAGTCGTCCAATAGACATTTTACTTGGGGCTGATATTTATTCTTTGATTTTATTAGAAGGAATTTGTAGAACAGATCAAGAATTGCCTATTGCTCAAAACACTCGTTTGGGTTGGATTTTAAGTGGCAATGTGCAAACCCTACAGTGTAATGTAATATTGAACGATTTAGTGGATATACAAAAGTTCTGGCAAATAGAAGATATTACACAGGAAAGTGATTTATCAGTAGAAGATCAACATTGTATGGACTATTTTAAAAACACGACAACTAGGCGAGAAGACGGTAGATACGAGGTTAGAATACCATTTAAGCCAAATTTTGAAGAAAGCTTAGGCGACTCAAAATCGAAAGCAATCGCCCAGTTTCGATCTTTGGAAAGAAAGTTCTCAAAAAATCAAATCATGGAAAATCATTATAAATCATTCATGGAAGAATATATATCATTAGGTCATATGATACCAGCCACTGATAAAACCACTCCAGACTGTTATCTGACACATCATAGCGTCGAGCGCAGCGAAGCCGCCACAACAAAGTTTAGAGTTGTGTTTAACGCGTCATCAAAAACCTCGTCAGGTAACAGTCTGAATGACGTCATGGCCAGCGGCCCAAACCTGCAGCAGGATTTGCAAGCCCTGATAATTAAATGGAGACAATATCAATTTGCATTCACCGCAGACTGTGAAAAAATGTTTCGTCAGATTTGGGTCAATTTGGAAGATCAAAAATTTCAAAAAATCATATGGCGCGACAGTACAGAACAGACCTTGAAACATTTTCAACTGGCTACCGTGACCTATGGAACAAAAAGTGCCCCGTTCCTAGCCATGATGACATTGCTACAGCTAGCATCAGATGAACGATCAAATTACAGCAATAATAACAAAAAATATCAAGATCAAGCTCCAGACGTCCTTGAGAGATCATGCTATATGGATGACCTTGTTCATGGAGGTCACTCCGTCACATCAACCAGACAGTTGTGTGAAGACCTCATAACTTTATTAAAATCAGGTGGATTTAATCTTCGGAAGTGGCGATCAAACATTCCCGAGATAATGCAATTAAACAACGACTCTAACATTCCAGATAATTTCAACTTTAAGCAGCTCGAAAACACCAAAACTCTTGGGCTCAGCTGGAACCCACACCAAGATACATTTTCCTTTGACACTAAGATAGATCAAACAACTAAACCTGATACCAAAAGATCTTTACTATCAGATATCTCGAAGCTTTTTGACCCCTTGGGTTGGCTAGCGCCCTTATCAACTAAGTTAAAAATCATATTTCAACGTGTGTGGTCGGAAGATATCAAATGGAACGACAGATTGCCGGAAGAAATTCAAACAGAATAGTCTCAGATAAAGGAAGATATCATAAACAATATTAATAACTTGAAAATTAATCGGTGGTTAGGCACAAAACAAAGTGATAGTATAGAATTACATGGCTTTTGTGACGCATCGCTAAAGGCATACGCGTGCGTCATATATTGCAGAATTAAAAGAAATGATAACACAATAATATCATTGTTTGTTGGAAAAGCTAGATTAGTACCATCTAAATCAAATACTTCACTACCTAAGTTAGAAATGAGTGGGGCGCTTTTGCTTTCTAAATTAATGTCAAAAGTTAAGGAATGTATGAGCAATTATGATGTGAAAGTTTACGGCTGGTCTGATTCTATGATTGTATTGGGCTGGCTGAACGGTGATCCCGCCAGGTGGAAAGCCTTCGTAGCAAACAGAGTGAAAGAAATATGTCATGTAATACCACCCAATTGTTGGCGCTATGTCAAGTCCGAGGAAAACCCTGCCGACTGTGCAAGTCGTGGCTTGACGGTCTCTCAGCTAGCAGATTGTTCCTTATGGTGGAAAGGACCATCTTGGCTCTCAGACTTCGATGAACAAAAGAAGGAACAGTCTTATTCTACGAATGTCGAGATGAAAATCACGAAACAAGTAAACACTATAACAGAGCAAACATCAGAGAACAGTATTATACAAGAACTTCTAACAAATCACAGTTCATTTATCAAGGTCGTTAGAATTACCGCTTGGATATTAAGATTTGCTTCTACACGACAAAATAAACAAAGTTATTTGACACTATCAGAATTAACACGATCAAAAGCTATCATTATCAAACATGTGCAGCAAACAGAATTTTCTAAGGAAATAAATAGCATAAAGGAAGGTAGTAAGTTGCCTAACAAAAGTAAGTTAACTGAATTAAACCCATTCTTAGACAAAGATGGTTTACTTCGAGTTGGTGGTCGGCTCAGGAACGCCCCTATCAGTCTAGAGAGAAAACATCCTATCATCATTCCAAACAACTGTCGCTTGGCGGAGCTCGTAATTGATCAAACCCATAAACTTACCTTTCATGGTGGGCCCCGCCTAACATCAGCCTTTCTGCGGCACAAGTATTGGATCCTGGGAGGAAACAGAGCAGTAAAAAAGCAACTTCGTCGTTGTATTACGTGTCGCCACCACGAACCAACCAGACATCAACAGTTGATGGGCGACTTACCTGCCTCTCGAACAACGCCTTCTCGTCCCTACTACTACTGCGGCGTGGACCTCACTGGGTTCGTGGACGTGAAATCAAGTAAAGGACGAGGAATCAAATCATCAAAAGGATACATAGTCGTTTTTGTATGTATGGTCACTGTACGGTGAATGAACCGCACATCGATGTAAAAATATGATAACGACCTATGGATATTGAAAACTTTGCTTTTTTTACTGTATTGAAAACAAAATTGTTAACTGGTGTTTTCCTAGATAATGAGCACTAGTTGTTTCAAGTATTTAAAATGTAGGTAATTAGTAAACGTTATGCTGGAATACTTAAATTGACGTTGGGATAGAAATAAAAGATGTACCTTGTCTCAATGCCTAGGTTTTATTTACTTCACTGGTTGATCCAAAGTACACAAGGCTTTCCTTCTCTTAGATTATTATGTTAGGTACTTAATTAGTTTTACACATCATCCTGGATATTTAAATTTAGGGTTCTAACTAAAATACAATCAAGCGCTATGAGGTGTAGGTATATGAGAAAGGAAACCCTAGTGGAGAATATATCAATATATCAATCCAAGCATTGCAAATGCATAAGCCTAGGCGGGGTCGCTTTATGTTGGTTCGTGATTATGATTAAATCATCCCAATTACTAAAAGAAAATTAATTAAATAATCAGTCTAAATTTTGTACGGAAAACTAACTGGAAGCCCTTCAAGAGATCCTAGATTGGTAGCGGCATATCATCCCGGCGGCAGCGGCTGGGAGAGAATTATTATATAAAACGGTCCCAGCGTCTGTCGACTGGATGTGGTGAACTGACCTTCATGGATCCTCGATGGAAACAATGTAACGGCTTCATACCCTGACTTGCTGCGTTATCATCAAAGAATGTGTTCCATCGCAGGAGGTTAGTGATGGAAGGAACTAACCAGCAGATCACCGATATCCAAACCAAAGGTAAGAAATTAAATTAAGGAAAAGACGAAAAAAACCCATCTGAAACAATAAACATGTGATGAGTACAATTCACAAATATTTCACTTTCAGATTCAACTTTGGAAATTTCAAAATGTTTGACTTACCGCAGATGCCTTTTGATTTTGAGTATTGTATATTAACAACTCATGGCAGTTCTGCGAGCCACTCCACAACCCTGGAAGGAATAGCACGGCACATGTTGAACAACCATCAGAATATTTCGATTTTTCCAAAAAATACAACATGTGGGAAAATGTTTTACTTACCAAAATTAGATATTCAAGGGGAATTCCCTCATTTTAATAAAATGTTAGCCGATGATTACGGCTAATTTTCTTTTCCATGCTCCAGGAGACCATTCTTCCAAAAAAATGAAATCTAAAAATGACCCTGATTAGCCATTTTTCTGACAGCTCCTCTCCCGACTTTTTTTTTTTTATGAGTAACCACAGACGAGAACTAGGTCTAACTTCAAATATTTTCCTGATTTGTCAGGCTGCTAACGCCATCTCTTGTGAGGCTTGAGAAGTACACTCTTTTCAACTAACGATTTTGAAGAAAATTAATAACTATTTTTATGGAAATATAACGTTAAAAAAATTTGCAACGTTACAATATTTTTGGTCCTTCGATCCTTTTATCAGCGTCCTAACATATTTATAGTCCTTTGATCCTTGACTATCCGAAAAAAAAAACATTCTCCTATTTTATCCTTACTTATCATCAATTCTTTTCAACATTGAGCACGCGCGTGGATCGTGTCGAATAGGGAATCGCGTTTGTCGAGTGCATTGCGCAATTATAAAATAGAAGTTATCAGTATCAGTGAAAGTTTTAATTAGTTAAAAATACAAGTTTAATATCAGTGTAATCAGTTATCATTATCAGTGACTTTTATATAAAAATATTCATACCGTTTAAACTGTGACCATCTTGATTAGTGACTAAGTGAAAACTGGATTTTTTTGCCTGGATTTGTCTTTTGTCTGTGCGCCCCAAGGCTGCACGGCAGAGGCAATAGCACCACGCACCAGTATCAGATATCATCGTGAGCAGATAAATCGTAACTGAATTACGATATCCAGTTACCAGCAGCAGTTATCAGTAAGCTTGTTCCTTTTTTATTACTAACTCATTAAGATGGAAGCCGTAATCAGCCGCCAAGCAGAAATTTTGGAAATCATCAAACAAGTTAAATCAAACTTTAGTAAGGACTCCGACAGCAGGAAGACACCTGACTACATCAAGAGACGCATAGACACGCTAGAGAACGTCTGGGGAGAGTTTGATCAGAACCATAATCTACTTTTAGAAAGTGATTATTCGAGAGATGCGGAATACTTCGCAGGAAACATTTATGAGAAGACATTGAAAATATACCAGGATACTTATCATGCACTATCTTTATACAGACAACAACCACCCGCCGAGCCTAAAATAACTCCAAGAAGCAACCCGCTACAAGATTTGTTATCTAAGCAGAAAACTAACTTCAGAGCATTTAAACGACTACTGAGCGGAATAAACCTTGACCTGTTAACAGAAAAATGGGAGATCGAGGATGAGTTGCGTAATTTTCAATCAAAATGGAATGCTATTGACGTCCTGCATTTAGATATTGACAACGTCACCCAAGGATGCAACGGTGATTATGACATCGAGTTGAATGAACATGAGAGACTTTTCAAGGACATCAAGCGAAAATTAAATCAGAAATTATCATCTACGAGCCACCTCCAGCAATCAACTCCACGCTTAGAAATTCCAATTTTTGCCGGAAGCTACGTTCAATGGCCCACATTTTTTGATTTATATTCAGCTGCTATCCACAATAACAATATGCTAACAAAATCACAGAAAATGCAGCACTTAAAGGGAAAGGTAAAGGGAGAAGCGGAAAGACTCATTCAGCATTTAAATATTTCAGAGGAAAATTATGATACTGCTTGGGAAATACTTGTGCATCGTTACAATAACCCTCAGCTTATTTTCACTAAACATATAGAGATCCTGCTAAATCAGCCAAATGTACAACGACAGACAGCATCAGAAATTAAGCGGTTGCATGACGTCACTGCAGAATGCATTCATGCCATCCACAACCTTGGAGTAGACACCAATTCATGGGATCCGCTCATCGTACATTTGGTATCAAAAAAGCTTGACCCTGAAACTTTTAGTGAGTATAAGGAGGCTCGTGAGTCACCAAGGGAGCTTCCAACTTTAACAGAATTTATGAATTTTATTGAAGGAAAGTTCATTGCTCTCGAACCTGTCACTAGAAAGGAAAGAGAGACACCGAAGCCCGTTCAACAGCAGCATATCAGAAGGTTTCATCAAAATCAAGAAAATACGTTCAAGAGAAGTACTTTCTACCCTAATCAACAGAGACCGCAAATATCATCATATCATAAGAAATTTGGCGCTCAAAATTATCAGTCAAATGCAGCATACACGCGCCGTTGTCCACTTTGTAACCAGGGGCATGATTTATTTCAATGTGACAATTTCAATTCAATGACCCCAGACGCTAAAATAACTACAATTACGAAACTAAAAATATGCAAAAACTGTTTATATCATCATTTTAATAATGTGTGCATTTCGCTCAAACGATGCAAACATTGCAACGGTGAGCATAATACGAAACTTCATGACGCCTTTTCGCAATCACCGACGGAAACGGCATCGAATTCGAAGACCGCCACAAAGCCGACAGCTGTAAATATCAAATCAGCAAATACGTCACAGAAACAATTTATTGCGAATCACGTAGCCCAAAATGATGAAGAAGTTTTATTAACAACGATCTTATTTCAGATAAAGTCCAGAGATGGTTGTTACATTACACTGCGTGCATTATTGGACCAGGGATCACAGATTTCGTTACTGACAGAAAGAGCAGCACAGATGTTACAATTACCTAGAAACAAATATCATGCATCAATTTCGGGGATCGGACACGATTCTAAGCAAAGCAAAGGAGCAGTTTTATTAGAATGCAAATCAATTTATAATGACTTTGAATTTTCTACGCAGGCGTTAGTTATATCATCTCTTATCAACAACTTACCTAATATATCATTTAATAAACAATCATGGCAGCATCTTCAGAATATTAATTTGGCAGACCCAGAATACAACCTTTCGAAACCGATTGACCTTTTGTTAGATGCAAGTGTGTATTCTGAGATTATAATGAACGGCCTCATCAAAGGCGAGTCCCATGCACCCATTGCTCAGCAGAGCAGGTTAGGCTGGATACTATCAGGAAACATCCGTACTTTTCACTGGAATGTGGTCATAAAGGAATTATCAGATTTATCAAAATATTGGGAAGTCGAAGATATCAGTACCGGAGTATCAGAGTTATCAAATGATGATCAGTATTGTGAAGATTTTTATAAATCGACTAGCTTCCGCCCGCGACTTCGTCCGCGTGGATATTAGCGTGAGGCGGGCCTCGCACGAGGCTGCTCGCTTGGTGGGGACCAGCCTAATCGCGTAAAAACGGCTGGTCGGATCCTGGTTGAAGGTTCCCTAAGGATTTTCTCTAATATCCACGCGGACGAAGTCGCGGGCGGAAGCTAGTTTTTTACAATAATCAGAATTGGGTCCAGAGATATTAGTAGGTATCTCGTTCCCGTTCCAGTTCCAGTTCCCGTTCCCAGTTACCATTCCCGTCCCCGTCCCGTCTCCGTTTCCGTCCCCGTCTCCTGGGGCTGAATTATGTCCACCGTGTTGGACTATAAATTATTGTTATTTTCGCAATCACCATCCCATAAAACCTCAAAAACGACATCCACACGATTTTCATGTTTACTTACCCCATTTACCCCTAAGGGATGATTTTCAAAATATCAAAATATGTAACTGCCTATTTCTTTTTAGACGTGCTCCTACGAATGTTAAAGTTGTAATGTCTATTTTATATTCTTTTTCCACACAAAATTTGAACTTCGTTTTTCCCCTTCAGGGGTTAAATCATGTCCACCGTGTTGGACTTCAAAATATATGTCATTTTCGCAATCACCATCCCATAAAACCTCAAAAACGACATTCATATCGATTTTTAAGTTTACTTACCCCATTTACGCCCTAAGGGGTTGATTTCAAAATAACAAATTGTATGTTTGTCTATTTATTTTTAGACGTGCTCCTACGAAGTTTAAAGTTGTACTGTCTATTTTATATTCTTTTTCCATACAAAATTTGAACCCCATTTTCACCCCTTTAGGAATTAAACCATGTCCACCGTGTTGGACTTCAAAATAAATGTCATTTTCGCAATCGTCATCCCAGAAAACCCCAATAACGACATCCATATATATTTTTAGGTTTATTTACTCCATTGCACCCCCATTTCATCCCCATAGGGTTTGAAATTCCACCAATAACAATATACGTTGCGTTAGATTTCCATCCGTAAGCCTAAATTACAAATTTAGCGATTTTTATTTCCAAAATAAAGGATTATCTTCTAAACACAACTTCATCCCCCTTTTCACCCCTTCGGGGGTAGAATTTTGAAAAACGCTGAGATACGTATTTGTTTATTTTTAATCATCAACCTAAACACAAAATTTGAAGATCGTAGCTTCAAAACTGAGGGACTTTCATACAAACTTTCATCCCTTATTTCATCCCCTTAGGGATAGAATTTTCAAAAATCCTTCCTTAGTGGATGCCTACACTGTATAAGGTATCTGTGTGCAAAATTTCAAGTCTCTAGGTTAAGCGGTTTGGGCTGTGCGTTGATATCTCACTCAGTCAGTCAGGACTTTGAATTTTATATTTATAGAAGACTACGGTTCGCTTAGAAAATGGTAGATACCAAGTCAGTTTGCCAATGAAAAAAGATTATGAAAATCAGTTGGGAAGCTCGAAACCGAAAGCATTTGCCCAATTTAAGCAACTGGAACGTAAGATGGCAAGCAAACCAGCCTTTGCAGCGAGCTACAAATCATTCATGCGAGAATACGAAGAATTAGGTCACATGCGTCCAGCATCTATCACAAAGGAGATAACGTACTACTACTATCTTCCTCATCACGGCGTTGAAAAACCAGACTCCACCACAACGAAGCTTCGCGTTGTGTTCAATGCATCGTCCAACACAAGTTCTGGGAAAAGCCTTAATGATCTCATGCATTGCGGTCCCAATCTGCAACAAGACCTGCAGACTTTAATATTAAAGTGGCGACAGTATAATTTCGTATTTACAGCAGATATTGAAAAAGCATTTCGTAACTTATTTATCAATGAATCACATCAAAATTTACACCGGATTCTGTGGCGAGAATCGCCCAACTCACAAATACAAGAATTCTGTCTCACCACCGTAAGCTACGGAACCAAGGCCGCTGCGTACCTAACCATGAGAACCCTAAAACAGTTGGCTATAGATGATGGTGAAAAATACCCATTAGCCGCTGCCGAGTTGCAATCATCATTTTATATGGATGACTTATTATCAGGACATAATTGTAAAACATCAGCAAAATTATTAGTAACACAGCTTATTCACATTCTTAAAGGAGCAGGGATGAATCTAAGAAAATGGTCCAGCAATCAATCATCAATTTTATCAGATTTATCAGAAGATCAATTAAATTCTACATTCGAGTTTAAATGCAAGGAATCGAGAAAAACTCTTGGCCTACAATGGAACCCCGTGGATGACGTTTTTTCCTATCATAATAAACTAGCTACCGAAATAACAACAAAGCAAACTAAACGTCACGTACTAGCCGAAATATCACAAGTTTTTGACCCCTTAGGCTGGTTATCGCCAATTACTATCAGAGCAAAACTGTTTTTCCAAAATCTATGGAAAGAAGAAATATCATGGGACGATGAATTATCAGAAAATTACAAAAAGGAATGGTATCAGATAAGACGAGATTTGAGTAATATTGATCAATTTAAAATACCCCGGCAAGTTGGAAATACAGAAAATTCAATTATAATTCACGGTTTCGCTGACGCATCTGAAAGAGCATACGCCTGCACTGTTTACGTTGTATCAAAACATAAGGGCGAGCACACATCATGTTTATTTACCGCAAAGACTAAAGTAGCGCCCTTAAATAAGAAAATCTCACTACCACGACTGGAATTGTGCGCCACGGTCCTCCTGTCACAATTAATAAAGAAAATCAAGGAAACTCTTATAACAGATGACGTCACTATTTATGCATGGACCGATTCAATGGTAGTACTCGGTTGGCTGAAAGGTGACATATCAAAATGGAAGCAGTTTGTAGCTAACCGAGTTCAAGTAATAAATGACGTCATCCCAGCTTCAAATTGGTATCACGTATCATCAAAAGATAATGCAGCAGACTGCGCGTCGCGTGGAATATCAGCCTCGCAGCTGCTGGAGCACGATTTATGGTGGTCAGGACCCAGATGGTTACCACATTTCAAACCTGAAACCATGACTAAAATTGATTATGAGACCCCAAAAATAGAAATGAAATCAGCACATGTAAACGTGGCCTTACAATCAAATGGCTCAGAATTATTTATCAATACGTTATTAAATAAATATAGCTCTCTCACTCACGCTACAAGAGTTTTATCATGGGTGTTACGTTACGTTGGTCGCGTGCGGAGCGATAGTAACGTGACTCCCGCAAAAAGACTGACCGCCTCAGAAATAAATAATGCATTTAATTTTATAATTAGAACAATACAAAAACAAGACTTTGAGAAAGAATTGAACGATATCAGAAAATTAGGTCATGTCGGAAAAAATAGTAGCATCTTGAATCTGAATCCTTACATTGACACCAATGGAATATTGAGAGTCGGTGGCCGACTAAGTAATTCAAGTATCAGTAGCAGTGCAAAACATCCCGTGATTTTATCAAGTAAAAATCAGCTCACCCGATTAATTATCAACAAAGCACATCTAGCAACATTACACGGAGGTCCCAAACTCACGTTATCAGTAATCAGAGAACAATTTTGGATTACCAGCGGGTTGAGAACAGTAAAAAATCAGATACGGAACTGTGTTACATGCCGAAGATTTAGTAAAGAGAGCAAACATCAAATTATGGCAGACCTTCCGGAGCCAAGGGTAATACCGTCCCGCCCGCGGACAAAAACAGGGGTTGATTTCACTGGATTTATCGAACTGAAGGCTAACAAAGGACGAGGCATTAAGACTTTGAAAGGATACATAGCAGTTTTTATTTGCTTAACAACTAAAGCTATACATCTAGAGCTTGTAAGTGACCTGAGTTCACAGGGATTCCTTGCAGCATTTAGAAGGTTTATCAGCCGTAGAGGAACACCACGGCATGTCTATAGTGATAACGGAACTAATTTCGTTGGAGCTAATAAAATCCTAAAAGCAGAATACAAGCAAATCATCAACAGTATAGACACACAGTTCTTTGATAAAATTCAGGACATGGACATCGAATGGCATTATAACGCTCCCGCATGGCCCAACGCTGGTGGACTGTGGGAAGCAGCAGTGAAGAGCACAAAATATCATATAGTACGCGTGATTGGACACCAAAAACTTACCTTCGAGGAATTCAGCACTCTTCTTCACCAAGTTGAGGCGTTCAGACACGCCTTAGACACATATTAAAGAAGTTTGCGAGGACACGAGATATCAGAATACGCAATACAAAACGTTATCATTGCAATTAGGGCAACAACTAAACGACATAGATCATTATAATAGCATACTACTCAAGAACTATAACAACAGAAGACAGCGAAGAGGGCTTATCAACGGGATCGGTTACGCATCGAATTACCTATTCGGTGTTTTAGATGACAGGTTCGCGCAGCAATATGAACGAGATATAGAAAAAATTACTCAGAATGAAAATCACTTACAAACTTTGATAAAAAATCAGACCAGTATCATAGAAGCGGAGTACAACATCATTCAGCGAAACGAACACACCATGAAAGAGCAATTTGAAATTATCAGACAGCATATTAGTAACATTACACTAGAAGTTGGCAAGGTACAAGTAAGCAACAATAACAACCTTTATATAGTATCTTCGTCCTTGGCAGCAAACGTCATCTTAGGGAACCTCCAGCGCATCCAGAGCACGCTCCTGAACACCGTGACTGACATCTACCACGGCAGGTTAGATACACATTTGCTATCCCCGGGACAGTTACAGTATCAGCTCGATGTCATAGCAGGACAATTAAGCAGCGATCTCGCCTTACCGATAAAAGAAAACATCATGGACATTTACAAATTACTACGAGTTTATTCGAGGGTTACGAATAACTATCTGATAATAGAGATCAAAATACCGATCGTAAGCAATGAAGTTTTTGAGTTAAATAGACTAATCAGCATTCCACAGATACGAAATCGCGAAATGTATCAGATTATCCCAGCAGTACCATACATTGCATATAACCTGAGAAAGGATATTGCACTATTTTTATCAGATAACGACCTACATACATGCTTTGAATTACCAACATCACTCCTGTGTCATTTAACACAACCATTTTATGACATGAAGCTGGAACAATCATTATGTAATATAAAATAACTATATCAATTCTGCGGCAAACACAAGTCCTTCATTATGTAGGTCGCAAGTAAGTACATGTAAACAAATGTGGGTCAAGTTGCAAGCCGATAACACATGGATATTCACTTGCTGCGAAGAATGCAATGTCCGCATTTTGTGTCCGACAGGTGTGACAATGAAAAGGTTGACTGACCGAGGCATTATTAAGATAGGTCAAGGTTGCACACTTAAAAGCGACGAACTTACTATATTCGCACATAATCACTTTTTCAATCAAATTAATGTAAATCAACCTGTCTCAGTACCAGAAGTGTCTATGCTTAACAATATCATGAAGGATACCAGCATGAACTTTACGTTTGAAGACCACGAAGCATACTATCATCAACTACATAAGCAGATAAATGAGTTAAAGGAACAAGCTGAAGATAAGTTTACCATCCACGAGAATCACCATTACGCAATCTACGGCAGCTACGTCGTAATCATCATCATAGTTCTTGGTCTTGGTTGTATCATACTGGTACGCAAGACCAGGCTCCGGTCTCTGCTCAGTGCGAGCAGCGCGAGCAGCAGGCAGCAGCAGCAGCGGCCTCAGCCGCGGCCTAGGGGCGTGCGCGGGGCGGAGGCGCCCTTGGAGGGCGTGAACGACAGCACCAGCCGCGACAGTGTTAGTGAAGTGAGAGTGTCGAATGTACCGCGAGTGAGTGCGCGACGAAATGTATCTAGCGCGAGTGATTCGAAAGTTATTCCCAAACTGAGTGATCCGAACTCAAAGGTCTTCCCCAAACTTACGAGATTCAGACTAGACAGTGACAGTCAATAACAAACAACTAACTTTTAGCGCGTGTTTAGCGATCAAACAAACAATCTTACTTTTAACTTTCAATTATTGTTTATTATTAGATTTAAATGTTGCTGATATCACCTGTATCATAATCACCTTTTATATCATTTAATATTAATCTCATTAACATTGTTTAAATAATCTTCATAGTTTTTCTCATCTTGCATCTTCTCGGTGCCGCAATATGTACGGTGAATGAACCGCACATCGATGTAAAAATACCTAATTATTGCGACATTTTGTAATTTGCGAACTTGCACTTTATTTACACGCGCTTTAAAATAAATCAGTTCTACTACGGTTAGCACTCGACACGGTTGTATCATTTTGAACTCCCTTTTATCATTTCCTATCAGCATCCTTTTATCATATATCGATCAGCTATCAGTCTATCATTCTTATCATCTAAAGTGTGTAGGGCTAAACCCTACAGTAACCAAGGCCGTACATCTAGAAATTGTAAGCGACTTGACATCATCATCCTTTCTATCAGCTCTTCGCAGAATGTCAGCAAGGCGGGGAGCCCCACGTCACATATATAGTGACAACGGGACAAACTTCGTGAGCGCAAGCAGAGCTCTCAATCAAGAATATTTTGATTTGCAAAACACTTTGGATGATAACTTCTTTATAGCCATCACCGACATGGAGATAGAGTGGAATTTTAACGCTCCGTCCTGGCCGAGCGCGGGTGGCCTATGGGAGGCTGCCGTAAAGAGCTTAAAATATCACCTGAAGAGGGTTATCGGCGATCAAAAACTGACGTTCGAAGAGTATTCCACGCTCTTAGCTCAACTAGAAGCATGTTTAAACGCTAGACCTCTCTGCCCTTTAACCGAGGATTGTGAAGACTTGGACTACTTAACCCCTTCCCACTTTTTAGCTAGTGGACCTACGTTAACTATCATCGAAACCGAGAAAGATCAACGAACAAGATGGCAATTGGTACAAAAAATATTTGATGACGTATGGCGAAGATGGCAGAATAAATATATTTGGGTCAACTCTCGGCTCGTAGCAAATGGCGTCAAGCAAAATAAAACTTTAACATTGATGATATTGTTTTAATTCACGATGCTAATCTACCGTCGGGGAAATGGGCCATGGGTCGCATTGTAACATTACACCCTGGAAAGGACGGATACGTTCGTGTCGTAACGCTCAAAACCAAGAATGGTTTCATTAAACGGCCCATTACAAAAATATCACTATTTGATTGAATCAGGCGTCACTTGGCGGAAGTCCCAAACCATTTTGAAAAAAGAAATATATGTAGCTTACTTCCGCAAACAATATATGCAAGATGCACCGCCCGCCCGCCCGCAATAATATGCACATGCACACCACAAAATATCAGTGCACAATACCTGCATTTATCAAGACAGCAACACACCTTGCACCTTCACCAATTAGGCTACTCTACACGTGTTTCGCCCCAACCCGGGGCATCCTCAGGAGTTAGATCGTGCGTAAACCAACACCGAATGAGCAACATTGCCCTCCGACACCGTATTTATTCTCTTCCTCCCCACTCCGCACCGAGTGACTGACAGCGTTTGAAGAATGTTGCCAGTTTCAAATAAAAAGGAAAAAGGAAGGAAAAATGATTTTAATTTAAATTGTGTACAAATAAATTGATATACATTAAATAATGTGTTTTATTAATAATATATTTAATTTTAAGAATTATTATTATTTGAGAAAATACGCAGCAATGGCGAGGAAGAGACGTCAAGTTGATTGTTAAGTATGGTTCCATTGTGTTTGATAATTTCTAGGTTTTCCAACACGTTCAGTCGTAGACCTTTACTACAAGTATGTAAAACCTCATAGGAATGGCCATCAAATAGTTGATGTCCGGTATTTAATAAATGTTTCGCGAAATGTGATCGTTCCGGGTGGCCATTCCTATAGGCAGAAATATGTTCTTTATAACGTATATCGAAACTACGGCCAGTTTGACCAACGTATACTGAATTACATTGGTTACATGTTAACTTATATATCCCCGACTTCCTGCCAACCTCCGTTTTTTCCTTGCCATTGCAAATAGCACGCCGGACGGTATTAGTAGTACGAAAAGCCACGTGAACGCCGTTATTTTTTAAGATTTTTGATATTTTATCTGATATTTTACCTACGTAAGCCATACTTGACTGATAATTTTGAATAACGCGCTCACGTGGCACCGCATATAAAAGCCCAGTCACCTGTTTGTTGATTTTACTCCTAACCATGTTATCTATCATCCGCCGATCATAACCATTTGCAATGGCAATATTATAAATTGTATTTAACTCTCTACTATAGGCTTGGCCTGATAACGGTACCGTCATTAGACGATTAATATATGAATGAAAAGCAGCTAATTTATGTTGCCAAGGATGACAAGAAGTTGCGGGGATAACTACATCAGTATGTGTGGGTTTTCTATATATTTGAAAGTTATGGCGACAATGCTCCCGTGAGATAGTTAAATCCAAGAAATTTAACGAATTATTAACCTCAATTTCTAATTTGAATTTGATTTTTGGGTGTAAACTATTTAAATATTGAAAAAATGATTCTAACTCTTGTCTAGTACCTGTCCAGCATATAATAATATCGTCAACATAACGATAATAATAAAGAATGTTATTATTGCCCACTATGTACCTATTCTCAAAATTGTCCATGAAGATCTCCGCCATCAAAGGTGATAACGGAGAACCCATGGCTAGCCCCTCTTCTTGTTTGTAAGTGAAAGTGAAAGTGAAAGTGAAATATATTTTATTTAAATAAGCTCACATAATAAGCATTTTTAAATCGTCAATTCTTTTACCCTACCACCCATTATGACGTCTTTTAACTGACAAGAAAAATGGGCGCAAAAAACTTGTCAGCTTTATCAATCAGATGGAACGATATTTACAAATATGTATATCGTTTCCAGACTTTATATTAACAAAGATTAACAAATAAATAACATTATTGAATTAGCTCATTTCTTAATGAGTTTCAAATTTCTTAATCAATTTACAGATTTTAAGCTAAATTCAAAGTTTGAACTTGTTATTCAGTCTAGGCTGTTACAATAAATAAAAATAAAAGAAAAACATACAATTCAATATGCATTAAGATAGGCAGTCAGAAGCAGACCCATTCCCACTGGCAGCACCAGTTCCCGAACATGACGCATGAACCAGCCATCTCTTCGCTCAACCATATTTGAGGGAACGTAACGACCCGCCTCATACGACACCACCGCAGAAATGATTAAAGATAGCATGACATACTAAGACTACCTATGTTAAGGCATCGAATTGAAAATTTATATCCAAAAGCTTTTCATAGGTCTTTCACTAAACTACTGACTATAGAAAGTAAAAATATTGCAATTAAATAAATCAAAACAAGGTAAGCTATTAAGAATTATATTTTTTGAGTAAGAAGTGCCATACATACAGACAATATAAAACAGATCTTTTATATACGAGTTATACGACGCCCTTAATACAAGCAGACAGAAGCAGACCCATTCCCACTGGCAGCACCCGTTCACGAGCATGACGCATGAACCAGCCATCGCTTCGCTCAACCATATTTGAGGGAACGTAACGACCCGCCTCACACGCCTCACCAAACCCACCATTAAACTTAAAATAATTTTGTTGCATGCAAATATGTGTTAAGTTAATTATTTCATCTGCCTCCCCTGGATGAAGACCGCGGCGTTCTAAAATATTTGATAGTATATCTAAACTTTCTTGGTAAGGAACGTTTGTGAACAAACTCTCCACATCCAAGGAAAGCAGAAACGAGTTAGAAGGCAAAACAACATTCTTTATTTTCTCAATTAAATCTGGGGGCCTACTCAAATGGCAAACGTTATAAGCGTTTCTATATTCTACATGTTTCTTCGACTCGGCGAAAGCGATATTAATTTGGTACTCAACCCGTCTCTCTGCATTCAATCTTCAAACGCTTGTATCACAGAGTAACTAGAGAGAGTAACTCAAAGAGTCCACTAGCGCCTCTGGAAATCGATGCGGAACTACTGACACGAAATTATAATAGCTGAAAATGTATTTTTTTGTTTCTTATTATATATTTATTTTACTTTTTTGTAATATCTTTATTTATAACAAAATAGAAAATATTAATGAAAAAGAACAAATCAAAACAAAAAAATACAAAAACAACTATGATTTGGCTCGGTATTCGTACAACGGTATAAATGTTGTAGCACGGTAAATATTTATTAATATTGTAACTAGGGTTGCCACCTTTTTTGAACTAATAAAGTATATTGATTGCTAAAGCTAGTAAAAAGTACGTTGTATGGAAATAAAGTAATATTTATTTTTACCTTTAAAACATACTTTTTATTACTTTTGGCAATATTTAAACAAATCTTGTGAAATAAGGTATTTTCACGTACCTACTTTATTTTCCTCATAAAGCAGAGAGTACAATAACCCCGAAATAAAGTACAGGTGGCAACCTTAAATTGAGACCTTTTTGTCGCACGATACACCCGGCTACAGTATTTTAATTTCAGCTAAGTACCTACTTTCGTATCTTTCTAGTTTTGTAATTGCGTATAACCTGCGTAATATTTTAGAATCCATAATATTATAGGGAAAATGAAATAGGTAGTACCTATTTCATTTTCCCTATAATATTATGGATTCTAGGTAGGTACCTAGCCTAGGTTAACAAAACTAACAGTAAAAACAAAAAACTGAAAAAGCTAAATACCTATATATTAAAGAGAGAAACAAATTATTTTCAAATCCTTCGGGCCGTAGTTAGTAGGCAATACCTATAGTAAAAAAAATATTTTAATAAAAGTATACTAAATCTTATTTTTTTACTACTCTCTCCGGGTATTTAACCATGTCATCTCTGGAGTAATAAAATAATAAATATAATACAAACAGCACAATCTGCAATTTACCATAGTAAGTAAGTACTTGTATTTCAATCAATAATTAGTTCGTAGGTATATTACGTTCGTCACTGCGGCGCATTCGCGACTGTTCGTGTACCGAGTATTGTTGAAGTTGGAATACTGAGGGCCTAGTACGAGTTGATTTTTTGTTCTCACTTCACTTTGCGAATAGTAAACTATCGTCATCTCTCTTTCACTCGTTCACTCACTCGCATGATATCCTCTCTTTCACTCGATACTATTCGCAAGTGAGGTGAGAAACACAACTCGTACTAGGCCCTTTCATAGATACAGTCAGTGGCACGAATCATGAAATTGGGTGGGGATTGCGCGGAACGCGTATTCTGGTGCCTAGTTCCAAATCACGCCAACAGCACTGTTAGCGTATAATCCATTAAATTAAGAAGGTACACAAATATCCTATTTGTGTAATATTTTGTGACTATTTAATTTGGTCGGATTCGCGCTAACAGCGCTGTGAGCGTGATTCGGAACGCGGGGTGGGTATGCGTTGCGGTGAGGGGCGCAGGCGGCGGGAGAGGGGCACGCACTATTGGTCGCTCACAAGAGCACATGCGCAAACTTATACCCACTCCGTCGAAAAATATTCATGATTCGTGCCACTGACTGTACCATTACCTTGGTAGTAATGTCATGTAAATAAACGGAGGTGGTGGTAATCCGCTACGCTACTGGACTGGGTCATAAATTCGGGTGTCGAATTTTATCATTATTATTGTAATTCGCACCATGACCAAACTCAAAAACGATTTTCATTTTCATATTTTTAATATAATTTTGTTTTTAATAACTTTAAAACCAGTTGAAGTTTTTTGGCAAACTTGAAGACTTTGTTGTGAAAGTTGATGCTTAAGATTCAGAGATGACGCTACTTTTGTTTCGACCGTTTGTGTTGTTCCAAGTGTGCCCCTCTTGTATTATACTGTATGATCTGTGTTTAACGTTACGCTCGCTCCGACAGAAAGAAATGGTACTCAAATGGCTATTTTGACATGTAGATTTGCCAACGATAGCCAGCAATCGTACTAAATCGCAGCGTACGCCCATACCCTGTAGAAAGAAACAAATCGTCGTACGACACGTGTCTTATTTTCAATTTTGAAAAGGGTTTTTGTGTTTCCTGTGATTCCTGCCAATAAAACTAATGGAGAAGATAAATCATAATAGTGATCTGTGTAAGAAGCACTGAAGCAGGCCACTTAAGGCGTGGGGCCTCGGAATTAAAATCCCTAATCAACAGTAAGTACTTAGAATTAATTGATAAATTATGCAGTAGGTATTTTGAAGAGTATTCTTCTTTACAAAAGCCTGAAGGCATTGGCGTATCTAAAGATTATTTCCAGTGGGGCCGGGCCTCTAGTTCTGGGGCAAAGCCTAGGGTCACAGAATATATAATAGTACTAACGTCTAGGGTGCTTGACTAGAGCCGCGTTGGAGTTTTGAAAGGCAATAGAAAAGTATTATAGCTGGTATTTTTCTGGGGTGGGTATCAGGCTGTTCTGGGGTGGGCACGGTCCACCCCCTTCCTGCCAATGCCTGAAGGTTGTCATTTCGTAGGTAAGTATAAATTAGTTCCAGTTACTCGTAGGTACAATACCTAATTATGTAAAATCTTTTTTCATTAGTTTCCCTTTCTTTAGTTGGTAATCACAATAAAATATGATTCCCTTATAATTAACATTTATCTTTCATGTAGCATGGAAATGAAGGATTAGTAGAGCTGTGTAATGATTTCAAATTTTCAATTAAGTACTTTTTATTGTTTCAGGTTGTGATAATAATTTCTTCTTGAATTTTCCTTCAAAATGGAATTGATTGCACTACCTATTATTATAAGAAGATAAAGAAGAAGTGTAAAGACAATTATAGTGATGATTTCTGAAACTGTGGCAAGCTAATGGGCTGTGTAATGAGTAGCTTTGTACTAATGTATTTTATCACAAACACAACACAGAGAAAGCATTGACTTGACACAATGGCAAACAAAATAGTGTATTAAACATAAGAAAAATATGTCATAGTCAAAGACTTCTATGTTGTACCTATACCTACTACAAATGTATAAAAAGGAACAACAATTAAAAAATAATAAATTAAAAGTAAAAGCTATAAAGCATGTATCAAAAAAGAGGTCAGCTCGGCAGCTGGCCGAGTGATGGTAAGTGTTAACACTTTTAAATGTAAACTTGATATTATACATAACATATAGTTAACTTCACCACCATCACATAGACTATAGCCTAACAGTGCTAGTGACTCACCTTAGAAATCTACCTATTCATTTTAGATTCAAAATACCTAGGTAAATATTTGTCATAATAAGTAATTTATCTACACCTAACTAAGCAAGCACCCACCGAATCTATTAATGTGTTTATTGTCTAGGTAGGTATACATGACATCAATATTTTAATAATTTATATTACCTAGGTACCTAGACCTACCATGTACCTATATGTGCAGTAGGTATAAATTCTGTAGCTAGAGTGTAATCTAACAATTTAAGGAAAATAAATAATAAACAGACCTTTTCATTCTTAAAAATATAAGTAGGTAGGTAGGTAAGTGCCTTAGATATTAATAAAAGTATATATCATCTGTCTTATTCGTCTCTCTATTTAAAATTTACTTACATAAACCATGAAGATCATGACTTATTACAATAAGTAGGTAATAACCAAAGACTTTTATATTTGTATTGTAATAACAGGTATATTTTCAGATTTGTGATCCTGACTTGAAGATAACTAATATTAAAGCCAAATACTGAAAGCCAAAAACATGCTATGCATGTTCAAACCAAGTGGAACTGTATATGCATAACTTCCCCAAAATGGTGAACTAACTTGGTTATTAGGTAAGACATAAGTAGACCTACACATTAGCTTTTCTTGATCTTATAATGTGGAGTCAATCATGAATAGGTACAGTTAACGGCACGCTGGACTTCCACAATCTGTCAAATTTCTTCAATCATTTTTAAACTTTGAGTCGAGCAATTTAATTAATGTTGTTAATTAAATTGCTCGACTAAATAAATAATAAATATAGTAAATAAATAGACGATTTTTTTATTTATTTATTTGAGGACAGCTAACAAGAACATGCACCAAAGACAAGACAACAAGACATTTCAAGTGTTGTCTTTTTTACAAGCTGCCACGTCATGCATTGTATTTAACTAATAAATCAGTATATTATTTCAAGCAATAATGTATCTTGTTTTTACATTAATATTATTATTTAGGGCCTATTTCACAAATTCCAACCAAGTTAAAATGTAATAAATTATATTCCATTTGTATTTTTTTAATTAAATTTAAGTACTTATTAGTATTTTAGCTAAATATAGATTTTAACTTTAAATTTTTCTTTCAATAGTACCGTGTTGTTTTAGGTGATTCTGGATACCCTTAGAGAGCCTGGCTTATGACTCCTATATTAAATGCAGCACCTGGCTCTCGAGAAGAAGTGCAAACCACACATCATGTCCAAGCCAGGAATTGCATCAAGCAATGTTTTGGCTTGCTGAGGGCTCGTTGGAGGTGCTTACATGGTGCTTACTAAAGCATAGGTCATTACACTATCATCCTTGTTTCCTCTAAAAACATATTTTTTTTATACAATACTAAATAATATATTTTTATCTTACATAGGAGGACACTTCATCGCTATTTTGGTGCATCTGGGTAGGAATAAGATATATAAGCCTTAATATGGGTAGCTTAAGTGTGTCATGCTCTTTTTAATCATTTCTGTGGTGTTGCGTGTCATGTTACGACTCCTCATTCCTCAATATGGTTGAGCAAAGTAATGGCTGGTTTGTTATACTCGTGAACGGGTGCTGCCAGTAGGGATGGATCTGCTTCTGACTATGTAGGTACCTATCTTAATGCACATTGAATTGTAAGAATTGCATTTATATTTTTTTCAAAAACTTAATAACAAACAATGAGCAGTGTGTGATGTCCAGTACCTTGATTACGTAAAGCTGTTGCTAACAATTCTCGATTGAAAGAGCGGTTGCATTGCTGCTTTAAGTATGATAGTTGTCACATTGGTTCTTAACTAAAGCAGCAATGTAACTGCTATTTCTGTCAGAGTTGATTGCAACAAAATTACAAAATCACCCCCCAGATTTTATTATAACTTGCCTACTGTGTATCTATGCCTAGTTAATTTTGATTTAGTTAGGTAGTTATACTAATGGGTGAATGAAACCAATAAAACATTAGAAAACTGTAATATTTTTTATCGATTATTGTTTTGACTACTTACAATTTTTCATAATAAAATTCATTGTTAAATTGTTTTTATTTTATTTACAAAGTTGACACTATCGACCGTTCTTACGAAGATTTTTCTGTTTCTTCTTGATAGGTTATCCTTATAATTAAGTATGTGTCTTTTGTCGCCAATAGAATTCAAACTTTTGACTGACACATCCGATCATCTCTCAGTTGACTGGGTTTGTTCACATATTAAAGCCATTTTCTTTTAAGTTGATAGTATCTGAAACCAATTTGTATAGAGATTAGACAAAAGTTACATAAAAAACCTTTCTACATCCAATGGAATTATTTACATATTAAATTAAGTACTTACTTACTTGCACATTACCTATGTAAACTTTGTATGCAATCAGCCAAATATTGAGAAATAGTAGGTAAGTATTTATACCTATGTAGGTACCGCTGGAAATTTTCACGTTTATTTATGAATTTATTGAAACTAAATATTTATTTTATGTAAAGGTCAAAGGTCAAATTCATATGACATTGACATAGTAGGGTGGATGCATTCCAGCAGACCGACCGCTAAGTCATCGGTCACCCACCACTAACATTTTAACCATTGAATAGTATTCTAGTACATTACAGCCAAGAACGGGAATGTAATTGCTCCCCGCACAAGGCTTCTGTAGGTAATGCTTTTCTCAAGAAATGCGAGGAAATTCGATTTAATAATAATATTAGGTACAAGATTAGTGCATGAAACTCACAAAAAATCGCGCTGTGCGGCCGATTTCATAATACTTATTTGTCAGGCAAAATTACAAGATTTGTTGATGGAACTGACAAAAACTCGTGCTGCGCGGCCTATTTTTTTTACTGTAGGTTGACAAAATTACAGGGTTTTTGAATGAAAATCATTAAAAATCGCGCTGTGCAGCCATTTTTTTGCTTTAAACAAGCAAGGTTACAAGATTAGTAGTTGAAACTGACTAAAAATCGCGCTGCGCGGCCGTTTTTTTTTTTACTATAAACAAGCAAGATTACAAGATTAGTAGGTGAAACTGACTAAAAAAACGCGCTGCGCGGCCGGGCGTTTTTTAACTAACAGGCATAATTGAAAATCTTTGAATCGCATATAGGGGGCGCCCCATAGAAATATCGCCCAGGGCGCTGGTAGTGCTTAAACCGGCACTGCTTCTATAAATTTAGAAAATAAAAAAAAGCAATTGTATTATTGTTTATTAGTGACCCCCTCCAAAATTTCAGGCTGCGACCGCGCCTGGATGAAACTTATTGTGAATCGCGCTGCGCAGCCGTTTTTTTTTACATTTTTTACTATAGAGAAGCAAGACTACAAGATTAGTGGACGAAACTGACAAAAATCGCGCTGCGCGGCCGTTTTTTTATAATAGACAGCCAAGATTACAAGATTAGTAGTAGTTTTATTCGTGAGTAGGGTTACAGTTTTTTAGGGTTCCGTACCCAAAGGGTAAAAACGGGACCCTATTAGGGTTCCGTACCCAAAGGGTAAAAACGGGACCCTATTACTAAGCCTCCGCTGTCCGTCTGTCTGTCTGTCTGTCTGTCTGTCACCAGGCTGTATCTCATGAACCGTGATAGCTGGACAGTTGAAATTTTCACAGATGATGTATTTTTGTTGCCGCTATAACAACAAATACTAAAAACCGAATAAAATAAATATTTAAGGGGGGCTCCCATACAACAAAAACAAACGGGTTTTTTTTTGCCGTTTTTTGCTTTATATTAATAAAGACAACAGGTAGACAATTGGAATTTTCACAGATGATGTGTTTTTGTTACCTCTATAACAACAATTAATAAAAACCGAATAAAATAAATGTTTAAGGGGGGCTCCCATACAACAAACGTGATTTTTTGCCGTTTTCTGGTACGGAACCCTTCGTGCGCGAGCCCGACTCGCACTTGGCCGGTTTTTTACAATAAATAGCGTCAGCCGCCCCTCGGGCTTAGCTTTAGGGCGCCTTTCATAATTAGTTATACCAATCATTTTTGACGAACTGCAGTGCAGAATGTTCATTTTCCGTTCATGATGTTACATGATTAGTGAGATTAGTAGATGAAACTGACTTAAAATCTCGCTGCGCGGCCGTTTTTTTATTACTTATAGTCAGGCAAAATTACATGATTAGTGGATGGAACTGACAAAAATCGCGCTGCGCGGCCGATTTTTTTATTAAGTATGTACCTACTCATAGTCAGGCAAAATTACAAGATTAGTGCATGGAATGGAACTCACAAAAAATCCCGCTACGAGCCGATATTTTTATTACTTTTAGTCAGGCTAAATTACAACATTTGTGGATAGAACTGACAAATAATGCCACTGCGCGACCAATTTTTTTACTGAAGATTGACAAAACTACAAGATTTTTTGCTTGGCAAAATTAGGTACAAGATTAGTGCATGAAACTCACAAAAAATCGCACTACGCGGCCGATATCTGTATTACTTATAGTCAGGCAAAATTACAACATTAGTGGATAGAACTGACAAAAATCGCGCTGTGCGGCCGATTTCATAATACTTATTTGTCAGGCAAAATTACAAGATTTGTTGATGGAACTGACAAAAACTCGTGCTGCGCGGCCAATTTTTTTTACTGAAGGTTGACAAAATTACAGGGTTTTTGAATGAAAATGATTAAAAATCGCGCTGTGCGGCATTTTTTACTGAAGATTGAAAAAGTTACAGGGTTTTGAATGAAAATGATTAAAAAACGTGCTGCGCGGCATTTTTTTAGTATAGACAGGCATCCTCTTCTCTTCCTCCAGCACATAACCCTAGGGGCGGCATACCTTATTGCCCAGCCTGCCTAGCACGACCGATTTATATCGCGTGATATAGCGTTTTATCACGTTTAACTGTCAAAAAGACGAAGCAATTTGACAGTTGAGTGTCGATAAAATGATATATCACGCGATATAAATCGGTCATGCTAGGCAGGCTGGGCCCGGGCGCCGAATCTTAAAATACGTCCCTGAATCTACCTACCAACCTACTCTGCTTGCCATGCCGGGGCGACGCGTCACCGGCAAGGCAAACAGGGTTGCCACTTTTTGTTTTAATAAAGTATTGGTTGATATAATCGGTAGAGAAAAAGTACATTTGTATAACGATAACGCACAATGTTATTGTGATACTTTTGTGAGATAATTGCCAATTTTGGCGGCCTCACCCATTGTTTAAAAAAATGGGAGAATGGAGAATGTCCGAAAAAATCAAATTGGCTGAATATTTTTCTATATGTAGGAATAAGGTCCCTCTTAGTAATAGAATAAATTTTCATAATTTTTGGTTTCGTGAAAAAATTTCAAAAAATCAAAGTCTCTTCGACTTCACAAATGTATGAAAGTAACAGCAGAATGGAAATTGTACCTTTGCCAACACCTGTCTCAACCATAGATGTAGCAAATCCCTTCGGTGTAAACCAGATTGAGCTCTTCGCCCCAAAACGAGCCGACAGAGAGGTCAAGTAGATAATTCTCTTTCTTCATTAGGGTGACCAAACTGTATGGTTGGTTGGAGACATACTTATTACTTTAAACTGTTTAATATAAACTTAAGTACGTAGTTCTTTATTTACAATTAATACTTTTGCCACGTTTTTATAAGGTTGCTTGTTTGTTTGTGTTTTCGTTTGTTTGTTTGAGCACAAATTTTGCAAACGATTTTATACTAACTTCCCGATGAGACTTGAAACTTTGAACACAGGTCAGAACTAGAAGGTTATGTAATATTATGGTATCATTGAGCTGATCTGACGATGGAGCCGGAAGAACGCCACAGGAATAGTATGATGAAACCATACAACCCCCTCGTGTTTGGACTCGTTAGAATCGTCTTGGCAAGTACTCTGTTGGGGAATAATATCCAAGGGGCTGATGGAGGAGCCGGAGGAAGGCCATTGAAACTTTGTAATAAAATCATGCAACCCCATCGAGTTTGAGCTCGATTGATTCGTCTTGAGGAGTGCTCCGATAGGAGGTGGTATACTTTAAATAAAATAATAATTTACTAAAAATAAATCTTCACGTTTTTTTATTACGTTTTATTAGGTTGCTTTCTTGTTTTAATTTATAAATATGGTTAATCAACCAATATCTACAAAAATTCAAGTGTAAATAATGACATAACTATAAAGTTTATTCCAATTTTGATAGAAATACAATGTGCGTGTATTCGGAAATCAAATGAATGTTGGAAAAACAAGTGAAGGTAGAAAAACATTGTCTAGTGATCTGTAGTTAAAAAAACGATTTTCGACTTTATTGACGTTTATAATTATTCTCTTCCTTTAAAAACTGTTATTTTGGTAAATATATCAATAAGGTCTAAAATACTTGCACCAATTTTTTACTAGTGAAATTACAAAAATGGGTGCAAGCGATTTTCAACGACACAATGATAAAAATAAAAAAACAAGATGGCGGCCAACCTTTTTTTGTTTTTGGCTTGATTTCGATGAAAATCGGTTTTTAGTAATATTTTGACAAAAAATAACAATGAAATGTTGAAAATATAAAAAGAATCGAAATGGCGGCCAACTTTTTTGTTTGTAGGCTGATTTCGATGAAACTCGTTTTTTGGTACTATTTAGGCATTTTCATAAAAACACATTTTTTTTTAATATTTAAAATCCAAAATGGCGCTTAAATTTTTAGTTTTTGAGCCGGTTTCGATGAAACTTGGTTTTAAGTACTATTTTGACAAGAAAATAACAACGCAATGTTGAAAATATAAAAAAATCCAAAATGGTGGCAAACTGTTTTGTTTGAGAACCGATTTCTACGAAACTCGGTTTTGGGTACTATTTTGACAAGAAAATAATAATGGAATGTAACAAAAGGTCAAAATGGCTGCTGATTTCGTTTTTGGGTTGATTTTAATATAACTGGGTTGAAAAAAAGAAGAACAAGAAAAGAATTTGGCCACCACCTTGGATTTTTAATACTTTTAATATTGTGTTGCTGTTTTCTTGTCAAAATAGTAACAAAACCGGAGTTTCATCGAAATCGGCCTTCAAATAAAAAAGTTGGCCGTCATCTTGAATTTTTTAATATTTTAAAAATGCTTTGTTATTTTCTTATCAAAATAGTGCCAAAAACCGAGTTTCATCGAAATCGGCCCACAAACAAAAAAGTTGGCCGCCATCTTGAATTTTTTAATATTTAAAAAATGAGTTGTTATTTTCTTATCAAAATAGTGCCAAAAACCGAGTTTCATCGAAATCGGCCCACAAACAAAAAAGTTGGCCGCCATCTTGAATTTTTTAATATTTAAAAAATGCGTTGTTATTTTCTTATCAAAATAGTGGCAAAAACCGAGTTTCATCGAAATCGGCCCACAAACAAATAAGTAGGCCGCCATCTTGAATTTTTTCATATTTAAAAAATGAGTTGTTATTTTCTTATCAAAATAGTGCCAAAAACCGAGTTTCATCGAAATCGGCCCACAAACAAAAAAGTAGGCCGCCATCTTGAGTTTTTTAATATTAAAAAAATGCGTTGTTATTTTCTTATCAAAATAGTGCCAAAAACCGAGTTTCATCGAAATTGGCCCACAAACAAAAAAGTTGGCCGCCATTTTGAATTTTACATACTTTAAAAATTACTTTGTTATTTTCTTGTCAAAATAGTACCAAAAACCGTGTTTCATCAAAATCGGCCTACAAACTTAAAAGTTGGCCGCCATCTTGGATTTTTTAATATTTTCAACACTGCGTTATTATTTTCTTTTCGAAATAGTACCTTATGGTTTCATCGAAATCGGCGCATAAACATGAATTTTATTATTAATTATTAACTTTACCCCTCGCCTGCGACTTCCAGTTATTTCAAATTGATAGAACAATTTCGTTTTTGGGAAATCTGAAATGGTGTAGAATTTATGGTCACCCTAGTTTTGTAAAGGAATATTTCCTGAATATTGAAATTCTAAAATTGAAATTCGGCGCCAAAGTCAAAATCGGATCGGAGTTGCCAGGATTGACACTTGAATTTATACAACTACAATAATGCTGATTAGCATTATTGTAGAAATCTAATTAAATCAAAAGAGTAAGTTCTGTTTTATGTTACAATTACGATGTGTTATTCTAAATTAATATTTAAGTAGTATATTTTCAATATTCCACTCCGAATCCTTAACTTTGATACACTACGTGATTGGTAACGTAAATTTTTTTTCCCTACCATCGTGGTATTATTGTTTAGTAATGGCAATTGTGCGAACGAGACATCCTCATCTACTTGGTGATGTTTCATTCACACAGTAGAGTCTTCAGTCAATGTCGTCGATAGAATTTCAACTATATGGTAAAGAGAATAAAGTTGAATTTCTTTTAAACGCATAGTGAGAATTTTTGTAGAGTACTCACTCCTTATATGAACCTCCTTGGTCTCAACCACAACATGGTATTAAAAAAAAGTTTCAAGACAAAATGTCGAAACTTTTTTTTTTAATACGTGTTATGTTTGTGGTAGTTAGCGGCAAAGGTATAATCTCCATTCTGCTGTTACTTTCATACATTTTTGAAGTTGAAGAGACTTTGATTTTTAATAACTTTTTTACCCAACCGAAAATTCTGAAACTTTTTTTATTACTAAGGGACCTTATTCCTACCTATAGAAAAATATTCAGCCTTTTTAATTTTTTTCGGACATTCCCTATTAGGGGTAAATGCCCGTACAAAGGTCTCTAGCAGCAGTAGCGCCACCAAGCGGTATAAATTTTGTGACATCCCGCCATTCCATGCACACCCTCAACGACTCGTGACTACGGTTTCAGTCAAGTCACCGGCGCGTCGCCGGCGCGTCACCGGCCCGTCGCCGGCGCGTTACCGGCCTATTTGATATATTAACATACTCATAACTATGAAACCTAGTAAAAGATTTTTCGAAATCCGTTTAGAAATTGTTGAGGTTCGCGTACAATGTACATCACGGATGACGTCATAATTTAACTACAGATCACTAGACTATGTTTTCCTATTTGTTTACCCGAAATTCATACACATTGTTGTATTTTTATTAAAATTCGAAAAACTAGTACCTTTACTAGAATTTAGTGGAATAGGTGAATAAGTCTAATAAAGATACCAAAATATTACCAAAAGTAATAAAAAAAATGATTTTAAAAGTTAAAATAAATAAATAATACTTAATTTCCATACCACAATGTACTTTTTCTCTACCGATTATAGCAACCAATACTTTATTAAAACAAAAAAGTGGCAACCCTGTTTGTCTTGCCGGTGACGCGTCGCCCCGGCACGGCAAGCAGAGTAGGTTGGTAGGTAGATTGAGGGATGGTTCCCAATTTTGGAAACATTTAAATTATTGGAGAAAAAAAAAACTTATTTTCATAAAAAACGTATCTTTCATACAAAACGTTATCTAATGGAAGAAAAACAATCGTATTTGGGGAAATTTCTAATCTTCTCTTCATACAAATTGATAGAGAATGAGAGAAGATAATTCCCGTTTAATATAATTTGTCGAATCCAAAGTAAATAAAAGTGAAGGTAAGAAAACATTTCAATCGAGAATTGTTAGCAGCAGCTTTACGTAATCAAGGTACCTGGTACAAGTACATTGTCTAGTAACCTGTAGTAAAAAAATTGGTGCAAGCAATTTTCGACATTATTGACGTCAAAAATTCGGTTGTTTTTCCCATATTCTTTTTCACTTACTTTGCTGTTTCATAAAAAAACATACTTTTACTCGATTTACCGGAATGAACCACATTAATGCGTGCTGAAAAAACGAGGGGCTGAAAATAACTAGGACGAATTTTATTTTTTCCATGCTAGAGGCGATTCTGAAAAATGATCGATGACTCAGCGGATAGTCTGTTAGAATGCACCCAAAGTCATGATACGAGACCATCCGTGTTTTAGTTCTATGTATTCTGTGTTTGTAGAACAGAACGAGCGTTCGTGATGTTAAATGCATTTTGAGTAGGAAATTAGTGACCTTAACGCTTAAGCGTAGTATTTTGTATAGGGAAACGCTTAGAAACATTTTTACGCAATTTGATTTGACTTGATTTTGGATTACTTAGGGTTTTAAATGAACAATAATGCAATGTTATGTTTGTTAAACAGTCACAGGCATCCGATGGACGACTATTTGTTTAATTTAAGGTAAGATCATAGTTTTATTTGATCAAATAGAAACATTGTACATTTGGGTACGAATCAACAAACTCGTTACGCTTGACCACGTGACATATGTCAATCCCATACATTGTCTTTCTATTCTACTAGCGTTAATTGTAGTAAGTGGCCATTTGAGTAGGCCCCCTGATGTATTTTGAATACTATACTTAGGTGAGAAAGATGATTTATCTTTTATAATATTATTTAATCTTTTAGCCAACTCATATGCTGGACAACCTATATATGAAACAACAGGTCGCACGGGAACATTGTCTTTATGTATTTTAGGTAAACCATACAACACAGGGGCCTGTGGATTCATTGGGGCGATATAGCGAGATGAATACTCGTTTGGAAAAATAAATTTTGAATTACTAATATTTTCTTTGACCTCTGTGTTGTACTTTGTGGTTGGGTCCGAGCGCAAAGGAGTAAAGTCACCGCTGTTAATTACTTCCTGAACTTTATTTATATACTCTGATTGGTTTAAAATAACAATACTATTTCCTTTGTCTGCTTTTGTTACAACTAAATGATTATCATTGATTTTATTTTGCAACGACTTTACAGCTCGCAGCTCGGGCCCACCACAGTTAGAAGGTTGTATTTTCTTTAATTGATTAGTTACCAAACCCTTCACCAAGTTATCCTTCTTATTCATAATAACCGCCACCTCTGAGTCCACTGCCAAACCCTCCACCAATGACTTAGTTATTTTAGGGGTTATGTTATATTTGAGGCCTTTTTCCAAAAGCGAAGTCTCGCTTTGGGAAAACTGCACGTTAGTTAAGTTTTCTACCCGGGGATAAAAAGATGTTTGACCACCACCAGCATTATTGTTACTAATTGTGAAAATGTGTCATTACCGGATCCCTGGAGGTGGTTTAAGCCAACTGCTTAACGGACTTGAGAATAAGTTGAAAGATTTCACTTTAAAAGACTATTGTGTACTATTTTTGGGTGAGTCAGACTTTACAGAGTCAAAAAATTATAAAAACTTAGTTATACACTTGAGAGAAGTACTATTATCCGTTCAACATACTAACATAATTTTATGTGTACCTACCTTTAAATATTCTTTTAAAGCAAACATTTTCAATAATAGAATCGAAATTTTTAACAAAATACTTTATAGCGATAATATTAAATTTGAATATTGTTATATATTAGACTCGAATAAGAACCTTAAATACTCTTACGATATGTTTTCTAAAAAGTTTGGGTGTATCAACAATCTTGGAACTAAAATCATTTTACGTGATATAAATCAACTTATTGTAGCAATTGATCAGGAATTAATGTGTGAATTTGTAATAGAGGAAGAATTTTCTGATTCAAAGTTACAGGTATGCATTGATTTGGAGAAGTCTTCCTTTCGTGTCCAATAATAATTATAATATTATGTGCCAAAATATACAATGTATAACAAACAAAATTGACGAATTGAACGGGTTTTTGTCGGATACTGAAATAGACATTATTGTTATAAATGAACACTGGCTGTTACCTAGCAATTATCAGCTTTATACACTGGAGGGATATGAACTTCGTGCAAAGTACTTACGTCAAAGGCATGAACATGGCGGTGTTGCTATCTTTGTCAGGGAACACATGAAAACTAGGGAACGTTTGGACATACAATCATTCACAATCGAATACATCGTAGAATTTTGTGCTGTGGAGGTTGTTGATTTGAACTTATTAATAATATCTATGTACCGACCAGAGCGTGAAATAGAAACGTTTTTCTCTCAAATGCAAGCTCTATTAGAGCATTTATCTCGGCACTCACTCAACAAAAAGATTGTTATTGCTGGCGATATAAACATTGATGTTACGGAGAATACGAACTTAGCAAGCAGATTCACCAATCTTCTAAAATCTTACGGTTTGTCTGCCCTCATAAAAGAGCCTACAAGGGAGACAAAAAATAGCTCATCTTGCATAGATCAGTTTATCGTAACAAAAAATGTGCATATCAACACTATGGTTCAAAAAAACCACTTATCAGACCATCATACTTTGATTGGACAAATCCCATCGAAAGGTCAGAAGAATATAAACACAGTCCCATACAAAACTTGTAAAAGAATGTTCAATTTATGTAACATGGAAGCCTTCAAAATTCGTTTAAAACAGATTGATTGGTCAAATGTCGTATCATTAAAACATGATATGAATACAAATTATAATAGGTTTGAAACTGAGGTAAAGGCTCTATTAGATGCAACCATTCCACTAAAACAAATAACAATAAAGAATAGAAAAAAAACTAAATGGATAACAAAAGGAATTAAGAAATGTTGTTACCATAAACGAATTCTCCGTCACTTAACAACTCTATTCAAAAATGAAAGTTTAAAAACCTATGCTAAATCATATAATAATATTCTCAAGAAAATAATTGCAAAAGAAAAAAAGAAATCTTATATTAATAGAATAAAAACATCAAGTAATAAATATAAAGCAATGTGGTGCATGATTAATGAAAAAATTAAACCAGCCGATAAAATTAGATCTGAAAATATAACTCTGAGCCAAGAAAATGAAGAAATAACATCACCAACAAAAGTTGCAAACAAATTTCAAAAGTACTTCACTAGCATAAGTGCAAACCTTACTAATTCATGCCATCGTGAAACGAGGACTTTGACGAATTCTATATATTTGGGAGATGTCAATGAGTCTGACGTAAGAAAGGCCATATTATCTTTAAAGCGAAATAATTCCTGTGGATATGATGAAATTCCGGCTCGTCTGCTGGTGCATTGTGTTGAGGAGTTAATAAAGCCAATAACATTTTTGATAAACCAATCTTACGATGAAGGCATTTTTCCAGATAGTTTAAAATTAGCAACTATCAAACCCATTTTTAAGAAAGGTAATAAACGTTGTATCTCGAACTATCGACCCATTGCATTATTATCCGTTATTTCAAAACTGTTTGAAAAAATTATCTGTCAGATAATATACAGTTTTCTTGAAAAATTTAACGTTTTCAGCGAAGACCAGCATGGCTTCCGAAAGAACCATTCCACCACAACAGCTGTATTTGACCTCAATCTAGAAATACTGAAGGCCCTAAACCAAAATAAGTGTGCAGTTGCTATTTTTATGGACATGTCTAAGGCGTACGATCGGGTCCTACACAAAATTTTATTGGAGAAGCTAGATTCATTGGGCATACGAGGTAGGGCACAAAAGTGGCTTACTTCATATTTAGAAAATAGAAAACAATACGTACAGATAACTCATGTAAATGAAAAAACTCATGAAATTAAGCAAATTGCCTCTTCGGTTGATACCATATCCGGATCTATACCACAGGGTAGTGTACTCGGTTGTCTATTGTTTTTGTCCTATATAAATGACCTTCCATCTGTGGTACCACATAAAGTAATTCTTTTTGCAGATGACGCGACCCTTTTAGTTACATGTGGTCAAACTGATAGGGATAGTTTGGAGGACCTTCTGAATGATTGTCTAGGTAAAATAGTCACACATCTGGAGAAGATTGGCCTCGCATTAAATTTTGAAAAGACAAAGCTGATGCAATTTAGGCCATACCAGAGAGCTGAACTATGCTTAACCGTGTCCCAGCGGGGGCACCGTATTGAAGAAGTCACATCCTTTAAGCTGCTTGGAATTACAATGGACTCGACTCTGTCGTGGAAGCAGCACGTGGAGACTGTGGTAAAAAAACTGAGTAGCTTTGCATATGCTCTACGTGAACTACGCAAATGCACTAACGAAGAATGCGCCCTCATTGCTTATCACAGTCATGCCGCCGCCTGGATACGATACGGTATCATACTCTGGGGTAATTCGACTGATATACATGCAGTGTCAGTGTTACAAAAGCGATGTCTCAGAATAATAACATTAGCAGCACCGAGAGATTCATGTAGAATGCTATTTCCAAAACTTAATATACTTACAGTAACTTGCATGTATATATTTGAGTTGTGCCGATTTGTGAGAGCGCATGTTAAATACTTTTGTCGAATCGATGAAATGCCAAGACGTTACGTATCGCGTCGTGGGAACGATCTGGTTCTTCCTGCACCACACCTCGCCCTATTTAAAAGCGGTGGCTATTATATGGCCATCAAAATATATAATCATTTACCTAACTCCTTAAAGACCCTCCAGGGTAAAAAGTTTGAAAATGAACTAAAAAAAATCTTATTTGATAAACCTTTTTATAATTTAAATGAATATTTTAATGAAAATTTTTAATTCTATGTAATATTATTGTAATCCTAATCTAAAATTCTATAATGCCATATTGAATATTCTATTGATTTTATTTTATTAAAAATTCACGAATGCCTCGGAAGAGGTCATAATGTTCTGTATTTCCAATTCTTAACTGTTGTAAATTGTAACATTATGAATGTGAATAAATGATTTATGATTTATGATTTATGATTTAATTCTACCCCGACTACCCCCATTATTGGTACCAAGTTGAATTTCCCTTAACCTTCGTAACTTGTTGGATTGATTAATATACTTGTTATATACAGCCTGTGATGCGAAATCTCTGGCCTTTTGGTCTAAAAGATCGAATTCGATATTGTGTAAACTATGAGTCAATTCTGTATGTAAAATTTTAATATGTAATTTTAAATTATCCCTAACAAGGAACCAACGGCGAGATTCCGCATCTAACCAGACCTTTTGGGCTTTACGTATGGCCAAACTAGCCGCGGGACTGGTCGTGTTGGAACGGATGTTGATATAATTGTAAAACTGGCCGTAGTTTCGATATACGTTATAAAGAACATATTTCTGCCTATAGGAATGGCCACCCGGAACGATCACATTTCGCGAAACATTTATTAAATACCGGACATCAACTATTTGATGGCCATTCCTATGAGGTTTTACATACTTGTAGTAAAGGTCTACGACTGAACGTGTTGGAAAACCTAGAAATTATCAAACACAATGTTGATGGAACCATACTTAACAATCAACTTGACGTCTCTTCCTCGCCATTGCTGCGTATTTTCTCAAATAATAATAATTCTTAAAATTAAATATCTTATTAATAAAACACATTATTTAATGTATATCAATTTATTTGTACACAATTTAAATTAAAATCATTTTTCCTTCCTTTTTCCTTTTTATTTGAAACTGGCAACATTCTTCAAACGCTGTCAGTCACTCGGTGCGGAGTGGGGAGGAAGAGAATAAATACGGTGTCGGAGGGCAATGTTGCTCATTCGGTGTTGGTTTACGCACGATCTAACTCCTGAGGATGCCCCGGGTTGGGGCGAAACACGTGTAGAGTAGCCTAATTGGTGAAGGTGCAAGGTGTGTTGCTGTCTTGCTAAATGCAGGTATTGTGCACTGATATTTTGTGGTGTGCATGTGCATATTATTGCGGGCGGGCGGGCGGTGCATCTTGCATATATTGTTTGCGGAAGTAAGCTACATATATTTCTTTTTTCAAAAAACAAATATCACTTTTACCAACGAGCAAAAACGACGAATCAACAGAACAAAAACAAAAACCTAAAGTTGTGGCTGCATCAACCGAACACGGTCCGAAACGAACTTACATCAGCAAACCACGAGGTTTTCTATTCTCAATATTTATGTGGTTACTTTTGATAACTACCCCTCCAGTCTACTCATATCATCAAATATCAAGCCTGAATACAAGTCAAGGCCTTTATTTCGACAAAATTGGAAGTATGCGTTTAGAAAATGATCAATGGAAATTAATAATTTACTACGAAATGGATCCGTATTGGCAAGGCATTGAGTTATTAAATAAGTATGTCAAACACCTCGAAAGTTCATGTATCAGTCAACATAATAATATGAAGATAATATCGCAATGTGATATAATCCTACTCCAATTACATCACGGACTCGCTGAGCTCGAACACTACAATGGAATCCTGCTCGGTCAGCAACTCACACGGCGCGGCACGTGACTACGCCGCGGCCTTATCAATGGGGTCGGTTCTATTGCGCACTCATTATTTGGCGTCCTTGACGAAAGCTTTGCCGAACAATATGAGAGAGATATACAAACAGTAAGAGACAATCAAAAACATTTGGCTTTGTAATGGAAAAATCAAACGTCCGTTGTTGAAGCAGAGTTCAACTTGATTAAAAGAGTCGAAACAACAATGGATAAGCAGCATAAAAGTTTTAACCAGCATTTAAACGCCCTGGAACGCGAGATTAAAGAACACGCAACCGCCCTACAATATGGAATGAAAATAAGTGATTTTATTTTATCATCTGTTATTGCTAACGGTGTACTATCAAGTTTGAAAAGCATCCAAGAGACGTTAGTCGATTCCATTACTGACATTTACATCGGAAAGTTTAACTTCCATCTTCTTACGCCTGAGCAGTTAACTAATGAGTTAAATATTATAACCGGACTATTATCAAAAGACCTGACCTTGCCCTTGAACAATATTCAGTCCGACTTATCAAAGATCTATCATTTACTTACCGTTAAAGCGAGAGCCTTAAATAATTATATCATTTTTGAAGTTAATATCCCTTTGGTGAAAAGAGACAACTATGACATCTACAAACTGATTCCCATCCCACTTAAAGCCAATAACAATATGATTCAATTAATTCCTATATCAAGTTACGTAGCGATAAACATACAGAAAGATTCCTACGTACCTATGCCAGAAAGAGACAGACAAGCGTGTGTTAAGTATGATACTGACACATACATATGCCCTTTAAAACAGCCCATATATCAAAGAGATTAGCTCCGCTATAGTTCACCAGTATACTACTCACCCCTAGCTCCGCTATATTTCACCAGTATACTACTCACCCCTAGCTCCGCTATCGTTCACCAGTATAGCTACTCACCCCTAGCTCCGCTATAGTTCACCAGTATACTACTCACCCCTACCTAGCTCCACTATAGTTCACCAGTATACTACTCAACCCTAGCTCCGCTATCGTTCACCAGTATACTACTCACCCCTAGCTCCGCTATAGTTCACCAGTATACTACTCACCCCTAGCTCCGCTATCGTTCACCAGTATACTACTCACCCCTAGCTCCGCTATCGTTCACCAGTATACTACTCACCCCCAGCTCCGCTATAGTTCACCAGTATACTACTCACCCCTAGCTCCGCTATCGTTCACCAGTATACTACTCACCCCTAGCTCCGCTATAGTTCACCAGTATACTACTCACCCCTAGCTCCGCTATCGTTCACCAGTATACTACTCACCCCTAGCTCCGCTATCGTTCACCAGTATACTACTCACCCCTAGCTCCGCTATCGTTCACCAGTATACTACTCACCCCTAGCTCCGCTATCGTTCACCAGTATACTACTCACCCCTAGCTCCGCTATAGTTCACCAGTATACTACTCACCCCTAGCTCCGCTATCGTTCACCAGTATACTACTCACCCCTAGCTCCGCTATATTTCACCAGTATACTACTCAACCCTAGCTCCGCTATAGTTCACCAGTATACTACTCACCCCTAGCTCCGCTATCGTTCACCAGTATACTTCTCACCCCTAGCTCCGCTATAGTTCACCAGTATACTACTCACCCCTAGCTCCGCTATAGTTCACCAGTATACTACTCACCCCTAGCTCCGCTATAGTTCACCAGTATACTACTCGCGCCTAGCTCCGCTATAGTTCACCAGTATACTACTCACCCCTAGCTCCGCTATAGTTCACCAGTATACTACTCGCGCCTAGCTCCGCTATAGTTCACCAGTATACTACTCACCCCTAGCTCCGCTATAGTTCACCAGTATACTACTCACCCCTAGCTCCGCTATAGTTCACCAGTATACTACTCACCCCTAGCTCCGCTATAGTTCACCAGTATACTACTCACCCCTAGCTCCGCTATAATTCACCAGTATACTACTCATCCCTAGCTCCGCTATAGTTCACCAGTATACTACTCACCCCTAGCTCCGCTATAGTTCACCAGTATACTACTCACCCCTAGCTCCGCTATCGTTCACCAGTATACTACTCACCCCTAGCTCCGCTATAGTTCACCAGTATACTACTCACCCCTAGCTCCGCTATAGTTCACCAGTATACTACTCGCGCATAGCTCCGCTATAGTTCACCAGTATACTACTCACCCCTAGCTCCGCTATAGTTCACCAGTATACTACTCGCGCCTAGCTCCGCTATAGTTCACCAGTATACTACTCACCCCTAGCTCCGCTATAGTTCACCAGTATACTACTCACCCCTAGCTCCGCTATAATTCACCAGTATACTACTCACCCCTAGCTCCGCTATCGTTCACCAGTATACTACTCACCCCTAGCTCCGCTATAGTTCACCAGTATACTACTCACCCTTAGCTCCGCTATCGTTCACCAGTATACCACTCACCCCTAGCTCCGCTATATTTCACCAGTATACCACTCACCCCTAGCTCCGCTATATTTCACCAGTATACTACTCACCCCTAGCTCCGCTATAGTTCACCAGTATACTACTCACCCCTAGCTCCGCTATAGTTCACCAGTATACTACTCACCCCTAGCTCCGCTATCGTTCACCAGTATACTACTCACCCCTAGCTCCGCTATATTTCACCAGTATACTACTCACCCCTAGCTCCGCTATAGTTCACCAGTATACTACTCACCCCTAGCTCCGCTATCGTTCACCAGTATACTACTCACCCCTAGCTCCGCTATAGTTCACCAGTATACTACTCACCCCTAGCTCCGCTATAGTTCACCAGTATACTACTCACCCCTAGCTCCGCTATAGTTCACCAGTATACTACTCGCGCCTAGCTCCGCTATAGTTCACCAGTATACTACTCACCCCTAGCTCCGCTATAGTTCACCAGTATACTACTCACCCCTAGCTCCGCTATAGTTCAACAGTATACTACTCATCCCTATCTCCGCTATAGTTCACCAGTATACTACTCACCCCTAGCTCCGCTATAGTTCACCAGTATACTACTCACCCCTAGCTCCGCTATAGTTCACCAGTAAACTACTCACCCCTAGCTCCGCTATAGTTCACCAGTATACTACTCACCCCTAGCTCCGCTATAGTTCACCAGTATACTACTCACCTCTAGCTCCGCTATAGTTCACCAGTATACTACTCACCCCTAGCTCCGCTATATTTCACTAGTATACTACTTACCCCTAGGTCCGCTATAGTTCACCAGTAAACTACTCACCCCTAGCTCCGCTATCGTTCACCAGTATACTACTCACCCCTAGCTCCGCTATATTTCACCAGTATACTACTCACCCCTAGCTCCGCTATAGTTCACCAGTATACTACTCACCCCTAGCTCCGCTATAGTTCACCAGTATACTACTCACCCCTAGCTCCGCTATCGTTCACCAGTATACTACTCACCCCTAGCTCCGCTATATTTCACCAGTATACTACTCACCCCTAGCTCCGCTATAGTTCACCAGTATACTACTCACCCCTAGCTCCGCTATCGTTCACCAGTATACTACTCACCCCTAGCTCCGCTATAGTTCACCAGTATACTACTCACCCCTAGCTCCGCTATAGTTCACCAGTATACTACTCACCCCTAGCTCCGCTATAGTTCACCAGTATACTACTCGCGCCTAGCTCCGCTATAGTTCACCAGTATACTACTCACCCCTAGCTCCGCTATAGTTCACCAGTATACTACTCACCCCTAGCTCCGCTATAGTTCAACAGTATACTACTCATCCCTAGCTCCGCTATAGTTCACCAGTATACTACTCACCCCTAGCTCCGCTATAGTTTACCAGTATACTACTCACCCCTAGCTCCGCTATAGTTCACCAGTATACTACTCACCCCTAGCTCCGCTATAGTTCACCAGTATACTACTCACCCCTAGCTCCGCTATCGTTTACCAGTATACTACTCACCCCTAGCTCCGCTATCGTTCACCAGTATACTACTCACCCCTAGCTCCGCTATAGTTCACCAGTATACTACTCACCCCTAGCTCCGCTAAAGTTCACCAGTATACTACTCACCCCTAGCTCCGCTATCGTTCACCAGTATACTACTCACCCCTAGCTCCGCTATCGTTCACCAGTATACTACTCACCCCTAGCTCCGCTATAGTTCACCAGTATACAACTCACCCCTAGCTCCGCTATAGTTCACCAGTATACTACTCACCCCTAGCTCCGCTATAGTTCACCAGTATACTACTCATCCCTAGCTCCGCTATAGTTCACCAGTATACTACTCACCCCTAGCTCCGCTATTGTTCACCAGTATACTACTCACCCCTAGCTCTGCTATATTTCACCAGTATACTACTCACCCCTAGCTCCACTATAGTTCACCAGTATACTACTCACCCCTAGCTCCGCTATAGTTCAACAGTATACTACTCATCCCTAGCTCCGCTATAGTTCACCAGTATACTACTCACCCCTAGCTCCGCTATAGTTTACCAGTATACTACTCACCCCTAGCTCCGCTATAGTTCACCAGTATACTACTCACCCCTAGCTCCGCTATAGTTCACCAGTATACTACTCACCCCTAGCTCCGCTATCGTTCACCAGTATACTACTCACCCCTAGCTCCGCTATCGTTCACCAGTATACTACTCACCCCTAGCTCCGCTATAGTTCACCAGTATACTACTCACCCCTAGCTCCGCTAAAGTTCACCAGTATACTACTCACCCCTAGCTCCGCTATCGTTCACCAGTATACTACTCACCCCTAGCTCCGCTATCGTTCACCAGTATACTACTCACCCCTAGCTCCGCTATAGTTCACCAGTATACAACTCACCCCTAGCTCCGCTATAGTTCACCAGTATACTACTCACCCCTAGCTCCGCTATAGTTCACCAGTATACTACTCATCCCTAGCTCCGCTATAGTTCACCAGTATACTACTCACCCCTAGCTCCGCTATTGTTCACCAGTATACTACTCACCCCTAGCTCCGCTATATTTCACCAGTATACTACTCACCCCTAGCTCCGCTATAGTTCACCAGTATACTACTCACCCCTAGCTCCGCTATCGTTCACCAGTATACTACTCACCCCTAGCTCCGCTATAGTTCACCAGTATACTACTCACCCCTAGCTCCGCTATAGTTCACCAGTATACTACTCACCCCTAGCTCCGCTATCGTTCACCAGTATACTACTCACCCCTAGCTCCACTATCGTTCACCAGTATACTACTCACCCCTAGCTACGCTATCGTTCACCAGTATAGCTACTCACCCCTAGCTCCGCTATAGTTCACCAGTATACTACTCACCCCTAGCTCCGCTATAGTTCACCAGTATACTACTCACCCCTAGCTCCGCTATCGTTCACCAGTATACTACTCACCCCTAGCTCCGCTATAGTTCACCAGTATACTACTCACCCCTAGCTCCGCTATAGTTCACCAGTATACTACTCACCCCTAGCTCCGCTATAGTTCACCAGTATACTACTCACCCCTTGCTCCGCTATCGTTCACCAGTATACTACTCACCCCTAGCTCCGCTATAGTTCACCAGTATACTACTCACCCCTAGCTCCGCTATAGTTCACCAGTATACTACTCACCCCTAGCTCCGCTATAGTTCACCAGTATACTACTCACCCCTAGCTCCGCTATAGTTCACCAGTTTACTGCTCACTTGACATGGGCGCCGCGCCGGCGCGACGCTGCCTTGAGTTGCCGGCACGCCGCCGCCGCCGCCGTCTCTGCCGCGCGGCGTGGATTTTTGCCAAAAAAACTTACTTATTGTCGAAAGTTTTAGTATTTATGTCAAATTTTTGACGACTCGTTATTTCCGTGACTTACCAAATGATGCTGCCCAGTATGTGCTTTATTCTGTGGCTGTATTTAACGAAGATCTCTTTTTCTAAGAAGTTGGACTTATCGAACTGGACTGTGTTTGTCCTACCTAGCTAGCACATACGTAATTAATGGTCATCAACTTGAGTGTTGTGTTCCCAATAGATACAATTAGTACAGTAGCCCGTAATACATTTAAATTACCAAAAAGGTTACCGCTCGCCGTTGTGATATAGTTATTTATTACAAAATTATAGATCCTTTATCCCAAGTTTTACAGATCGCAACCCGCCGTAACCTATATTTGTATATCTCCAAAAATGATATTTTTTTAGTTTTCGAGGTTTACCACATGGTTTAGCTATTGTCGTGTTCTACAGCTTTGTTTGATTGCCACTGATAATAGTAAGACTATGAAAAGCAGCCATAGACAGATTTAAGACCAGATGAAAATGGATGGACTTTATCTGGTCTTAAATCTGTGTATGGTCACTTTCCATAGGCTTACTATTATTAGTGGCAATCAAACAAAGCTGTAGAACACGACAATAGCTAAACCATGTGGTAAACCTCGAAAACTAAAAAAATATCATTTTTGGAGATATACAAATATAGGTTACGGCGAGTTGCGATCTGTAAAACTTGGGTTAAAGGATCTATAATTTCGTAATAAACAACTATATCACAACGGCGAGCGGTAACTTTTTTGATAATTTAAATGTATTATGGGCTACTGTAGTAAATATTTCTTGGTTTCTGAGCGCTCTGGTTCAAGTCCTCCAAGATCACGCAAGAACTTGAACATCGGCAAACCGAAGGTTTGTTAGGTATTTCACAGTTATTTTCCAGTCCGTATACAGAAACTTTAAAATAACGCAGTGGTGAATAGTTTCAGACAAAAAACTTACCCTTGTCGCGATATTATGCGAATTGAACTCTGGTTTTGAATTTTAAGTAATTTTAGCCGAAGCATTGTTTTTTATATAAGGACTGCAGCACACCCCATGTCTTGATCGAAGCGAAGGCTTTCATAGTCCTCGAACGCTAAGGAAAATGGCAGAGCACGATAGAGAAGGTTAACTTAGGGGGTCCAAGTGTAACAACAAGTATTCGTGGACACCCAAGGGGGTTCAAGTGTAACAGTGAGTTTCCATGGACAGCCCTGGGAGTTTAAATGGGGGTATCAAGTGGAAAGCACGGATTCTCCTGTGTATTCTGAATGTTTTTTTACGACTGGAAAATGCTTTATGCACGTCCCAACTTCGGAAGATGGCTGAAGGTCAGTGGGACCTACCAAAGAGTGGGCCATATCCTCTAAAATCAGTCAATGTCCTTTTGAATCGTCTTGAAACAATGCTTTATCGAACCATTTTACGTCATCTGACTACAATACAAATTACGCAAAGTAGCATTAGCAACTGGTGGAGCAACGGGAATCGTTGCACACTACCGTGATTATCCGGCCACGGCATATAAGTCCGTAAAGTCTGTTCGTCTCGTCTGGGAAGGCAATGTGTCCTGGGACACGTCACGTGGCGTGGGAGACCTTAAGTCATGGGAAAACTGTGTAGGTACAGGTCTTTCAAAGTCTCAGCTACAAGAACCACATGATCGGCAAACTGTTATACTTAAGTATCTCCGTAGTGCTTTCCAAACGCATTCCCTGCTGGCTTTCCGGAGAAGCGTAAATCGAACCTTCCCTATACGACCTGCCGTAGCGTATAGTATACTTTACGCTACGGCAGGTCGACCAAAGGACTGGCTTTTGATCATATCTATAGATAAGGTCAATAACCAGTCTTTTCGGAACTCAGCTTATTCAAGAAGTTGGTTAGAAGTTGGAAGTGAATCCCGCGAGTGATACGATTTGTAATCTAATAAATCTCATAACCAACTGTAGATGTAGCTCACGCAGAAATGAGTGAGATCTACTAGTTCTTCAAGAGTGTCCTACAACAGAATCGCCTGACCTGTTACATGCATTAGGCATAATCTTATTTATAATACTATGCCTACGCCGTGTATGTGCCGGCCTAGAATAGCACTACCCCCTATCATCCCGTGGGTGTCGTAAAAGGCGACTAAGGGAGCATAGCCTTCAAGAGACGGGCAGCAGCGTCTCCAAAAAACCTTGGCCTACTGCGATCGCCAACCCGCCTGCCAAGCGTGGCGATTATGGCAAACCCCCCCCCCTCATGCATAATGGATCAAAAAATTGGCCCCCAGTCCCCGGCAGCCCCGCTATTCCTAGCTACGGTAGCGGCTACGGTAACGGCGGGGCAGGGGGTGCTAAGAATCCCCGGGTGCGGCTCGGCTACCAAAAACGACGACAACTGCACCTGGCAACCTATAACACGCGCACACTAAGGGAAGACGCGAAGTTAACCGAGTTGGAAGAAGTTATCAGCAAGGTACACTGGGACATTATCGGGTTATCTGAAGTCCGAAGAGCGGGAGAGGACTCGATAATCCTCAACTCCGGTAACTTGCTTTACTACCGGGAGGGCGACCAACAGTCCCAAGGTGGTGTCGGGTTCATCGTCCACAAGTCCCTTGTCAACAACGTGATTACCATCGGAAGTGTGTCGACCAGGGTGGCGTACCTTATACTCAGAATATCCAAACGGTGTTCGCTGAATGTTATACAGGTTTACGCACCGACCTCGACACACCAAGATGACGAAGTGGAGGCTATGTATGAGGAGATCTCTAAAGCCATGCATAGCTACAAAACCCACTACACTGTTGTGATGGGGGACTTCAATGCAAAGTTGGGGAAACGATGCGGTGATGAGCTGAGAGTGGGGCAATTTGGAGTTGGGCAACGGAATGACAGAGGCCAGATGCTGGCTGACTTTATGGAGAAGGAGAACCTCTTTATGATGAACTCCTTCTTCAGAAAGCCGGAATGCCGGAAGTGGACCTGGGTCAGTCCGGACGGTAAAGTCAGAAATGAGATAGATTTTATCATGTCGACGAAAAAGCAAATATTCAATGATGTCACTGTGATCAACGCTGTTAAGACGGGGAGCGATCACCGATTGGTACGTGGCACATTGAATATCAACCCAAAGCTGGAAAGATCTCGACTGATAAAATCAACAATTCGACCATTGCCGGCCCATATTCAAAACCCCGAGAGCTTTCAACTCGAACTCCAAAACCGCTTCGAAGCCCTTGAGAACAGCATAGATGTGGACGATCTAAACAACATGGTGGTGGATACTGTCCGTACGGTAGGGTCCAAGCTCTTTAAGACCCGCCGTCCCAAGATAAAGAAACTCTCCGACCACACACTCCTACTCATGGATCAGAGACGTGAAATGAGGCTCCAGAGTTCAGTAGATGCTAATCGTTATCGGCAGCTTAATAGACAGATATCTAAGTCTTTGACGAGCGACCTTCGCCAATTTAATACGAATCGTATTAAAGAGGCTATCGAGCGGAATAAAGGCTCCAAAGTGTTCGCGAGAGATCTGTCTATTGGGCAAAGCCAGATGACGAAGCTGAAAACTGACGACGGACGCATCATTTCATCAAAGCCTGAAATCCTGAGGGAGATCGAGAGCTTCTATGGGCAGTTATATTCCACGCAGACACCTGTTGAAAGCAAGGCTAAAGACCCCAGAGCCAAGCTTACCCGACACTATACTCAAGATATCCCGGACGTCAGCCTGTACGAGATTAGTATGGCTCTCAAACAGCTGAAAAACAACAAGGCGGCGGGTGACGATGGAATCACTACAGAACTTCTGAGAGCGGGCGGTAAGCCGATACTCAAAGTCCTCCAGAAGCTCTTTAATTCCGTCATCGTCCAGGGCAGAACGCCAAAGACATGGAACATAAGTGAGGTGATCTTGTTCTTTAAAAAGGGTGACAAGTCCCTCTTAAAGAACTATAGACCCATCTCGCTTCTGAGTCATGTCTATAAGTTGTTTTCGAGAGTCCTTACGAATCGTCTCGCTCGCAAGTTCGACGACTTCCAACCTCCCGAACAAGCCGGGTTCCGAAAAGGCTTTAGCACCATAGACCACATCCATACGCTGCGGCAGGTTATACAGAAGACCGAGGAGTATAATGAGCCACTTTGCTTGGCGTTCGTGGACTATGAGAAAGCCTTTGATTCGATTGAAACCTGGGCGGTGCTGCAGTCTCTCCAAAGGTGCCAAGTGGACTATAGGTATATCGAGGTGTTGAGGTACTTATACCAAAATGCCACCATGACGATCCGAGTACAGAACCAGAACACAAATCCTATCCAACTGCAGCGTGGTGTGAGACAGGGAGACGTTATTTCTCCGAAACTGTTCACAGCTGCGTTGGAGGACATCTTTAAGCTCTTGGACTGGAAAGGACTCGGCATCAACATTAATGGCGAGTACCTAACACACCTTCGTTTTGCCGATGATATAGTCCTTATGGCTGAGACCATGGAAGACCTGAACACAATGCTCGAAGATCTCCGTAGTGCTTCCCAAAGAGTGGGTCTTAGGATGAACATGGAAAAGACGAAAATTATGTCAAATGCCCATGTTGTACCCTCTCCAGTTCATGTTGGGAACACTACACTTGAAGTTGTTGACCATTACGTATACCTAGGACAGGCAGTCCAGTTAGGTAGGTCCAACTTCGAGAAAGAGATCTCTCGCCGAATCCAGCTCGGGTGGGCAGCATTCGGGAAGCTTCGAAAAATCTTCGCGTCCGACTTACCTCAGTGTCTCAAGACGAAAGTCTATGAACAGTGTGTGTTGCCAGTGATGACTTACGGCAGTGAAACGTGGCCGCTAACTATGGGTCTCATAAGGAGGCTCAAGGTCGCTCAGCGTGCAATGGAGAGAGCCATGCTCGGCGTTTCCCTACGTGATCAAATCAGAAACGAGGAGATCCGCAGGAGAACTAAAGTAACCGACATCGCTCGAAGGATTGCTCAGCTGAAGTGGCAATGGGCGGGACACATAGCGAGAAGAACCGATGGCCGTTGGGGCAGAAAGGTTCTGGAATGGCGACCGCGCACCGGACGACGCTCCGTGGGTAGGCCCCCGACAAGGTGGACCGACGATCTGATGAAGGTCGCGGAAAGCCAGTGGATGCAGGCAGCGCAGGACCGATCGTCGTGGAGATCCTTAGGGGAGGCCTATACCCAGCAGTGGGTGTCGTGTGGCTGATATGATGATGATGATGATGATGCCTTAGAGAATAGGCCTTCTTTCTACCCTCAAGGGTGAAGGAAGGAATTTAAAACTTCTGGAGAGCCTTTAAGTTTTGGCTTGTTTTCAAGTTTTTTGTGATTTTGGCATGCCTTATGCTGCCCTGTTACTGTTTAGTTGCTTAAGCAATACTAATCTCGTACAGGCTGACGTCCCGGATATTTTTGGAGTATCAAATCTGGTAAGCTTGGTTCTGGTCTGAAGACTATGAGCCTTACTTTAAATCAGGTGTGGCGTTTCTGCATCTTAGAGAGTTCTTATAAACGTAAAGTGTTGAATTGTATCAAGCAGCGTCCTCTAAAGTCAAAAACCTATTCATGTCAATTAAGCTTTAAAATAAAACCACACCGCCGGCGCCGCGCCGCCGCCGACCTAAAATTGCCAGTTCGCCGCCGCCGCAATTTTTTAACGCGGCGCCCATGTCTACTACTCACCCCTAGCTCCGCTATCGTTCACCAGTATACTACTCACCCCTAGCTCCGCTATAGTTCACCAGTATACTACTCACCCCTAGCTCCGCTATCGTTCACCAGTATACTACTCACCCCTAGCTCCGCTATATTTCACCAGTATACTACTCACCCCTAGCTCCGCTATAGTTCACCAGTATACTACTCACCCCTAGCTCCGCTATCGTTCACCAGTATACTACTCACCCCTACTCCGCTATCGTTCACCAGTATACTACTCACCCTTAGCTCCGCTATAGTTCACCAGTATACTACTCACCCCTAGCTCCGCTATCGTTCACCAGTATACTACTCACCCCTAGCTCCACTATAGTTCACCAGTATACTACTCACCCCTAGCTCCGCTATAGTTCACCAGTATACTACTCACCCCTAGCTCCGCTATAGTTCACCAGTATACTACTCGCGCCTAGCTCCACTATAGTTCACCAGTATACTACTCACCCCTAGCTCCGCTATAGTTCACCAGTATACTACTCACCCCTAGCTCCGCTATAGTTCAACACTATACTACTCACTCCTAGCTCCGCTATAGTTCACCAGTATACTACTCACCCCTAGCTCCGCTATCGTTCACCAGTATACTACTCACCCCTAGCTCTTCTATAGTTCACCAGTATACTACTCACCTCTAGCTCCGCTATCGTTCAACAGTATACTACTCACCCCTAGCTCCGCTATATTTCACCAGTATACTACTCACCCCTATCTCCGCTATAGTTCACCAGTATACTACTCACCCCTAGCTCCGCTATCGTTCACCAGTATACTACTCACCCCTAGCTCCGCTATAGTTCACCAGTATACTACTCACCCTTAGCTCCGTTATAGTTCACCAGTATACTACTCACCCCTAGCTCCGCTATAGTTCACCAGTATACTACTCGCGCCTAGCTCCGCTATAGTTCACCAGTATACTACTCACCCCTAGCTCAACTATAGTTCACCAGTATACTACTCAACCCTTGCTCCGCTATAGTTCACCAGTATACTACTCACCCCTAGCTCCGCTATCGTTCACCAGTATACTACTCACCTCTTGCTCCGCTATATTTCACCAGTATACTACTCACCCCTAGCTCCGCTATCGTTCACCAGTATAGCTACTCACCCCTAGCTCCGCTATAGTTCACCAGTATACTACTCACCCCTAGCTCCGCTATAGTTCACCAGTATACTACTCACCCCTAGCTCCGCTATCGTTCACCAGTATACTACTCACCCCTAGCTCCGCTATAGTTCACCAGTATACTACTCATCCCTAGCTCCGCTATAGTTCACCAGTATACTACTCACCCCTAGCTCCGCTATCGTTCACCAGTATAGCTACTTACCTCTAGCTCCGCTATAGTTCACCAGTATACTACTCACCCCTAGCTCCGCTATAGTTTACCAGTATACTACTCACCCCTAGCTCCGCTATAGTTCACCAGTATACTACTCACCCCTAGCTCCGCTATCGTTCACCAGTATACTACTCACCCCTACTCCGCTATCGTTCACCGGTATACTACTCACCCTTAGCTCCGCTATAGTTCACCAGTATACTACTCACCCCTAGCTCCGCTATCGTTCACCAGTATACTACTCACCCCTAGCTCCACTATAGTTCACCAGTATACTACTCACCCCTAGCTCCGCTATAGTTCACCAGTATACTACTCACCCCTAGCTCCGCTATACTTCACCAGTATACTACTCGCGCCTAGCTCCGCTATAGTTCACCAGTATACTACTCACCCCTAGCTCCGCTATAGTTCACCAGTATACTACTCACCCCTAGCTCCGCTATAGTTCAACACTATACTACTCACTCCTAGCTCCGCTATAGTTCACCAGTATACTACTCACCCCTAGCTCCGCTATCGTTCACCAGTATACTACTCACCCCTAGCTCTTCTATAGTTCACCAGTATACAACTCACCTCTAGCTCCGCTATCGTTCAACAGTATACTACTCACCCCTAGCTCCGCTATATTTCACCAGTATACTACTCACCCCTATCTCCGCTATAGTTCACCAGTATACTACTCACCCCTAGCTCCGCTATCGTTCACCAGTATACTACTCACCCCTAGCTCCGCTATAGTTCACCAGTATACTACTCACCCTTAGCTCCGTTATAGTTCACCAGTATACTACTCACCCCTAGCTCCGCTATAGTTCACCAGTATACTACTCGCGCCTAGCTCCGCTAAAGTTCACCAGTATACTACTCACCCATAGCTCAACTATAGTTCACCAGTATACTACTCACCCTAGCTCCGCTATAGTTCACCAGTATACTACTCACCTCTAGCTCCGCTATAGTTCACCAGTATACTACTCACCCCTAGGTCCGCTATAGTTCACCAGTATACTACTCACCCCTAGCTCCGCTATAGTTCACCAGTATACTACTCACCCCTAGCTCCGCTATAGTTCACCAGTATACTACTCACCCCTAGCTCCGCTATAGTTCACCAGTATACTACTCACCCCTAGCTCCGCTATCGTTCACCAGTATACTACTCACCCCTAGCTCCGCTATAGTTCACCAGTATACTACTCACCCCTAGCTTCGCTATAGTTCACCAGTATACTACTCAACCCTAGCTCCGCTATAGTTCACCAGTATACTACTCACCCCTAGCTCCGCTATAGTTCACCAGTATACTACTCACCCCTAGCTCCGCTATCGTTCACCAGTATACTACTCACCCCTAGCTCCGCTATAGTTCACCAGTATACTACTCACCCCTAGCTCCGCTATAGTTCACCAGTATACTACTCACCCCTAGCTCCGCTATAGTTCACCAGTATACTACTCACCCCTAGCTCCGCTATCGTTCACCAGTATACTACTCACCCCTAGCTCCGCTATCGTTCACCAGTATACTACTCACCCCTAGCTCCGCTATAGTTCACCAGTATACTACTCATCCCTAGCTCCGCTATAGTTCACCAGTATACTACTCACCCCTAGCTCCGCTATCGTTCACCAGTATAGCTACTCACCCCTAGCTCCGCTATAGTTCACCAGTATACTACTCATCCCTAGCTCCGCTATAGTTCACCAGTATACTACTCACCCCTAGCTCCGCTATAGTTCACCAGTATACTACTCACCCCTAGCTCCGCTATAGTTCACCAGTATTCTACTCACCCCTAGCTCCGCTATCGTTCACCAGTATACTACTCACCCCTAGCTCCGCTATAGTTCACCAGTATACTACTCACCCCTAGCTCCGCTATATTTCACCAGTATACTACTCACCCCTAGCTCCGCTATAGTTCACCAGTATACTACTCACCCCTAGCTCCGCTTTAGTTCACCAGTATACTACTCACCCCTAGCTCCGCTATCGTTCACCAGTATACTACTCACCCCTAGCTCCGCTATAGTTCACCAGTATACTACTCACCCCTAGCTTCGCTATCGTTCACCAGTATACTACTCACCCCTAGCTCCGCTATAGTTCACCAGTATACTACTCACCCCTAGCTCCGCTATCGTTCACCAGTATACTACTCACCCCTAGCTCCGCTATATTTCACCAGTATACTACTCACCCCTAACTCCGCTATAGTTCACCAGTATACTACTCACCCCTAGCTCCGCTATCGTTCACCAGTATACTACTCACCCCTACTCCGCTATCGTTCACCAGTATACTACTCACCCCTAGCTCCGCTATAGTTCACCAGTATACTACTCACCCCTAGCTCCGCTATCGTTCACCAGTATACTACTCACCTCTAGCTCCGCTATCGTTCACCAGTATACTACTCACCCCTAGCTCCGCTATAGTTCACCAGTATACTACTCATCCCTAGCTCCGCTATAGTTCACCAGTATACTACTCACCCCTAGCTCCGCTATCGTTCACCAGTATAGCTACTCACCCCTAGCTCCGCTATAGTTCACCAGTATACTACTCATCCCTAGCTCCGCTATAGTTCACCAGTATACTACTCACCCCTAGCTCCGCTATAGTTCACCAGTATACTACTCACCCCTAGCTCCGCTATAGTTCACCAGTTTTCTACTCACCCCTAGCTCCGCTATCGTTCACCAGTATACTACTCACCCCTAGCTCCGCTATAGTTTACCAGTATACTACTCACCCCTAGCTTCGCTATATTTCACCAGTATACTACTCACCCCTAGCTCCGCTATAGTTCACCAGTATACTACTCACCCCTAGCTCCGCTTTAGTTCACCAGTATACTACTCACCCCTAGCTCCGCTATCGTTCACCAGTATACTACTCACCCCTAGCTCCGCTATAGTTCACCAGTATACTACTCACCCCTAGCTCCGCTATAGTTCACCAGTATACTACTCACCCCTAGCTCCGCTATCGTTCACCAGTATACTACTCACTTCTAGCTCCGCTATAGTTCACCAGTATACTACTCACCCCTAGCTCCGCTATCGTTCACCAGTATACTACTCACCCCTAGCTCCGCTATAGTTCACCAGTATACTACTCACCCCTAGCTCCGCTATAGTTCACCAGTATACTACTCAACCCTTGCTCCGCTATAGTTCACCAGTATACTACTCACCTCTAGCTCCGCTATAGTTCACCAATATACTACTCACCCCTAGCTCCGCTATAGTTCACCAGTATACTACTCACCCCTAGCTCCGCTATCGTTCACCAGTATACTACTCACCCCTAGCTCCGCTATAGTTCACCAGTATACTACTCACCCCTAGCTCCGCTATAGTTCACCAGTATACTACTCACCCCTAGCTCCGCTATAGTTCACCAGTATACTACTCAACCCTTGCTCCGCTATAGTTCACCAGTATACTACTCACCCCTAGCTCCGCTATCGTTCACCAGTATACTACTCACCTCTTGCTCCGCTATATTTCACCAGTATACTACTCACCCCTAGCTCCGCTATCGTTCACCAGTATAGCTACTCACCCCTAGCTCCGCTATAGTTCACCAGTATACTACTCACCCCTAGCTCCGCTATAGTTCACCAGTATACTACTCACCCCTAGCTCCGCTATCGTTCACCAGTATACTACTCACCCCTAGCTCCGCTATAGTTCACCAGTATACTACTCATCCCTAGCTCCGCTATAGTTCACCAGTATACTACTCACCCCTAGCTCCGCTATCGTTCACCAGTATAGCTACTTACCTCTAGCTCCGCTATAGTTCACCAGTATACTACTCACCCCTAGCTCCGCTATAGTTTACCAGTATACTACTCACCCCTAGCTCCGCTATAGTTCACCAGTATACTACTCACCCCTAGCTCCGCTATCGTTCACCAGTATACTACTCACCCCTAGCTCCGCTATAGTTCACCAGTATACTACTCACCCCTAGCTCCGCTATCGTTCACCAGTATACTACTCACCCCTAGCTCCGCTATAGTTCACCAGTATTGTAATTAATCTACATTAAAATAATAAAATAACCATATTACTTCGATAGCTTTCATTTCTTTTTATTCGTAATGTCATGTCAAACTTTACATAGTATAAAAAACTTATTTGTGAAAAGGAGTTCTTAACATGCTCCCGCCACAGCTTAAAAAATAACTCATAGGCACCTATCATACACACAACAATTTAAAATAACTAATGTGACCATTCTGGTAACAAAAACATTTAAACAAAAACTAAGTCAACAATAATGGTACAAGTTTAGTTAATGGTCTTTTAATTTAAGGATGATGCCACCAGCCGTTCGAACATCCGCTACACGCGCGACTCCATCGCGACCTGGATAAAGTTTTTCTACTACCCCCTTTGGCCATACATTGCGCGGCAATGCTGGGTCCACGACGATAACTAATGACCCTTCCGTAACGTTTGCGTTCCTACCGCGACAACCTCTCGGTAATAAGGTAGGCAAGAATTCGCGTATCCATCTTTGCCAAAACAAATCGGCAAGTCTTTGCGCAGTCCGCCAACTTTTCCTGGAAACAGTGTCACACGAACCGAGCCACGGCACCTCTGAACCACCTCCGAGCAAAAAATGATTCGGCGTTAATGCTTCAGGGTCATCGGATGACACAGAGACATGTGTAAGAGAGCGAGAATTAATGGTGTGTTCGACTTCAGTCAATATAGTAATTAAGGTCTCTTCACTGGGTGCTTGCTCCTTTAGAACAACTCTAAGCGCAGTTTTCACTGACCGCACCAACCTATTCTGGTAACAAAAACATTTAAACAAAAACTAAGTCAACAATAATGGTACAAGTTTAGTTAATGGTCTTTTAAGGATGATGCCACCAGCCGTTCGAACATCCGCTACACGCGCGACTCCATCGCGACCTGGATAAAGTTTTTCTACTACCCCCTTTGGCCATACATTGCGCGGCAATGCTGGGTCCACGACGATAACTAATGACCCTTCCGTAACGTTTGCGTTCCTACCGCGACAACCTCTCGGTAATAAGGTAGGCAAGAATTCGCGTATCAATCTTTGCCAAAACAAATCGGCAAGTCTTTGCGCAGTCCGCCAACTTTTCCTGGAAACAGTGTCACACGGACCGAGCCACGGCACCTCTGAACCACCTCCGAGCAAAAAATGATTCGGCGTTAATGCTTCAGGGTCATCGGATGACACAGAGACATGTGTAAGAGGGCGAGAATTAATGGTGTGTTCGACTTCAGTCAATATAGTAATTAAGGTCTCTTCACTGGGTGCTTGCTCCTTTAGAACAACTCTAAGCGCAGTTTTCACTGACCGCACCAACCTATTCTGGTAACAAAAACATTTAAACAAAAACTAAGTCAACAATAATGGTACAAGTTTAGTTAATGGTCTTTTAAGGATGATGCCACCAGCCGTTCGAACATCCGCTACACGCGCGACTCCATCGCGACCTGGATAAAATTTTTCTACTACCCCCTTTGGCCATACATTGCGCGGCAATGCTGGGTCCACGACGATAACTAATGACCCTTCCGTAACGTTTGCGTTCCTACCGCGACAACCTCTCGGTAATAAGGTAGGCAAGAATTCGCGTATCCATCTTTGCCAAAACAAATCGGCAAGTCTTTGCGCAGTCCGCCAACTTTTTCTGGAAACAGTGTCACACGGACCGAGCCACGGCACCTCTGAACCACCTCCGAGCAAAAAATGATTCGGCGTTAATGCTTCAGGGTCATCGGATGACACAGAGACATGTGTAAGAGGGCGAGAATTAATGGTGTGTTCGACTTCAGTCAATATAGTAATTAAGGTCTCTTCACTGGGTGCTTGCTCCTTCAGAACAACTCTAAGCGCAGTTTTCACTGACCGCACCAATCTCTCCCAACATCCTTTACATAGTATAAAAAACTTATTTGTGAAAAGGAGTTCTTAACAAGTATACTACTCATCCCTAGCTCCGCTATAGTTCACCAGTATACTACTCACCCCTAGCTCCGCTATAGTTCACCAGTATACTACTCACCCCTAGCTCCGCTATAGTTCACCAGTATACTACTCACCCCTAGCTCCGCTATCGTTCACCAGTATAGCTACTCACCCCTAGCTCCGCTATAGTTCACCAGTATACTACTCATCCCTAGCTCCGCTATAGTTCACCAGTATACTACTCACCCCTAGCTCCGCTATAGTTCACCAGTATACTACTCACCCCTAGCTCCGCTATCGTTCACCAGTATACTACTCACCCCTAGCTCCGCTATAGTTCACCAGTATACTACTCACCCCTAGCTCCGCTATCGTTCACCAGTATACTACTCACCCCTAGCTCCGCTATAGTTCACCAGTATACTACTCACCCCTAGCTTCGCTATAGTTCACCAGTATACTACTCAACCCTAGCTCCGCTATAGTTCACCAGTATACTACTCACCTCTAACTCCGCTATAGTTCACCAGTATAATATTCACCCCTAGCTCCGCTTTAGTTCACCAGTATACTACTCACCCCTAGCTCCGCTATCGTTCACCAGTATACTACTCACCCCTAGCTTCGCTATTGTTCACCAGTATACTACTCACCCCTAGCTCCGCTATCGTTCACCAGTATACTACTCACCCCTAGCTCCGCTATAGTTCACCAGTATACTACTCACCCCTAGCTCCGCTATAGTTCACCAGTATACTACTCACCCCTAGCTCCGCTATCGTTCACCAGTATAGCTACTCACCCCTAGCTCCGCTATAGTTCACCAGTATACTACTCATCCCTAGCTCCGCTATAGTTCACCAGTATACTACTCACCCCTAGCTCCGCTATAGTTCACCAGTATACTACTCACCCCTAGCTCCGCTATCGTTCACCAGTATACTACTCACCCCTAGCTCCGCTATAGTTCACCAGTATACTACTCACCCCTAGCTCCGCTATCGTTCACCAGTATACTACTCACCCCTAGCTCCGCTATAGTTCACCAGTATACTACTCACCCCTAGCTCCGCTATAGTTCACCAGTATACTACTCACCCCTAGCTCCGCTATAGTTCACCAGTATACTACTCACCCCTAGCTCCGCTATCGTTCACCAGTATAGCTACTCACCCCTAGCTCCGCTATAGTTCACCAGTATACTACTCATCCCTAGCTCCGCTATAGTTCACCAGTATACTACTCACCCCTAGCTCCGCTATAGTTCACCAGTATACTACTCACCCCTAGCTCCGCTATCGTTCACCAGTATACTACTCACCCCTAGCTCCGCTATAGTTCACCAGTATACTACTCACCCCTAGCTCCGCTATCGTTCACCAGTATACTACTCACCCCTAGCTCCGCTATAGTTCACCAGTATACTACTCACCCCTAGCTTCGCTATAGTTCACCAGTATACTACTCAACCCTAGCTCCGCTATAGTTCACCAGTATACTACTCACCTCTAACTCCGCTATAGTTCACCAGTATAATACTCACCCCTAGCTCCGCTTTAGTTCACCAGTATACTACTCACCCCTAGCTCCGCTATCGTTCACCAGTATACTACTCACCCCTAGCTTCGCTATTGTTCACCAGTATACTACTCACCCCTAGCTCCGCTATCGTTCACCAGTATAGCTACTCACCCCTAGCTCCGCTATAGTTCACCAGTATACTACTCACCCCTAGCTCCGCTATAGTTCACCAGTATACTACTCACCCCTAGCTCCGCTATAGTTCACCAGTATACTACTCACCCCTAGCTCCGCTATCAGTAGGTGATTATTGGGCGTTCTGGAACACATTCACTCCAGGTCTCTCACGTCCGTTCGATCCCTGTCGTGAAGTGTTCCAAACTGCCCAATAATCACCTCGATCGCTGTAGTAAAAACTGTTTCAGGAAGACCAGTTAAATGTATGAAAATATGGTTAAACTCCCTAGTTCCTACCTACTCGCGATGAATAAATATAAAATATACTTTATGTAAAACTTACATGCTGCTAAGCTCACTGCACACCAAATCATTTGTATTGCACTCATTATAATATAGTAACACTGATTTATGCACGATGCTTAAACCGATAATGTATCACACTCGGCGGCTGACATTATGGAACTTATCGTTTTGTTTTAGACCGATTGTTCGTGTCAGTGGCCAAATTTGGTCAATGGCACCTGAAGTCGAATTTCGATCATAACGCTTAGGAAAATATCATTCTTCGGCCGATTGCTCATGCCCATCGCCCATTGGCTGGTGGCACCTCAGAAATGAATTTCCATCACGATACGATACGATTAAGAACATCGGATAATAGTCAATGCCAAAGCTGAGGAAATTATCATTCTTCGGCTGATTGCTCGTGCCGTTCACCTAGTGGTAGTTGGCACCCAGATATGATAATTCCAAAGATAAGGCAAATATACCTCCAAAGAACTCAACAGGTAACTGGTGCCGGTGACCAAATTAGGTTGGCGACACCTAAAACAACGAAAAGATTACCACTTTATGCTGCCATCGAGAGATGGGTGACCGCCCATCTATCCAGTTTTCGGGTTTTCTCATAACCTGCACTGCACTGTTCACTTACGCGGACGACAAGACTATGACTCGAATGCAAGTGCATTGCGTCATGGTTCAAACTGTGTGATTGAAAAAAATCGCACATAATGCATTGAGTTAAAGAATGGTTTAAATTGAATATTATAATTCACTTATCACGTTTATCTATGCAGTGGTATTGACTTTTGTAAGGTAAGCAAATAGGTAAGCCACATTACCACCGTGAGAATAAATTCGCAACATAAACTAGTTAGAGCACACGGTTTGTCTCGTTATTTTTATATTTATTATCTTTTAAGGTTTTTGATTTAATTTTTCATGAAATACAATCATTGATTTCATAAACACATATTCTCTGAATATCGTCAAAAAGCCCAGTTAATAATAAATAAAATAATCAGTTTCGTTACGAGTTTTAACAAGAACGATGAAATACGAATACCTATTAATCAGCAAGATTTGTATGTGTTACCTGCACTCAGCAGTTTGTACATTGAGGGCGTAGTCAATGTGTATAAGTATAACAGTACTACTAAACAAAAAGAAAGAGTGACAAGTGTGCATTTTGTTAATAACCCAGCATTGTTTCTTTTTCAAGATATTCGTTATGAATTAAATGGTGTAGAAATAGATAAGGTAAAAAATGCAGGGATTTCTACAACTATAAAATCTTATCTTTCGTTGAATGAAAACGAATCGAAATGTGCAAAAGTTTGGGGCTGGTCACCTACAGGTACGACCAATGTCAACAATGGAGTATTCTCTGCATCAATACCTCTGAACAAAATATTTGGCTTTGCAGAAGATTATGAAAAAATTATAATTAACTGTAAACATGAGTTAGTACTATTGAGAAGCAATACAAATCTCAATGCTTTAAAACTAAATACCGATGAAGTTGTGGAGGATATAATAATAAATAAATTTGTCTGGCGAGTTCCGCACATTAAAGTATCAGACCGCGAAAGAATTAATTTATTAAAGCATTTAGAAAAAGATCGTCCCATTACAGTAGCATTTCGTAATTGGGACTTGTATGAGTATCCATTACTACCCAAAACACGTAAACACGCTTGGTCTATTAAAACCTCATCACAGGTTGAAAAACCACGATTTGTAGTTATTGCTTTTCAAACTAATCGTAAACATAATGCGAAAGAGTCTATGGCAGAGTTCGATCATTGCTTTATTCGTGATGTAAGAGTATTTTTAAATTCATCATATTACCCTTATGAAGGACTGAATATTAATTTTGCTGACAACAAGTTTTCGTTAATATACGAACAGTATGCAAGATTTCAGCAGTCTTATCATGGTCGTAGACCAGAGCCGTTGTTGAGTTTGAAAGAGTTCAAAGAAATTTCCCCCTTATTTGTTGTTGACTGTTCTAGCCAACACGAAACGCTAAAGGGATCAATTGTGTTGAAATAGAAGTGATAAATCGTTCGTGTGGAAATAGAAGCAGATCAAGAGATACCTGATCAGACCGCCGCATATTGCCTTATACTGAACGACTGCATATTTGAATATAAGCCTCTGAGTAACATCGTTAAAAAACTATCATGAATAAAGATATTATAATAGTGGATGTGCAAGGTTTTAAAAATGATAAAAATGAATTCATATTAAAAGAATTAGTTATAGGCACATCTGAACACACTCAAATCTTTTTAATTAAACCTCCATATCCATTCTCTACACTGACTCTCGAAGAAAGGAAACATGTTTGGTAGATAGAAAGAAACAGAGGATACCGATGGAGTGAGGGATATATTGACTACAGAGAATTTAAAAGACTCATTAAACCTTACCTTAGAGAACGCAAAATCATAGTGAAAGGAGAAGAGAAAGTTAAATGGGTGCGTGAATTATGTGGTCATGAAAATGTTTTAGATATTAGTGTTAAGAGTATACCTAATCTAGAAACTCTAAGTAAACTTTACTGTAAAGATATGTTTGCATACAATTGTTTTAACCATATAAAATATTGTGCTTTGAAAAATGTAATTTGTATAAGAAAATGGATATTAGAAAATAAAATACCAATGTATGATTTTTTCAATAAATAAATAAGTGTACATTTAAAATCTTTTTTTCATTTACCTACCTAATTACGTTTTATATAGAAATAAAACGACATAATTCCTTTAAAGTTTAATTCATTAAAAGGTAATTTTATTACATTCTTATTTAATAAACCTTAATTACACAGTAAAAAATGTTTTTACATTTGTACAACTAAATCTAGCCTTCAAAAATTTTAAATGTAAGTAGGTATTATCTTTAAATGTATCTCTATAGGTTTATAAGTAACTAGAGATGTTACGCATAAAACCTACATGAGAACTTTAATTTACAAAAATAATTTGATTCAAAGCTTTAAAAACTATAGCTGTAACCACATATTTTTTTTGATATGTTGCTTATTAGACCTTCCGCCTGGTCCATAATCTGGTCCATGTCTTCCGACACCACATACTGCGCAGACAGTAGGGCATCCTCCGACGAGTCACCCAGCGCTTCTTGCTCTAGGTCTACTATCTCAATTTTAATTAGACGTCGTCCTTTCTTCGGCGGGCTCTTCACCACGAAGGACTGCTGCGTGTTGTGTGAGTGCTTGAGGAAGGACGATCTCTTCTTTCGCTTCCTCTTCTGCGTGTCATACGCCGCCTTCCGTATTTTGAGCACCAACGGCGTTTCTTCGTGTGGTGGCTCTACAACCCAAGGCGGGATCATCTGCGTCCATCCTTCTAGAGGGTCCTGCGCGTTTTGTAAGACCGGAGATGGTGAGCGCAGGTCTTCTACGAGAAGCTCGGTGTTCACTGACATGGCCTGAAACAAATAATATGAGTCATATATTTAAAAGCGAACAGATTCCTATATTTATTGTGTAAATACATTCAACTTATATTTAAAAAGCAACTTACCATCTTCGATGTTCTTATGAAAATAAATATACAATTGCAGTTAACACGAATATTTATACCTTTGATTTGTGATCGTGTGAGTTTGTATGTAAACCTATAGCTGACACAGCTCCTAAAATTGGACAAGTTAGAACTTGCTCCTGATGTCGATACCTTATTATGTTATGTAAGTGGAAACGTATTGCTGACAAAGCGGCAAACACGTGCCGCGATGCAATCAGAATTAGACAAGTTAGAACTTGTTTTTTGTCATTTATATTTTATAAATCCTCGCTGGCTATGAAGTAAAATGGTAAAAGGTAATTAGATTCAGAATAAAACAACAACTTACATACATACTATTTATTTAAAGTATTACTAACGTACCTATACTAAAATATATATTATAAAATTTGTATTCATTTATTTACTTATTACAAGGATACAGAACATATGTTTTAGACTGTAAAGTGATACAAAAATAAGCATAGATTTTGCTGAACACTGCTCTTTTAATTCTGAATTCACGATTTATAAACGAATCACACATATTGATAATTATACTTATAATATACTTAAATAACAGTATTAAAAAATTGACAATAAAGTGTTCACTAGGTACTCTATTATTTTTTCAACCAGTCCAAACAAAAAATCTCAGAAAATGCTTGATTTATGTCCCCAGGACAATGTAGATATTTTATCTTTAAGTACAATGCGTTTATCGTCATTTGAAGATAGAGCAACTTTGTTAACGGCTTGCGTAAAAATCTCGTGTTTCAAAGACTTGAATAATACATTTTTCTTTTTAAGTGACTTATTAAGAAGTAGCACTTTATTATAATCTTTAAAATCCATTTTTTTTACTACAGATTTTTTTACCTCTTTTGCCTTTTTTATCTCTTTGTCTTGAGTTTTTACACAATATAACTTAGATCTCAAACCCATGAATTCAGTGATAAGTTGCCCTCCCATCTCGTCTTTAAATAATCCAGGGACCTTTTTGTTCCTCGGAACTATATTATACTGATTATTTTCCATGTAATTGCTTGTGTCAAAGTACTGTTGAAAATTGGATTTTATGTCTTCGTAAATGTCCGTTGCCTCGATAGAGTACAAAAAACTATCAGTATCGGTGTAACATAGTTTTAAATTGGAACCATAAAACGGTTTTGTAATAGAGTAGTGGAAATCATACATGTGATTTTTGGATATTTCGAGAACAGTGAATCCTATGTAAATAGGTTTATCTAAAATCACTGAATCAGGTTTCATTTGCACAGCTACAAAATTTTCTGCGAAAACCGTACAACTATGAAAATTTGGCCTTGAAATTAATTGCTCAGCTGTATAACATTTTTTCGTTTTATTTCTGGTGTCATTCCACTTATTGACTAAATATACGCTCAATCTTTTTTCAGTATCCTCTAAAGTTTTCCCAAAAATACTGTTATTTAATAATTTGAAAAAGTCCTGTTCAAATGTTGACTTAGCCTTTTGACGCAGTTCCGTATTCAAATCTATATATTGCTTAAGAAATGGGCTTTGTTTAAATTTAATTACTCTATGAATTTTTTTTAACAGTAAACCATGTTTGAGGCACGTTTTCAAATGCACGTAGTGAATTACGTAGTAAAATTTATCGTACAAATTTGGAATCAATTTAGGGTTTTTAGAACTGGGTGGTGTAAATTTTTGGGGACAAAAAGGTAAGTCATTGTGCAAGTCGTGTAGATGCTCTGGGTACTCTAAATCTACTTCTAAGATATAACCAAACTCTGAATCATTAGGTACATGAAGAATATTAAGTTCACTAATTTCCGTTTGGCTTATGAGTTCGAAATTTGAATAAGGCAAATAAGAACACATTGCATAACCATATAAGTTATTACAATCAATGTACAGTAAATAATTATCGGGCACAGACGGATCGTAATTTGATATGTACTTGTTATTTGCCTTAGCGTATCTAGTAGAGCACAAACACACACCACCACGGATTCCTTTTTGAATCATACGTAAAATTTCTAGATTTTCTATAAGTTCCAATTTTACTTTAGTTTTAAGTAACATTGCGTCAAAACTTAGGCCAGGTGCCGTCATTTAAAATGCAGGATCTAATCTGTAATTAATTTTACAAGTTTGACGAAAATTTTCAAAAACATCGGCAAGTAAAATGACATCCGTTTTAAGATATAAATCAGTATATTCGCCTAGATTTTTCAAATTGAACGTTGTCCAAACACATTGAGCATGACAATAATCTGACTCTGAAACAGTTTCACCGGTTAAACTACTGTAAAAACATTTTCGTGGTGGTAACCTGTCTTCATCAAAGCAATTCCAATTTGTCATATACTCATATGGATACACACCTTTACGTCTAAGTAAATCAAAATGTTCCATTTTAGGGAAAAAGTGATGTAAGTGAAAAAAATCATTTTTATTTAAATTTCCTGCAAGCTTTTCTAAACTAGTGCCTAAAAATTTAAATGAATCTACAAATCTAACTGGCATGTATTCCTCACGTCCTACACTAAAAAACTTTGTAAATGATATGTAGTTTTCATTAGTTTTTGCTATAACTTTAATGTTACCCGGTGTCGCTCCCAACTGCCGAATAAATAAATGACTATCGTACCCGGATAAATTATGAAAAAATACTGGAATGAATTTTGGTACACAATATTGCAAGTTGCAGTAAGCATGAGCTGCACCACGATACTTTCCTGTCAAATGACAATGATCTCTAACTTTATCGTCGAACAATAACTGATCACAAAGGAAGCAATATTTTGAATCATCAAAGCTCTTTTGCTCATCAGATGTTAGTGAAGTCATTGGAATTGATTGTTTTAAAATTGTGTGTATATTAGTTACACCTTCGCCAAGATATTCAAGAAACTTTTCAACACAATCCTGACCACGATATGACATGTATTTATTTTGAGAGCTATCATACGAACAAACAACGTAATATGCAAATGCGGCAGGCAAATGTTTTTGCAAAATGGATGTATTATTCGAGAGCAATCCATCACTACTTGATTCAGGCACTAATAAGGATTCGAAATCCGCATATATAACAAATGGCATATCTTGCATTCTATCGAAATGTTTGAATTGAATAACAGTGCCTGGATCAGGCAATACCGTCCGGACACCGCTACAAATATGAGTATTCAAATTTTGTTCGCTATTAAAAAATATCATACAATCGTCACAAAAGAAAATTTTTCCGTGATGTTTTGTTAACTGAGGTCTCAGTAATCTGCTTAAATTTTTTATTAAACAATAATGTTTAAATTCACCTTTTCTAATAGTAATAAGTTGACATGATGTTTCTTTTTGCTCTGCGTTTTATAGAGAGGTCCAACAATGTTAGACTTGTTTGCGAGACCGTACACATTAACGCTGATTTGGTGATTATTTTTCTCGAAAATCTTAATATCTGAAAACCCAACTGGATACGTCATATTTTGAATATTCAGAACATTCTCAAAGTGAGGATATGAAGATGTTCGGTGTGCATTGTTCTTAGCTGGAAACAATGCGGCTACTATGCACCATAAAAAGCAGAAGGAGTCATTATTTTGTATGTTAATGCAAGCATGCTTTAGTTTTAAATTTCGCGGCAACTCAATAAACCGGGCGGCTCTCAATGGATTATACTTGTTGATATTAACTTCTAAGTATAAATTTCTTACAAAAGACCAACCGCTATCTTTTTCCTCAAATTCGTCAATACTTGTTACAATGGAGCTAACAATTTTTGAAAACAGATCATTAAAATCATAATTATGATGCAACACAACATTTTGACCAAAAGCAAATGATTTGATTTCACTAGCGCTAGTTTTCGGTAACTTAAACTCGGCGAAAAATTCAAAATTCACCTTAATAGAACTATAGGTTGCCTGTCTTGCAGATAACAAGTTATGCACGCGAGAGCGAAGCTGAGACAGGAACTCAGCCGGCGGACACACGCTGACGTCATCCGTGTCGTCACCGCTATCAGCCATCGTCAGCGCTCGAACCCTGTACGATGCGATTCGACTTCGAAATGCACTGCTTATTTTTTCAATTCCGTCACTTAATTCGATGGAACTATTATTTTTATGGATATTACTTCTCAAATGGGCTGAGAATGCTTTACTTTTAACGGATATGTCACAAACTGTGCAATACACTGTTTTGCTTGCCATATCGTTAAGTAGGTAGTAGGAAGAATATAATAAAAGCGAATTATTATCCTAAGCTGCCAAAATCAGTGATATTTTATTGAATGGACTGGTTGAATAGGTATAATAATTCCTACTTATGTACTTATGTATTTTATTTTTTAATATTATATGTATAAACCAAATATTATTTATTTTTAGGGAATAGAGTTTAACTCATAATAAGTAAATGTTTGTAAAAGTTTATCTATTTATTTTATTTATTTATTTAGTACTAGTACTACTAAGTTAAGTTTTTTAAGTATCTTAAATAATATATTATAAAATTAAAATACAAAAAAAAATATCCTAAAAATATAGAAGTTAATAAAAAAAAAATATATCCTATAACTAAGTTATTACTTTTTCTTAAAGCTAAAAAATTTTCCTTCCTCGGTGAAGTTTTTTTTGCAGAGCTTGAGCGCCTCCTTAAGTGGAATCAACTCTGGAGCATCGGAATCTGCTCGATATTTCAGGGAGATTACCGCCTGTTCCCAGCGATCTTTGGGCTCCACCTTCAATATGTCTTTGGTGTTGTACACCTTTACTTCAATGTAAGTATCACCGTCTCTCTGGGCGGTGCGGCGCAGGACCCCGTCAGCGACACGCCGCGACAAGCACGACTGCAAGGGCTGGCTCTCGCTGCCTCGTCTTCGAGCCACCGCCTCTTCCTCACTGTCTGAGTCAATTTCCTCTATAGTTCACCAGTATACTACTCACCCCTAGCTCCGCTATAGTTCACCAGTATACTACTCACCCCTAGCTCCGCTATCGTTCACCAGTATACTACTCACCCCTAGCTCCGCTATCGTTCACCAGTATACTACTCACCCCTAGCTCCGCTATAGTTCACCAGTATACTACTCACCCCTAGCTCCGCTATAGTTCACCAGTATACTACTCGCGCCTAGCTCCGCTATAGTTCACCAGTATACTACTCACCCCTAGCTCCGCTATAGTTCACCAGTATACTACTCACCCCTAGCTCCGCTATAGTTCACCAGTATACTACTCACCCCTAGCTCCGCTATCGTTCACCAGTATACTACTCACCCCTAGCTCCGCTATATTTCACCAGTATACTACTCACCCCTAGTTCCGCTATAGTTCACCAGTATACTACTCACCCCTAGCTCCGCTATCGTTCACCAGTATACTACTCACCCCTAGCTCCGCTATAGTTCACCAGTATACTACTCACCCCTAGCTCCGCTATCGTTCACCAGTATACTACTCACCCCTAGCTCCGCTATAGTTCACCAGTATACTACTCACCCCTAGCTCCGCTATCGTTCACCAGTATACTACTCACCCCTAGCTCCGCTATAGTTCACCAGTATACTACTCACCCCTAGCTCCGCTATCGTTCACCAGTATACTACTCACCCCTAGCTCCACTATAGTTCACCAGTATACTACTCACCCCTAGCTCCACTATAGTTCACCAGTATACTACTCACCCCTAGCTCCGCTATATTTCACCAGTATACTACTCATCCCTAGCTCCGCTATCGTTCACCAGTATACTACTCACCCATAGCTCCGCTATCGTTCACCAGTATACTACTCACCCCTAGCTCCGCTATAGTTCACCAGTATACTACTCACCCCTAGCTCCGCTATCGTTCACCAGTATACTACTCATCCCTAGCTCCGCTATATTTCACCAGTATACTACTCACCCCTAGCTCCGCTATAGTTCACCAGTATACTACTCAACCCTAGCTCCGCTATCGTTCACCAGTCTACTACTCACCCCTAGCTCCGCTATAGTTCACCAGTATACTACTCACCCCTAGCTCCGCTATCGTTCACCAGTATACTACTCACCCCTAGCTCCGCTATCGTTCACCAGTATACTACTCACCCCTAGCTCCGCTATAGTTCACCTGTATAGCTACTCACCGCTAGCTCCACTATAGTTCACCAGTATAGCTACTCACCTCTAGCTCCGCTATAGTTCACCAGTATAGCTACTCACCCCTAGCTCTGCTATAGTTCACCAGTATACTACTCATCCCTAGCTCCGCTATAGTTCACCAGTATACTACTCAACCCTAGCTCCGCTATAGTTCACCAGTATACTACTCACCCCTAGCTCCGCTATAGTTCACCAGTATACTACTCACCCCTAGCTCCGCTATAGTTCACCAGTATACTACTCACCCCTAGCTCCGCTATAGTTCACCAGTATACTACTCACCCCTAGCTCCGCTATAGTTCACCAGTATACTACTCACCCCTAGCTCTTCTGTCGTTCACCAGTATACTACTCACCCCTAGCTCCGCTATCGTTCACCAGTATACTACTCACCCCTAGCTCCGCTATATTTCACCAGTATACTACTCACCCCTAGCTCCGCTATAGTTCACCAGTATACTACTCAACCCTAGCTCCGCTATCGTTCACCAGTCTACTACTCACCCCTAGCTCCGCTATAGTTCACCAGTATACTACTCACCCCTAGCTCCGCTATCGTTCACCAGTATACTACTCACCCCTAGCTCCGCTATCGTTCACCAGTATACTACTCACCCCTAGCTCCGCTATAGTTCACCTGTATAGCTACTCACCGCTAGCTCCACTATAGTTCACCAGTATAGCTACTCACCTCTAGCTCCGCTATAGTTCACCAGTATAGCTACTCACCCCTAGCTCTGCTATAGTTCACCAGTATACTACTCATCCCTAGCTCCGCTATAGTTCACCAGTATACTACTCAACCCTAGCTCCGCTATAGTTCACCAGTATACTACTCACCCCTAGCTCCGCTATAGTTCACCAGTATACTACTCACCCCTAGCTCCGCTATAGTTCACCAGTATACTACTCACCCCTAGCTCCGCTATAGTTCACCAGTATACTACTCACCCCTAGCTCTTCTGTCGTTCACCAGTATACTACTCACCCCTAGCTCCGCTATAGTTCACCAGTATACTACTCACCCCTAGCTCCGCTATAGTTCACCAGTATACTACTCACCCCTAGCTCCGCTATAGTTCACCAGTATACTACTCACCCCTAGCTCTTCTGTCGTTCACCAGTATACTACTCACCCCTAGCTCCGCTATAGTTCACCAGTATACTACTCACCCCTAGCTCCGCTATCGTTCACCAGTATACTACTCACCAGTGGCGGTACCTCCATAGAAGCCCAAAAGCCCGGCTTGCCCTAACAAAATCTTATTTACACTACTAATGAATCTCAATTAATGACAACAACAAAATATTATTCACGAACGTAAATTTTCAATCAAAATCAATCAAAGATTCAATTTTTCAAACAACTGATCGATAGTCAAGTCGTTAAACTGCATAATATAGCGTATTAATCGAACAATACACTACATCTCTCTCGCACTCGTTGGCTTGCAACCGGGCTTCGCAAATTTATATGTCCGCACTCTTCTAACGTTAGCGAAACTGGTACCCCACTACATACATACTACTGTACGTATCTATAGATTCTATGAAAAATGCTCAATCCGAGCCAAAGCATGCTTGCTATTGAACTTAACCACAAGTGGGTACGAGGCTGCCGCGTAAACAACAGTCAACAGCTCACGATCGGGCCAATCCCTGCGCAGCAGCCCGCCATCGGACCAATGGCTGCCTAGCGCATACTAACGGGAAAATCAGGAGCGATATTGAGCGCGCGGCTCATTGTTACCTGTGTGAGTGAAGTAGCAAATTTTAACAATAACGTGTTTGTTTTGTTTTGCATTTTAAGGTTGAGTGAATGTTTGTTTGTTAAAGTTACAAGTTTGTTAAAGTTACAAGTGTTTTGCATAAATAAGTGTTTATCGTTGTAAAAAATGATGTCACAGTTCAGATCGATGACTTAATGTGGTTCCTTGTGATTGTGAAGGATCAAAATGTGTGAAAGTGTTGGTCGGCGAGGGAAAGGTAAATTCATTGAACATAGCCGAATTAAACAGGTCATATTATCTTCAATATCTTCATACAGACCTACTCCAGATGTTTATATTTTGTAGTTTTTTAGAGCTTCGGGCCTTCTGGCTTACCCTGATCTCAGACCCTAGGCACGCCACTGCTACTCACCCCTAGCTCCGCTATAGTTCACCAGTATACTACTCACCCCTAGCTCCGCTATCGTTCACCAGTATACTTCTCACACCTAGCTCCGCTATATTTCACCAGTATACTACTCACCCCTAGCTCCGCTATCGTTCAACAGTATACTACTCACCCCTAGCTCCGCTATAGTTCACCAGTATACTACTCACCCCTAGCTCCGCTATCGTTCACCAGTATACGACTCACCCCTAGCTCCGCTATAGTTCACCAGTATACTACTCACCCCTAGCTCCGCTATCGTTCACCAGTATACTACTCACCCCTAGCTCCGCTATATTTCACCAGTATACTACTCACCCCTAGCTCCGCTATAGTTCACCAGTATACTACTCACCCCTAGCTTCGCTATAGTTCACCAGTATACTACTCACCCCTAGCTCCGCTATAGTTCACCAGTATACTACTCACCCCTAGCTCCGCTATCGTTCACCAGTATACTACTCACCCCTAGCTCCGCTATCGTTCACCAGTATACTACTCACCCCTAGCTCCGCTATAGTTCACCTGTATAGCTACTCACCGCTAGCTCCACTATAGTTCACCAGTATAGCTACTCACCTCTAGCTCCGCTATAGTTCACCAGTATAGCTACTCACCCCTAGCTCCGCTATAGTTCACCAGTATACTACTCACCCCTAGCTCCACTATAGTTCACCAGTATACTACACAACCCTAGCTCCGCTATAGTTCACCAGTATACTACTCACCCCTAGCTCCGCTATAGTTCACCAGTATACTACTCACCCCTAGCTCCGCTATAGTTCACCAGTATAATACTCACCCCTAGCTCCGCTATCGTTCACCAGTATACTACTCACCCCTAGCTCCGCTATAGTTCACCAGTATACTACTCACCCCTAGCTCCGCTATATTTCACCAGTATACTACTCACCTCTAGCTCCGCTATCGTTCACCAGTATACTACTCACCCCTAGCTCCGCTATAGTTCACCAGTATACTACTCACCCCTAGCTCCGCTATCGTTCACCAGTATACTACTCACCAGTGGCGGTACCTCCATAGAAGCCCAAAAGCCCGGCTTGCCCTAACAAAATCTTATTTACACTACTAATGAATCTCAATTAATGACAACAACAAAATATTATTCACGAACGTAAATTTTCAATCAAAATCAATCAAAGATTCAATTTTTCAAACAACTGATCGATAGTCAAGTCGTTAAACTGCATAATATAGCGTATTAATCGAACAATACACTACATCTCTCTCGCACTCGTTGGCTTGCAACCGGGCTTCGCGAATTTATATGTCCGCACTCTTCTAACGTTAGCGAAACTGGTACCCCACTACATACATACTACTGTACGTATCTATAGATTCTATGAAAAATGCTCAATCCGAGCCAAAGCATGCTTGCTATTGAACTTAACCACAAGTGGGTACGAGGCTGCCGCGTAAACAACAGTCAACAGCTCACGATCGGGCCAATCCCTGCGCAGCAGCCCGCCATCGGACCAATGGCTGCCTAGCGCATACTAACGGGCAAATCAGGAGCGATATTGAGCGCGCGGCTCATTGTTACCTGTGTGAGTGAAGTAGCAAATTTTAACAATAACGTGTTTGTTTTGTTTTGCATTTTAAGGTTGAGTGAATGTTTGTTTGTTAAAGTTACAAGTGTTTTGCATAAATTAGTGTTTATCGTTGTAAAAAATGATGTCACAGTTCAGATCGATGACTTAATGTGGTTCCTTGTGATTGTGAAGGATCAAAATGTGTGAAAGTGTTGGTCGGCGAGGGAAAGGTAAATTCATTGAACATAGCCGAATTAAGCAGGTCATATTATCTTCAATATCTTCATACAGACCTACTCCAGATGTTTATATTTTGTAATTTTTTAGAGCTTCGGGCCTTCTGGCTTACCCTGATCTCAGACCCTAGGCACGCCACTGCTACTCACCCCTAGCTCCGCTATAGTTCACCAGTATACTACTCACCCCTAGCTCCGCTATCGTTCACCAGTATACTACTCACCCCTAGCTCCGCTATATTTCACCAGTATACTACTCACCCCTAGCTCCGCTATCGTTCACCAGTATACTACTCACCCCTAGCTCCGCTATAGTTCACCAGTATACTACTCACCCCTAGCTCCGCTATAGTTCACCAGTATACTACTCACCCCTAGCTCCGCTATAGTTCACCAGTATACTACTCACCCCTAGCTCCGCTATCGTTCACCAGTATACTACTCACCCCTAGCTCCGCTATCGTTCACCAGTATACTACTCACCCCTAACTCCGCTATCGTTCACCAGTATACTACTCACCCCTAGCTCCGCTATAGTTCACTAGTATACTACTCACCCCTAGCTCCGCTATAGTTCACCAGTATAATACTCACCCCTAGCTCCGCTATAGTTCACCAGTATACTACTCACCCCTAGCTCCGCTATAGTTCACCAGTATAGCTACTCACCCCTAGCTCCGCTATAGTTCACCTGTATAGCTACTCACCGCTAGCTCCACTATAGTTCACCAGTAAAGCTACTCACCTCTAGCTCCGCTATAGTTCACCAGTATAGCTACTCACCCCTAGCTCCGCTATAGTTCACCAGTATACTACTCACCCATAGCTCCGCTATAGTTCACCAGTATACTACTCAACCCTAGCTCCGCTATAGTTCACCAGTATACTACTCACCCCTAGCTCCGCTATAGTTCACCAGTATACTACTCACCCCTAGCTCCGCTATAGTTTACCAGTATACTACTCACCCCTAGCTCCGCTATCGTTCACCAGTATACTACTCACCCCTAGCTCCGCTTTAGTTCACCAGTATACTACTCACCCCTAGCTCCGCTATATTTCACCAGTATACTACTCACCTCTAGCTCCGCTATCGTTCACCAGTATACTACTCACCCCTAGCTCCGCTATAGTTCACCAGTATACTACTCACCCCTAGCTCCGCTATCGTTCACCAGTATACTACTCACCAGTGGCGGTACCTCCATAGAAGCCCAAAAGCCCGGCTTGCCCTAACAAAATCTTATTTACACTACTAATGAATCTCAATTAATGACAACAACAAAATATTATTCACGAACGTAAATTTTCAATCAAAATCAATCAAAGATTCAATTTTTCAAACAACTGATCGATAGTCAAGTCGTTAAACTGCATAATATAGCGTATTAATCGAACAATACACTACATCTCTCTCGCACTCGTTGGCTTGCAACCGGGCTTCGCAAATTTATATGTCCGCACTCTTCTAACGTTAGCGAAACTGGTACCCCACTACATACATACTACTGTACGTATCTATAGATTCTATGAAAAATGCTCAATCCGAGCCAAAGCATGCTTGCTATTGAACTTAACCACAAGTGGGTACGAGGCTGCCGCGTAAACAACAGTCAACAGCTCACGATCGGGCCAATCCCTGCGCAGCAGCCCGCAATCGGACCAATGGCTGCCTAGCGCATACTAACGGGCAAATCAGGAGCGATATTGAGCGCGCGGCTCATTGTTACCTGTGTGAGTGAAGTAGCAACTTTTAACAATAACGTGTTTGTTTTGTTTTGCATTTTAAGGTTGAGTGAATGTTTGTTTGTTAAAGTTACAAGTGTTTTGCATAAATTAGTGTTTATCGTTGTAAAAAATGATGTCACAGTTCAGATCGATGACTTAATGTGGTTCCTTGTGATTGTGAAGGATCAAAATGTGTGAAAGTGTTGGTCGGCGAGGGAAAGGTAAATTCATTGAACATAGCCGAATTAAGCAGGTCGTATTATCTTCAATATCTTCATACAGACCTACTCCAGATGTTTATATTTTGTAGTTTTTTAGAGCTTCGGGCCTTCTGGCTTGCCCTGATCTCAGACCCTAGGCACGCCACTGCTACTCACCCCTAGCTCCGCTATAGTTCACCAGTATACTACTCACCCCTAGCTCCGCTATCGTTCACCAGTATACTACTCACCCCTAGCTCCGCTATATTTCACCAGTATACTACTCACCCCTAGCTCCGCTATCATTCACCAGTATACTACTCACCCCTTGCTCCGCTATAGTTCACCAGTATACTACTCACCCCTAGCTCCGCTATATTTCACCAGTATACTACTCACCCCTAGCTCCGCTATCGTTCACCAGTATAGCTACTCACCCCTAGCTCCGCTATAGTTCACCAGTATACTACTCACCCCTAGCTCCGCTATAGTTCACCAGTATACTACTCACCCCTAGCTCCGCTATCGTTCACCAGTATACTACTCACCCCTAGCTCCGCTATAGTTTACCAGTATACTACTCACCCCTAGCTCCGCTATAGTTCACCAGTATACTACTCACCCCTAGCTCCGCTATCGTTCACCAGTATACTACTCACCCCTAGCTCCGCTATCGTTCACCAGTATACTACTCACCCCTAGCTCCGCTATAGTTCACCAGTATACTACTCACCCCTAGCTCCGCTATAGTTCACCAGTATACTACTCACCCCTAGCTCCGCTATCGTTCACCAGTATACTACTCACCCCTAGCTCCGCTATAGTTCACCAGTATACTACTCACCCCTAGCTCTGCTATCGTTCACCAGTATACTACTCACCCCTAGCTCCGCTATCGTTCACCAGTATACTACTCACCCCTAGCTCCGCTATCGTTCACCAGTATACTACTCACCCCTAGCTCCGCTATAGTTCACCAGTATACTACTCACCCCTAGAATAGAATAGAATAGAATAGAATAGAATAGAATTTATTTGTAAAATGCAGGTGTTAGTATTACAATGATGGAAGTTGTCATTATTTTTTTAGTGTCACTACATTCCCACCTTATATTCTAAGGTATACAAATAATAAAGATAGATTAACGCGAAACAGGCAACCAATAGCAAACAAGATTATTTTCATATGTGTCAAATATTAAATTATCACTTCGTATTCGCAAATTTCATTAGAGTTATATAAAAATGTCAAATGTTAAAATAAGTAAGTGTCAGATTAAAATGTTATAAAATGTCATTAATACTAAAGATAGAAAACAAAACTAAATAAACAATTAAACATGTCAAATTATTTCAATGATTTGTCGTCTAAAAATTGCTGTACGGAGTAATAGGCTTTGTCAACAAGTAATGTCACTAGTTGATTTTTAAAGTTGTTTATTGGCAAGCTCTTAAGTCCAACAGGTATTTTATTAAAGATTCTGTGAGCCATTCCAAAGAAGCTACTACTAACGTGTTTGGTATTAATTTGTGGTGCACATATTCTACTCCCATTGCGGTGACTCCTATTTGGGTTCCTTTCTGCAAATGTAGTAAAGAGGTAGTCGTTACGCTTGACGAACATTGCCACTTCATAAATATATAAAGATGGTAGAGTAAGAATTTTCAATTGACGGAAAAATGGTTTACAACTATCAGTTGTCTTAAGGCCAGTAATCGCTCTTATACATCTTTTTTGATATTTAAATACTAGACTCTTGCCCACAGAATTTCCCCAGAATATGATTCCGTAGCGCAATATGGACTCAACGTATCCGCGGTAAGCAATCAAGACAGTGTCTCTATTTGTAACACTAGAGAGTTTGTAGAGAGCATAAACTGAGCTATTAATTCTTTTACAGAGATTCTCAGTGTGTAGCTTCCAATTAATTTGGTAATCTATTTGCAGGCCTAAAAATTTTGTGTCGGTGACGGACTCAATTTCCTCCCCATTGCACATTAAAGCCACCGTAGGCATTTCTGTCATTTGTCGAAAATGCATTATTTTGGTTTTTTTACTGTTTAGACACAGATTGTTTTTGACCAACCAACTATTGATATTTTTCATTACACAATTAATGTCGTCTTCGTAGGTTGAGTTATTATTACATTTAATTATGGCCGTGCTGTCATCGGCAAACAGTAAAATGGGATGGTCGATGGATTTCGGAAAGTCATTTATATATAAATTAAACAGTAAAGGTCCTAAAATGCTTCCTTGAGGCACCCCCGTCTCTACATCTCTACATAGAGACACATACTCTTTAATTACTTTTGTTTTCTTGCAAAGTTGGGTTATAACAGTATATTGTCTTCTTTTACTCAAATATGATTCGATCAATTTGAGTGGTACACCTCTTATCCCATACGCATAGAGTTTGGTCAATAACAACTTGTGGTCAACATGATCAAAGGCACTTGTCATATCCATAAAGATAGCACAGATATGTTGTCTTATGTCTGTAGAGTTCTTAATCAGGTCAAGTAAACTATAAATTGCCTTTTCTGTATTTCTGTTTTTGCGAAAACCAAACTGTTCCGTAGCAAATATGTCATATTTTTCACAAAAATTATAAATAATTTCATGATATATTCTTTCAAATACTTTAGAAAAGACGGTTAGCTGAGCAATAGGTCTATAGTTTTTAACGTTTGTCTTTTCTCCCTTCTTATGGACCGGTTTAATAATTGAGGTCTTAAAATCGCTAGGAAATACTCCAGTTCTAATTGTCAAGTTTATAATATATGTCAATGGTAGAGCAAGGAACTTAGAGTTTTCTTTAATTAATTTAGTAGGGATACCGTCTATGCCTACGCTGGGAGTATTTTTCAAAGACTTTATAGTTTTCATGACCTTTTCAGTTGTGACTTCAGACATAAATATTGAATTTCTGATATGGACAGGCACTGAATAAGTAGGGTGATCATCTTTATTTTTCTTTATAGAGTCTACAAAATGGTCATTGAACACATTAGACATATGCGATGGATTGCAAATTCGGTTTCCCTCTTTACAAATATATTGTACTGTCTCGGAGGGATATTGATTTTTGTTTTTATTAATTACTTGCCATGTAGCTTTAGATTTGCTTAAAGAGTTTTTTATATAGTGACCGTTCTGTGCTTGCTGAGTCAGATGTATAATTTTTTTATAACGTTGGTTGTAACTTTTGAGTATTTGTTTATTTTTTTCAGTTGGAGAAGACCTACATTTCCAGAGCAACTCTCGTTTCTTTTTGCTACAGGCCCTGACCCCACGTGAAACCCATTTCAATTTTTTCCTGTTTTTTATCAACACTGATTTATAGGGAAAGCATAAATTATGAAACAATTTTATAGTTTCGATAAAAGCACTATAAGCAAAGTCTACATTGTCTGTTTCATAAACATCAGAAAAACTTAACGCTTGAGTAGCTTCTCTGAACTTGGCCATGTTTTCCTCAGAATAGTCACGTTTTCTTATACGCCACGAATTAATTGGACATGTTTTCTTCACAGGACATTGTAGTAACTGTGCAGTGTGATCTGAAAGCGCGAACTCTATCACTTCACTTTTACAACCTCTAATATTAACAGCATAGTTGTCTAAGCACGTTTTACTACTAAGTCTTGTAGGCTGCCTGATTTGTAGTTTAAAGTTATAGCTTAAGAGTAAGTTTTCAAAATAGTCAGATAATTTGGTCTTTTTTAAGATGTCTATATTAAAGTCGCCACATATAACATATTTATTACTATTATTTGTACGTAATTTATTTAATAACAATTCTAATTTATTCAGAAATAATTCTATGTCAGCCTTCGGTGGTCTATATATGCAAATAATTATAAGCTTTTCGCATGTCAGCTTTATGGCACAGCACTCAATAACACACTTTATACAAAACTTCGAAACATCAAAGATTTCGTACTCAAAACCTTGGCGAATTAATATGCAAGAACCACCCCTACGGGTATCTCTAAAATAGCCGGTCGCTAATTTATAGTTATCCAAACAAACATTACATTGGTCATCTTCTTTCATGAAATGTTCCGTAATACATATAATATCCGACTCTTTATTTTCCAATACTAACTCATAAACAACAACAGATAGAAAGTCCAATTTACTATTCAGACTACAGATATTTTGATGAAGTATATTAAGACATTTGGGAACGAAAAAAGTCTGTTTCATCAAGAGCCTGGCCATTTTGCCTAGGCTGGGTATTATTATCTGATTGTAAGCTGAGATCGATTTCTGCATTATATTGATTAATTTCTGCAATTAAAAGGCTTAATCGTTTTACAATATTTAAAAATCCAAAGTTATTTATTTTTCCAAAATTAAAAGAGAAGTACTTTCTGGTATACTCCAGTGTAAGATTTGAGTCTAACAAATACGCAAAACAATGCTGTTGATTACTCAAATACAGTAAATTATTAAACGTCTCTATCCTATAATTATACATAGTGACACTGGAGTGTATTTTGAAAGTCGGTACAGCAATTATAACATTAGTATGACGCAATAGTGTGAGCCTTTCTTGTATGTTCTGTACAAGCTTAAAATAATTTTTAGTTATAAGGAAATCAGCCTCTCCTACAAAAATAACACAAAAATCGTTTGTAGTAAAGTCTTTCACTTTATGTTCAATTCCATCAAGCAACTGCTCTATTCCTGCTCCTGGTAATGAGTAGTGACATACATTGCTGCTGTCGTCAAAAACTTTTTGAACAATCTTTAGAATTTTGTTGTTATTGTTGCTGCTGATCACGCATATTTTTCTGGTTTTAATTTGTTTATTATTAGTAGTAGTATTATTAATTGTTGTATTTGAAGTTGATGCCAAGTTACTACTCCGATGTTTCTGTTCTTCAGCAGTAGCGCCATCTGGTGTGCAGTTTTTCGATTGCTCACGACTGATATTAGATTTTGTATTTGAATACTCTCGCAGTTGATTTGGCGTTTTAAATAAATTCCTTGCTATTTGTTGTACTCGTTTTGTAGTGGGAGTATAGAATTTACCAGCTCCTTGTTTGCTTTTCGTGGGTATGTCAGTTTTAAGGGTATCTATGACATGTTTATAAATGCATAACTGTTTTTCACTTTCATTTAGTTTTTTCTTTAAATTGCTATTTTCAAGTTTAATGTTTGTTAAATTTTGGTGAGCACTATCGAGCTCTATTTTTAGTTTTTGAATTTCTTCTTTGAGCATAGATATGTTATCATTGGTATCAGTGGATAAATCAGCAAGACTGTTGGCGCTACCATTTAAAGCGTCCTCTATATTACAAGTACTTGTATTTGCCTCTTCAAATTCATCTATATTGTTATATTCACCGCTATTTAATGAGGTTCTACGAGGTCGACGAAAAGTTATGTTCTCGAAGAAATTCATCTTAGTGCCATCTATTTTTGGTGCTAAGAAATACTTTTTTTTTTTTAGCTACTGTTCATAAGATGGCTGTAGTGTCCATATTGATTATTGATAAAATGCCTAGTTGTGTGGTGCTCTCTGTTGTTGGCGTAGTGTATTAAAGATAGCATGAGGTTGAAAGGTTTTGCTACTCGTCACAAGGTGGCGCCAGTGTCCATATAAATTACTTATAAACGCCTAAGTATGGTAGTGTCCTCTATGAGTTGGTGCGGTAAATTAAATAGTCCTTGTTGCTTTTTCTTGTCGTTCTTTGCTAATACGCGATAGTAATATCATAACACTACTCTCCGCAAGGTGCGCTGTTATAGTCCAAAATGATATTCAAACATTAACGACAGTCCAAATGATAATATTTCTTCTATTATTCACTACAGATCTTCTAATTACAGTATTATGTAAATAATTCAAGTATTTACTCACAGTCTTTGTCTTCGTTTTGGCAATACCTTAAAACTGTCACTATATTTCTAATTATCACTGATTTAACTCCGATTATTATTTTTTCAATTTACAGTCGAAACTAAAGTAGATAATCGCCACCAACACTTTCACCCAAACATTAGTTTATACGAATCACTTTTATTTGATTTGTAGGTGGAAAGTCGCACTTTAAATATTTTTAATCTAGCTCCGCTATAGTTCACCAGTATACTACTCTGGGGTCTGCTTCTGTCTGCTTGTATTAAGGGCGTCGTATAACTCGTATATAAAAGATCTGTTTTATATTGTCTGTATGTATGGCACTTCTTACTCAAAAAATATAATTCTTAATAGCTTACCTTGTTTTGATTTATTTAATTGCAATATTTTTACTTTCTATAGTCAGTAGTTTAGTGAAAGACCTATGAAAAGCTTTTGGATATAAATTTTCAATTCGATGCCTTAACATAGGTAGTCTTAGTATGTCATGCTCTCTTTAATCATTTCTGCGGTGGTGTCGTATGAGGCTCAAATATGGTTGAGCGAAGAGATGGCTGGTTCATGCGTCATGTTCGGGAACTGGTGCTGCCAGTGGGAATGGGTCTGCTTCTGACTACCTATCTTAATGCATATTAAATTGTATGTTTTTCTTTTATTTTATTTATTGTAACAGCCTCGACTGAATAACAAGTTCAAACTTTGAATTTAGCTTAAAATCTGTAAATTGATTAAGAAATTTGAAACTCATTAAGAAATGAGCTAATTCAATAATGTTATTTATTTGTTAACTAGCTTCCGCCCGCGACTTCGTCCGCGTGGATATTAGAGAAAATCCTTAGGGAACCTTCAACCAGGATCCGACCAACCGTTTTATACGCGATTAGGCGGGTCCCCACCAAGCGCGCTGCCTCGCGAGGCAAAACATTTGCGACGTGTGACAGGCCTTGCACGAGGCTGCGCGCTTGGTGGGGACCCGCGTAATCGCGTATAAAACGGTTGGTCGGATCCTGGTTGAAGGTTCCCTAAGGATTTTCTCTAATATCCACGCGGACGAAGTCGCGGGCGGAAGCTAGTTAATTACAATAATCAGAATTAGGTCCAGAGATATTAAGAGTATCACGTTCCCGTTTCTTTACTCTTTCCCGTTTCCGTCCCCGCCCCCGTTCCCGTTCCTGTTCCCGTGTCCGTCCCCGTCCCCTTGGGCTGAATCATGTCCACCGTGTTGGACTTCAAAACAAATGTCATTTTCGCATTCCTCATCCCATAAAACCTCAAGAACGACATCCACATCGGTTTTCATGTTTACTTACCCCATTTACCCCCTAACGGATGATTTTCAAAATAAGAAAATATGTGTTTGCCTATTTATTTTTAGACATGCTCCTACGAATTTTTAAGCTGTAAACTATGTAATGTCTATTTTATATTATTTTTCCATATATAATTTGTACCCCATTTTCACCCCTTTAGCGGTTAAATTGGACTTCAAAATTAATGTCATTTTCGCAATCACCATCCCATAAAACCTCAAGAACGACATCCATATCGATTTCTACGTTTACTTAGCCCATTTACCCCCTAAGGGGTTGATTTTCAAAACCACAAAATATATGTTTGCCTATTTATTTTAAGACATGCTCCTACGAAGTTTTAAGTTGTAATGTCTATTTTATATTGTTTTCAATACCAAATTTAAATCCAATTTTCACCCCTTTAGGGGTTAAATCATGTCGACCGTGTTGGACTTCAAAATAAATGTCATTTTCGCAATCTTCATCCCAGAAAACCCCAATAACGACATCCATATCGATTTTTAGGTTTATTTACCCCATTGCACCCCCATTTCATCACCATGGGGGTTGAAATTATACCAATACAATATGCGTTGCGTTAGATTTCCATCAATAAGCCTAAATTACAAATCTAGCGATTTCTACTTCAAAAATGAAGGATTATCTTCTAAACACAACTTCATCCCCCTTTTCACCCCTTTGGGGGTAGAATTTTGAAAAACGCTGAGACACGTATTTATTTATTTTCAATCATCAGCCTAAACACAAAATTTAAAGATCCTAGCTTCAAAACTGAGGGACTTTCATACAAACTTTCATCCCTTATTTCATCCCCTTAGGGATCGAATTTTCAAAAATCCTTCCTTAGTGGATGCCTACACTGTATAAAGTATCTGTGTGCAAAATTTCAAGTCTCTAGGTTCAGCGGTTTGGGCTGTGCGTTGATATCTCACTCAGTCAGGACTTTGAATTTTATATATATAGATCTTTGTTAATATAAAGTCTGGAAACGATATACATATTTGTAAATATCGTTCCATCTGATTGATAAAGCTGACAAGTTTTTTGCGTCCATTTCTCTTGTCAGTTAAAAGACGTCATAATGGGTGGTAGGGTAAAAGAATTGACGATTTAAAAATGCTTATTATGTGAGCTTATTTAAATAAAATATATTTCACTTTCACTTTCACTTTCACTCACCTCTAGCTCCGGTATAGTTCACCAGTATACTACTCACCCCTAGCTCCGCTATATTTCACCAGTATACTACTCACCCCTAGCTCCGCTATCGTTCACCAGTATACTACTCACCCCTAGCTCCGCTATAGTTCACCAGTATACTACTCACCCCTAGCTCCGCTATATTTCACCAGTATACTACTCACCCCTAGCTCCGCTATATTTCACCAGTATACTACTCACCCCTAGCTCCGCTATCGTTCACCAGTATACTACTCACCCCTAGCTCCGCTATCATTCACCAGTATACTACTCACCCCTAGCTCCGCTATCGTTCACCAGTATACTACTCACCCCTAGCTCCGCTATCGTTCACCAGTATACTACTCACCCCTAGCTCCGCTATAGTTCACCAGTATACTACTCACCCCTAGCTCCGCTATAGCTCACCAGTATACTACTCTGGGGTCTGCTTCTATCTGCTTGTATTAAGGGCGTCGTATAACTCGTATATAAAAGATCTGTTTTATATTGTCTGTATGTATGGCACTTCTTACTCAAAAAATATAATTCTTAATAGCTTACCTTGTTTTGATTTATTTAATTGCAATATTTTTACTTTCTATAGTCAGTAGTTTAGTGAAAGACCTATGAAAAGCTTTTGGATATAAATTTTCAATTCGATGCCTTAACATAGGTAGTCTTAGTATGTCATGCTCTCTTTAATCATTTCTGCGGTGGTGTCGTATGAGGCTCAAATATGGTTGAGCGAAGAGATGGCTGGTTCATGCGTCATGTTCGGGAACTGGTGCTGCCAGTAGGAATGGGTCTGCTTCTGACTACCTATCTTAATGCATATTGAATTGTATGTTTTTCTTTTATTTTATTTATTGTAACAGCCTAGACTGAATAACAAGTTCAAACTTTGAATTTAGCTTAAAATCTGTAAATTGATTAAGAAATTTGAAACTCATTAAGAAATGAGCTAATTCAATAATGTTATTTATTTGTTAATCTTTGTTAATATAAAGTCTGGAAACGATATACATATTTGTAAATATCGTTCCATCTGATTGATAAAGCTGACAAGTTTTTTGCGCCCATTTTTCTTGTCAGTTAAAAGACGTCATAATGGGTGGTAGGGTAAAAGAATTGACGATTTAAAAATGCTTATTATGTGAGCTTATTTAAATAAAATATATTTCACTTTCACTTTCACTTTCACTCACCTCTAGCTCCGGTATAGTTCACCAGTATACTACTCACCCCTAGCTCCGCTATATTTCACCAGTATACTACTCACCCCTAGCTCCGCTATCGTTCACCAGTATACTACTCACCCCTAGCTCCGCTATAGTTCACCAGTATACTACTCACCCCTAGCTCCGCTATATTTCACCAGTATACTACTCACCCCTAGCTCCGCTATCGTTCACCAGTATAGCTACTCATCCCTAGCTCCGCTAAAGTTCACCAGTATACTACTCACCCCTAGCTCCGCTATCGTTCACCAGTATACTACTCACCCCTAGCTCCGCTATCGTTCACCAGTATACTACTCACCCCTAGCTCCGCTATAGTTCACCAGTATACTACTCACCCCTAGCTCCGCTATATGTCACCAGTATACTACTCACCCCTAGCTCCGCTATAGTTCACCAGTATACTACTCACCCCTAGCTCCGCTATCGTTCACCAGTATACTACTCACCCCTAGCTCCGCTATAGTTCACCGGTATACTTCTCACCCCTAGCTCCGCTATAGTTCACCAGTATACTACTCACCCCTAGCTCCGCTATAGTTCACCGGTATACTACTCGCGCCTAGCTCCGCTATAGTTCACCAGTATACTACTCACCCCTAGCTCCGCTATAGTTCACCAGTATACTACTCACCCCTAGCTCCGCTATAGTTCACCAGTATACTACTCACCCCTAGCTCCGCTATAGTTCACCAGTATACTACTCACCTCTAGCTCCGCTATAGTTCACCAGTTTACTACTCACCCATAGCTCCGCTATAGTTCACCAGTATACTACTCACCCCTAGCTCCGCTATAGTACACCAGTATACTACTCACCCCTAGCTCCGCTATAGTTCACCAGTATACTACTCACCCCTAGCTCCGCTATCGTTTACCAGTATACTACTCACCCCTAGCTCCGCTATAGTTCACCAGTATACTACTCACCCCTAGCTCCGCTATATTTCACCAGTATACTACTCACCCCTAGCTCCGCTATCGTTCACCAGTATACTACTCACCCCTAGCTCCGCTATAGTTCACCAGTATACTACTCACCCCTAGCTCCGCTATCGTTCACCAGTATACTACTCACCAGTGGCGGTACCTCCATAGAAGCCCAAAAGCCCGGCTTGCCCTAACAAAATCTTATTTACACTACTAATGAATCTCAATTAATGACAACAACAAAATATTATTCACGAACGTAAATTTTCAATCAAAATCAATCAAAGATTCAATTTTTCAAACAACTGATCGATAGTCAAGTCGTTAAACTGCATAATATAGCGTATTAATCGAACAATACACTACATCTCTCTCGCACTCGTTGGCTTGCAACCGGGCTTCGCGAATTTATATGTCCGCACTCTTCTAACGTTAGCGAAACTGGTACCCCACTACATACATACTACTGTACGTATCTATAGATTCTATGAAAAATGCTCAATCCGAGCCAAAGCATGCTTGCTATTGAACTGAACCACAAGTGGGAACGAGGCTGCCGCGTAAACAACAGTCAACAGCTCACGATCGGGCCAATCCCTGCGCAGCAGCCCGCAATCGGACCAATGGCTGCCTAGCGCATACTAACGGGCAAATCAGGAGCGATACTGAGCGCGCGGCTCATTGTTACCTGTGTGAGTGAAGTAGCAACTTTTAACAATAACGTGTTTGTTTTGTTTTGCATTTTAAGGTTGAGTGAATGTTTGTTTGTTAAAGTTACAAGTGTTTTGCATAAATTAGTGTTTGTCGTTGTAAAAAATGATGTCACAGTTCAGATCGATGACTTAATGTGGTTCCTTGTGATTGTGAAGGATCAAAATGTGTGAAAGTGTTGGTCGGCGAGGGAAAGGTAAATTCATTGAACATAGCCGAATTAAGCAGGTCATATTATCTTCAATATCTTCATACAGACCTACTCCAGATGTTTATATTTTGTAGTTTTTTAGAGCTTCGGGCCTTCTGGCTTGCCCTGATCTCAGACCCTAGGCACGCCACTGCTACTCACCCCTAGCTCCGCTATAGTTCACCAGTATACTACTCACCCCTAGCTCCGCTATCGTTCACCAGTATACTACTCACCCCTAGCTCCGCTATAGTTCACCAGTATACTACTCACCCCTAGCTCCGCTATCGTTCACCAGTATACTACTCACCCCTAGCTCCGCTATAGTTCACCAGTATACTACTCACCCCTAGCTCCGCTATATTTCACCAGTATACTACTCACCCCTAGCTCCGCTATCGTTCACCAGTGGAGTTGTAATAAGGTTTACTTTAGCTTAACGAGGAGAAATCAGACAAACGTGGTTTTGCTTCAATAATATATTTCGGACTAAAAATCATTTCAATAAATTGACATTAAATAGCAGTCGCACACACGCACACATTCATACCTGTAGTGCTGCGCTCACGCATACAAACTAATTTCCTACAGTTAATTGAAGTAAACATGCCGCCCACCAAAGGCTTATAAGGCCTTTAAAACATGTTATACTGAACAGAACTACAAGTGAGAATGCATCATAGACTTATATTAAAGTGTGTTACATTGAATGGTTACAATTACAACATGCAATAATTTCTTAATAAATTGAATTTACGAAATTAATCAATACAATTTTTTACTATTAACTACCTAATTAAGATCAATTGGCAAAGGACACAATTTTGTTACATTTCTTTGCACTACGCTACTGCCACTTTTTACGCTGTAAACTCTAGTCACGTTATCTGGGCCTGGATGTTTGGCTACGATTCGGCCCATCGCCCATTTACCAGGAGGAAGGTTTTCACTTTTGAGTAGTACAATACTACCAATCTCAAACTCTTCAGTCCGTTTCAGCCATTTGCGTCTTTGCTGTAGGTTTGACAAGTACTCAGCCTGCCATTTATGCCAAAAGTCTGCCAGTAATGTCTGTATGTGCTGCCAACGTGTAAGATGACTCACAGGAATGTTACGAACGTCTGGTTGCGGAACGACGATTGGAGCTTCTCCGATTAAGAAGTGCCCTGGTGTTAATGGCATGTGCTCAGTGTCTGTATCATCGATGGGAGTTAGCGGCCTCGAATTTAAGCAAGCTTCGATTTGGCAAAGCAATGTTGAAAGTTCTTCGAAGGTCAGATGTGAAGATAGTATTCGCTTCATATGAAATTTAACAGATTTCACACCTGCCTCCCATAGCCCGCCCATGTGTGGACTGTAAGATGGTATGAAGTGCCATTGTGTACCGTCTAACGCCAGCGTATCTTCTATAGCACCTTTGAACTCTAACTTGGCATCGTTCCAGGCTGTAACCAGTTCTTTGTTGGCTCCGACAAAATTGCGACCCTGATCAGACCAAAGATGTGCACACTTTCCACGTCTAGCCACAAATCTTTTGAAGGCTCCTATGAATGATTCTGACGTAAGATCGCCCACTGCCTCCAAATGTAGTGCCTTAGTGGTCATGCAGACGAAAATGCAAACATAGGCCTTGTTAGTCCTTATTCCTCTGCCTTTCGATGTCAAGACCTGGAAAGGGCCAGCATAGTCAACGCCACTGTGTATGAATGCTCTAGATGGTGTGACCCTCATTTTAGGTAAATCGCCCATTAGTTGTGTCTTAGCCGCCGCACTTTGTTTGGCACATATTAGACATTTATGTATTCTAGCCTTTACTAATCCCTTGGCCTTTAATATCCAAAATTTAGCTCTCAAATACTGCAACATCAACTGAACGCCACCATGCAGTGTCTTCGCATGGGCATCCTTTATAATAAGAACCGTGAGATGATTAGCTCTGTCTAAAATTATAGGGTGTTTGTGGTCATGATTCAAATCTGCGTGGCGTAATCTTCCGCCCACCCTGATAATATTATCCTCATCGAGATACGGTTGCAGTGATTTGATTCTGCTATCTGTTTTCACCTGTCCTCTTTGTTTCAGTGATTGAATTTCCTCTTCAAAATTTTCTTGTTGGACTATCCTTATACACGATTTCAAAGCTTGATCCAATTCTTCTGTCGTCATCGGAATATCTTTATCTGTCATTTTCTTTCCCTTGAGGAATCTTTTACAGTAAGCAATTGTTTTTAAAAGTTCCGGTAAGCTGTCAAAAATCTCTAACTTCCCAAAGATGCTATTCCGTTCCAAGTCTTCGCTCAGTGCTAGGTTTATCTGCATCGTTTCCTCGCTTCTTCCTTCTAAATTAGTTGTTAATTCCTTAGGTCTGGCGTAATTAATTGTTTTATCTCTCAGCCATTCTGGGCCCTTCCACCACTGTACATCTTCCTTCAAAGCAGATGCAGACTCTCCTCTCGTAGCTACATCCGCTGGACTATCAGTGGTTTGCACATGATACCATTTGTGGCCGACATTGTCTAGGATCTCCACGACACGGTTTCTGACAAATGTCTGCCATCTTGCAGGGTCCCCAAGCAACCACGAAAGAACTATTGTTGAATCAGTCCAGGCAAAGATCTGATCTTCAGGTATATTCATTGCTGTTTTTATTTGCTTAAGGAGTCTCGATAAAAGCAGCGCGCCACATAACTCCAGTCTAGGTAGTGAAACAGGTTTGACTGGAGCTACTCGTGTCTTCGCAGCCACTATTTCTGTCAATATATTTCCATCTTCCTTTTGAACCCTTACGTATACCACAGCAGCATAAGCTTTGGTGGAAGCATCGCAGAACTCATGAATAGTTATGTTCCCTTTCTGACTTTCTATTGTGCTTAACCACCTCTTGATCTTGATATCACTTAGATATTGCAGGGTCTCACGTAAGTGCTTCCAATTTTCAGCTGTTGGTGGATCTACTTCTTCATCCCATGCTAAGCCTTGCAGCCACAGCCTTTGAATGAGTATCTTAGCTGGTAGTAATGCTGGAGCTACAAATCCGAGTGGGTCAAATAACCGTTGTACATCAGCCAGCATAGTTCTTTTAGTTGTTGGTTCAGACAATGGTGGTAGTTTTAGACTGTACTCGAATACATCTTGACCCATATTCCATTGCAAGCCTAATGCTCTAACTGTGCCATCAATGGTGATATCTAAATTCACATGTGAACTTCTTTGAGTAGGCTCAAATTCTTTCAGGAAGTCTGCATTGTTCGAGCACCATTTATGTAAGACAAAACCACCTCGTTTCAGTATGACATCTATATTCTTAGCCTTTTCTATTGCCAATGGCAATGTATCTTCTCCACACATCAAGTCGTCAACGAAAAATGAATCGTTTATGGCTTTGGCAGCATCTAAGTAATCAGCGCCTTCATCACATGCTACCTGCTTTAACGTTCTGACAGCTAGGTAGGGGGCTGATGCAGTGCCAAAGGTGACTCTCGTGAGTCGATAGTCCTTCACAGGTTCTTTGGTATTGCTCCTCCATAAAATTCTTTGCAAATCCTTATCTTCTGGCTTCACCAATATCTGTCGATACATTCGTTGTATGTCGGCGACAAAACATACCTTCTTCATGCGCCACTTCATAATTAGATTTCTCATATCTGCTTGGATTTGTGGCCCTACAAGTAGCTCATCATTAAGGGATGTGTTGTTAAGGCCCTTTTGAGAAGCATTAAAAACTACCCTTACTTTGGTCGTTTCTTTGTCTTCTTTCACGACTGAATGGTGTGGCATATAGTAACTTGGTTTGTTTAGTTCTTCTTTGCTTACTTCTTCCATATGCTTCATCTCTTTATACTCTTCCATGACCTTCACGTATTCTTCTCTTAATTTAGGATTTCTTTCTAATCTTTGTTCTTGTTGATAAAGTCTCTTAAGTGCTATACTTCTTGTTTGTCCTTGGGTTGCTAAAAGTGTTTCTTTCTTGGTAGGTAGTTTGACAACATATCGTCCTTCTTCTGTTCTTGTAGTAGTAGTTTGGTAAATTTCCTCGCATTGCTTTTCTTCCTTGGTTTGCTTTAATTCTTCGTTCTTGTCGAGCTCCCACATTGTTTTCAACATATTGTCAAGATCTAGACTAAGATGAAGGACTACCAACTTTTCTGCTGCTTTCTCGGAGTGAATGTTACCGAAAATAATCCATCCCAGGTCGGTGTTTTGGGCGCATGGTGTACCTGGGGGACCCTTGATGATGTCGTTCTTTAAAATACGAGCATAAACTTCCACTCCAAGAAGTAAATCTATTCTTGCTGATTTATTAAAACTTGGGTCGGCTAAAGCAAGTCCTTGTAGGTGCTGCCAATCTTGCATACATATGGATTGAGAAGGTAACTGGGTCGTAAGTTGCGTGGGCATGATATAAGCTTTCACCTTGATGTTAAAACTGTCGTCATGTCTTGATAATAGCTCGATTTCTGTTGCATACTTCACGACAGTTTTGGTAGAACCAACCCCTGTGATTGTGCCGTGTACCGGTTCTCTCTTTATCCGTAATGTCTGGGCAGCACGCTCGCTTATAAACGTCGCCTGAGAACCGTGATCGATAAGAGCACGTAACACTACCACATGACCCGTTTCATTTCTCACTGGCACAAGGGCAGTTGCTAGTAATGCAGTAGACGTGCTAGCAGCAAAGTGTGATGACAGCTCGACGTTTGATTCGTTTGCACTTGTGGATGGAGGTTGAGTATCAACTTGAAGATGATGCGCTTGAATCTTACTTGATTGGTTTGAGTCCGTTGTGGTCGATTGGTGTACCAACGTATGATGGCGTTTATAACAAATACGACAAGACATCCTGAGTCGACATCTTCTTGCTGAGTGTCCTGATGCCAAACAGTTGTAGCATAAATTGTTATTCTTGACGTATTCGCTTCGCTCTGCAGGTTCCATTTTCGTGAAGTTATCACAATGACATAATGTGTGATTTTCTGTACACATGGGACAGCTTCTTTGCTTAGCAGTTGTAGGTTCGGTAGAAAGATGGACCGCGTAATCTCTTCTAGTGTATGACTTCTCCTTTGTTTGAGGTGTGATTAGTTCTAGTGTGCGGAATTTAGATTGTAAAAATCTCTCAAGATCTGCGTATGTAGGTAACTCTTCTAAATTATCTTTGTAGTTTTGCTCTTCCCAATCTCTGTGAGACTCTGGGTCCAACTTCTGCACAACCAGAAATACGATTAACGGATCCCAAGAGTCTGTTGATATGTTGAGATTTTTCAAACTATTAATACACTCATTTGTTGTATCCAACAGTGACTTAATGTGATGGGCAGTTTGATTAGGAATCTTCTTTTGCATAAATAACTTTTTCAAAATTGAATTGACTATAATTCTCTTGTTACCATAACGCCCTTTGAGTAGATCCCAAGCTTGATGATAATTGGCTTCCGTGACTTGAATGTGCTTCAATAAAAACTCAGCTTCCCCAGTGATACTGCTCTTTAAGTAGTGTAGTTTTTGTACCTTACTAAGCGAGTGGTTGTTGTGCACTAGCGACGTAAATAGATCTTGAAACGCCGGCTAGTCTTCGTACACTCCCGAAAACGTGGGTAACAAAATCCGAAGTAGTATCACTTGTCCATTGGAGTTAGCATTCTGCGACGTTGGTATGTGCGCACTAGGTATTGATTGAAATCCTGATAGCAAATCTTTCAAGTCTCCTTGAAGGCTTAGGTATAATTCTTCAAAGCAAAAGTATTCTTCATTTGCAAAATATGGTAAATCGGTTCTTTTTTCCTTTGGCACACACCTCAATAGATTATTATGAGCAGTTGTGAAAGACTTCCAATATTCCTCAATCGAATCCAAACGAGTTTCTATGTATCCTTTTGTTAATCGTTGTTTAGGACATTTTTTTAGGTTGGTTTGAGCTTTCTGTAGTAAAAGTGCTTTATCTTCCAGCTCCGCCAATAATTGTTCCACTTTAGTAGCCATATTTCAAAAATCTTGCAATGTTATTCTGTTATTCAAATGTTCTAAACGTATTACGTAGTAAATTCCAAGTGCACGGAGTGAATAAAGCATAAAGAATAACCAATTCCTTTCAATAAGTTGTAAACAAACTCATTAGTGTAGCTGCCTTTTGTTCTCGGTCGCCGGGTGCAGGCGATTCTTTTGTATTCGATCGATGAATAGGCACAGGTATCCTTTGGAATCCGGCTTCGATGCTGACCATATGGAGTTGTAATAAGGTTCACTTTAGCTTAACGAGGAGAAATCAGACAAACGTGGTTTTGCTTCAATAATATATTTCGGACTAAAAATCATTTCAATAAATTGACATTAAATAGCAGTCGCACACACGCACACATTCATACCTGTAGTGCTGCGCTCACGCATACAAACTAATTTCCTACAGTTAATTGAAGTAAACAACCAGTATACTACTCACCCCTAGCTCCGATATAGTTCACCAGTATACTACTCACCCCTAGCTCCGCTATCGTTCACCAGTATACTACTCACCCCTAGCTCCGCTATAGTTCACCAGTATACTACTCACACCTAGCTCCGCTATCGTTCACCAGTATACTACTCATCCCTAGCTCCGCTATATTTCACCAGTATACTACTCACCCCTAGCTCCGCTATCGTTCACCAGTATACTACTCACCCCTAGCTCCGCTATAGTTCACCAGTATACTACTCCCCCCTAGCTCCGCTATATTTCACCAGTATACTACTCACCCCTAGCTCCGCTATCGTTCACCAGTATAGTACTCACCCCTAGCTCCGCTATAGTTCACCAGTATACTACTCACCCCTAGCTCCGCTATAGTTCACCAGTATACTACTCAACCCTAGCTCCGCTATAGTTCACCAGTATACTACTCACCCCTAGCTCCGCTATAGTTCACCAGTATACTACTCAACCCTAGCTCCGCTATAGTTCACCAGTATACTACTCACCCCTAGCTCCGCTATAGTTCACCAGTATACTACTCACCCCTAGCTCCGCTATCGTTCACCAGTATACTACTCACCCCTAGCTCCGCTATCGTTCACCAGTATACTACTCACCCCTAGCTCTGCTATCTTTCACCAGTATACTACTCACCCCTAGCTCCGCTATCGTTCACCAGTATACTACTCACCCCTAGCTCCGCTATCGTTCACCAGTATACTACTCACCTCTAGCTCCGCTATAGTTCACCAGTTTACTACTTACCCATAGCTCCGCTATAGTTCACCAGTATACTACTCACCCCTAGCTCCGCTATAGTTCACCAGTATACTACTCACCCCTAGCTCTGCTATAGTTCACCAGTATACTACTCAACCCTAGCTCCGCTATAGTTCACCAGTATACTATTCACCCCTAGCTCCGCTATCGTTCACCAGTATACTACTCACCCCTAGCTCCGCTATAGTTCACCAGTATACTACTCACCCCTAGCTCCGCTATCGTTCACCAGTATACTACTCACCCCTAGCTCCGCTATATTTCACCAGTATACTACTCACCCCTAGCTCTGCTATAGTTCACCAGTATACTTCTCACCCCTAGCTCCGCTATCGTTCACCAGTCTACTACTCACCCCTAGCTCCGCTATAGTTCACCAGTATACTACTCACCCCTAGCTCCGCTATCTTTCACCAGTATACTACTCACCCCTAGCTCCGCTATCGTTCACCAGTATACTACTCACCCCTAGCTCCGCTATCGTTCACCAGTATACTACTCACCCCTAGCTCCGCTATAGTTTACCAGTATACTACTCACCCCTAGCTCCGCTATAGTTCACCAGTATACTACTCAACCCTAGCTCCGCTATAGTTCACCAGTATACTACTCACCTCTAGCTCCGCTATAGTTCACCAGTATACTACTCACCCCTAGCTCCGCTATCGTTCACCAGTATACTACTCACCCCTAGCTCCGCTATCGTTCACCAAAATACTACTCACCCCTAGCTCCGCTATCGTTCACCAGTATAGCTACTCACCCCTAGCTCCGCTATAGTTAACCAGTATACTACTCACCCCTAGCTCCGCTATAGTTCACCAGTATACTACTCAACCCTAGCTCCGCTATAGTTCACCAGTATACTACTCACCCCTAGCTCCGCTATAGTTCACCAGTATACTACTCAACCCTAGCTCCGCTATAGTTCACCAGTATACTACTCACCTCTAGCTCCGCTATAGTTCACCAGTATACTACTCACCCCTAGCTCCGCTATAGTTCACCTGTATAGCTACTCACCGCTAGCTCCACTATAGTTCACCAGTATAGCTACTCACCTCTAGCTCCGCTATAGTTCACCAGTATAGCTACTCACCCCTAGCTCCGCTATAGTTCACCAGTATACTACTCACCCCTAGCTCCGCTATAGTTCACCAGTATACTACTCAACCCTAGCTCCGCTATAGTTCACCAGTATACTACTCACCCCTAGCTCCGCTATAGTTCACCAGTATACTACTCACCCCTAGCTCCCCTATAGTTGACCAGTATACTACTCACCCCTAGCTCCGCTATCGTTCACCAGTATACTACTCACCCCTAGCTCCGCTATAGTACACCAGTATACTACTCACCCCTAGTTCCGCTATATTTCACCAGTATACTACTCACCCCTAGCTCCGCTATCGTTCACCAGTATACTACTCACCCCTAGCTCCGCTATAGTTCACCAGTATACTACTCACCCCTAGCTCCGCTATCGTTCACCAGTATACTACTCACCAGTGGCGGTACCTCCATAGAAGCCCAAAAGCCCGGCTTGCCCTAACAAAATCTTATTTACACTACTAATGAATCTCAATTAATGACAACAACAAAATATTATTCACGAACGTAAATTTTCAATCAAAATCAATCAAAGATTCAATTTTTCAAACAACTGATCGATAGTCAAGTCGTTAAACTGCATAATATAGCGTATTAATCGAACAATACACTACATCTCTCTCGCACTCGTTGGCTTGCAACCGGGCTTCGCGAATTTATATGTCCGCACTCTTCTAACGTTAGCGAAACTGGTACCCCACTACATACATACTACTGTACGTATCTATAGATTCTATGAAAAATGCTCAATCCGAGCCAAAGCATGCTTGCTATTGAACTTAACCACAAGTGGGTACGAGGCTGCCGCGTAAACAACAGTCAACAGCTCACGATCGGGCCAATCCCTGCGCAGCAGCCCGCAATCGGACCAATGGCTGCCTAGCGCATACTAACGGGCAAATCAGGAGCGATATTGAGCGCGCGGCTCATTGTTACCTGTGTGAGTGAAGTAGCAACTTTTAACAATAACGTGTTTGTTTTGTTTTGCATTTTAAGGTTGAGTGAATGTTTGTTTGTTAAAGTTACAAGTGTTTTGCATAAATTAGTGTTTATCGTTGTAAAAAATGATGTCACAGTTCAGATCGATGACTTAATGTGGTTCCTTGTGATTGTGAAGGATCAAAATGTGTGAAAGTGTTGGTCGGCGCGGGAAAGGTAAATTCATTGAACATAGCCGAATTGAGCAGGTCATATTATCTTCAATATCTTCATACAGACCTACTCCAGATGTTTATATTTTGTAGTTTTTTAGAGCTTCGGGCCTTCTGGCTTGCCCTGATCTCAGACCCTAGGCACGCCACTGCTACTCACCCCTAGCTCCGCTATAGTTCACCAGTATACTACTCACCCCTAGCACCGCTATCGTTCACCAGTATACTACTCACCCCTAGCTCCGCTATATTTCACCAGTATACTACCCACCCCTAGCTCCGCTATCGTTCACCAGTATACTACTCACCCCTAGCTCCGCTATAGTTCACCAGTATACTACTCACCCCTAGCTCCGCTATATTTCACCAGTATACTACTCACCCCTAGCTCCGCTATCGTTCACCAGTATAGCTACTCACCCCTAGCTCCGCTATAGTTCACCAGTATACTACTCACCCCTAGCTCCGCTATAGTTCACCAGTATACTACTCAACCCTAGCTCCGCTATAGTTCACCAGTATACTACTCACCCCTAGCTCCGCTATAGTTCACCAGTATACTACTCACCCCTAGCTCCGCTATAGTTCACCAGTATACTACTCACCCCTAGCTCCGCTATCGTTCACCAGTATACTACTCACCCCTAGCTCTGCTATAGTTCACCAGTATACTACTCACCCCTAGCTCCGCTATCGTTCACCAGTATACTACTCACCCCTAGCTCCGCTATAGTTCACCAGTATACTACTCACCCCTAGCTCCGCTATATTTCACCAGTATACTACTCACCCCTAGCTCCGCTATCGTTCACCAGTATACTTTTTTTTTTTTCATTTATTGTTTAAATTAAATTAATACAATGTATACATAAAAATAAACAAACACCGCTACAAAAGCCGTTTCGGCTTTAACTGTGGCGGGGGGTTCAGTTACGTGAATTTTTGAAAATTAATGATTTCTTAGGAAAATAATAGCAAAAACATGCTGCCATTGAAGCATAATATAAACAAAGGTATTTAAGGAATTTAATTTAAGAGATTACATAAATTATTGTAGTATCTTACGAACTTATGTTTTCCAAAAAATATTTCTTTACAACTGCTTTAAAATTTTTCTTATCTATGTAGTTCCGGACGAAATCGTCACTCATTTCGTTTAGTAGTTCCGGTAGCAAACATTTCCAATTTCTTTTGCCGTAGAAATTTTTGTATTTAGGTACTATAAATTTTTTAATGTTTATTTTTCTCAAATTTAATGGACGTGAATTGGAGACAATTTTATGACAATGGGGAATGTCCGAAAAAAATCAAATTGGCTGAATATTTTTCTATAGGTAGGAATAAGGTCCCTTAGTAATAGAATAAATTTTCATAATTTTCGGTTTCGTGAAAAAAATTCAAAAAATCAAAGTCTCTTCGACTTCACAAATGTATGAAAGTAACAGCAGAATGGAGATTATACCTTTGCCGCTAACTGCCACAAACACAACACGTATTTAAAAAAAAAAGTTTTGACATTTTGTCTTGAAACATTTTTTTTAATACCATGTTGTGGTTGTGGCAGGTGTTGGCAAAGGTACAACCTCCATTCTGCTGTTACTTTCATACATTTGTGAAGTCGATGAGACTTTGATTTTTTGAAATTTCTTCACGAAACCGAAAATTATGAAAATTTATTCTATTACTAAGGGACCTTATTCCTACCTGTAGAAAAATATTCAGCCAATTTGATTTTTTTCGGACATTCCCCATTGCAATGTTTATCCACTAAGATGGCTGACTTAAATTTATTGTATACGGTTAGAATTTTGCAATGCTCAAATAAGTTAGTCTCGCTGACTTTTAGTTTATTTTGAATCTTAGTTGGAACAATCAGTCGCAACAACTTACGTTGTAGTTTATAAATATTATGTAGGTGTGTCTTAAAAGTTCTGCCGTAACTACTTAAGCCATATCCAATTATACTGTCGGCTAATGCCACATACAATATTCTTAAGGTAGAAAAAGGCAGTTTATGTCGTAGAATTGAAAGTTTTGAAACTATGGCCCGAAGTTTATCACAAATATATTCTATGTGTGGATACCAGTTAAATCTATTATCAATTATGAGTCCTATATACTTATGTTGTGGCACAAATTCTATTCGAGAGCATGAGCATTGCAAGATATTATTATTATGAAGGCAAGCGTGTTCATGTGCAGTGATGGAAGGTGTGTGAGTAGTTTTGTTGTGTGAGGAATGGATATGGATTGCTTTTGTTTTTTCCGCGTTTATGACGAGACCGGCGTCGTGCGCCCATTTGCACTATAAGTCAAAGTTTCGTTGTGCTTGGCGCTCGGCGACGTGTATGTCAGCGTGGGCAGCCACGACGCAAGTATCGTCAGCAAACTGGTACACAGTGCCGTCCTTGATTACGTTGCACATATCATTAACATATAACAGGTACTCCGTTGGACCGACGATTGAACCTTGAGCCGTGCCCTCATCAGTTATTTCCTTTTTGCTGACTGAATCACCAACTTTGACAACTGTGTACCTGTTATTGTGGTAATTTTGGAACCATTGAAGCAGGGGGCCCTGTATACCATTTTGACTAAGTTTATTGAATAATGTGTTATATTTTAAAAGATCGAATGCCTTGCTGAAATCAATGAAAACTGCGATCACGTGGCGTTTCTTATCCAAATGATCGCAGATTTCATTGGTAAACCGACATAACAGCTGGGAGGTACTTCGGTTTTTTTGAAATCCAAATTGGTTTACGTTAATTATATCGTTTGATGATAAATATTTGTTGATTTCATTCCCAAAGTACCTCTCAACAATCTTGTCAACACATGACAATATTGTTATTGGTCTGTAGTTATTATAGTCTTGGTGACAACCCTTTTGATGAGATGTGGCTATGCACCTGTTGATGAGATGGGTAATTACTGGTGTTATTAAATGTATTATATTTTTAAGGTCTGACGCACGAATGCCGTCAAAACCTGGGCTTTTATTTAAATTTAATTGCTGTATTATTTTATAAATATCATTATTAGTAGCACGCTTAAGGCGCATTGCCACATTAGCCCATATCTCATGGCTAAGTGGATCTAAGATTAATTTATTACAAGGATTTATTAATTTTTTGACATTTTGTTTAAATTCACTTGCAAAATTATCGGCTAATGTAGTTATCCGCTATAGTTCACCAGTATACTACTCAACCCTAGCTCCGCTATAGTTCACCAGTATACTACTCACCCCTAGCTCCGCTATAGTTCACCAGTATACTACTCACCCCTAGCTCCCCTATAGTTCACCAGTATACTACTCACCCCTAGCTCCGCTATCGTTCACCAGTATACTACTCACCCCTAGCTCCGCTATAGTTCACCAGTATACTACTCACCCCTAGTTCCGCTATATTTCACCAGTATACTACTCACCCCTAGCTCCACTATAGTTCACCAGTATACTACTCACCCCTAGCTCCGCTATAGTTCACCAGTATACTACTCACCCCTAGCTCCGCTATCGTTCACCAGTATACTACTCACCAGTGGCGGTACCTCCATAGAAGCCCAAAAGCCCGGCTTGCCCTAACAAAATCTTATTTACTCTACTAATGAATCTCAATTAATGACAACAACAAAATATTATTCACGAACGTAAATTTTCAATCAAAATCAATCAAAGATTCAATTTTTCAAACAACTGATCGATAGTCAAGTCGTTAAACTGCATAATATAGCGTATTAATCGAACAATACACTACATCTCTCTCGCACTCGTTGGCTTGCAACCGGGCTTCGCGAATTTATATGTCCGCACTCTTCTAACGTTAGCGAAACTGGTACCCCACTACATACATACTACTGTACGTATCTATAGATTCTATGAAAAATGCTCAATCCGAGCCAAAGCATGCTTGCTATTGAACTTAACCACAAGTGGGTACGAGGCTGCTGCGTAAACAACAGTCAACAGCTCACGATCGGGCCAATCCCTGCGCAGCAGCCCGCAATCGGACCAATGGCTGCCTAGCGCATACTAACGGGCAAATCAGGAGCGATATTGAGCGCGCGGCTCATTGTTACCTGTGTGAGTGAAGTAGCAACTTTTAACAATAACGTGTTTGCTTTGTTTTGCATTTTAAGGTTGAGTGAATGTTTGTTTGTTAAAGTTACAAGTGTTTTGCATAAATTAGTGTTTATCGTTGTAAAAAATGATGTCACAGTTCAGATCGATGACTTAATGTGGTTCCTTGTGATTGTGAAGGATCAAAATGTGTGAAAGTGTTGGTCGGCGAGGGAAAGGTAAATTCATTGAACATAGCCGAATTAAGCAGGTCATATTATTTTTATTTTATTTTATTTTATTTTATAATATTTGGGGGGCTTACAGCTAACGTTATAGAGTAGATACTTAAATAAAATATAAGAAGCCAATTACAAGCCTATACAGATAACAGTGAATATAGCTAATTATGCGCTAACTTCGTGATTAAACAGCTGATTGCAATCTACAATATTAAAAGAGAATTAAAATTAAACTTGTAATGAACTAAAAACTCTATTAACAGCTGACAGACTATCACAGAATAGGTCTAGAGCAGAGATGTCCCGCTTATTAATGCTATTAAACAAATTACTAGAACGAATATAATTGATGATTAAACGAACTTACCTGTAAGTGAAGTTCTATCACAATTATACTAGTGATTCGTACGAAGAGATTAGTAAAACCTGTAAAAGAAAACTTGTATTGACTTATGTAGTAACGCTTACGTGTCACCACTCTCAGCACTTAGTTGAGGGTATTAAAAAATAAGAAAATATTTTTATGAAGGTAGACGTCACACCGACCCGATCTCTGTCAGTCTTCCCGCCCTGGAGCTCATTAGTTTGGAGTATAGACGCTAACCGAATATTCCCAAAACCTACAAAGGGAGAGGTGGGAGGGTGTTACTAATCTCTTCGTACGAATCACTAGTATAATTGTGATAGAACTTCACTTACTACAGGTAAGTTCGTTTAATCATCAATTATACGTCGTGATTCGTACTCGAGATTAGTAAAACCTGTAAAAGAAAACTTGTATTGACTCATGTAGACGTTGAGAGGATGGTTTTGGGAATTAATCACAAACGGAAAAAAAACATTGTAAATATTTATTATGTTTTTATTCAAATCATCAATAGAAATTAAAATTTTTGGGATCAAATGAGGAACATCAGTTTAACCTAGAACCGATTTAGCTAGCGCTGTTTCCATTGTACATTTGATCCAACGGCTTTAGGGTTTGACTGGTGACAGCCCTATGTGGCTTTTTGAACTAATAAAAAGAGTGTTTGATTTTCTTAAACCTTTGGTTTTTTTTTTCCAATTTGCCATTAAAGTAGGCGCCGGACAGATTTGAGGCTTTACTGCGTAAAAGGGTATCTGTAATAAAGGTTGATTTACGCCAGGTCTAGAAGTTTTTTATGATATCTGGAATTTGAATTAAAAAAATTGTTGGGAAAAAAAAGAAATATTTTTAATATTAATTTTAGATAGAGTTTGCTCTCTATGTGCAGTTATTAAAGCTAATAGGGTTATGCATTTTTTAGAAAGAAGTTCCAAAGATATTTCTTAATTTGGATACCATGCTGTGATATAGTCTAGGACGACCGCGGGGTCCCAAGTTAAATCATATTTGGGAGTTGGAGGTATCAACCGTTAAATCCCTTTGAAAAATCTTTGGATTCTCCAATCTTCCGAAATATTCGGGCCTAGAACGAGGGCAAGAGCTGCCTTACAACTATTAAACGAACCATATTGGCTACCAGTTTCGTACATATGAGTAAGGAAATCAAGAACTGAACTAATCGACGATTTAAATTATTGAGTTGGATGACAGGGACGCTAGCATAATGTGTAAAGAGGACTCGGGAACTCAGTTTAACTAGGTTTAGCGGGAACGCTGACCGGATAACGTCCCGGCAATCAGCGTCATCGTGATGTTGCGGTTGCTAGAATGAGAGATAATACCACTGGAAGTAAATTTTATGACTTCTGAGGTAAGGAGATTTTGAAAAATGGGGAACCAAGGTTGGGTTGGCCAATAAGGCACAATGAAGATTGCCTGTCGCCCTTTCAATAATTATTTTTCTCAGCGCTTTCAAAATCATTGAAAATGGTGGAAATGCATAGAAAAATGTATTTGATCAACTTATTGTAAGCGCGTCAATTGCTTCCGCATCAGGGTCTTTATGCCATGATATGAATTTGTCACACTTATTATTTATTCTACTAGCAAAAATATCAATTTGTGGGAAACCAAATTTATTCACTATAATTTCAAACGCGGAGCTTGATAATTCCCATTCTATATCTGGGTGATTTTTTCTAGATTCTTCGTCGGCTACTGTGTTGTTATAAGACGCGAACACAAAAAATTTTTCGCGACTCGCACCATTTTTAGTGACATTTGTGAGATGCGGGTATTGAATGCCGCCCATGCGGTTTATGTATACGAGACCACGGTCGAGTTATCAACGCGCAAAAGAACTTGGCAATCGAAATACTCTTTTGCAAACATTTTAATAGCAAAATACGCAGCTAGCAACTCAAGTTGGTTAATGTGGAGCTGACGTTCATCGAGTGACCACGGCCCGCTCGCAGTCTCGTCCCCGCAGGCGGCACCCTATCCCGTAGTTGATGCGTCAGAAAAAAAAATTCAACTGTGTAATTATCATCTTTGATTCTATTCCAGTTGTCTATGGCTCTTATCCACCAATTAAAACCATCATGTAATGATCATAATTTTGTCGAAATTATTGCTTGGTTTAAGGTTTAAAAATGTTTGTCGTTCAAATCACACTAAAGTTGCTAAAGTGTATAATAGGCCATATTCAACAGCTGGACATGCCGAGATTAATAGTCCTATTAATCGAGCAATTTCCCGAATCCTACACCGAGACAGCTTGTTTGTTCGTTGGTAAACTTATTTGCATTATTTGGGTATCGATCAATTCGATCATATAGCCTAGGAATTTACACTGTGTGGATGGGATAAGATTACTTTTTTTTACCAGTTTATTTGAAACCCGAGGGAGGTGAACAATTTTGTGGTAACATCAATGTTATGAACACAGTCAGAATATGAGTTATCTACAAGAAGTATAATTATCATGTAATATATGGTAAATAATAAACCGGCCGTTCTTAATAATTTTACAACTGGTTTCAACAGTTTTGTAAACAAGTATGGTGCAATATTTAGGCCGAATGGTAATACATTATACTGATATTATTTTCCATTCCAAGAAAATCTTAAAAACTTCCAAAACTCTTCATGAATTTTTTTCCTTGAGGTCTACTGTAGGTAAAAACAATTTCTAGAAATAAGTTTAATAACCGTACGGAAATCTTCTAATTTAAAGTGCTGCGTATCAATGAACTTATTTAATTCTTTAAGATTTAATATTAATCTAGACGTACCATCTGGTTTAGGTCTCAAGAAAATATTGGACACAAACTGTCCCTCGCAAGGGTCGCATTCAGATATAACACCGATCCTAAGTAGTTTGGCCAAGGCCTCCTTTAATTGTGTTAATTCCGAATTTGAGAATTGAAGTTCAACCGGTAAGTTATGTTGTGCAGGGGTACAGGCTAAATCAATCTTACAACCTTGCACCGTCTAATACGTCTGCGTCTGATGTGATCATCAGCCATTGGCGATAAAAGAGTGAGAGTTGTCTGGCGTAGCGTACCGTGTCTATAGGCGGCGGGCTGTCCGCGGCAGAGGCGACGACCGCCTCGATGTGTGTGGCGGCGGCGGCGACCTCGCGCTGGAGGGCGGCGCAGGCTCGCGGCTCCGCGGCGGTCCCGGCGGCCTGCGGGCTGGGACCGGAGGTTTCCAGTTTTTTGACACCGGCGGTTTCGTTAGACCCGTAGATTATTTCAGCTGTTTATTTTGAATTTTGAGGTCGCTGCTGGATTTATTCACGGCCTTGGCCGTCCGCAGTGCTTCAGGCAAACTTTCCCCGAACAGAAATTTGTCTATCTTTGTGTTGTTCAAGTGATCTTTCAAATCTTTTTTAAAGCCAAACAGAGCGAAATTGCGTCTGGTGACCGAGTCTGTGTGTTGAATATCACACAAACATCGACCGGCATCCATCAGTTTCTTTATTAATTCTTGATTTATAGGAGTGGATTTCAGTTGTTCTGTCAATGCTGATGATAGACACGCTATGGCCGTAGCCACTTGTTTCTGTCGAAGTTCGAGCTGTTTGTCCCGTTTCATCAGGTTTTCCGGAAAAGCAGCCTTGATCTCGGGATTGAGCAGCGGAGTGGCGATACGCGTGCTATTCGCCGTTATAAGGTATTTACTCGTCAACTCTTTACGAACCTTGGGGTCCAACCCAGTCGTAGCGAGGTGATTGAATCGCGTCGCTAAATCCTTATGGATGTCCATATTCCTCGGTCGCTGAGGGGTCCTCGCGCAGAAGTTCCAGTAGAATACTGTCAAGGCCGTCTTCAGTTGGCAAAACTTCCGTGGCTGCTACCGGTTCGTTTGAGGTTTCGTCGCCAACAGCTGTACTCGTTGAAGGCCCCATCGACCGCCTCCAGCGTAGACTCCAGCTCGAGTGGACTCGGCTCCGTGGGTGAAGGTGACTCGGTTTGACCCGGCGTCGGCGGCGTCGCGGGGTCAGGTTGCATTCCGTCTGATATAACGACGGTAGCTTCTGAATGTGCTAGTGGCATTACAGTGCTAAGTCAGCACTTTACGGCATGATAAGCGAAGCAACCGGTTAATCGGTAAGACATAACTCCCACAGAGTTACGCGCAAACCGTTATCATACATAAATCGTAAGGCGTAACTCCCATAAAATTACGCGCAAACATTTTATTGTATGCATTTTGACCTTATTTTAATGGATAGTCTGTAAGAAGTAACTCCATTATGAATTACTCGCAAACAACTTTATTGTGTACACAAATGTACTTTTTACAAAATGTTCATATATAAATCTCGATAAGATGTAGTTCCCACAGAACTACACGCAAATCGATAATTATGAACATGAAAATGCTTTAGCAAAACATACTAACGCAATAACTAGGTCAAAGTCGTGAACGCAGTGAAAAAATGAAAGTGTGTTGACCCAAAAGTAGGTCACCAACGAAGTGAAAGCGCATCGAGCGAAAGTAGGTCACCAAACAGCACGCACATGTAATATGAGAATTTAATTACCTTGCTGTTAATGCGGCGCTGGCGAGGGGTCCCTCGACGACTCCGACGACGACGATGATTCAATAGTACGACTTCTTTTACGAGACCGATTTAATTCCTTTTCTAATTTCTTTAATTTTTTACGAAAATAATTAACATCATCACTTTCGCGCGTTCTTTTAGGCATTTTCTTTAATAATAATAATAATTTATTTCATATTTCAGATTTACAATCCATTTTTGTTAGTAACAATTACTTAACTTAAATCCTATGTTAGTATTCAGGGCAAAATAATTGGAATAGAATTTGAATAGACTAAAAATTTCAATTAAATAATACATAATAATAATTAAAAGCTACGTATGACTGGACAGTGTCTTGCGACTTTATTCAATCAAGACACGAATAAAAGCCCTCATAACAGTCGAGTCATACTTCTCAGCTATGACATTTAGGATACTGTTGGTGCTGTTACGAATTCTATTGAGTAGTGATGCCACCCGCTTCCGTATTATCGCATGAAAGCCATCGACCCTCGCCTCCATGAACATCGTCGAGGCACTACAGAAGCGGGGCAACCCCAACAGCATCCTAAACCCATTATTGTACTGCACGCGCAACGCATTAAGCGATCTTTTTGTACATGAAAACCACAGGCTGCTCGTATAAAAGGATTGGCAGTAAGCTTTAAACAATGTGATTTTAACTTGATTACTGCAACGAGCAAACCTGCGAGCAAGCATATTAGAGCGGACCGCCAGCGCCCTGCGCTCCCTGTCAACATCTACTTGGTCATCAAGGTCCTCGGTAACATAATGACCAAGGTACTTAAACTGTTGAACCCGCTTTAACTCGATACCGTTCAACTTTATAGCGGGTACAGTTAACGGGCACTTACCCCGGGCCTTGAAAACCAAATATTCGCTCTTCGTCGTATTATAAATAAGACCGTGAATTTGAGCGTACCTTTCACAAATGCCTAACAAGGATCTCATGGCATTTACAGTAGGGCTCAGTAGCACCATGTCATCAGCATAACTGAAATTGTTCATACAAATATTATCTACAGAGCATCCGACTAGTGAACTACTGAGCTCAATCAAAAGCTCGTTCACGTACAGATTAAAGAGCTTTGGCGAACTTAACCCACCTTGCCTTTAAAGTTACACTTTTTAAGATAAAATTTCTCAATTTGAAAAGAAAAAGACTAGGATTTTTATTTAGTAGTGTGGAGTGGCGTGGCACTAAAAAGCGAATGAGCTCCAGGGCGGGAAGACTGACAGAGATCGGGTCGGTGTGACGTCTACCTTCATAAAAATATTTTCTTATTTTTTAATACCCTCAACTAAGTGCTGAGAGTGGTGACACGTAAGCGTTACTACATGAGTCAATACAAGTTTTCTTTTACAGGTTTTACTAATCTCGAGTACGAATCACGACGTATAATAAACATTTTTGTGGTGTACAGTATGGACGAATGGAGTGTGGAGTAGATTTCTTGGACGACAATGACGGGATGGCACATTCAACTTTAATTTAGAAACGAGTTCAGGGCAATCGACTTTACATTGAGCTATCTTCATTAAATAACGGAGATCAGAGACTTTCCTACGGGTCTCGAGTGGAAACAGATGGAAACGTGAACAACGATCCTCATAGGTCATAGCAGGTATTTTGAACTTAAAACACAGAAATCTAGTAAATTTCTTTTGGATTCTCTCCAGCCTTGAGGCATGTATAGCATAATTAGGGTTCCAAATTTGACTGGCATATTCCAAATGACTCCTGACAAAAGCACAGTAGAGAATCTTTAGTGATTTCATGGTACAAAACGCCTGACTATTGCGGATAATAAAGCCCAGGGCCGCAGAAGCATTTTTTACGATCCGGTCAATATGATAATTATAGGATAGCCGACTATCCAAGTGTACACCAAGATCCACAGTACTATCCACGCGAAGTAATGGGGTATTGGCAATCGAGTAATCGAATTTCACTAGACTTTTTTTCCGAGAAAAAGTTAATACCATGCATTTGGATATGTTAAGGTGAAGACGGTTCACATTACAATAGTCAACTACCCTTAGGATGTCTTCTTGCATGAGGTGTGCATCAGACAAAGAATCAATCCTTTTATATATTTTCATATCATCCGCGAATAATAAAAATTTGGAATGTTTAAAGCATTCGTCGATATCATTGATGAAAATTACAAATAATAAGGGACCCAAAAGGGACCCTTGTGGAACCCCTGACGGGATCCCTGTGCATGCGGATGTGTAACCACTGAGTACCACTGCCTGAGTTCGATTTTGGACGTAAGATGAAAACCATCTATATAGATCACCTCTTATTCCGAGACCATAGAGCTTACGCAGCAGAATGTCATGGTCAACCCGATCAAATGCTTTGCTATAATCGGTGTAAATAGCGTCAACCTGAGCACCATCATCCATCTGCTCCGAGACAAAGTCAGTGAAAAGCATTAGGTTAGACACAGTAGATTTAGCTCGTACAAACCCATGTTGCTGCGGGATAATTGATGGGGATAAGCTACTGAGTAATTGATCGTAAACTATGCGCTCAAGTATTTTAGCCAAAATACAGAGTTTAGATATTGGGCGGTAATTTTCCATTTCAGTCTTAGCACCTTTCTTGTGGATTGGCGTGACGAACGCTGATTTCCACTTGGATGGCATCACACCTTCAGTTAAAGAACGTTTGAAAAGTATCGTCACGGGCTCGGTCAATACATCGGCACACTTAACAAAAAATACAGCTGGAAGACAGTCAGGCCCGGCAGATTTATTCAGGTCGAGAGCCTTCAGATGTTTTTGCACAACCATAGGGTCAATCTCAATTGAATTAATAATATTAGAGCAGGAGAATGTATCGTGCGCCTGAAATGAGTCATTAGCAGATGCAAGAGGTGCCAAGAATGTGGAACCAAAATAGTCAGAAAAGGACTCACATATATCTTGTCCAGTTTCATAATTAATGCCCTTATATGACATATTAGATGGGTAGTTGCTGTTCATTCGTCTACTTTTAATATAAGACCAGAACACTTTCGGAGTCTCCGTAATTGAAGATTCAATTCTGGTCATATACGCTTCATAACAGGAACGCTCGGTCTCATTTACCCGCTCACGAAACATACGAAACGATACTAGATCAGAAATGTTACCATAGATGTTGTACTTAGTTAGATACTTATATTTTTCTTTAATAATTTTAATAAGTGAAGCGGTGTACCAGCGAGGATATTTGGAATCCCGTAGTGTGCGCTGTGGAATATATAGATCTCTGACCTTGAACACGATAGAATAAAATTTAGACACTGCTTCATCGACGCTACCCTCCATCAAAACGTCACTCCATTGAATATTGGCTAAATCAATAATTATTTGCTCATAATTACCTTTGTTGTACAAGTAACTTTTACGAACCGGCGCTTTAAGTGTACGTTGCAGCTGGATGAAATCGAGACAAATAACTAAGGAAGGATGATAACTATCTTCAGGTACCAGTGGGTCCGCACACGCACAAACAGAGACCGTTTCATTTGATAAAACTAAGTCAAGAATATTATCATGTTTGTTGACACATAGGTTAAATTGATTTAAATTACATAGACTAAGCGTATCGACAAAATAAGTAAATAAGTTTAGAGGAGGTGAAATTGGTGTCACGTTGCCATTTAAAACCTTCCATGATATGGCACTCATATTAAAATCACCAAGGACAAGAAAGTGATCAGACGGATTCTGACATACTGTGTCGGAAAGTTTGTCTAAATATGTGTAAAGCTGGGTTGAGAAAGAATTACCTTTATGTTGGTCACATAGATATAATACGCATATATGAAGCTTAACTACGGAGCTTAAATTGTGGGGCTTTAAGGAAATAATTTCCTTAAAGCCCCACAATTTAAGCTCCGTAGTTAAGCTTCATATATGCGTATTATATCTATGTGACCAACATAAAGGTAATTCTTTCTCAACCCAGCTTTACACATATTTAGACAAACTTTCCGACACAGTATGTCAGAATCCGTCTGATCACTTTGTCACCCAAATATCTTCAGCGCTAGATTGCCAGGCAATATTCTCAATAGCAGGCAGATCCCGGCGGATGCCAAGAATCACACCACCACCACGTGATTGAGCAGTGCTCGCGTAGTCCCTATCGCGCCTAAAAACTAAGTATCTGCTATCGAATAATTCGCAATCCAGTATATCCCCTACAAGCCAGGTCTCCGTCAGGGCAATAATGTCATAACTCGTCATCGACAACCTTCTAAAGAAAGTCTCCGTTTTGGTTCGTAGACCCCGAACGTTTTGGTAATAGACCATTAATGAATCAAATTTGAATGGTTGTACTAATACTAAATAAACACAAAATTAAAAATATTAAATTAAAAGTACGACATCGTTTTTCAACTGTATATCTATAGCAATAAGAGTTATTACTGAGTTGATACTTTAGAATGGCCGAAATATTAAAAGGTTCTATGTCGAAAAAGGCTAAATAATTAATTATATTTTCACATGCATTAAATAACCACTCCAAACGTCAGTCGTTGCCGAAAATTACACCAACAATTATTATTAGAGTACACCACTTTAATGAACAAATCAATAAAGTAATATGAATAATATGTGTAGATATAACGCTCACTAGATGCATTAAAATAGTTACAAACGAGCGGCATAATAACCAATAATAACCAAGTACAAATACAATGCAGGACTAATCCGACAAAAAAACTGCCTATAGAAAAAACATGAATAGATGGTCGAGCGTAAACGTAAACAAGGTAGCGAACAAAGGACGGCCGAGCCATCAAACAAAAGAAACTGATAAACAGTTGCATTCCATCGTTCTTACTAGAACTTATACAAAATAAGTGTTTTGTTAACTTAAGTAAAGATAATCGAGTAAAAAAAATGCAAATTATGAGTAGGTTGATAACAATACAGATTACGAAAATATCTTTTTTAAATCTGAGTCGGTCTTTACTATAAAGGCTTTTGAAGAAGGGTCTCGTCTTACAAAAATTTTCATATGTTTCACCCAAACAAATTGGAAATGATGCTCCTTAGCCAGTGCTTTGACCTTGGACAGGCGTATCTTGTTCTTTGCAGTCAGGTGGTCGTTAACAAATATTTTACCAGAACCAACGAGCCCAATATCCTTAGGTGATAGATGGTCATTAAGGGAACGTGCTGCTGCTATAAAGTCTTCCTTAGTGTATCTGGTGGTGAATGAGACTATTATATTTTTGTCAGATTTAGCGTTGGTAGGTACTCTGTGAATAAAATTTACGGAACTTTTGTTGACTGGATAGGAAATCAGCTGACCTATATTAGCCAAAATATCAAAAAGATTCTCTTTGTCCTTCACGGGAACACCCTTGATTTCCACATTGTTACCACAAAGCCACTGTTCCGTGTCGTGTAGATCCTCGTCGAGTCTTCCAATGGTGGCTTTTAGGGGAACAACATCTACATGGGTTTCCTCAATCTTACTTATCTTTTCCTCCATAATCTGCACCTTGATTGGTAGCTCCGCTGTCAGGGTCTTCAGCTCAGTGATTTCTTTACGCATCAATTGCATTTCGGACGCCAGGTTGGAAAGGGGAGCAAGCTTCATATTGATATTGGCGAGCTCCTGCATAATGGTGTTGTTGGAAACTGATGGAGAGGAGGCCGGAGAAGCTGGCTGCATAGGCGTCAACGGTCCCTGGTTACCCGAAACCTTGCATCCCGCGCACCGCCAGGTAGCTTGACGGTCACCTAATTTCCGGTATCCTTTCTCGGTTATCCCGGAACAAGGGAAGTCGAAATGCTTTGAGCACGCCGAGCATTGAATGGCCTAGGTGACTTCATCACCACACCTTCCACACACAAACATTATTAGGTTAAAAAAATAAACGAAATCGGGAATCACTGGTCGATTAGAACTGACACACGTATGGCTCGCGTGGCGTGAGCGCGCTAACGATATATTATCTTCAATATCTTCATACAGACCTACTCCAGATGTTTATATTTTGTAGTTTTTTAGAGCTTCGGGCCTTCTGGCTTGCCCTGATCTCAGACCCTAGGCACGCCACTGCTACTCACCCCTAGCTCCGCTATAGTTCACCAGTATACTACTCACCCCTAGCTCCGCTATCGTTCACCAGTATACTACTCACCCCTAGCTCCGCTATATTTCACCAGTACACTACTCACCCCTAGCTCCGCTATCGTTCACCAGTATACTACTCACCCCTAGCTCCGCTATAGTTCACCAGTATACTACTCACCCCTAGCTCCGCTATATTTCACCAGTATACTACTCACCCCTAGCTCCGCTATCGTTCACCAGTATAGCTACTCACCCCTAGCTCCGCTATAGTTCACCAGTATACTACTCACCCCTAGCTCCGCTATAGTTCACCAGTATACTACTCACCCCTAGCTCCGCTATAGTTCACCAGTATACTACTCAACCCTAGCTCCGCTATAGTTCACCAGTATACTACTCACCCCTAGCTCCGCTATAGTTCACCAGTATACTACTCACCCCTAGCTCCGCTATAGTTCACCAGTATACTACTCACCCCTAGCTCCGCTATCGTTCACCAGTATACTACTCACCCCTAGCTCCGCTATAGTTCACCAGTATACTACTCACCCCTAGCTCCGCTATATTTCACCAGTATACTACTCACCCCTAGCTCCGCTATCGTTCACCAGTATACTACTCACCCCTAGCTCCACTATAGTTCACCAGTATACTACTCACCCCTAGCTCCACTATCGTTCACCAGTATACTACTCACCAGTGGCGGTACCTCCATAGAAGCCCAAAAGCCCGGCTTGCCCTAACAAAATCTTATTTACACTACTAATGAATCTCAATTAATGACAACAACAAAATATTATTCACGAACGTAAATTTTCAATCAAAATCAATCAAAGATTCAATTTTTCAAACAACTGATCGATAGTCAAGTCGTTAAACTGCATAATATAGCGTATTAATCGAACAATACACTACATCTCTCTCGCACTCGTTGGCTTGCAACCGGGCTTCGCGAATTTATATGTCCGCACTCTTCTAACGTTAGCGAAACTGGTACCCCACTACATACATACTACTGTACGTATCTATAGATTCTATGAAAAATGCTCAATCCGAGCCAAAGCATGCTTGCTATTGAACTTAACCACAAGTGGGTACGAGGCTGCCGCGTAAACAACAGTCAACAGCTCACGATCGGGCCAATCCCTGCGCAGCAGCCCGCAATCGGACCAATGGCTGCCTAGCGCATACTAACGGGCAAATCAGGAGCGATATTGAGCGCGCGGCTCATTGATACCTGTGTGAGTGAAGTAGCAACTTTTAACAATAACGTGTTTGTTTTGTTTTGCATTTTAAGGTTGAGTGAATGTTTGTTTGTTAAAGTTACAAGTGTTTTGCATAAATTAGTGTTTATCGTTGTAAAAAATGATGTCACAGTTCAGATCGATGACTTAATGTGGTTCCTTGTGATTGTGAAGGATCAAAATGTGTGAAAGTGTTGGTCGGCGAGGGAAAGGTAAATTCATTGAACATAGCCGAATTAAGCAGGTCATATTATCTTCAATATCTTCATACAGACCTACTCCAGATGTTTATATTTTGTAGTTTTTTAGAGCTTCGGGCCTTCTGGCTTGCCCTGATCTCAGACCCTAGGCACGCCACTGCTACTCACCCCTAGCTCCGCTATAGTTCACCAGTATACTACTCACCCCTAGCACCGCTATCGTTCACCAGTATACTACTCACCCCTAGCTCCGCTATATTTCACCAGTATACTACTCACCCCTAGCTCCGCTATCGTTCACCAGTATACTACTCACCCCTAGCTCCGCTATAGTTCACCAGTATACTACTCACCCCTAGCTCCGCTATCGTTCACCAGTATACTACTCACCCCTAGCTCCGCTATAGTTCACCAGTATACTACTCACCCCTAGCTCCGCTATCGTTCACCAGTATACTACTCACCAGTGGCGGTACCTCCATAGAAGCCCAAAAGCCCGGCTTGCCCTAACAAAATCTTATTTACACTACTAATGAATCTCAATTAATGACAACAACAAAATATTATTCACGAACGTAAATTTTCAATCAAAATCAATCAAAGATTCAATTTTTCAAACAACTGATCGATAGTCAAGTCGTTAAACTGCATAATATAGCGTATTAATCGAACAATACACTACATCTCTCTCGCACTCGTTGGCTTGCAACCGGGCTTCGCGAATTTATATGTCCGCACTCTTCTAACGTTAGCGAAACTGGTACCCCACTACATACATACTACTGTACGTATCTATAGATTCTATGAAAAATGCTCAATCCGAGCCAAAGCATGCTTGCTATTGAACTTAACCACAAGTGGGTACGAGGCTGCCGCGTAAACAACAGTCAACAGCTCACGATCGGGCCAATCCCTGCGCAGCAGCCCGCAATCGGACCAATGGCTGCCTAGCGCATACTAACGGGCAAATCAGGAGCGATATTGAGCGCGCGGCTCATTGTTACCTGTGTGAGTGAAGTAGCAACTTTTAACAATAACGTGTTGTAACGGTTTTCTCCCACAGGGCGACTATTGAGAGTTAAAGGGTGAGCGTTCGGTGTTATAGTTTAAGCTCAAGTGAAATGCGGCTTACTCAGTTAGGCTTGAACATGTTCAGGGAGTCGGCTCTTCCGCACCTGGAGTACAGCGTATTAGAATTTATAGAAGATAAGGGCGCCTTATACGCTGCAGCAAGCGATTTCAGAGATAAATAAAGAGAAAGATTGAATTTAAAGAATTACATTTATTTCTCAGAACAGTTTATCGTTTATTACATATATCCTGCTTACGGTCAAAAGATTAACTTGTAAAACTTATCACTAAGTTAAAAAATATATTTAAAGTTACCGTACACACAGTTGGATGGTTGGTTACTGCTGAAACTCCACCATATAAGAGCTTTCCAAAGATGTCATCGGTGAGGTTTTCGTCCCTCTCTGGTGTCAAGGCCGTTGATCAGTAAATACAACTTCCCATCTTGAGTAGGTACGGAACAGTACAGGATGCTTGAAGTATGACGAGTTGGTCACCACTTCATATTGGCGATGGAAGATATGAGACAATCTCCATCATGATAAGTTGAGTGTAATTCAAGGTTTGATTACATCAAAGATGAGGCTGGTACTAAGGATTAGACCAGAAAACTAGGCACTGTTAAACAGTGTTAAAACTTATGTACAGACATAAAAACAAAAAGAAGAAAGAAAAAAAAAACCCTGGAACAAAAGAACACGCGGTTTAGTACATGGCGGATCGATGTTCGCAATTCATAAAATGATATTATTTCCAAAAGGATTTCTTACCATGTTTACTGCATGGGTTTTAAAGATATTTTAAATTATAAAAATGGGCCGCAGCCCTACAAATTAAGACTCAAAAAAGGATAATTTTGCTTCTTTCACTTCATGGTTTGGAGCCAAAAAAAAGACAAGAGAAAAGTGCATGATCATGTCATGTCAGACGATAAAAAAAAAAGTTAACAGCTCCGGACACCTAGCGATTTGCCAAATCTCAAAGTAAAACGCTGAAAATACCAGAACGAGACTAAAATCGTGAAGAATTTTATTTATAAGTTAATTGCATGCGATAAAACTATTCAATTAAAATATTTCTATCGAAAAATCATAATTTTGTAGTTAAAACTCTAAAAGCGATTACTAATCGATTGTCATCGATTACTAATCGATTAATCCATTAGAAGCGTTATGATCAGAAATTTATCTGTGACACGGTGCTTTGTTCCGTTTCATGTTTTTTAGAAGAAAGATACTGCAGAACTAATGTAGTTTAATTTACTTATTTAATTTTATATTCTTTTATAAGAAAACGAATAAACGAAAGTTGTTAATTAAGAAATAATGTTTGGATTACTAAGATTTCATCAAAACATCTCAAAGCGTTCGTGGAACGGAGCGGGCAAAACGTCAAAATGAAGTGACAGATTGACCTTTCAACTAATGTCATTGAACTTAACCATTAAAAGTAAACAAATTATTAATTGTTTTCAGGAATTACTTAGATTACGTAAAAAAAGTGTTACAGTGTTTGTTTTGTTTTGCATTTTAAGGTTGAGTGAATGTTTGTTTGTTAAAGTTACAAGTGTTTTGCATAAATTAGTGTTTATCGTTGTAAAAAATGATGTCACAGTTCAGATCGATGACTTAATGTGGTTCCTTGTGATTGTGAAGGATCAAAATGTGTGAAAGTGTTGGTTGGCGAGGGAAAGGTAAATTCATTGAACATAGCCGAATTAAGCAGGTCATATTATCTTCAATATCTTCATACAGACCTACTCCAGATGTTTAAATTTTGTAGTTTTTTAGAGCTTCGGGCCTTCTGGCTTGCCCTGATCTCAGACCCTAGGCACGCCACTGCTACTCACCCCTAGCTCCGCTATAGTTCACCAGTATACTACTCACCCCTAGCTCCGCTATCGTTCACCAGTATACTACTCACCCCTAGCTCCGCTATATTTCACCAGTATACTACTCACCCCTAGCTCCGCTATCGTTCACCAGTATACTACTCACCCCTAGCTCCGCTATAGTTCACCAGTATACTACTCACCCCTAGCTCCGCTATATTTCACCAGTATACTACTCACCCCTAGCTCCGCTATCGTTCACCAGTATAGCTACTCACCCCTAGCTCCGCTATAGTTCACCAGTATACTACTCACCCCTAGCTCCGCTATAGTTCACCAGTATACTACTTAACCCTAGCTCCGCTATAGTTCACCAGTATACTACTCACCCCTAGCTCCGCTATAGTTCACCAGTTTACTACTCACCCCTAGCTCCGCTATAGTTCACCAGTATACTACTCACCCCTAGCTCCGCTATCGTTCACCAGTATACTACTCACCCCTAGCTCCGCTATAGTTCACCAGTATACTACTCACCCCTAGCTCCGCTATCGTTCACCAGTATACTACTCACCAGTGGCGGTACCTCCATAGAAGCCCAAAAGCCCGGCTTGCCCTAACAAAATCTTATTTACACTACTAATGAATCTCAATTAATGACAACAACAAAATATTATTCACGAACGTAAATTTTCAATCAAAATCAATCAAAGATTAAATTTTTCAAACAACTGATCGATAGTCAAGTCGTTAAACTGCATAATATAGCGTATTAATCGAACAATACACTACATCTCTCTCGCACTCGTTGGCTTGCAACCGGGCTTCGCGAATTTATATGTCCGCACTCTTCTAACGTTAGCGAAACTGGTACCCCACTACATACATACTACTGTACGTATCTATAGATTCTATGAAAAATGCTCAATCCGAGCCAAAGCATGCTTGCTATTGAACTTAACCACAAGTGGGTACGAGGCTGCCGCGTAAACAACAGTCAACAGCTCACGATCGGGCCAATCCCTGCGCAGCAGCCCGCAATCGGACCAATGGCTGCCTAGCGCATACTAACGGGCAAATCAGGAGCGATATTGAGCGCGCGGCTCATTGTTACCTGTGTGAGTGAAGTAGCAACTTTTAACAATAACGTGTTTGTTTTGTTTTGCATTTTAAGGTTGAGTGAATGTTTGTTTGTTAAAGTTACAAGTGTTTTGCATAAATTAGTGTTTATCGTTGTAAAAAATGATGTCACAGTTCAGATCGATGACTTAATGTGGTTCCTTGTGATTGTGAAGGATCAAAATGTGTGAAAGTGTTGGTTGGCGAGGGAAAGGTAAATTCATTGAACATAGCCGAATTAAGCAGGTCATATTATCTTCAATATCTTCATACAGACCTACTCCAGATGTTTATATTTTGTAGTTTTTTAGAGCTTCGGGCCTTCTGGCTTGCCCTGATCTCACACCCTAGGCACGCCACTGCTACTCACCCCTAGCTCCGCTATAGTTAACCAGTATACTACTCACTCCTAGCACCGCTATCGTTCACCAGTTTACTACTCACCCCTAGCTCCGCTATATTTCACCAGTATACTACTCAACCTTAGCTCCGCTATCGTTCACCAGTATACTACTCACCCCTAGCTCCGCTATAGTTCACCAGTGTACTACTCACCCCTAGCTCCGCTATAGTTCACCAGTATACTACTCACCCCTAGCTCCGCTATAGTTCACCAGTATACTACTCACCCCTAGCTCCGCTATCGTTCACCAGTATACTACTCACCCCTAGCTCCGCTATAGTTCACCAGTATACTACTCAACCCTAGCTCCGCTATAGTTCACCAGTATACTACTCAGTGGCGGTACGTCCATAGAAGCCCAAAAGCCCGGCTTGCCCTAACAAAATCTTATTTACACTACTAATGAATCTCAATTAATGACAACAACAAAATATTATTCACGAACGTAAATTTTCAATCAAAATCAATCAAAGATTCAATTTTTCAAACAACTGATCGATAGTCAAGTCGTTAAACTGCATAATATAGCGTATTAATCGAACAATACACTACATCTCTCTCGCACTCGTTGGCTTGCAACCGGGCTTCGCGAATTTATATGTCCGCACTCTTCTAACGTTAGCGAAACTGGTACCCCACTACATACATACTACTGTACGTATCTATAGATTCTATGAAAAATGCTCAATCCGAGCCAAAGCATGCTTGCTATTGAACTTAACCACAAGTGGGTACGAGGCTGCCGCGTAAACAACAGTCAACAGCTCACGATCGGGCCAATCCCTGCGCAGCAGCCCGCAATCGGACCAATGGCTGCCTAGCGCATACTAACGGGCAAATCAGGAGCGATATTGAGCGCGCGGCTCATTGTTACCTGTGTGAGTGAAGTAGCAACTTTTAACAATAACGTGTTTGTTTTGTTTTGCATTTTAAGGTTGAGTGAATGTTTGTTTGTTAAAGTTACAAGTGTTTTGCATAAATTAGTGTTTATCGTTGTAAAAAATGATGTCACAGTTCAGATCGATGACTTAATGTGGTTCCTTGTGATTGTGAAGGATCAAAATGTGTGAAAGTGTTGGTCGGCGAGGGAAAGGTAAATTCATTGAACATAGCCGAATTAAGCAGGTCATATAATCTTCAATATCTTCATACAGACCTACTCCAGATGTTTATATTTTGTAGTTTTTTAGAGCGTCGGGCCTTCTGGCTTGCCCTGATCTCAGACCTTTCACCAGTATACTACTCACCCCTAGCTCCGCTATCGTTCACCAGTATACTACTCACCCCTAGCTCCGCTATAGTTCACCAGTATACTACTCACCCCTAGCTCCGCTATATTTCACCAGTATACTACTCACCCCTAGCTCCGCTATCGTTCACCAGTATAGCTACTCACCCCTAGCTCCGCTATAGTTCACCAGTATACTACTCACCCCTAGCTCCGCTATAGTTCACCAGTATACTACTCAACCCTAGCTCCGCTATAGTTCACCAGTATACTACTCACCCCTAGCTCCGCTATAGTTCACCAGTATAATACTAACCCCTAGCTCCGCTATAGTTCACCAGTATACTACTCACCCCTAGCTCCGCTATCGTTCACCAGTATAGCTACTCACCTCTAGCTCCGCTATAGTTCACCAGTATAGCTACTCACCCCTAGCTCCGCTATAGTTCACCAGTATACTACTCACCCCTAGCTCCGCTATAGTTCACCAGTATACTACTCACCCCTAGCTCCGCTATAGTTCACCAGTATACTACTCACCCCTAGCTCCGCTATCGTTCACCAGTATACTACTCACCAGTGGCGGTACCTCCATAGAAGCCCAAAAGCCCGGCTTGCCCTAACAAAATCTTATTTACACTACTAATGAATCTCAATTAATGACAACAACAAAATATTATTCACGAACGTAAATTTTCAATCAAAATCAATCAAAGATTAAATTTTTCAAACAACTGATCGATAGTCAAGTCGTTAAACTGCATAATATAGCGTATTAATCGAACAATACACTACATCTCTCTCGCACTCGTTGGCTTGCAACCGGGCTTCACGAATTTATATGTCCGCACTCTTCTAACGTTAGCGAAACTGGTACCCCACTACATACATACTACTGTACGTATCTATAGATTCTATGAAAAATGCTCAATCCGAGCCAAAGCATGCTTGCTATTGAACTTAACCACAAGTGGGTACGAGGCTGCCGCGTAAACAACAGTCAACAGCTCACGATCGGATCAATCCCTGCGCAGCAGCCCGCAATCGGACCAATGGCTGCCTAGCGCATACTAACGGGCAAATCAGGAGCGATATTGAGCGCGCGGCTCATTGTTACCTGTGTGAGTGAAGTAGCAACTTTTAACAATAACGTGTTTGTTATGTTTTGCATTTTAAGGTTGAGTGAATGTTTGTTTGTTAAAGTTACAAGTGTTTTGCATAAATTAGTGTTGATCGTTGTAAAAAATGATGTCACAGTTCAGATCGATGACTTAATGTGGTTCCTTGTGATTGTGAAGGATCAAAATGTGTGAAAGTGTTGGTCGGCGAGGGAAAGGTAAATTCATTGAACATAGCCGAATTAAGCAGGTCATATTATCTTCAATATCTTCATACAAACCAACTCCAGATGTTTATATTTTGTAGTTTTTTAGAGCTTCGGGCCTTCTGGCTTGCCCTGATCTCAGACCCTAGGCACGCCACTGCTACTCACCCCTAGCTCCGCTATAGTTCACCAGTATACTACTCACCCCTAGCTCCGCTATCGTTCACCAGTATACTACTCACCCCTAGCTCCGCTATATTTCACCAGTATACTACTCACCCCTAGCTCCGCTATCGTTCACCAGTATACTACTCACCCCTAGCTCCGCTATAGTTCACCAGTATACTACTCACCCCTAGCTCCGCTATATTTCACCAGTATACTACTCACCCCTAGCTCCGCTATCGTTCACCAGTATAGCTACTCACCCCTAGCTCCGCTATAGTTCACCAGTATACTACTCACTCCTAGCTCCGCTAAAGTTCACCAGTATACTACTCAACCCTAGCTCCGCTATAGTTCACCAGTATACTACTCACCCCTAGCTCCGCTATAGTTCACCAGTATACTACTCACCCCTAGCTCCGCTATAGTTCACCAGTATACTACTCACCCCTAGCTCCGCTATCGTTCACCAGTATAGCTACTCACCTCTAGCTCCGCTATAAATCACCAGTATAGCTACTCACCCCTAGCTCCGCTATAGTTCACCAGTATACTACTCACCCCTAGCTCCGCTATAGTTCACCAGTATACTACTCAACCCTAGCTCCGCTATAGTTCACCAGTATACTACTCACCCCTAGCTCCGCTATAGTTCACCAGTATACTACTCACCCCTAGCTCCGCTATAGTTCACCAGTATACTACTCACCCCTAGCTCCGCTATCGTTCACCAGTATACTACTCACCCCTAGCTCCGCTATAGTTCACCAGTATACTACTCACCCCTAGCTCCGCTATATTTCACCAGTATACTACTCACCCCTAGCTCCGCTATCGTTCACTAGTATACTACTCACCCCTAGCTCCGCTATAGTTCACCAGTATACTACTCACCCCTAGCTCCGCTATCGTTCACCAGTATACTACTCACCAGAGGCGGTACCTCCATAGAAGCCCAAAAGCCCGGCTTGCCCTAACAAAATCTTATTTACACTACTAATGAATCTCAATTAATGACAACAACAAAATATTATTCACGAACGTAAATTTTCAATCAAAATCAATCAAAGATTCAATTTTTCAAACAACTGATCGATAGTCAAGTCGTTAAACTGCATAATATAGCGTATTAATCGAACAATACACTACATCTCTCTCGCACTCGTTGGCTTGCAACCGGGCTTCGCGAATTTATATGTCCGCACTCTTCTAACGTTAGCGAAACTGGTACCCCACTACATACATACTACTGTACGTATCTATAGATTCTATGAAAAATGCTCAATCCGAGCCAAAGCATGCTTGCTATTGAACTTAACCACAAGTGGGTACGAGGCTGCCGCGTAAACAACAGTCAACAGCTCACGATCGGGCCAATGGCTGCCTAGCGCATACTAACGGGCAAATCAGGAGCGATATTGAGCGCGCGGCTCATTGTTACCTGTGTGAGTGAAGTAGCAACTTTTAACAATAACGTGTTTGTTTTGTTTTGCATTTTAAGGTTGAGTGAATGTTTGTTTGTTAAAGTTACAAGTGTTTTGCATAAATTAGTGTTTATCGTTGTAAAAAAATGATGTCACAGTTCAGATCGATGACTTAATGTGGTTCCTTGTGATTGTGAAGGATCAAAATGTGTGAAAGTGTTGATCGGCGAGGGAAAGGTAAATTCATTGAACATAGCCGAATTAAGCAGGTCATATTATCTTCAATATCTTCATACAGACCTACTCCAGATGTTTATATTTTGTAGTTTTTTAGAGCTTCGGGCCTTCTGGCTTGCCCTGATCTCAGACCCTAGGCACGCCACTGCTACTCACCCCTAGCTCCGCTATAGTTCACCAGTATACTACTCACCCCTAGCTCCGCTATCGTTCACCAGTATACTACTCACCCCTAGCTCCGCTATATTTCACCAGTATACTACTCACCCCTAGCTCCGCTATCGTTCACCAGTATACTACTCAACCCTAGCTCCGCTATAGTTCACCAGTATACTACTCACCCCTAGCTCCGCTATATTTCACCAGTATACTACTCACCCCTAGCTCCGCTATCGTTCACCAGTATAGCTACTCACCCCTAGCTCCGCTATAGTTCACTAGTATACTACTCACCCCTAGCTCCACTATAGTTCACCAGTATACTACTCACCCCTAGCTCCGCTATCGTTCACCAGTATAGCTACTCACCTCTAGCTCCGCTATAGTTCACCAGTATAGCTACTCACCCCTAGCTCCGCTATAGTTCACCAGTATACTACTCACCCCTAGCTCCGCTATAGTTCACCAGTATACTACTCAACCCTAGCTCCGCTATAGTTCACCAGTATACTACTCAACCCTAGCTCCGCTATAGTTCACCAGTATACTACTCACCCCTAGCTCCGCTATAGTTCACCAGTATACTACTCACTTCTAGCTCCGCTTTCGTTCACCAGTATACTACTCACCCCTAGCTCCGCTATAGTTCACCAGTATACTACTCACCCCTAGCTCCGCTATATTTCACCAGTATACTACTCACCCCTAGCTCCGCTATCGTTCACCAGTATACTACTCACCCCTAGCTCCGCTATAGTTCACCAGTATACTACTCACCCCTAGCTCCGCTATCGTTCACCAGTATACTACTCACCAGTGGCGGTACCTCCATAGAAGCCCAAAAGCCCGGCTTGCCTTAACAAAATCTTATTTACACTACTAATGAATCTCAATTAATGACAACAACAAAATATTATTCACGAACGTAAATTTTCAATCAAAATCAATCAAAGATTCAATTTTTCAAACAACTGATCGATAGTCAAGTCGTTAAACTGCATAATATAGCGTATTAATCGAACAATACACTACATCTCTCTCGCACTCGTTGGCTTGCAACCGGGCTTCGCGAATTTATATGTCCGCACTCTTCTAACGTTAGCGAAACTGGTACCCCACTACATACATACTACTGTACGTATCTATAGATTCTATAAAAAATGCTCAATCCGAGCCAAAGCATGCTTGCTATTGAACTTAACCACAAGTGGGTACGAGGCTGCCGCGTAAACAACAGTCAACAGCTCACGATCGGGCCAATCCCTGCGCAGCAGCCCGCAATCGGACCAATGGCTGCCTAGCGCATACTAACGGGCAAATCAGGAGCGATATTGAGCGCGCGGCTCATTGTTACCTGTGTGAGTGAAGTAGCAACTTTTAACAATAACGTGTTTGCTTTGTTTTGCATTTTAAGGTTGAGTGAATGTTTGTTTGTTAAAGTTACAAGTGTTTTGCATAAATTAGTGTTTATCGTTGTAAAAAATGATGTCACAGTTCAGATCGATGACTTAATGTGGTTCCTTGTGATTGTGAAGGATCAAAATGTGTAATAGTGTTGGTCGGCGAGGGAAAGGTAAATTCATTGAACATAGCCGAATTAAGCAGGTCATATAATCTTCAATATCTTCATACAGACCTACTCCAGATGTTTATATTTTGTAGTTTTTTAGAGCTTCGGGCCTTCTGGCTTGCCCTGATCTCAGACCTTTCACCAGTATACTACTCACCCCTAGCTCCGCTATCGTTCACCAGTATACTACTCACCCCTAGCTCCGCTATCGTTCACCAGTATACTACTCACCCCTAGCTCCGCTATATTTCACCAGTATACTACTCACCCCTAGCTCCGCTATCGTTCACCAGTATAGCTACTCACCCCTAGCTCCGCTATAGTTCACCAGTATACTACTCACCCCTAGCTCCGCTATAGTTCACCAGTATACTACTCAACCCTAGCTCCGCTATAGTTCACCAGTATACTACTCACCCCTAGCTCCGCTATAGTTCACCAGAATAATACTAACCCCTAGCTCCGCTATAGTTCACCAGTATACTACTCACCCCTAGCTCCGCTATCGTTCACCAGTATAGCTACTCACCTCTAGCTCCGCTATAGTTCACCAGTATAGCTACTCACCCCTAGCTCCGCTATAGTTCACCAGTATACTACTCACCCCTAGCTCCGCTATAGTTCACCAGTATACTACTCACCCCTAGCTCCGCTATAGTTCACCAGTATACAACTCACCCCTAGCTCCGCTATCGTTCACCAGTATACTACTCACCAGTGGCGGTACCTCCATAGAAGCCCAAAAGCCCGGCTTGCCCTAACAAAATCTTATTTACACTACTAATGAATCTCAATTAATGACAACAACAAAATATTATTCACGAACGTAAATTTTCAATCAAAATCAATCAAAGATTCAATTTTTCAAACAACTGATCGATAGTCAAGTCGTTAAACTGCATAATATAGCGTATTAATCGAACAATACACTACATCTCTCTCGCACTCGTTGGCTTGCAACCGGGCTTCACGAATTTATATGTCCGCACTCTTCTAACGTTAGCGAAACTGGTACCCCACTACATACATACTACTGTACGTATCTATAGATTCTATGAAAAATGCTCAATCCGAGCCAAAGCATGCTTGCTATTGAACTTAACCACAAGTGGGTACGAGGCTGCCGCGTGAACAACAGTCAACAGCTCACGATCGGGTCAATCCCTGCGCAGCAGCCCGCAATCGGACCAATGGCTGCCTAGCGCATACTAACGGGCAAATCAGGAGCGATATTGAGCGCGCGGCTCATTGTTACCTGTGTGAGTGAAGTAGCAACTTTTAACAATAACGTGTTTGTTTTGTTTTGCATTTTAAGGTTGAGTGAATGTTTGTTTGTTAAAGTTACAAGTGTTTTGCATAAATTAGTGTTTATCGTTGTAAAAAATGATGTCACAGTTCAGATCGAAGACTTAATGTGGTTCCTTGTGATTGTGAAGGATCAAAATGTGTGAAAGTGTTGGTCGGCGAGGGAAAGGTAAATTCATTGAACATAGCCGAATTAAGCAGGTCATATTATCTTCAATATCTTCATACAAGCCTACTCCAGATGTTTATATTTTGTAGTTTTTTAGAGCTTCGGGCCTTCTGGCTTGCCCTGATCTCAGATCCTAGGCACGCCACTGCTACTCACCCCTAGCTCCGCTATAGTTCACCAGTATACTACTCACCCCTAGCTCCGCTATCGTTCACCAGTATACTACTCACCCCTAGCTCCACTATATTTCACCAGTATACTACTCACCCCTAGCTCCGCTATCGTTCACCAGTATACTACTCACCCCTAGCTCCGCTATAGTTCACCAGTATACTACTCACCCCTAGCTCCGCTATATTTCACCAGTATACTACTAACCCCTAGCTCCGCTATCGTTCACCAGTATAGCTACTCACCCCTAGCTCCGCTATAGTTCACCAGTATACTACTCACCCCTAGCTCCGCTATAGTTCACCAGTATACTACTAAACCCTAGCTCCGCTATAGTTCACCAGTATACTACTCACCCCTAGCTCCGCTATAGTTCACCAGTATACTACTCATCCCTAGCTCCGCTATAGTTCACCAGTATACTTCTCACCCCTAGCTCCTCTATCGTTCACCAGTATAGCTACTCACCTCTAGCTCCGCTATAGTTCACCAGTATAGCTACTCACCCCTAGCTCCGCTATAGTTCACCAGTATACTACTCACCCCTAGCTCCGCTATAGTTCACCAGTATACTACTCAACCCTAGCTCCGCTATAGTTCACCAGTATACTACTCACCCCTAGCTCCGCTATAGTTCACCAGTATACTACTCACCCCTAGCTCCGCTATAGTTCACCAGTATACTACTCACCCCTAGCTCCGCTATCGTTCACCAGTATACTACTCACCCCTAGCTCCGCTATAGTTCACCAGTATACTACTCACCCCTAGCTCCGCTATATTTCACCAGTATACTACTCACCCCTAGCTCCGCTATCGTTCACTAGTATACTACTCACCCCTAGCTTCGCTATAGTTCACCAGTATACTACTCACCCCTAGCTCCGCTATCGTTCACCAGTATACTACTTACCAGAGGCGGTACCTCCATAGAAGCCCAAAAGCCCGGCTTGCCCTAACAAAATCTTATTTACACTACTAATGAATCTCAATTAATGACAACAACAAAATATTATTCACGAACGTAAATTTTCAATCAAAATCAATCAAAGATTCAATTTTTCAAACAACTGATCGATAGTCAAGTCGTTAAACTGCATAATATAGCGTATTAATCGAACAATACACTACATCTCTCTCGCACTCGTTGGCTTGCAACCGGGCTTCGCGAATTTATATGTCCGCACTCTTCTAACGTTAGCGAAACTGGTACCCCACTACATACATACTACTGTACGTATCTATAGATTCTATGAAAAATGCTCAATCCGAGCCAAAGCATGCTTGCTATTGAACTTAACCACAAGTGGGTACGAGGCTGCCGCGTAAACAACAGTCAACAGCTCACGATCGGGCCAATCCCTGCGCAGCAGCCCGCAATCGGACCAATGGCTGCCTAGCGCATACTAACGGGCAAATCAGGAGCGATATTGAGCGCGCGGCTCATTGTTACCTGTGTGAGTGAAGTAGCAACTTTTAACAATAACGTGTTTGTTTTGTTTTGCATTTTAAGGTTGAGTGAATGTTTGTTTGTTAAAGTTACAAGTGTTTTGCATAAATTAGTGTTTATCGTTGTAAAAAAATGATGTCACAGTTCAGATCGATGACTAAATGTGGTTCCTTGTGATTGTGAAGGATCAAAATGTGTGAAAGTGTTGGTCGGCGAGGGAAAGGTAAATTCATTGAACATAGCCGAATTAAGCAGGTCATATTATCTTCAATATCTTCATACAGACCTACTCCAGATGTTTATATTTTGTAGTTTTTTAGAGCTTCGGGCCTTCTGGCTTGCCCTGATCTCAGACCCTAGGCACGCCACTGCTACTCACCCCTAGCTCCGCTATAGTTCACCAGTATACTACTCACCCCTAGCTCCGCTATCGTTCACCAGTATACTACTCACCCCTAGCTCCGCTATATTTCACCAGTACACTACTCACCCCTAGCTCCGCTATCGTTCACCAGTATACTACTCACCCCTAGCTCCGCTATAGTTCACCAGTATACTACTCACCCCTAGCTCCGCTATATTTCACCAGTATACTACTCACCCCTAGCTCCGCTATCGTTCACCAGTATAGCTACTCACCCCTAGCTCCGCTATAGTTCACCAGTATACTACTCACCCCTAGCTCCACTATAGTTCACCAGTATACTACTCACCCCTAGCTCCGCTATCGTTCACCAGTATAGCTACTCACCTCTAGCTCCGCTATAGTTCACCAGTATAGCTACTCACCCCTAGCTCCGCTATAGTTCACCAGTATACTACTCACCCCTAGCTCCGCTATAGTTCACCAGTATACTACTCAACCCTAGCTCCGCTATAGTTCACCAGTATACTACTCAACCCTAGCTCCGCTATAGTTCACCAGTATACTACTCACCCCTAGCTCCGCTATAGTTCACCAGTATACTACTCACCCCTAGCTCCGCTATCGTTCAACAGTATACTACTCACCCCTAGCTCCGCTATAGTTCACCAGTATACTACTCACCCCTAGCTCCGCTATATTTCACCAGTATACTACTCACCCCTAGCTCCGCTATCGTTCACCAGTATACTACTCACCCCTAGCTCCGCTATAGTTCACCAGTATACTACTCACCCCTAGCTCCGCTATCGTTCACCAGTATACTACTCACCAGTGGCGGTACCTCCATAGAAGCCCAAAAGCCCGGCTTGCCCTAACAAAATCTTATTTACACTACTAATGAATCTCAATTAATGACAACAACAAAATATTATTCACGAACGTAAATTTTCAATCAAAATCAATCAAAGATTCAATTTTTCAAACAACTGATCGATAGTCAAGTCGTTAAACTGCATAATATAGCGTATTAATCGAACAATACACTACATCTCTCTCGCACTCGTTGGCTTGCAACCGGGCTTCGCGAATTTATATGTCCGCACTCTTCTAACGTTAGCGAAACTGGTACCCCACTACATACATACTACTGTACGTATCTATAGATTCTATGAAAAATGCTCAATCCGAGCCAAAGCATGCTTGCTATTGAACTTAACCACAAGTGGGTACGAGGCTGCCGCGTAAACAACAGTCAACAGCTCACGATCGGGCCAATCCCTGCGCAGCAGCCCGCAATCGGACCAATGGCTGCCTAGCGCATACTAACGGGCAAATCAGGAGCGATATTGAGCGCGCGGCTCATTGTTACCTGTGTGAGTGAAGTAGCAACTTTTAACAATAACGTGTTTGTTTTGTTTTGCATTTTAAGGTTGAGTGAATGTTTGTTTGTTAAAGTTACAAGTGTTTTGCATAAATTAGTGTTTATCGTTGTAAAAAATGATGTCACAGTTCAGATCGATGACTTAATGTGGTTCCTTGTGATTGTGAAGGATCAAAATGTGTGAAAGAGTTGGTCGGCGAGGGAAAGGTAAATTCATTGAACATAGCCGAATTAAGCAGGTCATATTATCTTCAATATCTTCATACAGACCTACTCCAGATGTTTATATTTTGTAGTTTTTTAGAGCTTCGGGCCTTCTGGCTTGCCCTGATCTCAGACCCTAGGCACGCCACTGCTACTCACCCCTAGCTCCGCTATAGTTCACCAGTATACTACTCACGCCTAGCACCGCTATCGTTCACCAGTATACTACTCACCCCTAGCTCCGCTATATTTCACCAGTATACTACTCACCCCTAGCTCCGCTATAGTTCACCAGTATACTACTCACCCCTAGCTCCGCTATCGTTCACCAGTATACTACTCACCCCTAGCTCCGCTATATTTCACCAGTATACTACTCACCCCTAGCTCCGCTATCGTTCACCAGTATACTACTCACCCCTAGCTCCGCTATAGTTCACCAGTATACTACTCACCCCTAGCTCCGCTATATTTCACCAGTATACTACTCACCCCTAGCTCCGCTATCGTTCACCAGTATTGCTACTCACCCCTAGCTCCGCTATAGTTCACCAGTATACTACTCACCCCTAGCTCCACTATAGTTCACCAGTATACTACTCACCCCTAGCTCCGCTATCGTTCACCAGTATAGCTACTCACCTCTAGCTCCGCTATAGTTCACCAGTATAGCTACTCACCCCTAGCTCCGCTATAGTTCACCAGTATACTACTCATCCCTAGCTCCGCTATAGTTCACCAGTATACTACTCACCCCTAGCTCCGCTATAGTTCACCAGTATACTACTCACCCCTAGCTCCGCTATAGTTCACCAGTATACTACTCACCCCTAGCTCCGCTATCGTTCACCAGTATACTACTCACCCCTAGCTCCGCTATAGTTCACCAGTATACTACTCACCCCTAGCTCCGCTATATTTCACCAGTATACTACTCACCCCTAGCTCCGCTATCGTTCACCAGTATACTACTCACCCCTAGCTCCGCTATAGTTCACCAGTATACTACTCACCTCTAGCTCCGCTATTGTTCACCAGTATACTACTCACCAGTGGCGGTACCTCCATAGAAGCCCAAAAGCCCGGCTTGCCCTAACAAAATCTTATTTACACTACTAATGAATCTCAATTAATGACAACAACAAAATATTATTCACGAACGTAAATTTTCAATCAAAATCAATCAAAGATTCAATTTTTCAAACAACTGATCGATAGTCAAGTCGTTAAACTGCATAATATAGCGTATTAATCGAACAATACACTACATCTCTCTCGCACTCGTTGGCTTGCAACCGGGCTTCGCGAATTTATATGTCCGCACTCTTCTAACGTTAGCGAAACTGGTACCCCACTACATACATACTACTGTACGTATCTATAGATTCTATGAAAAATGCTCAATCCGAGCCAAAGCATGCTTGCTATTGAACTTAACCACAAGTGGGTACGAGGCTGCCGCGTAAACAACAGTCAACAGCTCACGATCGGGCCAATGGCTGCCTAGCGCATACTAACGGGCAAATCAGGAGCGATATTGAGCGCGCGGCTCATTGTTACCTGTGTGAGTGAAGTAGCAACTTTTAACAATAACGTGTTTGTTTTGTTTTGCATTTTAAGGTTGAGTGAATGTTTGTTTGTTAAAGTTACAAGTGTTTTGCATAAATTAGTGTTTATCGTTGTAAAAAAATGATGTCACAGTTCAGATCGATGACTTAATGTGGTTCCTTGTGATTGTGAAGGATCAAAATGTGTGAAAGTGTTGATCGGCGAGGGAAAGGTAAATTCATTGAACATAGCCGAATTAAGCAGGTCATATTATCTTCAATATCTTCATACAGACCTACTCCAGATGTTTATATTTTGTAGTTTTTTAGAGCTTCGGGCCTTCTGGCTTGCCCTGATCTCAGACCCTAGGCACGCCACTGCTACTCACCCCTAGCTCCGCTATAGTTCACCAGTATACTACTCACCCCTAGCTCCGCTATCGTTCACCAGTATACTACTCACCCCTAGCTCCGCTATATTTCACCAGTATACTACTCACCCCTAGCTCCGCTATCGTTCACCAGTATACTACTCAACCCTAGCTCCGCTATAGTTCACCAGTATACTACTCACCCCTAGCTCCGCTATATTTCACCAGTATACTACTCACCCCTAGCTCCGCTATCGTTCACCAGTATAGCTACTCACCCCTAGCTCCGCTATAGTTCACTAGTATACTACTCACCCCTAGCTCCACTATAGTTCACCAGTATACTACTCACCCCTAGCTCCGCTATCGTTCACCAGTATAGCTACTCACCTCTAGCTCCGCTATAGTTCACCAGTATAGCTACTCACCCCTAGCTCCGCTATAGTTCACCAGTATACTACTCACCCCTAGCTCCGCTATAGTTCACCAGTATACTACTCAACCCTAGCTCCGCTATAGTTCACCAGTATACTACTCAACCCTAGCTCCGCTATAGTTCACCAGTATACTACTCACCCCTAGCTCCGCTATAGTTCACCAGTATACTACTCACTTCTAGCTCCGCTTTCGTTCACCAGTATACTACTCACCCCTAGCTCCGCTATAGTTCACCAGTATACTACTCACCCCTAGCTCCGCTATATTTCACCAGTATACTACTCACCCCTAGCTCCGCTATCGTTCACCAGTATACTACTCACCCCTAGCTCCGCTATAGTTCACCAGTATACTACTCACCCCTAGCTCCGCTATCGTTCACCAGTATACTACTCACCAGTGGCGGTACCTCCATAGAAGCCCAAAAGCCCGGCTTGCCTTAACAAAATCTTATTTACACTACTAATGAATCTCAATTAATGACAACAACAAAATATTATTCACGAACGTAAATTTTCAATCAAAATCAATCAAAGATTCAATTTTTCAAACAACTGATCGATAGTCAAGTCGTTAAACTGCATAATATAGCGTATTAATCGAACAATACACTACATCTCTCTCGCACTCGTTGGCTTGCAACCGGGCTTCGCGAATTTATATGTCCGCACTCTTCTAACGTTAGCGAAACTGGTACCCCACTACATACATACTACTGTACGTATCTATAGATTCTATAAAAAATGCTCAATCCGAGCCAAAGCATGCTTGCTATTGAACTTAACCACAAGTGGGTACGAGGCTGCCGCGTAAACAACAGTCAACAGCTCACGATCGGGCCAATCCCTGCGCAGCAGCCCGCAATCGGACCAATGGCTGCCTAGCGCATACTAACGGGCAAATCAGGAGCGATATTGAGCGCGCGGCTCATTGTTACCTGTGTGAGTGAAGTAGCAACTTTTAACAATAACGTGTTTGCTTTGTTTTGCATTTTAAGGTTGAGTGAATGTTTGTTTGTTAAAGTTACAAGTGTTTTGCATAAATTAGTGTTTATCGTTGTAAAAAATGATGTCACAGTTCAGATCGATGACTTAATGTGGTTCCTTGTGATTGTGAAGGATCAAAATGTGTAATAGTGTTGGTCGGCGAGGGAAAGGTAAATTCATTGAACATAGCCGAATTAAGCAGGTCATATAATCTTCAATATCTTCATACAGACCTACTCCAGATGTTTATATTTTGTAGTTTTTTAGAGCTTCGGGCCTTCTGGCTTGCCCTGATCTCAGACCTTTCACCAGTATACTACTCACCCCTAGCTCCGCTATCGTTCACCAGTATACTACTCACCCCTAGCTCCGCTATCGTTCACCAGTATACTACTCACCCCTAGCTCCGCTATATTTCACCAGTATACTACTCACCCCTAGCTCCGCTATCGTTCACCAGTATAGCTACTCACCCCTAGCTCCGCTATAGTTCACCAGTATACTACTCACCCCTAGCTCCGCTATAGTTCACCAGTATACTACTCACCCCTAGCTCCGCTATAGTTCACCAGTATACTACTCACCCCTAGCTCCGCTATAGTTCACCAGAATAATACTAACCCCTAGCTCCGCTATAGTTCACCAGTATACTACTCACCCCTAGCTCCGCTATCGTTCACCAGTATAGCTACTCACCTCTAGCTCCGCTATAGTTCACCAGTATAGCTACTCACCCCTAGCTCCGCTATAGTTCACCAGTATACTACTCACCCCTAGCTCCGCTATAGTTCACCAGTATACTACTCACCCCTAGCTCCGCTATAGTTCACCAGTATACAACTCACCCCTAGCTCCGCTATCGTTCACCAGTATACTACTCACCAGTGGCGGTACCTCCATAGAAGCCCAAAAGCCCGGCTTGCCCTAACAAAATCTTATTTACACTACTAATGAATCTCAATTAATGACAACAACAAAATATTATTCACGAACGTAAATTTTCAATCAAAATCAATCAAAGATTAAATTTTTCAAACAACTGATCGATAGTCAAGTCGTTAAACTGCATAATATAGCGTATTAATCGAACAATACACTACATCTCTCTCGCACTCGTTGGCTTGCAACCGGGCTTCACGAATTTATATGTCCGCACTCTTCTAACGTTAGCGAAACTGGTACCCCACTACATACATACTACTGTACGTATCTATAGATTCTATGAAAAATGCTCAATCCGAGCCAAAGCATGCTTGCTATTGAACTTAACCACAAGTGGGTACGAGGCTGCCGCGTGAACAACAGTCAACAGCTCACGATCGGGTCAATCCCTGCGCAGCAGCCCGCAATCGGACCAATGGCTGCCTAGCGCATACTAACGGGCAAATCAGGAGCGATATTGAGCGCGCGGCTCATTGTTACCTGTGTGAGTGAAGTAGCAACTTTTAACAATAACGTGTTTGTTTTGTTTTGCATTTTAAGGTTGAGTGAATGTTTGTTTGTTAAAGTTACAAGTGTTTTGCATAAATTAGTGTTTATCGTTGTAAAAAATGATGTCACAGTTCAGATCGAAGACTTAATGTGGTTCCTTGTGATTGTGAAGGATCAAAATGTGTGAAAGTGTTGGTCGGCGAGGGAAAGGTAAATTCATTGAACATAGCCGAATTAAGCAGGTCATATTATCTTCAATATCTTCATACAAGCCTACTCCAGATGTTTATATTTTGTAGTTTTTTAGAGCTTCGGGCCTTCTGGCTTGCCCTGATCTCAGATCCTAGGCACGCCACTGCTACTCACCCCTAGCTCCGCTATAGTTCACCAGTATACTACTCACCCCTAGCTCCGCTATCGTTCACCAGTATACTACTCACCCCTAGCTCCACTATATTTCACCAGTATACTACTCACCCCTAGCTCCGCTATCGTTCACCAGTATACTACTCACCCCTAGCTCCGCTATAGTTCACCAGTATACTACTCACCCCTAGCTCCGCTATATTTCACCAGTATACTACTAACCCCTAGCTCCGCTATCGTTCACCAGTATAGCTACTCACCCCTAGCTCCGCTATAGTTCACCAGTATACTACTCACCCCTAGCTCCGCTATAGTTCACCAGTATACTACTAAACCCTAGCTCCGCTATAGTTCACCAGTATACTACTCACCCCTAGCTCCGCTATAGTTCACCAGTATACTACTCATCCCTAGCTCCGCTATAGTTCACCAGTATACTTCTCACCCCTAGCTCCTCTATCGTTCACCAGTATAGCTACTCACCTCTAGCTCCGCTATAGTTCACCAGTATAGCTACTCACCCCTAGCTCCGCTATAGTTCACCAGTATACTACTCACCCCTAGCTCCGCTATAGTTCACCAGTATACTACTCAACCCTAGCTCCGCTATAGTTCACCAGTATACTACTCACCCCTAGCTCCGCTATAGTTCACCAGTATACTACTCACCCCTAGCTCCGCTATAGTTCACCAGTATACTACTCACCCCTAGCTCCGCTATCGTTCACCAGTATACTACTCACCCCTAGCTCCGCTATAGTTCACCAGTATACTACTCACCCCTAGCTCCGCTATATTTCACCAGTATACTACTCACCCCTAGCTCCGCTATCGTTCACTAGTATACTACTCACCCCTAGCTTCGCTATAGTTCACCAGTATACTACTCACCCCTAGCTCCGCTATCGTTCACCAGTATACTACTTACCAGAGGCGGTACCTCCATAGAAGCCCAAAAGCCCGGCTTGCCCTAACAAAATCTTATTTACACTACTAATGAATCTCAATTAATGACAACAACAAAATATTATTCACGAACGTAAATTTTCAATCAAAATCAATCAAAGATTCAATTTTTCAAACAACTGATCGATAGTCAAGTCGTTAAACTGCATAATATAGCGTATTAATCGAACAATACACTACATCTCTCTCGCACTCGTTGGCTTGCAACCGGGCTTCGCGAATTTATATGTCCGCACTCTTCTAACGTTAGCGAAACTGGTACCCCACTACATACATACTACTGTACGTATCTATAGATTCTATGAAAAATGCTCAATCCGAGCCAAAGCATGCTTGCTATTGAACTTAACCACAAGTGGGTACGAGGCTGCCGCGTAAACAACAGTCAACAGCTCACGATCGGGCCAATCCCTGCGCAGCAGCCCGCAATCGGACCAATGGCTGCCTAGCGCATACTAACGGGCAAATCAGGAGCGATATTGAGCGCGCGGCTCATTGTTACCTGTGTGAGTGAAGTAGCAACTTTTAACAATAACGTGTTTGTTTTGTTTTGCATTTTAAGGTTGAGTGAATGTTTGTTTGTTAAAGTTACAAGTGTTTTGCATAAATTAGTGTTTATCGTTGTAAAAAAATGATGTCACAGTTCAGATCGATGACTAAATGTGGTTCCTTGTGATTGTGAAGGATCAAAATGTGTGAAAGTGTTGGTCGGCGAGGGAAAGGTAAATTCATTGAACATAGCCGAATTAAGCAGGTCATATTATCTTCAATATCTTCATACAGACCTACTCCAGATGTTTATATTTTGTAGTTTTTTAGAGCTTCGGGCCTTCTGGCTTGCCCTGATCTCAGACCCTAGGCACGCCACTGCTACTCACCCCTAGCTCCGCTATAGTTCACCAGTATACTACTCACCCCTAGCTCCGCTATCGTTCACCAGTATACTACTCACCCCTAGCTCCGCTATATTTCACCAGTACACTACTCACCCCTAGCTCCGCTATCGTTCACCAGTATACTACTCACCCCTAGCTCCGCTATAGTTCACCAGTATACTACTCACCCCTAGCTCCGCTATATTTCACCAGTATACTACTCACCCCTAGCTCCGCTATCGTTCACCAGTATAGCTACTCACCCCTAGCTCCGCTATAGTTCACCAGTATACTACTCACCCCTAGCTCCACTATAGTTCACCAGTATACTACTCACCCCTAGCTCCGCTATAGTTCACCAGTATAGCTACTCACCTCTAGCTCCGCTATAGTTCACCAGTATAGCTACTCACCCCTAGCTCCGCTATAGTTCACCAGTATACTACTCACCCCTAGCTCCGCTATAGTTCACCAGTATACTACTCAACCCTAGCTCCGCTATAGTTCACCAGTATACTACTCAACCCTAGCTCCGCTATAGTTCACCAGTATACTACTCACCCCTAGCTCCGCTATAGTTCACCAGTATACTACTCACCCCTAGCTCCGCTATCGTTCAACAGTATACTACTCACCCCTAGCTCCGCTATAGTTCACCAGTATACTACTCACCCCTAGCTCCGCTATATTTCACCAGTATACTACTCACCCCTAGCTCCGCTATCGTTCACCAGTATACTACTCACCCCTAGCTCCGCTATAGTTCACCAGTATACTACTCACCCCTAGCTCCGCTATCGTTCACCAGTATACTACTCACCAGTGGCGGTACCTCCATAGAAGCCCAAAAGCCCGGCTTGCCCTAACAAAATCTTATTTACACTACTAATGAATCTCAATTAATGACAACAACAAAATATTATTCACGAACGTAAATTTTCAATCAAAATCAATCAAAGATTCAATTTTTCAAACAACTGATCGATAGTCAAGTCGTTAAACTGCATAATATAGCGTATTAATCGAACAATACACTACATCTCTCTCGCACTCGTTGGCTTGCAACCGGGCTTCGCGAATTTATATGTCCGCACTCTTCTAACGTTAGCGAAACTGGTACCCCACTACATACATACTACTGTACGTATCTATAGATTCTATGAAAAATGCTCAATCCGAGCCAAAGCATGCTTGCTATTGAACTTAACCACAAGTGGGTACGAGGCTGCCGCGTAAACAACAGTCAACAGCTCACGATCGGGCCAATCCCTGCGCAGCAGCCCGCAATCGGACCAATGGCTGCCTAGCGCATACTAACGGGCAAATCAGGAGCGATATTGAGCGCGCGGCTCATTGTTACCTGTGTGAGTGAAGTAGCAACTTTTAACAATAACGTGTTTGTTTTGTTTTGCATTTTAAGGTTGAGTGAATGTTTGTTTGTTAAAGTTACAAGTGTTTTGCATAAATTAGTGTTTATCGTTGTAAAAAATGATGTCACAGTTCAGATCGATGACTTAATGTGGTTCCTTGTGATTGTGAAGGATCAAAATGTGTGAAAGAGTTGGTCGGCGAGGGAAAGGTAAATTCATTGAACATAGCCGAATTAAGCAGGTCATATTATCTTCAATATCTTCATACAGACCTACTCCAGATGTTTATATTTTGTAGTTTTTTAGAGCTTCGGGCCTTCTGGCTTGCCCTGATCTCAGACCCTAGGCACGCCACTGCTACTCACCCCTAGCTCCGCTATAGTTCACCAGTATACTACTCACGCCTAGCACCGCTATCGTTCACCAGTATACTACTCACCCCTAGCTCCGCTATATTTCACCAGTATACTACTCACCCCTAGCTCCGCTATAGTTCACCAGTATACTACTCACCCCTAGCTCCGCTATCGTTCACCAGTATACTACTCACCCCTAGCTCCGCTATATTTCACCAGTATACTACTCACCCCTAGCTCCGCTATCGTTCACCAGTATACTACTCACCCCTAGCTCCGCTATAGTTCACCAGTATACTACTCACCCCTAGCTCCGCTATATTTCACCAGTATACTACTCACCCCTAGCTCCGCTATCGTTCACCAGTATTGCTACTCACCCCTAGCTCCGCTATAGTTCACCAGTATACTACTCACCCCTAGCTCCGCTATAGTTCACCAGTATACTACTCACCCCTAGCTCCGCTATCGTTCACCAGTATAGCTACTCACCTCTAGCTCCGCTATAGTTCACCAGTATAGCTACTCACCCCTAGCTCCGCTATAGTTCACCAGTATACTACTCATCCCTAGCTCCGCTATAGTTCACCAGTATACTACTCACCCCTAGCTCCGCTATAGTTCACCAGTATACTACTCACCCCTAGCTCCGCTATAGTTCACCAGTATACTACTCACCCCTAGCTCCGCTATCGTTCACCAGTATACTACTCACCCCTAGCTCCGCTATAGTTCACCAGTATACTACTCACCCCTAGCTCCGCTATATTTCACCAGTATACTACTCACCCCTAGCTCCGCTATCGTTCACCAGTATACTACTCACCCCTAGCTCCGCTATAGTTCACCAGTATACTACTCACCTCTAGCTCCGCTATTGTTCACCAGTATACTACTCACCAGTGGCGGTACCTCCATAGAAGCCCAAAAGCCCGGCTTGCCCTAACAAAATCTTATTTACACTACTAATGAATCTCAATTAATGACAACAACAAAATATTATTCACGAACGTAAATTTTCAATCAAAATCAATCAAAGATTCAATTTTTCAAACAACTGATCGATAGTCAAGTCGTTAAACTTCATAATATAGCGTATTAATCGAACAATACACTACATCTCTCTCGCACTCGTTGGCTTGCAACCGGGCTTCGCGAATTTATATGTCCGCACTCTTCTAACGTTAGCGAAACTGGTACCCCACTACATACATACTACTGTACGTATCTATAGATTCTATGAAAAATGCTCAATCCGAGCCAAAGCATGCTTGCTATTGAACTTAACCACAAGTGGGTACGAGGCTGCCGCGTAAACAACAGTCAACAGCTCACGATCGGGCCAATCCCTGCGCAGCAGCCCGCAATCGGACCAATGGCTGCCTAGCGCATACTAACGGGCAAATCAGGAGCGATATTGAGCGCGCGGCTCATTGTTACCTGTGTGAGTGAAGTAGCAACTTTTAACAATAACGTGTTTGTTTTGTTTTGCATTTTAAGGTTGAGTGAATGTTTGTTTGTTAAAGTTACAAGTGTTTTGCATAAATTAGTGTTTATCGTTGTAAAAAATGATGTCACAGTTCAGATCGATGACTTAATGTGGTTCCTTGTGATTGTGAAGGATCAAAATGTGTGAAAGTGTTGGTCGGCGAGGGAAAGGTAAATTCATTGAACATAGCCGAATTAAGCAGGTCATATTATCTTCAATATCTTCATACAGACCTACTCCAGATGTTTATATTTTGTAGTTTTTTAGAGCTTCGGGCCTTCTGGCTTGCCCTGATCTCAGACCCTAGGCACGCCACTGCTACTCACCCCTAGCTCCGCTATAGTTAACCAGTATACTACTCACCCCTAGCTCCACTATCGTTCACCAGTATACTACTCACCCCTAGCTCCGCTATATTTCACCAGTATACTACTCACCCCTAGCTCCGCTATCGTTCACCAGTATACTACTCACCCCTAGCTCCGCTATAGTTCACCAGTATACTACTCACCCCTAGCTCCGCTATATTTCACCAGTATACTACTCACCCCTAGCTCCGCTATCGTTCACCAGTATACTACACACCCCTAGCTCCGCTATCGTTCAACAGTATACTACTCACCCCTAGCTCCGCTATAGTTCACCAGTATACTACTCACCCCTAGCTCCGCTATCGTTCACCAGTATACTACTCACCCCTAGCTCCGCTATAGTTCACCAGTATACTTCTCACCCCTAGCTCCGCTATAGTTCACCAGTATAGCTACTCACCTCTAGCTCCGCTATAGTTCACCAGTATACTACTCACCCCTAGCTCCGCTATAGTTCACCAGTATACTACACCAGTATACTACACACCCCTAGCTCCGCTATCGTTCACCAGTATACTACTCACCCCTAGCTCCGCTATAGTTCACCAGTATACTACTCACCCCTAGCTCCGCTATCGTTCACCAGTATACTACTCACCCCTAGCTCCGCTATAGTTCACCAGTATACTACTCACCCCTAGCTCCGCTATCGTTCACCAGTATACTACTCACCCCTAGCTCCGCTATATTTCACCAGTATTCTACTCACCCCTAGCTCCACTATAGTCCACCAGTATACTACTCATCCCTAGCTCCGCTATATTTCACCAGTATACTACTCACCCCTAGCTCCGCTATCGTTCACCAGTATACTACTTACCTCTAGCTCCGCTATCGTTTACCAGTATACTACTCACCCCTAGCTCCGCTATAGTTCACCAGTATACTACTCACCCCTAGCTCCGCTATCGTTCACCAGTATACTACTCACCTCTAGCTCCGCTATAGTTCACCAGTATACTACTCACCCCTAGCTCCGCTATCGTTCACCAGTATACTACTCACCCCTAGCTCCGCTATAGTTCACCAGTATACTACTCACCCATAGCTCCGCTATATTTTACCAGTATACTACTCACCCCTAGCTCCGCTATCGTTCACCAGTATACTACTCACCCCTAGCTCCGCTATATTTCACCAGTATACTACTCATCCCTAGCTCCGCTATCGTTCACCAGTATACTACTCACCCCTAGCTCCGCTATAGTTCACCAGTATACTACTCACCCCTAGCTCCGCTATATTTCACCAGTATACTACTCACCCCTAGCTCCGCTATCGTTCACCAGTATACTACTCACCCCTAGCTCCGCTATCGTTCACCAGTATACTACTCACCCCTAGCTTTGCTATCGTTCACCAGTATACTACTCACCCCTAGCTCCGCTATCGTTCACCAGTATACTACTCACCCCTAGCTCCGCTATCGTTTATCAGTATAATACTCACCCCTAGCTCCGCTATCGTTCACCAGTATACTACTCACCCCTAGCTCCGCTATCGTTCACCAGTATACTACTCACCTCTAGCTCCGCTATCGTTCACCAGTATACTACTCACCCCTAGCTCCGCTATCGTTCACCAGTATACTACTCACCCCTAGCTCCGCTATAGTTCACCAGTATACTACTCATCCCTAGCTCCGCTATCGTTCACCAGTATACTACTCACCCCTAGCTCCGCTATAGTTCACCAGTATACTACTCACCCCTAGCTCCGCTATATTTCACCAGTATACTACTCACCCCTAGCTCCGCTATAGTTCACCAGTATACTACTCACCCCTAGCTCCGCTATCGTTCACCGTTATACTACTCAACCCTAGCTCATCTATAGTTCACCAGTATACTACTCACCCCTAGCTCCGCTATTTTTCACCAGTATACTACTTACCTCTAGCTCCGCTATCGTTTACCAGTATACTACTCACCCCTAGCTCCGCTATAGTTCACCAGTATACTACTCACCCCTAGCTCCGCTATCGATCACCAGTATACTACTCACCCCTAGCTCCGCTATAGTTCACCAGTATACTACTCACCCCTAGCTCCGCTATCGTTCACCAGTATACTACTCACCCCTAGCTCCGCTCTCGTTCACCAGTATACTACTCACCCCTAGCTCCGCTATAGTTCACCAGTATACTACTCACCCCTAGCTCCGCTATCGTTCACCAGTATACTACTCACCCCTAGCTCCGCTATAGTTCACCAGTATACTACTCACCCCTAGCTCCGCTATATTTCACCAGTATACTACTCACCCCTAGCTCCGCTATCGTTCACCAGTATACTACTCACCCCTAGCTCCGCTATAGTTCACCAGTATACTACTCACCTCTAGCTCCGCTATTGTTCACCAGTATACTACTCACCAGTGGCGGTACCTCCATAGAAGCCCAAAAGCCCGGCTTGCCCTAACAAAATCTTATTTACACTACTAATGAATCTCAATTAATGACAACAACAAAATATTATTCACGAACGTAAATTTTCAATCAAAATCAATCAAAGATTCAATTTTTCAAACAACTGATCGATAGTCAAGTCGTTAAACTTCATAATATAGCGTATTAATCGAACAATACACTACATCTCTCTCGCACTCGTTGGCTTGCAACCGGGCTTCGCGAATTTATATGTCCGCACTCTTCTAACGTTAGCGAAACTGGTACCCCACTACATACATACTACTGTACGTATCTATAGATTCTATGAAAAATGCTCAATCCGAGCCAAAGCATGCTTGCTATTGAACTTAACCACAAGTGGGTACGAGGCTGCCGCGTAAACAACAGTCAACAGCTCACGATCGGGCCAATCCCTGCGCAGCAGCCCGCAATCGGACCAATGGCTGCCTAGCGCATACTAACGGGCAAATCAGGAGCGATATTGAGCGCGCGGCTCATTGTTACCTGTGTGAGTGAAGTAGCAACTTTTAACAATAACGTGTTTGTTTTGTTTTGCATTTTAAGGTTGAGTGAATGTTTGTTTGTTAAAGTTACAAGTGTTTTGCATAAATTAGTGTTTATCGTTGTAAAAAATGATGTCACAGTTCAGATCGATGACTTAATGTGGTTCCTTGTGATTGTGAAGGATCAAAATGTGTGAAAGTGTTGGTCGGCGAGGGAAAGGTAAATTCATTGAACATAGCCGAATTAAGCAGGTCATATTATCTTCAATATCTTCATACAGACCTACTCCAGATGTTTATATTTTGTAGTTTTTTAGAGCTTCGGGCCTTCTGGCTTGCCCTGATCTCAGACCCTAGGCACGCCACTGCTACTCACCCCTAGCTCCGCTATAGTTAACCAGTATACTACTCACCCCTAGCTCCACTATCGTTCACCAGTATACTACTCACCCCTAGCTCCGCTATATTTCACCAGTATACTACTCACCCCTAGCTCCGCTATCGTTCACCAGTATACTACTCACCCCTAGCTCCGCTATAGTTCACCAGTATACTACTCACCCCTAGCTCCGCTATATTTCACCAGTATACTACTCACCCCTAGCTCCGCTATCGTTCACCAGTATACTACACACCCCTAGCTCCGCTATCGTTCAACAGTATACTACTCACCCCTAGCTCCGCTATAGTTCACCAGTATACTACTCACCCCTAGCTCCGCTATCGTTCACCAGTATACTACTCACCCCTAGCTCCGCTATAGTTCACCAGTATACTTCTCACCCCTAGCTCCGCTATAGTTCACCAGTATAGCTACTCACCTCTAGCTCCGCTATAGTTCACCAGTATACTACTCACCCCTAGCTCCGCTATAGTTCACCAGTATACTACACCAGTATACTACACACCCCTAGCTCCGCTATCGTTCACCAGTATACTACTCACCCCTAGCTCCGCTATAGTTCACCAGTATACTACTCACCCCTAGCTCCGCTATCGTTCACCAGTATACTACTCACCCCTAGCTCCGCTATAGTTCACCAGTATACTACTCACCCCTAGCTCCGCTATCGTTCACCAGTATACTACTCACCCCTAGCTCCGCTATATTTCACCAGTATTCTACTCACCCCTAGCTCCACTATAGTCCACCAGTATACTACTCATCCCTAGCTCCGCTATATTTCACCAGTATACTACTCACCCCTAGCTCCGCTATCGTTCACCAGTATACTACTTACCTCTAGCTCCGCTATCGTTTACCAGTATACTACTCACCCCTAGCTCCGCTATAGTTCACCAGTATACTACTCACCCCTAGCTCCGCTATCGTTCACCAGTATACTACTCACCTCTAGCTCCGCTATAGTTCACCAGTATACTACTCACCCCTAGCTCCGCTATCGTTCACCAGTATACTACTCACCCCTAGCTCCGCTATAGTTCACCAGTATACTACTCACCCATAGCTCCGCTATATTTTACCAGTATACTACTCACCCCTAGCTCCGCTATCGTTCACCAGTATACTACTCACCCCTAGCTCCGCTATATTTCACCAGTATACTACTCATCCCTAGCTCCGCTATCGTTCACCAGTATACTACTCACCCCTAGCTCCGCTATAGTTCACCAGTATACTACTCACCCCTAGCTCCGCTATATTTCACCAGTATACTACTCACCCCTAGCTCCGCTATCGTTCACCAGTATACTACTCACCCCTAGCTCCGCTATCGTTCACCAGTATACTACTCACCCCTAGCTTTGCTATCGTTCACCAGTATACTACTCACCCCTAGCTCCGCTATCGTTCACCAGTATACTACTCACCCCTAGCTCCGCTATCGTTTATCAGTATAATACTCACCCCTAGCTCCGCTATCGTTCACCAGTATACTACTCACCCCTAGCTCCGCTATCGTTCACCAGTATACTACTCACCTCTAGCTCCGCTATCGTTCACCAGTATACTACTCACCCCTAGCTCCGCTATCGTTCACCAGTATACTACTCACCCCTAGCTCCGCTATAGTTCACCAGTATACTACTCATCCCTAGCTCCGCTATCGTTCACCAGTATACTACTCACCCCTAGCTCCGCTATAGTTCACCAGTATACTACTCACCCCTAGCTCCGCTATATTTCACCAGTATACTACTCACCCCTAGCTCCGCTATAGTTCACCAGTATACTACTCACCCCTAGCTCCGCTATCGTTCACCGTTATACTACTCAACCCTAGCTCATCTATAGTTCACCAGTATACTACTCACCCCTAGCTCCGCTATTTTTCACCAGTATACTACTTACCTCTAGCTCCGCTATCGTTTACCAGTATACTACTCACCCCTAGCTCCGCTATAGTTCACCAGTATACTACTCACCCCTAGCTCCGCTATCGATCACCAGTATACTACTCACCCCTAGCTCCGCTATAGTTCACCAGTATACTACTCACCCCTAGCTCCGCTATCGTTCACCAGTATACTACTCACCCCTAGCTCCGCTCTCGTTCACCAGTATACTACTCACCCCTAGCTCCACTATAGTTCACCAGTATACTACTCACCCCTAGCTCCGCTATAGTTCACCAGTATACTACTCACCCCTAGCTCCGCTATCGTTCACCAGTATACTACTCACCTCTAGCTCCGCTATAGTTCACCAGTATAGCTACTCACCCCTAGCTCCGCTATAGTTCACCAGTATACTACACACCCCTAGCTCCGCTATAGTTCACCAGTATACTACACACCCCTAGCTCCGCTATCGTTCACCAGTATACTACTCACCCCTAGCTCCGCTATAGTTCACCAGTATACTACTCACCCCTAGCTCCGCTATCGTTCACCAGTATACTACTCACCCCTAGCTCCGCTATAGTTCACCAGTATACTACTCACCCCTAGCTCCGCTATCGTTCACCAGTATACTACTCACCCCTAGCTCCGCTATATTTCACCAGTATACTACTCACCCCTAGCTCCGCTATAGTCCACCAGTATACTACTCATCCCTATCTCCGCTATATTTCACCAGTATACTACTCACCCCTAGCTCCGCTATCGTTCACCAGTATACTACTTACCTCTAGCTCCGCTATCGTTTACCAGTATACTACTTACCCCTAGCTCCGCTATAGTTCACCAGTATACTACTCACCCCTAGCTCCGCTATCGTTCACCAGTATACTACTCACCCCTAGCTCCGCTATAGTTCACCAGTATACTACTCACCCCTAGCTCCGCTATCGTTCACCAGTATACTACTCACCCCTAGCTCCGCTATAGTTCACCAGTATACTACTCACCCATAGCTCCGCTATATTTTACCAGTATACTACTCACCCCTAGCTCCGCTATCGTTCACCAGTATACTACTCACCCCTAGCTCCGCTATATTTCACCAGTATACTACTCATCCCTAGCTCCGCTATCGTTCACCAGTATACTACTCACCCCTAGCTCCGCTATAGTTCACCAGTATACTACTCACCCCTAGCTCCGCTATATTTCACCAGTATACTACTCACCCCTAGCTCCGCTATCGTTCACCAGTATACTACTCACCCCTTGCTCCGCTATCGTTCACCAGTATACTACTCACCCCTAGCTTTGCTATCGTTCACCAGTATACTACTCACCCCTAGCTCCGCTATCGTTCACCAGTATACTACTCACCCCTAGCTCCGCTATCGTTCATCAGTATAATTCAGTGCGGAGCGCGGTCGGAAACGGACGTGCTCAAATTGCATTAGTGCGAATTGTTTCTAATTCACGTTTCGCGCGGCATTTGCCGCTGCGCGCTATCACTATGAGTTCCCAGCAACTCATAGTGAACGAAGCCTTGGCTTTTATTCAAAACGCCATCGATACTATGGACGAGGTCAGCATCGTGCAGATCTGCAAGTCAAACTTTAAAGAAGATGAGATTTGCAGTGGCAAGGCGCTGCTGTTCAGGAGCATCGGGAAAGCCGATGCGATGCCATCTCGACGAAGGGATGGAGGTGAGAAGAGTCTCCAGGACATCATCACCTGTCTAAAGGAGACCGATCCAGACGACGTGCCAACTTTCGTGGCGAAGGAGCTGCACAAGCTGCCCCCCGTCACTTTCGACCACGTCGACGTCACCAGGCTGCTAAAGGATATCACCTCCCTAAAAGCGTGCCTGGCAGAAGTACAGTGTAAACTAGTGGCCTCAGATAACACCATTAGTGAGTTGCGAGCCCAAGTGTTGTTGTTAAGCAACAACGCTGCGGTAAGTAGGTCACCTGAGACTTGCTACGTGAACACTCGTCGTGGGTCGCAAAATGCATCCATCGGCAGTTTTGAGTCGGCGAACTTGGATGCGTCACCGGCCGCCGCCGACACAGCGCGCGATGCGCCGCGCCCCGCCGCCGCCCGCCCCGCCCCGGCGGAGACGTCACGCGTGAGCACGTCGACCCCTCAACGTGCATACGCTGCAGTCACCGCTGCTAACCGACCCGCTGTTCAACAACTCGAGCGGGCCAACAATGAGGGAGACAAACAACGTCGACCGGTCTCTAAGCCTGTGCATCCACGGAGACTGGATGAAAAATGTGACGAGGACGGCTTCAAAAAGGTGGAAAGGAAGAGGAAGCCCACCCGCCGTAACCTTTGTGGCACCGCCCCGACCGGACACAACCACCTGCTACGTCCGGCTATCCCGACAACGCTCGTGTATGTATCTCGCCTGCACTACAGCACGAAGCCTGATGACATCGGAGAGTACATCAGAGTTAAGACCAAATTCAGTCTGAGGGTCGAGCGGTTGGAGTCCCGCCACAATGTGAACTTCAACTCATTCGTGGTGAGGGTGCCGACCGAACATCTGTCGACCTTCATGAAAGAAGATTTTTGGCCGAAAGGTGTCTTGTTCCGACGGTTTCGCGGTCGGATACCGGACACTGCATTGCGCAACACGTCGCTGCCCTCTATACGTGTAAACAAATAGATTAATTTTTAATAATTATGTATGTTAGTCTGTAAGGTATATATTGTATGGGCCTAGTTGCCTGAAATAAATGGTTAAATAAAAAAATAAAATAAATAATACTCACCCCTAGCTCCGCTATCGTTCACCAGTATACTACTCACCCCTAGCTCCGCTATCGTTCACCAGTATACTACTCACCTCTAGCTCCGCTATCGTTCACCAGTATACTACTCACCCCTAGCTCCGCTATCGTTCACCAGTATACTACTCACCCCTAGCTCCGCTATAGTTCACCAGTATACTACTCACCCCTAGCTCCGCTATCGTTCACCAGTATACTACTCACCCCTAGCTCCGCTATAGTTCACCAGTATACTACTCACCCCTAGCTCCGCTATCGTTCACCGTTATACTACTCAACCCTAGCTCATCTATAGTTCACCAGTATACTACTCACCCCTAGCTCCGCTATATTTCACCAGTATACTACTTACCTCTAGCTCCGCTATCGTTTACCAGTATACTACTCACCCCTAGCTCCGCTATAGTTCACCAGTATACTACTCACCCCTAGCTCCGCTATCGTTCACCAGTATACTACTCACCCCTAGCTCCGCTATAGTTCACCAGTATACTACTCACCCCTAGCTCCGCTATCGTTCACCAGTATACTACTCACCCCTAGCTCCGCTCTCGTTCACCAGTATACTACTCACCCCTAGCTCATCTATAGTTCACCAGTATACTACTCACCCCTAGCTCCGCTATATTTCACCAGTATACTACTTACCTCTAGCTCCGCTATCGTTTACCAGTATACTACTCACCCCTAGCTCCGCTATAGTTCACCAGTATACTACTCACCCCTAGCTCCGCTATCGTTCACCAGTATACTACTCACCCCTAGCTCCGCTTTAGTTCACCAGTTCACTACTCACCCCTAGCTCCGCTATAGTTCACCAGTATACTACTCACCCCTAGCTCCGCTATAGTTCACCAGTATACTACTCACCCCTAGCTCCGCTATCGTTCACCAGTATACTACTCACCCCTAGCTCCGCTATATTTCACCAGTATACTACTCACCCCTAGCTCCGCTATAGTTCACCAGTATACTTCTCACCCCTAGCTCCGCTATCGTTCACCAGTATACTACTCACCCCTAGCTCCGCTATAGTTCACCAGTATACTACTCACCCCTAGCTCCGCTATCGTTCACCAGTATACTACTCACCCCTAGCTCCGCTATAGTTCACCAGTATACTACTCACCCCTAGCTCCGCTATCGTTCACCAGTATACAACTCACCCCTAGCTCCGCTATCGTTCACCAGTATACTACTCACCCCTAGCTCCGCTCTCGTTCACCAGTATACTACTCACCCCTAGCTCCACTATAGTTCACCAGTATACTACTCACCCCTAGCTCCGCTATATTTCACCAGTATACTACTCACCCCTAGCTCCGCTATCGTTCACCAGTATACTACTCACCCCTAGCTCTGCTATCGTTCACCAGTATAGCTACTCACCCCTAGCTCCGCTATAGTTCACCAGTATACTACTCACCCCTAGCTCCGCTTTTGTTCACCAGTATACTACTCACCCCTAGCTCCGCTATAGTTCACCAGTATACTACTCACCCCTAGCTCCGCTATAGTTCACCAGTATACTACTCACCCCTAGCTCCGCTATAGTTCACCAGTATACTACTCACCCCTAGCTCCGCTATAGTTCACCAGTATACTACTCACCCCTAGCTCCGCTATCGTTCACCAGTATACTACTTACCCCTAGCTCCGCTATAGTTCACTAGTATACTACTCACCCCTAGCTCCGCTATCGTTCACCAGTATACTACTCACCCCTAGCTCCGCTATATTTCACCGGTATACTACTCACCCCTAGCTCCGCTATCGTTCACCAGTATACTACTCACCCCTAGCTCCGCTATAGTTCACTAGTATACTACTCACCCCTAGCTCCGCTATCGTTCACCAGTATACTATTTATTTATTTATTTATCGTTTTTGGATAGCTAACAGCTTATAAACATACAGATAACAACAAATATATATAACTTAAAGCTATTGACAAGCTACCACATGTAGAATTCAAAAGAAATTGATCTTAAAGCAATCATAGCCCAGAAGGGACAGGTGCGCAACAGTATAATAACATTAAACTAGATTTTAAACATTAACTTAATAACAGTCGTGATGCTGTTGTAAAACAAATCAATATTGGCGTCAGCGTTATTAATGGCGGAACAAGCTCTCATAAGGAAACTGTTATGCCTGTAGTTGGTGTGCATATAAGGAATACTAAATGGTCTATATGAATCGTTGCGGGGCGCTCTTGTTGGTATTTTGAAACGAATTTTATAAAGTAGTTCCGGACAATCCACTGCAGTGTGATTCTGTAAGACCTCATTCTAAACTTCGAATCTGAATCCGCGGTGAATTTCTTGATTGGCATTCTATAAACTCGGTTAATAATTCGGATTTACACTAGCGCTGCCCTTGCGAGCGTGTCAGTGAGTTGAACTAAGTTTATCTAGAGATTCTAGAGATAAAGTATGAGATGACGTAAGAATTGGCATTCTGTAAGGTAATTCCCCCGTCACTTCGACGCTCACTTCGAACTCGAACCCGCTTCAATGTGTCAGATTATAAGCATCTATTTTACGAGTGAAAATAGAAGAAATCCTTTAAAAATAGTGTTAAAAAACAATATTTTTGTCTCAGTGTTACAAATTAGTACTATAACTATATACTTTGTGGTTAGAAACTACTTTTGAGGTGTTTGTGTAAAGTTTTACATAAGTGATAACAATGGCAAGAATATATTTGTTGTAATCTTTATTAGAAGAGGCTCATGCTTTGGATAAAATATAGAAAGAAAAGCGTCGACAATCTAACCAAATTCGAAGTTTATCAAATCAAATTAGAAGATTTAACCAGAGATGACGATTATGTATAGATTGTCAAAGGAATTAATTGGCCAACTAGTAAGATTCTAGGTGCTAGAGTATGAGTTACTGCCTCTGATAAAGACCACAAAACGTCGAGGCAAAGGACTCTCAGCTCGTGTAAAAGTAAGTGTTTCATTAAAATGTTTTGTTTCAATGTTGTAATTATTTCAATGTTGTATTCCTACTAATATTATAAATGTAAAAGTTTGTGGGTTTGGAAGTTTAGATGTTTGTTCCTCAATCACGCAAAAACTACTGAACTGATTTGGTTGAAATTTGGCACACAGATAGAAGATAGCCTAGAATAAAACATAGGATACTTTTTATCCCGATATTCCCACGGGAACGGGAACCACACGGGTGAAACCGCGGGCGGCCGCTAGTTATTACTATTTGGTATTCAATAATTAGTCTTCTAAATATATTTTTTATATTTTTTTTCAGGTAACAGATGCAGATCTAAACATTTTAAATGGTGGATCCAACATATGTTGGAGCTACTCGTGATAGCTTCATTTTTATTAACTATGGTGTTATAAAAGCCCACTTAGAGGCATTAACAAATGCTGGTGAAGAAGTTATTTTGCACGGTTAGTTAATCCCTCCCTACCCCTACTTCAGAATATGAGCCTAATTAGGTATAAAAACTACATAACTATTTGATACTTATTAATTTTCCAGGTGATTCAGGATATGCTCAGCGCGCCTACCTTATGACGCCAATTAGTCGTGCTGAAGATAATTCCCCAGAAGTTTTCTACAATGACCGTCACGGCGCGGCGGCGCCGGCGCGATAATAAGTCTGCAGTGTAAAATTAAACCAAATCCAAACAAATCACCAATGGACTTTCAATAAAACTGTGCTAGTATCCGTTAAAAGTGATAAATTCACAAGTTAAAGCCCCACCCCAAATTTATTTACTGCACACACTGCAGAATCTAACCCTATAACAAGTAGATGTTTTTGTAAATAGATAAGTATAAAAGACGGAGGTCAACAACCCTTTCAGAGTTTTCTTTCGCTATTTCTTACTTGGAGAGGCCACCCAAATTGTGAAATGGTTAGATTCAGTAGATTTCTATTTTTAGCACATCGGGAAATATATCGGGTCATTTTGAACTTACCATCCAAATTTTAAGGATGTGTCCAGTCCATGAAACTAAACAACTTTCTCTAAGAAACATGTGTCAAATATCGTCAGAAAATTTTGGTCATCCCATACTAAATTAATCACGTGATCTCTTTGATTTGTATGGAAAGTCGATTTTTATTTTACATATTTGACCATGTGTTCATTAGAGAAAATTGTTCAGTTTCAAGGACTGAACACATCCTCAAAATTTGGATGGTACCTAAGTTCAAAATGACCCGATATGAAATCAATCCAAATCCAAACTAATCACCAATGGACATTCAATAAAACCGCTCTAGCATCTGTTTAAAAGTGTTTTATTTCAATATTTCAGCCTCGACTGTTACAAGCACTTGTGAATGTCATAGAAGCTACGCCATCGGTTCGCTAACTGGATATTCTGAAACAACAGAAACAATCATAAAAAACAGGCCAAGTGCATGACGGGTCACGCGCCGTAGGGTTCCGTTCCGTAGTTACTTTATGCCATACCATAATACCACTATAATTTTTCGTCTACATAAATAACTTTGTTTTCACATTTTTGGTATGAATAACAAAGTTAGTTATGCGTTTTTGGGAAATGTGCTATATCTCAAAAACTAATTACTACATATATCTCGTTCAAACCAATTTTCGTTGAAAGTTTTTATTAAGATCTACAGAATCTACCAAGTTTCATTTATGTAATCATAATACTTTCGGAATAAAGTTGCTGTGACATACGGACGGACAGACGGACAGACAGACAGACAGACATGGCGAATCTATAAGGGTTCAGTTTTTTGCCAGTTAGGCTACGGAACCCTAAAAACCAGCCAAGTGCGAGTCGGACTCGCGCACGAAGGGTTCCGAACTATTAGTAGTTACTCGAATAATATAACTTACATAAATTACCATAGCTGGTGGTTCCTCTGTAGGCTCCTGCCTCTGTCGTTGTTGTGGTACAGGAATCTATGATAAATAAAGAGATAAATGCTAGATATGAGTATATCATTAATTAATCACATACAATTATGAATTAAATTTAAATATCATACATTGTCGATATCAGCATCTTGTATTTGTTGCGCTTCATGTGATGAAGATAGAGTATCATTTTCATGAAACAGGTAATAACAATAATAACCAAATAATTCAAATGAAAATTAAAAATACACTTTACATTACTTTTAAAAGAGAGATTGCACAATTCTTGGCCACCACCAGCCAGACAGGATTGATGCAAAAAAAATTGTACCTACCTACCTACATATTGCATTTCTAAATTTCTTACCGGAAATGGCTGTATGCCTAAATGTGCATCTCCTGTGAAAAAGCTTTCACCACCACACAAAGGAACAACCCTTTCTTCAAGCTCTGACAGCTCCACTTCATCCTCCAGTGTTTAGTTAAACAGTGTTTAAAAATCTTTTGTATTATGATTGCTGTTATAAATAAATAAATGAAATATCTATGTTTCAAACTATATTAAAAACTGCATTAACTTATAATTAATACCTAATCATTGATTGAGTAAAATTAACAATAAGATAAAATTTATGAAACCAAGGAACACACACAAGATTCCAGAAACAAAGATTCGTCGCACATTTGAAGTGGTTTGCTTTGGAGCCGAGGAATGTTAAGTGGTTCTAACGTGTAGTAAAAAAAGCGATGCTTACCTTGGTCCACTGTTTATAATTTTTGGTTGTATTCAGGCGCACGGCTAGTTGCTTCTACTGACGTCGACTTCGCTCTCTGGCATTTTGAGTCCTCAAGAAACCCTTCACCATGGGAGGGTTTCTTTCCATGAACTCTACCAGAGTTTCTAGCTGAGGTGAGAGGAACGTGTCGTCTCATTTGGACTGAAACATTATTGTTGGATTAGGAAACAAATTAAATAAATACTTACGTATTTTAATTCATATCGCTTATAAATTTCATAACCACAATATAAACTTACTTCATGATTATTTCACAATTATTTTCGGTACTGAAAGAACGAACAAAATACAAACAACACAACGCACTGTCGCACTCACTCACTATCAAAATATTATTGTGTCTGTCTCTGTCTGACATTTTTTTTCGTAATGGAAGCATAGATTATATTCATGGAGAGTTTTCTGTTTTTTTACTTATTAACTGTCTAATTTTTTTTAAATAAAGGAAAAAATCATGAATTAGCTAAAATTCTGTGCCAAAACCAAGCCAAAACTCAATAATTGTGTCAAAAAACTGCAATCGATAAAACTCGACTAACATGTTGTTGAGTGTGGCCGTCACTAGTACAACGTTGGTCGCTTCGGAGCTCACTTCACTTCGCAAGTGACGAGGTGATGCTTACAGAATGCAAAATCAAGGTCATTTTGAACCTTATGCGAAGTGAGAGTGAATAGCGAGGTGAGATGCGAGTTGATGTCTGAATTTTACAGAATCGACGTACTGAACCTCTAATCAACTTAAGTAGAAATGAAACATCTGCAATATTACGTCTAACAGAAAGTGGTAGCAGGTGAAATTTAGTACAACGATCTTCGTAAGATGTTTTAGGAATTTTGAATTTGAAATTTAGGAACCGAGTTAATTTTTTCTGGATCTTCTCTATATCATTTATGTATGTTACGTAACAGGGGTTCCAAATCTGGCTAGCATACTCGAGGTAGCTGCGGACATAAGCACAATAAAGGATTTTGATGGTTTTCATGCGTTTAAAAGGCTTAGACAGGCGCATAATAAACCCTAGTGAACGAGATATTGATAGTATTGACAATATGTTTATCAAATAGCAGTTTAGAATCAAGGATGACTCCCAGGTCTTTAGCTTCCTGACGAATGGATAATTTTTCATTTTTGATATTGTAACTACTATTAAAGGGATTGATTTTACGGGTAAAACTTATAGAAAAACATTTAGATACGTTCAAAACTAGTTTATTTAAGTAACAGTATGAGTCTAACCTTTGGAGATCATCCTGAAGCTGAACCGCATCAATATTATTATTTACAATTTTAAAAATTTTCATGTCGTCTGCAAATAAGAGATGATTAGAATGATGAAAACACTGACCTATATCATGAATAAAAATAATAAAAAGCAAAGGACCAAGCAGGGAGCCTTGAGGAACCCCAGAGGGTATGAGTGACCACGAAGATGTATATCCACTAAGCACTACCGCCTGAGACCTTTTGTCAATGTACGATGAAAACCATCTGAATAGATTTCCCCTAATGCCTACCTTCATAAGCTTTAATAATAACATTATATGATCAAGACGATCAAACGCCTTGGCGTAATCAGTGTACACCGCGTCAACTTGGTTGCCCAAATCCATTTGATCCGTCAAGTAGTCAGTGAACACGGCAAGGTTAGTCACAGTGGAACGATTTTTCAAAAATCCGTGTTGCTGAGGGCTAAAGCTTAACTTTAAACTGTTGTAAACCTGGTCGTACACTAACCTTTCAAGTACTTTGGCAAGTTGACACAGTTTAGAGATCGGTCTGAAATTTTCAACACAATCCTTAGGACCTTTTTTATGTATTGGCGTTATATAAGCTGCTTTCCATCTGGCAGGCATAATACCCTCATTAAGGGATCTTTTGAAAATAATAGCGACGGGATGGCATAATTCTTCAGCACAGTTTACCAAAAACAAAGCAGGTAGATCATCTGGTCCAGCGGACTTGTTGATGTCCAGGGATTTTAGAAGTTTAAGGACAACACTGGATTCAACTTCTATAGAGCCAATGTCACAGGCACCAGTTACTCCATACTCATGATTATCACGCATTGAGTCAGAGACAAGGTCATCACTATCCAGGAAGGTAGACCGAAAATATCTAGAAAAAATTTCACAAATAGCAGCGCCGTCGTAACACGGTTGGCCTTGATATGACATACACGCAGGGTACGATGATGAACTACGCCGATTTTTGTTATAAGACCACAACGCCCTCGGTTTATCTAATATGGAGTCTTCGATACGAGAGATGTAATTATGATAGCACTCATTTTCAACCTCATTAGCTCTGTCGCGAAGTTCTTTGAATGAGAGTTCGTCATGCTTGTTGCCGTACACCTTGAACTTACGATGGAATTTTAATTTTTCTTTTAATATTTTTAATAACGCTGAATTATACCATGGTGGAAATGTGCTGGGCACAGTCCGTTTAGTTGGTACAAAATCGTTAATTAAACGATTGATAATGTCGTAAAAAGCGTCAACCGCAGCATCAACAGTACCACAGCAAAGCTGTTGGCCCCAATCAATTTCAGACAATTTGGACCGTATTGACGTATAATCAGCTCGATTAAATATGCGTATGCTACGTTTAGGAACCTTAAGCGGATTAAGTTCAATAAAATTAACGGAAATATCAAGCGCTTTGTGGTGGGGGTCTTCCGAAACAAGGGGATTAAGGCTACCAGACACTGACACAAAGTCGTTCGAAATGACTAGATCCAATATTCTGCCTAGGTTGTTGTGAATATAATTAAATTGATCAAAAGAGCACAAATTTAAAGTATTTATAAAATCAGAGCATGCGTCGCCGGGTAGTCGGGCCGCTTGTAATCCCTTATTAGTGGGTTCCCATACAATGGAACTCATATTAAAGTCACCGATAATAAGAAATTTATCCAATGGGTTTTCGTTTCTAATTAAAGTAAGTTTGTCCATGAAATTATACAACTGCGTATTTTGAGAATTACCTCTATTTTCGTCACATAAATAGATGGTACATAAGTGTAGCTGAAGTTTTGACTTACTAGAAGAGTCATTAAATGAGATAGTTAACCATAAATTCTCCGCACTAGACTGCCACTGAGGCTTACAAGCAACCAAAATACCGCGGCGAGCACCGATTAATACTCCACCGCCTCGAGTCTGCCCAGTTCTAGAATAATCCCTGTCACGTCGCCATACTACATAACGGTCGTCAAACAGTTCACTGTCAGATATCCCATCCAAGAGCCAAGTCTCGGTTAAAGTTATTAAATCGTAGTCGTGTAACAACAAATTACGCAAAAATATATCTGTTTTCGTTCTCAACCCCCGAACGTTCTGATAATAAATGTTTAGATTAGCCATTTATAATGCAATGACAACAACTAAGTAAGTAAATAATATAAATTCCATAAACTAATACGTAAAAATAAACGAGACTTACCACAATTAACATAAGTCCATTTAAACGAAACTTATTCAAATTGAAATGCACCACCAACCACAAGCCAACAGTTATCACTGATATTAAAATGTATAGAAAACGAACACAATAAATGTAGGAATTAACAAACCACCACAAATATCTTAATTCAAGTTCTAGTACAATAGATAATCGAACAAAAAGAAGAGGGTAACAACAATAAACTGCACGCAGAAATTATCGGTAAACAGGCAGGGAGGTCCAACCTGCGGCCCGCTATGCCGACGCAGAGAATCATATTATGAACAAAATTGTTATACAGTTGGGAATGTTTAGCAAAGCTCAAAGGAAAAGATACAATGTAAATGCTAACATTCCACTTAAATGAAAAATTATCCTGATAAGTTGCCTTAACGGTAAATTTAAACACTAGCCAAAATACACTTAAAGAAAAAATAAAACTAATCATGTTTGGGATGCGTTTCCGCTGATTTTCGCGAGATCCTTTTCTTTTGTTATTATAAACAACGGGGAAGTGGTGTCCTTCCGAACAAAGATCTTGGCATGCTTGACCCAAACAAACTGAAAATTATTCTGACTTTCTAGCAACTTAGCCTTAGAAAGTAGTTGCTTCATGTGACCAGTCAAATGATCATTGACAAATATTCGGTGAGATCCCTGAAGACCAATATCAGATGGCGAAAGATAATTAAATAAATAAATAGTATACTGGTGAAATATAGCGGAGCTAGGGGTGAGTAGTATACTGGTGAACTATAGCGGAGCTAGGGGTGAGTAGTATACTGGTGAAATATAGCGGAGCTAGGGGTGAGTAGTATACTAAGTCAAAGTCAAAGTCAAATAAGCTTTATTCAAATAAACTTAATTATTAAGTACTTTTGAATCGTCTATATTTTCCTACCACCCGTTCCAGACTTTTTTTAGCTGACAAGAAGAACGGGCGCAAGAAACTTATCAGCTGTAACAGCCATAAGTAACGATATTTACAAACTTGAATATAACGTTACCAGATAATTACAACAGGGTGACAGGATTATTGGCAACAACATAGACTTATTATATTACTTCAACAAAGTACTTATAGTAGCAAGTTATGTGTTACATCATTTCCACGCATTTTGATCTTTAAGATAATCATCTACTTTATAATAACCTTTACCCATGAGCGTTTTTTTAACATGGATTTTAAATTCATGCAAAGGCAGATCAATCACTTGTTGCGGAACTTTATTAATAAAGGCTATGCCTTTCCCCATAAATGAACTTCTAGATTTTGCAAGCCTAAATCTTGGAACGGCAAGTTTATCTTTATTTCTTGTATTAAACTGGTGAATATTGCTGTTCTTAGGAAATGAATCATAGTGTTTCCTTACATAAACTAAATTTTCATATATGTATTGGCCTGCCAAAGTTAAGATGTTTATTTCTTTAAACAATTCTCTCAAGCTATCTCTTCGCCGAAGATTGTATATGGCGCGAACAGCTCTTTTTTGGAGTACGAAAATATTTTCAATACTGGCAGCTGAGCCCCATAATAGCAGTCCATAAGACATTACACTGTGAAAATAACTATAATATACTAACCTTGCCGTTTCAATATCAGTTAAAAGCCTTATTTTCTTAACAGCGAATGCTGCTGAACTAAGTCTACTTGACAAGGCTTCAATATGTGGATCCCATTGCAGTCGAGAATCTAGTGTAATACCTAGAAATTTTGTACTCTCAATAAACTCGACTTCATCGTTATTCAAATTAATATTTAATTTTGTCTGCTCAACATTAGGTAATGAAAATTTTACACATTTAGTTTTTTTGGGGTTAAGTGCTAAATTATTGCTATTAAACCAGTATGAAACTTTAGAGAGGGCGCTATTTACTTCGTCCGAACAGTTGTTACCTCTGTTTACTTTGAAAACTAAAGAAGTATCATCCGCAAATAGTACTGTCTCACATAAATTATTCGCGTAATTGGGAAGGTCATTTATATAAATTAGAAACAGCAATATACTAATATACATGCTATATATAAATATATATAAATATACATGCTAATACTGGTGAACGATAGCGGAGCTAGGGGTGAGTAGTATACTGGTGAACTATAGCGGAGCTAGGGGTGAGTAGTATACTGGTGAACGATAGCGGAGCTAGGGGTGAGTAGTATACTGGTGAACGATAGCGGAGCTAGGGGTGAGTAGTATACTGGTGAACGATAGCGGAGCTAGGGGTGAGTAGTATACTGGTGAACTATAGCGGAGCTAGGGGTGAGTAGTATACTGGTGAACTATAGCGGAGTTAGGGGTGAGTAGTATACTGGTGAACGATAGCGGAGCTAGGGGTGAGTAGTATACTGGTGAACTATAGCGGAGCTAGGGGTGAGTAGTATACTGGTGAACTATAGCGGAGCTAGGGGTGAGTAGTATACTGGTGAACGATAGCGGAGCTAGGGGTGAGTAGTATACTGGTGAACTATAGCGGAGCTAGGGGTGAGTAGTATACTGGTGAAATATAGCGAAACTAGGGGTGAGTAGTATACTGGTGAATGATAGCGGAGCTAGGGGTGAGTAGTATACTGGTGAACTATAGTGGAGCTAGGGGTGAGTAGTATACTGGTGAACGATAGCGGAGCTAGGGGTAAGTAGTATACTGGTGAACGATAGCGGAGCTAGGGGTGAGTAGTGTACTGGTGAACGATAGCGGAGCTAGGAGTGAGTAGTATACTGGTGAACTATAGCGGAACTAGGGGTGAGTAGTATACTGGTGAACGATAGCGGAGCTAGGGGTGAGTAGTATACTGGTGAACTAAAGCGGAGCTAGGGGTGAGTAGTATACTGGTGAAATATAGCGGAGCTAGGGGTGAGTAGTATACTGGTGAACGATAGCGGAGCTAGGGGTGAGTAGTATACTGGTGAACTATAGCGGAGCTAGGGGTGAGTAGTATACTGGTGAACGAAAGCGGAGCTAGGGGTGAGTAGTATACTGGTGAACGAAAGCGGAGCTAGGGGTGAGTAGTATACTGGTGAACTTTAGCGGAGCTAGGGGTGAGTAGGGTGAGTAGTATACTGGTGAACTATAGCGGAGCTAGGGGTGAGTAGTATACTGGTGAAATATAGCGGAGCTAGGGGTGAGTAGTATACTGGTGAACGATAGCGGAGCTAAGGGTGAGTAGTATACTGGTGAACTATAGCGGAGCTAGGGGTAAGTAGTATACTGGTGAACGATAGCGGAGCTAGGGGTGAGTAGTATACTGGTGAACGATAGCGGAGCTAGGGGTGAGTAGTATACTGGTGAACTATAGCGGAGCTAGGGGTGAGTAGTATACTGGTGAACGATAGCGGAGCTAAGGGTGAGTAGTATACGGGTGAACTATAGCGGAGCTAGGGGTGAGTAGTATACTGGTGAACGAAAACGGAGCTAAGGGTGAGTAGTATACTGGTGAACTATAGCGGAGCTAGGGGTGAGTAGTATACTGGTGAACGATAGCGGAGCTAGGGGTGAGTAGTATACTGGTGAACGATAGCGGAGCTAGGGGTGAGTAGTATACTGGTGAACTATAGCGGAGCTAGGGGTGAGTAGTATACTGGTGAACGATAGCGGAGCTAGGGGTGAGTAGTATACTGGTGAACTATAGCGGAGCTAGGGGTGAGTAGTATACTGGTGAACTATAGCGGAGCTAGGGGTGAGTAGTATACTGGTGAACTATAGCGGAGCTAGGGGTGAGTAGTATACTGGTGAAATATAGCGGAGCTAGGGGTGAGTAGTATACTGGTAAACGATAGCGGAGCTAGGGGTGAGTAGTATACTGGTGAACTATAGCGGAGCTAGGGGTGAGTAGTATACTGGTGAACGATAGTGGAGCTAGGGGTGAGTAGTATACTGGTGAACTATAGCGGAGCTAGGGGTGAGTAGTATACTGGTGAACGATAGCGGAGCTAGGGGTGAGTAGTATACTGGTGAACTATAGCGGAGCTAGGGGTGAGTAGTATACTGGTGAACGATAGCGGAGCTAGGGGTGAGTAGTATACTGGTGAACTATAGCGGAGCTAGGGGTGAGTAGTATACTGGTGAACTATAGCGGAGCTAGGGGTGAGTAGTATACTGGTGAACGATAGCGGAGCTAGGGGTGAGTAGTATACTGGTGAACTATAGCGGAGCTAGGGGTGAGTAGTATACTGGTGAACGATAGCGGAGCTAGGGGTGAGTAGTATACTGGTGATTTATAGCGGAGCTAGGGGTGAGTAGTATACTGGTGAACTATAGCGGAGCTAGGGGTGAATAGTATACTGGTGAACGATAGCGGAGCTAGATAGGAAATAGTATACTGGTGAAATATAGCGGAGCTAGGGGTGAGTAGTATACTGGTGAACGATAGCGGAGCTAGGGGTGAGTAGTATACTGGTGAACGATAGCGGAGCTAGGGGTGAGTAGTATACTGGTGAACGATAGCGGAGCTAGGGGTGAGTAGTATACTGGTGAACTATAGCGGAGCTAGGGGTGAGTAGTATACTGGTGAAATATAGCGGAGCTAGGGGTGAGTAGTATACTGGTGAACGATAGCGGAGCTAGGGGTGAGTAGTATACTGGTGAACGATAGCGGAGCTAGGGGTGAGTAGTATACTGGTGAAATATAGCGGTGCTAGGGGTCAGTAGTATACTGGTGAACTATAGCGGAGCTAGGGGTAAGTAGTATACTGGTGAACGATAGCGGAGCTAGGAGTGAGTAGTATACTGGTGAACTATAGCGGAGCTAGGGGTGAGTAGTATACTGGTGAACTATAGCGGAGCTAGGGGTGAGTAGTATACTGGTGAACTATAGCGGAGCTAGGGGTGAGTAGTATACTGGTGAACGATAGCGGAGCTAGGGGTGAGTAGTATACTGGTGAACTATAGCGGAGCTAGGGGTGAGTAGTATACTGGTGAACTATGGCGGAGCTAGGGGTGAGTAGTATACTGGTGAACTATAGCGGAGCTAGGGGTGAGTTGTATACTGGTGAACTATAGCGGAGCTAGGGGTGAGTAGTATACTGATGAACTATAGCGGAGCTAGGGGTGAGTAGTATACTGGTGAACGATAGCGGAGCTAGGGGTTAGTAGTATACTGGTGAAATATAGCGAAGCTAGGGGTGAGTAGTATACTGGTGAACGATAGCGGAGCTAGGGGTGAGTAGTATACTGGTGAAATATAGCGGAGCTAGGGGTGAGTAGTATACTGGTGAACTATAGCGGAGCTAGGGGTGAGTAGTATACTTGTGAACGATAGCGGAGCTAGGGGTGAGTAGTATACTGGTGAACTATAGCGGAGCTGGGGGTGAGTAGTATACTGGTGAACGATAGCGGAGCTAGGGGTGAGTAGTATACTGGTGAACTATAGCGGAGCTAGGGGTGAGTAGTATACTGGTGAACGATAGCGGAGCTAGGGGTGAGTAGTATACTGGTGAACGATAGCGGAGCTAGGGGTGAGTAGTATACTGGTGAACGATAGCGGAGCTAGGGGTGAGTAGTATACTGGTGAACTATAGCGGAGCTAGGGGTGAGTTGTATACTGGTGAACTATAGCGGAGCTAGGGGTGAGTAGTATACTGATGAACTATAGCGGAGCTAGGGGTGAGTAGTATACTGGTGAACGATAGCGGAGCTAGGGGTTAGTAGTATACTGGTGAAATATAGCGAAGCTAGGGGTGAGTAGTATACTGGTGAACGATAGCGGAGCTAGGGGTGAGTAGTATACTGGTGAAATATAGCGGAGCTAGGGGTGAGTAGTATACTGGTGAACTATAGCGGAGCTAGGGGTGAGTAGTATACTTGTGAACGATAGCGGAGCTAGGGGTGAGTAGTATACTGGTGAACTATAGCGGAGCTGGGGGTGAGTAGTATACTGGTGAACGATAGCGGAGCTAGGGGTGAGTAGTATACTGGTGAACTATAGCGGAGCTAGGGGTGAGTAGTATACTGGTGAAATATAGCGGAGCTAGGGGTGAGTAGTATACTGGTGAACGATAGCGGAGCTAGGGGTGAGTAGTATACTGGTGAACTATAGCGGAGCTAGGGGTGAGTAGTATACTGGTGAACGAAAGCGGAGCTAGGGGTGAGTAGTATACTGGTGAACGAAAGCGGAGCTAGGGGTGAGTAGTATACTGGTGAACTTTAGCGGAGCTAGGGGTGAGTAGGGTGAGTAGTATACTGGTGACCTATAGCGGAGCTAGGGGTGAGTAGTATACTGGTGAAATATAGCGGAGCTAGGGGTGAGTAGTATACTGGTGAACGATAGCGGAGCTAGGGGTGAGTAGTATACTGGTGAACTATAGCGGAGCTAGGGGTGAGTAGTATACTGGTGAAATATAGTGGAGCTTGGGGTGAGTAGTATACTGGTGAACTATAGCGGAGCTAGGGGTGAGTAGTATACTGGTGAAATATAGCGGAGCTAGGGGTGAGTAGTATACTGGTGAACTATAGCGGAGCTAGGGGTGAGTAGTATACTGGTGAATGATAGCGGAGCTAGGGGTGAGTAGTATACTGGTGAACTATAGCGGAGCTGGGGGTGAGTAGTAAACTGGTGAACGATAGCGGAGCTAGGGGTGAGTAGTATACTGGTGAACGATAGCGGAGCTAGGGGTGAGTAGTAAACTGGTGAACTATAGCGGAGCTAGGGGTGAGTAGTATACTGGTGAACGATAGCGGAGCTAGGGGTGAGTAGTATACTGGTGAACTATAGCGGAGCTAGGGGTGAGTAGTATACTGGTGAAATATAGCGGAGCTATGGGTGAGTAGTATACTGGTGAACTATAGCGGAGCTAGGGGTGAGTAGTAAACTGGTGAAATATAGCGGAGCTAGGGGTGAGTAGTATACTGGTGAACTATAGCGGAGCTAGGGGTGAGTAGTATACTGGTGAACGATAGCGGAGCTAGGGGTGAGTAGTATACTGGTGAACGATAGCGGAGCTGGGGGTGAGTAGTATACTGGTGAACTATAGCGGAGCTAGGGGTGAGTAGTATACTGGTGAACGATAGCGGAGCTAGGGGTGAGTAGTATACGGGTGAACTATAGCGGAGCTAGGGGTGAGTAGTATACTGGTGAACGATAGCGGAGCTAGGGGTGAGTAGTATACTGGTGAACTATAGCGGAGCTAGGGGTGAGTAGTATACTGGTGAACGATAGCGGAGCTATGGGTGAGTAGTATACTGGTGAACTATAGCGGAGCTAGGGGTGAGTAGTAAACTGGTGAAATATAGCGGAGCTAGGGGTGAGTAGTATACTGGTGAACGATAGCGGAGCTAGGGGTGAGTAGTATACTGGTGAACTATAGCGGAGCTAGGGGTGAGTAGTATACTGGTGAACTATAGCGGAGCTAGGGGTGAGTAGTATACTGGTGAACTATAGCGGAGCTAGGGGTGAGTAGTATACTGGTGAAATATAGCGGAGCTAGGGGTGAGTAGTATACTGGTAAACGATAGCGGAGCTAGGGGTGAGTAGTATACTGGTGAACTATAGCGGAGCTAGGGGTGAGTAGTATACTGGTGAACGATAGCGGAGCTAGGGGTGAGTAGTATACTGGTGAACGATAGCGGAGCTAGGGGTGAGTAGTATACTGGTGAACTATAGCGGAGCTAGGGGTGAGTAGTATACTGGTGAACGATAGCGGAGCTAGGGGTGAGTAGTATACTGGTGAACTATAGCGGAGCTAGGGGTGAGTAGTATACTGGTGAACGATAGCGGAGCTAGGGGTGAGTAGTATACTGGTGAAATATAGCGGAGCTAGGGGTGAGTAGTATACTGGTGAACTATAGCGGAGCTAGGGGTGAGTAGTATACTGGTGTACGATAGCGGAGCTAGGGGTGAGTAGTATACTGGTGAACTATAGCGGGGCTGGGGGTGAGTAGTATACTGGTGAACGATAGCGGAGCTAGGGGTGAGTAGTATACTGGTGAACTATAGCGGAGCTAGGGGTGAGTAGTATACTGGTGAAATATAGCGGAGCTAGGGGTGAGTAGTATACTGGTGAACGATAGCGGAGCTAGGGGTGAGTAGTATTATACTGGTGAACTATAGCGGAGCTAGGGGTGAGTAGTATACTGGTGAACGAAAGCGGAGCTAGGGGTGAGTAGTATACTGGTGAACGAAAGCGGAGCTAGGGGTGAGTAGTATACTGGTGAACGAAAGCGGAGCTAGGGGTGAGTAGGGTGAGTAGTATACTGGTGAACTATAGCGGAGCTAGGGGTGAGTAGTATACTGGTGAAATATAGCGGAGCTAGGGGTGAGTAGTATACTGGTGAACGAAAGCGGAGCTAGGGGTGAGTAGTATACTGGTGAACTTTAGCGGAGCTAGGGGTGAGTAGGGTGAGTAGTATACTGGTGAACTATAGCGGAGCTAGGGGTGAGTAGTATACTGGTGAACTATAGCGGAGCTAGGGGTGAGTAGTATACTGGTGAAATATAGCGGAGCTAGGGGTAAGTAGTATACTGGTGAACGATAGCGGAGCTAGGGGTGAGTAGTATACTGGTGAACTATAGCGGAGCTAGGGGTGAGTAGTATACTGGTGAACGATAGCGGAGCTAGGGGTGAGTAGTATACTGGTGAACTATAGCGGAGCTAGGGGTGAGTAGTATACTGGTGAAATATAGCGGAGCTAGGGGTGAGTAGTATACTGGTGAACGATAGCGGAGCTAGGGGTGAGTAGTATACTGGTGAACTATAGCGGAGCTAGGGGTGAGTAGTATACTGGTGAACGAAAGCAGAGCTAGGGGTGAGTAGTATACTGGTGAACGAAAGCGGAGCTAGGGATGAGTAGTATACTGGTGAACTTTAGCGGAGCTAGGGGTGAGTAGGGTGAGTAGTATACTGGTGAACTATAGCGGAGCTAGGGGTGAGCAGTATACTGGTGAAATATAGCGGAGCTAGGGGTGAGTAGTATACTGGTGAACGATAGCGGAGCTAGGGGTGAGTAGTATACTGGTGAACGATAGCGGAGCTAGGGGTGAGTAGTATACTGGTGAACGATAGCGGAGCTAGGGGTGAGTAGTATACTGGTGAACTATAGCGGAGCTAGGGGTGAGTAGTATACTGGTGAAATATAGCGGAGCTAGGGGTGAGTAGTATATTGGTGAACTATAGCGGAGCTAGGGGTGAGTAGTAAACTGGTGAAATATAGCGGAGCTAGGGGTGAGTAGTATACTGGTGAACTATAGCGGAGCGCCTTGGAGTGAGAGATAACCAACTCAAACTTTTTCACAGCTATCTTACAGAGCGCTCTCAACGTGTTAAAATTGATGACGTTTACAGTGATGAGTTGCCTATCACCTATGGGGTCCCACAAGGTAGCGTTTTGGGACCTTCGCTATTCCTAGCGTACATTAATGACTTATGTCAACTACAACTGACCCATGGGAAGGTTATCTCGTTTGCTGATGACACTGTCCTCCTCTTCTCTGGTGATACATGGGATGAAGTTTATAAGCATGCTCAGGAAGGTTTCAATTTGGTTAAAACATGGTTGACTGAAAACCTACTTACTCTTAATGTCGAAAAAACCAAGTATATCTCCTTTGCTCACCGCAATAAAGACCATCCCTACACAATACCTCGATATGCTATTGTAGGTCACTCTTCCTGTAACAGCTCTTACACAACCTGTTCTTGCCCAAATCTCCACCATGTAGATGAAATAAAATATCTCGGTATTTGTTGCGGCGCGCCTGATATTTTCTTCATAGCAATTGCGTGGTTCATCAAATTTGCATAGCAAGGATATTTTAATTTTTTTGTATTGATCCCTACCTTCACACTCTTTTTATCGATACGTTTTCGAGAACATCTCTCATACTTTTGCATACTTTTATATAAATTTAAACAAGTGATTTCATGTAATTTTGAGTTTAAACTATATTACATCGATTATCAAGAAAACCTGGATTTCATTTCCACATTTATGTCGCATCGAACATAAATTTTGGCGACCGTGACAGGACGACGAATCTGCAACGTGACAACGTGAATCATCATATTTTGTAATAGCCAAGAAGCCGAAATTGCACATCATATTTACAAAGACCTTTCCTGAGCAGAAAGGCGAAGTTGATTATTGAAGGTGCATCACCAAGGAGTGCAATTCAAGAAGTGCAATTGAACGGAATACTTAGCATCCACCTAGTCAACAGGAATAATTTACAGGACACCAATATTCATATTTCCACCCAGGCCAGTGATGTTCTAAATCATCACCCTGCAGCAGTGACGAAAATCAAAGATAAGTGCCCTATTATTCCATACCTACAACATCCAACTACCTAACTAAATCATTCCAAATCCATTTACTAAAACTCAACCTTTTCCATTCCAAATACTTACCATTCAAACTTCCAAATACAACTACAATATATCCAAATACAAAGACCATTTTACTATCTATTTATTGTCAAAATCATTGTGTTTATTAACTATTATTATTCAACCTAGCTTTCTTTGGCTTTTTTCCAATTAAAACACTTAAAGGTTAAAGTGAAATTGCCTTTTGCCCAGCAAATCAATTTAGCACTATTAATAAGTGTTTGAGTCAAAGTATTACCTATTTTATTTTACTTATAAACTGTAATTAAAGTATATATTTAAGATAGGTAATAAATCTAAAATTAAAGGCTACTTAATTCATACTAGTACCCATTCATGGTTCCTTTTTTAGTTTGTTTTTATATCATTTAAAGTATAATTTGCTAAAACTTTCAGATTTTAATCAAGAAAGAGTTGAATTTGCGTTTTGCATTTCAACCGAAAATCCATAAAGTGATAAGCAGCCCATTGCAATTCGCTCGACGCAAGTCGTGGAGAAACCGGTTTGCTAAAAGTGGACGTCAGCTGACCATGCCGTCGAGTGACAATACAGATAAGCGAAATCTTATTCATTCATTACGCTTTTTACTTAATAACTTGATCGCAAGTAACTTGCAATATTTCCCTTTGGAATCGCATTTGTTTGTCTTATTTTATTGAAATCAAGTTTTGTTAAACGGTAAACACAATTTATACCTAATAAAATGCCGACAGATAAAGCTGATTCCGATAAGATTTTGCTAAAGGATTTAATTACTAGGCGCAGCTCAATTAAGGGCCAAATAACAAAATACAAAAACTACTTAGATAAGTTATCAAAGTCGAGTTTTCCTTCAAATATAGAAATGGCCGAGCTTACTCTAAGACTTAATAAATTTGAGAGTTTATCATTAAAATTTGACGACTTGCAAAGTCAAATAGAGGTAATTCATTCTGATAATCTGGCGTTCGAACTTGATGAGCGGGAAGGTATCGAGCAGGATATAATTATGGCAATTGCTACAACTAAAACCATGATAAGTAGTTACAGTTCCGCGGATGAGTCACGACGCGAATCCTTTTGTCCACCAACTCAGTGTCTTCCCGATGAACAAGATTTTGGCGTGAAGCTGCCACAAATACTTATCTCAAAATTTGACGGTTCCTACTTCCGATGGCTGGAATTTCGAGATACTTTTATTAACCTAATTCACAACAATAAGCGTTTATCTGAAATACAGAAATACCACTATTTAATCTCTTATTTAGAGGGCGAGGCTGCTCGCATAGTTTCAAATCTCGAAATTTCATCCAAAAATTATATGGAAGCCTGGGGTTTATTGTGTGCTAGATATGAAAACAAGCGACTGCTAGTAAATCACCACTTAAAGTCTTTATTCAATATACAACCGGTTTCAAGGGAATCGGAAAAAGCTTTACGCTTTCTCATAGATCATGTGACAAAGAATTTAAGGGCCCTGTCTAGTTTAGGCCAGCCCACCGATAAATGGGATCTTATTTTAATTTATATGATCACGTCAAAATTGGATAATCATACACTGTTAAAATGGGAGGAGCAGAGAGAACATTTTGATGATCTACCTAATTTAGATCAATTCTTCAAATTTCTAAGCAATAGGGCAGATGTTCTCGAGTCGTTAAACAATAATAAAGTAAACAATATTCATACAAAAAATCAGTTTAATCAAAATGTTCCCTCCACTTCATTTAACAATAATAACAAACAATCTAAGCATCCTTCTCAACAAATCAAGTCATTTTCCGCCACAAATCATAAATCATCATTCACATATACATGCATAATATGTGATAAACTTCATAAAATTTATGATTGTCCAGTTTTTAAAGCCAAAAGTGTGAATGAACGATTAGCCGAGGTTACAAAATATAAGCTCTGCGGTAATTGTTTAAGGCAAGGTCACGCGCCTGAGAACTGTCTTTTAGGCCCGTGCCGCGAATGCAACAAAAAACATAACACTTTGCTTCATAAGCAATAATGAAACAAATAAAACAAAAAACATTCAGCCTGAATTTTTAGTCAATTACTGTAATGAAAATAATCAAATATTATTGTGTACGGCAATGATACGTATAAAAAATCCTGAGACTAATGAATCAATGTTAGTGCGTGGATTGCTTGACTGCGGCAGTCAGTCGTCGTTTATAAGTACTTCTCTGCGCGACGCGTTATCCATTCGAACTCGGCCCATCGATAGAAACATCATAGGCATTGGCAATAGCTCCGTTACTAATATCACAGAGTGTTGCACCGTTCAACTTCAATCTATGTGCTCAGAGTTCAATGTAACTTTTTCGTGTTTAGTCATGGATGAACTGACCGGGAAACTACCTAAGCAGCCAATAGACGTCCGTATGTTAAATATACCTAAAAATATCGTTTTAGCCGATCCAAATTTTAATCAACCGTCCAACATTGACGTGTTAATCGGCGCAGACTTGTTCTGGGACATTGTCAAATGTGAACAGAAATGCTTAGGAACTGGCAAACCAGTCCTCAGAAGCTCTCATTTGGGATGGCTTGTTGCAGGGCCAATTAAAATGACTAATACTCAACATAATATTTTTTGTAATCATTCACTTACTTCATTTCATTCACCAGAACAGACAGTTGACAATTTGGTTACGAAGTTTTGGGAACTTGAAGAGGTACCCCAAAGCTCAAATTTAAGTGTCATGGAACAAGCTGCTGAAAAACATTTTTTATCTAATACTACTCGTCTTCCTACTGGCAGGTTTTGTGTGAGACTGCCTCTGAAGGAGTCACCTCTGTGTCTTGGCGATTCTTACGCTATGGCAAAGAGACGATTTTTCAACTTGGAAAAACGTTTTCGCAAAAATTCAGACTTGAAGGCTCAATACGTCGATTTCATACGTGAGTACGAGGAGCTTGGTCATCTTTCTACAGTTCAAGTAACTAATCCAAATACATATTTTTTGTGTCATCACCCGGTTTTTAAACAAAATAGCGAATCCACAAAACTTCGAGTTGTCTTTGACGGCTCCGCCCCCACCTCTTCAGGATTCTCTGTCAATGACATCCTGATAGTTGGCCCAAACCTACAAAGCTCTCTCTTCTCCATTTTATTGCGTGCTCGATTGTATAAATATCTTCTGACTGGCGACATCGAGAAGATGTATCGCCAGGTCGAAGTCAATACTGACGATCGCCATCTTCAGGTAATATTATGGAGAGAAGACGAGTCTCAGCCACTAAAGAAAATGCAATTAAATACGGTCACTTACGGTACCGCAAGTGCCAGTTATTTGAGCACAAAATGTCTTTGGCAGGTCGGTGAAGAGTGTGGGGATGAAACTATAAAAACAATCATCCAAAAAGATTTTTATGTGGATGACGTACTAACAGGGGCGGACGATGAGCAAACATTACAATATATTCAGAATTCTGTCACTGAGGCACTTAAATCGGCCTGTTTCAAATTACGTAAATTTAAATCTAATTCGGCTACAATTCAAAGTAATGTCGATTTAAATGCCAATCAAAATTTAACTTTTAGTGAGTCGCAGAGTACACTTGGACTAGGTTGGAGTCCTACAGAAGATTGTTTCTTTTTTCCAATTGAAATTCCACCCCAAACTAGCCAAGCTTCCAAAAGAAATATTTTGTCGTTGTCCTTCAAAATATTTGATCCTTTGGGTTTACTTAGCCCATGCATAATACAGACTAAAATACTTTTACAAAGGTTGTGGAGAGAAAAAATTGACTGGGACGACTTTGTCCCACAGGATATACAGAAACAATGGAATGAGTTTAGTCAGAGCCTACCATTGCTTTCTTCTCTTCTAATACCTCGTCGAGTTCTCTGTGACTCCCCAATCGAAATACAATTGCACAGTTTCTGTGACGCCTCTCAGTTGGCCTATGGTGCATGCATCTACTTGAGATCTACTAATATTCATGGCGAGGTTAAGGTGAAACTCCTGTGCTCAAAATCAAAGGTTGCTCCTTTGCATCCCGTTACTATACCTTGTTTGGAATTATGTGCTGCTGTGCTTTCAGCTAAACTTTGTAAGGCAGTTAGCGAATCGCTCCGAATCAAACCATCTAAGCACATTCATTGGAGTGATTCCCAAGTGGTATTGGCATGGTTAAGTGGCGATCCATCAAAACTAAAGACTTTTGTCTCTAATAGAGTTTGTCAAATATTGGAGAACACCACGGCAAAAAATTGGCGGTATATCCTAACCAAATCAAATCCAGCAGATTTCATATCCAGGGGTGTCAATCCTGGTAGTCTGTCAAATCTGGATTTGTGGTGGTCGGGTCCCAAATTTTTAAATCAGTCTGAGTCTGAGTGGCCCAGTTTAAAATTAGATGTTAAGGATTTGCCTGAAACAAAGGCTAACAAGGTTTCTGTTAATTTTAATTCAAATTATTCTAATGAAAAATCAGATTTATTAAACTTGCAAAATTATTCCAGCTTCACTAAAATTCAAAGAATACTCGCATATATCCGTCGATTTATTTATAATCTACGAAATTCAAAAGAAAGAAATCAGGACATTTAAAATTAGAGGAACTAAATGATTCATTCGATTTACTTTGCCTAATGGTACAAAAACAAAGCTTTCCCCAAGATTACGATAGATTAATAAAGAAAATACCCTTACATTCAAAATCTAAGATTCTCTCCCTGTCTCCATTTTTGGATCATAATAATATAATACGAGTCGGCGGTCGGATAAATGCTGGTTCATACAAATACGACAAGAAACATCCAATACTTTTGGATGGATCCCATCTCTTAACGCAACTATTATTCGAACGCGAACACAAACGCTATTTACATGCGGGTCCTCAATTGCTTTTATCAGTTATAAGGGAAGTAGTATGGCCGGTGAACGGCAGACGTGTTGCGCGAAACACAGTTCACAGGTGCGTGCTGTGCCGACGCTTACAAGGCAAAACTCTATGCCCAAAGATGGGTGACCTTCCATCCCAACGGCTAAACGTTGATTTCCCCTTTGTGTCCGTAGGGTGCGATTTTGCGGGACCTTTTTACACCTTAAACCGCAAAGGCCGCGGTGCTAAATTACAAAAATCATACTTATGTTTATTTGTTTGCCTAAGATATAAATGTGTCCACCTCGAAGCCGTCAGCGACTTGAGTAAAGACTCATTCATTCAAACCTTCCATATAGAGCCATCTGGGCGTAAGTCTGGATAAGGCCAAAATAGGTTTTTTGATCCATTAATCTACGTTTTTTTTTAGCTACAAGTGCATCTTACCCGTTTTTTTGTACGATCTATAGTTATAAAATTACATCAGTCTATAAGGGCTTATGTATATGCTGTAGTGCGAGCTAGGTGAGCTTAACTACACATCAGTCGTTTTGGCATTTGGACACTATACTACCTAATTCAGTCAACTAGACCTATGTCATATGACGCCTAAATGACGCTGGACCCACATGTAATTCTGTGTAGACATATTTCGTCATACGCCTTTATCGCTCGCACGTAATGAAGAGAAAAAGAGATGGGCATACTTCACACGCTGGATAAGTAACAAGGACAGAGTCATTGTTTTGTTATTTTTTGCCATTTGTTGACAAGATCGCAGCATGGGCGTTTTTTACCGGTTATAAGAGATGTTATTTAGTGAAAATTTTAGGGTTTTTTACAAAATAAACGGGAAACACAGACTCAAGCAAGGAGTTCAACTTTCTAGCGGTACGGATGATAAAATTTTAATCAAAACGCTTAGTGCGAGTCTTTGGAATATCCACCAAAAACGTGATTCGTACGTCTTCTGGTTGTCCGATGGAAGAAGGGAGATGGCAGAGTTTGGTTGTGCCATTCCGATAAAAAACCGATAAACTTGCAACCTTACGTCTATGCTCGAGGATTTTGAGCTTATTACAGAAAATATTGTCATTGCCGATGAGCTTCTTGGCCCTCTGCTTAATGGATTCAAGCGTCTGGAGCTGGCATTTGACTGAGCCATCCAAAAGATGAGAGCAGTAAGTATTGAATGATGAGCCAATATTGAGTGTTGGAGTCAATGACATTACTAAAAGCTCTAGTTGATTTGTAATCAGCACGGATACACCTCGGAAAATAGGAGCCAAGTCGAAATCACTAATTTTAGCAAAAAACAGAGTACATACACACCTGGGTTGTTGATGGATTGAACCTGACCAGTGACCAGATTAGCATCGCCCCACTCGGAGACTACCTGCAATGACAGGTTCATGCGTCTGACCATCGCCTTCCTAAGACACTAGACCTTTTACACCGGCTTGAGCATAGCTCTCTACAACGGTGCTATCTCATCTGCGTACCCCAAAATACCGGGTTAGCAGGAACAGCGTTGCAGAGAGTAGAGTACAGATCCCTGAGGGACTCCGCCATTGATAGCCAACTAATCGGACGAGCATCCATCAATGACAACTCGAATCGACCAATCTCTCAGGAAGTCCTCCTCTCACAAACCGGTGGGAAGTCCGTATGATGAAAGCTCGTCAGTAAGGTTATAATGCTACACCCTGTCAAAAGCTTTCGGGATGTCAAAAGAAACGGCGAGCGCCTCTCCATACCTACCTTTCGATGGATTTGATGGATGGCGTATGCTAGAAGATCTCCAGTTTTGGCGAAACGCGTATTGTCGGTCACTGAGTAGGTCGTTTGCTTTTAGATACAACATGAGCCTATGGTTCAGTACACGTTCCATTATCTTACGAAACCCAAAATGGTCATGTTATTAGAAGGGTCGGCGCGACTACCCTTTTTAGGCACAGGTTGCACGTTAGCCAACTTCCATGGCTTTGGAACTTGTCCCTTTGCCATAGACCAGTGGTTCCCCATTAGTTCTTATTGTACCCTCCCCCTCGTTCCCACAAAAATGATATATACAAAATAAAAAACCTTGCTAATACAATTCTTAGTTTAATAAGAGATTGCTCCGCGTACCCCTTTGATGCAACCTCGTGTACCTTTAATTGGGAAACAAACACTGCCATAGACAATCTGGTACAGGCGTGTTAATACCGGAGCTAGCTCAGGGGCACAAGTCCTAATAACTATGGCTGGTATATTATCCAGAACACTGGCTTTATTCATGGATCAAGCAATGCTTTTTTTGTACTTCTGATGCGGATTTAAAATCATTAAAATCCCACAACTTGGTAAGCCCGACGGTACAGCATTAGCAGTATCTAAACGCGAACACTTGGCAAATCAATCGGCAAATAAATCTGCCTTTTCCTTGACGGTATGCGCCAAAGATCCGTCTGGTTTCCGTAGAGGAGGCATTGAGGGACAGCAGAAGTTGACCTCGACAGATTTTGCCAGATTTTTTTAAGAAACAAGTTTTCCCTATGCGGAGCTTGGCGGCTTTGTTAAAGGCTTTCTTCTTTTCACGTATATTTCTAGCTTTACAGGGTCGAGCATCAACCCATGCAAGATATGCCCCATGTTTCGACGCTACTACATCTCTATATTTGGCATAATACCAAGGGTGAATTTTGTTAGATAGATGCATGTTAGAGAAGGGTATAAAAATACTCCATACCCTGACGAAGCAGAACGGTCACAGCATCCGTGCAAGCTGAGGGATCGCTGGAAGAAAAACATACCTGCCGCCATGGATAAGTCACAAGAAGACATCGTATTTCTTCCCAATCTTCCGACTTGTAACGCCCCGTATCGATCGGGAGCCTTTTGAGCTTGGGTCGGGCGAATAATACACCGACACCGACTCCATCACATAATGGTCAGAGCTACCAAAGGTGAAACCGACACCGAGTAATGGTCCGGGTCTGATGTCAGCAGAAGGTCCAAGAAATTTGGTGTGTGCCTGTCAATGTCTGGTATTCTAGTGGCTTCTTAGACCAGCTGGGTGATGTCTGGCGTCAAGGCTAGCTTACGTATTTCATGACCAGCGTGGTCGTTCCATTAATAAGTGAAAACAGCCAGTCCTCGTAATGGGCATTCAAATCTCCCGGAACCACTAGTTAAGCGGATGGATATCGCTGTAGGGCCATCTGCCTTCTCAATAAGTAAGTTGGTTAGCCTTGTAGTCTTTAGCGTCTCCCATGTGCCAGCTATAGACAAAAGCATAGAGAATTTTCTGTAAGCCAGTGTTCACTAGAACCCTGATAATGGAAAGGGTGGTGTCTTCAAGATCAACGGAAATGCTGATAATAAATGTCATGTGCGTGCAAACATGCTCACATCACAATTCAGTAATTAGTTTCGACTTTTATTAAATTTGGAAAGCTTGCTAGTTAAAAAGTACTAAATCACTCTTTCAAACTCACTTCTGTTCAGTGACATTTAGGCATAACTATGGTACACATAATAGGTATAGTTGGAACAGCTAAGGCAAATAGGCTTATTTTGAGTATACGCCAATGATTTTTAAACGACTGTCTAAAAAATGACCACCAAAGAGACTGATCTTATAATTACGTCCAGCTATAGAAGTCAGTTTTATCAGAGAATTTTCGAAGCATATAGATGTATTCTGATTTCTGATATAAGATAATATAACTGTGGTTTTCTAAAGGCATAAAGGCGTATAAAATAATTAAGCCGCTGTAACTTCAGAAATTTTCGAACCACAATGGCGTATATTTGTTTTGTGTCCTTATGAGTCTTAATTTTGGATGCGATAAAGGCGTAAAACCTGACTTTACCTAAAAACACTATGTTTTCTGCTAAAAACTAGCATTAAATCGATACATAGGAGCATTCGTGTGTGCGTAGATATATGCATTATATTAAACAAGAGCTTTTTTTAAAAAATACACAGTACTCGTCATGTGATATTAAAACAAAACTTTCTTTTGGCTCCCCTGAAAAGTTACAAAAATAGAGTTACGCCCAGATGGCTCTATATAGAAGAAACGCTTAAACGATTTACGTCGCGAAGGGGTAAACCTATGGAGATTTTCTGCGACAATGGTCGTAATTTTGTGGCAGCAGCACGAGAGCTGAGTGAATTCCTAAAATCAAACAATATCGCCCTATCTGACTATGCAAGTCAAGTAGGTTTCAAATTTATTTTTACGCCTACGTACGCTCCTCACTTCGGCGGCATTTGGGAGGCTGGCGTGAAATCTGCGAAACATCACGTCAAACGCGTTATGGGCAATTCGCATTTTACTTTTGAAGAGCTAAGCACTCTTTTCGCTCAGGTAGAGGCAATTTTAAACAGCCGTCCAATTTGTCCTTTGTCCTCCTCTCCTGATGACCTTTTAGCACTTTCCCCGGGGCACTTTCTTATAGGAAGAAGATTGACATCATTGCCAATACCGGATTTCACCAATTACAAGGAATCACAACTAAACCGCTACGCTCGACTAGAACAAGTGCATCAGCACTTTTGGAAACGATGGCAGCGAGAGTACATCGGTGAACTGCAGCAACGGTCGAGGTGGAAAACCAATAAATCCAGCTTACAAATTGGAAACATGGTGTTACTCCAAGAGGACAATGCCCCACCTCTTTTATGGCGTCTCGGCAGGGTGTCTCGCCTATTCCCTGGACCGGATGGCATCACAAGAGTAGCCGACGTCATCACAACCCGAGGATGTGTACGTCGATCGCTGGTGCGCCTGTGCCCATTGCCAAATTCTGAGGATTTCCAGTGTTGAAAGCCGGAGACTTTCAACGGCCGGGAGGATGTTGCGGCGCGCCTGATATTTTCTTCATAGCAATTGCGTGGTTCATCAAATTTGCATAGCAAGGATATTTTAATTTTTTTGTATTGATCCCTACCTTCACACTCTTTTTATCGATACGTTTTCGAGAACATCTCTCATACTTTTGCATACTTTTATATAAATTTAAACAAGTGATTTCATGTATGTTTGAGTTTAAACTATATTACATCGATTATCAAGAAAACCTGGATTTCATTTCCACATTTATGTCGCATCGAACAGTATTGTCATTGACAAAAACATTAATTTCCAGAGTCATATAGATAAGCTTACTACCCGAACTCGAAAATTAATATATATTTTTAAAAACTTACGTCATGTTGCTGATGAAAAGGTTCTAAAGCTAACCTACCTCGCATTGTGCCAATCCATTTTAACGTACTGTATAACATCATGGGGTGGATCTCAAAAATCCAACATGATTAGTATTGAGCGCGCACAAAGAGCTGTTCTCAAGGTTTGCTATTACCTACCATTCCTCTATCCTACAGCTCAGAGCTATATCAAAAAGCTAAAGTTTTAACAGTGCGACAACTTTTCATTCACCATATCATTTGTAAACAACATTCTCTCCTATCATATGATCCGACACTATTTAAGAATAAACGTCGCAAATACAAAGTTTGCCCATCCGTATCTCATAACACTAAACACTTTAAAAGATTCTTTTGTTTTCTTGGCCCGTTTTTGTATAACAAAATCAACGAAATCTTACATATATACCCACTCTCTATGACACAGTGTAAAAGAAAGGTATTCGATTGTTTACAAAACCTCACATATGATGAAACAGAAAATCTCCTAATTGTACCAACCTAAAAGCCTGGCATATACATGCATACCCACCCACGCACGCACGCAAACACACACGAACACACACACTCACACACACACCCACACACACACATGCATACTATCACAAACAAGCTTGTACATAGCCTAATATTATAATTACTAGCTTCCGCCCGCGACTTCGTCCGCGTGAATATTAGAGAAAATCCTTAGGGAACCTTCAACCAGGATCCAACCAGCCGTTTTTACGCGATTAGGCGGGTCCCCACCAAGCGAGCAGCCTCGTGCGAGGCAAGACGTTTGCCGCGTGTGGCGGGCCTCGTACGAGGCTGCTCGCTTGGTGGGGACCCGCCTAATCACGTAAAAACGGCTGGTTGGATCCTGGTTGAAGGTTCCCTAAGGATTTTCACTAATATTCACGCGGACGAAGTCGCGGGCGGAAGCTAGTTTATTACAACAGTCAGAATTGGGTCCAGATATATTAGTAGATATCCCGTTCCCGTTTCTTTACACTTTTCCGTTCCCGTTCCCGTTCCCGTTCGCGTTCCTGTTCCCGTCCCCTGGGGCTGAATCATGTCCACCGTGTTGGACTTCAAAATAAATGTCATTTTTGCAATCACCATCCCACAAAACCTCAAAAACGACATCCACATCGATTTTCATGTTTACTTATCCCATTTACCCCCTAAGGCAAAACAATAAAATATGTGTTTGCCTTTTTTATTATTAGACGTACTCTCACGAATTTTAAAGTTGTAATGTCTATTTTATATTATTTTACCATACAAAATTTGAACCCCATTTTTAACCTTTTAGAGGTCAAATCATGTCCACCGCGTTGGACTTCAAAATAAATGTGATTTTTGCAATCACCATCTCATAAAATCTCAAGAACGACATCCATATCGATTTTTATATTTTTTTTTTTTTTTTTTTTATTCTTAATTTTTTTTTACGAGGGTTTTTCCTAAGGAAATGCCACCCTCATAGGTAACACAAGGTATACCTTGTACAGTATACTGTACAAGGTAGTTAAGGTAACACAAGGTCTAAAACGTAGATAAACCCGATAAAGTTTATCTACGTTTTAAACCACACTGCACAATATAATACAACATCTTGGCCGTTTTTGATAACGGTGTTGCCAAAATGCTATTGCAAAAACCTGTCTCCCCTTTAAACTGAGTATAGCTCAAGAGTTGCGATCTCTCCGCGATGTTTCGATCACATTCCATCATAATATGATAGGCATCTTCGATGATTCCACACTCACTACAGTTAGGAGATTCTGTTTTTTTCATAAGGTATGCAAAGCTGTTTAATGGAATGTGACCGGAACGCAGCCTGAGCGCTGTAACAATATCTTCCCTACTCATGTTGGCGTCGTCAAACCAAGGGATTCCGTTTAGATTTGGTTGAATCGTCTTGTACCAAATGCCTTTTGAGAGTGATCTCTCATTGAAGTATTCTTTCCAGCTGTCTTGACAGCTTAATTTAGCTAATCTCAACAGGTCAGTAAAATATGGTAAACACTTATTAGAAACTCCAATGATAGCTGCTTCTTTTGCTAACGAATCCGCATGTTCGTTGCCTACGATGCCCACATGAGCAGGGATCCACTGCAGAATTACATATTTTTGCTTTTGAGATAGATCAAATATAGATTGCAAAATCAGATAGGCAATCGGTGTTCCTCGAAAATTCGAGGTACAGCGAGCCAGATGTTGCACGGAGCTTTTGGAGTCCGTCAAAATTACAAAGTTATCATATTTGATCGAGTCGATATAAGATAGAGCTTCATATATCGCTATTAGCTCAGCGTGCATGATAGAAATTTTGGCATCTATCTTTAATCTACAACAGCCATTCGTTTGTGGATCTACGAATGCAACTCCAATATCACAATTATCCATAGACGCATCAGTATAAATTTTATAAAATTCCGAGTATTTGTACAATATGGAATGCTCACACAGGTGTTTCAGATTTTCTTTTGTGTAGTAATTTTTTGGTTGGTCTACACTATCTATATCAGTTTTTAAATGTCTTGAAAGATCCATATTACCCATCCATGTCGGTAAAGAATACATACCCAACTGTCTGTCTCGGTGAATAGGTAAATTATCAAATTTCTCATGTGCTTGTAAAAGTTCAGGTATTTTTTTGCGTCGCCAATAAGGTCTTCCCTTTAAGGACTGAAGATCATCTAGTAAGTCTATATTTTCATTATTTTCAAGTGATTTGCATTTGAGCCAAAACTTACTAGCTAAATATAGTCTCCTTATCTGCAGTGGGGGTATTGCAAGTTCATTTTCCATTACGTGGATTGGAGTAGATTTAATGAAGTTGCCCACTAATCTTAAACATTGATTTTGTAGTTTGTCCAGTTTCCCCAAGTGAGTTTTGCAACTATTACCATATAGAAAACTTCCGTAATCAAGTCTACTACGTATCAAACTGATATAGATCCTTCTTAGATGTGTCGGATGTACACCCCAGCCTGGACCACGCAATATTTTAATTACATTTATTAATTTAACTAATCGTTCTGCCAGTTCGTTAATTTGTTTTGTCCATCTTAAAGATCTGTCAAGCCATAAGCCCAAATACTTTACTGAATCTGTTAAAGCTAAATTATGATTGTTTATTCTCAACACAACTGAATCTTTTTTAAAACCTCTTTGGAAGATACATACTTTTGATTTTGATGTAGAAATGTCCAGACCAATGGGTTCTAGACATTTTTCCAATGAATGTAAAGCTACTTGAAGTTCCCTAGTACTAACATTAAGATTTTCATATGAAGCATAAAGGACTATATCATCTGCGTATTGAGACATATATACATTTTTTATTTTTGAGCAGATATCCATTGTAACTATGTTAAACAATAAAGGGGATAGAGGATCTCCTTGGGCCAAGCCAATACTAGTTTTTCTTTCAATTTCCGTGTTATCAATTTTAATTTTAAGATTTCTGTCTTTAAGAAAATTCCATAGATAATTACAAATTTTTGAACCGGCCCCAATACGTTCTAATACCGACAGCAAATACAGGATATTAACATTGTTATATGCATTATTTATGTCGACAAAGCAAGCAACTGTAGGTCTATTTTCCGTGAACCCTATAAGAATACGAGACACTAGACTACTTAGGCTGTCAAGACATGAATTTGCTTTTCTGAAGCCTGTAATATTGGAAGAAAATAGTTTGTTTCTCTCGCAATACCATTCTAATCTTTTATTAACTATGCTGTGAAAAAGTTTACAGAGACAAGACATAAGAGAAATTGGTCTCAAAGCATTATTGTTTAACTCTCGACCCCCTTTTGGAATTGGTAGTACAGAGATATCTCGCCATTGATGTGGTACGAAAGAAGAGGAGAAAATCATATTGTACAGATACAACAAAATTAATTTTGCATTGTCTGGAAGGTTGTATATCATTAAATGAGAAATTCCGTCGCAGCCAGGAGCGGTATTTTTTCGTGAAATACTATTATTAAGTTCTGAGAGGGATATGCTTGATTCTAGAGTTGGGTTAATTGAAGAAAAAGTGGGGCTATTCGGTACAGTAAAATCAGGGGTCAGACTCTTGAGTAGGTTATATGCCTTATTATTATCCACACAAGTACCTGAATTCTTATAACCTTTCAACCACTTCATTTTACGCCATAAATCACTAGCTGAAGTCGACTGATCACAGGATGAACAAAATTCTTGAAAGCTATTATCTCTAGCTCTATATAATAAATTTCTAGATTGGTCGATCTTTTCTTTTAATAAATCTGAATTACGTGGTGTTGGGTTGCGTCGAAATGTAGCAAGCGCAAGACGTCGTTCTGCTACAGCTTTGGACAGCGAAGCATTCCAGTACTGTTTGGGGACAAACTTCTCGTTGAGATTGGTGTTATATTTAATGTAGGGAATAGATAGCTCTGCGGCTGAATTGACGTGTTCTATAAAGATATCATAGTCCCTTTGTATATCATTGGTATAACAAAAGTTTTCAAGTGATTTGGACAGGGTTTCTTTGTATTTTGACCAATCTGCTTTTTTAAAATTTCGTTTTTTTACGAATTGAACAGGTATGTTAACTGCTGTTGTTAGTTTTACCATAGCGTGGTCGCTGCCCAAGGTTTCTTTTAAGACTTTGTAATTAAGTTCTAAAGCTATGTCGGTTGTTGCTAGTATCAAGTCAGGAGAATATTGATGTAAAACCCCATTTACTAATTTGACCCTGGTCGGAGTATCATCATTGAGTGAAACATAGCAACTTTCTGATAAAACCTTCACTATTTGCTCACCTCTGTGATCAGTTTTACGGGACCAGCTTGTATGATGGCCGTTGATGTCACTAAGAATAACCGATTTATTACTTGCTAAGGAAAATATCATATCCCAGTCATCAGTTCTTGTGCGGATATTAGAAGGACAGTAAACACATATGATATTCTCGATATTCACACAATTAAGGATTTGGATTTGTAATATTTGGATACCTGAATTTTTATGAATGATATTACATCTTAATGATTTGACCGATTTATGAACCAATACAGCAATGCCTCCATAAGAGTCTTCCCTGTCTGAGCGATGGATATTATAATCCTTAATTCTTAGAGAGCTATCCGGATTTAGCCATGTTTCACAAATTGAAGCAATATGGATCTTTTCTTGCAATAACACATTTTCAAAGCAAATTAATTTAGGACCTAAGCTTTGAGCGTTCCAATGTAAAATATTTAACTTAACAATCTTAGTTGAGCTAGCCATTTAGATAGTCTAAGATATTTTTCAAAATGGGCCAATCTGAAATATTCTCAACTACGACTAAAATAATCCACTCAAGGCAACACTTAATAACTAGTTTAACTTTTTGACTAAAAGAACTACTATTATTTAAAAACACAATTTCTCTTAATCTATTGAGCAGTTCCATGAAAGTGGTGTCTTTCTTCCGATCAAACGTCTCACTCTTCTCTTGTGTTTTATCAGAACATGAATGATCCATTTCAACTTCTGGTACACTAGGATTTCGTCGCTTTTTCGAGAGTGGAGTCATTTCTGTCTTTTCACAATCAGCATCCCTATGGATATCGGCACGGAATTTGGTGACCTTTGCGTATGTTTCCCTCTCCTGTGCTGGAGTTTCTAAAATACTTGATAGAGGAGAAAAGAAATTGGCCTCTTGTTTTGTAAATGAGATTTCTGGTTTTGTCTTTCCTTTCGGGTAACTAAATATAGGAGATTTTGGTACATACATGGTACAGGCTTTACGGTAGGTACAATTAAACTCCGACATCAGTTCACGAATCCTTTTTTCTTTTTGAAAGGCGGGACAAGACTTGTCTAATGCCATATGGTTACCCTGGCAATTTACACACACGTACACCAGTGTGTCACAGTTTTCATGACTACCGTTGCATTTAGGGCAAGTGATTTTGTCCGAGGGGCATCTAGCATGTGTATGCCCTAGTTTCCAGCACTTTGAGCACTGAGACACTGGGAATATATAGGGATCTACTTTAATTCGAAGGTTATCCACGTATACGAAAGCAGGCAAACTAGAACCTTTGAAGCAAATGCGTACAGTTTCACACGGAACCCATTCACCAGTCGATGATCTTCGCTTCAAACGGTTGGCAGATGCTATTATTATGTCTCTATCACAGGATATGCTCTGAAGTATGTCCTCATCAGTTAGGTCTATATCAACATCTTTAATAGTACCATAAGAGTAACTAACTTGAAACGCTTTTTGGATGTTCCACCCTTTATCAATCAATTCTTTACAGTTGGTTAATTTTTCCATACATTTATTGTTTTCAAAATCAACTCTGATCTTATACGGATTTAGATATTTTATTTTATTTATGTCCACTATCCCAAGACTTTTGAAAAGTTTTGCAATCGCAAACTGTTTAGGTAACTTTTCTTTATTTGTTATGTAAACTTCTAGACTATCTTGAGTTTTCAATTTTTTTCCTCTTATTACTAAATTCCATCCTTCTTCTTGCTCCTCCTCTCTTCCTCTTTTCGTGGGTCCCATGCTTTCTTCATTTATTTGTGTATTTTCTTCTTCCTGTAATAAATATTTTTTTTATATTTACTTACCCCATTTAGCCACTAAGGGGTTGATTTTCAAAATCACAAAATATATGTTTCTCTATTTATTTTTAGACGTGCTCCTACGAAGTTTAAAGTTGTATTGTAATGTCTGTTTTATATTCTTTTTCCATACATAATTTAACCCTATTTTCACCCTTTTAGGGGTTAAATCATGTTCACCTTGTTGAACTTCAAAATAAATGTCATTTTCGCAATCGTCATCCCAGAAAACCCCAATAACGACATCCATATCTATTTTAGGTTTATTTACCCCATTTCATCCCCATAGGGGTTAAAATACTACCAATAACCATATACGTTGCGTTTTATTTCCATCCATAAGCCTAAATTATAAATTTAACGATTTTTACTTTGAAAATTAAGGATTTTTTTCTATACTCAACTTCATCCCCCTTTTCACCCCATCGGGGGTAGAATTTTGAAAAACGATGATACACGTATTTATTAATTTTCAATCATCAGCCTGAATACAAAATTTGAAGATCCTAGCATCAAAACTGAGGGACTTCCATACAAACTCTCATCCCTTATTTCATCGCCTTAGGGATGGAATTTTCAAAAATCCTTCCTTAGTGGATGCCTACACTGTAAAAGGTACCTGTGTGTAAAATTTCAAGTCTATAGGTTCAGTAGTTTGGGCTGTGCGTTGATATCTCACTCAGTCAGTCAGGACTTTGAATTTTATATATATAGATAAGTAGAATACAATAAACTTTTATTTTCAAGTATTATTCTCTCCTGAGGTTTTAATAGATACCTATGGACTCCATTTTGGCGATGATGTATTCATATTCTGTGAGGCGGAGGCCTGGTAATCTGTAATACAGGTTATCCTAGTACAGATACCAGTCTCTCACATATTGCTTTTTGTAAACGCCCAACTAATTTAAGTTTAGTAATTAAGTCTGTAAAAGTTTGTGAGAGAAAATAAATAAATAAAAAATTATAATATTATTATTATTAGTATACGGGTGAACTATAGCGGAGCTAGGGGTGAGTAGTATACTGGTGAACGATAGCGGAGCTAGGGGTAAGTAGTATACTGGTGAACTATAGCGGAGCTAGGGGTGAGTAGTATACTGGTGAACGATAGCGGAGCTAGGGGTGAGTAGTATACTGGTGAACGATAGCGGAGCTAGGGGTGAGTAGTATACTGGTGAACGATAGCGGAGCTAGGGGTGAGTAGTATACTGGTGAACTATAGCGGAGCTAGGGGTGAGTAGTATACTGGTGAACGATAGCGGAGCTAGGGGTGAGTAGTATACTGGTGAACTATAGCGGAGCTAGGGGTGAGTAGTATACTGGTGAACTATAGCGGAGCTAGGGGTGAGTAGTATACTGGTGAACTATAGCGGAGCTAGGGGTGAGTAGTATACTGGTGAAATATAGCGGAGCTAGGGGTGAGTAGTATACTGGTGAACGATAGCGGAGCTAGGGGTGAGTAGTATACTGGTGAACTATAGCGGAGCTAGGGGTGAGTAGTATACTGGTGAACGATAGCGGAGCTAGGGGTGAGTAGTATACTGGTGAACTATAGCGGAGCTAGGGGTGAGTAGTATACTGGTGAACGATAGCGGAGCTAGGGGTGAGTAGTATACTGGTGAACTATAGCGGAGCTAGGGGTGAGTAGTATACTGGTGAACTATAGCGGAGCTAGGGGTGAGTAGTATACTGGTGAACGATAGCGGAGCTAGGGGTGAGTAGTATACTGGTGAACTATAGCGGAGCTAGGGGTGAGTAGTATACTGGTGAACGATAGCGGAGCTAGGGGTGAGTAGTATACTGGTGAACTATAGCGGAGCTAGGGGTGAGTAGTATACTGGTGAACTATAGCGGAGCTAGGGGTGAGTAGTATACTGGTGAACGATAGCGGAGCTAGGGGTGAGTAGTATACTGGTGAACTATAGCGGAGCTAGGGGTGAGTAGTATACTGGTGAACGATAGCGGAGCTAGGGGTGAGTAGTATACTGGTGAAATATAGCGGTGCTAGGGGTCAGTAGTATACTGGTGAACTATAGCGGAGCTAGGGGTAAGTAGTATACTGGTGAAATATAGCGGTGCTAGGGGTCAGTAGTATACTGGTGAACTATAGCGGAGCTAGGGGTGAGTAGTATACTGGTGAACTATAGCGGAGCTAGGGGTGAGTAGTATACTGGTGAACTATAGCGGAGCTAGGGGTGAGTAGTATACTGGTGAACGATAGCGGAGCTAGGGGTGAGTAGTATACTGGTGAACTATAGCGGAGCTAGGGGTGAGTAGTATACTGGTGAACGATAGCGGAGCTAGGGGTGAGTAGTATACTGGTGAACGATAGCGGAGCTTGGAGTGAGTAGTATACTGGTGAACTATAGCGGAGCTAGGGGTGAGTAGTATACTGGTGAACTATAGCGGAGCTAGGGGTAAGTAGTATACTGGTGAACTATGGCGGAGCTAGGGGTGAGTAGTATACTGGTGAACTATAGCGGAGCTAGGGGTGAGTAGTATACTGGTGAACTATAGCGGAGCTAGGGGTGAGTAGTATACTGGTGAACGATAGCGGAGCTAGGGGTGAGTAGTATACTGGTGAACTATAGCGGAGTTAGGGGTGAGTAGTATACTGGTGAACGATAGCGGAGCTAGGGGTGAGTAGTATACTGGTGAACTATAGCGGAGCTAGGGGTGAGTAGTATACTGGTGAAATATAGCGGAGCTAGGGGTGAGTAGTATACTGGTGAACGATAGCGGAGCTAGGGGTGAGTAGTATACTGGTGAACTATAGCGAAACTAGGGGTGAGTAGTAAACTGGTGAAATATAGCGGAGCTAGGGGTGAGTAGTATACTGGTGAACTATAGCGGAGCTAGGGGTGAGTAGTATACTGGTGAACGATAGCGGAGCTAGGGGTGAGTAGTATACTGGTGAACGATAGTGGAGCTAGGGGTGAGTAGTATACTGGTGAACTATAGCGGAGCTAGGGGTTAGTAATATACTGGTGAACGATAGCGGAGCTAGGGGTGAGTAGTATACGGGTGAACTATAGCGGAGCTAGGGGTGAGTAGTATACTGGTGAACGATAGCGGAGCTAGGGGTGAGTAGTATACTTGTGAAATATAGCGGAGCTAGGGGTGAGTAGTATACTGGTGAACGATAGCGGAGCTAGGGGTGAGTAGTATACTGGTGAACGATAGCGGAGCTAGGGGTGAGTAGTATACTGGTGAACTATAGCGGAGCTAGGGGTGAGTATACTGGTGAACGATAGCGGAGCTAGGGGTGAGTAGTATACTGGTGAACTAAAGCGGAGCTAGGGGTGAGTAGTATACTGGTGAACGATAGCGGAGCTAGGGGTGAGTAGTATACTGGTGAACTATAGCGGAGCTAGGGGTGAGTAGTATACTGGTATACGATAGCGGAGCTAGGGGTGAGTAGTATACTGGTGAACTATAGCGGAGCTAGGGGTGAGTAGTATACTGGTGAAATATAGCGGAGCTAGGGGTGAGTAGTATACTGGTGAACTATAGTGGAGCTAGGGGTGAGTAGTATACTGGTGAACTAAAGCGGAGCTAGGGGTGAGTAGTATACTGGTGAACGATAGCGGAGCTAGGGGTGAGTAGTATACTGGTGAACTATAGCGGAGCTAGGGGTGAGTAATATACTGGTGAAATATAGCGGAGCTAGGGTTGAGTAGTATACTGGTGAACGAAAGTGGAGCTAGGGGTGAGTAGTATACTGGTGAACTATAGCGGAGCTAGGGGTGAGTAGTATACTGGTGAACGATAGCGGAGCTAGGGGTGAGTAGTATACTGGTGAACTATAGCGGAGCTAGGGGTGAGTAGTATACTGGTGAACTATAGCGGAGCTAGGGGTAAGTAGTATACTGGTGAACTATAGCGGAGCTAGGGGTGAGTAGTATACTGGTGAACGATAGCGGAGCTAGGGGTGAGTAGTATACTGGTGAACTATAGCGGAGCTAGGGGTGAGTAGTATACTGGTGAACGATAGCGGAGCTAGGGGTGAGTAGTATACTGGTGAACTATAGCGGAGCTAGGGGTGAGTAGTATACTGGTGAACTATAGCGGAGCTAGGGGTGAGTAGTATACTGGTGAACGATAGCGGAGCTAGGGGTGAGTAGTATACTGGTGAACTATAGCGGAGCTAGGGGTGAGTAGTATACTGGTGAACTATAGCGGAGCTAAGGGTGAGTAGTATACTGGTGAAATATAGCGGAGCTAGGGGTGAGTAGTATACTGGTGAACTATAGTGGAGCTAGGGGTGAGTAGTATACTGATGAACTATAGCGGAGCTAGGGGTGAGTAGTATACTGGTGAACTATAGCGGAGCTAGGGGTTAGTAATATACTGGTGAAATATAGCGGAGCTAGGGGTGAGTAGTATACTGGTGAACGAAAGTGGAGCTAGGGGTGAGTAGTATACTGGTGAACTATAGCGGAGCTAGGGGTGAGTAGTATACTGGTAAACGATAGCGGAGCTAGGGGTAAGTAGTATACTGGTGAACTATAGCGGAGCTAGGGGTGAGTAGTATACTGGTGAACTATAGCGGAGCTAGGGGTGAGTAGTATACTGGTGAACTATAGCGGAGCTAGGGGTGAGTAGTATACTGGTGAACGATAGCGGAGCTAGGGGTGAGTAGTATACTGGTGAACTATAGCGGAGCTAGGGGTGAGTAGTATACTGGTGAACTAAAGCGGAGCTAGGGGTGAGTAGTATACTGGTGAACGATAGCGGAGCTAGGGGTGAGTAGTATACTGGTGAACGATAGCGGAGCTAGGGGTGAGTAGTATACTGGTGAAATATAGCGGAGCTAGGGGTGAGTAGTATACTGGTGAACTATAGCGGAGCTAGGGGTGAGTAGTATACTGGTGAACGATAGCGGAGCTAGGGGTGAGTAGTATACGGGTGAACTATAGCGGAGCTAGGGGTGAGTAGTATACTGGTGAACGATAGCGGAGCTAGGGGTGAGTAGTATACTGGTGAACGATAGCGGAGCTAGGGGTGAGTAGTATACTGGTGAACTATAGCGGAGCTAGGGGTGAGTAGTATACTTGTGAACGATAGCGGAGCTAGGGGTGAGTAGTATACTGGTGAAATATAGTGGAGCTAGGGGTGAGTAGTATACTGGTGAACTATAGCGGAGCTAGGGGTGAGTAGTATACTGGTGAAATATAGCGGAGCTAGGGGTGAGTAGTATACTGGTGAACTATAGCGGAGCTAGGGGTGAGTAGTATACTGGTGAACGATAGCGGAGCTAGGGGTGAGTAGTATACTGGTGAACTATAGCGGAGCTGGGGGTGAGTAGTATACTGGTGAACGATAGCGGAGCTAGGGGTGAGTAGTATACTGGTGAACTATAGCGGAGCTAGGGGTGAGTAGTATACTGGTGAACGAAAGCGGAGCTAGGGGTGAGTAGTATACTGGTGAACGATAGCGGAGCTAGGGGTGAGTAGTATATTGGTGAACTATAGCGGAGCTAGGGGTGAGTAGTATACTGGTGAACGAAAGCGGAGCTAGGGGTGAGTAGTATACTGGTGAACGAAAGCGGAGCTAGGGGTGAGTAGTATACTGGTGAACTTTAGCGGAGCTAGGGGTGAGTAGTATACTGGTGAAATATAGCGGAGCTAGGGGTGAGTAGTATACTGGTGAACGATAGCGGAGCTAGGGGTGAGTAGTATACTGGTGAACGATAGCGGAGCTAGGGGTGAGTAGTATACTGGTGAACTATAGCGGAGCTAGGGGTGAGTAGTATACTGGTGAACGATAGCGGAGCTAGGGGTGAGTAGTATACTGGTGAAATATAGTGGAGCTAGGGGTGAGTAGTATACTGGTGAACTATAGCGGAGCTAGGGGTGAGTAGTATACTGGTGAAATATAGCGGAGCTAGGGGTGAGTAGTATACTGGTGAACTATAGCGGAGCTAGGGGTGAGTAGTATACTGGTGAACGATAGCGGAGCTAGGGGTGAGTAGTATACTGGTGAACTATAGCGGAGCTGGGGGTGAGTAGTAAACTGGTGAACGATAGCGGAGCTAGGGGTGAGTAGTATACTGGTGAAATATAGCGGAGCTAGGGATGAGTAGTATACTGGTGAACTATAGCGGAGCTAGGGGTGAGTAGTATACTGGTGAACGATAGCGGAGCTAGGGGTGAGTAGTATACTGATGAACTATAGCGGAGCTAGGGGTGAGTAGTATACTGGTGAAATATAGCGGAGCTATGGGTGAGTAGTATACTGGTGAACTATAGCGGAGCTAGGGGTGAGTAGTAAACTGGTGAAATATAGCGGAGCTAGGGGTGAGTAGTATACTGGTGAATTATAGCGGAGCTAGGGGTGAGTAGTATACTGGTGAACGATAGCGGAGCTAGGGGTGAGTAGTATACTGGTGAACGATAGCGGAGCTGGGGGTGAGTAGTATACTGGTGAACTATAGCGGAGCTAGGGGTGAGTAGTATACTGGTGAACGATAGCGGAGCTAGGGGTGAGTAGTATACGGGTGAACTATAGCGGAGCTAGGGGTGAGTAGTATACTGGTTGTAGGAGTTTTTCCTACATCTATAGAGAAAGTTTATGTTTGAGTTAAACGACGTCGCGGTTTTAGTTATAGTTTTATTTTCACAAAGTTATAGTAAGTATAAATGTTTGTTTGTCGGTGGCTAACGCTTAACTAACTATAATATCAATTAAATAAAATTACATTGTCGCGGAATCTGCTGATACGCAAGATTGCGAACATTCAACTCGTTACTCGACCCATATTGTGCGGTTGCTAAACCGTACATGCTCCCGAGGGCGAGATGAGATAAAGATACACGTAGATAGTTATAAAATAAAGCAATACAAGTTCAAGCGTAAGGTAAAGAAAATATAATGTTAAAAAATAGTTAAAAAGGTTATCGAAACTATTGTCTCTAATTACTTAATTATTTTACACAACACACACTACACTAAGCACTATCACTGTCATTAAATAGTTTTCTTATGACCGGTGACGTGGATTTGTTTATGCGGCCGTAGATGGGAGCTGGACCCGCAATTGCTGTTTCGTTGGGAGTACGAATCTTCTGCGGACGCTGTGTCAGTGGGATCGGAGGCTCTACAGGTGGGTGATCACGGCGTGCTGTTGAAGAGATAGTTGCAGTGCAGCGCGCTCGTCCGCGCCGCCAAATGTAGGTGCCTGCTGTGATCAGTATTACGCCGGCCAGAACGTACAGCACTATGTACTGGTGTACGTCATGTGTGGTGAGGCTGTCCGTGTCAGTTATTATTTCGCTGACTTCCTTGCTCTTCATTTGTTGGATTCGTTTGTCAATGACGTCAAATTCTTTTCCAAAATATTCAAAGTCTGATCCATTAATTCCTTTGAGTTGGACTAATGGTATACTTGTATTAAAGATGTTGTTGATCGGATGTATGTCAACCTTGAGTACAGGTGATTGTACTGTCATAGTATTAGATTGCTGCGTATGCGAATATATCGTGAAGGTTTCGCCCTTGATGACGCATCCTTCCCCGAGTGCGATAACGCCGGCCTTGCTGACGCGTTCGGCTGCAACCTGATTCTCGCATATAATTCTTATTGTTCGTTGTCCACAGCAGAAAAATAAGTACGTATTTATTTTATTAAGTTGTGTCCACATGTCAGTACAAATTGTATGCGAAGTTTCACATTGATCTGTATTTTTTATCTTGACGCAGAGATTCTCATCTGACTTTAGGTGATAAATTGGTTGTTGTAAAGGACACATCAGAGTTTTGTGATTATATGGCATACAAGATCGTAGTTCCATTTCTGTTAAGGGTATGTAAGCATCCTTCTTTAAGTTTATGGCGATATGATCAGCGAGCGGTCTTATCTTTGCCATATATTCTTCAGTTTCTTGAGGAATCGGTAATAAGCTGTATATCTCGTAATTATCACGAGTTACGAGAGGAATTTTGATTTCGAAAATGAAATAGTTCGTAGTCATTCTAGCTTTTACTTTCAGCAAATGGTAAAGTGTTCTTAAATCAGTTTGTATGTTTTCGATCGGCAAAGTTAAATCGCTTGAAAGATGTCCTGAAATTATATTCAGCTCCTTTGCTAATTGTTTAGGACTTAATAGATGAATGTCAAATTTTCCGTAATGAATTTCCGTTATCGTATCCAAAAGTGTTTCCTGGAGTCCTTTTAAATTCTCTAAAATGTTGTTAGCGATAATCGATGTGAGTGTAAAATCGCTAAGTTGTTTCACGTCTTTCATTTCAGTTGCCATTGTGTTCGCAGCCTTATCAAGTATGACGAGGTGTTGGTTATACATTTTATGTTGTCGGTCGATAGTTTCTTCCACTCGTTTTAATAAATTGTTTTCCGCTTCCACAAGCGAAGTTTGGTTCTTCCAGAGCTGGACAAGATGCTTCTCGTTTTCCTTTATTAAATTTATGTCGATTTCGTATTTTTCAGCAAAATCTTGATCAAGTAAACCAAATAAACTGTTTGCTATAGAGCCAATGCCGTTGATAAGCCCCCGGCGTCGCCGTCTTGAGTTTGTTTCTTGCTGACTAAGGAGCATTCCACTGTAGTAGTTTAACTCGTTGTAAGCGTGACGTAGTTGAAGTAGAATGACGTCGCACTGGTGACGATTCTCGGAAGTGGCACATATGTTTTCTAAGCTTGTGATATAGTCTTTAAATGTTTGTATGCCATGCCAGTAGGGATCCATGTCATAAAACACAATCAGTTTCCATTCGTCGCGCATAAGATGCATGTCCGTTATCTTGTCAAAATAGAGACTTTGGCTACTATTTATGTTGGTAAGGCTGTAGTTACACTGAGCGGGTGTTATAATTGCCAATAGTGATAATATGGCCCATATCAAATTGCATGATCTCTTTTTTGTTTTCTTGTTTGTTTGTTGGTTTTGTTCATTTTGTTGTTTGTTTTCGTTGCTCAGAACTTCGTTTGATGTGACCGATTTTTCTTTGTTTTCAGGTTTTGATGATACAGGTAGTTTCGATAGTTTGGTAATAGGGCGTTTCATTGTTCCGTTTTTTGTTTTGATGGTGACCACTCGAACATGACCATCTTTTTTTGTTGACTCTTGGTGTCGAAAATGGTATGCTTCTTGTTCATTATTTGTAGGGTTGTCATCTAAAAGTTTAGGGTTGTTTGATGACCACTTTCGTAAGTTAAACCCACCGGACATAAGTAGGTTTTTAAGGTCATTTTTGATGCGTGTCGCAGTTTCAAGGTCATCGGACGTGTAAAGTAGGTCATCCATGTAGAAAGATGTTTCTATTATGGCTGCGGCTTCAGGGTAGTTGTTTCTCTCGTCGTTGGCTAGTTGTTTAATAGTCATCATAGCTAAATACGGAGCCCCTTTACATCCATATGTTACGGTTGAAAGAGCATACTCCCTAATTTGCTGATCAGGTGAATCTCTCCACAGGATTTTTTGGTATTTCTGGTCTTCCTCGTTTACCCACACTTGCCGGAACATTTTTTCGATGTCCGCGGTAAGAGCAATCTTGTAAAGTCTCCATTTCAAAATTAGAGATTGTAGGTCTGTTTGTAAGTTAGGCCCACGGTACATTAAGTCGTTTAGACTTTCTCCCGAAGTTGTCTTGGCAGATGCATTAAAAACAACACGCAGGGCCGTTGTTGATGACTCGGCGCGCTGTACACAGTGGTGTGGTAAATAATAGCTTGGTTTCGTGTTACTATCACAAGGTCGCATGTGATTTAGTTCTTCGTACTCTTTTATAAATAGTTTATAATCTTTTTCTATGTTTTCTGATTTTCTAAATTTCTGTTCTAGCTGACGAAATTGTGCAGCAGCTTTCTTTCGTGATTCTCCCAATTTTTCGTTGACTTCAGGGTGTAAGGGCAGCCGTACAACATAACGACCATCCTCCTGTCGTTTTGTAGTTGTTTGGTAATGTTGTATACAATTAAGATCTTCTGTAGACATCTGAGAGCTCTCCGAGATGTCTTCTATCGTCCAAAATCTGCTGATTTCATCCAAATTGTTTAAGATAACGTTGCATTGGTATGATCTCATGTTACCACACAGAATCCAGCCAAGTAGGGATTGTTGTGCAATAGGGTGTGTTTCTTCTCCCTTAATTATTCCTCCTAGTATAATGTTAGAGTAAATGTCAGCCCCGAAGAGAATGTCGACGGGACGGCTTATGTTGAAATCTGGGTCCGCCAGCTGTAGACCTTCCAGATGTGTCCATGTTGATGGTTTTGTAAATGATCGGTTTGGTAGATTGTTGATTAAGTTGCGCATCACGTAGACGTCTGAGTTGAAAGTATAATTACTAAGTATCGAAGTACAGGTGATAGTTATTGCACCCTTACAATTATTTTCTCTCGCTCCGACCCCGAAAATTACTCCTTTGCATTTTTGTCGAGGTAATTCGAGCATCTGAGCGGCGTTTTCAGTAATTAGGGAAATTTGGGATCCCTGGTCAATCAGCACTCGTAGAACGATTTCCGAACCGTCGTTGGTCTTGACCTTGACTTGAGCGGTAGCTAAAAGTGTTTCTGATATGTCTTCCATCGAAGCGTGACTGCTGGAAGTCGATGCATTCTGGTTGTTAGTTTTTTCCATGTTGTTGTTTGGTGTTTTGTTTACAGTTGTATCTTGATGAAGCAGAGTATGGTGCTGTCCATCACATTGCCTGCATCTTTTCTCAGATTTGCATTGTTTGCCCTTGTGATCGAACAAACAATTTTTACATAAGTTATGTTTCGCAATCAATTTCCTGCGGTCGAACAAATGTAATTTGATAAACTCGTTGCAATGAAATAATCCATGTTCATTACTGCAGAGTGGGCATTTTACGTGGCTTGGAATGTTATTCGACGTCATTTTGTTCAATGTCGAGTAATTATTATTTGTGGAGTTATTAAAAGTTTTCGGTTTTGAATTGAGATTCTGGTTAGCGCTGAATGTTTTGTATGTAGGCTGGAACTTGTTGTTTGATGGACCACGATGTTGTTGATCAGTCGTTGGTCGCTCTTGTTTTCGTCGCGAAGACTCCAAAGATGTAAACTTTGTTTCCAAAAATTTTAGAAACTCTGTGAGACTGGGCAGCTCTCTTGGTTGTTTCACACTCTCAATATAATCGTTGTAGGTGTCTGTATCCAATTTTTGTGATAAGAGGTGCACTAAAATTGGATCCCAGGTAGAAATATCAACGCCAAGATTTTTTATGGCGTTGAGACATTCGTTCGTTGTATCATGCACTCTTTTAATAGATATAGCTGTTTGGTACTGTATAGTTGGTAAGTTTAACATAGTATTAAGGTGCGAAGAGAAAATAAGCTTTTTGTTGTTGTATCTATTATTCAGTATGTCCCAGCAAACATTGTAATTGTCTGAGCTGATTGCTAGATGTTGGATAAGTTTTTCAGCTTCGCCCTTGACCTTCGACTTCAAGAACTGCATCTTCTGCGCTTTTGATAACGTTGGATTAGAGTGGATAGTTTCGATGAATAAGTCCTTGAACGAGGTCCAGTGCTGGTAAGCGCCACTGAAGACAGGCAGGTCCAAAATGGGTGTTGATTTTTCTTTATGTGACGCAGACCACATTTTGGTGTTGAGTGCTTTTTTCATTGACTTGAACTGCTTTTCATATTTTTCAAACAATTTTTCGTACTCTTCTTGTTCTCCTATCACTTCACTGTCAAGCTCCCAATGCAGTAAATCGATCGCTTTCCATCTTGACTCCATGTCCTTTAAAGTATCCTCAAATTCCCACTTTTCGTTAATTTCTTCTAAGTCAATAGCAGCGAGTGTCCTTGAAAAAGCCTTAAAGTTGCTACGTTGTCTCCGTAACATTTCTTCCGCCTTACTAGCGTTACCTTGGGAAATAGTTTGGTTCGTTGATTTCTCTTGTTTTTGTTGTGGTTGATAAGGGGCAGAAAATTCACCAGACGTTTCAGGTTCACTTACTTGCATTTTAGGGTTCAACGGTGACTTTTCTCTCGTATATAGTTCGCTTGGTTTTGCTTGTTGGTCAATAGTTGTTCGTGCTTCGTTGTAAAAGTTTTTTGCTTTTTCGTAGTAGTTTTCGGAAAAATAAGTATAGTTCCGGTCTCCAATTGCACATATTTGTACATGGTTAGTTTGAAATTCCGTCCAGTACGAATCGAGCGATTCTAGACGTTTCTTGAAATAAGTTGGTGTTTTTCGATCAGCTGGATCTTTCTTGAAGTTACGAAGCAGTTGCTGCATCGCTTCAATAACTTGGTTTTGGTTTGCTAGTAGATCTTCGATTTTGCTCATGTTGGTTGATGTTAAAGGTTCCGACTGCTAATTCACAAGTTGTGCGCGCCTGTACCCTAAATGCGATATGTGCGCTCTCGTCTCAATTCAACCGGTGAGACCCGCTGGTGGGAGGCCGGCCGAACCGATTCGCTATCGCAAAAGAGCACAAGATCACACACTGCGAATATGTTGGTTTGCAGCCGTTGGTGACGTAGACAGATGACAGTGTCCACAGGTTGGTGTCCGTGCGTGCAGGATTCGGCAATCCACAAGTATAACGTCACACTCGCGAACTCTGGTCCCGCTTACACGAAAACTCGAAGGACCATAAAGATGTAGGAGTTTTTCCTACATCTATAGAGAAAGTTTATGTTTGAGTTAAACGACGTCGCGGTTTTAGTTATAGTTTTATTTTCACAAAGTTATAGTAAGTATAAATGTTTGTTTGTCGGTGGCTAACGCTTAACTAACTATAATATCAATTAAATAAAATTACATTGTCGCGGAATCTGCTGATACGCAAGATTGCGAACATTCAACTCGTTACTCGACCCATATTGTGCGGTTGCTAAACCGTACACTGGTGAACGATAGCGGAGCTAGGGGTGAGTAGTATACTGGTGAACTATAGCGGAGCTAGGGGTGAGTAAGGTCCAAATATTTGTTTTATATCATTGTTTTTGGTTAAAACTTTAAGCGTATGTTTATTTCCATTTGTTTCTATTTCGATTCGTTCAGTTGGTACGTGGACATATTCCCAATCCGATGTATTATTTATTTCGAATCTATTTAATTTTGTTGGCTCTACCACCAACAATTTTGCGATATGTAATTTCATCTCATACGGTTTCATTTCGCAATTTCTATAATCATCATCGGCTCTATGATGAAAATTAAATGTTACTTTATCTTCGATTTCTTCATTTACTTGAATATTTTCTGATATTTCAATTTCTGTTCTTACGGGATTTTTCTTTTCTTTTGACGTGTTAATGTCACAATTTTCCAAAGTGAATTCTATAGAATTTTGGTCAATATTACATTTTTCTGTACTGGTGCCCTGTTTCGATTTATCTGATGTAATTTTCCGTGAAATGTCTTCAATGCTTTTTCTTTTTGTATTGGTGTTCTGGGTCGATTTATGCGAATTCGTCCTCGGTGATATTTCATCACTCTGTTTACTTTGTTTATTGACGTTCTGTTTTGACTTATCTGAATTAATTCTTCGTACAGTATCATCATTCCGTTTTTTTCCCGTATCGGTATTTTGTGTAGGTTTCGAATTTTCTGAATTTATCTTCGGTGCAGTAACATAATGGCAATTTTGTATTGTATAATCGATAGAGTTTGAATCAATTTTCCAACAATCATCTTTAATTCGCTTCATTTTTCAAAACGTTTAAATATTTTCTCTATAATAAATTTTGTAAACAAAGAGTTAACCTTTCTTTAACGTACAATCGTTTACACTAACGCCGACATGCTTACAAATCATTATATATATACTATCCCCTCTTTCTATTTTTATACCAAGGTATGAATTAAAAGTGTGCGGAAAACACAGATGCATGTAGTAGTGAGCGTATGACAACAAGGGGCGGGCGAGCAACAGCTGTTAACGGGTGATGTCTAGAAACGCGAAATCCAACGTAAAATGTCACTTGTAATATTTTTGGCTTATCTTATTAAAATGGAGTAAATGTTATTATAAAGATTATTCACCAAGGCACAATATCACAGAACATTGCATTCAAATCCAATCAACAGTTAAATCAAAACATTTCCTTCACTTTTCCCGGTGCCCCAAGGCACCCACGGGGCGACCGTGCGGCAGCGCGGGCGTACGACAGCGGGCGTGTGTGTGCGTGACAGCGTGCGTGTGTGTGTGACGGCAGCGAGCGGGCGGGCGGGTGACAGCGGAGGGCGGGCGTGTATGGACATGTCGGCGGGCGGACGTCAGCTGTGACGTGGTCACGTGACGTGGCAAGCTTTCCACCGTCCCTTTATGATGGTAGGTAGGTGTGTAGGTTAGGTACGTGTAGGTAATTGCACATGGCAAGCTTTCACCAGTCCTTTAATGGTACAGGGTAGGTTAGGTAGGTTAGGTAGGTGTAGGTATCGACACCCACCGTAGTAGACCCTGGTAGTAGAGACCTGACGCACACGGGACAGAACACTAGGTAGGTTTTTTTTTTAATACTATTTACTTATGGAGTAGGTTAGGTAGGTTAGGTAGGTGGTGGTGTGGTCTACCAATAATGATTAGCAATAACCACACCACCACCTACCTAACCTACCTAACCTACTCCATAAGTAAATAGTATTAAAAAAAAAACCTACCTAGTGTTCTGTCCCGTGTGCGTCAGTTAGGTTAGGTTAGGTTAGGTTAGGTTAGGTTAGGTTAGGTTAGGTTAGGTTAGGTTAGGTTAGGTTAGGTTAGGTTTTTTTTTTTTTGACTGATGGTTAATAAGGATGGGGGGGTGCTGGAATGTTTTGGCTGTGGTTGGAGGTTGGGGGGGGTGGGTCGAGTTGGACCAGCACCATCGGACTCATCCCTTGGTGAGGCTTGTTGCCTTCCGGTGCCGGGCCGGGGCAAGAAAAAGAGGGAGAAAGAAAGAGAATTATAGAAGGATACAAAAGGAGGAGGACAGAAGAAAGAAAGAGGAAGGAAGGGGATAGGAGGAGAAGAAATTTTTTTTTTTTTTTTTTTTATAAATAAAATAAAAATAAATTAAAAAGCGCTTTAGTCAGACTGCCGCGGGGGCGTGCCGCCCAGACTCCGCGCGCATGGGACCCGATGAGGATCCGACCGCTCCAGGGGTGGCGCTGTCGAAGAGGTGCCCCTCTCCACTCGAAGAAGGCCCCGGTGGTGAGGAGCCGACGTCCGCACCCAGCCTGCCGTTGGAGATCGGGGCCGAGGCCGGTGCTGCAGATGAGGGCCGCGTAGCTGGCGGGTGCGTGCTTCGCCCGAGGAGCTGGTCACGTGGCGCAGAAAGGTTGGGCGGAGGGTCCCAGCGGCAGTCCGGTAAAGCGAACGAGTGATGTATAAAGATATGTTGTTGAGTCGATACAGAGAGGTGCGATTTGAGATGCACATAGGGGTGGTCTGGCGCGGACGGCGGCTGGAAACCGCATGGGAACGCCCGCGCCCGCCCGGGGCGTGATGTTGTTGCAACACATTGGTAGAAATAAACAATAGGGTTTTCCAAAATAAAGAGGGTTTATAATGGGGTAAACGTTGGTTGTGCGCTTGTGCGCAACGATGTGAATATGCAATATGAATATGTGCGAGCAGGTTGGTGCGTTTAAGCGCAAAAGTGTGAGTATAAAAGAGAAGGCAGAGAGGAGCAATTTTGGGCAGGTTATGCATAAAGGATAGGCAGGCGCGGGCGGCAGCTGTAAACTGCATGGGAGCGCCCGCGCCCACCCGGGGCGCGAATGTTATTACAATTCATTAGTGGAATAAAAAATTAAGGGGGGCCCGCTGACGTAGACGGGTTTTCCCATTTTAAAGTGGGTTTATAATGGGTTGGAGGTTGGTTTGTGCGCTTGAGCGCAAAAATGTGAATATGAAAGAAGTTCGGGCGCAGCCGCTCCCGAACGGGCGCGAAGCTTTGTGTTGAAACTCAAAGGGGTGGGCGTGACGCCCGAGACGAGACGAACGTTAAGTAGGTGCTAAGGTTGGTCGCGAGTTGCCGCGCCCAAACAATGTTGCGTAAATTTGATGTGGGTTACATACATAGGGGAAGGCTAGCGCGGACGACGGCCGTAAGCCGTATGGGGACGCCCACGCCTACCCGGAGCGTTGGGCAATGGGGACCAGGACCAACGGTGTTGCCGACAACAGCCTCATAGGGGAAGGCAAGCGCGGACGACGGCCGTAAGCCGCATGGGAACGCCCGCGCCCACCTGAAGCGTTGGGCAATGGGGACCAGGACCAACGGTATTGCCGAGAACAGCCTCCTAGCATGTTATGTGAAGTATTTTTTAAAAAAAGTTCCATTATTAGTTGTTGTCTGTGAGTTGCGCCATGGGGTTTGGGACGCTTGGTTTGGGAGTTGTCAAGATGTTAAAGACCGATTCCAGTACCTCTGTCTAAGGTAGTCCAGGTAGTCGGACCAAGAAAAGTACTATGCCCGTAAGCCCCCCCACCACGTCAAGGTGGTCCCGTAGGGGGGGGGGTTAGGTTAGGTTAGGTTAGGTTAGGTTAGGTTAGGTTAGGTTAGGTTAGGTTAGGTTAGGTTAGGTTAGGTTAGGTTAGGTTAGGTTAGGTTAGGTTAGGTTTTTTTTTTTTTTTTTTTTTTTTTTTTTTTTTTTTTTTTTTTTTTTCTACTACCTCTAACGAGTGGTTAGAGCCTGTTTTCACAATGCTAATTTTGCTACTCTTTCATACCAGTTCTCGCATTTATTCCTCTCGTACTTTCATACCGCATACTACACATTCATTCATCATCTTGTATACTATAACAGCTGGGTTTGCTGCCTATTCTACTTTCTAATTTACTTTACTACTTTTATTTATACTTTATTATGTGGGGTTCTGAGGGAACACATACAACACCATATTTTTATTTTAAAAAGTTTACAATTTTCTTATATCTACTTACATACTTTCTTCTATTTTACATTTTGTCTTAATATCTATTTGTATTATTCTAATTGATAGCTAATTTTGATACATTTTTTTAAACTTCTCGTCCTATTTCTAGTTTTGTAATTTTATCTGCTCTGGTTTTTTAATTTACATTTAGTTCACAGTAACTATTTAATTCCTTATAAATTATCTTACATTATAACTTATTGTTTACAACTTATTTTAATTACTAAAAGACAATATTTCATATATCGCTCTAGCAATATTTTCTAATCTTTATTTTTCTTATTAACTTTCAAAACAATTATTTTACAATATTCAAGGAATTTATTTCTTTCTTTGCTACACATAATATCTTCAATATTCTTTACAGATATTTTAGTTTCTAAAACATTTTCCATTTCATATCTTTGCTTTGAATATATAGGACAATCAATAATCAGGTGGAGAAGGGATTCCGGGATATTGGGATCACAGGCACACGATGGGTTATCCTTGCACTTGAATCGATGCAAGTATTCGGAGAACCCACCGTGCCCCGTTAGTGCTTGGGTCAGTATTTGGTCGATCTCGATTTTCCGGACCAAACGATAAGCCTTGACCGCGTCAGGAAAGAAGGCTTTTGTGACAGCAGCCGTTTCTCCTGCCCTATACCTCCGGTTCCATTCGTCAAGCGTTTGCATTCGGATGCTTCGCTTGACGAATGAAACCGGGCAAAGGTCATATTTCGGTCTTGTTTTAAGGTGCAGCGCCGCGTCCTTAGCCAACTCGTCCGCACGCTCATTGCCCGCGAGTCCGGCATGGGCTTTTATCCAAAATAAATGGACACATTTATTTTGAGAACCGATAACTTTTATATTTGCCCTTGTTTCAACGGCCAGGGGATGCAGGCAATCAAGACTGGTGACTGATTGGAGAGCCGCAGTTGAGTCCGAGTAAATCCCGTATGTATTTTCTTTACGGTTTATTACCAAACGCGTCGCCTCACAAATCGCGAGGAGCTCGGCCTGGTAGACTGTGCAATATGACGGCAATGCAAGCTTGACGGCCCTGATTTCAGCCACTCTATTCCACATGGATAGAGCGGATCCGACTAGGCCGTCAATCTTGCTGCCGTCTGTGAAGATCCTGATATCAAATTCACTATTAGCACTGAGTTGTTCCTGGTCTACCAGGGGGGTGAGCTCTATACGCGTTTGCTCGGCTGGGTGTGGAGTCTCAAGCGCCGGGGCTGGTCGCTCGACCTCCCTGTCAGGCAGCGCTGATTGGGGCACTCCCTTCTTGGCCTCGTATAACGAGGCCGCCTCACGGATTCGGAGGTCCAGGGGGAGGATTCCAGATAAAATCAGCGCTGCATCCAGGGAGACCGTTCGATACGCCTTACAAATTTTTTGGGCAAATCCCCGCTGTAGCGCGTTTAGATGCTTTTTGATGCCTAATTTGTTTGCAGCAGGAGCCCAGGCACTCGCGGCGTATGTTATAATCGGCTCAACTACGGCTATGTAAATTGTACGGACGATTTCAGGGTGAAGGCCCCAACTAACCTTGGCCGGTTAGGTTAGGTTAGGTTAGGTTAGGTTAGGTTAGGTTAGGTTAGGTTAGGTTAGGTTAGGTTAGGTTAGGTTAGGTTAGGTTAGGTTAGGTTAGGTTAGGTTAGGTTAGGTTAGGTTAGGTTAGGTTAGGTTAGGTTAGGTTAGGTTAGGTTAGGTTAGGTTAGGTTAGGTTAGGTTAGGTTAGGTTAGGTTAGGTTAGGTTAGGTTAGGTTAGGTTAGGTTAGGTTAGGTTAGGTTAGGTTAGGTTAGGTTAGGTTAGGTTAGGTTAGGTTAGGTTAGGTTAGGTTAGGTTAGGTTAGGTTAGGTTAGGTTAGGTTAGGTTAGGTTAGGTTAGGTTAGGTTAGGTTAGGTTAGGTTAGGTTAGGTTAGGTTAGGTTAGGTTAGGTTAGGTTAGGTTAGGTTAGGTTTTTTTTTTTTTTTTTTTTTTTTGACACTTTTTGTTAAGGAAGTGAGTTTTTGAAAACAAGACAGTTTTTATTACTGTGGGGTGTTGAATGTGTTTGTTAAATTTTGTCCGGCATCATCGGGCTCATCCCATGTTGAGGCTTTTTGCTTTCTGATGCCGGACTGTGGCAAGAAAAAGAGGTAGTAAGTTAGAGGAGGATAGAAGGATACAAAAGAAAGAGGACAGAGGAAATATAGTGGAAGAAGATAGGAGGAGGAGAAAACACAGGAATAAATAATAATAAAACACAATATGGCAGACTGCCGACGGGATCTGCCATGCTTTGTTTTCCGCGCGCGAGGCATTACCTCTTAGCCCACCTCGGGGGTGGCGTTGTCGGTGGGTTGCTTCCCTCCATTTGGATATGCCCCAACGGAGAGGAGCTGACAGTCAAGCCAGGCCAAAGATAATAAAACGGGGCCGAAGACGAAGACAGATGGCCGGGCTCGTGCTTTACCCGAGAAGCGAGACTTGTGACGCAGTAGTTCTGATGGGAGGTCTCGCCGGCAGTCCGGTAATCTTGTAATTATATATAAACATTAATCAGGTAAATAAATCTTAAGACTAGAGAATAATTTGCATGACGCATATACTAGGTAGCGAGCGACCGTATCCCCAGGCGAAGCAGTGCGCAGGCCGGCACGGGATCACAGTAACAACCAAGTCGATAGGTTGTGTGCGTGTTTAAACTTAAATTGTTAAATATTTATGGCCGCGTGGCAGGGCTATTAAACCATTTTAGTCTTGTGTAAATTTGGGTTATTAATTTGGAAAACATCTTTAGAATGGCTGATGAACGAGAGGAACTCATTATATCAGGGAGATGGAATGGGGACTCGATGTTGATATTGGGGGGCAGGGCCGATAGGTAATTCTGGCGATGAGACGCAAAACGTGGGCAAGTTTCAATCAGGTGGCTGGGGGTTTGTGCAGAGTTGCCGTCGCAAGGGCAGCAGTCTGAAGATACAATTTGGAACCTTTTGAGATAGGTGAGGTGCGCTCCGTGCGCCGTAATGAACTGTGTTAAAAAGAAGTCGTGCGGGAGTGAGGAGGTCAAATCAAGGCAGGCCCCAGGGGTGGGAAGAAGAGATCTGGTGTATGTGCCCTGTTCGGAGGAGGTATATCTCTCCTCCCATGCGGCGTTCGCGGATCGGAGTGCATGGAATTTAGTGTGTGAAATGGGGAAGTTGTAGTACGATGGAGACCGATGCGAAGACGCGGCGCTCCCAGCAGCGTCATCTGCCAGCTCATTGCCGAGGACTCCCGAGTGTCCCCTGACCCAGACGAAGGTGATAGTTCCTCCCGTGGTGTGGGCGTGGTCCACCACGGCCCTTTGTATGAGGGACACCAGAGGGTTGGTGCTGCTTCTGCAGCCCAGGGCATCAAGGGCCGCTCTGGAGTCCGACAGGATTTGGGCCTCAGGGTACTCACCGGTCCCGGCAATGAGGCAGGCCTGATATATGGCAAACAGCTCCGCCTGAAAAACGGTACATGCGTCGTGGAGCTTGAATTTATAGTGACGGGTTCTGTCGTGGATGCGAGCGTCAGGATCAACCCTGACGCACGCAGCCCCGACTTCACCAGATTCTCGCTTGCTCCCGTCTGTAAAAATCTGCACGCACCGTTCGGAACAGGCTTCGTCTATCATTTCTTGGGTGGGGGCGATCTGATATGTTATAGAGATGCGCTCAGCAGGATGAAGAAGCCGGGAGACTGGAGTGGGCGCCTCAAAGGGGATGTCTGAGGGTAGGTAAGAGGTGGAGCCAGTGACTCGGGCCAATTCAATCTCCCTCACCCTAAGTACCTCTAGATCCAGCGGGAGGAGACCCGCGATTGCAGTTGCCGCATTTGCAGACACTGTTTTGTAACCCCTGATGATACGAAGGGCAAAACCCCTCTGCAGGGAGATGAGAGCCCGCCTGGCATATTTCTTTTTAGCTGCGTGTCCCCAGATACCGGACGCGTACGTGATAATCGGAGCAATAACGTATTTGTATATTGTCTTGATGTTCTCAGAGTGGAGGCCCCATGTGGGCCGGACGAAAATGCTAAGCCTATTGTAAATTGATTTAGCTTTCTGGATCGTATGCTGCACGTGGGCTCTGAACGTCAATCGGTTGTCCAAGACAACTCCCAGAATCGTGAAATTAGTGCTAAACTTGATTTGCACGCCATCCATACGTACGGTGGTCCTTGAGGCCGTGGGGGAGAAGGCCAGTGCCTTGGTCTTACTCGGTCCGAAGACCAACTTAACTCCTCTCCCCCACTCCGCTATACTGTCCAGTGCCCTGCTGGTCGTCACCTGCAGCTGGTGTGCGTCTTTGGCAGAAACAATTAGTAAAACATCGTCCGCGTAAGCCTGGATTCGGCAACCAGTTGGGAGCTGCATGTCCAGCAGGTCATCCAGCACACAATTCCACAACGCAGGACCACAGGCTGAACCCTGAACGCATCCCCGTTGCGTCTCACGGGAAGCTGTCGATCCGGCATGGTTAAGGACTACCGTTCTGGGGGTGAGGTAATTTGAAACGATTTTGTAAATGTTGGACGGGCATCCTATCCTCTTCAACCTATCCAGAATGGCAGGCCACCACGCCCGATCGAAAGCAGACTGAATGTCTAGAGAGACTGCAATTGTATGTAAACCCTTGGATTTTTGTTGCTTGATGTGCTCGATGGCATCGGATAAAGCGTGGACAGTTGAAGTATTTTTTCTAAAGCCGTACTGCCGGTTATTAAGTAGGCCCTGGGTTGCGGCCACGTGGAGGATGCGCTCCGTTATCAACTTTTCTAGCATTTTTCCGTACACCGCTATCAGGCCAATTGGTCTGTGCGCTTTGGGGTTGGAGGGGTTGTGATCCCCTGGTTTCGGTATGATTCGGAGGACTGACAGCTTCCAAAATTTTGGGAAATACCCAAGTTGTAGACACCTGTTAGCAAAACCTGTGATAATCCCCGGGAAGGACTTGAACACTGTCAAGCAGATATCTGAGGTCAATCCGTCGTGTCCAGGAGCCTTTTTATGTGAAATGGCCTCCAAGGCCTCCAAAACTTCGCCTTGGGTGAAGGGTGGGTCATTGTCAGTATTCGGCGGCGTCACACAGTCCCGTCTCAAAGTGGCCTGAGTTAAAGTGTCAAGCTCCGGGGGATCCGGAGGGTAGAAGTGAGAAAGTAGGGCTTCCGCCGTATCAGGACTACTTGTGGTATAGTTCCCATCGTTGGTGCGAATGGTGGCTGGAGGGGGCTTAGGTTTCCCAGCTTTAAGAACGGGGTTTGTAATAGACCATACTTTTTCTGCGGACTGCGAGCTGCAGAACTCCCTGAAACTATCACCGGATGTTTTTCGCACACATTCTGAAAACTTATCTTTTGTCTCCTGTAGAACCCTAAGCGCTTCGTCTTTTTCCCCCTGAGATGAATCGCGGGCAAATGTAATACGTGCGGATCTCTTGGTCCTGTGGAGTTCCGCTTGCAGCTCATCCAACTCCGTGGACCAAAAAGGCTCAGAACCGGGGCGCCTGCCATAGCCCGTGCTGTTATGGGTCTCAAAGACCTCCTCGGCGGCCCGGTGAATGAGGGAGGTGAAGTGTTGAATGCAACTCTCCAGTTCCTCCTCGCTCATTCGAGAAATCGAATCGGTTGAGATGCTGGAATTAAAAATGATCGTGGTAAGGGCTGTCCTAAATGCATCCCAATCAACTCTACCCCTGGTAGAGTATCTGCGGGTGGAGAAAGGGGCCGGGTTGGTGAGGTCAGAGGAGGAGGAAGAGCCGATGGAGAATTGAATGGCCAGGTGTTGGTTACCCTCCAGTGCGTGTGCGTCCACGTTCCAATTAAATACGGGGAGTTCAGCCGTAGTTAGGGTGAGATCGATGGCACTCTGACGAACTCGAGCATGCGTCACACATTCAAAGGTGGCAGAGCCATCATTATGGCAGGCAAGGTTGTTGTTGATGATGAAATCTGCCACCTCGGAACCCCTAAGATTGCATCGGTTTGTGCTGTCCCACATAGGGTGCCAAGCATTAAAGTCACCGGCTATGATGCAAAGAGTGGTAAGATCGGATGGACGGGCGCACGCCGAGAGCTGGTCCAGGTATGGAGAGGGGTCAACGTCAGGGGGAATATAAACTGAGGAGATCTGAAGGCTGGAGCTGCCGATGGAAAGCAATGCCGTGGCCAAATCCGGGGAAGAGTGTTGGGTGACTAAAATAGCCCTGCAGTCAGTTGCATACCTGTCGCGGATGTAAATGGCGGCTCTTACCTTGCGGTCAGGTGATGGGAGCTGATATGTTATGAACCCGGAGATGTTTTTAGCTGCATTGCTTTTGCCAGTGTAGGGTTCTGTGATGAGAGCAATTTGGGTTGAGCGATTTTTGTGCAAATAACGCCCCAACTGGCAAAAGCTATCAAAACTCCTGTCTGTATTAACCTGAATTATATTTGTTTTTACAAAATTAAAGGGAGGCAAAGAGGGAGAACTCACAAAATTACGGGCAGAACTACTGATGTCTCTGTGGTTACTGGCCATAGTCAGTTTTGTCCCGAACGCGTTGCAGCATAGCCCTTAACCTTGGGCAATTGCTGTCAAAAGATGAGTGGTTTGTGGATATGGGTTTGGAGTTCTCCCTCCTGTTGTTGTAATTATTGAATGAGGTGCAATTTACGCACGTGGGGGAACCCCCCCCACCCGTACAGTTTGAGTCACCATGGTCCGGCTTACAGCATTTTTGGCAAATTTTTTGGCCTTTACATGTGTTCACAGTATGCCCGAATCCGTGACAATCTTTGCATTGCTTGAGCGGGGAGAAATCCTCCACGTGGACAAATGAGAACTCGATGTTCACCTTTCGTAGGGCAGTGAGCGTCCGCCAGGTCTGCGAGGACACCCTAAAGACGGCATTATAGAGCTCCGGGTTCCTGTTTTTCCTAGTGAACAACAGCCTAATGTCATCAGCTTCAGTGGTGGTGGTGTCAAGGTTCTGTTGCAAGATTAAGTTGGCCAGGTTGTCCTCGCCATGGGACTTATGAACGCCTTTGACTATCACTAAGGGCCGCAACTTCCTCTCTCGCTCCGCCTTCAGCCCTGATGTCGGTGGGGCATCTTTGATTTTGTTTTCTGCCGCAGTCAAGTGCTCCTGGTCGCTGAATGCCAGCTTTACTTTCCCCTTGGAAAGTCGGGACACCCTGACTGGTCTGACGCCATCGTGATGTGCCGTGTCGAGGACCTTCTTAAGGGTATCATAGATTTCGGCAGGGGGGGTATCACGTGAAGAGGAGATCACCAGGGCCGGCAAAGACGGTGCTGGCGGGGGGCTACCCGCCAAGACTGAAGCATACGTTTTTTTCGGCTGATCGATAGAGGCAGTCGCGTCCACGCGCGAGGTTTTCTCCTTATTTTCGTGAGAGGTTTTTCTATCCTGGAGCAGCATCTTTTTGATCTCTTTTACCTCTTGTAAGATCGTGCTGACATCGGTTGTCATCTGGGTATCAATTGGGACCGTGAACGAAGGGGGCGAGGGTTCGAGAGGAGTGTCATTGTAAATGAGCGGCGGAGTGGACTGGGTTGGAAGGGATGAAAAAGTATTATCAGTAACTTTGTTTTCTCCTCCTGTTTTCCCCCGCACATTCACGATTATCTCTTCACACAATTTAACAATCTCCGCCTTACCCGTCTTTCTCAATGATTGTTTGTTTTCGGGATCTTTCAATAATATGAATTTAATTCTTTCGGCGCAAAAAGTAATGTCCTCAGCCGTTCTTCTCGCTCCCGTGAATACAGCGCTCGTTCTCCCTAAGCACACTTCCGGACCCTTATTGGTATACCCGGTACTATCACCGGTTTGCGGGGATGTGACGCTCGAGCCGTCCCCCAGGTCAGGGCTATTTCGAATCAAGCCACCCTGGGCTGTGTCCGAGCTTCCACCTCCTGTCCCGGGTCCTATGTGTCTTTTCTGAGGGGTACTTGGTGGGGAATATATGAGTGGCATTTTTATAAAGTAATTTCAATAGATTTAAAATTTTGAAAATAGAATAATATATTCAAAAAGCCCGCTACAGTCACACCCGTATACTCAAAACAGGCGCCGCGCTGAGCACAAAACTTATTTATAAATTAATTAGAAATTGCTCGAAAGACAGCAAAGTTATTACCTAAAAACTAAAGAAATTTATACAATTTTTGCCTGTTGCGTCACACCGCCTCACGCTTAACCATACGCAATCGGGTTTTAATTTAATGTGTTATAACGTAGGCGCAAAGGTATACTACTATAATAAAAAAAGATGGCGTTTTTATAACATATATTTACTGAGATATAAATTTTTCAATAAACACGGTTTGGATACCTAAGAAAAATTTTAGAAGAAAAAATATATTTTACGATCGCCGAGATCTTAGAAGCTAAGCAAGTAAGATTAAATATTTATCATGAATCAGGTAGAACTCACTGAAAAGCGTGTTTTAAATTAAAAACTATGTTCCTGTCATGCAAATTCTCTGAAATATTAAGAAAAACGTCAAAAAGTTAGGTTAGATTATGCTAAAAGTTAGGTTAGGAGATATTTTTCAGCCTATTGCAGCTAATTAAATTTTGTAAAAAGTAACTAGTAGGACTCAGCAAATTCTATATTAAACAAGAAATATTACACAGCTATGTGCTGTAATAAATTTCCTATCAGTAAAATGAAATTTAAAAATAAAAAAATTAAAAGTAGAATTAAAAATCCAAATGACCCGCTACAGACGCGTTTGTAAACTCTAAACAAGCGCCGCGCAGAGTTCTATTTGAAATTTATCATAATATAACAGTACCACAAAAATTACAAAAGATATGCACATACAAGTAGTCTAAGTTAGGATAAGTAATTTTCAAGTTAGGTTAGTTGATATTTTCTTATCTATTATAGCTAATTTTTTGTTTTTATTAAAACTAAGTAGGTTTTAGCAAAATCTATTAAAAACAAAAAGAAAAACACTGCTTTATGCTATATTTAAGTTTTTATTAATAAAATAAAAATATTAAAATTCAAAAATTAAAAATGAAATATTAAATCTAAAAGACCCGCTACAGACGCGGTTATAGACTCAAAATAAACGCCGCGCAGAGTTCTAATTAGATATAAAAACAAAACAGCAGTTGCTTTAATATTATAAAAGATAATTCAAAAAGAGTGTCCAAGTTAGGTTAGGGAAACCTTAGTACATTGGAACACTGGCCAAAAATTGAATTTTAAAGTAAGAGCTTTATTAGAATATTAGTAAGAAAGATAAAAGTTGGAGCAATGTTATACTGTAAACAGAACTAAAAAAGAACTACGGAAACAAAAGATACAACGTTTGCTAAAATTAAATTTTTAGGAGTAAAATTGATCAAAAATGGCAAATTTAAAAATTAATTTCTGCGAAAACTATAGAAATTATAGCAAGACTTTGTACAAAAGAAAAACGCCAAACAGTAAGAAGAATTTATTAAAATTTAGAAATTTAAAATTCGTTGAAATGGAAAAAAGTTATTAACAGATTTTGGTCAAAAATAAAGATTTTTTGTGAAAAAAATTGAAAAATTGGAATAATTAAGTGGATTTTAAAGATAGATAAATATAAATTACTGTAAAATAAGCCTTAATGGCTAAGAAATTTTATTTTAAAAACAGATTTGCAAAAAGATAAAAATTGAATTTATTAAGAATTTTTCAAATATTTAGAGGGTGAAAAAGTTTACCTAAGGTCCGGATTTTTGACCTGTCCTAGTACAAAAGACATCAACGCGTGCTGGCGAAAAATATATTTTGTACTAAGATGTATGAGAAAAAAAGAAATAATTAATTGTGAGAAAACTAAAGAAGATAACCCCGTCGGGCAAAAAATGTAAGGTTCGGAAAAATCAAAAGCGACCGCGCAAAAAATCACAGACGTGTGGGGGCACTCTGGATGTTTCAAAAAGGGCTTGGTTAGGTTAGGTTAGGTTAGGTTAGGTTAGGTTAGGTTAGGTTAGGTTAGGTTAGGTTAGGTTAGGTTAGGTTAGGTTAGGTTAGGTTAGGTTAGGTTAGGTTAGGTTAGGTTAGGTTAGGTTAGGTTAGGTTAGGTTAGGTTAGGTTAGGTTAGGTTAGGTTAGGTTAGGTTAGGTTAGGTTAGGTTAGGTTAGGTTAGGTTAGGTTAGGTTAGGTTAGGTTAGGTTAGGTTAGGTTAGGTTAGGTTAGGTTAGGTTAGGTTAGGTTAGGTTAGGTTAGGTTAGGTTAGGTTAGGTTAGGTTAGGTTAGGTTAGGTTAGGTTAGGTTAGGTTAGGTTAGGTTAGGTTAGGTTAGGTTAGGTTAGGTTAGGTTAGGTTAGGTTAGGTTAGGGATGGTTAGGTTAGGTTAGGTTAGGTTAGGTTAGGTTAGGTTAGGTTAGGTTAGGTTAGGTTAGGTTAGGTTAGGTTAGGTTAGGTTAGGTTAGGTTAGGTTAGGTTTTTTTTTTTTTTTTTTTTTTTTTTTTTTTTTTTTTTTTTTTTTTTTATACTTCTACCTCTAACGAAGGGTTAGAGCCATTTTTTACAGTTCTAAGTTTGCTACACTTTCATACCAGTTCTCGCATTTATGCCTCTCGTACTTTCATACCGCATACTACACATTCATACGTCGTCTCATATTCCTTAACAGCTGGGATTGCTGCCTATTCTATTCTTATTTGAATGCCTATCTTTTACTTCTATTAACTAGGGTTCTGAGGGAACACAACACAATTTCTTTATTGGTTTTTTGTTTACACATTTATCCTATTTCTACCTCTTATTACATATTTTACTTAATTCTAATTACAGTTTTACAATTTTGCTATAACTATAAACATTTTGTATTTATAACTTTCCTATATCTAACACATTTGCTTATTGCTATTTACATTGATTTGCTTATATCTATGTTACATCGTTTTATTGATCTTATTACAGTCTTGTTTTGTTGTACTTTATCTTTATCTTAATTTTACAACTTAATTCTATGCTAAGGAATAATATTCAACAATACTATTTTAGCATAATTGCTAATCGTTTTTGTTTCTTTTATTTGCTTTTATTACAGTATTTACACAAAACTTTAGGAAATAGTACCGTTCTTTACATGACATAATTTCCTCTAGGTTCTTTTTACAAATTTTGTATTCAAGTTTCTGCTCTGTGTTAAATCTTTCCACATTATATTGTGGACATTCCATAATGATGTGGGGAAGGGTCTCAGGAATATCGGGATCACAGGCGCACGATGGGTTATCTTTACACTTAAATCTATGTAAGTATGCAGAGAACCCACCGTGCCCTGTCAGTGCTTGTGTAAGGATGGGGTCCGGCTCAATTTTCCTAACTATTCGGAAGGCTCTGGTTGCATCCGGAAAGAACATTTTTGTGACCGCGGCTGTATCACCAGCTTTATATCTCAAGTTCCATTCGTCAAGCGTATGCATCCGGATGCTACGTTTGACGAATGAAACCGGACAAAGGTCATATTTTGGCCTGACTTTTAAGTTGAGTGCCGCATCCTTCGCCAGCTCGTCCGCCCGCTCATTGCCGACAAGCCCAACGTGGGCTTTTATCCAAAATAGTGTTAGGCTCTTATTTTGGCGAGCAATAGTTTTCATATTTACCCTTGTCTTTACGGCTAATGGATGCAGGCAGTCCAAGCTGGCGACGGACTGAAGGGCCGCGGTTGAGTCCGAATAGATTGCGAACGATGCTTCTTTCCTCTTGATTATTAGGCCCGTTGCCTCACATATTGCAAGGAGTTCCGCCTGATAGACCGTACAATAATCCGGCAACGCAAGCTTGACGGCCCTACTTTCGGATCCCCTATTCCACAAGGATAGGGCAGATCCGACCCGGCCGTCAATCTTGCTGCCGTCTGTAAAGATTTGGACTTCGTAATCACTATTTGCGTCAACTTGTGCTTGGTCTATCAGGGGATGGTATTCTATTTTAACATGTTCGGCTGGGTGTGGGGACTCTAGTGCTGGGGCCGGCCGCTCAATCTCCCTGTCACCCAGCACTGACAGAGGCACTCCCTTCTTGGCCTCATACAATGAGGCCGCCTCCCGAATCCGGAGGTCTAGGGGGAGAAGTCCTGAGAGGATCAGTGCTGCGTGCAGGGACACCGTTCGATAAGCTTTGCAGATTTTTTGCGCAAAACCCCGTTGCAGTGCGTTCAGTTGTTTTTGTACGCCTAGCTTCTCTGCTGCCGGGGCCCATACGCTCGCGGCGTATAGAACGACAGGTTCGACTGCTGCAACATATATCGTCCGTATCACTTCCGGGTGCAACCCCCAACTGACCCTTGCAGCTCTAGAAAGTTGTTTGCCTATGGCTATTGCTTTTCTGCAAACGTTGGAAACATGCGAATTAAACGTTAGCTTATCATCGATCGTGAGACCTAGAAGTTTTATCTCACGAGACATGGCAATGTCAACCCCGCCCATGGTCAGAAGTGGGGTGTCATACTTTAACTTCCTCGTTATTACCATGGCGTTAGTTTTGCTTGGCGCGAATTTGAGTTTATTGCTGACACCCCACCTCCGAACACGTTCGAGGGTGGCATTGGCCTGTCTCTGGATTTCTAAGGCTTTGTCCCCAACGAACACCAAGACTACATCATCCGCGAACGCTTGACAATAATTTCCCTCCTTATGTAGGTCCCTTAGAAGCGGGTCCAGCAGTAGATTCCAAAGAATTGGGCCGGCAATGGACCCCTGTACACATCCCTTTTCCGTACCCGTACTAAATTCCTCTCCGCCGTATCTTACTGAGACCGTTCGGTTTGATAAGTAGCTGTCGATAACCCTTCTGATATTAACGGGGCAGTTTTCTTCTGCTAGTCTGAGTCGAATGGCCGGCCACCATGCACTATCGAAGGCTCCCTCTATATCCAGGGACACTAGTGTTACAATCTTTTTATTGTCTAAGTTGGTGCGGATGTACTGCAACAGGGTATAGAGGGAGTCTTCGGTGCTTCTCTGTGGCATAAAGCCATATTGGAAGGGACTCATTCTAGGTAGAAGATGATGTTTTAATCTTGCCACTATCATTTTCTCATAAATTTTCCCTAGTATAGGCAAGAGACCAATCGGCCTATAGGATTTGGGGTTTCTATAGCTTTCTTTTCCCGGTTTTCTCAAGATGACGACGGTTGCGGCTTTCCAAGCGCAGGGAAAATAACTCAGTTCCAGACACTTATTAAGTAGGGCAAGGAACAATTCCGGCTCTGCTTTAATTGCTCGGAGACAAATGTCTGCGGTGAATCCCTCCGCCCCGGGGGCTTTTTTGGGGTTAAACGAATCCGCTGCACGCTCTAGTTCAAATCGTGTAAATGGTGGGTCACAAGGGTCACCTTGTTTTCCTTCGTTTACCGTTTTTACTTTCTCCCTGATGCAGCGGTGTTCGTCGTTCTCTTCTTCCGTTTTGTCCTCGGGGTAAAAGGTTTTCGCCAGAAGTTCCACTGACTTTTTGGTGTCTAGAACTTTACCATTCTCCTCTAACGGCATGTCCTCCTCTCTTTTCATGGTTCTACCAATTACCCTATAGATCCCTTCCCACATTCCTTCTCTGTCTTGTTTCCCACAGAATTCTTTCCAACTTGCGGTCTGTGCGTCTCTTGCTGCTTGTTCATACTCTTCTTTCTTTTTCAGGTACTCTTCAACAACCTTTGACCTCCGAACTGGTGCGGCATTCCTGATTCTGCGCTTGAAGGTGGTGACCTCACCTTTCATTTTTGCCAGCGCTTCGGACCACCATGGCATGGCAAGTGTATTTTTATTTTTCTTTTCAGGTATTGAATCTATACAAGATTCTGCTATTACTCTATTATATTTTTCTACTACAAGTTCTATGTCCTTTTGATTTTTAATTTTGTTAATTTCTTCTAACGTCAAATTGTTTTCTACTTTTAATTGAGTAAATTTATCATTAAATTTGGCCCAATTAGCTTTTTTAGTGTTGTACTTTCTAGTCGTCCTATTAATTTTTATCCCCCTAGATTTTTGTAGTTTAATCTTAAATGTCATGCCATTGTGGTCCGAGCCGGTTAGACCTTCGTCAACTCTCCAGTCCTCAATAAGATGTAGCAGGTCGGTAGTGCACGCAGTGACGTCTACAAAGCTGGAAAATCGTCTGTTGCCTCGGATGGTGTCAAAGGTTGGAATTTCCCCTACGTTGAGTATGTTAAGGTCATTTTCATGGATGAATCCCGCCATTTCTTCCCCTCTGTAATCTTCCACTGGGCTCCCCCACCAGCTACTTTTAGCATTGGCGTCGCCTCCGATAATAGTTCTCCTGGCCCCAGTTTTGACTATTATACGTTTGATGTGCTCTATGTATGGGCCTATGGGTTGATCAGGCTCGAAGTAATAGGACACAAGCGTGATCCTCCAGGCTTCGGTGTAGGCGGTTATCACCACGACATTGTTGGTGGTAAGGTCTGGGTATTGCTCCACGTTCAGGTCAGGGTCGAAGACCGCTATGGCTGCTTTAACCGTCCCTACTCCGTCGCTCTGGAAGATCCTGACTCCGCTTTGTGTCCTCATACTTCTAGCGTTACCCACATATGGTTCCTGTACAAGAGCTGCAGCCACTTTTCTTTTCGCTGCTTCCATCAATAGCTCGTTTGTGGCCAGTTTCTTCCTCTGGAGGTTAGCCTGTATCAGCTGATATTGGGGAGTTTCCGCTGGGGCGCCTTTAGCAATATGCTATGGCTTTTCTTGCAATTTTATCCCAGCGCCTTCTTACGGGACACTCATTGTCGAAGGCATTGTGTTCTCCATTTGAATTGGCATTCTTCTCCCTTAGGCAGTTTTTGCATGACGGGACATTTTCTAGAGCAGTGCATTGCTTCTTAAGGTGCGGACCCCCGCAATGGCTGCATAAGGCTTCGTCTACCCCCGTGCAGTATTTTCTACTGTGACCAAACCCTAGGCATTTTGTACACTGCACAAGAGGTGATTGGTCGGCCACCCTAATCCGATGAATATTTACGTGTAGGGCACCTGCCTCAATCGCTCTCTTCCATATGATGGGGGATACGGACATCACCACGTGGTTTTGGAGAGGATTTCTTGCGACTCTTCTATATTTTATTACCATTCTGGTGTCCTTTGGGTCCATATTTTGGAAGACTTCCTTGTTTTGCTTGTGGAGTATTCTCTTTAGGTCTTCATCTGTATATGAGACCATTACATCTCTAAGAATGATAAGAGGGTCTTTGTTCTTCATTTCTTCGCAAATTAAATCCCTTCCATCCTTTTCGATCTTTTCCTTTATTTTCTTCCGTTCTTCTTCCGTCCTGCAACTCAATATTACCTTCCGGTCTCTAGCCTTTCTGAACTTTTCCACTTTCACCCAACCTTCTTCGTCGTTCAAGGTTTTGCAAATTTTCTCAAGTACTTCGTCGCCTGAGTCTTGCTCTTCTGTGGAAGTTATGGCCACCGAGTGGAGCGTATTCCCGGTGCTGTTCGGTGGTTTGGCCCTGATGTTAGTGGCCGCAACATTAGCATAAGATCTTTCGGTCATTGTTGCGCTCATTTTCTTGACTTCTTCCGTGGCAAGATCTATTTTACCCACTACCATTTCTACTTTGTCCAGTATTGGTTGGCAGCACTGGCTCTGCACGAGCGTCTGAATATCGTGGAAATGTCCGGCTAACGTCCCTTCGATCTGCTCTATGAGCTTCCCAAACTGTTGAATGTCCCCACTCTGGGAGGGGTTTGATATAGGTTCTGGCGATGGCATGATGTTAGTCTGTATTGCCTGAAGGTTGACTATCTTTTCCTCCATTTCATCAAAGGTGCGTTCCAGTATCTGTATGATACCTAACCCACGTATCGCTTTTTGGTCCATAAACGATTTAATGTCCCTTCTCATTCCTGGATAGTCTTTAGATTTTAGTGATAGCTCCTCCATTATGGCTTGTAACTCTTCCAGCACGTTACGGTGTTCTTTTTGGGATTTGGCGATATTCTTCTTCTTCATTGTTTCCATGGGATACTTTATCCCGCCTTTAACCGTTGGTTCCTTAGTTATGGTCTGGCTCATCTTGTTGGTCCTTGGAGAATGCTCCGTGGGGTCAGGTGATGGGGTTCCCAGTTTAGCTTTAGGGCTCTGGGTCTTTCCCGGTCTACTTACTGGGGTGTGCACAAAAGCCATGCCTGCCCTTGTCAGAGGTATGCGTCAGAGGTATGCGTCAAAGATATATATAATGTGAAATTAAATTAAAAGAAAGTTTGTATAAGTTATATAAAACGGTTCGCTTGTATATATGTCAATGTAAAAGATTTTTTCGCGTCAGAGGCCTACGCGTTCCTTACTAACTTTGCCTTATGTGATAAAATATATTTTAGGTAAAATACCTACGTAAAATGCAAAAAATTTGAAAATTTTGTTTTTTGAATTGTATAGTCACAAAAGTGACTCTAAGTCTCTATTTTTTCGCGGAGTCAACAAGGGTGGTAAAATACACCCGTTGGTAAAAACAACGTATTTTTAGAAATTTTTCCCGCAAAGTTACAAAAACTTTTCCTAAAATCAAGATGGCGGCCAAAATGGCGGCTCCGACAGGGTCGCGTCTTATGGGGCAAATATAGCCCTTGCCAAGCCCTACAGTCTGATACCAGGTACGGCCCTCTAGGACCAATAGTTTCTGAGTTATCCCTAGGGTAAATATAGGGTAAACTATCCTCAGTCAGGGTAAATCGCTCGTAACTCCGAAACTATCGGTCTCCCAGAACTAGGGTTTTGGATTTTCGCACAGGGGAACCAAAGACCTATCCGATGGTGGGGTCAGCTGAAAATAAATTTTCAGGTAGAGGTAGGGTAAATTTACCCTACCAGGTCGACAGAGGTCTCTGGGGGAGTCCCTGCGCAAAAATCCCCAGCCCTGTAGCCCAAATAGTTTAGGTGGTACGACCGTTCAAAGTTTTTCAAAATGGCGTCCAAGATGGCGGACGCCAACTTTGAAGGGTCGTATCTCCGCCGCTATTGGGGCTAGGAACGCCGGGATTGGGGCTATCTGAGTGCCCTGGCGAGATCTTACTCGCAAGTACGCTAGGGGGGGGGGGAAAAATAAAAGTGGGAATTTGGGAAATTGGAGAATGGGAAGGGGTAGAGGACAAAATAATACACACCCTAGCTAAAGACGCGAAGTCTCTAGAAGTTATATTGTGGGAGCTAGAGCAATTTCAAAAAATTTTCAAAAATTTTCAAAAAAATTTCAAATAATTATAGCGCCGAGACTATTGGGCCTACAGAGTCGGGGTTTTTTCTGGGAGGGTGGGGGGGTTGTGGGCTACCCCGTCCACTATGTGAAATCCCGAAATTCCAATAATATGGAATTTCGGGTAAATTTACCCGGGGCCCGAAAGATGGTAATTTTCGACCCCCAACACTGCAAATCCCGACTCTCTAAGTCCAAGGACTAAGGAGCTATTTGAAGTCCAAAATTTTACCCTAAATGAGGATACAAAAACAAAATGGCGGAAAATAGGGTAAATTCGTAGCTTTAGCCCTAGGCCACTGGTGTTTGGGCTTTCTGGATGTCCGATGAGGTGTCCTTAACGAATATGGACCCTGCTACCCCCTATTTACCTACCCTAAAAAGCTAAGTTAAAATAAAACTTTAAATTTTGAATAACTCATACAATATTAAACCTAAAAATACAAAATAAGTGTCAAAAAATAGAGCGTACAAAACACAACAATACACAAAAAACAAATTTAAAAAAGACCTTAACGCCGAAGTACAAATTGAAGGGGAAGTTTTTACCCTTAACTTCAAAAAATTATATCTCGGGATTTACTTAACCGATTTCAAAAATTTAAATTTTGTATAAAAGGGCCTAATGGGATCTAAATATATAAAATAAACGGAAATTTAATCATGGGGAAAAATTTTGAGATATAACTTTTTGAAATTTCAAAATCAAAAATCTTAACTTTAATTGGTCCCACGACGACGTGCGAAGTGTCGGGTGACTCGCCGTGCTGCGCTCCTCCTGATTGCGTCCTTTTCGCCACCCGGCCGCCCCGGGAAGACTGACCTCGTGGCGAGAGGTTAAGTAGGTATTTGCTGATTATTCAGCAAATACTGCTGATAAAAATCAGCAAACTGCACCAGAAGATAGAGGGCGCTGCTGCGCACACGCCGATATGTCAAAATCCCACGCGTCTCTACTAATGAGGACGCAGTGGGCGAAAAACTGGTCGAAATTTTCACTTTTCGCACTTAAACTTCACGTTTCACTAAATAACGCCGTGCACTGTGATCCGATCTTCGAAAACTTTTCACCACCGGATGCGCCTCGTCAGCGCGCAACTTTTGGTATATCGCACACTACGATACGGTCAGGAAAACCCACTTTTCCGAATTTTTTAATGCGGAGCGCACGTGGTTTTGCTCTGTACTCTTCGGCGGTCGGAGCCAGAATGGTTAGGTTAGGTTAGGTTAGGTTAGGTTAGGTTAGGTTAGGTTAGGTTAGGTTAGGTTAGGTTAGGTTAGGTTAGGTTAGGTTAGGTTAGGTTAGGTTAGGTTAGGTTAGGTTAGGTTAGGTTAGGTTAGGTTAGGTTAGGTTAGGTTAGGTTAGGTTAGGTTAGGTTAGGTTTTCCGGTGCGGGAGGCCGGGCCACTTGGCCTCGACCTGCTCTGCTGAGCCCAAGTGTGCGGTTTGCGCTGCCTTCAACCTGGCGGCCAACCATCTGATGAATAGTAGGCTGTGCAACCCTCCGGCGATTAGGGGTAATCGCCCCGAGCGCCGGTTGGCTGCACCAGCCCGAGACGGTTCCCCAATTTTGGGTAGAAAGAGGAGTGAGGGGATGTCGGAGTGAGACATCCCCGGTGCGAGGGGGCATGCCCCGGGACGCTCCCCTCACTTTTCGTTGGAAAAGTACGGGAGCCGTTGGTGGAGGGGGACATAACATCTGGCCCCCTAGTCAGGGCCAAGCGGGCAGCGGGAGGTGAACCACTGCCTGCCTTGCACGGTCCTGGCGGACGGGGGGAATGGCCAAACTTACCCGGCCATTCCCCGGCGGAGGAGGCCTGGGAGAGCCGGGCAGGCCGCGTTTGCCGTTGGGGAGAATGCCACATCGGCCCCCCACACAGCGTCATGGCTGGCGGCATTAGCGGCGAGAGGGTAAGTGCCGGGGGTTTTTAGTGGGTATTCCCTCCTCCTGGGATTCCATCGGGCTTCGACTTGGTGGAATCACAGGAGGTAGTCGTGGAGGGAGCCGCAACGCTGAATGTTGCGGTCCCCTCCTGGCGAGTCCCACATGCCCCCTTCCCGATCACCTGCGGGAAGGGAAGCGCGTAAATGCGTTTTCCCTCGGCATACAAAAAAAAAAAAAAAAAAAAAAAAAAAAAAAAAAAAAAAAAAAAAAAAAAAAGGTTAGGTTAGGTTAGGTTAGGTTAGGTTAGGTTAGGTTAGGTTAGGTTAGGTTAGGTTAGGTTAGGTTAGGTTAGGTTGGGGTGCTAGGTCAGACAACCTCCCCGCGGTGCACCCTGGGCAACGTCGGCTTGAGCGGAATCCATGCTCGCCGACGGCTAATGGTCTGACAAGTGGCCCCCGTAGAGGGGGGCGTAGTATGGCCACTTCATGTGGCGAACCGCTGTCGCGGTCTGTGGCGAAACCTCTCCTTCTTGTGATTAAGAAGGGGTAGAGCTTTCGCCTGGTGACCCTTCTGAGGGCTTTGTGGCGCTTGCGCCTGTCGATTGTCTCGGCTGGCGGCCCGGGGAGCCTGGGCAGCGGCAGTCGAGACGAGCTTGGTGGAGGCAGTAACGCCTGTCGTGGTGTGTCCGTTCACGGACGGGGCGGTTGTGGTACGAACTCCGTGCCACAGTCGGCCAACCCGTAACCTTGCACATGGTGTGGGGCCGGGGGCCGCCATCCTTCGGGGTGGGGGCCACAAGGAGTAAACCTTTTCAAAAATCACTTGACGAGGCCAGGTAGGGTTCCCTCGCCCGGAAGAGGGACTTAGTATGAAAATGTCCAATAAGTTAGATCGCGTTATGTCATGCCCTCCCGTTGACGCCGGGCGCACTGAGGAAGCTGGTACTCAGTGTGTGAAATCAGCCACTAGCGGCCAATACGCTCCGGTAGGCCACCGGCGCCAGGGGAAATCCGGGACCCCTGGTGTGAAATCTGTTACCGAGGCGTGTTTGGTGGGTTTGGAAAAAGGCCCTTTTCAGGGCCAACCCAAAGGCCCTTCTCAGGGCCAACCCAAAGGCCCTTCTCAGGGCCAAATCAAAGGCCCTTCTCAGGGCCAAATCAAAGGCCCTTCTCAGGGCCAACTCAAACTCAAATATGAGAGCGCCGGGGAGGCGTCTAGAGCCACGCGATCGCGTTCTGGCTCGGCAGCTTCCACAAGGTCAAGTCAATCGCGGAAGCGACAGTTTGTTGAGTCTGACTCGTCCTCAAAATCGGCCCAGTCCGTTATATCAATGACGGATTCGGTGCTTGTATCGGAGAGTGCTTCTGACGCCGCGTCCAAAATCCCGCGACGTCAAAGGAAGAAAAAGAAAAAGAAGGGCTCATACGAGCATAGTTCTGAGTCGGATATCGACACCCCTGCGGATGTCGCATCGAAAAAAGGGAAAGGGCATAGGCGCGGACGCCCCCCTACGACCGGGGAGTATGTTGGGCTCGCCAAAGCCAAGCAAGAGCTGGCAAAGGCTGAGCGAGAGGAACAACAGGTCCGCCTCGACCGCGAGATCGCTGAAGCAGAGAAGCGGGCCTACGAGACACGGTCCAAATATATGGAAAGCAGGACGGACGCCAGCGTATCATTGACAGCTCCTGCCCCTAAAACCTCCCTTGATATCGAGGAGGTGATAAAGGCAGATTGCGGGGTGATAAATGAGGTAGCAAAGAAGTCGTCGCACCTCAGTGGGCCTTTCCAAAAAGCCCTGAAAAAGGCAGCCCAGTCCATCCAGGACTGCTTTGAAGAGATGGCCCAGAGGTCCATCTCGGATGACATGAGGGCGCTCAAGGCGGAGAACACAGCCATGAGCAAGGAGCTTGCTGAACTCCGGCAAAGTGTCTCCGACCTGACAAGGGAGCTAAAATCCCTCAAGAGGAAGAGTCGCACGAGTCCATTCATGAGCTGTGAGGAGGTTGAGATGGTGGTTGAGGTAACTCCACCTACTCCTTCTGCACCAGCTCCCACGGTGCCGTTGCGTCCAACTACCGCCGGTTCTGGCACGGCAGTTGGACCAGATGTGAGCGAGGCCGAGCTCGGCTTGCAAGGCTTCGAGGCCCGAATTATGCGGGCAGTGGGCACGATGCTGGAGGCCCGGTTTGAAGGCCTGCAGGAGCGCCTCCTCCCCGAGAAGCGATACCGTCCGCCACTCGCCGCTGACAAGAAAAACCAGCCTGCCCAACCAGAGCAGGCTGCGGGCACCTCCAAGAGTGATGCACCGCTGGCTAGAGAGGTAAAAGCGAAGGGCAAGGCTGCCGGTAACATCAAACCCGACAAACCTTCAAGGAAGAGTCCGGCGGTGCCACCATCTGCACCCACGTCCGGGAAAGAGGCGTCCTCTCCAGCAACGAAGGACCCCCCAGTACCAGTGGAGAATGATTGGAACCCTGTCACGAATAAGAAGAGGCAGAGGAGAAGGAAGGGCGGAGGCGCCCCTGCAGAGGAGGCAGCGGTGGCGAGGAAGCCCACTTACTCCGAAGCGGCGAAAGCAAAGCCGGCGCGCCAAGGCGCCCCAGCCAAAACTCAGCCCACCAAGTCGGCCAAAAAGCCCAAGCTGATTTCTCCCAAATCTGCCGCTGTGGTCGTCACACTTGACGATGCAGCGGTCGAGAAAGGGATGACCTACGGTGAGGCCCTGGGCAGAGCCCGGACGGCCCATAACTTTGATGAGCTGGAGCTTGGCAGACTGAGGTGTCGACGCACGGCCACGGGGGCCCGTATCATAGAGGTCTACGGCACCCAGTCTGCGGAAAAAGCGGGCATCCTTGCCGGCAAGCTGCGGGAGACGCTGTCAGACGTGGCAAAAGTCGTCCAGCCGGTCAAGTGCGCAGACCTCCGAGTCTCAGGCCTGGACGACTCTATATCGAAGGAGGAGCTGATAGCGGTGATTGCCAGGAAAGGCGAATGCCAACAGGACCAGGTTAAGGTTGGAGAAATCCGGACTGGTCCTGGAGGCTCTGGTTCGGCACCAATCAAATGCCCAATCGCCGCGGCCAAGAAAATCAGCGTGGGGCGCCTTCTCATCGGCTTCAGCTCGGCAAGTGTGACGGTATTGGCGGCCCGGCCCATGCGCTGCTTCAAGTGCTTTGGAACGGGACACTCTAAACAGTGCTGCCCCTCTTCAATCGATAGGAGCGGGCTTTGCTTCCGTTGTGGAAAAATCGGCCACCAACAATCCACTTGCAGCGTGGAGCCACATTGTGCCGTTTGTTCAGCCGACAAAAAACCGGCCGGGCATGTCATGGGGGGGAGGAAATGCAATCCCCCCCAGACGAGGGGGAAGATCCTGGCGTCCAAGCCAAGGCCCCCCAATGATGGTACACCCAGTGTAGCTGGGCTGGAGGAGGCTATGGAATCTTAATCTTAATGGATTTAAGACGTTCATTTAGCTTCCTCCAGTGTAACTTAAACCACGCCACCAGAGCCCAAGACCTGCTGCTGCAAGCTATGGCGGAGTGGTCCATTGATGTGGCCGTCGCTGCGGAGCCATACTTTGTCGTCGACCGACCCAATTGGGTTGGTGATCGGGATAGTCTCGTAGCTATTATAGTACGTTCAGCGCCTGGCTTCACGCCCCCCTCTGTGGTGGAAAGGGGCCCCGGGTTCGTGGTGGCCGCCTGGGAGGGTATCACTCTGATAGGGACATACTTCTCCCCTAACAGGCCGCTTGTCGATTTCGAGGCGTACCTCGTATCGGTTGGAAGCGCAGTCCGTCGCGCAGCTCCGCGTCAGGTTCTCCTCATGGGGGACCTGAACGCCAAGTCAGTAGTTTGGGGCAATCCCTCCACCGATGCGCGCGGTGAGGCCGTGGAGCTTTGGGCCGCCGCCTCTGGTCTCTCCCTACTAAACAGGGGGAATACCCATACGTGCGTACATCGTCAGGGCGGGTCTATTGTGGACGTTTCGTTTGCTACTCCCGCCCTCGCACGCCGGATCCAGGATTGGCGGGTGATAACGCAGGTGGAGAATCTCTCAAATCATCGCTACATCCGATTCGAGATTCCCACAGAACGCTCCCCGCCTTCCCAGGAGGACCCTCAGAGAGACCGCGCCCCCCGCTGGGCGCTCAACCGTTTGGACAGAGAGATGGCAGAGGAGGCCGCCATAGTCCAGAGCTGGTGTCTGCCGCCCATGAATAGTCTCAACGTCAATGAGAGAGCCACCCACTTCAGGGAAGCTCTCACGGAGGTGTGCAGGGCTTCCATGCCTCGATCACTCCCTCCCAAGGATCGTCGGGCGGTGTACTGGTGGTCCCAACACGTGGCGGACCTCAGGATGGCCTGCACTCCTGCCCGTCGCTCCTACACACGATACCGCAGGCGGCGTGTTCGGGACCCACGGGTGGAGGAGGGCCTATATAGACAATACAGAGAGGCCCAGATAGCCCTGCAGGTGGCCATCGCTCGCTCTAAAGAGGAGGCAAGGGAAGAAATGTTGCAGGGCCTCAACCAAGATCCGTGGGGGCGCCCTTACAAAACTGCTCGCAACCAGTTGCGGGCGCGCGGCGCCCCCCTGACCGAGACCATGGACCCCGAACTTCTGTGTTCCGTGGTCCGGGAACTCTTCCCATCGTCTGACGGTCACTCTCCACCAAGCATGGCTCCACCGCCTGTGGCGAGCGTGGTCTCTATTGAGGGCGACCCTCCTGCTGTCGATGAGGAGGAGTTTCGGGCGGCGACCGCACGACTGAAAGGGAAACGGACCGCTCCTGGCCCTGACGGGGTCCCGGGCAAAGTCTTAGGTCTCTCCCTGCGTCATCTTGGGGATCGCCTTCGCGAACTGTTCGATGCGTGTTTTCGCACCGGGCAGTTCCCGAAGGTCTGGAAGGATGGCATTCTGTGCCTCCTGCGTAAGGAGAACCGACCCGCGGACGACCCGTCTGGCTATCGACCGATCGTGTTGTTGGATGAGGTTGGCAAGGTATTCGAGAGGCTTGTCGCCCTCCGCCTCATCCAACATCTTTCTGAAGTGGGGCCAAATCTGTCCCAGAACCAATTTGGGTTCCGTGTGGGGCGCTCCACTATGGACGCGCTCACGGGACTGAGGGAGCTGGTGGAGGACGCCACTGGTAGAAGGGAGAGCGTGTTGGCGGTGTCATTAGACATCGCAAACGCCTTCAACACTCTCCCCTTTCGTACTATTCTAGAGGCGCTTCGGTATCACGGGGTGCCCCAATATTTGCTGCGCATCATCGGCTGCTACCTAGAGGGAAGGGACATCGTGTTCACTGGCCAGAGTGGTGTGCCCAATCGCCACCCCATGTCCTGCGGCGTTCCACAGGGCTCCGTTCTGGGGCCCCTCTTATGGAACGTCGGGTACGACTGGGTCCTTCGTGCCGCCCTCCCCCCGCGTGTAAAACTTTTCTGCTACGCAGATGACACACTCGTCACTGCGAGAGGGAGGGACTTAGAGGAGACCCTTAGGTTGGCCTCGATCTACACCACTTTGGTCGTGAGGCGTATGGAAGCGCTGGGTCTGAAGGTGGCCCTGCACAAGACCGAGGCCCTACTATTTCATGGACCTCGCAGGGGAGCGCCACCAGGCCAAGAGATAATGGTGGCTGGCGTGAAGGTGACACTGTCGCGTCACCTAAAATATTTAGGCTTGGTGATAGACGGGCGGTGGGGGTTCGACGAGCATTTTCGTCGCCTCGAACCCCGCCTTTTGGGTGCTGCCGATGCGCTCGGGCGTCTTCTCCCAAATGTTGGGGGCCCGAGCGCTTCAGTTCGACGCCTCTATGCGGGCATAGTGCGCAGCATGGCGCTGTACGGCGCCCCGGTGTGGGCGGACGCTCTCGGCCCCCGGGCTGTCGCGTCTCTTCATAGGGCGCAGCGCGCCATGGCTCTGAGAGCACTACGTGCTTACCGGTCTGTGTCCCACACTGCAGCGTGTGTACTCGCGGGTACTCCCCCGTGGGAGATTTCAGCCCACGTCCTGGCGGCCGCCTACCGCGTCAGAGTGGATGCAAGGGCGGACGACCGGCGCCTGGCGCCGAGGGAGAGGGCCTCCGCCTTGGAGGAGGCTACCAATGAGGCGTTCCGCGTGTGGTTTGAGGAGCTCGAAGAGCAAAGGGGTTCGACCTCGGTCTCTGGTACTTTGTCTAGGACTTTGGAGGCCATGCACCCCTTTCTCACCACGTGGGCGGACCGGCGCCACGGGTCGCTCTCCTACCACTTGGTGCAGATTCTCAGCGGCCACGGTTCTTTCGGCCGCTACCTGCACCGCATCGGTAGGGAGCCGACCCCCGAGTGCCACCATTGCGATGCGGCGATGGATACAGCACAGCACACCTTGGAGGTGTGCCCGGGTTTTTCTTCGCGGCGCCAGGAGTTGACCGCCGTCATAGGTGACGATCTCTCCCTCCAAAACGTGGTCTGTATCATGTTGGAGGGAGAAGAAATGTGGGACGCGGTAAACTCCTTCTGCGTAGACGTCATAACGCAGAAGGAGGACGCGGAGAGAGCCCGGGAAGAGGATCCCGAGGCTGCCCCCTGCCGCCGCCGAAGGTTGGGGCGGAGAAGGCGGACGTACGCCCGCCTACTTCCTCCTGACGGCAACCAGCGGGGTCCAGGCCTGGGAAGCCCGGGCCCTGCACTGCACAGGTTGCCGCCAGTCGCTGATCCCCTGGATGCCCCGGGGGATCACCAGCCCTCCCATTTTGGGGGGGTGAGTGGGGCTCGCCATAGGCGAGCAGTCGCCGACGAGGTCGTGGATGTGTTCTCGCGAGTTCCCATGACCTTGTCAGGCAGTGACGCCTCCCTCCCCGGCGTGGCCTCTTCGTCTGAGGACGAGGAGGATGCGGCGGTGATGGGGGTGCTCGCGCCAAGGCGTATGTGAGGGGCATCGGTGGGTTTTAGTCGGTAGGTCGCGGCATTGCACTTTCTGAGGGGCATTCTGTCTGCCCCCAGAAGCCGCGGAGAGTCCGACATATCCTCGCGTATCCCAAAACGCGGGGCATGCGTAAAGCATTTCCCATCGTAAAAAAAAAAAAAAAAAAAAAAAAAAAAAAAAAAAAAAAAGGTTAGGTTAGGTTAGGTTAGGTTAGGTTAGGTTAGGTTAGGTTAGGTTAGGTTAGGTTAGGTTAGGTTAGGTTAGGTTAGGTTAGGTTAGGTTAGGTTAGGTTAGGTTAGGTTAGGTTAGGTTAGGTTAGGTTAGGTTAGGTTAGGTTAGGTTAGGTTAGGTTAGGTTAGGTTAGGTTAGGTTAGGTTAGGTTAGGTTAGGTTAGGTTAGGTTAGGTTAGGTTAGGTTAGGTTAGGTTAGGTTAGGTTAGGTTAGGTTAGGTTAGGTTAGGTTAGGTTAGGTTAGGTTAGGTTAGGTTAGGTTAGGTTAGGTTAGGTTAGGTTAGGTTAGGTTAGGTTAGGTTAGGTTAGGTTAGGTTAGGTTAGGTTAGGTTAGGTTAGGTTAGGTTAGGTTAGGTTAGGTTAGGTTAGGTTAGGTTAGGTTAGGTTAGGTTAGGTTAGGTTAGGTTAGGTTAGGTTAGGTTAGGTTAGGTTAGGTTAGGTTTTTTTTTTTTTTTTTTTTTTTTTTTTTTTTTTTTTTTTTTTTTTTTTTTTTTTTTTTTTTTTTATATCTACTACCTCTAACGAGTGGTTAGAGCCTGTTTTCACAATGCTAATTTTGCTACTCTTTCATACCAGTTCTCGCATTTATTCCTCTCGTACTTTCATACCGCATACTACACATTCATTCATCATCTTGTATACTATAACAGCTGGGTTTGCTGCCTATTCTACTTTCTAATTTACTTTACTACTTTTATTTATACTTTATTATGTGGGGTTCTGAGGGAACACATACAACACCATATTTTTATTTTAAAAAGTTTACAATTTTCTTATATCTACTTACATACTTTCTTCTATTTTTACATTTTGTCTTAATATCTATTTGTATTATTCTAATTGATAGCTAATTTTGATACATTTTTTAAACTTCTCGTCCTATTTCTAGTTTTGTAATTTTATCTGCTCTGGTTTTTTAATTTACATTTAGTTCACAGTAACTATTTAATTCCTTATAAATTATCTTACATTATAACTTATTGTTTACAACTTATTTTAATTACTAAAAGACAATATTTTATATATCGCTCTAGCAATATTTTCTAATCTTTATTTTTCTTATTAACTTTCAAAACAATTATTTTACAATATTCAAGGAATTTATTTCTTTCTTTGCTACACATAATATCTTCAATATTCTTTACAGATATTTTAGTTTCTAAAACATTTTCCATTTCATATCTTTGCTTTGAATATATAGGACAATCAATAATCAGGTGGAGAAGGGATTCCGGGATATTGGGATCACAGGCACACGATGGGTTATCCTTGCACTTGAATCGATGCAAGTATTCGGAGAACCCACCGTGCCCCGTTAGTGCTTGGGTCAGTATTTGGTCGATCTCGATTTTCCGGACCAAACGATAAGCCTTGACCGCGTCAGGAAAGAAGGCTTTTGTGACAGCAGCCGTTTCTCCTGCCCTATACCTCCGGTTCCATTCGTCAAGCGTTTGCATTCGGATGCTTCGCTTGACGAATGAAACCGGGCAAAGGTCATATTTCGGCCTTGTTTTAAGGTGCAGCGCCGCGTCCTTAGCCAACTCGTCCGCACGCTCATTGCCCGCGAGTCCGGCATGGGCTTTTATCCAAAATAAATGGACACATTTATTTTGAGAACCGATAACTTTTATATTTGCCCTTGTTTCAACGGCCAGGGGATGCAGGCAATCAAGACTGGTGACTGATTGGAGAGCCGCAGTTGAGTCCGAGTAAATCCCGTATGTATTTTCTTTACGGTTTATTACCAAACGCGTCGCCTCACAAATCGCGAGGAGCTCGGCCTGGTAGACTGTGCAATATGACGGCAATGCAAGCTTGACGGCCCTGATTTCAGCCACTCTATTCCACATGGATAGAGCGGATCCGACTAGGCCGTCAATCTTGCTGCCGTCTGTGAAGATCCTGATATCAAATTCACTATTAGCACTGAGTTGTTCCTGGTCTACCAGGGGGGTGAGCTCTATACGCGTTTGCTCGGCTGGGTGTGGAGTCTCAAGCGCCGGGGCTGGTCGCTCGACCTCCCTGTCAGGCAGCGCTGATTGGGGCACTCCCTTCTTGGCCTCGTATAACGAGGCCGCCTCACGGATTCGGAGGTCCAGGGGGAGGATTCCAGATAAAATCAGCGCTGCATCCAGGGAGACCGTTCGATACGCCTTACAAATTTTTTGGGCAAATCCCCGCTGTAGCGCGTTTAGATGCTTTTTGATGCCTAATTTGTTTGCAGCAGGAGCCCAGGCACTCGCGGCGTATGTTATAATCGGCTCAACTACGGCTATGTAAATTGTACGGACGATTTCAGGGTGAAGGCCCCAACTAACCTTGGCCGCCCTACTTAGTTGCTTGTAGATACCTATGGCTTTTTTACAAGTGTTCGCGACGTGTTCGTTAAAGGTTAGCTTATCGTCGATGGTTAGCCCTAGCAGCTTAATTTTCCGGGACATAGCGATGTCGACCCCGCCCATGGTCAGGTGTGGGGTGTCATATTTAAGCTTTCTGGTTACCAACATAGCGTTCGTCTTGTGTGGTGCGAATTTGAGCTTATTCCTAACACCCCACCCCCGAACATGTTCGAGGGCGGCATTGGCCCGTACTTGTATTTCTAGGGCTGTATCCCCGACAAAAACGAGTACCACATCGTCGGCGAACGCCTGACAGTAGTCGCCCCTCTCGTGTAAGCTTTTGAGGAGCGGGTCCAGCAACAGGTTCCAAAGAATTGGGCCGGCAATGGAGCCCTGCACGCATCCCTTTTCTGTGCCTGTTTGGAATTCCTCCCCGCCATATCTGACCGAGACAGTTCTGTTCGACATATAGCTCCCCATGACCCTTCTTATGTTGATAGGGCAGCTCTCTTCTGCCAGTCTGGTCTTGATTGCTGGCCACCAAGCACTGTCGAAGGCTCCCTCTATATCCAGTGACACTATAGTGATCATCTTTTTGTTGTCCAAGTTCATGCGGATGTGCTGCATTAGGGTATAGAGGGAGTCTTCAGTGCTCTTTTGCGGCATAAAACCGTATTGGTTTTGACTCATCCTGGGCAGTAGGTGGTACTTAAGTCTGGCCACTATCATCTTTTCAAAGATCTTGCCTAATACAGGTAATAGTCCAATTGGTCTGTAGGCTTTTGGGTTTCTGTAACTGTCCTTACCCGGCTTTCTGAGGATAACAACTGTGGCACTTTTCCATGCGCTGGGGAAAAATCCAAGTTCGAGGCACTTATTTAATAGGGCCAGAAAAAGCTCCGGGTCGGACCTTATTGCACGCAGACAAATGTCTGCAGTAAAACCCTCCGCCCCAGGAGCCTTCTTCGGGTTGAATGATACCGCCGCACGTTCGAGCTCGGTTAAAGTAAAGGGTGGGTCGCAAGGATCACCTTGCTTCTCTTCGTTTACAGTTTCTGCTCTTCTTCTCGTTTGGCGGTGTTCTTCATTATCTCCTTCTGTCCCATCATTAGGGTAAAAAGTTTTTGCCAGAAGCTCCACTGACTCCATGGCGCTCAGAGTTTTCCCGTTTTCCTCGAGAGGCACGTCTTCCTCCCTCCTCATGGTCCTGCCAATGACCCTGTATATACCCTCCCACATTCCTTCCCTATCCTGTTTCCCACAAAACCCTTTCCAGCTCTCTGTCTGTGCACTTTTTGCGGCTTCCTCATACTGTTCTTTCTTTTGCAGGTACTCCTCCACAACCTTCGACCTCCGAACCGGTGCAGCATTCCTAACCCTACGCTTGAAAGTGGTGACTTCACTCTTCAGTTTGGCCAGCTCAGCGGACCACCACGGCATGGTAAGTGTTTCTTTATTTTTCTTTACAGGTATTGAGGTTTGACATGCTTGCGCTATTAATTTATTGTATTTGTCTACGATCTGATCTATTTCGGTATGGTTTTGAATTTTGGCTATTTGTTCTAAATTTAGGTTATTTTCAATTTTCAATTGGGTGAGTTTGTCATCAAATTCAGACCAATTGGCTTTTTTGGTATTGAATTTCCTGGTTGTTCTACAAATTTTAACACCTTTAGATTTTCGCAATTTGAGTTTAAAAGACATGCCGTTGTGGTCCGAGCTGGTGAGTCCTTCATCCACCTTCCAGTCCTCCACCAAGTCGAAGAGGTCGGAAGTGCAAGCGGTGATGTCTACGTAGCTGGAGTACCTTCTTTCGCCTCGGATTGTGTCGAAGGTTGGGATATTCCCCGTGTTAAGTATATTGAGCTCGTTTTCGTGTAGGAAGCCCACCATTTCTTCCCCCCTGTGATCTTCTTCGGGGCTACCCCACCAGTTACTCTTCGCATTGGCATCGCCCCCGATGATGACTTTCTTGGCTTCAGTCTTAACCAGGATCCGTTTTAGATGTTCAATATACGGTCCAATTGGCTGGTCGGGCTCGAAGTATAGAGACACGAGTGTGACACTCCAGGCTTCGGTGTGGACGGTTACCACCACGATGTTGTTGGTGGTCAGATCCGGGTATTGTTCCACTTTAAGGTCCGGATCTAGGACCAATATGGCCGCTTTAACCGTGCCCACATCGTCACTCTGGAAGACTCTGATCCCGCGGTGCGCTCTCACACTCCCAACGTTGCCAACGTACGGTTCTTGAATAAGGGCTGCCATGGCTTTTCTTTCCACTGCTCCAAGTAGGAGTTCGTTCGTTGCCAATTTTTTCCTCTGTAAATTTGCTTGAAGTAACCGGTAGGGGGGAGTTTCCGCTGGGGTGCCCTTAGCAATACTGTATGGTTTTCCTTGCTAATCTATCCCATTTTTTACGCACAGGGCAATCATTGCTGAAGGCGTTATGCGGCCGTTCTATCTGATCCATACCATCTCTGGTACAGTTCTTGCAAGATGGAAGTGCTTGATTTTTCCAGGCTTCGCATTCAACCTTCAGGTGAGGGCCTCCACAGTGCACGCACAGATCCTCTGATTCTTTACAAAAACCTTTGCTATGTCCGTACGCAAGGCACTTGGTGCACTGCACCAAGGGGGATTGATCTTCTACCCGCACTTTCTGGAACTCCACATGCAATGCACCAGAATCGGTCACTCTCTTCCAAATAATAGGGGAAGTGGCAACTACCACGTGCTGCGCATGCGGATTCCTTGCTTTCCTTTTGTACTTAATAACAATTCTGTTTTCTTCTTTTTCTATGCCTTGGAATATTTCCTTATTTTGTTTACGGATCATATATAGGAGGTCTTCATTTTCGTGTATTTTTAAGACATCTTTTAATATTAGGAGCGGGTCCTTATTTTTCATTTCCTCGCAGATAAGATCTTTTCCATTTTTCTCTATTCTGTCTTTCACTTTCTTTCTTTCTTCCACTGTCTTACAGCTTATGATCACCTTTCTGTCCTTAGCTTTCCTTACTTTTTCCACTCTAACCCATCCTTCTTTCAATTCCAGTGTCTTTCGGAGGTTGTTAAGGACTTCGTCACCTGTTTCGTCTTCCTTAGTAGACGTTACTACCACCGAGTGCAGAGTATTCCCGGCTACTCTCGGAGGTTTATCTCTATTGGTGAGGGTGGGTGCGGAGGCGGCCACACTCGCATAGGATTTTTCTGTCAGTGTTGCGCTTACTTTATTAATACCGTCTATGGCTAGGTCCACTTTAGCTGCCACACCTCCCACCTTTTCAAGCATAGGCCCGCAGACCTGCTCCTGCAAAGCCGATGTTATGGTGCTGCCTAAACTGAAGATTTGCCCTTCAATGTCTTTTTTAATTTCTCGCAAGCACTGAAGCATGTTTTCAGGCTGTGGTCTTGGCGGTTGGCTTGGCAGTGTGGCCTGTGTCTCGAGTTCTGATATTCTTCTTCTGATCTCCTGTATTCGAGGTAGCATCACCACAGCTCCATTTCCCAGGAAATCTCTAATTTCTGCCTTTAGGTTTCCCGATTCGCTGATTTTAACAGGAATTTCTTTCAGGAAGTCCTCCACTTTTTTGAAGATAGTGGTGTTGCATTCAGCCAACAGAGTCTCTTGTGTGGGTATGTTTGGAGGGGGTCTCTTGGGGGCCACAGCTGCTTTCGGCTTCTTCGTAATTGCCTTTTTAGCCTCAGGGGCAACATTTGCCGGTGGCGATGGTGTTCCACGGTTCATAACTACGTTCCTTGCAGCAATTCTTGTGGAAGCTGCGACCGGAGTTTGGGTCTGCGTTAAGCCAGAGTTACTAGCATTCACGTTAGCGTCGTAGTCACTCGTCCTTTGCCTAACACTCACTCCTTGTTCCGGGTTCTTTCCCTCCAATGTTTTGGTTTTTGACGCACACACTCCTGTAGTTTTACCTCCTGGCGGGGTTCTAAAGGTACTCATTTTTGTCAGAGGTAGGGGTCAGTCACAATAAAATAAATTCAAAAAGTTTGTAAAAGTTTTAAAAAAATTTTATTATAATATAATAAAAGTCAAAATTTTTGGCGTCAGCGGCCTGCGCAGTCCTAATTTGTATAAATAGGGGTCGTAAAAATTTGTTATTTAAGTAATTACCTAAGTTAACTTGCAAAAAGCAAATTTTTGTTTTTATGTACGTAGAGTCACAAAAGTGACTCTATGTGTCAAAATATTATTAAACGTCCTAGGAGGTGGCAAAATACACCTTCCTGTGAAATCCGCGTATTTTTAGAATTTTTTCCCGCAAAGATATAGAAGTTTTACGGAAAAACAAGATGGCGGCCGCAGTGGCGGCTCTGACCGGGTCGCGTTCTATGAGGCGTTTGTAGCCCTCGTTAAGCCCTAATGTTCGACACCAATCCCGTCCCTCTGAGACGAATAGTCTCCGAGCTATCCCTAAGGTAAATTTGGGTAAAACTATCCTCACTAGGGGTAAATCGTCCGTAGCTCGGAAACTATTGATCCCTTAGCAGTGGGACCTTGGACATTCCCGTAGGGGGGCCCGAAACCTATCTGATAGTAAGGTTACCTTAAAATAAATTTTAAGGTAACGATAGGGTATTTTAACCCTACTAGGTGGAAAGTGGTCCCTCCGGCAGCCCCCAAGGAAAAATCCCCGGGCCTGTAACCCAGATAGTTTAGGAGGTACGACCTTCCAAAGTTTTTCAAAATGGCGTCCAAGATGGCGGACGCCAACTTTGAGGGGTCGTATCTCCGCCGCTATTGGGGCTAGAAAGCCCGGGTTTGGGGCAGTTGGAATGCCCTGGCGGGTTCTACCTCGCAAGATCGCTAGGGGGGGTGGGAAAAATAAAAGTATGAAATCAGGAATTCCAATGATGGGGGATTGTAGAGGGGAAAATTCTTAACACCCTAGCCCTTTACACAAACACGCTAGCACCTATGTCCAGGGAGCTAGACCAATTCCAAAATTTTTTGGGAAAATTCCAAAAAATTTTGGAATAATTCTGCCGCCGAAACTATTGGGCCTACAGAGTCGGGGTTTTTTCTGGGACTATGAGGGGATCAAGGGCTACCTCGTCCACTATGTGAAAACCCGAAATTCCAATAATATGGAATTTCGGGAAAATTCCCCAGAGGTCCGAAAGATGGTGTTTTTCGAGCCTCTTCACCGCAAATCCCGACTCTCTACGTCCAAAGACTGGGGAGCTATTAAAGTTTTAAAATTTTACCCTAAGTGAGGATTCGAATCCAAAATGGCGGATTTTAGGGTAAATTCTGAAATTAAACCCTAGGCCACTGGTGTTTGGGCTTTTTGGATGTCCGGGGAGGAGTCCTAGGTGAATATGGACCCTCCAGCCCCCTGTCAACTAACCCTTAAACGCTAAGTCAAAATTTAATTTTAAAAATTTAATAGCTCCTAAAATATAAATGGTAAAATTACAACAAAGGTACCTAAAAATAAAACATACAAAGGGCAACAAAATACAAAAAACAGATGAAAAATACAATCAAAAACAGAGGCACAAATTGAGGGGGAAGGTTTCACCCCTATTTTCGAAAATTAATAACTCAGTCGTTTATAATCCAAATTCAAAAATTTAAATTTCTATAGAAGGGTAATTACTAGTATTATTTTTCAATATTAAGACAAAGTTTAATGTTATATAAAAATTTTAAGTTATTAAGTTTCGAAATTTTTGAAATTTTGAAAATGCAAAAACTCAGCTGTTTCTTTGCCGATTTCTATGCTTGAAGTGTCGCGTGGCTCGCCCTGCTGCGCCGCTTCTGATGACTGCCTCAAAACCACCCGGCCGCCCCGGGAAGACTGACCTCGTGGTTTGAGGTTATTTTTGTTTTCCCTTATATTTTGGTAATTATATAAGGGAAAAATCTGGAGTTTGCGCAGGAATGTAGAGGGCGCTAAGGCGCACACGCTGGCAATTTCAAATCCCACGCGTCTCAAGAGCTCTGGACGCAGTGGGATAAAAACCGATGAAATTTTCACACTTTTTCACCAAACTTCCACTTATCACTTTATAATTTCGTGCACTGTGATCCAAATCTTAAGAACTTTTCACCACCGTATGCGGCTCGCGAGCGCGCAACTTTTGACGTATCGCACGTGTTGCTGCGATAAGAAAAACCTATTTTTCAGAATTTTTTAGTGTGGAGCGCACGTGGTTTCGTGGCGTTCTCGGCGGCGGTCAGAGCCAGAATGGTTAGGTTAGGTTAGGTTAGGTTAGGTTAGGTTAGGTTAGGTTAGGTTAGGTTAGGTTAGGTTAGGTTAGGTTAGGTTAGGTTAGGTTAGGTTAGGTTAGGTTAGGTTAGGTTAGGTTAGGTTTTTTTTTTTTTTTTTTTTTTAACTATTGGTTTTGGGTTTGGGGTCCTCAAAGGAGCTGGGGAAGAGGGAGTGGGTTGTGAGTGAGGAATGATGGTTCACAGTGTCGGAGTACCTTTGGACTCATCCCTTGGTGAGGCTTGTTGCCCGCGGGTACCCACGACCGGGCAAGGTAAAAGGAGGTAGGAAGAAAGAGAATTATAGAAGGATACAAAAGAGAGAGGATAGAGGAAAGATGGGAAGAGTTGGGATAGATGGAGAAGAAATAAAATAATACACGAACAATAAACGGGGCTGCTGCTGGGACCCTTCTCTCCCTATACTCAATACGCGTAGGGCCCGAAGTGGGCCAGTCCCCCCCCAAGAGCGGCAGAGTCATATTTTCCCCTATTCAGAAACGACAAAGCCCCAATGAATAGAAGAGACTATTGCGGACGGGCCGATGATGTAAAAGCGGGGCCAGAAATGCCAGATGGGCGTTTAAGTAAGCGACCCGGGGGCATGCCTTACCCGAGAGGCGGGGTGTCAGGCGCAACTTATGAGAGGGGGTCCCAGTAACAGCCCTAATCTGAAAAAGACACGAAATAAAAGATGTATAATTATAATGTCACACATACAAATCAGCATAAAATAAAAATAAAGACCTACATTGGGTGGAGGGCAGCGGTGAGTGTTGTTTCGTTGGATTTAGGCAGTGTTTATTTGTTATAAGTGAATGCATTGCTCTTTTTGCAAGTGATATATATTCACATGCCCCACACCCATTACAAACAGTTAAGAATTAAAATTATGCGGGCTGCCCCCGCAGTGGACCATTCAAACACCTGTAAAATGTACTGCAAATAATTCTATTGATTAGCGAAGAGGCAATCCAATCCGGCCAGTCAGGCCGAGGGGGGGCTCAGCTTTACGGAAACGTATTTGAGTGAGTTGAGAGTTGAGAATAGTGGTTCAGAGAATTGGTAAAGTGGTTTTGTTGATAGTTATATAGTGATTTAGTGGTTTCCCATAAACAGGCCCCCATTGATGAGAGCAGCCCGGGCCAGCCCGGCGGGCCGGCCCGGGCCACAATCGCTCGATGTCATGTCCGATGTTCTCATGCTGAAAATCCCATATGAAGACGTCGCCAGAAGTCCCCTGCGGGTCCGCCAGCTGCGCTCCCAACTCATCCAGGCGTAGGTTATTTTGCTATGTGGGTAATTAAAGGAGTAGTGATTCAGGCGTTAGTGAATGTGATTTGATTTATTGGCAAGGTGATTTTGTCAATTAAAGAGGTAGTGTTTCATTCCGGCCAATCAGGCTGAGGGGGCTGAGCTTTAGGGAAGCGTATTTAAGTGAGTTAGTAATTGAGGATAGTGATTCAGAAAATTTGATAAGTGATTTTGTTGATAGTCATATAGTGATATAATGATTTCCCATAAGCAGGCCCCCGTTGATGAGAGCAGCCCGGGTCGGCCCGGCGGGCCGGCCCAGGCCACAGTCGCTCGATGTCATGTCCGATAATCTCGTGCTGAAAATCCTATATGAAGACGTCGCCGGAAGCCCCGCGCGGGTCCGCCCACTGCGCTCCCATCTCATCCAGGCGTAGGTTGGATTGCTGTGTGGATGAATAAAGAAGTAGTGATTCAAGCGTTAGTGAATGTGGTTTAATTTGTTGGCAAAGTGATTTTGTTGATTAAAGAGGTGGTTATTCATTTCGGCCAATCGGGCCGAGGGGGGCTGAGCTTTAGGGAAGCGTTTTTAAGTGAGTTGGTAATTGAGAATAGTGATTCAGAGAGTTGGTAAAGTGGTTTTGTTGATAGTCATATAGTGATATAATGATTTCCCATAAACAAGCCCCCATTAGTGAGAGCAGCCCGGGCCACAGTCGCTCTATGTCTTGTCCGATGATCTCGTGCTGAAAATCTTAAATGAAGACGTCGCCGGAGGCCTCGCGCGGGTCCGCCCGCTGCACTCCCATCTCACCCAGGCGTAGGTTGGATTGCTGTGTGGATGAATAAAGAAGTAGTGATTCAAACGTTAGTGAATGTGGTTTAATTTATTGGCAACGTGATTTCGTTGATTAAAGAGGTGGTTATTCATTTCGGCCAATCGGACCGATGGGGGCTGAGCTTTAGGGAAGCGTATTTAAGTGAGTTGGTAATTGAGAATAGTGATTCAGAAAATTGGTAAAGTGGTTTTATTGATAGTCATATAGTGATATAATGATTTCCCATAAACAGGCCCCCTTTGATGAGAGCAGCCCGGGCCGGCCCGGCGGGCCGGCCCGGGCCACAATCGCTCGATGTCATGTCCGATGATCTCGTGCTGAGAATCCCATATGAGGACGTTGCTGGAAGTCCCCTGCGGGTCCGCCAGCTGCACTCCCATCTCATCCAGGCGTAAGCTAGATTGCTGTGTGGATGATTAAAGGAGTAGTGATTCCGGCGTTAGTGAATGTGATTTAATTTATTGGCAGAGTGATTTCGTTGATTAAAGAGGTGGTTATTCATTCTGGCCAATCGAGCCGAGAGGGGCTGAGCTTTAGGGATGCGTATTTAAGTGAGTTAAGAAAAAAAAAATATAGTGATTCCAAAAATTGATAAAGTGGTTTTGTTGATAGTCATATAGTGATTTCCCATAAACTGGTCCCCATTGATGAGAGCAGCCCGGGCCGGCCCAGCGGGCCGGCCCGGGCTACTGTCGCTCGATGTCATGTCCGATGATCTCGTGCTGAAAATCCCACATGAAGACGTCGCTGGAAGCTCCGCGCGGTCCGCCCGCTGCGCTCCCATCTCATCCAGGCGTAGGTTGGATTGCTGTGTGGATGGATAAAGAAATGGTGATTCAAGCGTTAGTGAATGTGGTTTAATTTATTGGTAAAGTGATTTTGTTGATTAAAGAGGAAGTGATTCATTCCGGCCAATCGATCCGCGGGCCGGGCCGACCATCGTGCGCACGTTACGAAATATACTTCGATGCTGCCCACCGGGCCGGCCCGGCGGGCCGGCCCGGCGGGCCAGCCCGGGCCCCGATCACTCGATGACACGTCCGATGATTGATTATGCTCCCAACTCCAGTAGCGACAAAGTGGCTATAACAAAGAGCGCGGTGGAAAGGAGAGAAATGTTTTACGGCATTGCTGGTATATAAAAAGAGAGGAGAGAAAAATTTTGAGAGCACAATCATAAAATACACTGTTTGGCCTGAATCGGTCTGGCACTTACTGGTCGCTAGGCACTGGTGCGTACGTAAATACACTTGCCATAATGGCGGGCAATCCAATTTGTGTGATTCAATACTCATGGGCACGCACAGGCACTTACACTTAATCAAGTCACTAATTGAAACACTATGTGCAATTCAAATTGGCAATCAAACAGCCATGAGCGCGCGCACTGACACCTTCACCTGATTATGTCCCCGATTGGAACCCTATTAATACTAAACCAGTATATTGTTAGTTGTTAATTGTTATAGTCCAGAGAAGAAGTAACTCGTAAGCCAAGTCGAACTTGTACGGACGTTCAGGTCACACGTGCGCGCGCTTCGGCGGTAGAGCGAGAACTGGGGAGCCGAGCGGTGTCGCCCCGCACCGCAGCGGGGTGGGGAACGCGGGGAGGGTGAGGGAACTAATGACTAAACTATGGGTGGGAGTTATTCTGAGTGTGATCTCATTGATTATTTAGGGCAGTGTATTCTTTTCTTTAATTGTAAGTTATTGCATTGCTCTTTTTGCAAAATAAAATAAATTATATGTAAATTTACTCATTGCAGTTGTGTTAATTCTGGGCAGTTTTCTTTTATCTATTGTTCTAAGTTAATGCATTGCTCTTTTTGCAAGTGATACAAATACACATGCTCCACACCCATTACAAACAGTTAAAAATAACAAAAATTCATGTGTGGTGACTCAATGTCCGATGACTAAACTAGTGACTATACTATGGGTGAGGGGGGAGGGGATTTTCTAAATGGGATCTCGTTGGGGCAGTGTTTTCTTTTTTAAATATAAGTTGATGCATTGCTCTTTTTGCACAATTTATAATGTGTGAATTTTCTAAATGTAATTATGTTATTTATTATTATTTTTTAGGCAGTTTATCCTTAGTTATGTTGCGAGTTAATGCATGGCTCTTTTTGCATGTGTCCCATTTCCCTCACCCATTACAAATAACTGTTTCGTGATGCATGTTTTATTCCTAAAATGTAAATGAAGGGAACGGTCCATCTCAAAGGGGCAACCCGAAAAGCCCGATCAGTTTTACAATTATAAAAAAAATTACAAATCTAAATCCGTTCTCTAGCTTGATTACTATGTACAATATTACAGCTAATTTATGGTCTAAGTTAGCTTAATGTTTTTCCCAAATCAGTCTTACAAAACTATTTTTTTTTTTTTTTTTTTTTTTTTTTTTTTTTTTTTTTTTTTTTTTTTTTTACAATACTTATGTCTATATACAATCTTATGTCTATGTCTAGTGTCTTATGTCTATATACAATGAATGATCATTTATATGTGTACTATATTGATGTTGGGGAGGGCAGCGCTCCAAGGCTCGTCCAGTTGCAATATAGAGTTATTCCCGGGTATTCTGTTTATGTCGTGGGGAAGGCGAGACCTTCATAATGTCGTAAGAAATGGTGCCCCACATGGCCACTCACCCCAAGCGGCCATCCACAAACAACACACACATTGTTTGGTGATGTTATGATATTATGATATAGATGTGTATGTCAGGTTTGCGAGTCGTGGGGGAGTTTGCGGAAAGAGGGCCGGCCCAGGCCGGCCCAGGTGATCCATTGACAAAAATTAGATGAGCCGATGATAATAATTGTGTGTTCGTAGTTGCAAGTGTGTATACCGGGTGTGCAGATTGGAGCATTCGGGCCACCAGCCTATTTTGAACGAAAGTATGACTGTTGTGTGTAGGTGGAATTGATGTGATATTGGTAGATGTTTTAGTATAGATGCATATGTCATATGTCAGGTTTGCGAGTCGTAGGGGAGTTGCGAAAAGAGGTGCCGACCCAGGCCGGTCCAGGTGATCTGCGGACAGATTGAGATGAGCCGATGATAATTGTGTGTTTGTAGATGCGAGTGTGTATACCGGGTGTGCAGATTGGAGCAATCGGGCCACCAGCCTGTTTTGAGTGAAAGTTTGACTATTGTGTGTTGGTGGAATTGATGTGATATTGGTAGATGTTTTGATATAGATGCATATGTCAGGTTTGCGAGTCGTGGAGAGGTTGGGGAAAGGGAAGCCGACACCGGCCGGTCCAGGTGATCTGCAGACAGATTGAGATGAGCCAACGATTATTGTGTGATTGTAGATGCGAGTGTGTGTACCGGGTGTGCAGATTGGAGCAATCAGGTCACCAGCCTATTTTGAGTGAATGTGTGGCTGTTGTGGTAGAATTGATATAATATTGGTAAATGTTTTGATATAGTTGTGTATGTCAAATTTGCTTGTGTGTTTGTGGACGCGAGTGTGTGTGCCGGGTGTGCAGGTTGGAGCGATCGAGCCGCTGGCCTACGAGATGTGTGAGTGACTTTAAGTGAATGTATGATTATTGTATGCTGGTGGAATTGATATAATATTGGTAGATGTTTTAGTGAAGATGTGTAAAATGTATGTGTAAAATGTGTAAAATGTGTGTGTGAGTGACTTTAAGGTGATTATATATATATATATAAGCCATTAAGAGATTGAATGGACGGAGAGTTAGTGTAATGTTGGTAAATGTTTTGGTGTAGACGTATATGTGTTGGACTTGCAAGTCGTAGGTGTAGCGAGAGGGGGGGGCCGGCCCGGGCCGGCCCACTGGGCCGGCCCAGACGATCCATCGATGGGGTGAGCTAATAATTATACTCAAGTCTAGATTAAGAATGTTAGTGTCAGCGCGGTGCTAAGATAGATGATGGTTTCATCGAGAGTGTATTTATCTACTAAGTGAAGTTAATAAAGATGGTGAATGTCGCGTGTGTGAGAATGCAGTAATTCGTGAGGAGGGGGTGTGGTCCTTAAATGGAAAGGTTAAACAATAGTTTTGTTGATAGATTTAAGTTTAGTGAAGATATGTGACACGAATTTGGAGAAGTTTTTAAGAAGAGTTGTCGATTTTTTTGATTTCATAATGTCTGGGAGATGAAGCGGTTGCACGACCTGTGCGTTAGCAGGTAAGTTTGAAAGGTATCCGATACGTGGTAAGTCGAAGAGAGAACAATCATTGATTAGATGTAAAGGGTTTTGTGAGGATGAGTTATCGCACGGACAGCGGTCAGTTTGTGTGATGTGAAATCTATGTAAGTAAGCTAAGTGGGCCCCGTGTGCGGTGAGGTATTGGGTGAAGTGGAAGTTGTAGGGGATTGTGTTAGTCAATTTCAAGCAGTCGTCAATCGTGGGCAGGAGGGTTCTGGTATGCAAGCCCGTATTTGAGAGCATATACCTATTCCTCCACGCATCCATAGCGGTATGAAAGGCGCGGTGTTTGACGTATGAAATGGGGAAGTGATGATAAGAGGGGGATGAGTGTAGAAGGGAGGCATTCTTGGCTGCTTCGTCTGCTGCAATGTTGCCCACGACATTCCCATGTCCCTTGACCCATGCGAAGCGAATCACACCATTGGACTGCCGGGCGTGCTCCGCCACAATTCCATGTATTTGGGATACTAGTGGAGCCGTGCTGCTTCTGTGGGCCAAGGCCTCCAGAGCCGATTTGGAGTCTGAGAGTATGATGACATCCGAGTAGTTACCATCTCTGGCTATGAGGCAGGCTCTAAAGATGGCGTACAATTCAGCCTGAAATACTGTGCAAACGTTGTGAAGCTTATACTTATATATTCTGGTTCCGGATCTTGAGTCTGGGTCAACTCTGACGCATGCCGCCCCAACCTGGTTTTCTTCAGACTTGCTTCCGTCGGTGAAGATGTGTATGCAATTTTCAGAGCATATTTGGTCCACATTTTCTTGTAAAGGGGTGATAGCGTGAGAGATGGATAGTCGTTCCGATGGGTGAAGTAAACTGGAGATGGAAACGGGGGCCTCAAATGGTATATCTGTGGGGAGTAAAGGAGTGCGCCCGGTGACTCGTGCCTGTTCGATCTTGTGTACTCGTAAGATGTCTAAGTCAAGTGGTATAAGTCCTGCCAGCGCGATGGCCGCGTTGGATGACGTTGTCCTGTAGCCGCGTATGATCCGTATTGCGAATCCTCTCTGCAGTGATGTAAATGCCTTAATGGCGTACTTTTTGCGAGCGGCATGCCCCCAGACCCCAGCCGCATATGTAACTATGGGGGCAATTACATATTTATAGATGGTCTTAATATTATCCGAGTGGAGTCCCCACGTGGGGCGGACGAAGAGACAGAGTCTGTTAAAGATGGCTCTAGCTTTGTTAATGGCATGCTGGATGTGTGCGTGAAAAGATAGGCGGTTATCCAGGACCACGCCTAAGACGGTGATGTTTTTGCTAAATTTAATGCGTGTGTTGTTCATGCAGACTGCAGCCCTGGCGGCCGTCCTTGTGAGGGCTATTGCCTTAGTTTTATTAGGTCCGAAGTGGAGCTTTACTTTCCTACCCCAATTGGCAATTTGTTCAAGGGCATTGTTAGCCAGTGTCTGTAAAGATTGAGCATCCTTGGCTGAAACAATGAGAAGAACATCGTCCGCGTAGGCTTGAATCTCGCAGCCCTCGGGAAAAGCTTGGTCGAGGAGGTCGTCCAATATAAAGTTCCATAGGGCTGGGCCGCATGCAGAGCCCTGGACGCATCCTCTTTGTGTTTGACATTCAGCCGTGGATCCAGCATAGTTTAAAATGACATTTCTAGGGGTCAGGTAATTACTCAGTATTTTATAAATATTACGTGGGCAGTTAACCTTCTTAAGTCTATCCAGTATTGCCGGCCACCAGGCCTGATCGAACGCGGATTGTATATCCAGGGATATAACAATTGTGTGCAGCCCTGATGTTTTATGTGATTTAATGGTATTTAGCGCGTTTGTGAGAGCGTGTGTCGTGGAAGTGTTTCTTCTGAAGCCAAATTGCTTAGGATTAAGTTTGTCCTCTGTGGCCGCCTTATGCATCGCGCGTTCCATAATGAGTTTTTCAAGTGTTTTTCCCCAGACGGATATGAGTCCAATAGGTCTATTGGCCTTAGGGTCTGATGGGTTTGATGAGCCTGATTTGGGGATAATGCGTAGTATGGAGATTTTCCAAAGCTTGGGGAAGTAGCCCAGCCTCAGGCATGTGTTGTAGATTTCTGTGACGATGTCGGGAAAGAGATTGAATACAGTTTTACAGATGTCAGCTGTGAGTCCGTCCTGCCCTGGGGCCTTCTTGTGAGAGATGGATGATATCGCCTCTCGGACCTCCTCTTGCGTGAAGGGGGGGTCATTTTCAGATGTCACCATTGTCTCACCCTCCATTCTCAGCCTGCTTTGTTCAGGTGTGTCCAAGTGAGGAGGGTCCAGTGGGTGAAAGTATGAGATTAATTCCCTGGCCGTATCGTTGCAGTCGACGGTGTGGCTGCCATCGCCGAGACGTATCGTGGAGGGAGGGGGTCTTGGTTTTCCTGCTCTAATAACTGGGTTTGTGATAGACCATACCTTTTCAGGTGTTTGACTGTGGCAGAATTCGCGAAAGCTCTCCGTGGAGGCTCTGCGGGCCTCATTAGATAGGGCCTCCTTGGCCTCCTGCAGGCTTTTTAGAGCCTCCTCCTTGGCTTCCGCGGTGGAATCCCTAGAGTGGATGATACGCGCCTTCCTCTTTTTATCATGCAGGTTATTCCGCAGCGTCTCCAGTTCAGGGGACCAGAATGGTTTGTTGCCTATGTACTTACCATAGCCAGTGCTGCCGTGGGATTCAAAAGCCTCCTCCGCTGCTCTGTGTATTATAGATGTGAAGTCCCGCACACAATTTTCTAGTTGAGGTTCATTCATAGTGGATATTGATTCCGAGGAGATGTCAGAATTTAACATGTAAGTGGGTAGGATGGATTTAAATGTCTCCCAGTTGGCTCTGCCTTTGATAGAGTATCTGCGTGTGGTGAAAGGGGGTGGGTTAAGTGTCATGTTGGAGTGTGGTGATCCGATAGAAAATTGGATAACTGAGTGTTGGTTATTAGGGAGGATGTCATCGCTTACCCTCCAGTTCCGCACCCGGAGACCGTCGGTAGTCAGAGTGAGATCAATTGCGCTTTGTTGTATCTGAGAGTGAATTATTCTTTCAAAAGTGCGGGAGCCATCGTTGTGACATGTGTAGTTATTTTGTATGATAAAATCGGCGATCACCTCTCCACGGCTGTTTTGTCTCCCCTGGGCGTCCCACATAGGGTGCCATGCATTGAGGTCGCCCGCGATGATGTGTGGTGTGTTATGATCATAAGCTTGAATAGTGGATAAGGCTAGACGGAGGAATGGATCAAGGTCACCACCTGGAGGTGTGTAGGCGGAGGAAATAATGAGTCGTTTACTGCTGACCAATAGTGAAACCGTGGCCAAGTCAGGTGTCGAAAACTGAGAAATGAGGACCGCTCCACACTTAATCGCGTAACTATCACGCAGGTAGACGGCCGCCCTGGTCGTTGTGTTGGGGCGAGTGACCTGAAAGGTAGTGAAGCCCGAGATATTCTTGGCGATGCTGCCCTTTCCAACATATGGTTCCGTTACTAAAGCAGCCTGTATTGTTTTGTTAGTATACAGAAAGCGCGCAAGGATGCTAAAGCTCTGATTACATCTATCTGTATTTATTTGAACAAAGTTTGTTGGTAAAAAGTCAAAGCCGGGACCTACGACGCGATGTGTGCCGCAGTTAGACAAGTCCGGGGCGAGGGAGAGAGGGACACAAGTTCCCGGATTGGGCAAATCAGCCGTAATCGGTTTTAATGAAAATGCGCTCCATCATAGCCTTCCTCCTTGGGCACAATGGGGCGAAATATGAGTGATTCGTTGTCAGGCACTTGTGACCCTCTCCCTCAGAGGATACTAAATTATTAAACCTAGTACAATTGACGCATATCTGCAGGTCTTCCATAAATTCTGATCGAGATCTTGCTTTCTGTGGCGTCCTGATTGTGGCCGCCATCCTGAATGAGCCGCCGTCAGCCAGCAACGACAAGGTTGACATAACGAAGAGCGTGGCGAAAAATGTTTTACAAGCCCTATCGCTGCAGTGGTTGCTCTCAGAAACGAAAAGAGTGGGACGTAATATTACCGATGAAAAGTTTAGGCGCACCATCATAAAATTCACTGTTCAGTCTGAATTAGCTTAGTACTTACTGATTGCTAGGCGCTGGTGCGCACGTAAATGCACTTGCCATAACGGCGGGCAATCCAAATCCAAATTGTGTGATCCAAAAATCATGAGCACGCACACACAGGCACTTACACTTGATTATGTCACTAATTGAAACACTATATGCAACCCAGGTTGTATGATCCAATAATCACAAACACGCATAAGCACTTGCACAATATTAATATATTGCTAATTATTGTAGTCCCGAAAGGAAAAGATAGAGGAGACGTAACTCGTAAACCAAGCCGAAATTGTGCGGACTTCTAGTCACACGTGCGCGCGCCTCGACGGTTGAGCGAGAACTGAGGAGCCGAGCGGTGTCGCCCCGCGCCGCGGCAGGGTGGGGGACGTGAAGAGGGTGAGGGGGGGGCTTAGACCCCGCCCATTTTTACGAGAAAGATTCCGATGGCCCGGCCCGGCCCGGCCCGGCCCGATGGGCTGTCGCGCGAAGAAAACTCCGATGGCCCGGGCCGGGCAGCCCGGCCCGGCCCGATGGGCTGTCGCGCGAAGAAAACTCCGATGGCCCGGGCCGGGCAGCCCGGCCCGGCCCGATGGGCTGTTGCGCGAAGAAAACTCCGATGGCCCGGCCCGACCCGGCCCGGCCCGATGGGCTGTCGCGCGAGGAAAACTCCAATGGCCGACCCGGGGGGTCGTTGTCTCGTGAAAATGTCCGGCGAGTGTCCCCGCCCGGCTTGGGCCGTTGCTTCGCTACTCAAAGTAGACAAATCCAACAGCCAGCCTGGCAGGCAACCCAGCGCGCGCAGAGGCCTGGCAATCTTCTTCTCCTGCAGACACGTTCAGTGAACAGCCCTGCAGGCGTGCCAGCCCGCGGAGCCATCGTGAAGCACTTGGGAAAAACAGCACATTCCGGTGGGTCACAACTCTCACAGTCCAGTCCAATCCAATACAGTCCAAAAGGCAGACCTGAGGATTAAATGACCCGGGCCGGCCCGGGCCGGCCCGATGGATCTCTGTTGACGTAAATAAGTCCGATGAGTATCGCGTCTACTAACTTCGAAAGATAACGCGTCTATGAACTCGTCGCGACACGGGCCGGCCCGAAAAATAGACGAAAAATAGCCGGGAGCTCCGTTGGATGCGTGCGCTCGCTACGACGGTCGGAGCGCGACTGGTTAGGTTAGGTTAGGTTAGGTTAGGTTAGGTTAGGTTAGGTTAGGTTAGGTTAGGTTAGGTTAGGTTAGGTTAGGTTAGGTTAGGTTAGGTTAGGTTAGGTTAGGTTAGGTTAGGTTAGGTTAGGTTAGGTTAGGTTAGGTTAGGTTAGGTTAGGTTAGGTTAGGTTAGGTTAGGTTAGGTTAGGTTAGGTTAGGTTAGGTTAGGTTAGGTTAGGTTAGGTTAGGTTAGGTTAGGTTAGGTTAGGTTAGGTTAGGTTAGGTTAGGTTAGGTTAGGTTAGGTTAGGTTAGGTTAGGTTAGGTTAGGTTAGGTTAGGTTAGGTTAGGTTAGGTTAGGTTAGGTTAGGTTAGGTTAGGTTAGGTTAGGTTAGGTTAGGTTAGGTTAGGTTAGGTTAGGTTAGGTTAGGTTAGGTTAGGTTAGGTTAGGTTAGGTTAGGTTAGGTTAGGTTAGGTTAGGTTAGGTTAGGTTAGGTTAGGTTAGGTTAGGTTAGGTTAGGTTAGGTTAGGTTAGGTTAGGTTAGGTTAGGTTAGGTTAGGTTAGGTTAGGTTAGGTTAGGTTAGGTTAGGTTAGGTTAGGTTAGGTTAGGTTAGGTTAGGTTAGGTTAGGTTAGGTTAGGTTAGGTTAGGTTAGGTTAGGTTAGGTTAGGTTAGGTTAGGTTAGGTTAGGTTAGGTTAGGTTAGGTTAGGTTAGGTTAGGTTAGGTTAGGTTAGGTTAGGTTAGGTTAGGTTAGGTTAGGTTAGGTTAGGTTAGGTTAGGTTAGGTTAGGTTAGGTTAGGTTAGGTTAGGTTAGGTTAGGTTAGGTTAGGTTAGGTTAGGTTAGGTTAGGTTAGGTTAGGTTAGGTTAGGTTAGGTTAGGTTAGGTTAGGTTAGGTTAGGTTAGGTTAGGTTAGGTTAGGTTAGGTTAGGTTAGGTTAGGTTAGGTTAGGTTAGGTTAGGTTAGGTTAGGTTAGGTTAGGTTAGGTTAGGTTAGGTTAGGTTAGGTTAGGTTAGGTTAGGTTAGGTTAGGTTAGGTTAGGTTAGGTTAGGTTAGGTTAGGTTAGGTTAGGTTAGGTTAGGTTAGGTTAGGTTAGGTTAGGTTAGGTTAGGTTAGGTTAGGTTAGGTTAGGTTAGGTTAGGTTAGGTTAGGTTAGGTTAGGTTAGGTTAGGTTAGGTTAGGTTAGGTTAGGTTAGGTTAGGTTAGGTTAGGTTAGGTTAGGTTAGGTTAGGTTAGGTTAGGTTAGGTTAGGTTAGGTTAGGTTAGGTTAGGTTAGGTTAGGTTAGGTTAGGTTAGGTTAGGTTAGGTTAGGTTAGGTTAGGTTAGGTTAGGTTAGGTTAGGTTAGGTTAGGTTAGGTTAGGTTAGGTTAGGTTAGGTTAGGTTAGGTTAGGTTAGGTTAGGTTAGGTTAGGTTAGGTTAGGTTAGGTTAGGTTAGGTTAGGTTAGGTTAGGTTAGGTTAGGTTAGGTTAGGTTAGGTTAGGTTAGGTTAGGTTAGGTTAGGTTAGGTTAGGTTAGGTTAGGTTAGGTTAGGTTAGGTTAGGTTAGGTTAGGTTAGGTTAGGTTAGGTTAGGTTAGGTTAGGTTAGGTTAGGTTAGGTTAGGTTAGGTTAGGTTAGGTTAGGTTAGGTTAGGTTAGGTTAGGTTAGGTTAGGTTAGGTTAGGTTAGGTTAGGTTAGGTTAGGTTAGGTTAGGTTAGGTTAGGTTAGGTTAGGTTAGGTTAGGTTAGGTTAGGTTAGGTTAGGTTAGGTTAGGTTAGGTTAGGTTAGGTTAGGTTAGGTTAGGTTAGGTTAGGTTAGGTTAGGTTAGGTTAGGTTAGGTTAGGTTAGGTTAGGTTAGGTTAGGTTAGGTTAGGTTAGGTTAGGTTAGGTTAGGTTAGGTTAGGTTAGGTTAGGTTAGGTTAGGTTAGGTTAGGTTAGGTTAGGTTAGGTTAGGTTAGGTTAGGTTAGGTTAGGTTAGGTTAGGTTAGGTTAGGTTAGGTTAGGTTAGGTTAGGTTAGGTTAGGTTAGGTTAGGTTAGGTTAGGTTAGGTTAGGTTAGGTTAGGTTAGGTTAGGTTAGGTTAGGTTAGGTTAGGTTAGGTTAGGTTAGGTTAGGTTAGGTTAGGTTAGGTTAGGTTAGGTTAGGTTAGGTTAGGTTAGGTTAGGTTAGGTTAGGTTAGGTTAGGTTAGGTTAGGTTAGGTTAGGTTAGGTTAGGTTAGGTTAGGTTAGGTTAGGTTAGGTTAGGTTAGGTTAGGTTAGGTTAGGTTAGGTTAGGTTAGGTTAGGTTAGGTTAGGTTAGGTTAGGTTAGGTTAGGTTAGGTTAGGTTAGGTTAGGTTAGGTTAGGTTAGGTTAGGTTAGGTTAGGTTAGGTTAGGTTAGGTTAGGTTAGGTTAGGTTAGGTTAGGTTAGGTTAGGTTAGGTTAGGTTAGGTTAGGTTAGGTTAGGTTAGGTTAGGTTAGGTTAGGTTAGGTTAGGTTAGGTTAGGTTAGGTTAGGTTAGGTTAGGTTAGGTTAGGTTAGGTTAGGTTAGGTTAGGTTAGGTTAGGTTAGGTTAGGTTAGGTTAGGTTAGGTTAGGTTAGGTTAGGTTAGGTTAGGTTAGGTTAGGTTAGGTTAGGTTAGGTTAGGTTAGGTTAGGTTAGGTTAGGTTAGGTTAGGTTAGGTTAGGTTAGGTTAGGTTAGGTTAGGTTAGGTTAGGTTAGGTTAGGTTAGGTTAGGTTAGGTTAGGTTAGGTTAGGTTAGGTTAGGTTTTTTTTTTTGACACTTTTTGTTAAGGAAGTGAGTTTTTGAAAACAAGACAGTTTTTATTACTGTGGGGTGTTGAATGTGTTTGTTAAATTTTGTCCGGCATCATCGGGCTCATCCCATGTTGAGGCTTTTTGCTTTCTGATGCCGGACTGTGGCAAGAAAAAGAGGTAGTAAGTTAGAGGAGGATAGAAGGATACAAAAGAAAGAGGACAGAGGAAATATAGTGGAAGAAGATAGGAGGAGGAGAAAACACAGGAATAAATAATAATAAAACACAATATGGCAGACTGCCGACGGGATCTGCCATGCTTTGTTTTCCGCGCGCGAGGCATTACCTCTTAGCCCACCTCGGGGGTGGCGTTGTCGGTGGGTTGCTTCCCTCCATTTGGATATGCCCCAACGGAGAGGAGCTGACAGTCAAGCCAGGCCAAAGATAATAAAACGGGGCCGAAGACGAAGACAGATGGCCGGGCTCGTGCTTTACCCGAGAAGCGAGACTTGTGACGCAGTAGTTCTGATGGGAGGTCTCGCCGGCAGTCCGGTAATCTTGTAATTATATATAAACATTAATCAGGTAAATAAATCTTAAGACTAGAGAATAATTTGCATGACGCACATACTAGGTAGCGAGCGACCGTATCCCCAGGCGAAGCAGTGCGCAGGCCGGCACGGGATCACAGTAACAACCAAGTCGATAGGTTGTGTGCGTGTTTAAACTTAAATTGTTAAATATTTATGGCCGCGTGGCAGGGCTATTAAACCATTTTAGTCTTGTGTAAATTTGGGTTATTAATTTGGAAAACATCTTTAGAATGGCTGATGAACGAGAGGAACTCATTATATCAGGGAGATGGAATGGGGACTCGATGTTGATATTGGGGGGCAGGGCCGATAGGTAATTCTGGCGATGAGACGCAAAACGTGGGCAAGTTTCAATCAGGTGGCTGGGGGTTTGTGCAGAGTTGCCGTCGCAAGGGCAGCAGTCTGAAGATACAATTTGGAACCTTTTGAGATAGGTGAGGTGCGCTCCGTGCGCCGTAATGAACTGTGTTAAAAAGAAGTCGTGCGGGAGTGAGGAGGTCAAATCAAGGCAGGCCCCAGGGGTGGGAAGAAGAGATCTGGTGTATGTGCCCTGTTCGGAGGAGGTATATCTCTCCTCCCATGCGGCGTTCGCGGATCGGAGTGCATGGAATTTAGTGTGTGAAATGGGGAAGTTGTAGTACGATGGAGACCGATGCGAAGACGCGGCGCTCCCAGCAGCGTCATCTGCCAGCTCATTGCCGAGGACTCCCGAGTGTCCCCTGACCCAGACGAAGGTGATAGTTCCTCCCGTGGTGTGGGCGTGGTCCACCACGGCCCTTTGTATGAGGGACACCAGAGGGTTGGTGCTGCTTCTGCAGCCCAGGGCATCAAGGGCCGCTCTGGAGTCCGACAGGATTTGGGCCTCAGGGTACTCACCGGTCCCGGCAATGAGGCAGGCCTGATATATGGCAAACAGCTCCGCCTGAAAAACGGTACATGCGTCGTGGAGCTTGAATTTATAGTGACGGGTTCTGTCGTGGATGCGAGCGTCAGGATCAACCCTGACGCACGCAGCCCCGGCTTCACCAGATTCTCGCTTGCTCCCGTCTGTAAAAATCTGCACGCACCGTTCGGAACAGGCTTCGTCTATCATTTCTTGGGTGGGGGCGATCTGATATGTTATAGAGATGCGCTCAGCAGGATGAAGAAGCCGGGAGACTGGAGTGGGCGCCTCAAAGGGGATGTCTGAGGGTAGGTAAGAGGTGGAGCCAGTGACTCGGGCCAATTCAATCTCCCTCACCCTAAGTACCTCTAGATCCAGCGGGAGGAGACCCGCGATTGCAGTTGCCGCATTTGCAGACACTGTTTTGTAACCCCTGATGATACGAAGGGCAAAACCCCTCTGCAGGGAGATGAGAGCCCGCCTGGCATATTTCTTTTTAGCTGCGTGTCCCCAGATACCGGACGCGTACGTGATAATCGGAGCAATAACGTATTTGTATATTGTCTTGATGTTCTCAGAGTGGAGGCCCCATGTGGGCCGGACGAAAATGCTAAGCCTATTGTAAATTGATTTAGCTTTCTGGATCGTATGCTGCACGTGGGCTCTGAACGTCAATCGGTTGTCCAAGACAACTCCCAGAATCGTGAAATTAGTGCTAAACTTGATTTGCACGCCATCCATACGTACGGTGGTCCTTGAGGCCGTGGGGGAGAAGGCCAGTGCCTTGGTCTTACTCGGTCCGAAGACCAACTTAACTCCTCTCCCCCACTCCGCTATACTGTCCAGTGCCCTGCTGGTCGTCACCTGCAGCTGGTGTGCGTCTTTGGCAGAAACAATTAGTAAAACATCGTCCGCGTAAGCCTGGATTCGGCAACCAGTTGGGAGCTGCATGTCCAGCAGGTCATCCAGCACACAATTCCACAACGCAGGACCACAGGCTGAACCCTGAACGCATCCCCGTTGCGTCTCACGGGAAGCTGTCGATCCGGCATGGTTAAGGACTACCGTTCTGGGGGTGAGGTAATTTGAAACGATTTTGTAAATGTTGGACGGGCATCCTATCCTCTTCAACCTATCCAGAATGGCAGGCCACCACGCCCGATCGAAAGCAGACTGAATGTCTAGAGAGACTGCAATTGTATGTAAACCCTTGGATTTTTGTTGCTTGATGTGCTCGATGGCATCGGATAAAGCGTGGACAGTTGAAGTATTTTTTCTAAAGCCGTACTGCCGGTTATTAAGTAGGCCCTGGGTTGCGGCCACGTGGAGGATGCGCTCCGTTATCAACTTTTCTAGCATTTTTCCGTACACCGCTATCAGGCCAATTGGTCTGTGCGCTTTGGGGTTGGAGGGGTTGTGATCCCCTGGTTTCGGTATGATTCGGAGGACTGACAGCTTCCAAAATTTTGGGAAATACCCAAGTTGTAGACACCTGTTAGCAAAACCTGTGATAATCCCCGGGAAGGACTTGAACACTGTCAAGCAGATATCTGAGGTCAATCCGTCGTGTCCAGGAGCCTTTTTATGTGAAATGGCCTCCAAGGCCTCCAAAACTTCGCCTTGGGTGAAGGGTGGGTCATTGTCAGTATTCGGCGGCGTCACACAGTCCCGTCTCAAAGTGGCCTGAGTTAAAGTGTCAAGCTCCGGGGGATCCGGAGGGTAGAAGTGAGAAAGTAGGGCTTCCGCCGTATCAGGACTACTTGTGGTATAGTTCCCATCGTTGGTGCGAATGGTGGCTGGAGGGGGCTTAGGTTTCCCAGCTTTAAGAACGGGGTTTGTAATAGACCATACTTTTTCTGCGGACTGCGAGCTGCAGAACTCCCTGAAACTATCACCGGATGTTTTTCGCACACATTCTGAAAACTTATCTTTTGTCTCCTGTAGAACCCTAAGCGCTTCGTCTTTTTCCCCCTGAGATGAATCGCGGGCAAATGTAATACGTGCGGATCTCTTGGCCCTGTGGAGTTCCGCTTGCAGCTCATCCAACTCCGTGGACCAAAAAGGCTCAGAACCGGGGCGCCTGCCATAGCCCGTGCTGTTATGGGTCTCAAAGACCTCCTCGGCGGCCCGGTGAATGAGGGAGGTGAAGTGTTGAATGCAACTCTCCAGTTCCTCCTCGCTCATTCGAGAAATCGAATCGGTTGAGATGCTGGAATTAAAAATGATCGTGGTAAGGGCTGTCCTAAATGCATCCCAATCAACTCTACCCCTGGTAGAGTATCTGCGGGTGGAGAAAGGGGCCGGGTTGGTGAGGTCAGAGGAGGAGGAAGAGCCGATGGAGAATTGAATGGCCAGGTGTTGGTTACCCTCCAGTGCGTGTGCGTCCACGTTCCAATTAAATACGGGGAGTTCAGCCGTAGTTAGGGTGAGATCGATGGCACTCTGACGAACTCGAGCATGCGTCACACATTCAAAGGTGGCAGAGCCATCATTATGGCAGGCAAGGTTGTTGTTGATGATGAAATCTGCCACCTCGGAACCCCTAAGATTGCATCGGTTTGTGCTGTCCCACATAGGGTGCCAAGCATTAAAGTCACCGGCTATGATGCAAAGAGTGGTAAGATCGGATGGACGGGCGCACGCCGAGAGCTGGTCCAGGTATGGAGAGGGGTCAACGTCAGGGGGAATATAAACTGAGGAGATCTGAAGGCTGGAGCTGCCGATGGAAAGCAATGCCGTGGCCAAATCCGGGGAAGAGTGTTGGGTGACTAAAATAGCCCTGCAGTCAGTTGCATACCTGTCGCGGATGTAAATGGCGGCTCTTACCTTGCGGTCAGGTGATGGGAGCTGATATGTTATGAACCCGGAGATGTTTTTAGCTGCATTGCTTTTGCCAGTGTAGGGTTCTGTGATGAGAGCAATTTGGGTTGAGCGATTTTTGTGCAAATAACGCCCCAACTGGCAAAAGCTATCAAAACTCCTGTCTGTATTAACCTGAATTATATTTGTTTTTACAAAATTAAAGGGAGGCAAAGAGGGAGAACTCACAAAATTACGGGCAGAACTACTGATGTCTCTGTGGTTACTGGCCATAGTCAGTTTTGTCCCGAACGCGTTGCAGCATAGCCCTTAACCTTGGGCAATTGCTGTCAAAAGATGAGTGGTTTGTGGATATGGGTTTGGAGTTCTCCCTCCTGTTGTTGTAATTATTGAATGAGGTGCAATTTACGCACGTGGGGGAACCCCCCCCACCCGTACAGTTTGAGTCACCATGGTCCGGCTTACAGCATTTTTGGCAAATTTTTTGGCCTATACATGTGTTCACAGTATGCCCGAATCCGTGACAATCTTTGCATTGCTTGAGCGGGGAGAAATCCTCCACGTGGACAAATGAGAACTCGATGTTCACCTTTCGTAGGGCAGTGAGCGTCCGCCAGGTCTGCGAGGACACCCTAAAGACGGCATTATAGAGCTCCGGGTTCCTGTTTTTCCTAGTGAACAACAGCCTAATGTCATCAGCTTCAGTGGTGGTGGTGTCAAGGTTCTGTTGCAAGATTAAGTTGGCCAGGTTGTCCTCGCCATGGGACTTATGAACGCCTTTGACTATCACTAAGGGCCGCAACTTCCTCTCTCGCTCCGCCTTCAGCCCTGATGTCGGTGGGGCATCTTTGATTTTGTTTTCTGCCGCAGTCAAGTGCTCCTGGTCGCTGAATGCCAGCTTTACTTTCCCCTTGGAAAGTCGGGACACCCTGACTGGTCTGACGCCATCGTGATGTGCCGTGTCGAGGACCTTCTTAAGGGTATCATAGATTTCGGCAGGGGGGGTATCACGTGAAGAGGAGATCACCAGGGCCGGCAAAGACGGTGCTGGCGGGGGGCTACCCGCCAAGACTGAAGCATACGTTTTTTTCGGCTGATCGATAGAGGCAGTCGCGTCCACGCGCGAGGTTTTCTCCTTATTTTCGTGAGAGGTTTTTCTATCCTGGAGCAGCATCTTTTTGATCTCTTTTACCTCTTGTAAGATCGTGCTGACATCGGTTGTCATCTGGGTATCAATTGGGACCGTGAACGAAGGGGGCGAGGGTTCGAGAGGAGTGTCATTGTAAATGAGCGGCGGAGTGGACTGGGTTGGAAGGGATGAAAAAGTATTATCAGTAACTTTGTTTTCTCCTCCTGTTTTCCCCCGCACATTCACGATTATCTCTTCACACAATTTAACAATCTCCGCCTTACCCGTCTTTCTCAATGATTGTTTGTTTTCGGGATCTTTCAATAATATGAATTTAATTCTTTCGGCGCAAAGAGTAATGTCCTCAGCCGTTCTTCTCGCTCCCGTGAATACAGCGCTCGTTCTCCCTAAGCACACTTCCGGACCCTTATTGGTATACCCGGTACTATCACCGGTTTGCGGGGATGTGACGCTCGAGCCGTCCCCCAGGTCAGGGCTATTTCGAATCAAGCCACCCTGGGCTGTGTCCGAGCTTCCACCTCCTGTCCCGGGTCCTATGTGTCTTTTCTGAGGGGTACTTGGTGGGGAATATATGAGTGGCATTTTTATAAAGTAATTTCAATAGATTTAAAATTTTGAAAATAGAATAATATATTCAAAAAGCCCGCTACAGTCACACCCGTATACTCAAAACAGGCGCCGCGCTGAGCACAAAACTTATTTATAAATTAATTAGAAATTGCTCGAAAGACAGCAAAGTTATTACCTAAAAACTAAAGAAATTTATACAATTTTTGCCTGTTGCGTCACACCGCCTCACGCTTAACCATACGCAATCGGGTTTTAATTTAATGTGTTATAACGTAGGCGCAAAGGTATACTACTATAATAAAAAAAGATGGCGTTTTTATAACATATATTTACTGAGATATAAATTTTTCAATAAACACGGTTTGGATACCTAAGAAAAATTTTAGAAGAAAAAATATATTTTACGATCGCCGAGATCTTAGAAGCTAAGCAAGTAAGATTAAATATTTATCATGAATCAGGTAGAACTCACTGAAAAGCGTGTTTTAAATTAAAAACTATGTTCCTGTCATGCAAATTCTCTGAAATATTAAGAAAAACGTCAAAAAGTTAGGTTAGATTATGCTAAAAGTTAGGTTAGGAGATATTTTTCAGCCTATTGCAGCTAATTAAATTTTGTAAAAAGTAACTAGTAGGACTCAGCAAATTCTATATTAAACAAGAAATATTACACAGCTATGTGCTGTAATAAATTTCCTATCAGTAAAATGAAATTTAAAAATAAAAAAATTAAAAGTAGAATTAAAAATCCAAATGACCCGCTACAGACGCGTTTGTAAACTTTAAACAAGCGCCGCGCAGAGTTCTATTTGAAATTTATCATAATATAACAGTACCACAAAAATTACAAAAGATATGCACATACAAGTAGTCTAAGTTAGGATAAGTAATTTTCAAGTTAGGTTAGTTGATATTTTCTTATCTATTATAGCTAATTTTTTGTTTTTATTAAAACTAAGTAGGTTTTAGCAAAATCTATTAAATACAAAAAGAAAAACACTGCTTTATGCTATATTTAAGTTTTTATTAATAAAATAAAAATATTAAAATTCAAAAATTAAAAATGAAATATTAAATCTAAAAGACCCGCTACAGACGCGGTTATAGACTTAAAATAAACGCCGCGCAGAGTTCTAATTAGATATAAAAACAAAACAGCAGTTGCTTTAATATTATAAAAGATAATTCAAAAAGAGAGTCCAAGTTAGGTTAGGGAAACCTTAGTACATTGGAACACTGGCCAAAAATTGAATTTTAAAGTAAGAGCTTTATTAGAATATTAGTAAGAAAGATAAAAGTTGGAGCAATGTTATACTGTAAACAGAACTAAAAAAGAACTACGGAAACAAAAGATACAACGTTTGCTAAAATTAAATTTTTAGGAGTAAAATTGATCAAAAATGGCAAATTTAAAAATTAATTTCTGCGA